>CM051460.1:143891460-145152460 GCA_028095005.1 Rhynchospora pubera
TTATGAGAAAATGGCAAAATGCTAACGAAACTTGGCACTTTTAAATAATTTTACATTCATAAACTGTAAATTGATTGTATTTCCTCGTCATTTTGTGGATTTCTTCGATCTAGATTACATTAAATGTAACGAGTGTAACCGAAAGCACATCTTACGGGAAAAAAATATTCTAATGAATTTAACAGAGTGATATTATTATATTTTTAATTCACGATAAAACATTTTGTATGGATTTACTTGCAAAATTAACGATATGACATGTTTTCTATGCATTTGTGTTGAAAAGAAGGAATGATTATTTGATCTCAAAAGGATATCATCACGGGGGATCAATATAGAAAGCCAACCAGGATCAACATAACAGGACACAAGTCTTTGATAAATCTTGTAACTAATACTGTAATTTAGGAAAATAAGCAACGGTACAATTGTGTGTACTGTGTATATATATCCCGTGTATTGTACATTCAGGAATATAATACAATAACATTTGCTCCTCATTTTCTTGAATTTTCCGTTCAATCCCACAATCTGACAATTTGAGAAAGCCATCGGCTGGATCCGAACTCAGCCGGTCACATGGTCGTGGTCCCGTGGAGTTCGGCAATTCAAAACAAGGCTTCTGACACGCCTTGAAACTCACCTCACGATTTCTATACAAGATTTTTTTGGCCTTGTTTGAATGAGTTAGGAATAAGAAACGAAGAAGGATTTTAGGAAGAAATATTGAAAAGAGTATTATTTCAAGAAGAGTGAGAAAAGTGTTATTTTTGAAAAAATGAAAAAATGTTATTTTCTTCTTCTCATTTTGCTCTTCCGGCCACTTCTCATTTTGTTTGGATGAAAATTTTCTTCCGAAAAAGATGGCTCTTTCAGGAAGAAGCCTTTTTCTTGCCCATCCAAACAGGGCCTAAATAGAAAAAAAAAATACTTTTCATTTGAGAAGAGTACGAGATGAGATGAGAGGAGGTTAGAGTAGAGTAGAGGAGAAAAAGAAAATAGTAGAGTTGAGGAGATGAGATGTATATATAGTATATAGATAAATATATATATGAAAATTTTAACATGCTTAAAAATTATATAGATTATATAAAACTATTTATTTAAATAAAACATAAATGAAAATAATCATTGTCATAAATAATATATATTATCTTTTTCATCAATCAAATATATAATATTTATTTAAAATTAATTAAAACAATAAAAATAATCATTATTTTATTTTAAAAATCTCTAAAAAAATGCTAGTATCGGTTTTTGAAAAACCTATATTGCAATACTATTTAAAAAATTAAGATTTTTTGAAATATTTTCGAAATTCGTGAATATTTTTATAATATTTTTAATTTTTTTTTTCGGGTTATGGCATCACAACTTTTACCCAACTCAAATATCTTTAAATTGGGCCAGATTTTGACCCCAAGCCTGGCTGATCTGCCAATTTTCAAAACGTGCTTGAATCAAAGTTTGCACTTATTTACATTTGATGACAAGATTTTGCATCTTTTTATCGTTTTCTTCTCAATACTGACAGTGGTATATAAACAGCCCTGCAACGTCTTACTGCATTTACTCTTTATGATCACAATGGCAACAATAGCGCCAAGAATAAATAAGTATTATAATTACTCCAATTTGTGATCGTATTAGTTTTCTATTGTATGTTTCTTTGATTTGTGCTCGTGTTGTAAAATCCTTTTCTGTTGTTGTTTTCTACTGGTATAATGTATTTTGCGGCCTGAGACAGCTATTGGTTGGTGAATATTAGGCAGCAGACAACCACAGCTAAGTTACGTTACTGCAAAGAAACTCATATTACTGCATGCCTTTTCTTTATCATAGAATTCTTTGATGCATATCAACCTATTAACATTTTACCAATAAATTTTCCTATTGCCCACTGTTCAGCATTAATAAATTTGGAAATCATCAACCTTCAATTAATTTAGTTAATAGAGCTCCAGGCAGCACCTACCTCAAAGCCAACAAAAATAGGAATATGAACTCAAGCAAGCAATATTCACTCACTATTTGTTTAGCATTACTATATTACAACCTTACAAATCCTTAATGGTTCACACTGAAATCAGCACAAACAAATGAAAAAAACAATAAACAAAGAACTGCACAGCAGAATGCACTCCAGAATCAAAAGATAACACTGGAAAGGACAGTAAAGGATGTCAATTCAACTCTCACAAGCAGTTTGGTCAACAAAAGCACACACAACACACAACCTTGAGACAAGGATATCTATATGACACATTGACAAGTCCAAATTAAACTGGATAACTTCTTATCAGACAAATGACGGCCAATCTTTGTTAAGGTCACCTAAATTAACCATTTCATTTGCTCTCAGGCCCACTGCCACCAAAAAGGTAACCTAGCGAAGAACCGCCTCCAGGAGCAGCGTGCACCTTAGTTGAAGGACGTTCCTGTCATAATTTAAATGGAAAAGAATAAATATAAGCAAAATATTGTGATTAAATAAAGTCCCAACATTCAAGTACTAGAAAGCACATTAACGAGGTCAAATACCATATTTAACGAGTACAATACTACAAGCTCCAAACAAATGAGGCCTACTTTCATTTTCTTATAATTTTCCCATTCTTTATATTTATCTATTTATCCATCCATCAATTAAAATTTCATGTCCTTTTCTGGACAGAAGTTGATGTTTGCACCAGAATTAAGCCAAACTTCTACATCAAAGGACAACTAACACCAACAATAACAACAGAGACTGAAAAAAATTTTGGTGAATCATCAACATACAGTGAGGAAATTGCCACAATTCTGGCCTTCGGATCGGAAGTAATTGTTGGTCCGGGAGCCACCACCCTGGATGCCAGCTGGGGCCTGTTTTGTCTTGTCAACCGGTGGTGGTGGTGTCTTCTGTACCGGCTCAGGTTTCTCCACAGCTGGCTTAGGCGACTCTCCATCACTTCCAAAGAGGTAACCCAGTGAGCTCTGGCCCCCTCCAGCACTCACGCCACGACCCATCCTCTCTCTCCTTTATGACTTGCTATTTTGAAGGAAAAAATGTGAACATTAGTACGAAATATAATGTTGTAATATGATACTATGTCATGTATAAAAGGCATGATTGTAAAGATTACAACCACCAATGTTTCTTTTAAAATCCAGGAATAAATCCCGCCCACTAATAGATGTAAATAAAATAAAATAAAATAACAAAAGGGCAATGTGAACATTAGTACGAAATATAATGTTGTAATATGATACTATGTCATGTATAAAAGGCATGATTGTAAAGATTACAACCACCAATGTTTCTTTTAAAATCCAGGAATAAATCCCGCCCACTAATAGATGTAAATAAAATAAAATAAAATAACAAAAGGGCAATGTGAACATTAGTACGAAATATAATGTTGTAATATGATACTATGTCATGTATAAAGGGCAACTAGATTCTGTGTACATGCATCTCATAACAATGGATAGATACGAAGAATTTAGTGCATCTCAAGTTAAATTTATACTTGGATCAGTATCACAATTTCAACTTAACTGTCATTAGCATCATGAGAATAAGTCTAACTAGTTGGTATGCTATTTGCTCAAACTTTAGATAAAAGGACGCTATAATTAATTATTTTGCAGCCAAAATCAACAGATATCATAATCACATAAGAGATCTAGCTATTACATTAGTGAGATATAAGAAGAGGGCTGAAAGAGCTTACATAAACAAAAACCTCAATATATAATTAAAATTGACGAGATTTACATAGAATAACCATCTAATTAGAAAATTTGCTAAGAGATCTACTAGCACAAGGGCAGAAGTATCAACCAAAAATTGTAAAAGGTGTCTCACTTCACTGGCTCTGAATTGGATCAAAATGTAAATTGTACGAACATTATCAAAGTACCCAAACTAATATTATGAGCATCAGATCAAATATTGAAGCACCCAAAACCAACAACAAAGACTCCTCAATTAGCAAACTGATATAACCAGAAGAATTTTTTTTTTAAAAAAAAAAGCAAGCAATCTACTTAAAAAAGTAGATAGATTTGAGGAAGCCAGAGCTGATCTAAAGTAAGAGAAGCTTACCTTGGAAATTGGATCGAAGAGGAAAGGGAAGAAGATGGCAAGTGGAGGCCCCTTTGTTGAGCAAAAGAAGAAACCGAGAGAAATAACACTGAAATGCTGCTCTTATTTTGGAATTTCTATTGCAAGAGAAGGGAATAATAAAGAAAGGGACTTTTACGACTAGACCCATACATTTCACCTTATTTAATATAATACAAATATTCGACTTGGCCTAATCAATACTGGGTTTAACAAAGCTGTTCTAATACGCCGACATGATTACCCAGCAATCAACAATGTACTTATAATATGAATTTTCATTCAATTGATTATTTTAATTAATTAAGTTAATCTTATTTTTCAATTCGAATTAAATTAGATATGTTTTGTCGCCGAAGGTATAGTTTAATAGTAAGTTAGTAACCTATATTGTTATCGTAAAGTTTCAAGTTCAAATATCAACAGTAGCTGGATAAATTTGGGATGTGTGAATATAGTGTATTTGATAAATGGTTGTACTTTTTTAAAACATAAAAAATGTCATATTAACGACAGATCATGTAATGATTAAAGTGCAGAATATGAACAAATAATGATTCTCAATAAAATATATCTTGATTGCTTGCCAAAGATTTAGAAGATCTTTAATATTATAAATTAGTTTGGCAAATAAAGTATGTCAAATACGACATAAAAACTTTTGTTTCTGATTGAAGTATGTCAAATATGATTGAAGAATGAAGTATGTCTACTACATCAAAAGTTATATTTTGAAGAAAACAAAAAAAACGCAAAATTTTTTGTTTGATCATTCATACTTTTTGCTCAAGTAATATCTAATTCACATAAAATAAATTTATTATGAAAGTCATATTAACTTCATTTTTTTTTTTTGCTGATTTACGTATCATAATATATCTAATTAACTTTTTGCTCGCTTTTATTGTTTTTCACAATCGTCTATCTTTGTTGATGAGTTCTTAATTAAAGAACTCGCAAGGAGCTCACCGGAAGGCAGGTTTTTCGTATATGCCCTCTAAAATTTTTGGAGTTTCATATGTTCTCAAATCATCGCTCAAATCAAATCCTATCATTTCATTTGCTTGTATGCATATATAGTTTAGTGACTAGTGAGTAATAACTTCTGAAAATAAAAGCGATATGCTCCCCATATAAGTATATAACAAGGTACTCGGATAATTAATGTCGTCAGGTAAACGGAGCGTTGAAAATTAATTCAGGGTTTATAGCACAAGGATTATTTCTGTCTTTCTGACTAGATATTACTAATAACAAGTTATGATCTCCATCATAAACTAAATATTTTACCCTTTCAAAATATAGAAAATCAATGTCAAAATGATGCATTTTATACACGAATGCAAGGCAAGAGAGATTGACAATATTATTTTGTTCATTTTAATAAATATTAGAACCCTAAAATTTGACTGTAAATACTAAATACTACCAAGAAGTGGTCGCATCACCTCCTCATGTTATGAATAGATCTCAGTCTCATAATAATAAAAACTATATCAATATAATGCCGTAATTAGGAAAATTTCTAGTTTAAACCTTCCATTTTACCAAAAAGAGAAAAAAAAAAAGTTTACATGCAAGTAGTACTTGAGAGCCTTTTAGATGATCTGATGGTGGTTGATAGCTTAATATTAGTCTTTAGTTGTTGTAACCCTTCTTTGTTTGATCAAACAAAAAGCTAATGCCTTTCTTTGCTATGTGGAACACATAAAATTAAGGACAATGCAACTTTATGAGAAAGGAACACTTCAACTGTATAACAGCTTATGATCAGTTATCACTTCGTGCACTCATTTCAATTTTCATTGCTAATTTCATGTACCTAACTTGCTTAATGCCTAATGTACCACTACATTGCTATCAAAACAAACAGGGGGGAAGAAAATGAATTCAAATAATTATGTTATTTCGGATTAGATGTTTGATAATTTTCTCAAGTTACAGGTATGGATAGAGACATCACAACCAAAGAAGATAGAACCTAATATTTATGGGAATGGAGTTTCTCTTACTATATTTCCTTGAATATCTACCAAATGGGGTAAGATTCTTTTCCTTTCGCTCCACCATTGCTCCAATCATAAACTTAATTTTGCATTATTACCCATGTAAAAGGAGTAATTAAGATGATTATATGTTATCACTTAGCCTAATAATTCTCCTTCCTTACGTAGAACAAAACAAAAGGGCAAATCAAGTTCTATACTTTTTATTATGTTTGCATGACTGATAAATGAGGCCTCGATACGTTAATTACACCGTCAGAAAATTATAGCCACTGTTAAAAGTAATTTACTCACGAAGAGATTGCAATCTTATAAAAAGAGTACGGAAAAATCTTTGAATAATGCGTTTAATTTGCATAGTTTTTAATTGAGATTTATCATATAAGTGACATTTATATTCGAAACCTGTAAGTTCTTTAAGCCTCCGTTTGGATGCGTTGAGAAGAAGTAGGAAGAAGGAAGAAAGGAAGAAATAAATATAAACAATCCAAACTCTTCACAAAATTACACACTTCCCAATACTTCTTCCCACTTTTTCCCTTATTCCCTTCTTCCCACACCTATCCAAACGGAGCCTTAAAGAAGATAATTCAAATGCATTTCACTTCTGTTGTTTCCTTTTTGTGTCTCTATTTTTAAATCTTTAACAAGTCAAAAATCTGCCCAGTCATACAAAGTTTGCAGTATTTTGATTTTTTTTTTCCTATGAGCATTAAGGTCTTATAAAATTGTTCCGACGCAGACTTATTATTTTTTGAGATTTTTTAGTAATTAAATCTTATTAAAAGAAAGTGGAAATATCATGATTTTTTATATGTACAGAGCAGAATTAGATAAAATTGAGTGATTATATTTTGTTATTTAATTTTTCAGATTTCAAAGCACGATGGAAGCATAAAGAGTTGAGGCATTTTAACCTTTTTTAAAAAAAGAAATGGTTTAACAAATAAATTAAACAAAAGGAACATGTCATTTTTTATTTCCAACCTCTAAAATATACAAGATAAACAATATTACGCTTGTACCATAAAAAAATACGACTACAAATTAGATCATGTTCAATAATTTGACACATTATTCGAAACTAACTTTACAGTTTTAAATTTTTGCGATTTTTCTTTTTTTTTCAGAGATTAAACCCAGCCCAGGTAAATCAAAATTAGTCATTTTTAGAGAGGAAATAAATGCAAGGAGCGCGTAGAAAAAATTTTGCATGACAACAGTCGGGACAGAATTAATAAATTTTATTATAAAATTTATCACAACATGATATTTACCACTGAGATCTTTTAGCGCATAATCTCAAATACGAAAGATTCTGTTGGCATGAGAGATAGATTATGGTCTAATCTCTCTATGACGTGGCGGAATGTTGGCCACAAAATTTAACAATCCAAGTTGACTATAAAATTTCAACAAAGTTTATCTACATTAATAGAAAATATTATCCTTGGTTTCAAGAGCAGTGTTGCCTGCTGTATTGATCTCCACTTTGCAACAATTATTAGTCTCTTTACTTTCTTATCTCAACAGGACTCTCTCATATACATATTAATTTTTCTAGTAACACAAAAAAAAAGTTTAAGGTGCCCCTTCCTTTTTATAAACTCTCGTTTGAGTTGGATAGAAAATTTTTCTCTCTACGCACAAAAAGGAATATGTAAGTTCAAATGGTGTGAAATGGGTTTTTTCTCTCTCATATTTTATCTTATTATGGCTCCGTTTGGATAGGTGTGGAAAGAAGGGAAAAAGGGAAAAAGTGGAAAGAAGTATTGGGAAGTGTGTAATTTTGTGAAAAGTTTGAATTGTTTATAATTTTTTTTCTTCTTCTTCCTTCTTCTTCTTCTTTCTTCCAACGATCCAAACGCACCCTATAATAGACTCTTTCTTGCTTGCTTGTTCTCTCTTTTTTTTTTATCTATCTTTTTTGGACTTTCTGTTTATAGCAAAAGAGAGTAGAGCTGACTGAGTGTATAGCAATGAAAATGGAAGAGTAGATCGAAGGAATAAATTGCGTCCGATTTATTTTTTCCAGAAATTTTTAAAATTAATTCATGTCCTTTTTAGGTTGAGACGATCATCATGCCCTATTATAACTTGTTTATTTAATTATAAAGCAATTTAACAAAAAGGAAAGAAAATCTAGTAGTTAGTTCTTAAACTAAAAAAAATACAACAAAAGAACAATTTTTATATTTTATTTTTATTGTTTTCATTATGAGAAAGTTTAATATGCACTATAGTGCATAGGACATTCTATGCACCGCGGATTTTTTCGGAAGTATTTTTGTAAATTGATAAATCTAATTTAACCAATCTACTCTACATATTAAAATCTCATAGAAAACCAAATTTTACAAGTTTTGAGATTTTATTACTATTTTTTTATTTTTAAAACATGCCATTTTTGGAATATTATAAATAATATAACATTTCAAAAATAGCATAGTTTAAAAAGTTTGAAAAAAATAGTAATAAAATCTCAAAAATTGTAAAAATTGGTTTGCTATGAGATTTCAATATATATATTAGATTGGTTAAATTAGATTTGTCAATTTACAGAAATATCCTTGAAAAAGTCCGCGGTGTATAAAATGTCCTATGCACTATATATGGTGCATATTAAACTATCTCTTTCATTATTGTTAGTTTTTCACCATTGAGCCAAATTGACTGATGATAACCCATTGTGAATACTTAAGTTATTTTTGTTGCTTTCATTGATTCTGCCAGAAGTAGTTTAAGACCTTTGTGCTATCAAATATTTGAATTGACCTCTTCATATTAATTTGTTTTTTCGCTAGTTCAAAATCTGTTCAAGTAGTTTTACAAGTTAATAAACTGAATTATAATTCTAATACTACCTTTCCCCGCAATAACGCTAACACTACTTTTCCCCACAATAAAACAGGCAATTTTATTCACCTTGCCCATGGTACCATTTCAGTGATGTCACGATTAGGGCGGTCAATGAAATCCGTTTACCTGTTTATCCAACCCGTACCCTACCGTATAAGACGGGTATGAGTAAAGTTTTATTTTCGTTAAGTTAACGGGTACGGGTACGGGTAAGGAAATTTTTTCGTTAATTTAACAGGTACGGGTACGGGTAAAAGCTATTTCGTACCGTTTTCATAACGGGTAATTGCCACAATTAAAAAGAAACAATTACATGATACATATGGCATCTTATATTGCATGATTGGTAAAAAAATATTGCTAGATTTATAATTTTTTCCATTCAGTGTACGAAAAAAATAAAAAAGCATGAACCTAAAATATTCGCCACCATTATTGCACTTTATTAATATACTTATTGATATAATTTATTTATACAGAGTGTACAAATTTTATTATTATTATATTCATTTTTTACCGTTACCGTATTCGTACCGTTAATTCTTAACGGGTACGGGTAAGGTACGGGTAAAGCTATTTTTAACGGGTACGGGTAGGGTACGGGTAAAGAAAATTTTAACGGGTACGGTAATGAAAATACTTTCTACCGTACCGTACCGTACCCATTGACAGCCCTAGTCACGATCTAAATAAAAATAATAATAATAACCAGCAGCCTTTATTTGACAATACGGGAAAACTAAAGGGCGAAAATTAAAAATAAAATATGCGAAAATATAGGGTCATTTGCAAAAATGTAAAGATTATGCTTTTGACTTTTGTCAGTATTACACTGTTGTTATTGACTGACACTGACAGTCTGATACTCAGTTAGAACCGACGCTTCTCCCAGTGCCTGACACCGTCGTATCGATATCGTATTGATCCCAGCCGTTCATTTATCCTCCTACCTTTTTTTTTTTTCTTTTTGCATTTTCGGATGAAATTTTCGCCACATGGAACCTCACCTTATTTCTCCCTCTGAACGCAAATATGGACCAATTTTCGTGACGCTTAACTCTAGTT
This sequence comes from Rhynchospora pubera, assembly GCA_028095005.1. Classification (NCBI taxonomy): domain Eukaryota; kingdom Viridiplantae; phylum Streptophyta; class Magnoliopsida; order Poales; family Cyperaceae; genus Rhynchospora; species Rhynchospora pubera. The sequence goes on from CM051460.1 coordinate 143,901,502, forward strand.
TCTAAATAATTAAATTAACTCGTGTCTATTAGAGAGAAGTCGGTGAAGGTTCATAGGTGTAGAGTTGCTAATATTGCTTGATTTTGTATTTATGTTGGGTAATTCGCTCAATTTCTGTCTGGTGATTGTTTAATTTACAGCTCATTAGGATAAAATATTTGTTCATTTTGGAATACATGGTTTTTTTTTTAATTATAGTTTACTATTAATTTGTTCTTGACTTCTTGTGAATTGGCACTGATATCCTGCCTTTGTTCTCTAAGCTGTATGGTTCCGTTTGGATCGCTTATGAATAAGAGGAATAATATTGGGAAGTGTGTAACTTTGTGAAGAATTTAGATGATTAGGAATAAATTTATGCCTAAAAAGAAACTATTCCATTATTGCTGGCACCATCCAAACGGAGCCTATGTGTTTAACCCGAACTTATCACTGCCTCTATTCAAAAGAATTGAGATCTGGTGCTGCGCGGCACCCGTGTAGCACACCTCTCGGACCATCCGATCTATGATGGATGGCCCGTGAATTTCACCAAATTATAAGGCCCGAAAAAAAATTAACTGTCGAGATTGAATCGGACGGCCCAAGAAATACGCTATACAGGATCCGGTCCCTATTCAAAGCTTTGTTCACAAAAGATATCTTTCTGATAACTTTTAGTTTTACAACCTTAGAATTTTTTTCTTAAGTAGTCACAACTTTACGAGTTGTCTTCTATGAAGTGTTAAATAAAATTTTCTCCTGGAAATATCGAAACATAGTGTTTTCTACTATTCCTTTGTCATTGATATATTAATCAATTGATTAAGAGGTAGACTAAAATTAGTCGCGACTGACGGATGAGTCCATCAGGTGCGATTATATATCAATTTTCGATATTCTAACTGCAGATTCGAACCGTTCAATGTGTTTTTCATATTGAAATCTCATTAGAGACCAAATTTTATATTTTTTTAGTATTTTAGCATTTTACAAAATTCTCAATCTAAATAATTATGGACCCTTCAATAACATCGATTTTTAGAAATCTCAAAAAAAATAGTAAAAAAATTTAGAAAAATATAAAATTTGGTCTCTAATGAGATTTTTATGTGAATAACACATTGAATGGTTCAGATTAACCATTAGAATTTTAAAAAATGAGATTTAATCGTAGCTGACAGGTCCATCCGTCAGTCGTAGCTGATTTTAGTCAACCTCATTGATTAATGATAAATTAATGTTTCAATGTTTGCATTTATTAGGCCCTCAAAAAAATATTTGCATTTATTAGCTTTGGTTACTCCTAGATTTTATCACAGGATATATCCAAGGTTATATTGTGAAAAGATCAATAAATAAGTACCTAGAATAAAGAACATCAAATCTAAATAATTAAGTTCAATTTTGTCATTTCATTCCTTGGTACCTTGTAATTATTTTTGTAATTTTATTACTAGCTTAGCATGCAGTACATCTAGAAAACGGATGCTCTCAATCTTTTGTTTGGAACTGCACTTATATGCAGGTGGAAGATTAAAATCAAAATACATTGTTCATGCAATGATACTTCAGAAATCTATTTCCGAAGACACTTCTTGTACTACAGGATTTACTGATAGACGTAAAATATTAATTCATAATAATATTTTTAATTAACATTCTAGAATCAACGTATTGCATATAAAATCAGTAAATTATAATAAGAACTCACAAGATTGAAGAGAAGACATATCGCAAGGCGGAATATATGATCTTTTTTAATTTTCTTTAGTGTGATTGATGGCAAAAATGACATTATTTTTCCTCTTCTGCCTCTCTTAATTTTGTGGGCGAAAAAATGATGAAAAGATGCCAATATGACAGGAGAGAGAAAAACCAAATTCACTGAGGCAATTAAAGAGATCAGAATTTGTAATTAATTTGGTCCGTTGGATTTTTCATCAAAATTCAATGTACCCTTTAGGTAATTTTCATAAATGAACTTAGTTTATATTTAATATATAGGCCACATTAATGTTATAATTAATAATATTAATTATAACATTCTCCCACTTGGCCTGTAAAATATCATAATGAAACACAAATTTAGAATTGGCCAATAAAACTTAAACCTTGTTCAGTTAGGAATACCAAACTAAATTAATATAATCAAAATAACTATTAATGTTATTTGATCCCTATTAATTATAGAAATGACATTCTTTCCAACATATGTTAATAAAATGCATTCGATCCACATAAGCATATTTGCTTATATTAATTACATTAATGTGCAACAGCAAGAAATAAGCAAATATTATAAAATTCAGTCAATACATAAATGAAGCTTCAATACATAACTTAATTAATACATTACTGTTCATTACAACATCACAAGTCATTAACCAAACCCATGCCAGCTACATGCTCTTTGAAAAGAGAAGGTGGTAGTGCTTTTATTAGAGAATCAGCTAACATAGCTCTTGTATTGATGTATTGTATGACAATAATATTATCCTTAATTTTCTCTCTAACAACAAGATATTTGATGTCAATCCATTTAGTAGCACCGCTGGACTTGTTGTTTTTAGAGAAGAAAACAGCAGCCTCATTATTACAAAATATCGTGAGTGGTCTTGCAATACTTTCAATCACTTAAAGTTCAGGTATGAAATTCTTCAACCAAACTGCTTGACCAATGGCTTCAAAACACGCCTCAAATTCTGCTTGCATAGTGGAAGATGCAACTAAGGACTGTTTGGCACTCTTCAACTGAGGCTAAAAATACGTACTGCTCCGATACCAAATGATAGACGTAAAATATTAAATTATTAATTCATAATAATATTTCTAATTAACATCCTAGAATCAACGTATTGCATATAAAATCAGTAAATTATAATAAAAACTCACAGGATTGAAGAGAAGACATATCGTAAGGCGGAATATATGATCATCTTTAATTTTCCTTAGTGTGATTGATGACAAAAATGACGTTATTTTTCCTCTTTTGCCTCTCTTAATTTTGTGGGTGAAAAAATGATGAAAGGATGCCAATATGACAGGAGAGAGAAAAACTAAATTCACTAAAAATAATTAAAGGGATCAAAATTTGTAATTAATCTGGTCCATTGGATTTTTCATCAAAATCTAATGTACCTTTAGGTAATTTTCATAAATGAACTTAGTTTATATTTAATATATAGGCCACGCATTAATGTTATTATTAATTATAACATTTATCTCTCTCCATCAATCATTATTTTGATTGGGTTTAGTATAGTGAACCCTGAGAATTGATCTATCCCTAAATCCATATTCAAACTGCAGCAGGGGCTTGGTTGGGAATGGGGTGTTTGGGGTTTAATTAGGTAGGTATTGTGGTGCCTATAGGCAAACAATCAAAATAATAATAAAAAAAACAAAGATGACCAGTCCCTGCAATGAGCAACAAGGATAGTAAGATATGATGATCACTTCATTACCAGCTAAGAACATTTTCATACAAGATATATATATGTATGTGTGTTGGTAGATCTACCTTTTGACTCTTCCTCTGGTTGTGCATTTGGCTTTTGTTCTCTTTTGGATTTGGTTTGTGTTTGATGCAGTTTGGTACTAGTGACCAAATAAAGCACTAGATATTGACAACCATAAAAATTGCGGAGCTCTCAAAGTTGAGTACACTCATTGAAAAATGAAAAGGCATAGTGGTGTTATCTTACCAAAAAAAGGTTGATTACAATAAAAGAGGCAAACTAAGATGAAAAATCTATGAAGTCCATTTCTGGTGATGGAACTTTTTATGCACAACGCATCAAACTTTTCTAATATATCCATTGTTTCTGTATTCTTAATCAACTTTTTTTAAAGACACCTGATATTGTTTCTTATATTAGAGCAAGCAGCCAAAAGGAGTTGGTGATGTTCAGGTAGGGGAATGTAAATAACAAAGATTTTTACATATGTCCGAGAAGGGGTTGCAAGAGGAGAGAAGAATGCAACTGTATTGCTAAATATGGGTTTTTACCTGGAAAAATTACTTAATTTGCTGTGCATTTGTTATCTTGCCTAGTGATGTAGGGATGAAGTTTAATTAGTTAGCCCAGTTTCAGACAGTTTAACTATGTATATATGACTTCTCATTTGTTTAAAGTAACGGTCTGTGAAATTTGGTCTATATATGTACACACTTTTGCTACAGTTGCCAATGCCAAAATATATTGCTTCCCGGTTTTATAGAAGTTACTCTTTGTTTTTCTATAATTGATTGGATTGAAAAGAAGCATCCTAATAATTAGTTTGTCTGTTTTCGAAACAATTAGTACATTTTTAATTGAGGGAATCATCTGTTATTTGTTCGAAAAAAAAAGAGTCATCTATTAACAAATCAAATTGATAGAATCATGCATGGTTGTGTGGCATGCTCTGGGAAATATAAGAAATTGTTTTTTTAATTAAATTGTGATAATTTCACTCTATCAAATATTAGAGTGACATTAGTATAAGATGTGGGACTACAAATCTTCTCCATGTCAAAAAAAAAAAAACTAGCTATCCATATGATTAGCAACGACACATGCCTTTTGGGATGATACGTGGTGGTTGATATGCTTTCACTTCTACAGTTATTTTTGTCCTTTTTCCTTTAAATTAAAAAAAAATTAGGCCTAAGCCCCAACTTATTTTTAAATTAAATGTCTATGAAAGACCCTCCAACCAAATTTTGAATCTGCAATTTTTCATTCAATGTGCATTCCTCTTAATTAATTTGCCTCTAGATCAAAAATTGGTTCTTTTTTCTTTTTGTTTCCCTTTGAAGTTGTTATGACATCCAACCTTTCTTTGTTTGATCAAACAAAAACGAGGTCTTTCTTTTCTAAATAGTACACTTGTAGTTAGGTTAAGGACAATGAAACTTTATGAGAAAAGAACACTTCAACAAATATCAATTTATCACTCCATGAACTGCTTCCGGTGCATTTTCTCAACTCCATGGTCAATGTATACTATACCAATTGATTGTTATAGATAGGAAAGTATAAAAAAAAAAAACTAACTCATAAATAAAGAAGCAATGTACAAACAGTCAAACAGGTGGTCTCTTAATAAAATATTGGTATAGATAAAGACATCACAACCAGAGAATCTAGTTTATGAGAATATAATTTACCACATTAATGCCAGCAGGAAAGACTCAATCATGAAGGTTTGTATCGTTGTAATGATGAGAAAATTTGGCACCAAGGAGGAGAAAATATTGGCAGTTTTTGGTTGCTAATGATTAAAATTACCTAGAATAACGGTGCAAGCTCCTACTTAATTTAATATCTGTTTGCATTCAGTTTTCACCCTTGGTTTTTTTTTTTTTCCTGCCATATCATGAATGTATACGCTTTTCAGACAAAAAAAAAAAAAAAGAGATCTGCCTCCTCTATCGTACTTAAGAGTTAAGAGTCTTCTGTTAAAAAAAAAAAATAGTGATGCATGATTTAACCTGATGCTCTCATTTAGAACTGCGTAGAAAATATTGTTTTGAGAATTTCCTTTTTATATTCCGTAGTACTATAAATTGAAGTCCAGACACACAACAGAGCCACAAAGAGAATCACTGGTTGTTAAGAGATGGATGAGGAACAAGTCTACCTGCAATTTATCCAAAAAAAAAAAGATGGGAAATAAAATCTCCTAAATTTTGGTGTTAGATATGTTTTCCAAGTGTTGCATGAAGTTTTCTCATCTGTCAATCAATTTATTATTCTAAGTTTTAACTAATGTAATGACGTGCCATAAATATACTGATGGACTGTTCGACAAAGTGCAAGAATATACATTATAAGATACTTCGGCCAGAAAAAATTTCATAAGCGAACATTTGAAAATATCATTCTTTGAACATTGCACAGAATATCACTTGCACGCCATCTATCATTGGTACTGGTACACCATATTTGAAGTAGCATTCCTAAATTTGATGTACGTATATTTTGCTTTAACCAGGAACTGGTTTTCAACCATTTTAAACATCTAATTTTAAATAGAATGGCCAATTTTTCTCCTTGATACGTCTTTCTTAAAGTTTCAACTTATATGAACTAGTAGGAATAGTTTGCTATTAAGAAACTTATAGATGCATATCATCGCCTAAATTACCAACAGATCAGGTAGTCATGCTGACATAATGCATCAAATTCATGTTAGTGCATGTGTGTATAAAAATTGACATTCAGATCAAGTTCCAGTTGGAAAGGTACCAGAGGGGATACAGTTTACTGTGATTTCCAGTACCAGTGTGCATGGGAATATACAGTTTTAGTCCTAAGAAGGATATGGACAAATATGAAAACATTTTGCTCTCTAGCATTTGATCAAAAGAGAACTCCTATGTACACACGAAGAAAGGAAAACATAAAAAATTTCAACCTCATAATAAAAAATTAATAATTAAAGAGGCTGGTGGAGCCGCATTACAGAGGAGAAACAACAGAAGAAACAGTGTTTCTGAAACTAGTAAATCACTCACCAGTTCCACCCGAATCTTTCCTACTTAGTGTTTGAATTATAGCTTCTAAAACCTTTATTTCACTATTCTTCTTAGAGATCTCTTCTTGTTTTGCTCGCAACTCTTCCATGTGTAACTTGAAAACCTCTGCAAATACAAAGCATATAAAAAATTTCGTTTTGAACCGTATCTTGTTATTTTTGGGTATTAACTGTACGTTTTAATTGACTGAGGCTTAATTGAGAATGAACTAATTAAGCTGTACAACACTGAAGTTGTACCATATTATCAGCATGGAAGCAAAATGCTTTTCAAAGTTGGCGACTAAGGCTTAATTATACAAGTCAGTTTAATACATGCCAAGAAGAACATGCAACTACTAATGTACAATACTGGAAATATGTCAGGAATTAGGATTATATGCTATTGGTATATAGCAGCTTGCAGAGCACCAGTATGAGACATAGAGACACGGCCAAGATAGTACCTTTCCAAAAATAGCAACTACAGTACTGTACCAGCACACAGTATGGTGAACCTTGACACCAGACTGAGGTATTAAAAAAAAATGCAACAAATTATAGCCATACTTGAAGTGTTCTCGAGCTCCTTGGTGATTTCCTGTGTACGTAACTCTGCAGCCTTTTGAGCAGCTTCTGCTTGTCGCTTCTCAGTTCGAGCTCGAGCTGCAGCTGCAATTGCAGCATCAAGCTCTCTCTCTAATGTCTCCACCCTCTGTTCCAATGTCTGAAAAAAATGTTTCCATTGTTGAGATAAATAAACATGCAAGCACATATATAGATTATTAAAAGAAAGAAACTTCCAAACACAAGCCACAAGGCCATGATTTCTTACTGGGTTACTTTTGTTCGGATTCCAATTGCATAAACTACAAATAATTTATTCAGAATTGAAGAATTATTTCATTATTAAGTGCAAATGGTTTTTCAAAATAACTTTGGTTGTCTGACTCAAATTGGTCACTAAACCCACAATCTAAAAATGGCCAAGTTAGAAGCAAAGCTCTAACATGTGATACCTTGATAGATCGGGCTTGTTCGGAGGCGAGAGAGGCGCGAGAGAAGGTTTCGTCGTCGACGAAGACGGCCTTCTTAGAGAGAAACTTCTGGAGGGAATCGAGATTGGCTCCCATCTCCGTCAAGTTCCCCATCGCCGCCTTCCATCTCTCCCCTCCGACCACGACCTTCTCTTTCTCCGTCATCGGCTGAGATCGATCGGGTTCTGGAATTTCAAGCGGGTTTCCGGGTCGGGTTGGAGATTGGCTGTTAGATTTAATTATTAATTATTAACAGCGATGAGATCCAACTTGGTCAAACATAAACAATAGCACTGGCGTAGGGCCGTCGATGGGTACGGTACGGTACGGTAAAAGGTATTTTCACTATCCTACTCGTTAAAATTTTTTTTACTCGTACCCTATCCGTACCCGTTAAAAATAGTTTTACCCGTCCTTACCCGTACCCGTTAATAATTAACGGTACGGGTACGATAACGGTAAAAAATGAATATAATAATAATAATAAAATTTGTACATTCTGTATAAATAAATTATATCAATAAGTATATTAATAAAGTACAACAATGGTGGCGAATATTTTAGATTTATTTTTTTTATTTTTTCGTACACTGAATGGAAAGAATTATAAATCTTAAATAAAATCTAGCAATATTTGTTTACCAATCATGCAATATAAGATGCCATATGTATCATGTAATTGTATCTTTTTAATTGTGGTAATTACCCGTTATGAAAACGGTACGAAATAGCTTTTACCCGTACCCGTACCCGTTAAATTAACGAAAAAATTTTCTTACCCGTATCCGTACCCGTTAACTTAACGAAAATAAAACTTTACCCATACCCGTCTTATACGGTACGGTACGAATTGGTTAAAGGAGTAAATGGGTTTTCATTGACAGTCGCGTAATAACTAATAACTTTATACACTTCACTTGCAAAAATAAATTATATAAAAAATAGTAGACTTAGAACAATTTTTTTTTAAAATGAGTAGACGACCGCTCTAACACTTTTTATTATATATTGCTGACGAAAGCAAAATCGGCCCCATACCCCTCAAATCATTCTTAATTAGATATTTACCCTTCAAATTTTTAAAATTGATTTCATACCCGTCAATTTTTGATGAAATTAGAAATATACCCTCCTTAGCTATATTAATGAATTTTTTAATATAAAAAGCTGATTTTTACATTTTATGACGAAACTGTCCCTCCCAAACTCTTCTCCTCTGACAACCTAAGAAACCTTTCATCTTGCTGCATTTTTCTCTCCAAGCAAATAAGGTTTGACGGTTGTTGGTCAATAGTGCTGAAATTTTTTATCTTTATGCAAGGTTTGTCTCCCCTTACTTTTTTGTTTTATCACATTTTCAGGTCTCTGAATCGAGGGAGTGAATTTGTTGTTTGATTAGCTTCAATTATGACTTTATTTTTAGTTTCAGATTTCGATATGAGCTTTGACTTGTACCAAATTTTCAAGAATTTAACTGGATTTCGTAAGAAAAAAAAGAAAATTTGAGTTAAGGGGCTGTTTGGATTATGGTAGGAATTTGAGGAATTTCATCTTCCTACCATAAATTTATTATAAACAATTCAAACTCTTCACAAAGTTACACACTTCCCAATAAATTTATTCCTAGGAATTGCAACTTTCCCAAATTCTCCAAATTCCTAAGCGATCCAAACGGCCCCTAAGAGTGGAAATGTATTGTTGAGACTAATACTAATACATGTCCATTTCGGGTACACACTTTTTAGAAGTTGGAAACAGTATATATAATATGAACCTGAATTTAGAATATAAAGTCTTTTATGATGAAACCTTTCATCTTCCCGTCAATAAACTGTATATATGGATGCTTGAGATAATTTCAAGTCAACCCTACAATCAAAACCATGAATTTTTGTTTGGAGAAAAAAACGGGAAGATGAAAAGTTTCTTAGGGTTGTTAGAGGAGAGGGATTTGGGAAGGGACAGTTTTGTCATAAAATATAAAAATCAGTTTTTTATATTAATAATTTTATTAAAATAGCTAAGGAGGGTATATTTCTAATTTTATCAAGAATAGACGGGTATAGAATAAATTTCAAAGATTTGAGGGGTAAATATCTAATTAAGAAAGATTTGAGGGGTATGAGGCCGATTTTGCCAAAAAAAACATATCTGAAAATAGGTACAGTTCATATACCCGGACAAGCAGAGATTTGCTCTCTGCAAATCTTCTCCAGACCGTCTAATCTAGATTCGATGTTAATCACGGGACACGCATTATTGATTGGACGGTCTGAAGATTTGCACAAATCATCACTGCAGAGGATATCATTCCTCATATACCCCTCTGGCCCTCTTAGGTAGAACATTTAACTTTTAGAATTTTCAATTTAGTTATTCTATGAATTGGGCTTCATTTGCTAGTGTCTATTAATCATCTAAATTGTACGGTATATATTTTCAGAGTGATATTTATTTTCATGCCAGATTAACTTTGATAATTTGAAGTCTAAAGGCACTTGACTTTAACATAAGTTTGAGTTTTATATAACTTTTCTTTTGTAGAGATTCATATTTTTTTTGTATTTTTTTTAAACTAACTGATTTTCTGAGCAATAATAAACTATTGCGAAGCATGTTGATAACCCCTTTTTGGATGCTTCCATTTTTTGAAGAGAGACAAAACACCAAAGTAAAAAAGACTAGCAGATCCTACATTTTGTGTCGATCTCAAATTTGCCCCCTCATGTGGTTATATATTTATTATTAGACGACCAGTGTATTTTTCTGTCCACATTAGAATTTCCCTTATTATTATTATTTTTGCTCAAGTGAAAAAAGAATCGGAAATAATTGATATATTTACCAATGTATCTAACCCCACGCGGAGTGACTGAGGCGAGCTGAAGTCTAAGGGTCTGGACTGGTTATGGACAAAAATTTTTTATGTCAAAATAGGGACATGTTTCTACAAGCAAGATTCTTTACTTTGAATAGATTGAGATATATTCGAATTTACATCTATTCGATCGTAACAATGCATACTGCAAACTTATATTTGCCTTTTGCGGTCATGATGACAGTATATCTCAACTAGCATATTCAAGAGAAAATTTTGTTAGCAGTATAATCGTCAATATTCACAAGTGCAATGCAAGTGAATTAAAAAAATGAAAATGAATAAGAAAATTTACACAGTTGCTCAAGGTCTAAACCACATATGCACAATCAAGCCATGCAAGTCCACTCTTGCAACTTCTCCGTTCCAATTTGGCAACAATTGGAGGTCTAGAAGTGCTTATTTTCGTTTTAAGCAATTAACTAATAACAAGCTGAATAGTAACTAATTTTGATAGTCTATGGCAAGTTATTGACTAACTCCTTGAAATTGAAGACAATCCAATCGGCCTCCCTGGCAACTGCCTCACGCATCTGAACCCCTGCATAACAGATGAACAGATCGGCCCCACCTGGCTTCCTTGCCTGTAACAGAAGTAATATATTGGAGTCCTTCATAAAGAAATCAATAAATACTTACAAAATTAATATATCAACAAAGCAAAGATCGGCATAATTACAGACCGGTATCAATCAACAACCAGTTGCAGCCAGAACAGATGGGTATGTATATGTCACAGAAAGACAACTTGACAAAGTAGATCTCAAAGAGGGAATAATGAAGCAAAAGAAAAACAGAGAAATTAAAGAAAAACAAAACAACAGCATTTTTTTTCCTCTTGCAAAACCTACTTTTTTGGTTTCAAAGTATTGTGGTAAGTTACAAACAGCCAAACCACACTATTGTGGCCAGATGTAGCTACAACTGCAGTGAGTAGTGAGGACAAAAGCTGCCAACACAATAAGCAAAGAAATCAACAGAAACATGGTTTCTATATGAGTAAGAAGAAAGATCACCTCAAGATCAGTTGCACCATCCCCAATCATAACTAGCGTCTTGTACTGGTGTGCCTGTATTCCAAATATTAGTTATGGGCCAAAACCACAAGATATGGTCTTTATTCACAGATAGTAGTTTTTTTTCAAAAGGGAAACGGGAAAAAAGGTTTCAAAACTACTTCTCTTATTTGTTGCACTGCTGATGCTTTGCCTCCGCTTCTTGAGGTAGGCTCAGAGGCATCAAAACCAAGGAACTCTCCAGAATCTCCAAATAACAAGTTATTAGCAAATATGTTCTCAAATGGGATTCCAAGTATTGATGCTACTGGCTGCAATGAGATATAAGAAAGAATGCAAGTTAAGAACATGGAACTATTATTTTCCTTTCCATATAACATATGTTGAATGATAAAGATTTAAGGCAAATTGTAATTTGTTTGAGGATACGCATGAGAATTAGACAAAAATAATTGACACCATTATTTCTCCTAATCTGATGACTACCAAGTGCCTAACCATTCCTTACCTGAGGTTTAACATAAAGAAAAACTTATTAATGTAAGATGTGCAATATAAATTGGAACTACTTCCATCCGAGAACAATTAATCTTGTTCTCTCAATCAAGTAAAAATTTCGTTTTCTAAAAAGGCAGTAATTACTTCTGTGTCCATAAAACCCTTGAATATCACATATACCATTAATCCATTACAAAACAAAACATAGCTTATAGGACCCTGCATTTCCATCTTATTGTAGAATTACAAGACATCCCTTTCCTCACTATAATTTATTTAGAGAGATGTAGTGTACATGCAGTACTATTGAACATTTTTTAAAGAAAACTGGAAGCTGATATAGTGAAAGTACAAAATTTCCAAGTTCTCACCAGCAAATACTATTATTCACTAACATGATTGGTAAAGGCTATGCAATATTGACAGAATTTATGCCTTCCCCTTCCAAATAAAATGTCTGAGTTTTCCAAAACACAAATGTAATATGTATCCTTTGAAAACTCAAACATCATACTTTTCCATTAAAACATTGAAAATATCCAGTTTTCTCAAAGGTCAAAACATTTATTTTTTTTTTGGATAAATTGAGAAACACTGAAGAACAATGTTTAGATTTAATTATATTTGAGAGAAGCAAACATCTATCACATGAAAAATATGAAGTAGTAGAAAATTGGGAAACGACTGTGAAAGCTTTTATTTTTTTTATCCTTTTGCATGTTGGGTTTTTGGTTGAGGGGGTGGTAGCACACTATGTTTATTTAAAACCCACCAAGGAAACCTGTAGAACTTCTACGAATGTCAGTGGAAAATTTTCCACTAAAACCATAACTCAGCAGAAAGTTAGCAGTGTCTACAATCCAAGTCAACGCATGGCGTACCTCAATCACATTTAAGAATACCCATTGAAACTGAGTTGCTGATTCTCATTTTCAATGGGTATTCTTAGATGTGATAAATCATAAGTTTGCAGAAAAGAACATTAATCCTTCAACAAGAACTAGCTTACTTCAATCATTTGTCGAAAGCCTCCAGAGACCAAGTATACGTTAGTACCATTTTCTTTTAGTTTTGTGATCAATTCAGCAATTCCAGGAGAAATCCTACAGTTTGAAGCCATAATTTAGGGGCACACTATATCATCTGGAAGAAAAAAGAGGTATGCTGGTTTTCTAACTTTTTTATAATGAGATCTTATTTTCCAGCAAAAAGAAAAAAAAAACACTATTACAACAATTAAGCAACTACTAACCTAGGTGGTCTTTTCTCCAGGAAATCCTGTACCTGGGAGAGAGAAGGTTTAAACAATGAAAGACGAGCAGCCAAAGCTTCTTCAAAAGGAATTGCACCATTCATTGCTCTGCCAATCAAAGAGTAAACACAAAGAATAAAAAGATTCAGCTACGAATAAACTAAAAAACAAGAAGTAAACAAGTCCAGTAATATTTGCACTTCACACCAGCCTTTTAGCCTGTCCAGCAGGCAGAGTTGAACCAGTTCATTCAAATCCTGATCCATTTAGTTAAAACCTATTGGGTGATGCCACAACTGAATCAGTATAATTAAGCACCATAATTGACAAACTACAATTTGCTTAAATAAACCACAAGTTTCAAGAGTATTAACTCAGCTGTGCAACAATCCCATGAAGAGGGAACAGCTTAATGTACATTCAAACTAATGTGGCATTCATACCTCAAATTTTGCAACTAAATGCAGCAAATCTAAAAACAATCATATCAAGCTGATTCATTACTCAGCAAGCATAAAGCAAATCCAATTCTGCTGTCCAATTATAAAAACTGAATAGGATAAATTTCACACAATATTTGAGTTGCAAAATTTGCAGTGAAGAGAATCTCCTGTACTGGCCTTACTGTGATCCTATACACTGAGACATTGGTCAAATCCACACCCCCCCCCCAAAAAAAAAAAAAAAATTAAGCATCACCTAATCTAATTGCCATTAAAAAGTTAGTTTTGCCAATATCATCAATCAAATTCATCCGGGATGATCTTTGACTCAATTCAATCCAGTTCAACCATTTGTATTGTATAGACCAGAAGTTGCCCAACAACCAGGCCCATTTAATTTCAAGCATGCTTCCACTTATCTAATTCTGTGTAATTAACCAATAATTAAGGCCTTAGTTACCCTCAGCTATGCCATAGCACTGCAAAAGCAACAAAAATCCAAATAAGAAACATTAATTATCACCTGGTTGTCCACTCAGCAACAGCCTGACCAGCACCACAAAAATCAGCAAGTTCATCAATGCCTTCGTCTAAGCACACTGTGCTATCCACATCAAAACACACTGCATCTGCACTCTGCCATACCCTGAGCACATCTGTAAAGGGAAGATATAATAAATATAATTTTAGGAATAGAATAAAAACAAACAGACAGACAAGAAAATGAAAATAAGATAACCCTCTCATTTGCACAGAAAAAAGATTTTCTAAATCCACCAAAAGATTGAAACTTCAATTCTAAAGCAAGTGCAGAAAATATTGGATATCAGCAAATTTGGAAAATGAATGTTTTAGTTTTTAAATTTGGGCTGAGGTACATATTCCAAAAAGTGAAGAAAACCAATTGTAAACACTTCTTGGTTTCTGAAAGCTGACATTCAGGTCAATATCTTTGAAAGTACAACTTTTAAAGCTGCTCAGAGTAGTCTCATCAAGTCATCCTTATTTTGTTTATGCTGTTTAACTGAAATTTTATTTGTGAGTGGCATCTAAAAGTTATCTTTTCTTGTCTGTTTTAATCATTATATTTCCATTTCTTTTTTCCACAGAATCCATGTTTAGATTTCAACATCCTGATGACATGTGAGAATTATATGTTGTATCTTAGTGTTCACTACATGATGCTTATCAAAAGGGAAAACAAAAGATAAGAAAATAAAAAACACATACGCAGAAAGCTAGAATGGTGACTTTCAAGTTACAAAAAATATCTTTCTAAAAGATTGAAAGTCACAGACCTATTTAACCTTTTTTTTATTCAAACATTGAGTCACTTGAAGAAAATGGGAATCTAAACAAATTAGTAGTAAAAAAAGAAATGACAAGTACTTATCGGTAACAATTAAAAGAAACTAATGATTGAAAATAACCCAGTATCAGCAACAATGAAGAATCTTGCAGGCAGTTTTACCATGTTATGTACATACTTAAATGGTACTAGCATTCAATTTAATTGATGCCACATTTTCAAAAGACCGTTAGGTTAGCAAACCAATAAACATAAAATTTAATTACTTACCTCCTGAAGGTAGAGAGGTATTCATGGAAGTACTTGTGACCTCCAGGGCAGCTTGTACCAACAGAAGAGGCTTCTTCAATGGTCCTATGCTGGTAAAATAAGCTACAGGATATTTGATGCTAAACTGTGAAAAGGCTTGCAAGGTGCGGAAAGCCTGCCGAGAGGGAACTCGACAAGTCAGGTTAGGGTTAACATGCAAATTGATCAAGCCAGCCATAAACCTGTTATTTTGAAAATAAGAAATTTTGTTGAAGACAAAAGAATCCCAAATTGGGGTCAAATAGTCAATTTCAAACCACCAAAAAAGCCTAAGTTTTAATCATTTTTATAGAAGTTTTGTCCATTTAAAGCAGTACCACCAATCGTGAGGTCGCTGCTAGTAGCCTGATTTGAGTAGGAGTTGATTGTAACATTAATGTATATATACATTTGCATGAGATAAATGTATTGTGATGATTAATTACTAAGAAAAACTAACTAATTGCTAAAAATAATATTATCCATTAGATGTTTGTCAACCTTCTATTAACCAGTAAGCTTAACCTGCAGGGATAGGATACCAGTATTCACCAATGCCTACTTCCTATCAAAGTTCATTATTCATTATGTACATTAATCTAAGGAGACCTGAATTCTGGATTTTACACGCAAAACCCTCCAACTCCAAGGGACAATTAACAAAGAAGACACCACACTTGTGTTTTATGAGGTTATCCGATTGCAACTCAAAATTTCCTCTGAACTATGGACTACGATTGAAAAGAAACTTAAATTACCACAATACACGTAAGTTCGTAGAAATTGTAGATCCGAGTTCACTCCGTCGGTCGAGGAACGAAGGTAGAACCGCGCGCAAGTTCTCTTCCTCGTCTCTCTCTCTCTCTCTCTTCGCTAGCTTGCTCGTACGCTGAGAATAGAGAAGGTTCTTCTTCTTCTTCTTCTTCCCTTTCTGTCGCTCTAAAATAAGTTGTCGTGGTATTTTCACCTACTTCCGAATTCCGATCCCGACCCGAGTGAGTGTCTTTAACTATGGAACCTATAAGCCGAAATTAGCATGCCTCCTCTGAAAATGGAGCTCGGATTCTCTAATTCCTGTTCCCTGTAGAATATCATGTTGCGAGTCAATGGAAGGGTCCTATATTCCTAATTAATTGTTAGTCTGCATTAATGCTGGTAGGAAGTACATAAAGGCTGGACTGGGTTGCTTATGTAATAGACAATTTTGATTCCTTAATAATATAATTTATTGTAACTCCAAAAATAAATAAATAGTAGTAAGCAATATACGGTAGGTATCGGTTGACTATTAAACTTAGGGTTGTAAACAAACCGTTTAATCCACACAACCCAAACTGTTTTTTACCATATTAACATGATAGTGAGTCAGGTACGAGTTCTAATTTTGACAAATTCATTACATCAAATAATCTGTGTATATCCAAATTTCAAACACACCTGTTTATCACTATTTACTTCTCTCCGCCTCACATTTACTCATGTCTCCAGTCTAAGATCTCCTCTCAACGCTTCAATCTCTTCCACAACCATGCATGTCCTCTTTGCCTCTCGCGAAGTCTCGATAGTTGAAAGATAATTCGAATGTACCTCTAATTTGTCACGAACTAGATAATAATAGCCATGAAATAATTTATGTGTGCATTTTTATTCGAACAAAATTTTAGTTCGTTAAACCATTTAATCCGTAAGAATTCATATATAAAAAATTAAAAGGTTGGATTAGATTATGTACGGATTAATTAAATTTATTTTCTAACCGATATTATCGAATTGGATTCCAATTTTGATCAAATATTAAACCCTAATTAAACTACGCTACTGCCCCTACTTTACAGTCAACCTACATTACATTTGTGATTCGTCTGATGCGGGTGACGTCTGTCCATACGTGTATTGCTTCATTTGTTTTAGGAGTTGGGGTCCAGTGCAGTGCTTGACTTGAACAATGTAGAATCAAACAGTAATAGCTGCTTTAGGATTCGGACAAGTTCATAATATTCAAAGTACAATTTATGCACGCTGCATTGTTGCGTTGGAGAGGATGCACCCTCCTCAAGTGTCGCTCTTATGAGAACTAGATAGCAGATTATTTAAGTGAACTCCATTCTGCTCCAAAAACTAAGGCCCTGATCACTATGGACAGGACTTGGGATTTCAATTCATTTCATTGGATTGGAATTGATTGGAGATGATTTAGAATTGAAATCCCGTGATCAAAACTAATAATGAAAGAATTGACGGAAATTGAAATCCTATGATCAAAAACCATATAAATATAAGGGTGCGTTTGGATAGGTGTGGGAAGAAGGGAAGAAGGGAAGAAGTGAGAAGAAGTATTGGGAAGTGTGTGACTTTGTGAAGAGTTTGGATTGTTTATAATTTTTTTTCTTCTTCTTCCTTCTTTTTCTTCTTTCTTCCAACGATCCAAACGCTCCCTAAGAAAGGAAATGATTTGAATTCTAAAAACTGACCATTTTGCCCTCATTATTTAAAAAGAATGTTACGGCTAATTTGCTCTAGGTAATGCTCGTTCCAACGGCTAATTAATAAACAAGTAATTTTAAATGCTCGCTCCTTTCAAACACGTCTATAGTTTAAGAACATCTTTCTTAATTCTTCGAAATTTTCAAAACAAACTGTTATATATGATTTTACTACTTTGAAACCATAGTTCAGAAACAACTCTTTATCCTTCATATATGATTTACACGGAAATGCAAGGCTATATTTAATGTATGTAATTCGAAAGGAGGCACTTTATTGCTCAACTCCATAAACTTGAGAGTCAGAGAAGCAATTTCAGGGCCCGATAGGGCCAAGTTTAACATCTCTTTTCTGAAGAACCAACAACTTACATTTGTTTACCAGTAAGCCCCAACCATGTCTGACCATGTAATAAGAGTTCTCTTAGGCATTTTATCGAACACTTTCCATGCATCTTCCAAGCTCCCGCATTTTGCAAACGTGCTCACCATCTTGGTCTCCACAGCACAGTTTGTGCCTGGCAACAGTCTGGCGCAAGAATGGAGCTTTCGGGCGAGTTCGATGGACCCCATGTCGGCGCATGAAGCCTTTGGATGACCATGGCTCCATCGATTCTTTTTCAGACGTGGTCCATGGTATTCAAGCTGCACCAAGTCTACACAGTTTTTCACATGATACTCTAACGGGTGCAACAGGAAGCACCCCCTCAGGTTCGCATCTTTTCAACTCAAATACCTTTGTGAATAATAAGTCTATACCCCCTCATTTACAGACACCTCTTCGTCACACCCCTAAAAAGCTACTGAATACACTACATATACAAATAGAAATAGATAAAAAAAACTCTCCTACAACTCGGTTTCTCAACTATTCAGAAAAAACAGTAGTTATTAAACCTAATCTTCACCCTCACATCCCCATTCTCAAAGAACAGAACCCCAATTACCAGTGGCGGATCTAGAAAAAATATCTAGGTGGGACTGACAACCTCTGTTTAAGTCTTCAGCCCCACTTTCGAGTGCTCCAATGGCAGAAAAAATTAGCTGGGGCTAAAGGGGGGCTCCAAGGGCTCGACGGCGTGAGGTGGGGCTCTAGCCCCACCCGCCCCGGTGGTAGATCCGCCCCTGCAATTACAAACCTTCTATTTTAGGATTGTAGAAGAGACATGTAGGTTTTGGGTTTGACAGAGTCGCTCTGTTGAAGGATAAAGATGGCTTCGTTTAGCTTCCCATGGGAGGAGAGCTCGAGCAATCGCGCATCGAGTGTAAAAGGGGCTCCTTGTTTTCTCGGCTTGGAATAAATTTTTGGTTTTGGTTTGCATGTGGAGAGAGTGTTCTCCATGAGAGAGAGAGGAGAAAACATGGAAAGCACCTTTGTTGCTTCATTTCATTGGATTGGAGAAAAAGTGTGATTTAGATCTGATCGAAAATGGTTTAAAATCGGAAGAAAAGAGGAGAGATCGAGGGTATTGTTGTCTTTTTCCCATCAACGCGTATGATCTAACTTGGTGGGTCCGGAGGCGATGCGTAGCGACCTTCCGAAATCTGACGAAATTTCGACTCACATCGCAGGATTTCGGAAGCCTCTAATTCTCCGACAGAATCCGATAAACTCAATTGAAATCCAAAGTTTTACTTGATAGTGATCAGGAACTTTAAAATCGTAGGAAATCCGAATCCAATTCCTATGGAAAATTTTGATTGTGATCAGGGCCTAAATTAGAATTCTCGATGCGCCAAAATTGCCCTTTATTTAATCGATGGTATAAAACAATAAAACTCGAAATTCGAAATTTTAAAATTTTGTAACTTGAAAATGTGCTGACGGTATCTGAGATCCCCCCCCCCCTATTATTCAAAACCAACGTGTGTAGAAATCTACTAAATACAATAAAGTGTAATTACGGCTGTATCAGCATACGCGAACTAAAATGCGAATTTTGCATTCAGAGTTTTCTGACCCATTCGTTTTATTACTAACCTACACGAAAACAAGTTGACAAAATAGTCTCAGACTCTCAGTAATAAACTAATAATCATGCATGTTTTTCAACCCGGCTAACATTTACTCTGAAACAATTGATGAACCATATTTAGTTAAATAAAGAATTTTATTTCGGAGACGTTATTCTGGATACAAGCATATTTTAATTTCATATTTAGTTCTGTTAATTTTTAAGACGATGAGACAATTAGAACAAAAAATAAAATAAAATAAATGATCCAAGATAGTAAGAAAAAAAAAGGAGGGTCATTATTTGAAGCGATTTTGATAACTCTTTTAGTTGCAAAGGTTAATTTAGGAGTACAACAAATTTGGATGGAGACAAGTACTACGTGGAGGCTTTCTTCTATTTTCATATATTCGCACAGTGCAGAACGTATAGGCGTATAGCTAAAATATATTTATCATTTGTATTGAATAATATGGATCGATAAATATTAACGATAATCAAATGACGTCACAAAAAATAAATTTCCTAAAAAAACAGGAGAGAACATTAATAAATATTACCTCTAACTTTTTTTTTAATGATTTTATCTTATTCAGATCTCATCTCAAACTTCAACATACCTGTAAACCACATTTTTTTTTTTAAAAAAAAAAAAAGAGAGACGACCAAAACTTAGTTGCATGCGCCAAAAATTTTTCGTCTCAATGACGACATAACTATTTTTTTCAGCTATTTTTGTTTGATAAATCTCCTTCATAGCTAATATTAAATTTTTTTCACAATTATTGACAATCCAAATTGTCAACCCACTACATTATAGTGATCGAGAGAGCCTCTTTTTCACATTGATCAACAAATCTCATCTTTCAAGCCGCTCGAAAAGATAAAAATTGTTCACAAGACATCTTCAAAATTTGACCAATTAACCAAATAGTCAGCATTATTGTCCATCCAAAACAAAACCTTACATCCCATAAATGAGATATTTTCATCTTGCGAGTATAGACAACAATTAGGTTGGCATATCCATTCTTTCATCAACAAATTTGTTTTAGGGAGAATTTTATTAATGTTAACAAATGCACATAAATATTTTTTTTAAGAGTAATATACAAATTCACCAATTATTGGCTGTTAGTTTTTTCTTTTCAGTTTTTCATAATTTTCCATTTATCAAAGAGTGTTGGATTATTTTCCAAAGAACCTATAAGACTATAATAATAATATTTCTCATAATAATGATAATATTATTATTACTAAAATTGTGGTTGCATGGATGCAATAATTTTTATTCTGTTTTCAAAATCTCTAGAATCTGAACTTACTCTGTACCAAATGGAATCTAGTCCCGCGCGGGACCGTCCAGCGAAACAAAAAAAAATTGCACCCTAAACTGGGCCAACTTAAGTTAGCCCATAAGAATTTGGCCCATGTTTGATAACCCCTATTCCTAGTCTCTCTCGAATCGGATCCTCTATAAAACCACCTGTGGTCTTTTTCGATCTGAGCCGTCCGATTTTATTTTAATGGTTAATTTTTTTCGGACCTATCAATATGATATTATGCACGGGACATCCATAAACTGTTGTGATTAAATCGTACGGCTCAGATCGTAAAACAGGTCGTTTTATAAAAACGACGAGAGGATCTCGTTCCGTCTCTCTCTCTCTCTCTCTCTCTCTCTACCGGAGCCTCGGCTCGTCTCTCTTCACCTTCAGACGCACTTTGCTTTCTCTCTTGGAGTCCCGCCTTGTCTTTTAGGTACAAATCTTCTCTCTCTCATCCGTGTTTCTTCTTTTTCTCCAGTACAATAATCAAGCTAGCTTGCATTTTTAACGAACCCAAGTACCCAACTTGAGCTGATTACTTAGCTCGAATTTGCAATAATCAGGTCGAATTGAGTGTAGCCCTTCCGAGTAGTGGCTAGTAATTTTGCGATTATGAACAGGAATTAGTACAGTATGAGGCCTTTTCTCAAACTCTAAGCTTATGATGATTTCATTATGTTTCAATTGCTACTGATTCGTTTGTGTACAATTAGCTCATATATAAATGAGAAAGAAGATTGAATAGACCTGGTCTATACTTTATTAATGGATATGTACTTGTTTGGTATTAAACCAAAATGGTGTAGATATTATACCATTTCCTAATTTACTTACTGCTCTGGTACTGCCTAGTGCCTACCAATCCTATGACAAGCCACTATTAAGTAATAACCTTGAACTAAAAGGGGTTTGAATACATTACTGGCAAGTTTTACTAATGCATTCCTAAGTGCCAATATGTAATAAATAGTGTTTGTGTATTTTGACATTTATTCCATTGCATTACCTTGTTAGATCTATAATCTGAACTGGGTGAAAATTGTTATCCTTTCCAACCATTCCCCTTACCCCATACCAGCAGATAATTAACAAATACTAGTGCAGTTTATTCATTGTTTTTCTGTCCTTTTCAGGTGTATTAAATATAGTCGGGGGAAAGATGGTTATCCCTCCTCCAGTGCGTCCCCCAAGGATCATCAATCACCTCAAGCCGTATGTCCTGAGGATGAGCTTCTCTAACAATTACATCAGTACCCAAGTCATGCACACACCAACTGCCACAATTGCTGCCTCTGCCAGTTCTCAGGTACATAAGTTTACTTTTGATTGGGTCCTTATCCTTTCTGAGAAGCTAGATCTGATTTGGAGTACATATTGATGCTGAAATGCGATCATATTATATATGCTTTATTTTGGTATGCCTGTTGCACATGTTGCATCTGTTTTATGTTGTTAATAAATATCATGGTCTTATTAACAACCAATTTGGTGGATTTTATCGGGTTATCTGGCACTTGTAGGAGAAGCTCCTTCAGCCTAGCATGGAGTCTACTCGAGATGTTGCAGCAGCTGCTAAAATTGGAAAACTTTTGGGGGAGAGATTACTGCTCAAGGGCATACCTGCTGTGTCAATTTTTCTTGACAGAGAGCAGAAATACCATGGTAAGGTCAAAGCTGTCATAGATTCTGTTAGAGATGCTGGTGTGAAGCTCTTATAAAGTTGATGTTATATGTTCTTTTACTCTTTGTTCCGGTGATGTTGATGAAACATTTTGTTGGAGAGCTGAATAATAGCTTAATTTTGAGACCAATGGGCCTTTGTTGTGAACCCATTGTTACTACACTGTAAGTTCTCTGATCATGGTTTTGTTATACTGGATTATTACATTTTGTTGATTGTACTCAGGAAGGTTAATCAAGTTAATTGCACTCATTGGCAACATGTTGTTCTGTACTTTATTATTGTATATATTTCCTCGCAAGTCGCCATTGGTGTTTCCCAAGACTTTCTTGGAAAACATGAATTAGGATTTACTAGCTACATAGTCCACCCAATATGTGGACAGGTTTTAACATGTGAAAATATTATTTCACATGGTTGTGTTGGCTATTTTTCATATTTAAAATCAACGTTGTATTGATCGATGCTGAAGATAGCAGCAGTATTCACTGATTTAACTAATAGAATCAATAAAAGTGAACTTGTGAGCAGCTCAAAAAACATAATTTGATGAAAATAAATATGTTTCTCTATAAAAATTTTCACATAGAAGTATATCATCTTAAAAAGAAAAAAAAATACAACAAGTTAGGATTCATAGTCTGTTGATTTGATTTTGCACTCCAACATGTGTATATGGTAATTTTCCTACACTAGTGCACACTGTTTTTCTTACAGCAAAACCTTTGTTGCACACTTTTTTATTTGAACTGTTTTCTGCCAAATTAGAACTATAATTTTATTAGTTGGATCTAATAATCATTATCATTAGATTTTTCTACCTGGTGTAAGCAGCCACTCTAATATATTATTTGTTTTTGTTTGTTTGTTTTTTTTTTTTTCCTGTCCATTAGTGACAATTTTGTAAGGCTCTTGAACGATTGAGAGTAGGCATCATTTGATTTCACTTTTAACTGATTTTGATATCTATGGGTGATCAGATGACTAAAGAGTACTTGTGAATGATACAAGATTTATGTGCAAGATAGCTTGTAATCAGAGTTTAAACATCAAAACAATAATAAAAAGAAATAGAGAAGAAAAAACTTGACGAGTAATATATTAAAAAAGAGTGCAGAATCAAATCAACAGGCTATAAATCCAAACAAGTTTCACGAGTTAAAAAGTTTGATATTTAAAAGGAAAGAACGTACAGAGCTCAATCCAAATTACAATTACTATTCTTTTATTTAGATTTAATAAAGTTTGTTAAACTCTTCAAGTTAAAAAGTTGCACGAGTAATTTTTCCTGTTTTATATTATGCCCTGCTGTACCAATTTTATAAATATTATAGAATTAATTATGTAATTAGTATATTTAAAATATGTAGTTGAAATTCAAGATATGCTCTGTAAAATTGCAAAAAATAGTTCTATGTTACTATTTTTATACACTAGTAGCGTAACTCTGATTTTTATTATTTTTTAGTGACAATGTGAAATACAACTTTTTTTTTTGGTGGTGTTATAAGCAAAAATATTATATTTCTTTTGCGATGACATATATTGAATTTTAATATTTATAGGCGGCATATTCAAAAGTGCATAATTTATATCAGCTAATAGCAAAAAAACTAAGTTTTATTATTTTGAAGTGCTGGATAAATTATTTGTTCTTTAGTGACGAGTTATCTCTAGTTTCATACTTTTGATGTGCACTAAATCTAAATCACAAGATGATAAAACTGTAATAAAAAGCGACTACTGTCACGAAAGTTATCCTACATCACAATTGTTCATTTTAAATATTATTTTTGCGCATGTAGATACAAAAAAGCAGGAGCGGAGGGGGCTCCCCGTAAATTTAAAATTTGTGTGAATAAAATTTTCAATTATATGAAAAATTTTGTTAATATATAACATCTTATCTTACTTCTGGCTCCGTTTGGATGTGTTGAGAATAAGGTAGGAAGAAGGAAGAAGGGAATAAATTTATTGGGAAGGGGTAAATTTATTGGGAAGTATGTAACTTTTATGAAGAGTTTGAATGGTTAGGAATAAATTTATTGAAAAAAATTCCTTATTCCTTATTCCTTCTTCCCACTTCCCACCATCCAAACACAGCCTCTAATAAAAGAGTTCAAATTTAGTTCAAATACAATCGTGTTAAGTTTATCGTGCCATATTCTCCAATTGAGGAAATAGGCTAATCGAGCAGATTGAGAGAGAGAAAGAAATCGTGTCCGTTCATCATATGACCGTTGGGACAAGATAGAAGAAGGGCCGTTGGATCAATAGTTAATAGATGCAGCAACAAAGTGTAAATGAACTTATGTTATAAGATATTTCTTAGCGTTAATTGAGAGAATTAGAGGGTTATATTTGTAATTAGGCAAAGTAGGGCTGGGAAAGGGAGGTTATAAATAAAAGATCTCTGATTGTAATCAACATGTCGATGAATAAGAAAATATTTATTATTTCTTTTACTTATCTCTCTTTCCTGTACTTGTTCCCCTTTCCATGTCCCATCCTTATTTTAACTTGAAATCTACCTAATTGTCCCTGAAATCACAACAAGACTATGATAAGTGGTATCAACAACCAAAAGATTGCATCTGGACTACTTCGACGAATTGAATTCAGCTCAAGAATTACTTTAAGAACCTACAATGTTGACTCTGGCAACTTCTTTGTTGATGATTTTTGAAGACCTCAACTAACTTAGTAACAAACTTCACCAAGAAAGAATGAACCAGCTCAGTGAATAGAAGGGTCTACTCCAGAAATTTCTTCGAAATCAAGTTCAAACACAGCCTTGGGAGATGACGAAGGCAGTGGTTTCGTTAATAGCATTGTGGCACCTGCTAATATTGAAATTATTGTAGATGCTACTATCGATGAAGCTGAATTAGGGTAGCCACTAGAAGAAGAAGAAGGCAATGGTCGACCATTTGGTACACCATTCTTGCAAGATCTGAATCAACAAGAGGAAGATTCTAGAATTAGCAAGAAAGGAATTGGGTCCAACATTTCAGCCATTAAAAGAGACAATTTTTGAAATGTAACTCAATCAGCCTCTACCCACAAATACTCACAACCACTGTACTAGAAAAAGTCTTGAGTCTCATTTTCAAGATTTTGAAGAAGAAGTTGCCTGCCTAGAAGAATCATGAAGGGATGAGACATCCATCACTCAAACCTTACATCATCAGGGGTATAAAAGGTCATGTAATTCTGCTGAAATACAATTGTCATTACCAGTACTAGTACATTGTTGGGTTTGTATTTTCTAGTTTGAATTATCTTTCGATTTTTTTTTTTGTTTATATTAAGTCATTTTGTTTTTCTAGCCACTTGCATATATCATCAATATTTAGTTTGACCTAGCATAATGAGTAGTAGGGATGAGAGTTTAGCCCGCTAGCTCGCAAGGTTGCCCATACTCATCTGGCCCAGAGTCATGCCTACCTGGCATGAAGTTGTAACATGCCAAAACAGGCCAGACACCCAAACAGGTAAGGCCAGGTTTGGGCTTGAGATTCTAGCCCGCAGGAAGCCTGTTGGGCTATCATATTATTATGAAGCATGTATACATATAACGAGCTGGACCAATTCGTTTAATTGAATTTTTTTTTAAAAAAAATCTGTTTAGACTTGCAATCCATTAGATATAGAGAGCAGCAGGACTAAACAGGCAAGCTTGGGCTTAGAGTTACGGCCCATGGGTGGGCCGGGTATCAATCCTTAGCAGGGGCAGAACCATAATTCCGACATAAGGTGGACCAACTAACCAAGATTCACAATAAAATTTGGTTACTAACTTACCATGACAAAATTTTATAAAGTTCTATTCTAAATAAGAAAGCTACTTGCTTAGAAAATTTTGAGGAGAAATAGATTTACATAATTGCAACGATAGCTTCTTACAATTTCATAGTATTTTGCAATTAGTAGTTAGTACTTACTACTTAGTACCAAAAAAAAAATTACGAAAATTCAAAAGCTTGGATAACACATACTGAAATACTGACTTCTCAAATTTCTGCTTACAAAAAAGAATGACTGATGAGAGAATGATGGAGATCAGATCAGGCCAATCCTGGAGTGAAAAATAACGCAGTCGCTACGGCGTTGCCTGTCGCGGGCTCGCGGCCGTGGAGTCTGTCGCGGTGTCGCCTGCAGCCTCCTGACTCCTTACTCCCGAGTCGAGAGACGGAGAGAGTCATAGAGATGAATTTGGGTAAGAGAGAATGAGAATTGGGAGATGGATTTGGAAATTAGAAGGAATGATTTAGAAATTAGATATTTTTTTTTGTCTCTAAGGCTGTGCTCCAGAACACGAAGGTGGGGATGAGATTAGGGGAGGCGAGGCGAGAAACTGATTTCCGACCCTGACCGAGCGAGTTTACTCGCTCCACAACGAAGGATGAGACGGGATGAAAAGGGATGAGACGAAGTGAGATAAGAGACAGATTTACAAAGAGTTTACTCGCGGTTGCTACTCCCCGATTTGGGGGTGAGCCTCATCGGGCACCCCTAATCTCCTCTCGCCTAGTCTCCCCTTCGCTTTCGCGTTCTGGAGCACAGCCTAAGTGTTTATGTTGAGAGAGATGATCAGATGGGCTCTACTGCTCTAGACAATTAACTAGGCCAGATGGGCTTTAGATAATTTACTTCAACTTTGACGTAAGTCCAACTATAAGCTCTCCAATAAATTTTGCAAACTTAGTGTGTGCCTGACACACGCCCGCCACCCCCTAGCTCCGCCCCTGCTCCTTAGGTGTGTTTCGTTATGCTCAGGCAGGTAGACATGATATTCTAAAATAGCAGGTCAGACAAGAGTCAAGGTCAAAATCCGTAGACAGAGTCTGTTGTTATCCTAATGAGTAGGTATTATTGAGGATAGTGAGGATCTTCAAAAAATCCACTTGTCGGGCTGAAACACGGTCTATAGTAGTACCTAACGCCACGAATAATCCAGTTACATTTCCATTCAAGGTCGGACTGGGATAGGAAGGATAGGACCCGCATCCGGTTCCGAACCCAACCCTAGCGAGCAGCGAGTCGAGTAATCCATCCTTTGATCTCCGTCTCCCTCTTCACCTCGGCCTCAAACTCCTCCCTCCTCTTCCGGAAGAGTTCCAGCTCGCCTAGAATGTTCATGTCAAGATTCCTCAGTAGGACATTTTTACTTGCGGCGGCTAAAACTGAGGCATCTGCAACTGCAACAGCTGCTGCAGGTGCAGATGCGGTAAGGACGGCAAGAAATCCTCTCGAGGAGCTCTTCGAGGTCCAAAGAAGAACCGACGATGACAAACCTATTATCTATGGTATTTATTACTCACCACTGCATTATTATTATTCTTTTTTTTTGTTCATTTAAGATAGTAATAATTAGAATTACCTTCTGATCTCAGGCCGAAGCTGGAAGGCATGCGAGCTGAGGCTGAAATCATGGGATGATTTGCATAAGCTGTGGTATGTGCTGTTGAAAGAGAAGAACGTGCTCATGAGTCAGCGCCAGATGCTTCGGTCGCAGAATCTCTATTTCCCTCACCCCGAGCGCATCTCTAAGGTAATCTTTGGGAAATTTGCCAGGTAGCTCTTCACAATCATGAATTTGCATGAACATATCTCCATTGGAAGTATCTAATGTATTTAAACTTTCAAAAATTGCACAAATTTTTTTACTTTTTATTGTCTATGATACCATAAATTTGAAAGATTTGGAGTTTCACTTGGCCAGTGATAAGACCAAATGCCCAGTCCTTAATAATTGCCTACATTCTTCTGGTTTTCAAAAATTACACATGCACTAACTTTTAAGTATCTGTCACAGATATTGGTTTAACCAAAAACTTATTATTTTAACTATAGATCAAGCTCTAAACCCATGTTGGAAAAGAAATTAAATTAAATTATATAATCTTGCATGGCTTAGTAAACCATGGATAGCAAAATCACTGATCGTTAGTACCCTAGCAATTTGATGCTGTGGGTGTTGGATGTGACTATGTGTCTCTGCTAGTATAGCATCAGAACTGGTATGTACTATTAAAGGCAGCAGAAACTGGTCTATTTAAACAAGTTGATGTAAGCAAACATTATGTACTTACTAGGCCTGGCAAACGTGCCAAACGCTCATGGAATACCAACATTCCATTTTCGTTCCGTTTCAGAAACGGAACGAAAATAACTGTTTCGTTTTTGAAACGGCAGTGAAAATTGGTGCCACATTCCCTTTCATTTCTGTTTTCCACTATAGTTCCTTGTTTCTGTGTTCCATTTCGGTAAAACGGTATAACTAGCTGTTCCGTTTTCGTTCCGTTTTTTGAAACGGCAGAGAAAATTGGTGCCACATTCCGTTTTGTTTCTGCAAACGGAACGACATCACGTTTTTATTTTCTGTTTTGACAGGCCTAGTACTTACTTTATTATTGAGAACCAATAGCACCACTTCTTAATAAGAATTTTTGTTGATTTTCTTCATTCCTTCACCTTCTTCTTGCTGGGTTTCATTTCTAGCCTACCCAACTTGTTTGGGACAAAAGGCTTAGTTGTTGTTGTTGTTATTGTTTTCATTCCTTACTTCAGGATTCATTTAAACCATCTAATCGAGAGTTTTAAAGTCTGGTAGATTTTGGTTTTATTTTCCTTTTGGAAAGTCAACAATTACACTCAGCAAATTAGTAATTTTGAATTTTGTGTGGTAACAAAAATACAAAGCTTAAGTTACTGTCTATTTAATTTTTCTTTTCTTCTTTGCATGGTTATGTGGTGCAAGCAATCAGCAATTACACTTTTGTAATGCAAGGTTTCAGTCTGCATTTTAGGAACAAATATGTGCTATTTACTATTTTTAATGTTGAGTGCTGTTTTCTGGTTGAATTGTAGGTAAAGAAATCAATGTGCCGCATAAAGCATGTCTTAACTGAGAGAGCAATAGCTGACCCTGACCCTAGGAGATCTGCTGAGATGAAGAAGATGATCAATGCACTATAAAGTTTTTTGCTCTTTCTTTTTGGAATTGTTCTCATGTTAAAAGTCTACATTCCCAGTTCAAACTAGGTTAATTCATTTTCTCTTTGGGAGTTTATGTAGGGAATTGACCAGAATCAAGAGAAAAATTAATCTGAAATAAGCTTCTTTTGAACTTTGATTCTGTGATGCATATGTGTGCACCTTGTTTTCTTTGTGATAGAAGTCTGTGCATTTGCCTTTCTTGTAGAATTTTGAAAGGAACTCTAAAGTTCAGACATTTTTAAATTCAGTCCAGAGCTTTTCTTTTTTTTTTTTGATGGTTAGTGGTATAGATCTTTGTCAATAGTCGGGACCATTTTTGTGTGTAGGCCACATTTTACAGTCCACAATAACCAATCAACCACATGTAATTCTCCAAGGTCAACATTATACTGTCTCAGAGTTTGGAAACCACTAGTTCAACAGATTGTTAAAACAAAAAGGGTGAGTTGGAGAATACCAATAGGCCAACTCATTCCACAAAATTCAAACACTCAAATAATTTTTTTTTAGAAAGCTTAGCAGCGGCTGCTATGTAACACTTAAAATAATTTTTAAATGATCATATATTAAGAATTTGGAGTCGCGATTTTAGATGATTTGAAACACTTGATAGTTTTTTTTTTTTTTTTTTTAATCTGAATTGGGCTACTGTAGACTGTATTTTCAATATTTAGGCTACCTTCAAAATCAAACAATCAAATTCCATATATCGTGCTGCTGTAACACCAATTCACTTGCTTAACTAAT
The DNA here is from genome assembly GCA_028095005.1 of Rhynchospora pubera. Classification (NCBI taxonomy): domain Eukaryota; kingdom Viridiplantae; phylum Streptophyta; class Magnoliopsida; order Poales; family Cyperaceae; genus Rhynchospora; species Rhynchospora pubera. The sequence continues at coordinate 143,931,902 of CM051460.1, forward strand.
TAAAATAGCATCCAACTTGCTTTCCTTTCAAAACTCTCTTCCATATTGGTTTTGAGAAGATATTTCAACATAATACCTAGTTTTTGTTTCTACAAACATTAAAGTCACGTCTCTTCGCTAATCCAGAAATTGCATATAAACACCAGTCTCTCTACAGGACCCCAGAGACCCAGAGGATACACATCCACTCTTCTGATACAAAGAGACAGTTTTTCACATAACCCACTAACTCTACTAAATTTACAAAACATACACCATCCCCACCTCGAGCAGAGAAGCTGGTGGCACTTTAAGCACCACATCAGGTCCTCTACAATTCCTCCTCAAGAAGTTGTACCCGCAATCAAATCGCTAATCTTTTAAATACTGATGACCGGGGTTTTGTCTGCACATGTGAATGCCCCAAAATGAATGCCATACCAGATTCTTTAGCCTCATATAACTCCTCGAGCTCATCCCGTACCAGTTTGTCCATTTCATAACTATTATTCTTTTCTACGAAAAACCTGACCTTTTTCTTTTTGACTTCTTGTTGTACTGGTTTTATTGAATCTTCGTCAGATTCGATCTCAACTATGCTTAACCGTTTAAAGGAACCAATTACTGTTAGGTTGGAGTCATCTTTAGGCTGTTCTTGTTGGGAGCTTTTATTCGACCCCTCAAGTTTTATGAAGTCAGATAAACTGTCAAATAGTTCTGACTCGAACGAATCAACATCTTGGTGCACGTCTCGATACCCATACCTCACAATGCACAGGTATGACCTGTGCATGGTGTAAAAGCCATAACTTAGTATCTGCTACTTGCAGTTATTGTTAGGGCAGTAAATTACAATTATTCAACTTTCACTGTTTGATGAAAATCAAATGACCTTGATTATGCTTCCTTGTTTTTTTTTATTTCTTTAAAACGGTACATCTTCTGCCTTAATTTTCACGGCAGCTGATGTTGATTGTACATTACCATGTTTTAGTAGGCAGCAACCAAGGTTCTTGCCAATTTTTTCAAGCTCATTAAACACCCCGACAAGGTATACCAGTACCAGACTGTGCTGGTATGTACCATAGTGGCAGCCCAGCAGGTACAAATGGGTACCAGATGGTCATACCCAGTGCAGGTACCAAACATCTAGAGTCGGATTGTATTTGTGATAAACACTTCAGTACAATTCTCTTTGCATACCTGTGGTTAGGTGGTCCGACCCGACCCACCAAGAATCGCTCATGTGGAGGCACGTATGGCACCGGTACTCACTTGACACAGACAGAAACCAATATTTTATGGAAAGCTGGCAAGTTCGCGACAAATCTTGAGAAGTTAGCTAGAACACCTGATATTATATCAGTATACACAAGCCCGAGTCCTGGCACCCGCACAATCCCCAGTTTATCTCCCAAGGCAAGCAACCAATCAAGCGTGACCTTGTTCTGTATGTCATACTCGTATTTCTTTATGGTTGCAGAATGCCATGTAAACATGACAGTTACTAATATTAGAGCCAGCAAAATCGGGAGCTACGCTCCGTCGAGAAATTTTATGAGAGAGGCCGAAAAATAGAGAGCCTCAATTGAGCCGAAGAAGAGAAGGAAGCAAAAGGCAAGTATAGGCGGTTTGTGCCAGCACAGAATTATTACCAGTGATGTCAGACATGTTGTGACAAGCATGACCGTTATTACAGCTAGGCCTGCAGTAACGAATAAATAAATAAAATCCAGCCATGTTAGATGTGTGCAGGTTGACAGGAAGCATTGCATGAAAATAATGGTCTATGCTCTATGCACCAGGAGACTCGTTCATATTCAATCTTGGCTCCTGAAGCTTTGAAATAAACAGTTTAGCCCTTAAAATGCAATTTCTACCATTTTCTAATAAAAAAGGATGTGTGAAAATTCGGTCAACACATATAATTTTCAGTTTAAGAAAGTTGTCTTACCAAATGAGTTGTTTCTGAGTATTATATATTTCAATATTTTATTAAAACATGATGGTGAGGAGAATCTCGGAAATCAGTTTGTACAAGGCTGAAACACACGGATAAAATGTGAAATGGGCGATACCTTGATGAAGGAGTGCTTTTAATTATTTATATCATGGAAAATAAATGAAATCATTCCCAATAGCCCCACCATCTTATGTATATTACTTTCTAAGAAACTCATGAAAACAATAAACAAATAAATAAACAGGTCAATGATGGTACTTGACTTGTCTGTGGCTATAACTCAGAGAGAACCTACAAAATCTTACTTTCACGTGTTCTTTTTCCATTTCTAATAAAAAAAAAAGATTTATCTATTTTCTTGGTGATAAATATTTCAGTAGACAGAATGTCACTGCCTATCTCACTTTGGAACATTAAAACACAAATGCTGAAAACAAAGGAAGAAAAATTCTGTAAATAAAATGACATGCTGAAAACACAAGTGATATGTCCCTATTTTCTAAAAAAATAATAAAAAATAGAAGTCGCGTCCACATTTATGGCGTTCTATATTTTATGTCGCTGGTTGTAATTTCATGACTTATACATTTTCCATCTTTATGATTGACATGAATATTGCATTTCATATTAGTTTCCCCTTCTCATTCTGTTGCACGGTTCACCTCTCTACATATCACTTTATTCAAAAAAGGGGAAAAAAACCTCTCTGCATGTCATTACTAGCCAGTAGTCACATTTCTAGTTGCTGAGAAGCAAACAATATTTTTCAAAAGACAAAATTATATTCATTTATTTATTAAAATGAAAAGGCATCCATCTATATATGGCACGTGGTAATAGAAAGCAATTAAAATGTGATTAATGTGCTCCATAATTGGGTGCCCGAATACAGCAAGAGAGATGAGAAATTTACATACAATCTCAAAATGAGAAGAATTTTTGTATTTGTCTTCGAACTGCATATCATTTATATTCAGAAACTTAATTTGAATCAACATGAATATAACGAAATTATTTGTTGTTTAAAAGTAAAAACAACGACTAGTATTCTTTCAATCTTATTCATCCTCGTCTCATGCTTAAAAAAACACAATAATAAAAAAAAATAGGTGTCATACCCCAAAATAACTCAACCCCCCCCCCCTCCCAAATTAGACGACCGAAATAAATTGGCAGCAGGAAAACAAAACTTTTACAGTTTTCTCAATGGCAAATTTTTCTTTTTTTGTTAGAGCAATTGGGAATTCTCCTAGAAATCCAGCCCATGCGAAACTTAGGTGGAATAGCCCAAAATAACTCCGATTGGCTGGCATCTTCCGTCAGAAAATCATAAGCATCCCAAATCATGGTTTCATCAAATCCAAACGTATCAAGTTCTTCAAAAACCATGTTGGGTGCGTGTTTATGATTGATCTGCACAAAAGCACAACCATGAAATGGTAAATTATTAAATGTCTAATGCTGTAAAATTAAGCTTCCAACGAATTTCAGACATTCCAGTAACAATGCGCCGTTTAAGCTTAGCGAAGAAAATAAATCTAGATTCTGACAATTACAGGATGTTTCTGCGAAATGGAATTTTTTTTCTGTTTCCAAAGTGATAAATAACATGCATATATGAAATTGAAATTTATTCATGCACCGAAGTGAGTACACTTGCAGTTAACTATTTACTCGCATTTGAACTTGCAGAATTTCACTGATGCACTGAATTTGACTTACATCATTTATCCTGACAGAGCTCTCTGCCGAGCTTTCGTAAGTATCAGTATGTGCGAAAAGGATGTTGAGGCATTCAATTTGTTTTCTTTTCTGCTCTCGTGGGAATCTATTAGAAATCTTTAATCTATGACCCACGCTAAAAAAGAAAGCAAATTATTGTACTGTTAGAATGCATACTTTTGCAACAACAGGATTCTGAGCTCAGTTTTTATTTGTGTTGTTAGTGATGATCTTGATGACAAATGACATGCTTCTTTTTTCGAAATTTAAGGTAATAGTTGCTTTCAATCGTGGTTTTCTAGTTCTTTTGAACCAATATGAAGAACTTTAGTGGAATTAATGTGACAAATCGGAAGCCAAATATTGCTGTTTTATTGCCAATGACTTGTAATTTCATATTAAACTGAAAGAAAAAGCTAGGTGCTAAAAAGGGAAATGCTTGAAAGAACAACACGGAGATAACCCCAATTATTATTCTCGAACAAAATAGTAATTTTTACACAAATTTGTTATTTAGGTAAATTCTTATCTAGCCTCAAATGGAGGTACCTTCTAGAGTTAGGCTGTATCTTTTTGTGATTAGGAAGATTTGATGAAGCGTCATCTGCTAAATCATTATCTATGATGGCAGAATTACTACCCGTTGAAGAAATTGTTTCTTCTACCATGTTGTTAATATATTTCTGTTTCAACTTCTTCATTGCCATGATGTTGCTGTAATTATGAATATTGAGCCTAATTATAGATATTGAAGGATGCTTATGCCTTTGAGAAAATTTTTTCTTGATTATATTGTCTAAATAAAAAAGGGGCAGAATACTGTCCAGGCTTCCTGTTGAATAATAAGCCTTTTGCAAATGTAACTTCTTTGATATAAAGAAGTTTTTATGTCATGAAAAAGTGTTAAAAATGTAATAGACGAAAGAGGATTGGCTACCGACCTACTGTTAATCAAAATCTGGCCAAATTGCAAATGGATACTTAATTTGCTAAGGATATAAAAGCTCTCGTCTCAGTTTGCTATCATCTATTTTCGTAAGACTTTTAAAAAAAAAAAAAGTTCTATTTTTACAAGACTAAACCAGAGTTATTCCTAAATTTGTTTCCTTAATAACAGGATTCACTTTCTTGTTGTGAATTACTTTCCATATATAAATGTTATTCTTGGATTTAATTTTAGAAGGTAGAAATTATAGACATACAATAATCTTCTTATTATGACATATTCATCGGTTTAGTAATTCATATAATTATAATTATAGATAAATTTCATATTAAATGTGACATATACAATTATCTGAAACGTTGAAAGACTTTTAGGGGTCTCTAACAAAATCACTTAACACTTGAGTTTTTAACCATTTTCTTAATCAATTCAATTAAAATTTAAATTAACTAAAATTTGACTTAATTTCCAGGTAAATTGGAAACACATTTTTTTATTTTACTGTGAGCAATATTTTATACGATATCAAATGAATGTACAAATAAATATAGACATAGATGTCTATAATAATTACTTACAAAGAAGATTGAAATATTGCAATAAATTACCGTGAATTCGACTGGTTATGATGAAAGAAGCAAAGTGGTAAGTTAGAGAAGAAATAAAAACTTAATTGGATATTTAAAAATTAGAATTTAGAGCAACCTGCTTGTGAAGCGCAATTTGAAATTCGGAGAGTTGAAACTTGAAAGTGGAGTCACTTGGTAGCCGCTACTAGTCGGAGTCGTATCCTCTGGATGGTTTAATAAAAACCATCCACTGGACGTTTTCGGATCTGAACCGTTTAATCTAAACGGACGGTCGGATCTGAACAGATCCATTCTTTCGTCCAAAAAAAAAAGAAAAAACGCAGTTTATACGGTGGTCTTCGTATACGTATACACATCCTCAGAATCTCCTTCTTCTCCAAGACTCCAACCTTTTAGAGAGGAAAAGAGAGAGCGAGAGAGAGAAAGGAGTAAGTAACCCTAATTTCTTCGTCGAAGCAAATCGCACGAAATCGATTCTCCATAACTATCTCCTCTCGATCTTCTCTGGCGATCGAAGAAAGTCGCAAGAAATCGTAGCAAACCTAGTTCTTCGCCGCCTCTCTCTCCGGGCAACGCACCCTTTTCAGGTTTGTCTGGTTGGTTGACTTGGTTTGACTCAGCCAACTTGGCTTCTTCTGGGATATCATCAAAAAAGTCATCAGGTCGAGCTCTCTTAGCTGGCACAACGTTCTTAGGTATCTTAAAACATTCACAAATTCGCCATTAGTATCTGCAATTTTAATGACAAAGATAGAAGAATCATAAGGTGGAAGTAAATTACATCACGTATAGTTCTATTTTTGGCTGGGAATGAACAACCCACTACTCTATGGTGCTTACGGACCTCGAGTGTTTTGTATTCAAAACTAACAGCAAACATTTATGGATGATTTTCATATAGAAACCTACTGTTCATGTCTCTGCTGTCCAACAAAAAAAATTGAATAACCAGAATATTAATGTGATAAATTGGCCTAGAACAAACACATGCAAATTCCATCATAGCAGTCAATTGACATGGATGCTTCATGGTTAATTTGTATAATTTTCCTTGTGCGTTCAGGTATGTTTATCTGCCGCTAGTATTTTTATTTATAATGTATATTTGTGATTTTTGTTGTTATAGGTACTGGTGACATAGTGACAAGACATTTGTAACTCAAATTTGAAGTGAACCAAATTGGTTTTAGGCACTCGTGGAATTACAAATTTTATTGAATTTGTAAAGTTGGTGTTTGTAAAATTCATGATTGTGTTATTATTAAAGAGTTAAAAGTTGATGAATGTGTTATATTCTGGTATAGAAATATTTTGCTATTAAGGGATTGTATTTTTTGTTTGTAAAGATCCATACTTTCTGACTTCTAACAATATACTTTCTAAATGATCAATGCTACCTGTGCTATATTACTGAGATTATACTTTCTTTATGTTTCGTTGTAACTATATCTGTGCATTTCTATTTTACTTGAGGTCGTTTTATTAACATTCATATTATATTTAATTATCTTATTGCATGTGTTATGCGCCGAAAATATACTCTTGATCTGTCGAAAATGAAAGCCTGATTTGCAAATGAATTTGGTAAAAGTGGAATGCTCTTGTAATTTTCTTTTTCTAAGGATTTTGGTTTTTTTGGTACTTTTAATAATTGATTTTAGATAGTTTTTCAATTGATAGGAAATAAGTAAAGATCATTTTGGTGTTAAAATAAGCTTAATCATAGAGCTATAAAGCAAAACTCAATAAGTCATAAGTGGATTTAACTTATAAGTCTTTAAGTGAAATCCAGGGAGATAATCTTGTTGCAAGTTGTGCTTGTTAAAAGATAGTTAAGTTTCAATCTCAACTGGTACGTGTCAGGTACCAATTCTTTGTACCAGTTGTGTACATCACTGAGATATTGACTTGAGCAAAAATATATTCAATCCACTAAGACACTAACTACTCTATCAAAAAACACTCTGTTGTTTTGATAAGAGTGGGTTTTGCCTGTGTATCATTAAACACTCTGTTGTTTCTCTCTTTCCATTGGCTCCAGCTAATTGCAGCAATTGCTGAAATTCAGTTCATTACAACTATTCCAAATTGTGCTAAGAGAGTTACAATCAAGCAAGATTCCTTTGTCATTGAAAAGGTTGAACCCTGTCCAGAAGTCGTTTATTGATTCACAATTAACTAACAAATGATTCACTTTCAGAGCTTTTTAATTAATGCTCTACCACTTCCAGAGATGAAATTATGCTTAACAAAAATATAGAGTCTTATTACAAGCAATGTCTGCATATATAAATCATAATACTTCGTGTACTGTAAACAAAGTCGGGACTTAGATTGACTACGTTATACATGTATATATTTTGTGTATGAAATATTTATTTATTTAAAATTTTTAAAATAAGAACATGATAGGGACAAAAAAAAAATACAGATTGGACATTTCTTGTAAAATGGACATGCTAAGGAATGTTGTACAATATATCATTATTTCGTACTGTTTCTTAATTAATATATATGCTTTCTCAGAAGTGCGCAAAAGCGGGATCTTCATTGCGTCAATATTTAGTTAGATTAATTTCTACAAACATGAAATTAATCCAAGTGTTTTAAGCCAAAAAAGTTACAATTATAAGAGAATAAAACAAATTACAGCCAAAAAAATTGACAGAAGGTACTAAGAAAAAAATTTAATTTGATCAGTTTTAATCACAAATGCCTTTATATTTAGTTAGATTAATTTCTACAAACATGAAATAAATTTAAGTGTTTTAACCCAAAAAAATACACTTATAAGAGAATAAAACGAATTACAGACAAAAAAAAATGACAGAAGGTACTAAGAAAAAAAATTTAATTTGAACAATTTTAATCACAATTGCCTTTATCAAGTATTATTTATTATAAAAGTTCCTAGACGCATTTCGTTGTTATTCAATCAAATTGATTAAAAATTAAACAAATTTGGATCAAATTAACTCCATGATGTGAATTTTTGGTATGATGTGTACTCTACATGGAGATGGCCTATGCTTTTCGTCAACTCACAATGCAACAGCCAACAGATATATAAATTTGTTTTTCGTTTAATAAGTAAATAATCTCAATACAATAAATAAAGGGAGATCAAATGCTTCCATCTTTAAAATTATTAGATACAATTTGAAATGACAAAAAAAAAAAGGAAAATCTATCTTATTTTATTTTTTTTAATAAAAGAACAAAGAGCTATGATCCGTAACAATTCGACTTTACTCATCCAAATCTCAAGCTTAAAAAAAGAAAGCTAATTTTTTTTATATATATAAATGAAACTGAATTTCAGAGGTCCATGAACTGAAGCGTCTCAATTTTATTTTTTTTTATATATAAAAGCTGAATTTCAGCGCAAAACAGTACATGAAATGTTTTGTCCGTATTCACGCTACGAGGTGTGTAGGGCTACACGCGATTTGGTTTCCTTGAAAGGGCCAGCCCCTTCAAACTTTTACAAAAAGAGATTCTTATTAGATCAATCCGACTTTGCTGTTGCGCGACACAGCGTATAGCGCACTACGAGCCGTCTGATCTTAATCGGATGATTCACTTTTTACGGACCTATCAATCTAGGTTACATGCACGGAGCTCCCTTGTCCATTGGATCTTAATCAGACGGCCAGCATACCGAGCGACACGCGGTATCGTGCGGCAGCAGATCTCATTTCTTATTAGATCCCTTAAAAGTTTAAAGAATCCATACAATAATTTTTGGACTTCTAATTGAGAATCCTGGCTCCACCGTTTTCTCAGACTTTGCACAATTTCTTCAGTGCCACAATTTTCTTTCTTTGCTGGGATATCTGGAAATTCTTTGATCTTCTTTCCAAGCAAAACATGGGTGACACGGCAAAAAATAACTTTATCTCTCTCACATGTTTTGTAAGCAGATCATTAGCACTCAACGGTGTGGAGACATTAAATCACAATGTATCTACCGATTACATCCAAAAAAGATTTCCACGTGTACCTCTTTACAACACCAATATCATAAAAAGGTTGAATACAGATATTGACTTGCTTTACTATACTTTCCGAACGTTGCCATGTTTCCTAACTTCATTTTTATGTGTTTATAGAAGGTAATTGGTTTTCTCCAATATTTTAGGATTACATATATATTTTCTTTTAACTTGTTTTACCTTGCTGTAGAAATCGATATTAGTATTTTTTTTAAAAAAAATGTTGTTTCCACATATATATAGAGTTAAATGAGTTATAGATTGTATTTCTTTCATTCTAATCTCATGGTTCATACATTATCCATCTTTTATTTGAAAAGAACACTATTTCTTTGTAATCGCCCTTCTCATTCTAATCTTATGGTTCACCTACTGTATAAATCATTACTACACATTAGACACACTTCTTGTTGCTGAAATACATTTGTCATTCGTTAAATATTTCAAAAACAAATTCTATTCAATTATTCATTGCTCGTATTGAATAAGATTAGATTTTCTTTAAAGTCAATTTTTTTTGACATACTTAAAACTTTTATGTAATTAAATATGACTATTAAATATTTCATAAAAAAATTTAAAAAATTCTCCCAGTTCAGTGCATAGGATAATTTCAAACTCTTTTTAAACTTAAAAAATGTAGTATCTACTCTGTTTTGATGGAATAACGAATTTGTAAAAACAACCCTCGAAATGACATTCACGTTAATGGTGGTTACCTGCAGTCCTGCACACTCTTGGTGTTAATCAAAATATACTCATAATCTTATAACTTCTTTATACATGTGCCTAGGAAAGATGATATAGATCACATCTCACATGTAATTTTGATGTTTGAGTTTGAATTATTTGTTTATTAATGTAAAATTGAACATTTCTTGTAAAATAGAAACGAGAACATTATTCATACAATTTCCCAATTAATATATGTTTTCTCGGAAGGACGCAAGGGTGGGACATACAGTTCCTCAATATTTAGTTAGGTTAATTTCTACAAATATGAAATTAATCCAAGTTAGATTTTTTGTTTGCTATAAGAAACAATAAGACAAATTACAGCGAAAAAAAATGATATCAGGTAAACTAGGAGGGAAAAAAAATCATCTGTTTTGAGCGAATTTGATCCGTTTTAATCCCAAATGCCTCTAGCAAGTTGTTTTGATCACAAAAGTTCGTACATACACTCGCGTTGTTATTTAAGCTAATTGATTAATATATAATAATAATTTTAATTTTGTATGAAATATACTGCCTGGGCATTCGCATTATTTTATTTAATCATTTAATCAATTCACAGTGCAACGCATATATAAACGTGTTTCTCGTTTATTACTTAAATAATATAGATATGTATAGATACAATAGAGGGCGGAGTTCACATGCTTCTTTTAATTCTTACTCTCCAATATAATTTGGAATGTAAAAGAAATTCTTACTTCCCGAAAAAATAAATCCCTATCATATCCTATCCTATCCTACTACTTATAAAAGCAATATCCAATGGTTAAATTAATTCGGCGAAAGATGTACACAATTGTTTACTCTATACAATTTTAGTCATTAATCGTTTAAACCAATAGTTGAATATTAGCGATGGATGTAAGTTTACAAGCTCTTCATTTTTATTAGAATTTTTTTTTTCGCTAGATTGGTTGTGCACTTATCAAAATAGAAAGAAATTTATTGTTGGATTGATTGTGGACTAAATGCCAAAGCAGTAGCGACTGAAAAAAAAGCACACAGTAAGAATCAACTGTTTGATATCTTTTTATCTGTGTTTAAAGAGTTTAGAAAGAGAACACGACAAATATGAAAAACTTTAATAAAATAATAATTATAGACCATTAATTTGTGTAATTTGATCTGATCAAGGTCAAATTTTTTATTAGAAAAACTAAATTATTGATTTATATCTTTATTGCCTAATATGTAAATGATCGAGGGTGTGAACCAAGATCAAACAAATAATCCTTGTACTCGACTAGTCGCTTGTAGTAGAGTAAAGGTGTCGAACCCACAGAGATGGATATGAATATTATTCTTATTATTTCGTTAAAGCTAGACAATAAAAATCGAGAAGATAATTGAAGTCACGAATTGAACAAATTAAAGGAAAATAAAATTATGCAATTGCAAATAACGAGAGTATGCAAAACAATTAAAATAGATGTTTTTGGGGTTTTCTAACGGATTAATATACGATAATAAAATGCCTTAGGGTTTGATTTCACTTAGAACTGGCCACAGGGTCGCAAGACCTAGCACTGTCGTATTCGGCCTTGCTAATTCCACTGTGTGAATGCTGTGGTTTACCATTTTGTTGATTTATTCAAGCCAAGGATCCATCTAGCCAAACCTAACTCCCTAACCCTCCGCTTTCGCCTATCGGGTACGGTATTTGGAATGAGATCTAGTGTTGAATAACCCTCATCGAGTGTATTGCACCCCCAACTTTCGTTGTTCGGTGGACTTACTCGAGTTTACCAATGGTTTTCTACGAGGTATCTAGTTAGATTTTCGCCTAACTAGAAACGTTCACTTTTGGTTATTAATTGGTCGACTTTCGCCATTGACCTACCTCGAAATACTTGCACAGGACCCGATTAATATAATGTAAAGAAGTTCCCAACAAATGCGCGCGTACAAAAGTCGAGCAATACAAGTAGTAAACGATCCAAACACAAGCAATTTCAATTAAAATCCCAAGGGTAATTGACTTCATCCATCAACAAAACAAGTAAACCAAGCAAAACCTAGATCTAAGCTACATCGTTCCCTAAAGCAAAGAGTTTTTAGCCTAACATACTAAGAGTAACAATGCAAATAACAAAATATAGAACAAAACAATCCATAAAACCAGAAAATAGAGAAATAGTACTAGAAATACACAAATAAACCAGATTTTGAGATAAAACCACTGCCAAATGCACACTAGAAGGTAGGGAATCCGTCGGAGCAGCAAACCACAGCGAAATCTCGAGTCTAACCCCTGTCCCAGTCACCCAAAACCAAGAGAAAGAGCCAAAAAGTAGATCTGGATCTGCTGGAGAGAAAAGGAGAGAGAAATGGAATGAAGGAATGACCCTCTTTATACATGGAAGGCGCCTATATCCCCTGCAGCAGCTGTCACATCAATTCTCCTTCAATTTTGGCGGAAATCGAGGCTTCCAAATGGAGAAAACGCCTCCAGAACGCTGCCAGAACACTTTCCATGTATAGCAATTCGGACCGAATTCAGGGGAATTCGGACCGAATTGATGCCACTGGATTTTCAGGAGGGAGGTCTGCGCAGGAATTCGGTCCGAATTCAGGGGAATTCGGTCCGAATTGAAGGGTCTGGTTTGCGAAATGGCTTGATTCGAGCGGGGTTGCTTCATCGGGTTGAGTCGGGGTTTGGTCTAGGCTAGGCACGAGTCATCTAGCACCTGAATTGCTGCTTTCCTTGCTGATTTCCTTGGATTCCTACAAATAAGATCAAAGTGCAAAAGGAAGTGCCAAATCTGGCAAAAAAAGGCAAAAACAGCAATAAATCAAAGTTTTAGTAACAATTTCGATGTAAAGTCTGGTCAAAATAGCAATATAAATATGAGATAACAGTAAAGTTCTATATAAAATAAAAATAATATCAATATTTTATTTTCTTACTTACCCACGTATTGAGGGAATCTTTTGGTAGTTTTGAAAAAGATCGTTGTAAGTTGTAAATAAAAGATCAACTAGTCCCTTCAAAATTTTAAAAATTCCGACCCTAAAACTTAATCCAGATTATCATTTTTTTTTCCCGATAAGTCTACATAGCGGCTATCTAGCAAAACAAGCAAAAACAAAAATGTTGCAGCTAGTCTAGCAGAATTTCCTGAGAATTGCTTTTCTGTACTACTGGACAACATCTTTAGATCGATGCTCATTTCTGAAAATCCTGCTGTTTTTTCGAGCCATAAACCCCGCAACCGTCGCCAAGGTGACTTTGCAAACAGCATTTGAAATGCACATCAAAGGAGTAAATGGGGAAGCGTAGCATCGTGTATTTAAAATCTGAACCAACATACTATCAATCTTGTGATCTCTCAACTGAGAATTCTGCTCCGCCCTTGTCTCAGACCTTGCACAATTTCCTCAACCACTTAGTTTTCCTCTTTTATTTGGGCATTTGTAAATTCCTTGGTATCCAACTGATGAGAAACACATGGTTGGCACACCAAAAATTATTTACATCGCTCGCACACACATGCATTCAACGGCTTGGACTCATGAAATCTCAGTTTATCCATCCATTTTATCCAAAACCATTTTCGGTAAGTAGTTGTATTGGAGATACTGGTAACAGAACCAGGATTAACGCAAGTAATAGGCATAGTGTTTAATTAGGTGTCTTGTATTACATGTAATGGTAATTAGTGATGCCAGCTTAGGACCCTTGATGATGTAATCAAGAATTAGTGACTAGGATTATTAGGCTATATATATGGGGTTAACCCACCGTAATTGACTTAGATTTCATTACAATCAATAAACACAAAAGCTTTATCTCTCTTGTTCTTTCTCGCTCGTTCCAAGATATCTCTCTGTTATTATTTAACTTGCTAAAGTTGTTCAAAAAAGCACAATCATAAAAATGATGTATAGAGAAATTGACATGGATTGCTTTTGCATTTGACGTTTCTAACTTCATTTTTATGGATTTATAGAAGGTAATTAGTTTTCTCCAATATATTAGGAACATAATTTCTCCTAACTTGTTTTATTTTGCTTAGAAATGAAAATCACTGATTTTTCTTTTTTATTTATATAGAGTTATAGATTGTGAATAAAAAATTCTAATCTCATGACTCCTACGGTTTTCATCTTTTATAATTGAAAAGAGTAATCATTTCTTTTTAATTGCCCTTCTCATTCTAATGTCATGGTTTACCTATTGTATAAATCATTTCTAAACACATTTCTACTTGCTGAAAAACACATATTTTTAATTTTAGAAGCCCAATTCTATTTATTTATTCATCAAGGTCATATTGAAAACATTATACATTCTTTAAAATCAAACATTAGTTTGGACATAACTAATAAATACATATAATAATTATGTAATATGTATTAATTATTTCGTAACACAAAAAATCATTTCCGTTAATGGATTCATTTAATATGATTTTTATGATGTTCATAATTATGGTTTTCTAAATTCTAAACAACACTGTCTGAACTCCGAAGCATGCAGCGTGGAGATTTTCAGCTATTAAATTTACAATAAATTAAACGTCTAAATTTGTATAACAGAAGCTGGAATAGCTCAGTTGGCTAGAGCGTATGGCTGTTAACCATAAGGTCGGAGGTTCGAGCCCTCCTTCTAGCGTCTTTTTTTCTCCTATCTGTAAAAGAGATGAAAAGTGAAGTGATATTCTTCCATATATTTGTAAGTTTATAAAGGTGATCGTGAATAAATATTATTTTTCTGTCAATAATTTTTTGGACAAATTTTATAGTAAAATTGACTTTTAAACCGGACTTATATCGTAATTAATTTTATAAATAAACATAATTGATTTGGATTCAATTATGATTTAATTTTTCTTCCTAGTTATCATTATTTTTTTTAAATAAAATAATAACTCTGGGTCCATTTTCGTTCCTAATTTCCGACCATTTCCTCCGGTCGTACCTATTTTCCCAAAAATTCACCCAAGAGAACACTGGAGAAGCGCTTGCGGATTTACAAATAAAACCCTAAGTCCAGCTTCATCTAAAAACTATAAACTTTCAAACCTCCGACAGGACAGTTGCAGCGATGGCGCATCATCCGAAGCGATGCCTATACGAGGTTTTAGGCGTGGGTCAGGACGCCTCTGCTTCCGACATCCGCTCGGCCTACAGGCGCCTCGCTCTCCAGCTTCACCCCGACAAGCTCAAAGCCAATCCCAATTCCGCCGCCTCCGACTCCGACTCCACCGCCTTATTCCAGGAACTGCAACACGCCTACGAGGTCCTCTCCGACCCGAAAGAGCGCGCCTATTACGACTCCCACCGTTCTCAGATCCTCTTCGCCGACCTCTCCGGCTCCGGCTCCAAATCTAATTCTTCCTTCTTCGACTTAAATCTCTTTGGCTATTTCTCCACCTCTGCGTATTCGGGTTTCGCTGACACCGGTCGTGGGTTTTACAAGGTTTATGGGGATTTGTTCACTAAGATTTATTCGCAGGAGGTGGACTTTGCGAGCCGAATGGGTATGGGTGCCGATTCGGTTGACCCGCCCCCGTTAATGGGTAACTTAGACAGCCCGTACCAGCAAGTGACCGCCTTTTTTAACTATTGGCTGGGATTCTGTACTGTTCTGGATTTTGCATGGGTTGATGAGTATGATTCGAGCTTTGGACCGAGTCGGAGATCTCGACGGTTGATGGAAGAGGAAAATAAGAAGCTGAGAAAGAAGGCGAGGAGGGAATACAATGATTCAGTTCGAGGTTTAGCGGCTTTTGTGAAGAAAAGAGATAAGCGGGTAGTGGATATGATGGTCAAGAAGAAAAATGAAGAGGAGAGAAAGAAAAAGGAGGCGTTGGAGAAGAAAAAGGAAGAGGAGAGAAGGAAATTGGAGAAAGCAAAGGCTTATGAAGAGCCCGATTGGTCTAGAATTGATGAAAATGATGAATTTGATGAAGATATATGGTTTCAAGACGAGGAGTTTGGGTCTGGTAAGAAAAAGAAGAAAGGAGGGGGAGAGGAGTTCTATTGTGTTGCATGTAATAAAAAGTTCAAGTCTGACAAGCAGTGGAAGAACCATGAACAGTCCAAGAAGCACAGAGAGAAGGTTAATGAATTGAGGTCAGTGATGGAGGTAGAAGATGAGATTTTGATGGAGAAGATTGGAGAGGAGGAAAATGAAGAGGAGGTTAATGTGGGGTTTGACTATGAGCCTGCACCTGAGGAGTCTGGGTCTGATAGGGGTAACGATGAAACCATAGATGAGCTCTGTGAGGATTTTGAGGACAATTTGGATGTGCATAAGGAAGAGATTGAAGGGGAAATCAAAGAAAAAGATGAAGAACAAGAATCAGAAGAGAGTATTTTACAATCAATGGTTTCAGGTCAGAGAGGTCAGAAAAGTACTGAAAAGTCAGTTGAAAAGGAAAATTCTTCTTTTAATATCTTCAATTGTTTGGATGGAGAAGAGAGTGATGAAGAAAGAAGTACGAGAAAGGGAAGGAAGAATAGAAAAGGTAAGAGTGAGGAAAATCAAGATGATGCAAATGGCGATGTGGCGAGTAGTTCATTAAGTGAAGACGTCCGGGGAGATGGCAATGAAATGTCAGAAGGGAAGAGAGAGAAAGGAAATAAAGGAAAGAAAGACAAGCAAAAGGTAACTACTTTATCTATTTAAGAATTTAGTCTACACGACCAGGTGCTGCTATTGGTACAGTGCAAGCCTATACTGTTGTTACAAAATTGTCTTGTCCTAGTTTGTCTGATGTTCCTTTTTTTTATTTGAAATGTAATGCGGCAAAAACCTACCAGTCTGAACTTTTTTATTTTTTGGTGCAAATTCAGATTGGTCCCAAAATTGTTGAGCTTTTATGTCCAAAATGATCTAATTTCAATTTTCTTTTGACATCAAAGGGGAAGTCAGAGTCACTGAGTAATTATTGTGAGACGTGTGGAGAAAGCTTTGAATCAAGGTACTATTATGCATTTCATACCATATTATTCCTGGGACGTAACTGGCCTGTACCTGTTTTACATCATGTAATGCTTTTTAATTGGATTTATTTTGTTTTGGTATCTCTAGGCACATTCTAGTTTAATTGTTTCGACTAGAATGCAGATATGAACTGCATGAAAGATTTGTAACCAAACCGATTACAACCCACTAGGTTGGGGTCATAACCTATCTACCAACTTGTTTGGGACAAAAGGCTTAGTTGTTGTTGTTGGATAGAAAGTTTGGGAAGAAAAGGGGGTTGGCGGGGTGGGGGGTGGGGGGTTTGGGAGGCAAACAAGCTCTAAAAAAGGATTGAAATTCACGTGTGTAAGAGATTTGCGTTGGACTTCACTCATTTACTATTGGTTTGTTTATGCTATTTACAATTTCTAATTTTGATTCTCTTTTTTAAAATATCAGGAACAAGCTATTTGCTCATCTAAGTGAAACTGGACATGCTATGCTAAAACAGCAGCCAAAGCAGAAGGCAAAGAAGGCTTCAAAGCGTTAATTCATGTGCATAATTAGCTTACTAAACACAATTTTGGGTATTTAAGAAAAATACTAGATTATATTATTATTTCTTTTTTGAGGAAAAAAAAATAACAAGATTAATTGCAGACAATCATTTTTTTTTAATTTCAGTACCATTCTTTACTCCTAGTGGAAGTGATTGCTTATTTAACTTCTTGTTTAAAAAAAAAAAAAATTTTGGTAGGAAACTCTGATCATGATCTTTGATTGCTCTATGTAAAATATTTATGTTAAGAAAATGATGTTTCATCTTGTGATAGAAGTTTAATTATTTCTGCAATACGTATTTGTTTTTTCAAGATCCACAATACTCTGGTGCAAAAATGCAGTGAAGGTCAGAGTAGATCTATAAAAAGCAAAATAAATAAATAAATAAATAAATAAATATGCATTCTTATTCAAGTTTATGATCATCAAGCAGTCGAGTTCTTATGTTGGGGTCACGGCTTGTACCGCTGTTTCACATCTCTTCTGTTTTAATGGCACGTAGTTTGAATTGTCACACTTAAATTATTCTAATGGATGTGAAAAGTGATATTTAGCCTATCCAAATAATGAAATTACAGTTAATTTTACCACAAAATGTGTGATTTGCGAAACATTGTTCATAAGAACGCTTTTCCTCTCCCATTTTGGGCTTAAAGTTACCTTCAGCTTTTAACTTCTGCTTTCTCAGTAAAATTAGTTGTATTTTAGTAAAAAAAATAGAACGGCTCTGAATGGCAGAACCAGAATACACGCAAAAGGGCTAATTCTTTCTGTGGTCAGCAGAAGCCATGAGAACAGCAACAGCGATAACAAACA
The DNA here is from genome assembly GCA_028095005.1 of Rhynchospora pubera. Taxonomy (NCBI): domain Eukaryota; kingdom Viridiplantae; phylum Streptophyta; class Magnoliopsida; order Poales; family Cyperaceae; genus Rhynchospora; species Rhynchospora pubera. The sequence goes on from CM051460.1 coordinate 143,950,125, forward strand.
TTGTGAGCATGAAAAGTAGCAACGTGTAGGTTTTCTTTGATGATTTCCTATATTTACCGAACAGTAGTATGCCCCAAAATGTGCTAACCAGTGGTAGTGCCTAATAAAATTAAGATAAAAGAGAACAGTTCGATTTAGAAAGCAAATATAATAGGATAGTTTCCAACCATTCCTTTAGCTAATTTGACATACGTCCTTGTGAAGCAGATAATATCCTGTACCAACCTAGAACACATTAAAACACCAAGTGGATATTTCTGATATTTTGACAGTATTTCTCAGACATCCTTCTAAGTTCTAAACTAAAATTTTGATCTAGCCCACACTAGAATACGACTCTTGAGTCTCTATGATGTGCATACACAAGATAATTTGAATTATAAGATTTGATTTGCTTTCGCAGGTCCAAGTTTTTTTTTTTTCTTATTTCTTTTTCAATATTTTGGTTTCTCAACTACCAAGAAGGATCAAATAATTTGGCTGACTTTTGGAAAAATGAAGATAGGCTAAAAGAAGATGGAACATAAAAGTATTGTAGAGTTACACATCAGCATCCCTACGAAGTTTGAAAAGAATTGCCTCAAGGGTAAAATGGGGGAAAAAAAGAAGAAGAAAGGTTACCTGGACAGCATCAGCAGCAGCATAACCAGCAGCTTGGCCCCCCATGAACTGAAACCCATTTCCAAACCCGCACAACAGTCCAGCAAGTAGGGCCCACTGCCTTCCATTCCAGTCCTTCAAATATGCCTCAAAGGATGACTTTCTCAACCCAAGCACAGGGCGGTACAAGAACCACAAGTTCAACCCAATCCCGATGACAAAGCATGAGATTGAAAAGTAGAAGAAAGCAGTGTAAACAACCAAGTGCGGCACCCCTTCTTTTAGTGTGTGCCATTGGTCATTTGTTGCTAGGTTCAATGCTGGCGAGAAGAGAGAATAACAAACACCGGCAAAAAATACAATTGCAAGGCCGATGGATGTGTTCTTTCCCGAAACCTGTTGATGTTAAGCCATATGAAGATCTCTTAAAACTTAAAAAACTAAAATTATTTGATTTTATTACCATCTAATTACCTATAGCCCCAAAAGGTGACAGATTTTATTACCAGAAATGATTTACTCTATGCAACCATGTACCAGACGGTTCGCAGGCCCATTGTAGAATGTTAATGCAATTGACTTGCATAGCTAAGTAGTTGAAGTTAATCTAAATACTTCTAACTCTCATATCGGGTTAACCAACCAGGCAAATGATGCCAAGGCTGATTGAGAAAATATATCATTATTAACTGGCGCTAATTCCATTTCTTGCACTGCTAAGTGGATGCAATACTGGAAAGTTAAAATAATTCAAGACTATGGTAGTAGCAAAACCTGGACTAAGAATGAGATCGCTATAAATATAGAGATAAACTATACAAATTATTCATTAATGCTACCTTAATTGATCGTTCTTTTTCAAGTTGCAATAGGTATTCTGCTGTCCCTGCTTCAACCTTTTCAGATTTCTGGCAAGACCCAAAACCAATTTCTAATTCACGTTGAGAATCTAAATTAAGCACAACAACTTTAAAAGGGTTAAAGTAACAATATAATACTTCTATCAGCATTACTGATAATTACACGTACCAGGTTCAACATCTGATCCACATTCTCCATTTTCAGATAGCCTATATGTTTAAACAAAAAGTTTTTCATGTTAAGAATGGAAACACATTAAATTAGAAATAATAACATCAAGACAAGTTCAAAAGTGAATTATGGACAAGCTAAAGATGTACTACTTATTTCTGCAAAAAGTTGTTATTTTGGTGCTACATTCTAAATAGCTGGGTTTTATTTCTAATGTTCGATGGTTACCTCTGATGCTAGTATAACGGTTTGACCTTTAATTTTTATTTTTTTTTACTCTTCACCAATTATAAAAAGTGATGCAATATGCAGATAGCAGAACAACAGATGGATAGATAACTATGTTGACATGTACTTGATAATTACCAGTGCTGCAGTGGTGCAATTTTATTATAACAGGGTAACCAGTACCAGAATTAGATACCGAATCTTTGAATTTTACTATGCCATTGTTTGTTTCTCGAATTTAGTTCGGTTTGCAACAATAATACTAGGGAAAAATATTCTTACATAGTTTTAAGCTCGTAATTTATTTTTGAATCAGCTAGCTTCTTTTCATTATCTGCAGCATTTGAAGAGTGCACTGCTGAGCCGAGACAAGCAGCGATAAAAAAGCACACAACTCCAGGGAAGAGTACTTCAGCTTTATTTATTTTGTCATCAAGAAAATAGTTCATCGTTGTACCTGAAATTTGACATTGCCAGGTTCATTCTTGGAATCCCCAACCCCATTCAATGGGACAGGAAAGGGTGCAGATTGCTCATTAGTTAAGAATCTTTCAGGGTAGAGGTCATGATTTTTTTTATATCGAGGTTTCATTGTGAGATTGTGTAGTCTTATAGTTACTTGGGTTTAGGTTTTGTTGAGTTTTCGTCTTGCATCACTAGGTTAGAGAAACTTACAAGAAACATCTGAACAATGTTAGGTGTTAAATGTCAATTACAAAAACTTCAGGGTTTATTTGCAACAATAGTGAATTAGGTGTAATACTGAATCTTGCAAACTTTATTAGGTATAATAAATTTGCAAATGTCATACCAATGACAACACACATGCATGAGCTGATAATTTCAGTTACAGATAGGCCCACATATGCCCAGGCATACTGAGTGGCAAGATTGCCAAGACTTAGAACAGTGCCACCCCCCATTGCAAATAACACCGAATGCCAGTTGTCCTTGAAATTGCAGTTAATCAAGCAAAATTAGTAAAAAGGAAGATGCCAACAGTCATATTTGATAGTATCTGGTCAGAAGATCTGGAGTTCAATGACCATTAAGTTTCACATTTCCTTGTTTCTGTTTTCTTTTTGAAATCTTCAGTGCGATCAACCGAGTTAATGTCATCAATTTATTTCTCTAATCTAACTTCTATTCGCTTATTGAGTTATGCTGAGATTAAGGTGTCAAGACCAGAACCAAGAAATCCTTATAGAAGAAACCATTTCATGATAAAATAGCATAGACAAAATAAGGGAAATTAATGCAGTGATTTAAAAAAAATCAAACCTGAGAGAGTTGGGTTAAGAAATTGGGTTTGTCAGTTTTGCTATCACCAATTTGGCCAAATGTAATTGCTGTGAGCACTGCTGCTAACAAATTTGTGATTGAATAATCAAGATAAGTATGTTGCGGCAGACGACCCTTTCTCTCTAGCAGGGTCATAACAGCCGGCCATGTCCCCAAAAAGAAAAGTGATGCTAGCATGAGAGCTATTGCACCTCCTTTGTCTTCTATCAAGTACATCTTCACCAGCAGATCACCAAGAGTTGCCAATAGGTAAATTCATGGGATCAATTCAGATTAACTAATGCAACAGTGCTGTATGCTATTCCACCTTCATTGAAGCTATCTCGAAATTAATATTAAACTGAAGAAATTCTCAGAACTTCTATAACCACTGTACCAAAAAAAGGTTATATTTATATCAACTTTCATTGGTAAAAAAGAAATTTCAGATCACTTTTTCCTATTTGATTGGTGACAACAATAGCACAAACTGTGTGGTAACGAATCTATTCAATTTGGTACTAACTAAACAAACAAAAGGATTAGTTTCAACTGGAAAAAGGCATCTTATTTTGCACATTTAGGAATACCAGCAAACTTACTGAGAAAGAAATTGTGCAGATATCAATTAAACTGAAATGGTTGTATAAAGAATTTCTAATTAACGAGAAAAAAATGCTGGGAATGATGCCCAGCAATTCTTTCAAGGGAAGATGAAAAAGAAACTAAATCTTCCAAAGCTAACCAAAACAGATCAGTACCATGCAGTTAGAAGTGGGTCATTCTAGAGATACCCAATTTACGGTGTTCCAGATGAAAAGTGCGATTCAAGGACATGGTAGAGATTAGAATTGAAAGTTGAAACTGGAGTAGAGAAGTTGGGAAGGAGAACAATACAATACAGCAATACTTGTTCAGCGGAGCCGGAGAGGTAAAGAGGGATCTTAATTAGGAAATCCAAAATGGGCAAATTGCCAAATTCACGCTGATTCCGAAATTCAAACAGTCAAGAACGAAGGATAGAATGGTCCTGGACTCCTGGTATTCATGAGGAACGTTCGATTTAAATTGGACGGATGGATTCAATTGATCCAGATGGATACAGGTGCTTCTATTTGGGGATTTTTCTTTCTATTCCAGTTATTACAATATTATTAAAGGAAATGGGCTAAAATCAACCACGACTGACAGCTACGATCAAATTTCAATTTTCGAGATTCGAACTGTTCAACGTGTTTTCCATATTGAAATCTCATTGGAGATCAAATTTTACATTTTTCTGAAATTTTTTAGTATTTGTTTGATATTTTACAAAATTCTTAATCTAAACGATTCTGGATCCTTCAATAACTATGATTTTTAAAAATCTAAAAAAAAAATAGTAAATAAAATCAGAAAAATGTAAAATTTGGTTTCCAATGAGATTTCAATATGGAGAACACAATGAACGATTTAGATCGACTGTTTGAATCTCGAAAATTGAGATTTGATCGTACCTGAAGGTTGCATCTGTCAGTCGTGGCTGATTTTAGCCCATCTCTTATTAAAGTGCCACCAAATACCACAAATTTATTTTTCATCAATAATTAAAAATTTAAAAATTTAAATGTTGAATCCAAACCGTTGATTTTGTATAACATTAACTAGCGATGCATTTTCATATAAGTTTTATAAAATTTGGAGTTGATTTGATATTTGATCAAGAGGTTAAAAAATGAATGAATCTACTTAATTATGACAGATTAATTGTAATACGTTCATGGTTTGACCACTTGATCAAATATCAAACCAACTCCAACTTTTATAAAACTTATATGAAAATGCATCGCTCTTTAAGTTGTACAAGATCAACGGTTTGGATTCAACATTTAATTCTTTTTAAATTTTACTTATTGATGAAAAGTAAAGTTGTGACATTTGGTTGCACTCTAAAATTGTGGCACCATAACCTTTCTCATAATATATAACGATATTTTAAATACTTGCTTTCACGATTTTGATTAATAAATTTATTTTTAATATTTTTTTAAAAAATGGAAATTTTGTAATTCATATATTCGGACTCATGCATTTGTCTTACATGTACTTAAATGAGTTATTTATTAACCAAATTTGGATAAAACAATTTTATATATTGAACTGAGACTCATGCATTCAAACACACTTTTTTTTTCTTCCCTTGAGTTATGAAAACGGCTAAAAAAACGAAATGTGAGCCAGAACGAATTAATATAGGAAATCGCTAAGGTCTCGTAGAGAGCCCTTTTATTTTTATTTTACTATCAACATAGTAAGAACTATGCCTTTCAATTAATACTCATATTTACAAACACCGTGTTAAAAAAAAAATCAATTTTATCTACCTTTCTAAAGCTTTGTGTCAGATAGAACATTTTCAATTATTATAAATATCTCTAACAATGTAGGATAGAGCCTTTCAATTCTTATCTCAATCTGTAAGAATTCGAAAAGGCTCTTTTAATTTTTACCAAAAAAATATAAGAGAGCCATTTTAATTTTTATCGAAACAAAATTTTTTAATTTTACCGAAATCTCTAAAAACGCTTTCGGCACGAGAAGAAGAAGAGACAAGAATTAAAATAAAATTGAATGGAAGATAGAAGTAGAATGAGGGGAAGGAAATGAAAAGAGGCAGATTAATGAAGGAAGCCAATGAGCGCTTACGGTTGAAGCAAAGATACAAATTACATTGATATATATACCTATATTATTCTATATACATATCTCAACTTCCACGATAGCTGTTAATTAAGCAGGTCGCCATACTAGTTCCATTAGCAACTCCAGCATTATTGCAATCCTCCCCAAGTACCTCCTACTAAAGCTTAGTATCTTTTCGTTTTCACATATTTAGGGAAATGAAACATACATAAAAAAAACATCAAAACCACAGTTTATATTTGAACAGAAATATCTTTTTGTAAACAATGATGTTACACTTGCAGATTTGGACAAAGTGATATTAATTTTTGGTATAAACAATGATGTTACAAGAGCAATTGACAATGATTGATTTAGTTATTAAACAATGTATAACTAGCTAACTACTGACAGCCTTTATTTCAAGGAAGCATTAACTATTATTCCTAATCTTTGCCTATAAAAAGAGAAATCAAATTCAATTGAGATTCTAACATAGACATTAAGCACAAACCACGCAAACAAAGCTAACTCTTTCTGTGGCCAGCAGAAGCCATGAGAACAGCCACGGCAACAACAAACATTGAAAGCATTGAAAAGAGCAATATATAGGTCCTCTTTGATGATTTTCTGTACTCGCCAAAGAGTACTACGCCCCAAAATGTGCTAACTAATGGTAGTGCCTACAAATTAGGTTACAATGAACAGATAGAAATTAGAAGCTAGAGAATTTTCCAAAAATATTACCACAACCCCTCTTAAACAGATGATTATTCTAATTAGACCATCAAAATATGAGATACGAGAGAAGCCCTGTCTTCAGATGTTGGAGTCTTTCCCAACATCAGCAGCAAATTATAGTAAGATAACATAACAGAAGTACAGAACCATTTAAGATGTAAACAGAGAGACTCGAATACAAACCTGTACAGCATCAGCAGCAGCATACCCGGCAGCTTGACCACCCATGAACTGAAATCCATTTCCAAACCCACATAAAAAACCAGCGAGCATGGCCCACTGCCTTCCATTCCAGTCATTCAAATAAGCCCCAAAGGAGGACTTCTCCAACCCAAGCACGGGATGGTACAGAAACCACAAATTCAATCCAATTCCAATGACAAAGCATGAAATTGAGAAATAGAAGAATGCTGTGTACACAACCAAGTGTGGCACACCGTCTTTTAACGTGTGCCATTGGTCGTTTGTGGCTAGGTTAAATGCTGGAGAAAAGAGAGAGAAACATACACCAGCAAAGAATACAATGACAAGGCCGAGAAACATGTTCTTTCCAAATACCTGTTGATCAGTATAAATAATTTAACAGAACATTTTGTGATCCAATACATACTCCTATGGTTTGTAATTGCCTTAATCTGATGCATATATAATACATTGACATAGTTTACTTGATGATCTTATGTAATTTGAACTTAGGAATACTGATGCCATGTCAACATGTCAATGAACTTATCACTACAAAAATATAAATTAAGTTGATTGTGAAGGAATGTTTTGTTAACTAATGTTCTCAAGAAAATATGCAGCAAATGTCTTTGTGAAATTTCCGATAAAATAAATGTATTCAGGTAAAGTAAAAAACAAATAAGGACGACCATTCAGTATAAGAATCATAATAGCACAAATAAAACTTCAGGTATAACGACTTAAATATCTTATAATTTGTACCACCAATTAATAATACTAACCTTAATGGATCGTTGTTTCTCTAGTTGTATGAGGTACTCTGCTGTCCCTGCTTTTGCCTTGCCAACTTTCTGTGAAGACCCGGGGCCGTTTTCCAGGTCTCCTGAAAATGAATTTAGCATAAAAAATAAAAACTATCAGGTATTGGTAATAATAATGGATTGGTATTAAATGTAATAAATAATATAAAATCAGATGTACCATTTGCAACATTTGAACCATTCTCTTCACTTCAGTTGACCCCAAAATAAGAAAGTAAAAACATATAGTTCTGTTAAAATAATCTTCAATTGTAAATAAAAAATGATGATAAGTTGCAAAATGAATTTAAAATTCAAGTAGACGGAACAATCTAAACCCCACTAAATGGGTACAATATTTTTGTTGTTTTGCAAAGTTATGTTATTTCTCTGGATAGTACTGGTACATCTGACTGCATAGTTTTTTGTTCTGGTAGTATGCAGTAAATGTATACTAGCACTGGTAGCAGTGATGGGTCATCCATTTAGTTGCTATCTTTTGACAAAGTGCTTCGATTTGTTTGGATTTCCAGTACATGCTACAATTTTATTCATTTCTTTTGTGTTTAAATGTACTTGCTTTTGCTTGGTATCCCCCTTCCCTAGCGGAAAAAAAAGAAAGAAAAAAAGAAGAAAGAAAAAAACAGAAATTACTAAAAAGAAGGGTCGAAAAAACAACAGGGAGAATAAATCTGAAGCCAGCTCAAACATACCAGTACTAGAATTCAGTTCAGTTATCACATAATGAACAACAAAAGATGCTTACTAGCTATTAATTTTGTAGTTAGTTGTTGATGCTGCTAGTTTCTTTTTATTATCTGCTGCATTTGAAGAATGCACTACGGACCCAAGACAAGCAGCGACCAAGAAGCACCCAACTCCAGGGAAAAGAATTTCAGCTCTGTTGATTTTATCATCTAGAAAATAGTTCATTGTTGTACCTGAAAATGTGACATAGGAAGATTTCACTCTATATAAAAAAAAATTTCACTTTGGTCATCAAGGATAAAGTTGGTACATTATGTTGAGAAAAAGTTTTCGTTTAGTCTGGTTTGGATCTTAGATTTTGATTCAGGTCTGTTTTGGTTACTTGGCTTCAGTATTTGTTCAGGTTAATTCTTGTTGTGAGTCACGGCTAATTTGGTTCCTTTTAATTTAGGTTTGAGATGTCAACTTCTTAGTGAAGAATGGGTATATACTGGTTGGAACCGTACAGGTTAATTTCAGGTCAGATTCTTATAACACCATTTATTTTGTAATATCAAAAAATCACATAAAACTCCACTATCTTTCAAAAGTTTCCCCTATTGGAAGATCTCTTTTCAAGTTGAAATTGTGCTAATTAAGAATCATATTACGCATTGAGTGTTACAACAATATGGTTGTTTGTTGCTTCATTTTGCTTAATATTTTGGTTAAATGTCGTGACAACTTATCAAACTATCTAAAACAAATCATTGAATATGAGGCTGTTAGCACAAAGAAGAAATGAGGGGTGCCATTTGCAAAACTGATAACTATCAGGGTAACTTGCCAGAAAAATAAAAAAACCCCTAATGTGGGTAAAATTAAAGAACGTAAAAATGTCTTACCAATAACAACACACATGCTTGAGCTGATAATTTCGGTTACTGACAGGCCGACATACGCCCAGGCATACTGAGTTGCGAGATTACCAAGGCTCAGAACAATACCGCCTGCCATCGCAAATAAAACGGAAGGCAAATTGTCCTTGAATTGTTGACAATGAAAAAAAAATACTTAGATAATAATTAATCAGCCGATGATCAATCATGTTTATATGATCTGAATTTCTGAAATAAGGAGCCTGACTTTAGATGACCACAATTTATTTTTCTTTCTGAGAATTGTTGAGAATGATAAAAATGGTAACAAAAGGCCAAACACAATTTGATGAAGGGTAAACAATCAATGATAAACAGATAGATAAATGAATGGATAAAAGGAAAGAACTGAGAAGGTAAGAATTGAACCTGAGAGAGTTGGGTAAAGAAATTGGGCTTGCCAGGTTTGCTGTCGCCGAGCTGACCAAAAGTAAGAGCTATGAGCACTGCCGCAAGCAAGTTTGTGATCGAATAGTCGAGATAAGTGTGCTGCGGCAGCCGGCCCCTTCTCTCGAGCATCGTCAGAACCGCTGGCCATGTTCCAAGAAAGAAAAGGGACGCTAGCATGAGAGCTATGGCGCCTCCTTTGTCTTCTACAAGGTACATCTTTACTGGTGGGTTGTTGAGCTTGTGTAGGAAATGTAGTAGTTTTGTGTAGGCCACAGATGTATTCTGAAAGAGTATAAATAGGAGATTCAACTAACAAAAGAATAAATTAAAAATGATAGCTGACTCAATAGAATCTGATTCTCGAAAGGAGAATCTCTAAGTATTGAAAATCCAGCTGGCTGTGCCAACTCTTTTCTTCGCCACAGAACTTAAATTGAATTGGTCCTTTCAAATCGGAGGATCGTACTTTTTAATATGGAAAAACCCAAACCCCTGTTGTGATTTGTTGAAAGGGCGACTAGTTGACTCGTACGCTAATTGAAAAAGACGCTAATTTTATCGATGTATACACTAATTTATTTGGTGAAAGGGTTTTTTGGGGATGTAAATATTCGAGTGGTACTTTTATTAATTAATTATTAGCATTGATCATAGAGTTATTTTTCGCCCTTTATTTCGAAGTAAAAATATCTCGTTATAAAATAAATATAATTTTTTCAAAATAATCTCATACTGAATAAATGCCGTGTAAAATTATTATGGTGGTATTGCTAAAGATTATAAAAATTCAATCTTTATTATGTATCTGTAATTAAAAATTGCTGTAATGAAGGTCTAGATCTTTCAATATTAGTTGAAAAGTATCCTTTTCCCCTTCTTATTTTTAATTAATTAATTAATTATATTTTTTCTCTTTTTCTTTTTATACAAGTTGTATCTTTCGTAAAAGGAATCTCCAATGGTAGGTCTAAGGTTCCTTTTTTAAAATACAAAACATGTATTACGTTTACAAAGAAAAAAATAATAATAAACCGATTAAAAAGGGTGTTTTGAACTCCTAACAATTAAAATTCTGCTAAAAAAGGAGTTGAAAAGTTTAGATGATTAAAAATATTAAACATACAAAAAAGATTTAATGAATTTTGATAATACAAATATTTTGATTATTGCAGCTTTGAGCTATTAAATATTATTTTAATTACCTTGAAATCGTATAATATTAACAAAATTAAATACTACCTTTCTTAAAACTTTGAAACATCATAGCATTGAAGTATTAGTTTATTACATTGTAGGGATAAGAATTAAGTCATATAATGTTAAGTTGTTTAAGTATATAAATATCTTGTTTTTAATTTTGACTTTACAACACCAGTATAATACATTTTATAAGAATATTAATATATCATTTTATGATCGCTTTTATCACAATTAATCATTAAGTAATCAATCATCCCCTAGGCCATTAAATGCAGTTAATTATTTCTAAAAGCATGGGTATTGGGTAGTTTTAAAATCGATGTATACATTTGGGGGGGGGGGGGGGGGCGAGAACGACAGAAAGGGTGTTAGGATGCAAATAATTACTTTTTACATTTTCCTTAAAAACGAATAAGGTTTGACGTTCATGCACCCAATCTGAAAAAAAGTAATAATAATAATAAAATAAAAAGTTTTGTACAACTGTTACAGCAAAAAAGTATATGAGAAGAAAGATAAAATTATGCATTATTATTAATACGGCACTACTAGTTGACTAACAAACCACGTTGAAAACGACTCTCATTGAAATTAATGACAACTTTTTATTCATTTAAAATAGAAGAGTGCATGATAGATGATAAGAAAAGTACAAATTTTAAAGGTGTAATAATGGTCCCCCAATATCGGGCTAATTATTGTTTGATGTCTTTTTCTCCCCCCACCCATCAGAACAATAAAATTGAGAATCTGAACCAAGAAATCATGGAACGGTATTCAACCGGATTGAGTGAAAAACTTACCTACTACCTTTGTGTAACCATATTAAAGTAAGAAATTCTAACGGGACCAAGTACTTACCAGGGAGAATGGTTCAGAGGCATATCAGGCTGTAAAGTCACGATGAAACAGACAAAATCAAGGTCTAACAAGAAAATTTGCAAATTTTGAAGATTAAATATAGATATATATATATTTTTTAAAGGAACTATTATAAGACGCGCAAATATAGAAACTCAACATCGCACAAGAAAGATCTATATATTTACATAGAGTTGTTTAAATGCATATTTTTATATAAAAAAAAGGGAGCTTGTGATTGTTTGATTTAGAAATGTAAGAAACATTCTTATTTTTTAATCAATAGTTTCTCTATTATGTTACTTTTTTTTCCCCTTGGAGAAAACAACAATTCAACATGTGAGAATTACGGCTTGCAACGTGTACAGAAAAACTAATTATAAGATGCTTTGAGAAGAGAAACTATACGGAGATTTCTACTGCTACAAACGTGTCTTTATACTTCTAAGTTCTAATCAATGAAACAGATCGGTGGCCAAGGAACTATTTTCTTAAACAAAATAAAACAAGAAACAGAAGACACTAAAAGATCCAATTGGAAATTTGGAATACATAGGAAAAACCAAGATATTTTCCAAATACGTAAAATGAGGGACCACGCTACAAATAAAGATACATCTTCGATAGAAACCATGAACTAAAATACTCCAAAGTCAAAAGATTTCCATTCAAGGATTGGAGAGGAAACCAACGTCACCTGTTGAAATAGCAGCAGAAACCTTTGTAACATTCAAAATGGAAGACTTTTCAAAGAAATATCCACAAAATTTGTCTTTAGGCTTTATCTTCCGAATATTCTTCTTTTGTTTCTCTGCTCCAAATCCCCTTTTACTTTGCGCTGTCTGTGCCTCACTTTTTGGTGCTGAGAGCTTCCTATGCTGTGATGTTTGGTAAGAGAAATAGAGGATTCGGAATCTGCTATCATGGTTGTCATGGTCAAATTAATTTGCTCATTAATTGCAGATCTATTTATGAGGATATGTATTGCGTGTTACCAACTACTTAGCAACCGTATATCTCACGTACTAATTTTATATTTTGTGCTAATCTCACTCTATGATTATTTAATTATTAGTTGTGATGAATAATAGAATGAGAAAAGTATTTCTGTATTTTCACTGTATTTTCTGTATTACATTGATGGGGTATATATACCCAGCTGTTCAATACACTTCACCACTCACTCTCCATTTACCTATACACTGGATGAGTCCATTATTTACTCTAACATCCCCCCCTCAAGTGGATGGTCCAGAATTGACCATCAACTTGTCTCTAATAAAGACAAACCGGCTTGTTGTTAAACCCTTGGTGAGACCATCAGCAATTTGATCCTTGGAGCTTACAAATTTAACAAACAACTGCTTAGCCACCACGCGTTCTCTGACAAAGTGAAAATCAATTTCCACGTGCTTTGTTCTTGCATGGAACATAGGGTTAGATGCAAGGTAGGTCGCTCCTATGTTGTCGCACCAGAGAATCGGTGGTTGAGGCAGAGTTTGATGTAGTTCCTTGAGAATGTATTGTATCCAAATGATCTCAGCAGCCGCGAGTGCTAAACTCCGATACTCAGCTTCTGTGCTGGACTTGGAGACGGTAAGTTGTTTTTTTGAGCTCCAGGATACCAAGTTCTGTCCTAAGTAAATGCAAAAAGCCGATGTTGATCGCCTATCGTCTGGGCAACCCGCCCAGTCTGAATCCGAGTACGCATGAATAGTCAGTGGTGTATGTGAGGTGAAGGTGAGCCCCATATCCATAGTGCCTTTTAGGTACCGCAAGATCCTTTTGACTGAACTCCAATGGACAGTAGAAGGAGAGTGCATGAATTGGGAGCACTTATTGACTGGGAAGGCAATATCAGGCCGGGTAATGGTAACATATTGGAGGGCACCTACGACAGCCCTGTACAGCTTAGGGTCATGGAATGGGTCACCATCGAATTTGGAGAGAGAGGTATTGACAGCAATCGGCGTGGAGACTGGTTGGGCATTTAGCATGTGTGTTCGAGACAACAAGTCTTGGATGTACTGTTTTTGAGAGAGTAAGATGCCATCTTTGTTTCTTGAAACCGCTATACCAAGAAAAAAATGCAATGCACCCAAGTCTTTGAGGGCAAACTTGGACTGTAAGGTGTGAATGAGGTTGGATAAAACAGCATCACTACTGCCCGTGATGATAATGTCATCAACATACACAAGAATAATGGTGGTGTGACCATTGGAGTGAGAGATAAACAAGGATGGATCGAATTTGGAACCATGAAAGCCAAGATCAAGTAAAGCCGAGCTTAGAGTGTGAAACCATGCTCTAGGGGATTGCTTGAGGCCATAGATGGCCTTCTTAAGGAGACAAACATGGTTAGGAAATTGAGTATCCACAAAGCCCGGCGGTTGAGTCATATACACGGTTTCATGAAGAGCGCCGTGGAGGAACGCATTGTGCACGTCAAGTTGACGAATGCACCAGTTTTGAGATAGAGCTATGGTGAGCACGATACGAATAGTGGTTGGTCGAATGACAGGGCTAAAGGTGTCGAAATAATCGACACCTTCCTCTTGAGTGAAGCCTTTAGCAACAAGACGGGCTTTGTGCCTCTCAATCGTGCCATCCGCTAGCCTTTTGGTTTTGAAAATCCATTTACACCCCACAATGTTATGACCTGTTGGTGGTGGAACTAAGACCCAAGTATGATTCTTTTCTAACGCCTGCACTTCAAGTAACATGGCATTGCACCAATGTTGAAACTTAGAGGCTTGAGCAAAAGTTGTAGGGTCTGAACCAGACACAGCAGACGCAAGAAAGGCTACAAAGTCTGGAAACTGACGGGGACGTCGTGTATGATCTTTGGATCTTGTGACCATGGTATGTGTAGGAGGTGGAGCGGCTGGAGACGAGGTCGAATGCGATGCAGGAGCAGGCAGTGAAATAGAAGAGAGTTGCTCAACTGAACTAGATGAGAAGGAAACACGGTCAGAATGGCGGTCAGAGAAATTTGAATTTGTGGACCGTTGAGAGGAGGCAACACTGGCCGTAGTGCCCTGAGGTGATGTGGGCTCAGCTTGTGGGCTGGAGGAGGCAGGCATAGCAGGTGCTGTTGGGCTGGGCTGAGAAGGAGATAAGGAAAGGGTCCAAAGCGCAAATTGTCCCTCATTACTCGTAGGTTGTATAACACTAGATGTTGTATCTTTGAAGGGGAATACCTGCTCGTTGAAAACAACATGGCGAGATACAAAAATACGGCTGGTTGGAGGGTGGTAACACCGATACCCTTTTTGGCACATAGCATACCCAATAAACACACAAGGTAGAGAATGGGATTGAAGCTTGTGAGCATTATATGGTCTGACAAGTGGAAAACATTGCGATCCCAGCACTCGTAGGTTGATGTAATTGGGTGGTTTATGAAAAAGACGCTCAAAGGGAGAGAGATTGGAGGAGGAATGTGCTGGGGGCATTCTATTTATCAAGTATACGATACTCGCAAAAATCTCATCCCAAAAAACTAATGGAATAGAGGCATGATTAATAGTAGCCAAAGCCAACTCAATGATATGGCGATGCTTGCGTTCAGAGACGCCATTCTGTTCCGGTGTATAAGGACAGGTTACTTGATGACTAATTTGAGGAAACCGTTTGCTAATCGGTTTAAATTCCGTACCACCATCGGTACGGAGTACCTTAATAGGAGTACTCAACAAATTCTCAACTTGCAATTTGAAATTGGTAAACACAGAGAGTACTTCGTCCTTGGAATGCAAAAAGAAAATCCAGGTAAACTTTGTAAAATCATCAATAAAAATAACATAGTACCTAAATCCACTGTTTGTTACAACTGGGGCTGGGCCCCAAACGTCAGAATGCACCAGCTCTAGAGGAGCTGAAGTAGAACTATGACTAAGAGAGAAAGGTAACTTGTGGCACTTGGCCATATTACAGTCACAACAATCAGATAAGGCAAAATTTGTACAAGGCAGTTTATTTGAAACTAAAATCTTCCTAGTAGTAATCATAGATGGATGACCAAGCCTATAGTGCCAAACAGTTGCAGCAGTTCTTTCACCCAGCAAGGCATAAGGCATACAGGTTGATGGAGCAGTAATTTGATAGAGACCATTACACATTCTTGCTTGTAGAAGCATAGTCGAAGTGTGGGGGTCCTTAACAAAACAATACAGAGAAGAAAATTCAACAATAATATTATTGTCAGCAAGAACTCTAGACAAACTAATTAAATTTTTGGTGAAACAAGGCACATGAAGAACATCATTCAGTTGAATACTACAATTCGAAAACTGCAAGGAAGTAGTACCAAGATTAAGAATTTTCATACCATTGCCATCACCTATTTGAAGTGTATCCTGGCCACCATAGGACTCAAAGGTTGACAGATTGTTCAAGTCGCTTGTGACATGGTGAGTTGCGCCAGAATCTATGTACCACTCGGTTGCAGAAGAAGGTACAGTTGTAGTCTGTGCTACATGAGCTTGAGGTTGCTGTGACATAGGTCTGGCCTGAGACTGCTCCACTTCATCAGTATAGCGCATATCACAGCGCCACCAGCATCCTCTTGCAGTGTGACCTTTTTTAAAACAAATCTGACAAGTCTCATATCTTGAGCTATTGCCAGAATCAGCTGTACCCCTGGTACCAGTACCAGTAGGAGCTGGAGCAGACTGTGGAGGCTGAAAGCCAGGGGTTCTAGGTCGAAAAGATTGATTTTGAGGTCTGTTGGAACCACCACCTCTGTTCTTGAATTGCTTGGGATTGCGGTTAGTATTAGGAGGTCTGAAATTTCCTGCAGGATTGTTGGCATAAAAGGCTACTGGGTTGGAAGGAGATGGTAACGCAGACACTTGTGGATTTTGAGCCAGTAGCAGAGTTTCATGGCTGAGAAGAAGAGATTGAACTTCAGTGAAGGTGATAGGGGTTTGTCTTGAATTGATTGCCACCACGAAGGCATTATAATCAGAACTTAAGCCACCAAGAATTGTAAGAACAAGGTCCTCATCTGAAACTGGAGAACCAATAAACGCCAGTTCATCTGCTACAGCTCTGAGCTGAGCAATGAAATCAGAACAAGAACCTCCACCTTTGTTCAAAGTTTGCATTTTCTTCTTCAATTCAGTTAGTCTGGCACGAGAAGTTGAAGAAAAAGTCTGTTGAAGAGTGTGCCAGAGATCAGCTGACGTGGTACAAGAAACCACTTGCGCAAGAATGTGCTCCGAAAGTGAAGCCCGGATCCATGCCAGAATCATCTGGTCTTGTCTGTACCAGGAAAGATAGGATGGGTTCATCTGAAGTTGACCTGTGGCTGGATCGGTGAAGGACGGTGACATAGGAGAGGACAGTATGAACTGAATGAGGCCATATGCGTGTAAGAGGGGCTCGATCTGCGATTTCCATGCCAAGAAATTGGATCTTGACAGCTTGGTGTGTACGGGAAGATTCAAGAACACCATTGGGGTAGACGAAGCAGCTGTCCCCAAGTTGTTGAAGCTCGGAGCGCTAGTTGAGGAGGTTGTGGAAGGATTCGAGGGAGTCAATGGCGGAAACGGAGTAGAGAAAGGATTGCCAGAAGCAGAAGATGTAGTTGTCGAAGGTGGAATCGGCCTGTGGAGTGCCTGATTGAGATCACCAGATGGTGGAATTGAGATGTTGAGATGTTGATTCGGATCGCCAGACGGTGGAATTGGAGTACTCGTCGGGGGAATCGAGGTATGTGGTGGTTCGCTTGAAGCCGCCATGGAAAAAGAGAAGAAACAAGAAAAGAAAGAATCAACGGATCGATGATAGGATCAGGCGTTTGCCTCGAGATGCTCTGATACCATAATAGAATGTAAAAAGTATTTCTGTATTTTCACTGTATTTTCTGTATTACATTGATGGGGTATATATACCCAGCTGTTCAATACACTTCACCACTCACTCTCCATTTACCTATACACTGGATGAGTCCATTATTTACTCTAACAGGAACATTACCATTTTTCTCGGCTTCGTGTCAGAAGTCCAATTAGTATGAAAAATAAACTGAAGTTATTATACTGAGTCATCAGTTGTTATTAAGCTTTTGGAAGCGGAGGTTAAACGAATTTTGAACTCCTGATGTTGATTAGTTTTTTATAAAATAATAAAATATAAATTAAACATAATTTGTATGATTAAATGGACTTAAGATTTGGCTACATCAAAAGCTATAATTAAACGGACGTAACATAAATTAAACATATTATACCGTATTACTATTATTGTTTAACTACAATATATTCATAAAATAATTCTAATTAATGTGTTTATTTTTAATTCTTTTGATCTAATATCAAATTAGTTCCAAAAATTATAGAAGTTCATGCAGGAATACATTTCTCATAAAATTAAATAAGATCGATAGTTCAAATTTGATGTTTAAATTTTAATTTTTAAAATATATAAATATAAATAGCGAATAAAGTTGTCTTGTTGTGACAAGAAACGCACACAGATAAGTGCTCTTTCAAAACTCGCTTTAAAAAAATCCACACACAACTCACTATAAAAAATCCACTATAAACCCATTTTATTTTGGTTGAAGAATTCAATCGGTATTCGACATAGCAAATTCACCTAATTATATTTTATCAGTAGATCAAATCAAATAAACCATAATTAGACTTCAGTATATATTACTAATGACAGGATAAAAGCTGACGATTTTCATATCACCTTTTGAAGCATTATTAGAGAGCAATGAATCTCTTATTCAGAGCAACAGAATAAGAGCTGTACAGTGTAAATCCATGCGCGCAAATTCTTCCACCAAAACCCGTCACACAAAAATTTCCAAATAACAGAGACATAGAGAATCTTAACGTTCATTCAGTTCTGATGTGACAGCGGCGTGCTCATTTGTCCGCAGTCCACATTGCCTGAAATTATTTAATATAAAAATTCAGACACCAAAAAATTTAATACAAAAAATTATTTATTTTTTTTTTAATAAGAAGAAAGTTCCAACGCGTTTATAAACCGCGCCTTCCTCTCTCCTCTCGAACGCGTTTTATAAACGCGTTACAGGCCCTAAAACGCGTTTATAAAACGCGCTAGAAGCCTGAACTTTCGGAATAGTTAAAACGCAATTAACGCGTTTATAAAACGCGCTAGAAAGCTTTTTACTCGTTTATAAAACGCGCTAGAAGCCTGAACATTCCAACTTCTATCACTTCGATCAAACTTTAGTCATTTCGATCGAACTTTAGTCATTTCTGTCTATAAGTTTGTGAATTTATAAACGCGTTATTTGAAGTTATATAAGACTATACATTCTCGCAGAATTTAAATCGTCAACAACAGATTATCTCTTACAATTTAAAAACCTATCAATCAAATCCAAAAATGTCTACAATTACAATATATGTCAACCAATGTCCAACTTTTGGTGCTTCTTACTTCCACATCGGTTGTAAAAATGTCTTACCAATAACAACACACATGCTTGAGCTGATAATTTCGGTTACTGACAGGCCGACATACGCCCAGGCATACTGAGTTGCAAGATTACCAAGGCTCAGAACAATACCGCCTGCCATCGCAAATAAAACGGAAGGCAAATTGTCCTTGAATTGTTGACAATGAAAAAAAAAATACTTAGATAATAATAAATCAGCCGATGATCAATCATGTTTATATGATCTGAATTCTGAAATAAGGAGCCTGACTTTAGATAACCACAATTTTTTTTCTTTGTGAGAGTTGTTGAGAATGATAAAAATGGTAACAAAAGGACAAACACAATTTGATAAATGAATGGATAAAAGGAAAGAACTAAAACTAAAGAATTGAACCTGAGCGAGTTGGGTAAAGAAATTGGGCTTGCCGGGTTTGCTGTCGCCGAGCTGACCAAAAGTAAGAGCTATGAGTACTGCTGCAAGCAAATTTGTGATCGAGTAGTCGAGATAAGTGTGCTGCGGCAGCCGGCCCCTTCTCTCGAGCATCGTCAGAACCGCCGGCCATGTTCCAAGAAAGAAAAGGGACGCTAGCATGAGAGCTATGGCGCCTCCTTTGTCTTCTACAAGGTACATCTTTACTGGTGGTTTGTTGAGCTTGTGTAGGAAATGTAGTAGTTTTGTGTAGGCCACAGATGTATTCTGAAAGAGTATAAATAAGAGATTCAACTAACAAAAGAATAAATTAAAAATGATAGCTGACTCAATAGAATCTGATTCTCGAAAGGAGAATCTCTAAGTATTGAAAATCCAGCTGGCTGTGCCAACTCTTTTCTTCGCCACAGAACTTAAATTGAATTGGTCCTTTCAAATCGGAGGATCGTACTTTTTAATATGGAAAAACCCAAACCCCTGTTGTGATTTGTTGAAAGGGCGACTAGTTGACTCGTACGCTAATTGAAAAAGACGCTAATTTTATCGATGTATACACTAATTTATTTGGTGAAAGGGTTTTTTGGGGATGTAAATATTCGAGTGGTACTTTTATTAATTAATTATTAGCATTGATCATAGAGTTATTTTTCGCCCTTTATTTCGAAGTAAAAATATCTCGTTATAAAATAAATATAATTTTTTCAAAATAATCTCATACTGAATAAATGCCGTGTAAAATTATTATGGTGGTATTGCTAAAGATTATAAAAATTCAATCTTTATTATGTATCTGTAATTAAAAATTGCTGTAATGAAGGTCTAGATCTTTCAATATTAGTTGAAAAGTATCCTTTTCCCCTTCTTATTTTTAATTAATTAATTAATTATATTTTTTCTCTTTTTCTTTTTATACAAGTTGTATCTTTCGTAAAAGGAATCTCCAATGGTAGGTCTAAGGTTCCTTTTTAAAATACAAAACATGTATTACGTTTACAAAGAAAAAAATAATAATAAACCGATTAAAAAGGGTGTTTTGAACTCCTAACAATTAAAATTCTGCTAAAAAAGGAGTTGAAAAGTTTAGATGATTAAAAATATTAAACATACAAAAAAGATTTAATGAATTTTGATAATACAAATATTTTGATTATTGCAGCTTTGAGCTATTAAATATTATTTTAATTACCTTGAAATCGTATAATATTAACAAAATTAAATACTACCTTTCTTAAAACTTTGAAACATCATAGCATTGAAGTATTAGTTTATTACATTGTAGGGATAAGAATTAAGTCATATAATGTTAAGTTGTTTAAGTATATAAATATCTTGTTTTTAATTTTGACTTTACAACACCAGTATAATACATTTTATAAGAATATTAATATATCATTTTATGATCGCTTTTATCACAATTAATCATTAAGTAATCAATCATCCCCTAGGCCATTAAATGCAGTTAATTATTTCTAAAAGCATGGGTATTGGGTAGTTTTAAAATCGATGTATACATTTGGGGGGGGGGGGGGGGGGCGAGAACGACAGAAAGGGTGTTAGGATGCAAATAATTACTTTTTACATTTTCCTTAAAAACGAATAAGGTTTGACGTTCATGCACCCAATCTGAAAAAAAGTAATAATAATAATAAAATAAAAAGTTTTGTACAACTGTTACAGCAAAAAAGTATATGAGAAGAAAGATAAAATTATGCATTATTATTAATACGGCACTACTAGTTGACTAACAAACCACGTTGAAAACGACTCTCATTGAAATTAATGACAACTTTTTATTCATTTAAAATAGAAGAGTGCATGATAGATGATAAGAAAAGTACAAATTTTAAAGGTGTAATAATGGTCCCCCAATATCGGGCTAATTATTGTTTGATGTCTTTTTCTCCCCCCACCCATCAGAACAATAAAATTGAGAATCTGAACCAAGAAATCATGGAACGGTATTCAACCGGATTGAGTGAAAAACTTACCTACTACCTTTGTGTAACCATATTAAAGTAAGAAATTCTAACGGGACCAAGTACTTACCAGGGAGAATGGTTCAGAGGCATATCAGGCTGTAAAGTCACGATGAAACAGACAAAATCAAGGTCTAACAAGAAAATTTGCAAATTTTGAAGATTAAATATAGATATATATATATTTTTTAAAGGAACTATTATAAGACGCGCAAATATAGAAACTCAACATCGCACAAGAAAGATCTATATATTTACATAGAGTTGTTTAAATGCATATTTTTATATAAAAAAAAGGGAGCTTGTGATTGTTTGATTTAGAAATGTAAGAAACATTCTTATTTTTTAATCAATAGTTTCTCTATTATGTTACTTTTTTTTCCCCTTGGAGAAAACAACAATTCAACATGTGAGAATTACGGCTTGCAACGTGTACAGAAAAACTAATTATAAGATGCTTTGAGAAGAGAAACTATACGGAGATTTCTACTGCTACAAACGTGTCTTTATACTTCTAAGTTCTAATCAATGAAACAGATCGGTGGCCAAGGAACTATTTTCTTAAACAAAATAAAACAAGAAACAGAAGACACTAAAAGATCCAATTGGAAATTTGGAATACATAGGAAAAACCAAGATATTTTCCAAATACGTAAAATGAGGGACCACGCTACAAATAAAGATACATCTTCGATAGAAACCATGAACTAAAATACTCCAAAGTCAAAAGATTTCCATTCAAGGATTGGAGAGGAAACCAACGTCACCTGTTGAAATAGCAGCAGAAACCTTTGTAACATTCAAAATGGAAGACTTTTCAAAGAAATATCCACAAAATTTGTCTTTAGGCTTTATCTTCCGAATATTCTTCTTTTGTTTCTCTGCTCCAAATCCCCTTTTACTTTGCGCTGTCTGTGCCTCACTTTTTGGTGCTGAGAGCTTCCTATGCTGTGATGTTTGGTAAGAGAAATAGAGGATTCGGAATCTGCTATCATGGTTGTCATGGTCAAATTAATTTGCTCATTAATTGCAGATCTATTTATGAGGATATGTATTGCGTGTTACCAACTACTTAGCAACCGTATATCTCACGTACTAATTTTATATTTTGTGCTAATCTCACTCTATGATTATTTAATTATTAGTTGTGATGAATAATAGAATGAGAAAAGTATTTCTGTATTTTCACTGTATTTTCTGTATTACATTGATGGGGTATATATACCCAGCTGTTCAATACACTTCACCACTCACTCTCCATTTACCTATACACTGGATGAGTCCATTATTTACTCTAACATCCCCCCCTCAAGTGGATGGTCCAGAATTGACCATCAACTTGTCTCTAATAAAGACAAACCGGCTTGTTGTTAAACCCTTGGTGAGACCATCAGCAATTTGATCCTTGGAGCTTACAAATTTAACAAACAACTGCTTAGCCACCACGCGTTCTCTGACAAAGTGAAAATCAATTTCCACGTGCTTTGTTCTTGCATGGAACATAGGGTTAGATGCAAGGTAGGTCGCTCCTATGTTGTCGCACCAGAGAATCGGTGGTTGAGGCAGAGTTTGATGTAGTTCCTTGAGAATGTATTGTATCCAAATGATCTCAGCAGCCGCGAGTGCTAAACTCCGATACTCAGCTTCTGTGCTGGACTTGGAGACGGTAAGTTGTTTTTTTGAGCTCCAGGATACCAAGTTCTGTCCTAAGTAAATGCAAAAAGCCGATGTTGATCGCCTATCGTCTGGGCAACCCGCCCAGTCTGAATCCGAGTACGCATGAATAGTCAGTGGTGTATGTGAGGTGAAGGTGAGCCCCATATCCATAGTGCCTTTTAGGTACCGCAAGATCCTTTTGACTGAACTCCAATGGACAGTAGAAGGAGAGTGCATGAATTGGGAGCACTTATTGACTGGGAAGGCAATATCAGGCCGGGTAATGGTAACATATTGGAGGGCACCTACGACAGCCCTGTACAGCTTAGGGTCATGGAATGGGTCACCATCGAATTTGGAGAGAGAGGTATTGACAGCAATCGGCGTGGAGACTGGTTGGGCATTTAGCATGTGTGTTCGAGACAACAAGTCTTGGATGTACTGTTTTTGAGAGAGTAAGATGCCATCTTTGTTTCTTGAAACCGCTATACCAAGAAAAAAATGCAATGCACCCAAGTCTTTGAGGGCAAACTTGGACTGTAAGGTGTGAATGAGGTTGGATAAAACAGCATCACTACTGCCCGTGATGATAATGTCATCAACATACACAAGAATAATGGTGGTGTGACCATTGGAGTGAGAGATAAACAAGGATGGATCGAATTTGGAACCATGAAAGCCAAGATCAAGTAAAGCCGAGCTTAGAGTGTGAAACCATGCTCTAGGGGATTGCTTGAGGCCATAGATGGCCTTCTTAAGGAGACAAACATGGTTAGGAAATTGAGTATCCACAAAGCCCGGCGGTTGAGTCATATACACGGTTTCATGAAGAGCGCCGTGGAGGAACGCATTGTGCACGTCAAGTTGACGAATGCACCAGTTTTGAGATAGAGCTATGGTGAGCACGATACGAATAGTGGTTGGTCGAATGACAGGGCTAAAGGTGTCGAAATAATCGACACCTTCCTCTTGAGTGAAGCCTTTAGCAACAAGACGGGCTTTGTGCCTCTCAATCGTGCCATCCGCTAGCCTTTTGGTTTTGAAAATCCATTTACACCCCACAATGTTATGACCTGTTGGTGGTGGAACTAAGACCCAAGTATGATTCTTTTCTAACGCCTGCACTTCAAGTAACATGGCATTGCACCAATGTTGAAACTTAGAGGCTTGAGCAAAAGTTGTAGGGTCTGAACCAGACACAGCAGACGCAAGAAAGGCTACAAAGTCTGGAAACTGACGGGGACGTCGTGTATGATCTTTGGATCTTGTGACCATGGTATGTGTAGGAGGTGGAGCGGCTGGAGACGAGGTCGAATGCGATGCAGGAGCAGGCAGTGAAATAGAAGAGAGTTGCTCAACTGAACTAGATGAGAAGGAAACACGGTCAGAATGGCGGTCAGAGAAATTTGAATTTGTGGACCGTTGAGAGGAGGCAACACTGGCCGTAGTGCCCTGAGGTGATGTGGGCTCAGCTTGTGGGCTGGAGGAGGCAGGCATAGCAGGTGCTGTTGGGCTGGGCTGAGAAGGAGATAAGGAAAGGGTCCAAAGCGCAAATTGTCCCTCATTACTCGTAGGTTGTATAACACTAGATGTTGTATCTTTGAAGGGGAATACCTGCTCGTTGAAAACAACATGGCGAGATACAAAAATACGGCTGGTTGGAGGGTGGTAACACCGATACCCTTTTTGGCACATAGCATACCCAATAAACACACAAGGTAGAGAATGGGATTGAAGCTTGTGAGCATTATATGGTCTGACAAGTGGAAAACATTGCGATCCCAGCACTCGTAGGTTGATGTAATTGGGTGGTTTATGAAAAAGACGCTCAAAGGGAGAGAGATTGGAGGAGGAATGTGCTGGGGGCATTCTATTTATCAAGTATACGATACTCGCAAAAATCTCATCCCAAAAAACTAATGGAATAGAGGCATGATTAATAGTAGCCAAAGCCAACTCAATGATATGGCGATGCTTGCGTTCAGAGACGCCATTCTGTTCCGGTGTATAAGGACAGGTTACTTGATGACTAATTTGAGGAAACCGTTTGCTAATCGGTTTAAATTCCGTACCACCATCGGTACGGAGTACCTTAATAGGAGTACTCAACAAATTCTCAACTTGCAATTTGAAATTGGTAAACACAGAGAGTACTTCGTCCTTGGAATGCAAAAAGAAAATCCAGGTAAACTTTGTAAAATCATCAATAAAAATAACATAGTACCTAAATCCACTGTTTGTTACAACTGGGGCTGGGCCCCAAACGTCAGAATGCACCAGCTCTAGAGGAGCTGAAGTAGAACTATGACTAAGAGAGAAAGGTAACTTGTGGCACTTGGCCATATTACAGTCACAACAATCAGATAAGGCAAAATTTGTACAAGGCAGTTTATTTGAAACTAAAATCTTCCTAGTAGTAATCATAGATGGATGACCAAGCCTATAGTGCCAAACAGTTGCAGCAGTTCTTTCACCCAGCAAGGCATAAGGCATACAGGTTGATGGAGCAGTAATTTGATAGAGACCATTACACATTCTTGCTTGTAGAAGCATAGTCGAAGTGTGGGGGTCCTTAACAAAACAATACAGAGAAGAAAATTCAACAATAATATTATTGTCAGCAAGAACTCTAGACAAACTAATTAAATTTTTGGTGAAACAAGGCACATGAAGAACATCATTCAGTTGAATACTACAATTCGAAAACTGCAAGGAAGTAGTACCAAGATTAAGAATTTTCATACCATTGCCATCACCTATTTGAAGTGTATCCTGGCCACCATAGGACTCAAAGGTTGACAGATTGTTCAAGTCGCTTGTGACATGGTGAGTTGCGCCAGAATCTATGTACCACTCGGTTGCAGAAGAAGGTACAGTTGTAGTCTGTGCTACATGAGCTTGAGGTTGCTGTGACATAGGTCTGGCCTGAGACTGCTCCACTTCATCAGTATAGCGCATATCACAGCGCCACCAGCATCCTCTTGCAGTGTGACCTTTTTTAAAACAAATCTGACAAGTCTCATATCTTGAGCTATTGCCAGAATCAGCTGTACCCCTGGTACCAGTACCAGTAGGAGCTGGAGCAGACTGTGGAGGCTGAAAGCCAGGGGTTCTAGGTCGAAAAGATTGATTTTGAGGTCTGTTGGAACCACCACCTCTGTTCTTGAATTGCTTGGGATTGCGGTTAGTATTAGGAGGTCTGAAATTTCCTGCAGGATTGTTGGCATAAAAGGCTACTGGGTTGGAAGGAGATGGTAACGCAGACACTTGTGGATTTTGAGCCAGTAGCAGAGTTTCATGGCTGAGAAGAAGAGATTGAACTTCAGTGAAGGTGATAGGGGTTTGTCTTGAATTGATTGCCACCACGAAGGCATTATAATCAGAACTTAAGCCACCAAGAATTGTAAGAACAAGGTCCTCATCTGAAACTGGAGAACCAATAAACGCCAGTTCATCTGCTACAGCTCTGAGCTGAGCAATGAAATCAGAACAAGAACCTCCACCTTTGTTCAAAGTTTGCATTTTCTTCTTCAATTCAGTTAGTCTGGCACGAGAAGTTGAAGAAAAAGTCTGTTGAAGAGTGTGCCAGAGATCAGCTGACGTGGTACAAGAAACCACTTGCGCAAGAATGTGCTCCGAAAGTGAAGCCCGGATCCATGCCAGAATCATCTGGTCTTGTCTGTACCAGGAAAGATAGGATGGGTTCATCTGAAGTTGACCTGTGGCTGGATCGGTGAAGGACGGTGACATAGGAGAGGACAGTATGAACTGAATGAGGCCATATGCGTGTAAGAGGGGCTCGATCTGCGATTTCCATGCCAAGAAATTGGATCTTGACAGCTTGGTGTGTACGGGAAGATTCAAGAACACCATTGGGGTAGACGAAGCAGCTGTCCCCAAGTTGTTGAAGCTCGGAGCGCTAGTTGAGGAGGTTGTGGAAGGATTCGAGGGAGTCAATGGCGGAAACGGAGTAGAGAAAGGATTGCCAGAAGCAGAAGATGTAGTTGTCGAAGGTGGAATCGGCCTGTGGAGTGCCTGATTGAGATCACCAGATGGTGGAATTGAGATGTTGAGATGTTGATTCGGATCGCCAGACGGTGGAATTGGAGTACTCGTCGGGGGAATCGAGGTATGTGGTGGTTCGCTTGAAGCCGCCATGGAAAAAGAGAAGAAACAAGAAAAGAAAGAATCAACGGATCGATGATAGGATCAGGCGTTTGCCTCGAGATGCTCTGATACCATAATAGAATGTAAAAAGTATTTCTGTATTTTCACTGTATTTTCTGTATTACATTGATGGGGTATATATACCCAGCTGTTCAATACACTTCACCACTCACTCTCCATTTACCTATACACTGGATGAGTCCATTATTTACTCTAACAGGAACATTACCATTTTTCTCGGCTTCGTGTCAGAAGTCCAATTAGTATGAAAAATAAACTGAAGTTATTATACTGAGTCATCAGTTGTTATTAAGCTTTTGGAAGCGGAGGTTAAACGAATTTTGAACTCCTGATGTTGATTAGTTTTTTATAAAATAATAAAATATAAATTAAACATAATTTGTATGATTAAATGGACTTAAGATTTGGCTACATCAAAAGCTATAATTAAACGGACGTAACATAAATTAAACATATTATACCGTATTACTATTATTGTTTAACTACAATATATTCATAAAATAATTCTAATTAATGTGTTTATTTTTAATTCTTTTGATCTAATATCAAATTAGTTCCAAAAATTATAGAAGTTCATGCAGGAATACATTTCTCATAAAATTAAATAAGATCGATAGTTCAAATTTGATGTTTAAATTTTAATTTTTAAAATATATAAATATAAATAGCGAATAAA
Organism: Rhynchospora pubera; assembly: GCA_028095005.1. NCBI lineage: Eukaryota > Viridiplantae > Streptophyta > Magnoliopsida > Poales > Cyperaceae > Rhynchospora > Rhynchospora pubera. The sequence goes on from CM051460.1 coordinate 143,978,082, forward strand.
GTTGTCTTGTTGTGACAAGAAACGCACACAGATAAGTGCTCTTTCAAAACTCGCTTTAAAAAAATCCACACACAACTCACTATAAAAAATCCACTATAAACCCATTTTATTTTGGTTGAAGAATTCAATCGGTATTCGACATAGCAAATTCACCTAATTATATTTTATCAGTAGATCAAATCAAATAAACCATAATTAGACTTCAGTATATATTACTAATGACAGGATAAAAGCTGACGATTTTCATATCACCTTTTGAAGCATTATTAGAGAGCAATGAATCTCTTATTCAGAGCAACAGAATAAGAGCTGTACAGTGTAAATCCATGCGCGCAAATTCTTCCACCAAAACCCGTCACACAAAAATTTCCAAATAACAGAGACATAGAGAATCTTAACGTTCATTCAGTTCTGATGTGACAGCGGCGTGCTCATTTGTCCGCAGTCCACATTGCCTGAAATTATTTAATATAAAAATTCAGACACCAAAAAATTTAATACAAAAAATTATTTATTTTTTTTTTAATAAGAAGAAAGTTCCAACGCGTTTATAAACCGCGCCTTCCTCTCTCCTCTCGAACGCGTTTTATAAACGCGTTACAGGCCCTAAAACGCGTTTATAAAACGCGCTAGAAGCCTGAACTTTCGGAATAGTTAAAACGCAATTAACGCGTTTATAAAACGCGCTAGAAAGCTTTTTACTCGTTTATAAAACGCGCTAGAAGCCTGAACATTCCAACTTCTATCACTTCGATCAAACTTTAGTCATTTCGATCGAACTTTAGTCATTTCTGTCTATAAGTTTGTGAATTTATAAACGCGTTATTTGAAGTTATATAAGACTATACATTCTCGCAGAATTTAAATCGTCAACAACAGATTATCTCTTACAATTTAAAAACCTATCAATCAAATCCAAAAATGTCTACAATTACAATATATGTCAACCAATGTCCAACTTTTGGTGCTTCTTACTTCCACATCGGTTGTAAAAATGTCTTACCAATAACAACACACATGCTTGAGCTGATAATTTCGGTTACTGACAGGCCGACATACGCCCAGGCATACTGAGTTGCAAGATTACCAAGGCTCAGAACAATACCGCCTGCCATCGCAAATAAAACGGAAGGCAAATTGTCCTTGAATTGTTGACAATGAAAAAAAAAATACTTAGATAATAATAAATCAGCCGATGATCAATCATGTTTATATGATCTGAATTCTGAAATAAGGAGCCTGACTTTAGATAACCACAATTTTTTTTCTTTGTGAGAGTTGTTGAGAATGATAAAAATGGTAACAAAAGGACAAACACAATTTGATAAATGAATGGATAAAAGGAAAGAACTAAAACTAAAGAATTGAACCTGAGCGAGTTGGGTAAAGAAATTGGGCTTGCCGGGTTTGCTGTCGCCGAGCTGACCAAAAGTAAGAGCTATGAGTACTGCTGCAAGCAAATTTGTGATCGAGTAGTCGAGATAAGTGTGCTGCGGCAGCCGGCCCCTTCTCTCGAGCATCGTCAGAACCGCCGGCCATGTTCCAAGAAAGAAAAGGGACGCTAGCATGAGAGCTATGGCGCCTCCTTTGTCTTCTACAAGGTACATCTTTACTGGTGGTTTGTTGAGCTTGTGTAGGAAATGTAGTAGTTTTGTGTAGGCCACAGATGTATTCTGAAAGAGTATAAATAAGAGATTCAACTAACAAAAGAATAAATTAAAAATGATAGCTGACTCAATAGAATCTGATTCTCGAAAGGAGAATCTCTAAGTATTGAAAATCCAGCTGGCTGTGCCAACTCTTTTCTTCGCCACAGAACTTAAATTGAATTGGTCCTTTCAAATCGGAGGATCGTAATCGTACTTTTTAATATGGAAAAACCCCTGTTGTGATTTGTTGAAAGGGAGACTAGTTGACTCGTACGCTAATTTTATCGATGTATACACTAATTTATTTGGTGAAAGGGTTTTTTTGGGATGTAAATATTCGAGTGGTACTTTAATTAATTAATTATTAGCATTGATCATAGAGTTATTTTTCGCCCTTTATTTCGAAGTAAAAATATCTCGTTATAAAATAAATATAATTTTTCAAAATAATCTCATACTGAATAAATGCCGTGTATAATTATTATGGTGGTATTGCTAAAGATTATAAAAATTCAATCTTTATTATGTATCTGTAATTAAAAATTGCTGCAATGAAGGTCTAGATCTTTCAATATTAGTTGAAAAGTATCCTTTTCCCCTTCTTATTTTTAATTAATTAGTTAATTATATTTTTTCTCTTTTTCTTTTTATACAAGTTGTATCTTTCGTAAAAGGAATCTCCAATGGTAGGTCTAAGGTTCCTTTTTAAAATACAAAACATGTATTACGTTTACAAAGAAAAAAAAATAATAAACCGATTAAAAAGGGTGTTTTGAACTCCTAACAATTAAAATTCTGCTAAAAAAGGAGTTGAAAAGTTTAGATGATTAAAAATATTAAACATAAAAAAAAGATTTAATGAATTTTGATAATAGAAATATTTTGATTATTGCAGCTTTGAGCTATTAAATATTATTTTAATTACCTTGAAATCGTATAATATTAACAAAATTAAATACTACCTTTCTTAAAACTTTGAAACATCATAGCATTGAAGTATTAGTTTATTACATTGTAGGGATAAGAATTAAGTCATATAATGTTAAGTTGTTTAAGTATATAAATATCTTGTTTTTAATTTTGACTTTACAACACCAGTATAATACATTTTATAAGAATATTAATATATCATTTTATGGTCGCTTTTATCACAATTAATCATTAAGTAATCAATCATCCCCTAGGCCATTAAATGCAGTTAATTATTTCTAAAAGCATGGGTATTGGGTAGTTTTAAAATCGATGTATACATTTGGGGGGGGGGGGGGGGCGAGAACGACAGAAAGGGTGTTAGGATGCAAATAATTACTTTTTACATTTTCCTTAAAAACGAATAAGGTTTGACGTTCATGCACCCAATCTGAAAAAAAGTAATAATAAAAAATAAAAAGTTTTGTACAACTGTTACAGCAAAAAAGTATATGAGAAGAAAGATAAAATTATGCATTATTATTAATACGGCACTACTAGTTGACTAACAAACCACGTTGAAAACGACTCTCATTGAAATTAATGACAACTTTTTATTCATTTAAAATAGAAGAGTGCATGATAGATGATAAGAAAAGTACAAATTTTAAAGGTGTAATAATGGTCCCCCAATATCGTGCTAATTATTGTTTGATGTCTTTTTCTCCCCCACCCATCAGAACAATAAAATTGAGAATCTGAACCAAGAAATCATGGAACGGTATTCAACCGGATTGAGTGAAATACTTACCTACTAGGCTACTACCTTTGTGTAACCATATTAAATTAAGAAATTCTAACGGGACCAAGTACTTACCAGGGAGAATGGTTCAGAGGCATAGCAGGCTGTAAAGTCACGATGAAACAGACAAAATCAAGGTCTAACAAGAAAATTTGCAAATTTTGAAGATTAAATATAGATATATATATATTTTTAAAGGAACTATTATAAGACGCGCAAATATAGAAACTCAACATCGCACAAGAAAGATCTATATATTTACATAGAGTTGTTTAAATGCATATTTTTATATAAAAAAAAGGGAGCTTGTGATTGTTTGATTTAGAAATGTAAGAAACATTCTTATTTTTTAATCAATAGTTTCTCTATTATGTTACTTTTTTTTTTCCCTTGGAGAAAACAACAATTCAACATGTGAGAATTACGGCATGCAACGTGTACAGAAAAACTAATTATAAGATGCTTTGAGAAGAGAAACTATACGGAGATTTCTACTGCTACAAACGTGTCTTTATACTTCTAAGTTCTAATCAATGAAACAGATCGGTGGCCAAGGAACTATTTTCTTAAACAAAATAAAACAAGAAACAGAAGACACTAAAAGATCCAATTGGAAATTTGGAATACATAGGAAAAACCAAGATATTTTCCAAATACGTAAAATGAGGGACCACGCTACAAATAAAGATACATCTTCGATAGAAACCATGAACTAAAATACTCCAAAGTCAAAAGATTTCCATTCAAGGATTGGAGAGGAAACCAACGTCACCTGTTGAAATAGCAGCAGAAACCTTTGTAACATTCAAAATGGAAGACTTTTCAAAGAAATATCCACAAAATTTGTCTTTAGGCTTTATCTTCCGAATATTCTTCTTTTGTTTCTCTGCTCCAAATCCCCTTTTACTTTGCGCTGTCTGTGCCTCACTTTTTGGTGCTGAGAGCTTCCTATGCTGTGATGTTTGGTAAGAGAAATAGAGGATTCGGAATCTGCTATCATGGTTGTCATGGTCAAATTAATTTGCTCATTAATTGCAGATCTATTTATGAGGATATGTATTGCGTGTTACCAACTACTTAGCAACCGTATATCTCACGTACTAATTTTATATTTTGTGCTAATCTCACTCTATGATTATTTAATTATTAGTTGTGATGAGGAACATTACCATTTTTCTCGGCTTCGTGTCAGAAGTCCAATTAGTATGAAAAATAAACTGAAGTTATTATACTGAGTCATCAGTTGTTATTAAGCTTTTGGAAGCGGAGGTTAAACGAATTTTGAACTCCTGATGTTGATTAGTTTTTTATAAAATAATAAAATATAAATTAAACATAATTTGTATGATTAAATGGACTTAAGATTTGGCTACATCAAAAGCTATAATTAAACGGACGTAACATAAATTAAACATATTATACCGTATTACTATTATTGTTTAACTACAATATATTCATAAAATAATTCTAATTAATGTGTTTATTTTTAATTCTTTTGATCTAATATCAAATTAGTTCCAAAAATTATAGAAGTTCATGCAGGAATACATTTCTCATAAAATTAAATAAGATCGATAGTTCAAATTTGATGTTTAAATTTTAATTTTTAAAATATATAAATATAAATAGCGAATAAAGTTGTCTTGTTGTGACAAGAAACGCACACAGATAAGTGCTCTTTCAAAACTCGCTTTAAAAAAATCCACACACAACTCACTATAAAAAATCCACTATAAACCCATTTTATTTTGGTTGAAGAATTCAATCGGTATTCGACATAGCAAATTCACCTAATTATATTTTATCAGTAGATCAAATCAAATAAACCATAATTAGACTTCAGTATATATTACTAATGACAGGATAAAAGCTGACGATTTTCATATCACCTTTTGAAGCATTATTAGAGAGCAATGAATCTCTTATTCAGAGCAACAGAATAAGAGCTGTACAGTGTAAATCCATGCGCGCAAATTCTTCCACCAAAACCCGTCACACAAAAATTTCCAAATAACAGAGACATAGAGAATCTTAACGTTCATTCAGTTCTGATGTGACAGCGGCGTGCTCATTTGTCCGCAGTCCACATTGCCTGAAATTATTTAATATAAAAATTCAGACACCAAAAAATTTAATACAAAAAATTATTTATTTTTTTTTTAATAAGAAGAAAGTTCCAACGCGTTTATAAACCGCGCCTTCCTCTCTCCTCTCGAACGCGTTTTATAAACGCGTTACAGGCCCTAAAACGCGTTTATAAAACGCGCTAGAAGCCTGAACTTTCGGAATAGTTAAAACGCAATTAACGCGTTTATAAAACGCGCTAGAAAGCTTTTTACTCGTTTATAAAACGCGCTAGAAGCCTGAACATTCCAACTTCTATCACTTCGATCAAACTTTAGTCATTTCGATCGAACTTTAGTCATTTCTGTCTATAAGTTTGTGAATTTATAAACGCGTTATTTGAAGTTATATAAGACTATACATTCTCGCAGAATTTAAATCGTCAACAACAGATTATCTCTTACAATTTAAAAACCTATCAATCAAATCCAAAAATGTCTACAATTACAATATATGTCAACCAATGTCCAACTTTTGGTGCTTCTTACTTCCACATCGGTTGTAAAAATGTCTTACCAATAACAACACACATGCTTGAGCTGATAATTTCGGTTACTGACAGGCCGACATACGCCCAGGCATACTGAGTTGCAAGATTACCAAGGCTCAGAACAATACCGCCTGCCATCGCAAATAAAACGGAAGGCAAATTGTCCTTGAATTGTTGACAATGAAAAAAAAAATACTTAGATAATAATAAATCAGCCGATGATCAATCATGTTTATATGATCTGAATTCTGAAATAAGGAGCCTGACTTTAGATAACCACAATTTTTTTTCTTTGTGAGAGTTGTTGAGAATGATAAAAATGGTAACAAAAGGACAAACACAATTTGATAAATGAATGGATAAAAGGAAAGAACTAAAACTAAAGAATTGAACCTGAGCGAGTTGGGTAAAGAAATTGGGCTTGCCGGGTTTGCTGTCGCCGAGCTGACCAAAAGTAAGAGCTATGAGTACTGCTGCAAGCAAATTTGTGATCGAGTAGTCGAGATAAGTGTGCTGCGGCAGCCGGCCCCTTCTCTCGAGCATCGTCAGAACCGCCGGCCATGTTCCAAGAAAGAAAAGGGACGCTAGCATGAGAGCTATGGCGCCTCCTTTGTCTTCTACAAGGTACATCTTTACTGGTGGTTTGTTGAGCTTGTGTAGGAAATGTAGTAGTTTTGTGTAGGCCACAGATGTATTCTGAAAGAGTATAAATAAGAGATTCAACTAACAAAAGAATAAATTAAAAATGATAGCTGACTCAATAGAATCTGATTCTCGAAAGGAGAATCTCTAAGTATTGAAAATCCAGCTGGCTGTGCCAACTCTTTTCTTCGCCACAGAACTTAAATTGAATTGGTCCTTTCAAATCGGAGGATCGTAATCGTACTTTTTAATATGGAAAAACCCCTGTTGTGATTTGTTGAAAGGGAGACTAGTTGACTCGTACGCTAATTTTATCGATGTATACACTAATTTATTTGGTGAAAGGGTTTTTTTGGGATGTAAATATTCGAGTGGTACTTTAATTAATTAATTATTAGCATTGATCATAGAGTTATTTTTCGCCCTTTATTTCGAAGTAAAAATATCTCGTTATAAAATAAATATAATTTTTCAAAATAATCTCATACTGAATAAATGCCGTGTATAATTATTATGGTGGTATTGCTAAAGATTATAAAAATTCAATCTTTATTATGTATCTGTAATTAAAAATTGCTGCAATGAAGGTCTAGATCTTTCAATATTAGTTGAAAAGTATCCTTTTCCCCTTCTTATTTTTAATTAATTAGTTAATTATATTTTTTCTCTTTTTCTTTTTATACAAGTTGTATCTTTCGTAAAAGGAATCTCCAATGGTAGGTCTAAGGTTCCTTTTTAAAATACAAAACATGTATTACGTTTACAAAGAAAAAAAAATAATAAACCGATTAAAAAGGGTGTTTTGAACTCCTAACAATTAAAATTCTGCTAAAAAAGGAGTTGAAAAGTTTAGATGATTAAAAATATTAAACATAAAAAAAAGATTTAATGAATTTTTATAATAGAAATATTTTGATTATTGCAGCTTTGAGCTATTAAATATTATTTTAATTACCTTGAAATCGTATAATATTAACAAAATTAAATACTACCTTTCTTAAAACTTTGAAACATCATAGCATTGAAGTATTAGTTTATTACATTGTAGGGATAAGAATTAAGTCATATAATGTTAAGTTGTTTAAGTATATAAATATCTTGTTTTTAATTTTGACTTTACAACACCAGTATAATACATTTTATAAGAATATTAATATATCATTTTATGGTCGCTTTTATCACAATTAATCATTAAGTAATCAATCATCCCCTAGGCCATTAAATGCAGTTAATTATTTCTAAAAGCATGGGTATTGGGTAGTTTTAAAATCGATGTATACATTTGGGGGGGGGGGGGGGGGCGAGAACGACAGAAAGGGTGTTAGGATGCAAATAATTACTTTTTACATTTTCCTTAAAAACGAATAAGGTTTGACGTTCATGCACCCAATCTGAAAAAAAGTAATAATAAAAAATAAAAAGTTTTGTACAACTGTTACAGCAAAAAAGTATATGAGAAGAAAGATAAAATTATGCATTATTATTAATACGGCACTACTAGTTGACTAACAAACCACGTTGAAAACGACTCTCATTGAAATTAATGACAACTTTTTATTCATTTAAAATAGAAGAGTGCATGATAGATGATAAGAAAAGTACAAATTTTAAAGGTGTAATAATGGTCCCCCAATATCGTGCTAATTATTGTTTGATGTCTTTTTCTCCCCCACCCATCAGAACAATAAAATTGAGAATCTGAACCAAGAAATCATGGAACGGTATTCAACCGGATTGAGTGAAATACTTACCTACTAGGCTACTACCTTTGTGTAACCATATTAAATTAAGAAATTCTAACGGGACCAAGTACTTACCAGGGAGAATGGTTCAGAGGCATAGCAGGCTGTAAAGTCACGATGAAACAGACAAAATCAAGGTCTAACAAGAAAATTTGCAAATTTTGAAGATTAAATATAGATATATATATATTTTTAAAGGAACTATTATAAGACGCGCAAATATAGAAACTCAACATCGCACAAGAAAGATCTATATATTTACATAGAGTTGTTTAAATGCATATTTTTATATAAAAAAAAGGGAGCTTGTGATTGTTTGATTTAGAAATGTAAGAAACATTCTTATTTTTTAATCAATAGTTTCTCTATTATGTTACTTTTTTTTTTCCCTTGGAGAAAACAACAATTCAACATGTGAGAATTACGGCATGCAACGTGTACAGAAAAACTAATTATAAGATGCTTTGAGAAGAGAAACTATACGGAGATTTCTACTGCTACAAACGTGTCTTTATACTTCTAAGTTCTAATCAATGAAACAGATCGGTGGCCAAGGAACTATTTTCTTAAACAAAATAAAACAAGAAACAGAAGACACTAAAAGATCCAATTGGAAATTTGGAATACATAGGAAAAACCAAGATATTTTCCAAATACGTAAAATGAGGGACCACGCTACAAATAAAGATACATCTTCGATAGAAACCATGAACTAAAATACTCCAAAGTCAAAAGATTTCCATTCAAGGATTGGAGAGGAAACCAACGTCACCTGTTGAAATAGCAGCAGAAACCTTTGTAACATTCAAAATGGAAGACTTTTCAAAGAAATATCCACAAAATTTGTCTTTAGGCTTTATCTTCCGAATATTCTTCTTTTGTTTCTCTGCTCCAAATCCCCTTTTACTTTGCGCTGTCTGTGCCTCACTTTTTGGTGCTGAGAGCTTCCTATGCTGTGATGTTTGGTAAGAGAAATAGAGGATTCGGAATCTGCTATCATGGTTGTCATGGTCAAATTAATTTGCTCATTAATTGCAGATCTATTTATGAGGATATGTATTGCGTGTTACCAACTACTTAGCAACCGTATATCTCACGTACTAATTTTATATTTTGTGCTAATCTCACTCTATGATTATTTAATTATTAGTTGTGATGAGGAACATTACCATTTTTCTCGGCTTCGTGTCAGAAGTCCAATTAGTATGAAAAATAAACTGAAGTTATTATACTGAGTCATCAGTTGTTATTAAGCTTTTGGAAGCGGAGGTTAAACGAATTTTGAACTCCTGATGTTGATTAGTTTTTTATAAAATAATAAAATATAAATTAAACATAATTTGTATGATTAAATGGACTTAAGATTTGGCTACATCAAAAGCTATAATTAAACGGACGTAACATAAATTAAACATATTATACCGTATTACTATTATTGTTTAACTACAATATATTCATAAAATAATTCTAATTAATGTGTTTATTTTTAATTCTTTTGATCTAATATCAAATTAGTTCCAAAAATTATAGAAGTTCATGCAGGAATACATTTCTCATAAAATTAAATAAGATCGATAGTTCAAATTTGATGTTTAAATTTTAATTTTTAAAATATATAAATATAAATAGCGAATAAAGTTGTCTTGTTGTGACAAGAAACGCACACAGATAAGTGCTCTTTCAAAACTCGCTTTAAAAAAATCCACACACAACTCACTATAAAAAATCCACTATAAACCCATTTTATTTTGGTTGAAGAATTCAATCGGTATTCGACATAGCAAATTCACCTAATTATATTTTATCAGTAGATCAAATCAAATAAACCATAATTAGACTTCAGTATATATTACTAATGACAGGATAAAAGCTGACGATTTTCATATCACCTTTTGAAGCATTATTAGAGAGCAATGAATCTCTTATTCAGAGCAACAGAATAAGAGCTGTACAGTGTAAATCCATGCGCGCAAATTCTTCCACCAAAACCCGTCACACAAAAATTTCCAAATAACAGAGACATAGAGAATCTTAACGTTCATTCAGTTCTGATGTGACAGCGGCGTGCTCATTTGTCCGCAGTCCACATTGCCTGAAATTATTTAATATAAAAATTCAGACACCAAAAAATTTAATACAAAAAATTATTTATTTTTTTTTTAATAAGAAGAAAGTTCCAACGCGTTTATAAACCGCGCCTTCCTCTCTCCTCTCGAACGCGTTTTATAAACGCGTTACAGGCCCTAAAACGCGTTTATAAAACGCGCTAGAAGCCTGAACTTTCGGAATAGTTAAAACGCAATTAACGCGTTTATAAAACGCGCTAGAAAGCTTTTTACTCGTTTATAAAACGCGCTAGAAGCCTGAACATTCCAACTTCTATCACTTCGATCAAACTTTAGTCATTTCGATCGAACTTTAGTCATTTCTGTCTATAAGTTTGTGAATTTATAAACGCGTTATTTGAAGTTATATAAGACTATACATTCTCGCAGAATTTAAATCGTCAACAACAGATTATCTCTTACAATTTAAAAACCTATCAATCAAATCCAAAAATGTCTACAATTACAATATATGTCAACCAATGTCCAACTTTTGGTGCTTCTTACTTCCACATCGGTTGTAGTATGCATACCACATTTGCTGAAATTCGAAATGAATTATACAGCAGGCTACAGATTTTAGAAACCCAGTACACTTTGAATATCCATGGTCGTTACAATGAAATTGTAAATAGGAGATATGAATCACTATTTCTTCCTGTAAATTCTGAAGATCAATGGCGCCTTTTTTACCACGAGACATTCGAGACGAGAGGGTTACCGATTATTGAGTTGCATGTTGATTTCATCCCCGTATATGGCACGGGACCAGATCTGAACCTAACACCCCTTGACGAGCCCGGTAGCAGTGAGCCAAACACTTCCTTAAACCTTATGTGTGGCCAGCAATCCACCCCTTACCAATACACTGGCGAACAGTCCGTTCCTACGCAAGACAATAACACATCAGGAGATGAAGTCGAGGTTGCCGATGGTGATGAAGATGAGGGTCCGGCGACTTACTCCGACCTTCCTACCGTTGAGAAGCAGTTAATTAACTCATATAATGGGACCCTCAGCATTCAATTAACTATTTAGCGTTGAGAAGCAGTTAATTAACTCATATAATGGGACCCTCAGCATTCAATTAACTATTTAGCGTTGAGAAGCAGTTAATTAACTCATATAATGGGACCCTCAACATTCAATTAACTATTTAGCGCTAAAAGGCTTTGTACCCTTTTATAAAACGCGCTAAAAGGCTTTCTACCCTTTTATAAAACGCGTTAAAAGGCTTTACCCTATTATAAAACGCGTTTAGAGGCTTTGTACCCTTTTATAAAACGCGCTAAAAGGCTTTACCCTTTTATAAAACGCGCTAAAAGGCTTTACCCTTTTATAAAACGCGTTAAAAGGCTTTGTACCCTTTTATAAAACGCGTTAAAAGGCTTTGTACCATTTTATAAAACGCGTTAAAAGGCTTTTCCTTTTTATAAAACGCCCAATTCTCGCATCTCTCATTCTCACCTCTGAATATCATTCTCATCTCTCATTCTCACCTCTCAATGTTAATAAGTGCGAAATTGTAATAAGAGATTTTCCCGTGGAATCTGTTATTATGTACGAAGGTCGGCCCAGATGGACAGCTCGCTAACTTCATCATCATCTGAGGTAGACCAACACTCTGCTGCCTACGATCATGGATAATGGGCGGTAGAGTTCTGCCGACCCAATTAGGGGAGAACTCGACGACTGTCGAAGGCTCTCGCAGAATTGGGCAACCGTCCATGAGTCTCCGCAAATCGTTGTTTTCATATTAATGAGAATTATTGTAATGAAAATTGTTATTAATTTAAATCGTTGTTTTCATATTAATGAGAGTTATTGTAATGCAAATTTTTCTTAATTTTTATATTAATTAGTTATAAATATTAAAACATAGATAAAACATAAATTCATACAATAACATAAATTCATACAATAACATAAATTTCATAGAAAATAAAATAGATAAATTCCATTATTCTAGCACAATTAAACTTTAATTTTTCTCCACTTCCTTAACCTCTTTATTCTTCTCCTCCTCCTTATTCTCACTAGAACTCTCATCTATTTTAACCCCCATACTAAAATCAGGGCTCCTGCCACATCCTGGAGGGAAACGACGTACAGCCGAGACGGCCCTTCTCTTCGGAGGGCCGTATAATGGGATCCTTTTTGCTCCCACATTAGGTGTTCCCTCTCCCACCTTGGATGTTTCCTCCCCCATCTTATTATTGTTTTGATCCTTCTCCATTTCTCAAATTTCTGATTTTACGCGTCTTTTGTTTGTGATTTTTCTGATTTTACGCGTCTTTTGTTTGTGATTTTTTGATACGAAATAGGAGAACGAATTGAGATATATATAGGCAATTATTTAACCGTTTATAAAACACGCTACAATCAAAAAACGCGCTGCTCAAACACAGTATCACGCTGCTCAAAAAGTGGACACCACCTTTGTACGCGTTTATAAAACGCGTTGGAGGTCTCCGAACGCGTTTTATAAATGCGTACGAAGGTGGTGTCCAGGTAAAACAGTAAAACAGACTGACAACCTGCGAAAGTATTGAATTCCATTAACTTACCCCTTCGTACGCGTTTATAAAACGCGCTCAAACCTTATTACGCGTTTTATAAACGCGTACGAAGGGTTGAGTCTATAAATAGTCCTGCTTCTCCGCAAATTCACAAATTCAGAAATCAAAAACCAAAACTTTAGAGAACTTACGCAGAGAAAAGAAACCGAGAAAACATAATGTCAACTAAACCACGTCATGTTTGTACCGGTGTGCTTCTACAAGGAGATGGAGGAATAAGTAAACGAGATATTCTTCGGCACGTCTACTTGCACTATCCTTCCGACAAATTTTACGTGAAGGTTTTTCAACGCGACGTTTTTGTAGTGAGAGGGCCGAAATATTGGACGGATGCAGTTAAGAGGGATGGAGGATATCATGTCCGACGTGGAGATGGAATCGTTTGGTTGCGTTTGCAACAGGCATGTCCTCCTGGATTTGAAAATCACCCTTTAAATGGAAATGACATATATCATTTGGACTGATTATTAGGTTTTCTATAATTAGATGTTTTTATTATTGTGTGTTCTATAATTATGTTTTCTATAATTAGATGTTTTTATTATTGTGTGTTCTATAATTAGGTTTTCTATAATTAGATGTTTTTATTATTGTGTGTTCTATTATTATCTGTTTTCTTTTATGTTTTAGTATATGTATTAATTCGTGTTTTAGTATATGTATTAATTCGTGTAGTATATGTGTTGTAAGTTTTATTATCTAATTTATTTTAGTTTTTATTTTATCCATTTTCATTTTTATTGTCAAATTCGAAATATTAATATTAAGAGACTTAATATTTATTTAAATTATATTAGACATTACAACTCAATGAACATTATAATAAAAAACACAACACAAATTAAAAATTACAATTTATTAAAATTTTGAACCACACAATACACAACAAAAAAAAATTACAAAATACATGATATTAAAATTTTGAACCACATAAAAAAAATTTGTAGAGGATCCATTGCTAAGGGTGGGAAGAGAAAACATCACCGCAACTAATAGACAAGAGTCGGGCGACTGATTGTCATATTGACCCCCTCTTTTTCTGAGACTTGGATGAGGATGACTGCATGTATGCAGATTCTCATCCAAGGATGTCGGCTGCGGTGTTATGGCTCGTAGACCCAGCCCAACAAACCGTCCTCTACACGTAATAACAGATTCCACAGGAAAGTTTTTATTTTAAAGTTGGTGGAATATTAATAGCCATAAGGATTGTGTGCGACTCTGTATCAGTGAATAAGTGTGCCGCATACAACCCTTATGGCTATTAGTTTCGCACCAACTAATATTATTTTGCATTCCACCATCTAACTCTTCTTTTCCTCTCATTTTTTTCTTTTTTTCAGATTTTTTTCCTTTTTTTTTTTTATTTTGGACGACAGAAGGTTGGGTATTTATATGGAAATTAGATCTCTCGAACGCGTTTTATAAAGGGGTAAGAAGGTTTCTTACGCGTTTTATAAACGCGTAAAATCAGAAAATAACGCGCAAAGTCAGAAACTTTCGCCGCAATCACTGCAGCTTCTAGCGCGTTTTATAAACGCGTTTTAGGGCCTGTAACGCGTTTATAAAACGCGTTCGAGAGGAGAGAGGGAGGCGCGGTTTATAAACGCGTTGGAACTTTCTTCTTATTAAAAAAAAAAATAAATAATTCTTTATATTAAATTTTTTGGTGTCTGAATTTTTATATTAAATAATTTCGGCCACATTGCCCAAGGGACTCAACTAGGTTCCATTTCAACCTCAAAAAAAAAAAAAAAAAAACTAGGTTCCATTTCAATAGAAAAAACGTATAACGGTATGGATTAAGATCACGCAGCTCCGTCTATGTAGTAATTCTTACAACTTTGTTCAGTACTTTCAGTTGTTCACAAATCACAGGTTGGCGCTTTTTTTATTTGTTTTATTGTAAATTTGTGCTTTAAGTAAAAAAAAAAAAAAAGTGATAGCTTATGTGATCTATGAATATTCGACGAAAAAAAGTTGTCTAGAATGAGGTTGTTTTATGACGAAATATTCTACGACCGGGATAAAATGCAAGGTAGATTAAAATAATATCTTTATGGTAATTGGTAAAATAGTATAAATAAAACTGCAAAGTTATTTATGATATTTTACGGATAACATAACCACTGGTTAACTATTCTCTAATTGACAGGCGCGCAATAAACCAAGGCCCACTGCATCCAAACTTGCCGTTTATTTCAGCTCTCTGTCCATTTATATGACAAGGTGGCCCAATATAAAATTACAGGCCTGCGTGATGAGCTTCATGAGTCCCTAATTTCAACTTTTTTGTGATGGAAAATTTTAAATATCACTATATATGAATATGTCGAGTATATGACTATATCAGAGATCAGACCTCTTAACGGGGAATCTGATAATGCAGACTCTGATGATTGACTGAACTTCTAAATAAGGCGCATAAATTTTGGGGTGAAAAATTTCTAGATATGATGTTGGAGATATAAGTACGCATGATTATATTCAATCAGAAATCAAACTGTATTCTTAGAATTGAAATAAGAATAAAAATGGGCACTTTTGTTAAGAACAGAAAAAGTATTACATTTTATACATTTAATAAGCGTTAACATATTATACTTTTCAGAGATAATTCATTTTTCGCCTTGATATATATAGTTTGACTCAAATTTTTTTAATCTGCACAAGAGTGCTATAATTAAAGAGCTTTTAACAGATCAAATTAAAAATTAACTAGAGCTAATGTGTCTCGTTTAACATTTACTATAGTCCAAATATATACACACTGAATCTCACTAATATTTTGTGAAAAGATGTACTGACAAATTTGATCCTATATATTAATTTGTTTTTATTTACTAGAAGTTTATCGCCCACTTCAACTTCAATTTTACCATGCGTTTTCGAATTAATTAGATTTTTGAATTTTAACGGTTAGAGGCGAATATATTATTAATTTATTGTTATTATTTTTTATAATAGCACCCCTAACCGGCGCCTGTTTCCATTACGAATGCAAAAAAGGTTCTTACAACAAGGTGACCCAGAAAATGACCATACTAAGTACTTATAACGCAATCAAACAACATTTAGCCTAACCAAATCAAACACAATAGCAAAGAGCACTAACAAGACAGCAATTAAACAGAAAGCACCTAACAACTATTCCTTATCCAAGAAGATCTTCGTCTTCCGCATCTTGTGCCTGTTCTGCTTTTGCTGCTCTTTCCTGTTGCATTGACTGTTCCAGTCCAAGTCGAATATATTAATTAGGGAAATTCTGCATGAAAACCAATTTCTGAATCGAACTTTTACCTCAACTGCATATTTGTAAAAAAGATTAATTCATTAACACTCATGAACGGTTGAGATTAAAATCCGATTCAAAATTGGTTCTCGTGGCAGAATTTCTCAATTAATTATATAAGTTGACTAAATGAAAGGAGTGCAGTCGATAGGTGTTTGGAAAAAAAAAATAAAAATTCAATGAAAGTTACTTAATAAAACGAGAGAATTGATTGATTATACATTAAATGAGTACGACTATATTAAATTCGAGTCAATTTGTTATATTTTCAGTACATCTCTCCACTACACATATCATTAATTAAGCAAAGTTCTATAAATGAGTCGTCAAATTCACCAACTCATTAGACATACGAAAAAAAACTTTCAACTCAGAACACTATCCATTGATAGTATATTCTGTTCAACCTACGCGGTATATATATATCTATTCAACAAAATGGTAGGAGTTCTAGTTCCGTATTTAATAGTCGAGGGAAACGTTGTCTCTTTCCCTCTTGGGTATCGATTTGACCCCTCCGATGAAGAGCTCGTCATGCAGTACCTTTCTAAGAAGGTACTCTCTCTTCCCATGCTACCATTTCCAGATTTTGTGATGCCTGTGGTACAATTCAGGCACGCTGACCCCTGGGACTTGCAAGGTTTGTGCTTAATATCTCTTTAAATATATATAGCAGTATTAACTGAATCATTTTATTTTCTTTTCGAATACAACACACTCATCTTTATAATATATATCTCAAAACTTGTTTTGCTTTGCTTTTATCTTTTTGACAGGAGGAGAGGATGAGGTTGAAAAGTTCTTCTACACCCAAGAAGAACCTGAACTGATGCAACGTGGCATTCGAATGAAGAGGGTTTCTGACACTGGTGTGTGGAGAGAGCGAGGGGAGAAGACGATTTTATCCCCAGTTCGTTCAGATGTAATTGCAATGAAGAGGACATACAGATTCGAACGCACCAGGGTCCGACTAGTTCCAAACAGACCGCATGCAACCTGGACAATGCATGAGTACCGGCTTATTCGCACAGATGCACTCAACCAACACCTCTCGATGACTGCACAGGCCAACGTATGCACCTCTTATTTTTTTTTTATATATAGAGGTGGGATAAAGTGCCATAGATGGCAATGCCATAGATGTTTTTTTTTAGTCATTTTTTGAAGATCCGAAATTCAATCGGTCAATTCAAACCGTTCAAATTGATCAGCATATTGAAATACCATTGGGGACCAAATTTTACATTTTTTTTAATTTTTTTGGTATTTATTTTGATATGTTCAAATTGGAGGGTCTGAAATACTCCAATTATAACGTTTTTTTAAAAATATCATAATAAATAGCAAAAAAATTCGAAAAAATGTAAAATTTGGTCTCCAAGGATATTTTAATGTGGTGAATAACTTGGATGGTTCAAATTGAGCATTTGAATTTTTTATCTCGAAAAACGACTCTATGGCACGGGACCCTCTGTGCCATCTATGGCACATTAGCCATCCTCTATATATATATATATATATAGAGAGAGAGAGAGAGAGAGAAAACCTATTGTGCATACTAATGTATTGAGTCTTCAGTGCATACAAATTTGGATCGTTGGATCTGCTTTAAGATCCGTGTGGATCAGGTCGCTCGATTAAAAAAATTAAGATGTGCCTTCTCTTTTGTTTGCTCCGCTCCTCTCGACTAAATGGTTCCGAAGCTCTCTCTCTCTCTCTCTTCAGAAACTTTGGAAACTCATCTCTCTCGCCTCTCTCGATCGACTACTCTAGAAAAAACCAGATCAAGCCCTCTCCTCAAATCCGCCGAGCATTGCTCTCTCTCTCTCACTATTCTCTCCTGGAATCCTGCTCTCTCTCGTCCTCTTTGTCGATCGACTCCTCCGAAACCCTAGAAAAAACGCAAATCCAACCCCTTTCCTCAAACCATGCTCTCTTCTTCCTTTTTTGGAGCTATTAACCACGAGATAGAGGTATTGAACTCTTGTTTTGTTTCCTTATATTGTTTTTTCTTTTTCATTTTTCTTCAATTTCATGATTGGGGGAGCCGTAAGCTGTTTTCTGTTGAAAACAAGAGTTTCGATATCCTAATTGTACAGACGTATTATTGAATTTTTCCTATATTTCTGAATGTTTGTACCAAAATTCTAAAGAATTTCAGTAAATAAGTAAATAGGTTTTATACTTTTCTTTTTCTAAAGGCTTGAAAGAAGCTGTTAAATGGGCTTGCATCCTTAAGCACAGTGTACCAGTTTGAACCGGATATAGTGAAAGAATTACCTAATCCCTTACGCCCTACGTACATTTATTAAAAACCACATATACTGGCTCAATTAGAGTATTAGTACAAATCAATTGCAATGTATCATTTCCGGTATATTCTATTATGGATTGGACAACTTGATTATTTTGGCTTGTGTACTCTGGCTCAATTAGACTTGTGCAACTTGATTATTCTGGCTCAATTAGACTTGTGTATCCTCTTATATTTTGGCTAACTACTTTTTTTTATTATTATCAGGTGGTGAAATAATAGTCAAAAAGGACAAGAAAAAAGTTAGGAACAAAATAGTGAAGAAGAAAGTTACTTGTTCATTAGACTTGTATATTTGTAATGGAAATGCACTTCGGCTAATGGATGTAACACTTTGTTTAATCATGAATGTTTAATTGTTGTACTGGAAATGCACTTTGGCTAATGTAATGCTTGAGTATTATTTAATGGAGACATGATTCGAAAACTTCTGTCAATTTGTGGAGTCTTAACCTTATGGTTGAAAGTTTGTGGGCTACGACTCAATGTAGGGAAGATGTCAGTTCTCAGTATATTGGTAAATCAAGAATTGGAGGTAGCACAGATCAACAGTGGGGT
Organism: Rhynchospora pubera; assembly: GCA_028095005.1. Taxonomy (NCBI): domain Eukaryota; kingdom Viridiplantae; phylum Streptophyta; class Magnoliopsida; order Poales; family Cyperaceae; genus Rhynchospora; species Rhynchospora pubera. The sequence goes on from CM051460.1 coordinate 143,997,288, forward strand.
ATGCTTTGAAAAATTTTTGAGGTGATTTGTAAAGATAACTAAGTATTGCATTTTTAAGTCCTAGATGTTTGTCTTTTTAAGTCCTTAGTTGAATCTCGAGTAATTAGCTCAAAAATTGATGTATGCTTGTTTTATTATACCAACTCACGTTTGTCAACTAGACATGTATATATCAAACTGGTACATATCGAGTTTGTTAACCCAGCTTTCTGATATGTATTTCTTTCTATATCTTCGTTATAATCAATATCTACATTCATTTGGCATGGTACAAGTCAACAGAAATAGAAACTGAAACATATCAAGTACACATATCAAGTAAACATAGTACATATCAACAGGTACATAGCAAGCTACTTTCATTTAGCATTTGTAGTAAAGAAATAGAAAGGCATGCTCAAATTTTATACATAATTTATATAGAAAAGGCATGCTCACCACTAATAACAAATAAAAATGCTCAAATTTTTTCAAAAAGGCATGAGATATACACGGCAAACAAGGCATGAATACAGAGGCTAATTGTGCAAGAGGCAAATATGCACATACTTTCAACAAAGATAATATTTGATATGCACCATAATTTTACCTTATACATCATTATCAGTTTATACAAAAAAAAACAAATTTATAGCTAAAGCACTGATTGCATACAACTTTTGTTAGACATCAAATTTAGTCAGACAACTATTGCTGAAATAACACTGTCAGTTTGTGCCATTTGCTAGATCATCCCAAAAATTTTCCTAATCACAAAAATACAATACTTAGTCAACTTTTTACAAAATCACCTCAAAAGATTTTGTAATCACAAAATGAATACTTAGACATCTTCTTCTCCACTTAAACACCATATTCACATCAATATAAGGATCAATGATCTGTCACAACACAAAAAAGAAGAGTAAAGATCTGTTTAATTAAATAATGATCTGTCAAAACACAAAAAAAAAGAACTGCATAAACAGATTGGACAATTACCTTGGCCTGTGTACAGCCAATATCATCATTTTCATCTGCTGCTACCTGCTCATTCTCATTCTCATTCACGCTGAAAGTTACAAATTAAGAAGGAAAACATTTATTAGTAAGCATCTTAAACACCCTATGTGCAGTACCAATATCTTTATTGAAAATCTTAATAGAAACTGATACAAGTTCATTTGATGGATATAGGATTGTTATTTAACAACATTAGCATCAATCGCTTAATTATTCAGGAAGCCCCTAGTAGCCCAAAACTTACAAGTCGCCAACCAGACCTACAACTCCAATCCAATAGTTATTAAATCCCACAATGAAATTCCGCACCAAGATTACAGGACTACAAAATGAAATTGCAAATTGCAAAACATAGATGTCGAAATGATAGAAAATTCATTTAATTGCAAGATATAGATGTCCTCATTTACTCTCAATGCCTAAAACAGTACTCAATATATCCACGATTAACCCTTGAGACCAGGTACGAGACAGAGTGAAAGAGGGAGGCGAGAGAGGAGGTGATTGTTATATTGCTATTGTAATTGATTATTAATTGAATATTTATCAATGCCCTGATACAAATTTACCAATTAATTGCTATCTTGCTATTGTCCTTTTGCAAAGAAAAAAGTACATCAGATGGGATAATTAAGGCTGCATGTGCTCCACAAACAAATTTAGGGGATGAGCTTAGATAAGGAGAGGTAAAGAGATTGGTGACCGTATCTGACCGGAGGAGGTTACTCGCTCCAGAATAGGGATTAAATGAAGTAAGAGGAGCGCTAACGAGGTAAAGTCAGAGAAAAACCCAATACAATTTACTCTGCGTTTGTAATCCCTGATTTTGGGGGTTCGCTCATCCCCTCACCCCTCATCTCCCCTAATCTCCCTTTATCTCCTCCGATTGTGTTGTGGAGCACAGCCTAAATGTAGCATCTCATAATTGGTAAGGCCAATAACAGAAACTATAATTTCACACATTACTTTCTACAAACATGCGAGCACAACAAGAGATGGTTAACAAATCAAAATTAATGGTCATGAATTACATCAACATGAGAAGAAAAGCTAAGTACGTATAACCTTCTTGCTTCAGTGTTCATTTGTCCTGGTGCGAGAGAGTTCGCCGCCGATCTAGGGTTTCATATCAACTGATTGTGCGTGGGTGCGAGGGAGAAAGCGGCCTGACTAGCGAGTAAGATGGGGAGAGAGAGAGAGGCAAGAAGGCGGTGGTGCCGAAGAAAAGGATGAAGATCGAGAGGCAAGAAGGAGGTGGTGCCGGAAAAAAGGACGAGAGCGAGATGAGAGTTCACAAGTTTTCACTTTTGCTTGAGAGAGAGAGGTACGAAGAGTAACCATTTAGTCGGCAGAGGTGCGGAGCAAACTAAGGCGGAGGCGCATCTTAATTTTTGAATCTAGCGACTTGATCTGCACGAATCTTAAAACAGATCTAACGTTCTGAATTAATATGCATTGAAGCTCCAATACATTAGTATGCATAATAGGTTTTCTCTATATATATATCCATACTATCAATGTGATATCTTAATTTTTTTCTTTCAATGGTAAACCAAAAAGCACACTTACATGTACAAGCATTGTTTCTTATGTGCAATGTAGGGTGTTGCAATGCAATTTACACAATATTATGCGTGTAAAATTATTAGAAAGATAAGAGGAGGTGCACTTGTTTGAATTTTTGAAGAATTTGGGTAACCAGAAGATGAAGGCGCCTAAAGTGGCTATGCACTGCCAGAGTTTATGTGAGATGCTGAGATGCATCTAACCGATCTTATTGGTCTCTTGTACTTATTATTATTTTTCTTTGATTTCCCTTCCTTATCTTCTCCTTCCACCTTTATTTCCGCATCTATTAACAGATTGAAGTGGCGAAATATTTGTTTTATCGATGATGATTGTGGTACGATTTTAGGTTAAAAAAATAATGTTTGAAAGAGAAAGAAAGCATGGCTGTGAGATAAGTCAGTTATGAGTTAGGCAGAGCATGGTGTGAATGTACGCTGTGCAACTTCAATGAAATAAGGAAGGGAATTCCTTATTTGATGTCAGTTCGATCAAGGTTTTATATATGAATTATCTAACACCAAGATTAATATACCAAGCAATTTGATGTCACCTCCTATGGGTTTTCAATTGAACATTAGTTATTGTTTTCTTCTTTGGAGTATGACAGTACCGACAAAATCAATCTACTTGCCGAATCGACATATAAAATTAGGTAAATCCTAATAAGGAATTGATCTATAACATCTAGAAGTTGCTGATATCCAACTTTAATTATCCATAATTGTTTACAATCACAATTCTATACCCAAACAACATACAAAAGTGAAGGTGATCATACATAAAACATAATTAAAAACCTGATAATAAGATGTTGATCCTCTCAGAACACCCCTATAAATTGCTTTCTACCTTATTTTCATTGCTCTGAGTCAATTTGATGTGTACCTCCTCTACTATAGCCTTCTATGACTGCTTAGCTTGACACTAAAAAAATTTAGAATAAAAAAAAATAAGAAAAGAACAAAGAAGCTTTGACAGTTAAATAAAAAATGTTGGCCAATTTGATAATTAATAAGGTGTTGGTCATTCTTTGTTTTTCCTTTATGCACCTGATAATGCACATCATCTCAGTAGGTATCCAGGTTTGCAAATGGCATAACCAAAAATATCCATTTAATTGACTCCATATTTACATATATATGAAAGTCGTATTTAATATTCTTTCATGAAAGGGAGAAAGTTACCGGCACACTACAATAAAAGGTGTGATTTCTAACTCTGGGAAAGTTACTGTACAAAAAAACATCATGAAGCTGTGTTTTGCTGCTACGGAACTCCAACTTAAGGTGCTCGGTAGTCGGTACTATCTGTTTCGTGGATATAATACACTCACCATAATGATTGTGAACATACTGAGCATCGGCTGCGAGTGTGCTCCCTCTCTGGCAAAATTGGTGAATGTAATACTTTTCAGATGCTGCTGCTAGTGTGCTCCCTCTCTGGCAATATGTAAATAACAAATTTTTGTACATTCACCATATTATTTCATGACTATCATCTCCATTTTAGGATAAATTTATCGACGCCATTATGATTAGTGCAAACTGCAAAGTAATCTAAAAAAAATTATAAGGGAAAATCTGAATTGAAGTAACACTTTCCATCATTAGAGAATTAGTTATTCTAATTACTATAGAAAACAACAGAAATCTAAAAAGAAGGAAATACACAAGAAAATTACAACTGACCCGAAGAACGAGAGCAGCATAGAAGGGAGAAAGCTGTCAGAACAAAGAAAAAGAACACAGATTGAAGTGTCAGAAAACAATCATATTATTTTCACTAAATAAAAAGGAAACAAAATTCATATGAGAGAGAGAAAAACATCATGATAACTCAAATTTTGATGTTTTGATGACTATCGTCATCTTTGTTTAAATCATATAGGGTGTGTTTGGAATGTGTCATGAACAGCTAGTTCATGAACTAGTGTTGTTCGCACGAACCAAACAACCACGAACAACCGTAGTTCGTGAACTTCTCCCTAGTTCTTAGTTTTCCGATTTTCACGAACTAGTTTTGTTCATGGGCCTATTCGTGGGCCTTTGTTCTTCCCCTTATTCATCCCTTGTTCGTGAAGCATCCAAACACACCCATAAGAAACAACTATTTTATTAAATTGCATAAATGAGTCAGCCGTGAGTCACTTGAAAACCTTTAAGACATGAACAGATCGACCTAAACAATCAAGCATCCCAAAACAAAAGGTACTTACCTGAAATCCAAAACCAGAGTGCCGAGCAACATCGGAGGACGTGGAGATCTGTGGGGAATGAGAGAGAGGATCAAAAGCGGAAGCAAGGAGAGAATTCTACAGAAGACCTCATCCAACGGAGAAGGAGAGTTCAATTGGATGGCCACGATAGAATAGATGAAACAGACGGTCTGGATGGAGTTACTGTCGGGAGAAGATATATACTAATTACCAAATTTTAGCATCACCGGCTTTTTATTATTTTTTTTTTAAATTGAGTTTCGCAATCAGAACTTCACGAAATCATCAGATTTGGTCCTAATCTAAGGAAATACAAAAATACCGATTTCGATAAATCGATTCAGAATATTTCCGTTAGATGATAAAAATGGAATTTTGTAATATTAATTGTCTAAGTTTTCTCAGACTGTCTCCTAACCTAAGTTTTGAATATTTTGCAATTCATACAGTCAGCTCTTGCAAGGTGTTCAGTTCAACACAAATCTAATGGTTTACTACGCTGCTTAGCAACAAAAGAAAAAAATAAATGCAGCGCAGTAAACTAGTCAGCAAGGTTAATAAAGACAGTCTTTCTATTAATTATTTGTTTCAAGGAGAACTCTGCATTGCAAAATAGTATGCTTCTGGCATTTTTGCATATCTCTATGACGTCAGACTTGAACCCGGCCGTTTGGATGTTGTAGGAATTTGGAGAATTTGGGAAATTTGCAATTTTTAGGCATAAATTTATTGGGATGTGTGTAACTTTGTGAAGAGTTTGAATTGTTTATAATAAATTTGGCATATAAAATACCTGAAATTTGCAATTCTGGCCCCATCCAAACGGGGCCGAAATAATTAAACTGTGAATCTCATAGTTTGATTTCAGGCATAGTTCACCTATGTTATCTAGTATGTCGTGCGACTGATCATAATTGGTTTGTGACTCACGCATCCGAAACTAATATTCGAAGCGCTATTAATATTACTAGTGAGATTTCGCGCGTTGCGCGATCTATTTTTTTTTTATGATTTGGACCAATAAAATAGTATATGTTTGAACAAATATTAAAAACGATACAAATGTAAATTACTGTGATCTGATTATTTAGAACAAATCTAGAAACAATTGAAATGCTCAAATTATTCTCAGAATTGAAAAAAAATTATTGGCACTTTAAATACGTAATTATATTGTATAATTCGATCTTTTTGAATAAATAACATATGAATCATATTTTAGACAGTATATAGAGTTTAAATATAGATTTTTGTGATCAAATGACTTAGAATGAATGCAAAGACGATTGAAATTCTCAAATGATGCTCAGAATTGCATTATTTGCAATTTATATGTGTAATTACCATGTATACTCTAATCTTTTCAAATAAATAACATATAAATCATATTCTATATATAAAGAGTTTAAAAGTAGATTATTATGATCAATTGACTTTGAATAATTACCATGTATAATCCAATGTTTTTGAATAAATAACAAATGAAACACATTTTAAACAATATATATAGTTTAAATATCGATTATTGTGATCAAATGACATAGAATGAATGCAGAAACTATTGAAATGCTCAAATGATGCTCATAATTGCATTATTTGTACTTTTTATGCATAATTACCTTGTACAATAAAATCTTTTTAAATAAATAATATATTTATCATATTTTAGACATTATATATAGTTTAAATATAGATTATTGTGATCAAATGACTCAGAATGAGTCCAGAAACAATTGAAATGCTCAAATGATGCTCAGAATTGCATTATTTTCACTTTATATGCGTAATTACCATGTATTATCCCATATTTTGAATAAATAACATATAAATCATACTCTATATAGTATAAAGAGTGATGAAGGCTTTAAACCTAGGAATCAAATAAATTTATAGACCTAGAGCTAACCTCACTAGTCTTTTGGAGTACAGCTTTAGGGTCGAACCCAAGGGACGGTACAATTGATTACTGGACTTATCCTTTTTCAAAAGCTAGACAAGAATATTTTTATGGAGTTTTGATGGATTAAATGTAAAGGTGCAAGTAAAGTATATATTTTTGGTTGTTTTGTCAATTAAAATAAAGTAAACAACTAAAGTAAGGTTTTTGGGTTTTCAAACAGTATAAAAAGCGTCTTAGGGTTCAGGTTTCACCTTGGTTTGGACTCTAGAACACAAAACTTATCACTTTCGTGCATTGATTGGTGTTTTTCAAGCATATACCGCTCTGTTCGGTCCGAACAAGAATCTGTTCAATCCGAACAGGAGTCTGTTCGATCCGAACAGATGGTGTAAGTGTGTGATTTTGAACTTTTATGATATTTTATGCTTTGTGCTAGGGTTTGTTGGTCAAACCTAGATATTCTAAACCTCAGCTGTCGCTTGTTGGACTAGAAACTAGTTTAATCACAACCTAACCTAATTAACTCGATTGGTTCACAACTTTTGGTATAGAATTCAATCAACTTAAACTTGTTTGTTGGAGTTCATAAGGATATCTAGAGGTCTTTTGGACTTGTCTAAAAGTTACACTTTTGATGTCAACTAATCTCCCCTTTCGGATCTACGATTTATCCCAAATACTTTATCTAAATTATCTTGATTAACCTAACTTTAGAACTTAACTAAATGTGGCCATTCATCTAGAAGTTAATTAGACTTAACCAAGCAATTTAAACAAGCAATTATAATAATTCTCAACAAAACAAATCAACAAAACATATCATATCATATCATATCAAGTCAAAACACAACATCCAAACCTAAGTTACTACCTTACCCCTAAGACTACGTAAATTTAGCCTAACATCGAATCAAAGCACACAACAAATAACATAGAAATAACAAGATACAAGCCCATTGAAAATAGAGAAGAAAACATAGAAGAATAAACCGAATACTCCTTTATGCTTTCGAACTACGATCTCTAGGCAGTGAGGTGTTGCAAGATGGTCACCAAACTCGTCTCCTTGCTGCCGTCGCTTCAAAGAACCAAGCTTTGATGATCTCCCATGGTGGAAGAGAGAAAAACGCCTATGGAAAGTGGAATTTGTGGTATGAAAGGTTGTATGCCCTTTCCTTAGGCTTAGGGGAGCTTATATAGTAATTTTCAGGTGCTTAGGAGGTTGCATGGTCGTCAAGGCAAGAAAATATGCCAAAATACGAGTTTCCATGTTGAAAATACTTCCAAATATGATTTTTCGGCAGTCTGGTCGGATCGAACAGGGTTCTGTTCGGGTCGGACAAGCCTCTGTTCGGGTCAGACAAGTCTCTGTTCGGTCCGACCAGGGGTCTGTTTGGGTCTGACAGGGTTTTGTTCGGATCGGACAAGCCTCTGTTCGGATCGACCAGGGGTCTGTTCGGGTCGGACAAGCCTCTGTTCGGGTCGACCAGGGGTCTGTTCGACCTGACCAGAGAGCTAGTATTTCGGCCATAATTCCTCCATCCGGACTCCGATTGAGGCGATTCAAAAACCGTTGGAAAGCTTAGGATGAGCTCTACAATGCTAATGATTCTATTTGACAATTGCTTCTCTTAATTTCTCATTAGCCCCAAGCATGAGTCATTTGGTCCAAACGGTGGTTTGAAAAGTGCCTTCAAGTGCTAGGAATGAGTCGTCTAGCGTATGCCAAATGCCGGAAATCTTCAAATAGCTCAAATATCACCAGAAAATCATCAAAGTCCTGTAAAATGAGAGAAGAACGACGGTAGAGCCAATTCTTTGGAAATCATAGCAATTTATTGAATAATTCAATGGTTTGAGTGTTATTTGAATGTCAAGTACGATCCAAATGCCTACAAATAGTAATGATATCAAATCCCCCCAAACTTAAACTTTGCTTGTCCTCAAGCAACACCCTAAGCTTAGAGTTTTAGACTGTACTTAAACCTTAAACATTGAGTTGTATCTCAAACCGATAAATGTCGTGAAATCAATTGCTATGCCTAAAATTTCTCACACTTTCATCAAATGAGTCAAACAAGAATCAAAATAAAAAACCAAGTTAAGTGTTCACAACTTAATTAATGCAACTCTTGGCCCTAAATGAAGTCTTTTCCAAAAAATTAGAACTCTAGCTTCCCTTTGATATTTCAAAAGCGATCTCAATTTCAATTACCCGTTCCTTTTCACATTCCACAAAAATTTGTAAAGGCCTTTATCAACTTCAGAAATTTTATAATGAACTTTTCTCAAAAGCAATTTCAATTTTTTCACCAATATTTTTTTTCTTTTTTTTTCGTGCAAGTCGAGCCGTGGGGCTTTACACCCTAGAGGATAATGCGGTATCATTGGCCTTAAGTTTGCTACTAGCACATGTCGCGCTAGGGAGGTTAGACGGGTGTTGCTCGACTATGGCCACGGTACACTTGGGCCATAATACTCAACAACTCCTTTACCAATGCTTTCGCACCGGGTCCGGTAGAATTAAGCATGAGTTGTCCAATTATTTCTCGATTTCTTTGAGTTGTAATTCCTAACAATTCATGCTTAACCCAATACCCTCCAATTTGTGGCTAAGTTGGTGGAGAAAGGCCTCAGTGCGTCCTCGTTTTCACAGCTATTTGATTTAGTGGCCCATTATTTTGCTCGTTGGTGATTCAAGCGATTAAAAAGCAATTTCAACAAGACAAAATTCATTTTACAATTTCCAAAGTCGATAAATTTCTTTTCAAAAGTTTGTCAAATACGAATCAGTTCACTCGGCAAAAACTTGTGAGAATCGACTAAGATTGTCATAACAATTCTAAGCATCCAAAATCAAGTTCAAATTTTAAAGAAAATACTCCAATTCAGTCCATTGGTGCAAGATCAAGTGTGATATCAAAACATTCTAGGGTTCTTTGAGAAAATTTTTGTTTGACTCAAAAACAAGGTTAAGCAGTGTGAGATTTAACGTTTAAAATTCAAATCGAGAGAGAATAGGCAAAACCAACTAATTTCCAAGCCAAAATCAAACCAAATCGTGCAATTTCCATGTTCTGGTCGGATCGACCAGGTGTCTGTTCGATCCGACCAAAGAGAAAGTTAAAAACAGAAGTTTCCAAGGCTTTGGTCGGATTGACCAGATGTCTGTTCGAGCTGACCAGAGAAGCAAAAAGTTCGAAAAAATTGCAAAAATTTACCAAAATCCACCAAAAGTTCGATTTTTCTCCTATTCCCTCCCCCCAAACTTAGATCAAGCATTGTCCTCAATGCATGCAATCGAATAGAAAAGTAAATAGGAGGGAAAAGAGAACTTAGCCAATTTTTGCTTTCCATATGTTGATTTGCTTCTAGTTTGTTCTCTCGTTGTCCAAGACGGCTCTATCATTTTTTCTAGATCTTTTGATGCAATCCGTATGAGGTCGATCGGGGTTAGTTGGTTCACGTAACCCATGGTGCTCTAGCACGAATCGCATCTTCTTTCGTTTGTTCCTCAAAATTTCCCTACAAACAAACAAATATAAACATCAAATTCTATTTTTTTTTTCAAATTTTTATGGATTTTTTTTTTTTGTATTTTCTATTTGTAATGAAAAAAAATAAATAAAAGAGAGAAGAGTTGAGAAATCCTTGGGTTGCCTCCCAAGAAGCGCTTGTTTTAGGTCCCTAGCTTGACCATATTTCACTAGGTCTTGATCGGATCGGATCCGGAGAGCGAGACGGCGAGCAATTTGTCATGACCCTTGTTGGCGGGATTGGAGCACTTCAAAGCATGATCTATTGAAAATCGGAGTTTCTCTCCTCCCACTCTAACCAAAATCGTCCCATCTCGAGCATCCATCTTCACACCGGCGGTTCTAAGGAAGGGGCGTCCTAAAATTATAGGCACCTCCTTGTCTTCTTCCATGTCCATCACCACGAAATCGCCCGGTATGACAAACTTATCCACTTGAACGGGCACATCTTTAATAACACCCAAGGGCAACCGCATTGAGGAATCGGCGAGCTTCAATGTCATGCATGTGGGTGTCAATTTACCAATTCCAATCTTTTCATAAACCGACTTGGGCATCAAACTAACACTAGCCCCCATATCACACAAGGCTTGCTGGATTGTTGCGTTTCCAATAGTGCAAGGAAGAGCAAACCTACCCGGATCCTCAAGCTTTGGGGGCATCTTGCTTTTCAAAGCCTCGCTACTCTTGTGTGATAGGGCCACTGTTTTGAGTTCTTCCATGGATCTCTTGCCCGTGCATAACTCCTTCAAGAATCTTGCAAAGATCGGCACTTGAGCTATGACATCTGTGAATGGAATGTTGACCTTCAATTCCTTGAGAATCTCCCAAAAAGTTCGAAATTGTTCTTCCTCATTCTTCTTCACAAGTCGCTGAGGAAATGGGACAGGAGGCCTATAAGTTGACTCAGGTTGTTGTGCCTTCTTTTTGCCCTTGCTTTGGACCACTGTTGTGCTCTGTTCGAACCGAACAGGAGCTTGGTCGGACCGAACAGATGGTGCGAGTGGCACCTCTTCAGCTTGTTCAGGCTCAGGAATGGTGCCTTGTGTCTGGGATGCCTCATGAAGTGGAGGGAATGACAAAACTTCCTCAAGAATTGGTTGCATCTTCTCTGGTTCTTCCTGTTCGGACCGAACAGGATTCTGGTCGGACCGAACAGAGAGGCTGTTTCCCTCGTTTGGTGGTACGGGTGGGTCTTGGTACTCCTTGCCGCTTCGCAAGATATGTATGGACTTGATCTCTGCACTAGGGTTGACTTGAGGCTGGCTTGGAAGCTTGCCAGGTGGTCGGGAGAAGTGTGCTTCCATCATGCGCTCCAAGCGTTGTAAGGTGCTTGCACTTCCCTTAAATTCGTTGATGGTAGCCTTCAATTCGTCAGTGGTGGCCTTCAATTCATCTAACCCTAAAGCCACAGATTTGTTAATCCTTTCTTGCTCACTCATGAATTCTTGAACAACAATTGGAATCTCTTCCCTATCGAAAAAGGGTTTCTTTTGAAATGATTGGTCTCTATTGTTGTTGTTGAATTGGGCATTCCTATACAAATTTGGTAGGCTATTTTGGTACTTTGAACCGTAAGGGGGCCCATTGTGTAGGTAGTTCACTTGGGCCCCTCCGTTACCAATTTTTGACAAGAGGACAATTGATAGATGTATGTCCTTCCTCGCCGCACGCTCCGCATTGGTTTGAATGAAGATGTGTCCCTTGAGTCGATTGGTAAGTGGCAAGTTCAGCTTCTAGCTCCTATATCCTCGCCTCTTTAGTTGAAATTGCTTGCACTTGTTGCCTCGAACTACTTGAGTAGCGGGGAATGAGTAGAGGGTACCATGTGTAATTTCTTGCACAATAATCAAGTAAATCTCGCCCTCGTGCCGTATCAAGTCTTTTGAATGCCCCACCTGAAAGAGAATCAAGATTGATTTTAATATTATCATAAAGTCCAGTGTAGAATGATTTAAGGAGCATCCATTCTTGAATCCCATGATGTGGGCAAGAATTTTCTAAATCCCTAAACCGTTCCCATGCATCCCTCATTGATTCATTTTGGTTTTGGGCAAAATTATTCAATTCAGCTCTAATTTTGTCCGCTCTATCCGAAGGAAAATACCTATCCAAGAAGGTTTGTGCCATTTCATCCCAAGACCTAATTCACCCTTTTTTCAATGTTTTATACCATTTTTGTGCTCGGTCCTTAAGGGTGAAATGAAATAACAATAGCCTAATTGCTTGTTGAGGAACACCATTAAACTTAATCAATCTAGTGCAATCAATAAAAGTTTGTAAGTGAGCATGGGGATCCTCATCGTCGTTCCCATAGAACGGATTTTGTTGCACAAGCACGACGTGGTTGGGGGCGATTTGCATGTTGTTAGCGGCGATGCCTGGAATCACCACTGGTCCGCCCACGTTTCTTGCACTGGGAACTCCAAACTCCATAAGAGTCCTTTCACGATCTTCTTCATCTTCGTAGTCGGAGTTATGGACGCTTCCCTCGTCTTCTTGAGTCCATCGGCGACGCTCATTGTCAAAATCCCTCCTTTGACCCGCTAGGAGGGTCCGATCGGCTGTCAATCGAGCCTCTCTTTGCTCAAGTTGGAGGCGGAGGTCCTCCAATTCTTGTGTGCGCTGGGCAATGGCCTCGGGAGTGAGTTGGTCGGCCATTGCTGGGTTTTCTTCTCTCTGTTCGGAGTGCTGGTCGGATCGAACGGGGCTCTGGTCGGTTCGAACAGAAGTGAAGGAGGAGGAGCTGGCTTCTTCGTTTATTCTCCGGAGAAAGTCTTTGACCTTTGGGGGTGGGGACTTCTTCCTTTGCGTGTTACCTGCCAGTCCTGTAATCAAGAGAGAAGAAAACGTGAGTTTAAAAAGAAAAAGAAAAGATCTAGTCTCTTAATACTAAGATAAGGATCCAATATCAACACCGTCCCCGGCAACGGCGCCAATTTGATGAAGGCTTTAAACCTAGGAATCAAATAAATTTATAGACCTAGAGCTAACCTCACTAGTCTTTTGGAGTACAGCTTTAGGGTCGAACCCAAGGGACGGTACAATTGATTACTGGACTTATCCTTTTTCAAAAGCTAGACAAGAATATTTTTATGGAGTTTTGATGGATTAAATGTAAAGGTGCAAGTAAAGTATATATTTTTGGTTGTTTTGTCAATTAAAATAAAGTAAACAACTAAAGTAAGGTTTTTGGGTTTTCAAACAGTATAAAAAGCGTCTTAGGGTTCAGGTTTCACCTTGGTTTGGACTCTAGAACACAAAACTTATCACTTTCGTGCATTGATTGGTGTTTTTCAAGCATATACCGCTCTGTTCGGTCCGAACAAGAATCTGTTCAATCCGAACAGGAGTCTGTTCGATCCGAACAGATGGTGTAAGTGTGTGATTTTGAACTTTTATGATATTTTATGCTTTGTGCTAGGGTTTGTTGGTCAAACCTAGATATTCTAAACCTCAGCTGTCGCTTGTTGGACTAGAAACTAGTTTAATCACAACCTAACCTAATTAACTCGATTGGTTCACAACTTTTGGTATAGAATTCAATCAACTTAAACTTGTTTGTTGGAGTTCATAAGGATATCTAGAGATCTTTTGGACTTGTCTAAAAGTTACACTTTTGATGTCAACTAATCTCCCCTTTCGGATCTACGATTTATCCCAAATACTTTATCTAAATTATCTTGATTAACCTAACTTTAGAACTTAACTAAATGTGGCCATTCATCTAGAAGTTAATTAGACTTAACCAAGCAATTTAAACAAGCAATTATAATAATTCTCAACAAAACAAATCAACAAAACATATCATATCATATCATATCAAGTCAAAACACAACATCCAAACCTAAGTTACTACCTTACCCCTAAGACTACGTAAATTTAGCCTAACATCGAATCAAAGCACACAACAAATAACATAGAAATAACAAGATACAAGCCCATTGAAAATAGAGAAGAAAACATAGAAGAATAAACCGAATACTCCTTTATGCTTTCGAACTACGATCTCTAGGCAGTGAGGTGTTGCAAGATGGTCACCAAACTCGTCTCCTTGCTGCCGTCGCTTCAAAGAACCAAGCTTTGATGATCTCCCATGGTGGAAGAGAGAAAAACGCCTATGGAAAGTGGAATTTGTGGTATGAAAGGTTGTATGCCCTTTCCTTAGGCTTAGGGGAGCTTATATAGTAATTTTCAGGTGCTTAGGAGGTTGCATGGTCGTCAAGGCAAGAAAATATGCCAAAATACGAGTTTCCATGTTGAAAATACTTCCAAATATGATTTTTCGGCAGTCTGGTCGGATCGAACAGGGTTCTGTTCGGGTCGGACAAGCCTCTGTTCGGGTCAGACAAGTCTCTGTTCGGTCCGACCAGGGGTCTGTTTGGGTCTGACAGGGTTTTGTTCGGATCGGACAAGCCTCTGTTCGGATCGACCAGGGGTCTGTTCGGGTCGGACAAGCCTCTGTTCGGGTCGACCAGGGGTCTGTTCGACCTGACCAGAGAGCTAGTATTTCGGCCATAATTCCTCCATCCGGACTCCGATTGAGGCGATTCAAAAACCGTTGGAAAGCTTAGGATGAGCTCTACAATGCTAATGATTCTATTTGACAATTGCTTCTCTTAATTTCTCATTAGCCCCAAGCATGAGTCATTTGGTCCAAACGGTGGTTTGAAAAGTGCCTTCAAGTGCTAGGAATGAGTCGTCTAGCGTATGCCAAATGCCGGAAATCTTCAAATAGCTCAAATATCACCAGAAAATCATCAAAGTCCTGTAAAATGAGAGAAGAACGACGGTAGAGCCAATTCTTTGGAAATCATAGCAATTTATTGAATAATTCAATGGTTTGAGTGTTATTTGAATGTCAAGTACGATCCAAATGCCTACAAATAGTAATGATATCAAAGAGATTAAATTTATAGAATGATTCCAAAAATGATTGAAATGCTCCAATAATACTCAGGATTGCATTATTTGCACTTTATACATAATTACCATGTTTAGTCCAATGTTTTTGAAAAAATAACTTATGAATCATATTCTTGACAGTATAAAGAGTTTAAATAAAGATTATTGCGATCAAATGACTTAGAGTTAATCCAGAAACGATCGAAATGCTCAAATGATGCTCAGAATTGCATTATTAGCAATTTATAACAGTAATTATCATGCATAATCCAATCTTTTCGGATAAATAACGAATTAATCATATTCTAGATAATATAAGGAGTTTAAATGTAGATTAATGTCATCAAATGACTTATAATTAATCTAGAAACTATTGAAATGCTCAAATGATGCTCATAATTTCATTATTGCACTTTATATACGTAATTACATTGTATAATCCGATGTTTTTGAATAAATAACATATGAATCATATTCTAGATAGTATATAGAGTTTAAATGTAGATTTTTTTTATCAAATAATTTAGAATGAATGCAAAAACTGTTAGGAACTCAAGTACTTGTGCAAAATTAATTTTATTAACGTTTAATAGCAATTAACAAGCACGAGAAATACGGATCTATACAATTATGCTTATTTGAAAAACTACAAGAGAACGGTAGGAGAATTTACCTCTTCTAGTATTGTAACTAATAGCCCACCTCAATTATTAAAGTCCATACATACCGTTAATTTAATTCAACCAATTAAATTAAAGTATGCTGAATAAAATTCAACCTATTGATAATTATTTTGGGATTATCATATGCATTAAATTATTTCTATGTGATCTCTTTGAGTTAATTAATTATAACGGTTCTTAACGGTATATAATTAATTAATCAACTTATCATATTTTCGCAATACTCGCTGCTGCGAATAAATAAAAAATGCACCTATGGTTAAAAATTTATTTGTGTGACCCTTTGAGGATTTATGTTATGTTGGTCATGAAAAATAAATCACTATTTATTTTCAATAATCATAAGCGGTATCTAGCAATACGTTATGATTCCCAATTTGCATAAATAAATACTGTACCAATACAGTACTTCAATCCTGCATAAGAAAAATAATATCTTATTGTTTTGATTCTTATGTCACATGATATCCTTGTATAATCCAAGATAAGAATGTGTCATTCTTGCAGATTATACATTTCTTGATCTAGAGATGATTGCATAAGTTTATAGCAAGCAATCCATCTCCATCAAGGGGCCCAATAGATATCATCACTCATTAGGTGAACTAACAAGGGACATATGGATATGGTTGTCTTGATGACCAGTTTCTCCCCGCACAATTCAAGGGAGCACAAATAAAGTCCGTATAGCAGTCCTTATCAGGAATCAGCGTTAGACGATATTTACAGAACATATCCTCATGTGGAGAAACTGAACCATCTCAAACTCAGAATCAAATACGTATGAAATAAATAATGACACGTAACACAATCCATATATTTATTTCATTGGGTCATGTCCTGTACTATGTTCTAGCAACATATACATATACAATTAAGTTAGTAACTCATTACTTATGATTTGTAGAACTTAATCATCACTTAACTTGTATACTAGTCTTATCTGGTAATTAATGTCCCTTGTTAATTATCAAGACTATGGACAGTTTCGATTTATTATTGTCATTTAATCATAAATGAACTACAGTGATCTTTCAGATCCTCAACCTAAATGAACTGTCAATAATAAAATCAGGAACAAATGATCAAATATCATCAATAACATAAACTATAGAAGTAGCCATAAAATGATTGGCTTCAAAGACATATCTCTAGCAAAAACGATTGAAATGCTCAAATGATACTCATAATTGCATTATTTGCACTTTATAAGCATAATTACCACGTATAATCCAATCTTTTTGAAAAAATAACAAATGAATCATATTCTTGACTGTATAAAGTGTTTAAATGTTGATTATTGTGATCAAATGATTTAAAATGAATATTGAAACGATTGAATTGCTTTTGTGATGCTCAGAATTGCATTTTGAATTTTATATGCGCAATTACCTTGTATAATCCAATCTTTTTCAATAAATAACATATATATCATACTCTAGACAATATAAAGAGTTTAAATGTAGATTATTGAGATCAAATGACTTAGAAAGTTAGAATGAATCCAGAAACGATTCAAATGCACAAATAATGCTCAGAATTGCATTATTTGCATATTATATGCGTAATTACCATGTATTATCTAATATTTTTTATTAAATAATATATGAATAATATTTTATAATGTATAAAGAGTTTAAATGTAGATTATTGTGATCAAATGATTTAGATGAATCCAGAAACTGTTGAAATGCTCAAATGATGCTCAGAATTGCATTATTTGCACTTTATATGCGTAATTACCATGTATAATTCAATATTTTTGAATAAATAACATATGAATCATATTCTAGGCAGTATAAAGAGTTTAAATGTAGATTATTATGATCAATTGACTTAGAATGAATCCAGAAACGATTGAAATGTTCAAATGATTCTCTGAATTGCATTATTATCATCTTATATGAATAATTACCATGTATAAGCCAATATTTTTGAATAAATAACAAATGAAGCATTTTCTAAACCGTATATATAGCTTAAATGTCGATTATTGTGATCAAATGACATAGAATGAATGCAGAAACGATTGAAATGCTCAAATGATGCTCAAAATTTCATTATTTGCACTTTATATACGTAATTACAATGTATCATCCGATCTTTTTGAGTGAATAACATATCAATCAAATTCTAGACAGTATATAGAGTTTAAATAAAGATTATTGTGATCAAATAACTTAGAATAAATCTGAAAACGATTGAAATGCTCAAATGTTGCTCAGAAATGCATTATCTGCACTTTATATGCGTTTTTACCATGTATAATCCAATCTTTTTGAAAAAATCACATATGAATCATATTCTGGACAGTATAAAGAGTTTAAATGTACATTATTGTGATCAATTGACTTAGAATGAATCCAAACACGATTGAATTGCTCAAATGAAGCTCAGAATTGCATTATTTGCATTTTATATGCATAATTAACATGTATAATCAAATATTTTTTAATAAATAATATATGAATCATATTCAAGACAGTATGTATTGTTTAAATGAATATTATTGTGATCAAATGACTTAGAGTGAATTCAAAAACGATTGAAATGCTCAAATGATGCTCAGAATTGCATTATTACATTTTATATGTGTAATTACCATGTATACTTCAATCTTTTCAAATAAATAATATATAAATCACATTCTACACATATAAAGAGTTTAAAAGATTATTATGATCAATTGACTTAGAATGAATCCATAAACGATTGAAATTCACAAATAATTCTCAGAATTGCATTATTAGCACTTTATATGAATAATTACCATGAATAATCCATTGTTTTTGAATAAATAACAAATGAATCATATTCTAGACATTACATATAGTTTAAATGTAGATTATGGTGATCAAATGACTCAGAATGAGTCCAAAAACGATTGAAATGCTCAAATGATGCTCAGAATTTTATTATTTTCAATTTATATGCATAATTACCAAGTATAATCCCATATTTTTGAATAAATAACATATGAATCATATTCTATATAGTATAAAGAATTTTAAATTTTGATTATTGTGTTTAATTGCCTTCGAATGATTCCAAAAATGATTGAAATGCTCAAATGATACTCAGAATTGCATTATTTGCTCTTTATACATAATTTCCATATATAATTCAATATTTTTGAATAAATAACAAATGAATCATATTCTAGACAGTATATAGTGTATAAATGTATATTATTTTGATCAAATGACTTAGAATGAATGCAGAAACAATTGAAATGCTCAAATGATGTTCAGAATTGCATTATTTGTATATATAACATATTTATCATATTCTAAAAATATATATAGTTTAAATGTTAATTATAGTGATCAAATGACTTAGAATGAATGCAGAAATTATTGAAATTCTCAAATGATGTTCAGAATAACATTATTAGCACTTTATGTGCATAATTACCATGTATAATCCAATGTTTTAGAATAAATAACATATGAATCATATTCTAGACATTATAAAGAGTTTAAATGTAGATTATTATGATCAAATGACTTAGAATGGATTTTGAAACGATTGAAATGCTAAAATGATGCTCATAAATGCATTATTTGTACATTATATGCATCTTTTACATGTATAATCCAATTGTTTTGAAAAATATCACATATGAATCATATTCTGGACAGCATTAGGAGTTTCAAAGCACATTATTGTGATCAATTGACTTAGAATTATCCTGAAACGATTGAATTGCTCAAGTGATGCTCAGAATTGCATTATTCGAGTTTTATATGGTTAATTATCATTTATAATCCAATCTTTTTCAATATATAACATATAAATCACATTCTATATAGTATATATATATAGTTTAAATGAAGATAATACTGATCGAATGACTTAGAGTGAATCCAGAAACCATTGAAATGCTCAAGTAATGCTCATAATTACCTTGCTTGCACTTTATATACATAATTACAATGTATCATCCGTTCTTTTTGAATTAATAACATATCAATAATATTCTAGACATTTTATAAAGTTTAAATTTAGATTAATGTAAAAACGAGTAAAATGCTCAAATGATGCTCAGAATTGCATTATTTGCAATTTATATGTATAATCCAATCTTTTCGAATAAATAACGTATGAATAAAATTATAGAGAGTAAAAAGAGTTTAAATATAGATTATTGTGATCGAATTACTTAGAATAAATCCAGAAACTACTGAAATGCTCAAATGATGCTCCAATTTTAATTATTTGCTCTTTATATACGTAATTACATTGTATAATCTGATGTTTTTGAATAAATAACATATTAATCATATTCTAGACAGTATATAGAGTTTAAATGTAGATTTTAGTGATCCAATGACTTAGAATGAATCCAGAAACAATTGAAATGCTCAAATGATGCTCAGGAATGTATTATTTGCACTTTATATGCGTCTTTACCATCTATAATCCAATCTTTCTAAAAAAATCACATATGAATCATATTCTGGACAGTATAAAGAGTTTAAATGTACATTATTGTTATAAATTGATTTAGAATGAATCCTTAAACGATTGAATTGCTCAACTGATGCTCAGAAATGCATTATTTGCATTTTATATGCGTAATTACCATGCATAATTTAATCTTTTTTAGTAAATAACATATGAATCATATTCCGGAGAGTAATTATCATGTATAATCCAATCTTTTTCAATAAATAACATATGAATCATATTCTAGACAGTATATATTGTTTAAATGAAGATTATTTTGATCAACTGACTTAGAGTGAATTCAGAAACAATTGAAATGCCCAAATGATGCTCAGAATTGCATTAGTGGCACATTATATACATAATTACAATGTATCATCCAATCTTTTGGAATTAATAAAATACCAATCATATACTAGACAGTATATAGAGTTTAAATTTAGATTTTTTGTCATCAAATGACTTAGAATGAATGCAAAAACGATTGAAATGCTCAAATAATGCTCAGAATTGCATTATTTGCACTGTATATGTGTAATTA
This sequence comes from Rhynchospora pubera, assembly GCA_028095005.1. NCBI lineage: Eukaryota > Viridiplantae > Streptophyta > Magnoliopsida > Poales > Cyperaceae > Rhynchospora > Rhynchospora pubera. The sequence continues at coordinate 144,018,088 of CM051460.1, forward strand.
CCATATATAATCCAATCTTTTTGAATAAATAACGTATGACTAATATTCTCTATACAATATAAAGAGTTTAAATTTTGATTATTGTGATCAAATTACTTAGAATAAATTCAAAAACGATTGAAATGCTCAAATGATGCTCGAAATTTCATTACTTGCACTTTATATACGTAATTACATTGTATAATCCGATGTTTTCGAATAAAATAACATATAAATCATATTCCAGACAGTATATAAAATTTAAATTTAGATTATTGTCATCAAATGACTTCGAATGAATCCAGAAATGATTGAAATACTCAAATATTGCACAGAATTTCATTATTTACACTTTATATACGTAATTACATTGTATAACCTGATGTTTTTGAATAAATAAAATATGAATCATATTCCAAACAATTTATAGAGTTTAAAAGTAGATTGTTGTGATCAAATGACATAGATGAATGCAAAAACGATTGAAATGCTCAAATGATGCTCAGAATTGAATCATTTGCAATTTATATGTTTACTCCAATCTTTTTGAATAAATAGCGTATGAATCATATCGTAGACAGTATAAAGAGTTTAAATGTAGATTATTGTGATCAAATTACTTAGAATAAATACAGAAACGATTCAAATGCTCAAATGGTACTCAGAATTTCTTTATTTGCACTTTATGTACGTAATTACTTTGTATAATCCTATGGTTTTTAATAAAATAACATATGAATCATATTATATACAGTATATAGAGTTTAAATTTATATTATTGTTATCAATTGACTTAGAGTGAATCCAGAAATGATTGAAATGCTCAAATGATGCTCAGAATTTCATTATTTGCACTTTATATACGTAATTACAATATATCATCCGATCTTTTTGAATGAATTACATATCAATCCTATTCTAGACAATATATAGAGTTTAAATTTAGATTTTTGTCATCAAATGACTTAGAATGAATGCAAAAACGATTGAAATGCTCAAATGATGCTCAGAATTGCATTATTTGCAATTTATATGTGTAATTACCATGTATAATTCAATCTTTTTGAATAAATAACGTATGAATCATATTTTAGACAGTATAAAGAGTTTTAAAGGAAGATTATTGTGATCAAATTACTTAGTGTTGTCCCTAAGGGTAACTAAGGTTTAGCGGAACCGAATGAGGTTTTGGACCGGTTTGGTATGAACTATCCTAACACAATTCAATTGGTACCCAATACAAGCAAGCACACAAGCAATTCACAATGCAAGATAATAAAGAGAGAAAGAGAGAGAGAAATTGAACACGCGATGTGATTACGGAGTTCCGACCCGCTAGAAGAAGCTAGCCTTAGTCGTACGTCTCCGGGAGTTCCGCTACCACGAAAGGGCGCGCTCCGTTCAATTCCAACAAGAACGGGACTACAACTTCGAACCGAATCACCTCGTCACAAGGACACTCGAGGCGGATCGGCCTAACTCGAATGGCACAACGGCCTCAAAGGAGAAGAGCTCTCAACCTATTCCAACCTACACCTAGCGACAATGTCGGGGCGGTGGTGTTTGAGGCTACTAAATCTCTCAAGATGGTCTAGCTATGAAAAGCTCAAGTGGGAGAGTATCCCTATGCTCAAAGGCTCAATTCTGGTCTAATTTTGCAAAGTGAAGCTCTCTAACTCGTTTGTTGGAGAGAGAACAAGGGGTGGATATATATAGGGCTCGAAATGAGCAGCTCCCCAGCAAAAACAGGCCACAGCGTTGTACAACGCTGAATAGCGTTATACAACGCTGGAATATGACCGTTGTAAATTCTAACGGCTCTTTAATATAGCCGTTGGTCTGTCAGAGCGTTGTGCAACGCTATTTGCCGTCGCACAACGAAGGAGTGTAAAACCAAAGGAAAGCTCCGACAATTCCGTTGGAAATTGTCAGAGCGTTGCTTGCCACTGAATGGCGTTACACAACGCTAAAGGGAGACAAAAGGAACAACTCTGACAGATTCAACAGAGCGTTGTACAACTCTATATACCGTCACACAACGCTAACGTTACCCAACGCTAAAAGACGTTGGCTAACGTCTCCAGAGACTTTGCATGTAAAAACGACTGTTTACATGGGACAGCTAACTTGGGATTTTTGTAGCGTTGTGCAACGCTGAATAGCGTTACACGATGGTACTCAGGAAATTTTCCAAGTTTTTTTTAACTGCAGCATTGTACAACACTACTGAGCGTTGTACAACGTTGTGAATCAGCGTTGCCTAACGCTATATAGCGTTGTGCAACGTTGATTCACAAAAGTATGAATTTAACTGTTCTAGCGTTGTGTGCCACTATCTAGCGTTGTACGACGCTAGGTCACAGAAAACAGGATTTTGCTGGTTTATTGAGCTTTTCGCTATCTAGACCATTTCAAGGATAAACAAGGACTAAAGTATACCTTCTATCCTAGTCTAAACTAGCCTATAAGCTCTCTAATGACTTGATCTTGATCTTTCTTAAAGCTTTTATCCAAGTCCTCATAAATTGTATCTTCTTCCTATAAAACTCAAAGAAGATTGTTAAATGCCAAATGATATTGTTTTGCAATCGACAAACCTAGAGACGTTTAGTACAACACTTAGAATAAATCCAGAAACGATTAAAATGCTCAAATGATTCTCAGAATTTCGTTATTAGCACTTTATATACGTAATTACATTGTATAATCCAATGTTTTTGAATAAAATAACATATGTATCATATTATAGACAGTATATAGAGTTTAAATGTAGATTGTTATCATGAAATGACTTAGAATGAATCCAGAAATGATTGAAATGCTAAAATGATGCTCAGAATTTAATTATTTGCACTTTATATACGTAAGTACATTGTAAAATCCGATGTATTTGAATAAAATAACTTATGAATTATATTCTAGATAGTATATAGAGTTTAAATATATATTGTTGTCATCAAATGACTTAGAATTAATCCATAATCCATTCAAATGCTAAAATGAAGCTCAGAATTGAATTATTTGCACTTTATATACGTTATTACAATGTATAATCCGATGTTTTGGAATAAATAACATATCATTCATATTCTAGACAGTATATACAGTTTAAAGTAGATTTTTGTGGTCAAATGACATAGAATTAATGCAAAAACGATTGAAATGCTCAAATGATGCTCAGAATTGCATTATCTGCATTTTATGTGTTAAATTACTGTGCATAATCCAATCTTTTTGAATAAATAACATATAAATCATATTCTAGACAGTATATAGAGTTTAAATGTAGATTTTTATGATGAAATGTCATAAAATAAATGCAAAAACGATTGAAATGCTCAAATGATGCTTAGAATTGCATTATTTGAATTTTATATGCGTTGTTGCAATACATACTCCAATCTTTTCAAATAGATAACGTAAGAATTATATTCTAAACAATATAAAGAGATTAAATGTAGATTATTGTCATCAAAGGACTTAGAATGAATCCAAAAACTATTGAGATGCTCAAATGATGATCCGAATTTCATTCCAGGAATGATAACTGCCATCTGCAGTTTTGCCATCCCTGTCATCGCTAAATACAAAGTGAATATATACACCAAACAATATGAACATATAGACGATCTAATTGAACATTTACAAATAAATAAGTGTTGTCATCACTTGTTCAGAAGTTTACATATTCAACTTATTTTCATTGAACTTATTTGTTTGTATGTGTTCACTTAGATCGTCTTTATGTTCACTTTATTTGCTGTATATGTTCACTTTATATTTAGCGATGGCAGGGATGACAAAACTGCAGATGGCAGTAATCAATTTCCATTTCCTTATATGCACTTTATATACGTAATTACAATGTATAATCCGATGTTTTTTAATAAATAACATATCAATCTTATTCTAGACAGTATATAGAGTTTAAATGTAGATTGTTGTGATCAAATGACATAGATTGAATGCAAAAATGATTGAAATTCTCAAACGATACTCAGAATTGCATTATCTGCACTTTATATGTGTAATTACTATGTATAATCCAATCTTTTTTAATATATAACATATAAATCATATTCTAGACAGTATAAAGAGTATAAATATAGATTTTTGTGATCAAATGACATAGAATGAATACAAAAACGATTGAATGCTCAAATGATGCTCAGAATTTCATTATTTATACTTTTTATGCATAATTATCTTCCAATTTTTATGAATAAATAACATATTTATCATATTATAGACATTATATGTAGTTTACATATATATTATTGCGATCAAATGACTCAGAATTAGTCCAGAAACGATTGAAATGCTCAAATGATGCTCAGAATTGTATTATGTGCAGTATATATACAAAATTACAATGTATAATCCGATTTTTTTTTAATAAATAGCATATTAATCATATTCTAGAGAGTATTTAGAGTTGAAATGTAGATTGTTGTAATGAATTGACATAGAATGAATGCAAAAACGATTGAAATGCTCAAATGATGCTCAGAATTGTATTATATGTAATTTATATGTGTAATTACCTTGTATAATTCAATCTTTTTGAAAAAAGAACGTATGAATCATTTTCTAGACAGTATAAATTGTTTTAATGTTGATTATTGTGATCAAATTACTTAGAACGAATCCAGAAAAGATTGAAATGCTCAAATGAGTCTCAAAATTATATTATTTGCACTTTATATACTAATTACAATGTATAATTCGATCTTTTTGTATAAATAACATATGAATCAAGTTCTCGACAGTATATAGAGTTTAAATGTAGATTTTTGAGATCAAATGACTTCGAATGAATGCAAAAACGATTGAAACGATCAAATGATTCACAGAATTGTATTATATGCACTTTATATGTGTAATTACCTTGTATAATTCAATCTTTTTGAAAAAAGAACTTATGAATAATTCTCTAGACAGTATAAAGAGTTTTAATGTTGATTATTGTCATCAAATTACTTAGAACAAATCCAGAAACGGTTGAAATGCTCAAATGAGTCTTAGAATTGCATTATTTGCACTTTATATACTAATTACAATGTATAATTCAATCTTTTTGTATAAATAACATATGAACCAAGTTCTCGACAGTATATAGAGTTTAAATGTAGATTTTTTAGATCCAATGACTTCGAATGAATGGAAAAACGATTGAAATGATCAAATGATGCTCAAATGTATAATCCAATATTTTTTAATAAATACCATATAAATCATATTCTAGACTATACATACAGTTTAAAAGTAGATTATTGTCATCAAATGACATAGAATGAATGTAAAAACTATTGAAATGCTCAAATGATGCTCAAAATTGCTTTATTCGCACTTTGTATTTGTAATTACCATGTATAATCCAATCTTTTTAAATAAAGAACTTATGAAACATATTAGGACTGTATAAAGAGTTTAAATGTAGATTATTGTGATCAAATTACATAGAATAAATCCAGAAACAATTGAAAATTCTCAAGTGATGCACAGAATTTCATTATTTGCAATCTATAAACGTAATTACATTTTATAATTCGATGTTTTTCAATAAAGTAACAAATTAATCATATTCTAGACAGTATATAGAGTTTAAATATAGATTATTGTCAACAAATGACTTCGAATGAATACAGAAACGATTGAAATGCTCAAATGATGCTCAGAATTTCATTATGTGGACTTTATATACGGAATTACATTGTATAATCTGATATTTTTGAATAAATAACATATCAATCATATTCAGGATAGTATATGGAGTTTAAGTGTACATTGTTGTGATCAAATGACATAGAATGAATGCAAAAACAATTGAAATGCTCAAATGATTCTCAGAAATTTCATTATTTGCATTTCATATGTGTAATTACTATGTATAATTCAATCTTTTTGAATAAATAACATATAAATTATGTTCTAGACAATATATATAGTTTAAAAGTAGATTATTGTGATCAAATGACATAAAATGAATGCAAAAACGATTGAAATGCACAAATGATGCTCAAAATTGCATTATTTGAACTTTGTATTTGTAATTACCATGTATAGTCCAATCTTTTTAAATAAAGAACGTATGAATCTTATTGTAGACAGTATGAAGAGTTTAAATTAAGATTATTGTGGTCAAATTACTTAGAATAAATCCACAAACGACTGAAATGCTCAAATGATGCACACAATTTCATTATTACACATTATATACGTAATTACATTGTATAATCCAATGTATTTGAATAAAATAACATATGAACTAAATTCTAGATGGTATATAGAGTTTAAATGTAGATTATTGTCACTAAATGACATAGAATGAATCCAGAAACTATTGAAATGCTCAAATGATGCTCAGAATTTAATTATTTGCATTGTATAATCTAGACGGTATGTTATTACATTGTATAATCCGATGTTTCTGAATGCATAACATATCAATCAAATCGTACACAGTATATAAAGTTTAAATGTAGATTGTTGTGAATAAATTACATAGAATGAATACAAAAATGATTGAAATGCTCAAATGATGCTCTGAATTGCATTATTCGCAGTTTATATGTGTAATTACAAAATATAATCCAATCTAGAATAAATAACATATCAATCAATTTCTAGACAGTATATAGAGCTTAAATGTAGATTGCTGTGATCAAACGACATAGAATGAATACAAAAACGATTGAAATTCTCAAATGATGCTCAGAATTGCATTATTAGCACTTTATATGCGTAATTACAATGTAAACTCCAATATTTTCAAATAAATAACATATGAATTATATTCTAGAGACTATAAAGATATTAAAAGTAGATTATTGTCATCAAATGACTTAGAATGAATCCAAAATAATTGAAATGCTCAAATGATGCTCGGAATTGCATTATATGCACTATATACACGTAATTACAATGTATAATCCGATATTTTTTTAATAAATAACATATCAATGATATTCTAGACAGTATATCGAGTTTAAATGTCGATTGTCATGATCGAATCACATAGAATGAATGCAAAAACGATTGAAATGCTCAAATGTTACTCAGAATTGCATTATTTGCACTATATATGTGTGATTACCATGTATAATCCAATCTTTTTGAATAAATAATGTATGAATCATATTGTAGAAAGTATAAAGAGTTTAAATGTAGATTATTGTGATCAAAATACTTAGAATAAATCAAGAAACGATTGAAATGCTCAAATGATTCTCAGAATTACATTATTTGCACTTCATTTACGTAATTACAATGTACAATCCGATGTTTTGAGTAAATAACATATCAATCTTATTCTAGAAAGTATATGAAGTTTAAATGAAGATTGTAGTGATCAAATGACATAGAATAAATCCAAAACGACTGAAATGCTCAAATGATTATAAGAATTGCATTATTTGTATTTTATATACATGATTGCTATGTATATTCAATCTTTTAGAATAAATAACATATAAATCATATTTCATACAATATAAAGAGTTTTTATGATCTATAGACTTAGAATGAATCCAGAAATGATTGAAATGATCAAATGATTCTCATAATTGCATTATTATCAGTTTATATGAATAATTACCATGTATATCCAATGTTTTTGAATAAATAGTAAATGATTAAGATTCTAACAGTATATATAGCCCCAATGTCGATTATTGTGATAAAATAACTTAGAATGAATGCAGAAACGATTGAAATGCTCAAATGATACTCAAAATTTCATTGTTTGCAATTTTTATGCATAATTACCTTGTACAAACCAATCATTTTGAATAAATAACATGTTTATCATATTCTAGACATTATATATAGTTTAAATATAGATTATTATGATCAAATGACTCAGAATGAGTCCAGAAACGATTGAAATGCTCAAATGACGCTCAGAATTGTATTATATGCACGACATAATACGTAATTACAATGTATAATCCGATCTTTTTTGAATAAATAACATATCAATCACATTCTAGACATTATATGGAGTTTAAATGTAAATTGTTGTGATCGAATGACATATAATGAATGCAAAAACAATTGAAATGCTCAAATGATGCTCAGAATTGCATTATTTGCATTTTATATGTGTAATTACCATGTATAATTCAATCTTTTTGAATAAATAACGTATGAATCATATTTTAGACAGTATAAAGAGTTTTAAAGGAAGATTATTGTGATCAAATTACTTAGAATAGATTGTCGTGATCAAATGAAATAGAATGAATGCAAAAACGATTGAAATGCTCAAATGATTCTCAGAATTGCATTATTTGCATTTTATATGTGTAATTATTATGTATAATCCAATCTTTTTTAATAAATAACATATAACATATAGATCATATTCTAGACAATATATAGAGTTTAAAAGCAGATTATTGTGATCAAATGACATAGAAATAATGCAAAAAAGATCAAAATGCTCAAATGATGTTCAGAATTACCATGTAGAATCCAATCTTTTTATTAAAGAACGTATGAATCCTATTATAGACAGTATAAAGAGTTTAAATGTAGATTATTGTGATCAAATTACTTAGAATAAATCCAGAAACGATTGAAATGCTCAAATGATGCTCAGAATTTCATTATTTACACATTATTTACGTAATTGCATTATATAATCCGATGTTTTGAATAAAATAAAATATGAACTATATTCTTGGCAGTATATAGAGTTTAAATGTAGATTATTTTCATCAAATGACTTAGAATGAATCCAGAAACTTTTGAAATGCTCAAATGATGCTCAGAATTTAATTATTTGCACTTTATATAAGTTATTACATTGTATAATCCGATGTTGTTGAATAAAATAACTTATGAATTATATTCTAGACAGTATATAGAGTTTAAATATAGATTGTTGTCATCAAATGACTTAGAATTAATCCATAATCCATTCAAATGCTAAAATGAAGCTCAGAATTAAATTATTTGCACTTATATTACTATGTATAATCCAATCTATTTGAATAAATAACATATCAATCAATTTCTAGACAGTATATAGAGTTTAAATGTATATTGTTGTGATCAAATGACATAGAAAGAATGCAAAAACAATTGAAATTCTCAAATGATTCTCATAATTGCATTATTTGCACTTTATATGCGTAATTACAATGTAAAGTCCAATATTTTTAAAAAAATGACATACGAATTATATTCTAGACAATATAAAGATATTAAATGTAGATTATTGTCATCAAATGACTTAGAATGAATCCTGAAACGATTGAAATGCTCAAATGATGCTCAAAATTGCATTATATGCACTATTTATATGTAATTACAATATATAATCCGATATTTTTTGAATAAATAACATATCAATCATATTTTAGACAGTATATAGAGTTTAAATGTCGATTGTTGTGATCGAATGACATTGAATGAATGCAAAATCTATTGAAATGCTCAAATGTTGCTCAGAATTGCTTAATTTGCAATATATATGTGTAATTACAATGTATAATCTAATCTTTTTGAATAAATAAAGTATGAATCATATTTTAGACAGTACAAAGAGTTTAAATGTAGATTATTGTGAAAATACTTAAAATAAATCAAGAAACGAGAAATGCTCAAATGAGTCTCAGAATTGCAGTATTTGCACTTTATATACGTAATTACAATATATAATCCGATGTTTTTGAATAAATACCCTATCAATCTTATTCTAGACAGTATACAGAGTTTAAATGTAGATTGCAGTGATGAAATGACATAGAATAAATCCAGCAACGACTGAAATGCTCAAATGATTCTACGAATTGCATTATTTGTATTTTATATACATGATTGCAATGCATAATTCAATCTTTTTTAATAAATAACATATAAATTATATTTTATACAGTATAAAGAGTTTAAATGAAGATTAGTATGATCAATTGACTTAGAATGAATCCAGAAATGATTGAAATGATCAAATGATTCTCAGAATTGCATTATTATCAGTTTATATGAATAATTAGCATGTATTATCCAATGTTTTTGAATAAACAATAAATGAATAGTATTCTAAACAGTTCATATAGCTCGAGTGTCGATTATTGTGATCAAATGACTTAGAATGAATGCATAACTTTTGAAATGCTCAAATGATGCTCAGAATTTCATTATTTGTACTTTTTATGCATAATTACCTTGCACAATACAATCATTTTAAATAAATAACATATTTATCATATTCTAGACAATATATATAGTTTACATGTAGATTATTGTGATCAAATGACTCAGAATTTGTCCAGAAACAATTGAAATGCTCAAATAATGCGAAGAATTGTATAATATGAACTATATATACGTAATTACAATGTACAATCCGATCTTTTTTGAATAATTAACATATCAATCATATTCTAGACAGTATATAGAGTTTAAATGGAGATTGTTGTGATCGAATGTCATATAGTGAATGCAAAAACAATTCAAATGCTGAAATGATGCTCAGAATTGCATTATTCGCACTTTATATATGTAATTTCAATGTATAATCCGATCTTTTTGAATAAAGAACGTATGAATCATATTATAGACAGTATAAAGAGTATAATTTAGATTGTTGTGATCAAATTATTAGGAATAAATCCAGATAACGATTGAAATGCTCAAATGATTCTAAGAATTACATTATTTGCACTTTGTATACATAATTGCAATGTATAATCCGATCTTTTTGAATAAATAACATATGAATCATATTCTGGATAGTATATAGAGTTTAAATGTAGATTGTCGTGATCAAATGAAATAGAATAAATGAAAAAACAATTGAAATGCTCAAATGATTCTCATAATTGCATTACTTACATTTTATATGTGTAATTATTATGTATAATCCAATCTTTTTGAATAAATAACATATAAATCATATTCTAGACAATATATAGAGTTTTAAAGTAGATTATTGTGATCAAATGACATAAAAAGAATGCAAAAACGATCGAAATGCTCTAATGATGCTCAGAATTGCATTATTTGCACTTTGTATTTTTAATTACCATGTAGAATCCAATCTTTTTAAATAAAGAATGTATGAATCTTGTTATAGACAGTATAAAGAGTTTAAATATAGATTATTGTGATCAAATTATTTAGAATAAATCTAGAAACAAGTGAAATGAGCAAATGATGTTCAGAATTTCATTATTTAGACATTATATACGTAATTATGTTGTATAATCCGATGTTCTGAATAAAATAACATATGAACTATATTCTAGACGGTATATAGAGTTTAAATGTAGATTATTTTCATCAAATGATTACAATGAATCCCGAAACTATTGCAATGCTGAAATGATGCTCAGAATTTAATTATTTGCACTTCTTGTACGTTATTACAATGTATAATCCGATGTTTTTGAATAAATAACTTATCAATCATATCGTGGACAGTATATAAAGTTTAAATGCAGATCGTTGTGATCAAATTACATTGAATGATTGCAAAAATGATTGAAATGCTCAAATGGAGCTAAGAATTTCATTATTTGTAATTTTTATGCATAATTACCTTTTGCAATCCAATCTTTTTGAATAAATAACATATTTATCATATTCTACACATTATATATAGTTTAAATGAAGATTGTTATGATCAAATGACTTAGAATGAGTCCAGAAACGATTGAAGTGCTCAAATGATGCTCAGAATTGTATTATATGCACTTTATATGCGTAAATACAATGTATAATCCGTTCTTTTTTGAATAAATAACATATCAATCACATTTTAGACAGTATATAGAGTTTAAATGTAGATTGTTGTGATCAAATAACATAGAATGAATGGAAAAACGATTGAAATGCTCAAATGATGCTCAGAATTGCATTATTTGCACTTTATATGTGTAATTACCATGTATAATCCAATCTTTTTGAATAAAGAACGTGTGAATCATATTATAGACAGTATAAAGAGATTAAATTTAGATTATTGTAATCAAAATACTTAGAATAAATTCAGAAACTATTGAAATGCTCAAATGATTCTAAGAATTGCATTATTTGCACTTTATATAAATAATTGCAACGTATAATCCGATCTTTATGAATAAATAACATATCAATCATATTTTGGACAGTATATAGAATTTAAATGTAGATTTTTGTGATCAAATGAATTAGAATGAATGCAAAAAGGATTGAAATTCTCAAATGATGCACAGAATTGCATTATTTGTACTTATATGCATAATTACCATGTATACTACAATCTTTTCAAATAAATAATATATAAATCATATTTTATACAGTATAAAGAGTTTAAATGAAGATTATTATGATCAATTGACTTAGAATGAATCCAGAAATGATTGAAATACTCAAATACTTCTCAGAAAAGCATTATTATCAGTTTATATGAATAATTACCATGTATAATCCAATATTTTTGAATAAATAATATTATAAACAGTATATATAGTTTAAATGTCGATTCTTGTAATCAAATGACTTAGAATGAATGCAGAAACGATTGAAATGCACAAATGATGCTCATAATTTCATTGTTTGTAATTTTTATGGATAATTACCTTGTACAATACAATCATTATGAATAAATAACATACTTATCATATTCTGGACATTATATATAGTTTAAATGTAGATTACTGTGATCAAATGACTCATAATGAGTCCAGAAATGATTGAAATGCCCAAATGATGCGTAGAATATTATTATATGCACTATATATACGTAATTACAATGTATAATCCGATATTTTTTTGAATAAATATCATATCATCATAATCTAGATAGTATATATAGTTTAAATGTAGATTGTTGTGATCGAATGACATAAAATGAATGTAAAAACAATTGGAATGCTCAAATGATGCTCAGGATTGCATTATTTGCACTTTATATATGTAATTACCATGTATAATCCAATCTTTTTGAATAAAGAACATATGAATCATATTATAGACCGTATAAAGAGTTTAAATTTAGATTATTGTGATCAAATTACTTAGAATAAATTCAGAAACGATTGAAATGCTCAAATGATTCTAAAAATTGCATTATTTGCACTTTATATACATGATTGCAATGTATAATCCGATCTTTATGAATAAATAACTTATGAATCATATTCTAGACAGTATATAGAGTTTAAATATAGATTTTGTGATCAAATGACTTAGTATTAATGAAAAAACGACTGAAATTCTCAAATGATGCTCTGAATTGTATTATATGCATAATTACAATTGGTAATCAGATCTTTTTTGGATAAATAACATATCAATCGTATTCTAGACAATACATAGAGTTTCAATGTAGATTGTTGTGATCGAATGACAAAGAATAAATGCAAAAACAATTGAAATTCTCAAATGCTGCTCAGAATTGTATTATTTGCACTTTATATGTGTAATTACCATGTATAATCCAATCTTTTTGAATAAAGAACGTATGAATCCTATTATAGGCAGTATGAAGAGTTTAAATTTTGATTATAGTGATCAAATTACATAGAATAAATCCAGAAACGATTGAAATGCTCAAATAATTCTAAGAATTGCATTATTTGCAATTTATATACATAATTGCAATGTATAATCCGATGTTTTTGAATAAGTAACATATGAGTCAAATTCTAGACATTATATATAGACTTTAAATGTAGATTTTTGAGTTCAAATGACTTAGAATGAATGTAAAAATGATTGAAATTTTCAAATGATGCTACAGAATTGCATTATTTGTACTTTATATGTATATTACCATGTATACTACAACCTTTCTAATAAATAACATATAAATCATATTTTATACAGCATAAAGAGTTTAATTGAAGATTATTATGATCAATTGACTTAGAATGAATCCAGAAACGTTTGAAATGCTCAAATGATTGTTAGAATTGCATTATTATCAGTTTATATGAATAATTACCATTTATAATGTAATGTTTTTGAATAAATAATAAATGAATAATTTTCTAAACAGTATATATAGTTTAAATGTCCATTATTGTGATAAAATTACTTAGAATGAGTGCATAAACGATTGAAATGCTCAAATGATGCTTAGAATTTCATTCTTTTTACTTTGTCTGCATAATTATCTTGTACAATCCAATCTTTTTGAATAAATAACTTATTTATCATATTCTAGACATTATATAGTTTAAATGTAGATTATTGTGATCAAATGACTCTGAATGAGTCCAGTAACGATTGAAATGCTCAAATGATGCTCTGAATTGTATTATATGCACTTTATATGCATAATTACAATTGGTAATCAGATCTTTATTGGATAAATAACATATCAATCGTATTCTAGACAATACATAGAGTTTAAATGTAGATTGTTGTGATCGAATGACAAAGAATGAATGCAAAAACGATTGGAATTCTCAAATGCTGCTCAGAATTGTATTATTTGCACTTTATATGTGTAATTACCATGTATAATCCAATCTTTTTGAATAAAAAACGTATGAATCCTTTTATAGGCAGTATGAAGTGTTTAAATTTTGATTATAGTGATCAAACTGCATAGAATAAATCCAGAAACGATTGAAATGCTCAAATAATTCTAAGAATTGCATTATTTGCAATTTATATACATAATTGCAATGTATAATCCGATGTTTTTGAATAAGTAACATATGAGTCAAATTCTAGACATTATATATAGACTTTAAATGTAGATTTTTGAGTTCAAATGACTTAGAATGAATGTAAAAACGATTGACATTTTCAAATGATGCTACAGAATTGCATTATTTGTACTTTATATGTATATTACCATGTATATTACATCCTTTCTAATAAATAACTTATAAATCATATTTTATACAGCATAAAGAGTTTAATTGAAGATTATTATGATCAATTGACTTAGAATGAATCCAGAAACGTTTGAAATGCTCAAATGATTCTCAGAATTGCATTATTATCATTTTATATGAATAATTACCATTTATAATGTGATGTTTATGAATAAATAATAAATGAATAATTTTCTAAACAGTATATATAGTTTAAATGTCCATTATTGTGATCAAATTACTTAGAATGAGTGCAGAAATGATTGAAATGCTCAAATGATGCTTAGAATTTCATTCTTTGTACTTTGTATGCATAATTATCTTGTACAATCCAATCTTTTTGAATAAATAACTTATTTATCATATTCTAGACATTATATAGTTTAAATGTAGATTATTGTGATCAAATGACTCTGAATGAGTCCATTAACGATTGAAATGCTCAAATGATGCTCTGAATTGTATTATATGCACTTTATATGCATAATTACAATTGGTAATCAGATCTTTTTTGGATAAATAACATATCAATCGTATTCTAGACAATACATAGAGTTTAAATGTAGATTGTTGCGATCGAATGACAAAGAATGAATGCAAAAACGATTGAAATTCTCAAATGCTGCTCAGAATTGTATTATTTGCACTTTATATGTGTAATTACCATGTATAATCCAATCTTTTTGAATAAAAAACGTATGAATCCTATTATAGGCAGTATGAAGAGTTTAAATTTTGATTATAGTGATCAAATTGCATAGAATAAATCCAGAAACGATTGAAATGCTCAAATAATTCTAAGAATTGCATTATTTGCAATTTATATACATAATTGCAATGTATAATCCGATGTTTTTGAATAAGTAACATATTAATCATATTTTGTAGATTGTATATAGAGTTTAAATGTAGATTGTTGTGATCAAATGACATAGAATGATTGCAAAAACGATTGAAATGCTCAAATGATTCTCAGAATTGCATTATTTGCATTTTATATGTGTATAACTATGTATAATCCGATCTTTTTGAATAAATATCTTATGAATCATAATTTAGACAGTATAAAGAGTTTAAATTTAGATTATTGGGATGAAATGACTTAGAATGAATCCAGAAATGGTTGAAATGCTCAAATAATATTCAAAATTATATTATTTGCACTTTGTGCGTAATTACCTTGTATAATCCAATATTTTTAAATAAATAACACCTTGATCATATTCTGGACAAAGTGTTTAATTGCAGATTATTGTGATGAAATGGTTTAGAATGGGTCCAGGAACAATTGAAATTCTGAAATGATACTCAAAATTAAATTATTTGCAATTTATATGCGTAATTACCATATATAATCCAATATTTTTGAAGAAATAGCATATTAATCATATTCTTGACAGTATAATGAGTTTAAATATAGATTATTGTCATGCTCAAATGATACTCAGTATTGCATTATTTGCACTTTATATGCGTAATTACCATGTATAATCCAATCTTGTTGAATAAATAACATGTGAATCATATTCTAGACTGTATTAAGAGTTTAAATGTAGATTATTTTTATGAAATAATTTAGAATGAATCTAGAAATGATTGAAATGCTCAAATGATACTTAGAATTGCATTTTTATACTTTATTTGTGTAATTACAATGTATAATCCAATATTTTTGAATAAATAACATTTGAATCTTATTCTTGACAGTATAAGGATTTGAAATGTAGAATATTGTGATGAAATGCTGAAATGATTTTCAAAATTGTATTATTTTCACTTTATATTGGTAATTAACATGTATAATCCAATCTTTTTAAATAAAATAACATATGAATCATATTCTGAATAGTGTACAAGAGTTTAATTGTAGAATATTTGTGATGACATGACTTGGAATGAATCAAAAAATGATTGAAATGCTCAAATAATACTCAGAATTGCATTATTTGCACTTTATATGCGTAATTACCATGTATAATCCAATCTTTTTGAATAAATAACATATGAATTATATATTAGAAAGTATAAAGAGTTTAAGTATAGATTATTATGATGAAATGACTTAGAATGAAACCAGAAACGATTGAAATGCTCAAATGATACTAATAATTACATTATTTGCACTTTGTATGCGTAATTACCATGTTAAATCCAATCTTTTTTAATAAATAACATTTGAATCATATTCTAGACAATATAATGAGTTTAAATGTAGATTATTATGATGAAATGACTTAGAATGAATCCATAAACGATTGAAATGCTCAAATGATACTCAGAATTACATTATTTGCACTTTATATGCGTAATTACCATGTATTATTCAATCTTTTTGAATAAATAAGATATGAATCATAGTCTGGGCATTGCGCAATGCTAATTCTGAGTATCATATGAGCATTTGAATCGTTTCTGCATTAATTCCAAGTCATTTGAACACATAATCTATATTTAAACTCTCTAAAAGGTCTAAAATATGATTCAGATCTTAGTTATAAAAAAAGATGGGATTATAAATAGGAATTACGCATATAAAGTGTGCACAATGCTTACTTGAGTATCATTTGAACATTTCAGTCGTTTCTTCATTCATGCTAAGCCTTTTAAAAAAATAATCTATATTTAAACTCTCTATATAGTCAAGAATTTGTTTAGATCTCACTTATTCAAAAAGATGGCATGACAAATAGAAGTTACTCATATAAATCAGATATTGTTTATTTGAGTATCATTTGAAGATTTCATTCATTTCTGCATTCATTCTATGTTATTTTAGCACAACAATCAACATTTAGGTTTCCAATACTTTCTACAATATGATTCGAATCTTACTTATTGAAAAAGATTGCATTATACATAGCAATTATGCATATAAAGTGCACAATGCTTATTCAGAGTATCTTTTGATCATTTCAATCGTTTCTGCATTCATTCAAAATCATTTAAACACAATAACTAATTTTTTTTTTAAGGTAGGAAGACGATTGTCTCCCCTACAATTTCAATTAACGAAAAAAGTTATCTGTACAAGGAAAAAAAAAGAAAATAAAAGAACCAACTAAAATTTCACCGTCACACTTAAATTAAACGTAAAAGTAAACTAACTAGCAATTTTCAATCCAAGCCCTAGCCTCTAAGATTGAATAACGTGCAGTGTCATGAACATTCACCGCCCTCCGTTCAAAAATAGCTGCATTTCTTGACTTCCAAATGTTCCACATGGCCGACATTCCAAAAGTATCCCAATGACAATTGTACGAAGAACTCAATAGTTATTTGTTCCAAATCCAAAATTTCCACAGTTTATCGGACATCTTTAGGCTAGATACTGGTCTCAAAAAGCAATCCCAGATGCTTCTCGCAAAGGGACACTGCGCGAAGAGATGCAAGCTCGTTTCAGATGCATTCTGATAAAGGACACAAATTCTGTCCACATTCCATCCTTTGTTGTGCATGTTATCGCGAGTGAGTAATCTGTCCATCATTGCTAGCCAATAGAAAATTTTAACTTTTAATGGGGCTTTAGTACTACAAATCTAATTGTTTACTGGTCAGATGCTTGGCCACCTAAGCTCAAGACCCAGGTCATGAAGATGCTACCGATGGTGGATCAGATACCATTACTGGTGGGATGGCGTGGGGGTGCACTTCCAGTAGATGAAGATTGGAGGCAAGGAGAATGCTGCACAGGATATTGAAATTGAAGATTTATGTTTTCGCAATTTATATATGATGTTAATCTATGTGCCCTTTTTAGTGGGATTGTACTTTCTTTTAAATTAGCGACAGTTCAGAAAAATCGGATAATAATTATGTTAAAGAAAAATCGGATAATAATGGTGCTTTGTAGGCCTTAGAAGTGGAATAACGGGGAATTGTTATTGGGATCAGGGTTCATAGATATTAGGCCTCAGGTAGGAGGCTGATGCTCTTTCGATTATTTTTGTAGCATGTACAACCTGCTTTCTTGTTCAATGGAAAGCGGTGGGGGTTATATTATCCCCTACATGTTTTCAAAAAAAAAAAAAAAAATAAATAAATAAAAAGAGAGACGCCGACTCCATTCGAACAGTCAGACATTGGATCCGTACCATACTGAAAGTGAAGGATTATGTCATGTACTAAAGGGTTCGATGCATCCATTTTGCACATATTTCTGCCTTCTGGTGTGCCAAAGTTGTGCTTATGCACAACCTTGGATGATTTTCACAAATTTATCTTCTACTCTTTCAGTCAATAATAAAATAAGATACCAAAAACACAACAGTCTTGATTAAGAAAAAAAAAATACATATACATCTTATACCTAGCAAATTTAATAACAAGAATAATAAAATAATAATGTTTATGGTAACGGCTACTATAAAATTCTAGAAGGCTATATTTTCATTCTTCAGAATATTGTCGCAAATTAATAAAAACCACTTGGATCATCTACAAATTTATATTAAAGATATAGTTGCTACTACAATTGGCACCTTTCATAGCTTCCCTTTTTTTTTCCAAAAAAAGAAATTAATAAAATAACTATTATACATAACAAAACTACCATTTTATGACCTCTCTAAAACAAGAATTCTGTGTCAGTCAATTCAAGCACTTTATGTGTACCCTTCGACTTTGTTCCGGACCTGAATTGGTTGCCTTCAATATATCTATGAGAAAAGAATAACATTTAGCCTCCATGGTGTTGTTGTTAGACTAATGAAAATAAAAATATCTATAATCAACGCTTACAGCTCTTTCAAGAAAGGATGCTTGTAGAAACCATCAGCAATCCGACCAATAAATGAATTGTGGTCCAAATAACTAGAAAATCAAAGATAAATAAAAGATGAAATTATAAGACTATAGAGGATTTTTTTCCGCATGAGAATTGAAGATATCAAAATATTAATATATGCATATAATGCTAAATACTAACAGGTATGTTAATCTGGGTATTTGAGCCAGCTTAGGAGGAACTGCTCCAATCATTTTGTTGTAAGACAGATACCTGTTAAAAAAATAAAATTGTCATTCAGTATCACATAAAGCAATAATAATTAAGAACCCTATTATGAAATTTAAATTACAAGATGACTGCTTTTGCAAGATTCCCAATGGTTCCACCTCCTAAAACCATTTCAAACTGGTTGAATTTTTCAATGAAATCAAAGGGTGTTCAGTAATTTTATCAGTTCATGTCCATCATATCATTAAAATAGGGAAACAGAAATCTAATTTCCAGAAGTAACAAAATGCATAAAGAAAATACTTACAGTATTTCAAGATTGGTCAAATTGGCAAGCTGCTCTGGCAATCCTCCACTAAGCTGATTATTATTTAAATATCTGAAATCCGAACTTCAGAATAAGACAAACTCCCTGATCTTGTAATGATATCAAAGATATGATGGTCATTAACTTACAAGTTGCGAAGTAAAGGAAAGCCATCTCCACTGCGGATGAAATCCCGGAGGGTTCCAGTCAAGTGGTTGTTGCCAACATCACTGTGCAATGTCAAATTGTAAGACCTTTTAGCAAATGAGCAAATAAATTAAAAAAAGGAATACATAACACAATAATGATCTGTTATAGAAGGGAAGAAAAACTGCTACGCTAGGCTGCATAGGTATCTAAATTGGACATGCTTGGATTTTCTATTGCATGCATTCCATGTATGCATATCACAAGGTTGCAAATAGAAATAGATAGAGAGGGAAAGAGACAAAGTACAGGTGTCGCAGATTTTTTAGATTTCCCAATTCAGGTGGAATTCGTCCAGTAAGATGATTCTCATGTAAGTACAAATACCGCAACTCCGGTAGATTTGCCAGTTCAACAGGAATTTCACCTTTAAAATTGTTAAAACTCAGATACCTAGAAAATAAAAGAACAAATGTCCATAAGAAAGATTGTACCAAAACCTTGACAGTTTAGATGTAAAAAACGGGGAAAATAAAAACGAAGTACAACTTACAGGTGTGTCAGTTTCTTGAGCTCACCAATCTCTGGAGGAATCACATCTTGAAGTTTATTCCATCTCAGATTCCTAGCAATAATTGTATTGATTGCCAATGATGACAATGGTAAAAACAACAAGAATGAGGATAGCGGTAATAATTTGACAACAAATAAGAGAATAATTATTGAACTTCTTTAGATGGCATACAATATTCTCAGATGTTTCAACCGGCCAATCTGAGGTGGTATGGGTCCCGTCAACTTGTTATTATGGAGGTCCCTGTCAAAATTTACGATAAAAATGAATTAGTTTGTTTACCTCACCCCACCCTAACAATTATGACAATTATGTACCAATGTGCATACCCATTGAGGAAAATGTACTACAATGCAAGCACAGTGGCATGAGAATCATTGTCAGTTATCATAATTTTATCGAGCCATTTAGTCAAGCAGATAAGACAACATTCTTCAGAAGCTTTTTAAAATAAATGCAAACATAGCTATATTTTATAATATAAAGCTGAGAGATTTAACGGTAAGAAAATTTTTCTTACAGCCTAGTCAAATCAAGTAGATTGGTAACAGCAGTCGGAAAAGGGCCCACAATTGATACAGCATAAACTTCTCTGCAGTTGAAATTAAAGGCATGTTAATGGCAAACAATGTGATGCAAGTTTCACTTTGTTAGGATAGTGTTACAATGTTTTTCCCATCAAGACTATCCTTGTCTTGATATAATACAAATCCAAGTAGATAATGAAATCTGAAACATGAAACACTACTATGCAGTGTTGCAAAATCCCAAATTATCTGCCTTCAATAATAAAAGCTGGTGTACACAGATGAAAATGAACCGACATTACTTTGTTATAGAACTGTCTTAAGTAGCTAGTGCTCCGAAACTACAAAGGAGACGAAGTCATAGGACTGGCAAACAAAAATAATAATTGGGATACAACTGGTTTCTGCAGAAGAATATCAGAATATGGGTTCAAGTGTTGCTAGATAACCTTCTTTCCAGCAATTATCGACAAAAAAAAAAATAAATAAATTAAGTAACAGATTGAGTTGAATCGAAAGACTTACAGCTCGGTGACAACTCTGTAATCACCCTGCTGAGAGCAGGTGACACCCGACCAAGGGGGCAGGTCGCCATCTCCGCAGGGGTCATCTCCTACCCATGCATACACAACTCTCCATCCCAGCGAAGCCTTTATCTCATTCAGTGCTTTCACTACATATAAAAAAAGCAACAAAGGAGAATATTTACGCTGATAAATTCTCATTATCATATTTTTTTTTTTTTTTGTTTGAGCACCAATTTATACATGCAATCAATAGCTAACTTCAGAATTCCATCTCTCTTGAATTCCTAATTTGAGGAACTCACAATTACTGCAAGAAGCCAGTCAAAATCTAAAAATTGCTCAATTCCAATTACATAATAACCTTCAAAACACCCAAATATAAGCTAAATAGAGTGTTTCGAACAGAGACCACACTATTCAGAGCGAAACAAACCAAAAAAAAATCTCAGATCTAAAATGAGGAGTAGGAATTACCATCTCTCTTGACTGTCTTGCAATGCGCTAGGGAGAGGAGGAGGAGAAGAAGACACCAGATCGAGGCGAAAGAAGGAGAAATCGCCATTAGTGAAGCTTCGATTTACTCTTTGTTAAGCTGAGAAATCATCAGTTCAAATCACACTCTCTGAAAGGTACACTTCCACTCAGACTCAGACTCACAGCCGCGTCTGGACACTGGGACTCTGGTTGATTAGGCCGAAATCACGGACCGTATTTCAACTTTTCCTTTCACGACTGAATCAGATTATTAATAGACCTGATTCACAGTTTAGGCTGTTTACCATTTCAGAAGCGTTGTGAATTCGTTCGAATGCGAGTGGGCAGTGGACACTGCATTTTATTTTATTTTTTGAGGAGTGCACAGCGCACAGCATTTAAAATGGATATCTCCATTAGGGAGGAAGGGTAAAGCCGTAAAGCTCTGAAAAGTGAAAAGTGAAAAGGTCGTCTCTTGTCTGGTTCGGTAGAAAAACACTAGTCAAAGAGTCAAACTTGGGTTGACTGTCCCCGTAGATAGTTGTACAATTGAGGGCATGTTTGGTTGGCAAGGACGAATAAGCTTCTTTAAGGAAAAATAACTTAACAAATAAAAGAGAAATAAGCTTTTTCAAAGAGGAAGAACGTATACCATCAAAATTGGTAGAATAGCTTCTTCCATGATGGGTCCCGTCGCAGATTAGTCTCGATTTTTGAATAATCATAATTAATTTTGATTATTAATGATAATTAACATATTATGGTGATATTATAATATTTGTAGTTGCTATAATATACAAATAAAATATATTAATTGAATATAATAATATATTATTCATTTATTATTGTAATTATAATTATCATTAATATTATAATTACTACTATAAATAATTAATAATATCCTAATTCATATATTATTATTATTATTATTATATTGTACTTTATCATATAATTTTCATTATCATTAATTAAATTATTGGTATTAATAATATACTTATTATTAAAATTATTATTATTATTATTACAATAATAATTATTATCAAGAACTCAGCATAAAGAATAACATTTATAATATTAATTATGATTATTATATTAAATATTATTATTATAATTATAATTATCATTGATATATTGTCAATTAAAATAATTCATATAATAATAATTATAATATTCATATTTGTAAACTAATAATATTAATTATTAATTAATATTGTAATAATTACTACATATCTAATTTTATATTTTTATTCTTATACCTTTACTTTACATAACCAAATAACCATGATATAACTTGACATAAATTTTTCCTCCTTTACTTCTTCCACTTAAGTTATTCATTTACCAAATGCCACCGTTGTTGTAGTGTGCTGATGTAAAGCATATATACCCTTGAGTAGTCTGAATTTAAATTCAGAGACCCTCCAGGACAAATAGCATGGCTAATTGCCTATGCAAATCAGCAAATGCAACTGCGACGCATTGTTGCTGACAAAGTGACAATAATATTTTGAAATTAATAAATACCACATGACACTGTATTTTTACAAATTACAAACATAGAAACTAATAAAATTTGTCGAGCTAGCGAATATGCGGTCAGTTCTATATCTTCCGCATCCATTCATACCAGCTAAAATTTCTCAAGTGAAAGAGCCTGAGACTGGAGTAAGAAATACTTTGTGAAAAGAATTAGTCTTCGATATATTAGTTGCTGCAAATGTGGATATTCAAAATTAAAATTTTATGAGATTTTAGAGTATTTTGGAACATCAGGTACAAATGCAATTTTTTTTAAATTTGAGAGAGGCCAATGGAACTAGAATTTTTTTTTCGGAAACTTTCTGGCAAAGATTGAATCTTAATTTTACCAAAAAAAAAAAAAAAACCTTACCGCTCTCATCTCAGCCTCTTACCTTCTTTTTTTTTTTTTTTTTGAATGACAGCCTCTCGCTTTTATAAATTAATTCATTGACCGGATGGACTTCTGTGTGTTTTACAGGAGGGGTGAACAAGGGACGAACAAGAAAAGGGAGTGAACAAGGACATTATTTAATATTATTTTTGTTCATGAATTGTAGTTATGTATTCTCAAAAAAGTTGGAACCCAGGAACAAGGATTGTTTGGGTGAATTGTAGTTCGCCTCGTTGTTTGGTTTGCACGAACAAGAGTTGTTCGCGAACAGTGTTGTTCGTGCACATGCCAAACACAGCCCAAGTATACCTACTATAGTCACGGCTTCGAAATCTAGTTCAAAATCTTTTGTGACATTTGTGTTTGGATGGTTCACGAACTAGGGACGAACAAAGATCCACGAACAGGCCCACGAACAAAACCAGTTCGCGAAAATCGGAGAATTAAGAACTAGGGAGTAGTTTCTAGTTTGCGACTGCTCGTGGGTTGTTTGGCTCTCGCGAACTAGCCTTGTTCACGAACTGCTAGTTCGTGGATGTTGCTTAATTCAAAATAAGTTAGAGAACTTAACTCCCATCTTATCTTAAAAAAATATATACCCACTACAAAATTGAGTAGAATCATAAACCGCTAATTCAGTAATGAAAGTGGATATCAATGAGTAAATAGTTTTTATTGTAAATATTGGCAGCAAGTGCGCCTACTACAAGTTTATAATATGCATACTACAAAGAATAGTGGATAATTAATGAGTAAATAAATATTTTTTTGGGACTAATATTAACATTAAAGTATCTAAATAGTGTAGAAAATAAATTAAAGAGTTCTAATCATCAGTGTATCTACTGCATTAATTTCTCATAAATAAATCACTACAGGTTTTACTTCATAAATGTATACGCCAATTTCTTAATTTTACTATTGATAATTCAAATTTTATAAACTTCAGGTGTTATGCAAATTTAGATATGAGAAATAACGATTAAGTATCTAAGTTTATGAAAAAGCAGTATTTGCAAAAATTTTTGGACTTCATGATAAGCAGTTGGCTAATCCATTATATTTGGAATTCTTTGTGTATAATTAATGAATGAATCTTTTTTTTTTTCTCCCGAAAATAGTGAACAGCACTAGTGAATCAAATAAGGAGTTATATTGGTTTTGTCCAACCGAAAAATGCGGCAATGCCGCACCTTCTCTTACGCGGAAGGGTTTTTTTTTTTTTTTTCTTTTAAGACTAGTACTCGACAGTCAAGTCGACTAACACGAGCGGAAAAAGAAAAAAGAAATAATAAGTCGTTGACACTTTTTTTTTTTTTTTTTTGACACCAAGCCCGTAGGCAACATTCATTTAATGATAATCAGGGATACAAACAGTAGGAAAAGTAAAATCAGTACAATTCAACTTCCTAAGTCTAGCAAATTTTGCTAAAGTATCCGCTAGTTGGTTGTTTTCCCTGCCGATATGAGTACAGCTAAAACAAGGTGATTGTTTGACACTTGACAGCCCGGTCGACTAACTTGCTAGCAATGTTTTGAAAACCGAACCGACAGTCGAACCGGCTAAGCTATCGGTTCAGAGGTTGAACCGGTGACAAAACCGGACTATTTCTAATATAATATATAGATTTTGTTGTAATACTAAGCAACGAGCCCAACTTGGCCCAGTGGTATTGCTACAATTACACCATCATGTAGACCCAAGTTCAATTTCTTTTGTTCACCACTTTTAACATGATTTTTTTGTGACTTTTAAAAATAAAAAACCGGCGGTTTTAAAGCCTAAATAGACCGGAACTAAGTCCGGTTCGCGGTTAAACCGATTGAATCCGCCGGTCCAGTTTTCAAAACATTGCTTGCTAGATGTTCAAGTCGACGGTCAAGCCAACTAACGCGGAAAGTTAGTCATACAAAACTAGAAATCAAATTATTCATTGTTCTCAACTAAGAAAATAATTTGAATCCTAAATTGATCATATATATATGATTTGATTCCATAAATTTTAATTCAGCGTTGAAGTTTATACTTGTTAATAATTTATTGTACAATTTATACAGTTCTAAATTAATATAGTAGTTGTAAATATATATTCATATACAAATATGGGTAACTGTAATATGTTATTACAACTTATTATTTTTAAGGATATTCAATTATGCCTGAATATAAGATATTAATATATTATTAATTATGTAAATTCATAAGAAATGACATGGTACATCACGAAGTATTGAGGGCTTTGTATATCGTGATAATATATGTCAGGTTGTTTTGTGAATTGTCAAATCTAATTACACCAATCCAATCTATATATTGAGATATCATAGCAAACCAAAATTTACACGTTTGGACATTTTTTTTATTTCAAACTTTTTAAACTTGCCTTTTATAGATATAAACTAATAATAAAAATTTTCAAAAATAAACAAGTCTAAAAAAAATAAAAAAAATGTAAATTTTAGTTTTCAATAGGATTTTAATATGTAGATTGAATTGATTAAATTAAAATTGTCAATTTGTAAAACTCTCGACTAATATGATTGCGATGTACAAAACTCTCAATACATCATGCACCATAACATTTCTCTAAATTCATTACATGAATGTAATATTACTATTAATATGTACTATTTCTAACTTTTATAATATAGATATTCTTAGATTATAGCATAGTAGTATTAATTTTAATATTAAATACACTAATATGCTAATGTACTGATGTTACTGTACGTTAATATACAAACATGCTAAAGTCTACATACTGATGTCACTAGCTTGTGACGTGAAGGTATATTATTATTTTGATCTTTAAATAAAATATTCTTATAAACTATAATGATTGGTTTACCTAACAAAATAAAAAATAAAAAGAAAGATAAGTTGTTCCTAGTGATGGATCTGTATTAATATTGAGTTTATGGCATTAGATTAATTTTAATGCAAAAGAAAATATTTACGCTCAAAAAATGATACAGTAAAAATCACATGCATCATGATTTTCATTTAATTACAAAGTTATTTATTGAATCACTTTGTCGATTTTGTGCATTAAAAAAAAAGGTTATTGGTGTTCAGTAAGAAATAGAATGGTAGTCGGTTTACGAGTGCAAAGGAAAGAATATGATATAGCGCTTTATGTTTTTAATAACGATATTTTTGTCCGTCATTTTGATTCAAATATATGAGTTATTTTTTTTGGCTTGTGTTAATCTGATCTCTATGTGTTCTAAAAAAAGCAAGGCGTGTCCGAACACGGTACGGAACGGAGGTGGTACGACACGACAAGACACGGACACGAACACGGCACAAGAATTTTGCGTGTCGTGTCCAGCTTTGATGAAATAGACACGACATGACACGAGACACGGAACGGCATGACACGAAAGACACGACACGTATTACATACATGCCAAACACGAAAAGGAGACGCACATTGAACGTCATAGAAATACAATGGATTTCTCAATTATGTACATATTATTATATTTTTTCCATAAATCTTGTCAAAGATACATTTAATCATAAATCAATCAATGATTATTAATAGACTTATTTCCGAATAAAACACTTGTAAATTGTTTGAATTGGAAATAAAAAAATTACAATACAATTAGGTGATTCAATAATTACATCACAAACAAAAGTAGAAGGGTCTAAAGCCATGCGAAAATTAAAGATAGAAATTTATCTGTGATTTATCTTAAAAAGAATCAAATAATTTTTGTCATATCTTGTATTGTTTTGATAAGAATAGTATAAATTATTCATTGTCTCAAGAAATTGAAATATTTTTTTACGGCTCTTGTACTCTCAAATTCCCAATATTCATTAGTAGATGACAAAAAGTATAATTAATTTTAGTTTAATTTAATTTATTTTCATATTTTAATTTTATTAGTTTGAAAAGTATACTAATTAACATAATTTTAAGGTAGTAACTCCGTATATGTTTTCTCAAATATAACCGATCCCAAGTCCCGAAAAAAAAAGGATTACTAAAAAATTAAAAATATTTTTTCACATCAAAATTAAAAATAAAAATTAATCTATATTTTAATTCAAGCATAAAACACGTCTACTTTCTTAATTTTTGACTTATTTTATTAAACATATTTTTAAATTTCATAAACAAATTATATTTATGTCAAAAAGTTAAACGTGTCTGAACATGTTACGGCACGACACGTCTAAAGAAGGCACGTCACGACACGACATGAGGACACGAGGCGTGACGTGTCCTTAGGCATGTCGTGTCCATCTCTTAGGATTTAGACACGGCACGATACGACACGACACAAGAGATGATCTAGACACGACGTATTTAACACGATACGGCACGACACGACACGTATTTAGAACACTATACATGAGGAAAAATGAATGTTGAAAACTCACATACTTTTAATTGGCATTCTCACGACGGGTCAAATTGAATATTACCATTTGTTGTTACCTTGGAGCTGATATGGAATAAAGAGGAAAAGCGAGAAACAAACAACTATATGTAGTGCCAAACTGGCATGTACATAATTGTGCTATATATATTATATAAGAGACCATATATACTTTGATATGTACAATATTCATTTCTGACGCTGATTGCTTCTCCCTCCAGGGCTTTCAATTTTCATAGGCTTAATTATTGGTTGCTATTGTTATTTTCAGATATTGTTTCCACTTTAACTTTACAACCCGTTGGTTCAAGTTTTCCTCCATGAGATGTTTGCTTCGGGGCTGTTAGAAATGCATTAGAGATGTGCATTCCCATTTCTACCCAAAACAGAGCGGAATAATCGTAATGAATTCTGTAATTGTAAGTCAACGACGAATCGATAAACTAAAATCGAGTTTTGTACCATATAATATTTGTCCTTTTCATTCTATTATAAAGAAAAAGTTAGAAAATGGTTGAGTACTATATATATAGATAAGCACATTGAAAAAGTCAGTACGAAAGTAACATGTAATTCACTAGATAGCCTCTATCTACTTATTTTGAAAATTAGAAAGTACCATGCACATTGTCACATAAATTAATCGATTGAAACTAGTCTACAACCTAACAATACGTAATATATTAATCTTTCTCTTGCATTCTACTGAAACCTTGAAGTTAGCTTAGATCTTAATTAATTAGGGGATTATATAGAAGGGAACACGTTGCTAATATATACGGATCACAAATTAAATTAAAACTGGTAATTGATCCAATCAATACATCATCTTATTAATTAGCATCTTATATAGCATGCTTTCGCAAGGGGAGGTGACTGGCGTCAACACGCTTAAAATATATAAACAAGTAGATAAATTGATTAATTACTTGAACAAAATGAAATAAGAGCTTTCACAGCCTGTTTTAGGTATCCCACTTTCTTTGACCACCAGCTATCAACTCTCAGCTATCTTCTTTTCACCTTAACTAATTAATTACTTCCGTAAAATTGGGATACGCATTCATGGCCGAGAGTGTTGTGAGTTTAGTTGTGGGAATGCTAGGGGATGCTTATGTGAAGGAGGTGCTGCAACTACAGGGTGTTGGCAAGCAAGTGGAGAAGGTGAGGCGCGAACTGAGCCGCATTCAGGCTTTTCTCAAAGATACCGACAGAAAGCACATTGTAGATGAGAGGCAGAATCAGTTCATTAAGGAGGTGCGCGATCTTGCCTACCGGATAGAAGATGTCATCGACACTTTAATCACGGAGGTACCTGAGAAAAAGCCTGGAAAGATCGAGTCTGTCAAGAGATGGTTGACAGGAATAATAAAACTTCCGACAATTCACAGACATGGACATGAGATCAATGAGATCGAGGCAATGATCCAAGAGATCGAGGCAAGCAGACTCCGGTATGGAATAACCAAGCTAGGTGAGGCTAGTAAAGAAGAGAACACACATCTGGTTCGCAGGATCGTGCTTCCGGACGTCGACGAAGATGGTATTGTCGGTTTTGAAGCAGATAGAAGTAAAATCATCGATTTATTGCTTGATGAAAAGACCACAAGGCGATCTGTAGTTTCTATTGTAGGACCTGGTGGTCTGGGAAAAACAACTCTTGCTCGGAAAGTGTACAATAGGTACAAATTAACACATTCTTGTTTTCACCATTTATTGGAAAATTATTTTATTCTTAAAGGTTGACCGCCCAAGAAAATTCAAGTAAAGCCTTATGTGGAAATATACTTCTAAAAATTGTCAACTATTACAAAATTGAGAGAGCCAAAAATCGAAACCCTTTTGAGAGCTTTATAGATATATTGGTCCTTGTAAAAAAATACCGGTACCAGTTCTAGGAGACTAGGACATGATCAAAAGATATATAAAGGTCGAAACGGTTGTCTGTTATTGCTCAAAGTATCTACAATTACAATATAATGAGAAATGGTAAAATCTAAAATTGCCTAACATGAGATATATTACATAATTAATGATGCTTGCATGTGTTTTTTTTTTTTTTTGGTTGAAAAACCTAACTGTTAGCTTAATTGATTGGAGTTTTTCCCTTAATTAATGATGCGCGCAACTAAAAATGCTCAGATTTATTTAATGCTCAGATTCAGTCCTCTAAAAATGCTCTAGACCCCCTACTTCATTTCCAACGCTACACTTAATTTATTTAATACTCATTTAGCTGAGAAACTTATGCTCAGATTTTTTTTTTCTACAGTGAAGTTGTCAAAAGGCATTTCGACATTCGCATTTGGGTGGTGATCTCTCAAAAGTTTGAACTGATTGATATTTTCAGAAATATAGCAAAGCAACTAAAAATCCAGCCACCAGAAGACCTTAGCGAACATGAGCTCACTAAACTTCATCAGTCTCTAACAAAGAAAAGATACCTCTTGGTTTTAGATGATATTTGGAAAAATAATAATCCATTAACTCAAATTGAGGGAATCTTTCCGAATTCAAATAACAGAAGTAGAGTACTCTTAACCACTAGATTTTTAGATGTTGCTGAAAAATCTGGTTCCATTAACATACCATACAAACTTCAGTTCTTAACTGAAGAGTCAAGCATAAAGCTTTTACTCAAGAAAGCTCTTCCTAGTCACAATGCTGATGATAAGTATCCTGACAATTTGTATAACATTGGTAGACAATTTGCTAAAAGATGCGGTGGTTTGCCTCTTGCATTGGTAGTTTTGGGTGGTTTATTATCTAAAAAAGATCCGAACCATATTGCCTGGAGTAGTGTGATGCAAACAATGAATTGGGGCACCCATGGAGAAGAGTGTGCCGCCATAATAGGAACTAGTTATGACGACTTGCCATTTGGCCTCAAGTCATGTTTTATGTACTTTGCTGCATTTCCTGAAGATGCAGATATCAAAGTTCGAAAGCTACTTAGGATGTGGATTGCTGAGGGGTTCATACCGCAAGAACAAAACATAACACTTGAGGATACTGCTCACAGCTTTTTGGTAGATCTGGTGCAAAGGTACTAGTTTTTATAAAGTGAAATGTTGTTGATAGTATCCTCATTTCATTTTAATCTGCAAATATTTCAAAGAATTATTTTCAGTCTATTAGTTTTTAAAATTATATCAAATCCTTCCTGTTCTACTTCAAGAGCTAATATTCAGCCATTTAAATAGCAATATTAGCATATAAACAATATAAATATATGAATTTAAAAACTAATTTCTTCCTTTTAATGACTCAATATATATGTTTTGTCAAACAGAAGCATGATTCAACCAACGCGGACAGATTTTGCTGGTTATATTTTAGGATGCCGTATACATGATCTCTTGCATGGTCTTGCTATTCAAAAAGCCAAAGAGGACAACTTCCTCATGGTCTGTTCAAAAGTAGAAGAATTGCAGAATTGCAGCCATGTACGGCGTCTGGCAATACATGATAGTAATTATGAAAGGGATGAAGAGCTCTATTGCAAAATAATCCCAAATCAAATCCCAAATCTGCGCTCTCTCTTTGCTAAACAGTTAACATCACCAATGGTTCCTCAGCATCTTAAAGTGTGGAGTGATTTCTATTGGATTTCTGGTACACATGTTTTCAAGAAGATTGAGAGATTAAGTCAATTAAGATATCTTGAGCTTACAATACAGGTAAAAACCAGAGAAGAAATACGTAATTTTCAAGAGTTTATAGGTGGTATGAGATTTCTGCAAACGCTTGATCTCCAACTTAGTACAATTGAATGCGACCTACCTGAATCTTTATGGCATGTCAAGACATTAAGGAATGTTATACTACCCTTTCCAAAATCATTGACAAATGGACCAGCACCATCATTAAACCTAATAAATCTACAAACATTAAGAGGAGTGAAATGCAGAGAATCTTGGGGAGAGGAGGGAATACCTAATCTACCCAATTTGAAATCATTTGCAATTCTCGCATCTAACCAATCTCAATGGAATGCCATTGCCGATTTACTGTATAAACTAAAAAATCTTATCATTCTCAGTATACATGTCGATGGCATCTCCTTAAATATAATTGATATGAGGAATTTCCCATGTTATCACCATTTACAATTTCTTCACTTTTACGGCAATGGAAACAAAATAAATCTTGATCAATGTTTGCTCCCCATCCACCTCAATCGGCTCGTACTTGAACATTTACAATTTCAAAAAGACCCAATGCCAGTGATAGAGAAGTTTGAGAACCTCAAATTCTTTTGGCTAAAGAATTGCAAGGTTCAACAATTATGCTGTTTAACAACTGGATGTTTTGGTCGGCTAGAATCACTTACTTTGGAAGAATTACAAGAACTCGAGGAATGGAAGATAGAGGATGGTGCTATGCCTGTGCTTAAAACCCTTGTTGTAATTGCTTGTCCTCGGCTACATGTGCCTCCTGGGCTGCAACACCTGACTGTCCTTCAAGAGCTAACATGGGATGCCAAGAACAATGAAATTAGTGATGTAATGGAAAATGAGATCCGCAGCATATGCAAACATGTGCCTGCCATCAAAATAATATTGTAGTGCATTCAGATTGTTTCCTTCTATTCATTTTTTATACATATTTATTTTCGAGTGAGCTCGAGACCATCTTTGCATGCTTTGGGTCTATGTAGCTTGCAATGTTGCTATTTCTAATTACTCTATATCTTAATTTTCTTCCTTATATAAGTCTGGTTTCTTGTTGCTACATTTTTCCCATTAGATGAATTATAAAGAGCAATATAAAATTTAACTTTTCGTGTTGCTGTAAATCGTAACAATATAGGGGGGAAAAATATATATTTTGATATAAAATAATAATAATTACAAAGTATTTTGTAACATTTAATGATTACAAACAGATTATTAATAAGGAGGTGCATGTCTCTCTTTTCTTTATTTATTGACTGTTCCAAACATAAAAAGGAAATATTTGAATGAATTCCATATGCGTTATTGGTTAGAATGAAAGTATGAAACAAAGAAATTTTAATTAGAAAAATTGCCGGCATGCCTTATTGGCTAAAAACAAACAAACAAATTTTAATTGGAAAAATTTCACCAACTAAGCACACAAATAACCCATGGGAACAAAATGAAATAGGGCAGGGTTGCAACTTTCAACACAGTTACCACACAGAAAAAAAAAAGCGTGAAGAGAAATCCAGCTAGCATCTCGCCTCACCAGTGCTAACAGCCTAACACCACCACCTCCGTCCCTGCTTAGACTCTGCCTCTTCTCTCACTCTTTACTGTCTCATCGGTTTCTAATTTCAGAGAAAGAAAGTGGGTCCCTGAAGAAAGAGAGAAAGGGTTGGCTTAAGTAGACAGAGGGAAGATGGTCGAGTGGGGTCCACGTAGCTAAGGTGGAAAGAGGGGAACAGAGATCTGTCGGATTGGGGGAAGACGAAGAAAAGGAGAAACGAGTGACCCGTTACGGGAAAACACGGGAGGGGATAATAAAAGAGAGAAAGAGGAGATGATCCAACGGCCAGGAAAGCATTCGGAGATTAAAACTTATATTCAACGACCAGAAATCAAGGAATTTAGGATTTGAATTAATCAACCAGTGAAATTTCGTATTTTGACACAAAATTTAAGTTATAGAAATTTTACAAAATACATAATTGAAATTTAGGCAGCAAAAGTAAATTATTTATAAACGTTTTCGCATTAATATTTTTCTCAGAAATTTTGTAATGGCCCAGATTGATATTGACGGATTTTAATAAGGATTTTCTTTATTTAATTAGTTTTATATTTTAAAAGTAATTTTCTTTATTTTGTATTTTTAGTCTTGCTTCCTTTTCAACGGTTCCCCTTTTTGTACTACTATAGTCTATAGGTTGATTAATGCCCGCCAAATTTGGTAATTGATGAACAATTGTTTTTCGTTGTTAATTAGAGTAAAATATGGAACATATATAATATATTGAAAACAAATTTATCGAAAAAGAAAAGTAAAATTAATATCATAAGAGTTCTCACGACTATATTTACGCCTTTAATACTCATAAATTAATTAGCACCGGTCTTATTTTCATAAACAATATATGGTTGAGCCATAAGTGCACCTACTACATGTTAATTCATGCACAACATTAAATCAACAAATTCAATAATTGATGGATAAATGTACTTTTTTTTTTCGTAATTCATCCACAGCACTTTGAATTAATTAACAATTAAATACTGACCTGTCCTTAGAATAAATTGATGGTCGCATCATAGAAATATTAAAATAAAAAATTATTTCGAGAGCAGATAAAACAAATTAAAGAGATCTTATTACTAAATCTGAGTTCTGACTCCTTAATTGAGTACATCACTTTCCTGGTGAATAATTAATGAGTATATATTGGCATAGTTTGCAAAGTATGTACTTGTTAATTAGCCACTACCCAGGGGGAAAACATAACTCTAGAGCAGAATAAATTAAGGAGATTTCATCACTAATCACTATATATAACGTCTTAACTTTCCATAAATCCTCTCCGCTTTCACTTCTGTAAATACATACACCAATTAAAGCGTAAGTGCACATTGAGATATTCATGTCAATACATTATCTGTTTCAAATGACGGAGAAAATGGTGAAACTATATGATTCTGGAAGGATATAAAGTTCTTTCAATAGGATTTCGATTCACACCCAACCCAACGATGATTCTAAAAGGCACTCTCTCTTCTCATGCTGGCTTTTCCAGATTTTGTGATGCCTGTGGTACAATCCAGGCACGCTGACCCTGGTTCGATCAACTTGCAAGGTTTTTCTCTTTAAATATTGCAATTAACATCAATTTAATCAAAAATTTTTCGATTCAGAATTATTTTACATATCTTATAACTCGTTTTTCTTTGCTTTATTTTTTGATAGGGGGAGAGGATGAGGTTGAAAGGTTCTTCTACACCCTCAAAGAACCTGAAGCGATGTAACAGTGCATCCAAATGAAGAGGATTTCCTGCACTGGTATTTGGAGGGAGCGAGACCAGGAGCCAATTCTATCACCAGACTTTTCAGATGTAATTGCCATGAAGATGATCAACAAATACGAGTGCAACAAGGTCGAACAATTTCCGAACAGGCTGCATGCAACCTGGACAATGCGCAAGTACCGACTTGTTCATACAGATGCACTCAACGAACACCTTTCACTGACTGTGCAGGTTAATATGGGGCACATCTTATTTACTTCTTTTATGTATATGTGGTGACGCGGCGTGGTGTGGATGATGCTTGATTGCTTGTCATCAATATTGTAATTATATTTTTGTAATTTAAATTTTGTTGTTTGTTGGTCAAATGATATAAATGATTAGTGTTATTATGTTGTCTGTTTAATGCTTTGAATAAGTTTATGTTAATGTTTGAATTTG
Organism: Rhynchospora pubera; assembly: GCA_028095005.1. Classification (NCBI taxonomy): domain Eukaryota; kingdom Viridiplantae; phylum Streptophyta; class Magnoliopsida; order Poales; family Cyperaceae; genus Rhynchospora; species Rhynchospora pubera. The sequence goes on from CM051460.1 coordinate 144,054,106, forward strand.
TGTCAGTTAAATTAATTGTGTGTTACTGTTTAATGTTGCATGGATATTTTTGCGTAAGTTGTATGTTGATATTCTAATGTTAGCTCTGAATTAGTTTTATGTTCTAGCTTTGAATTAGTTGTATGTTAATGTTAGAATTTGTGTAAGTTGAATTAGCATTGCGTGTTACTTCATGAAGTTAATGTTGGATCATTTTTATTTTTCTGTGTAAGTTGTATGGTGGTGTCTATGTATCAAGTAGTTGTATGCTAATGTTTGAATTTGTGCAAGTGGAATGTTCTAATGCATTGAATTAGTTGTCTGTTAGTGTTTGATTTGTGGAATTTGAATTAGCTGTGCGTTATTATTTGATGTTAATGTCGCATGAATATTTTTTATGTTAGTTGTATGTTGATGTTCGAATGGACCAAGAACAAGAACACAAATTAAGTTTAGGTAATTTGTCTGCTAATGTTTGAATTATGTAGCTGTTAAATTAACAAGTAATTAAGATGGTTGTAATATTTTCTATGTATAGTATTTTCGATCTTACTAAAAATAAAGTTTGAATTTTTGATGATAAGATATATCTTGGCATGCAATGCATTATATATTGATGACTTCAATCATCATCATTCGTTTGATTTGTCTGCAAAGCAAAAATAACTGGATATTCATAATCACCTTTCTAGTACCCTGTCTGTAATCACCATTTTGAAGTTGGATTATAATTATTTTATCTTTCATAAAATTTATATATAGAATACCATTAAATTTATATTTTCTCCATGTTATATCTTTTCATTACCAGTATATATTGTGTTATTTTCACACGGATACAATTTCTGGCCCAAATTAAATAGCTCATGCAATTAGAATATAAAACTCAGAGCTCACCTGTGATAATGTTCGTCACAAGCTAGACATTTCATTTAGTGCTTGTAACAAATCCATTATTATTAAATTAGTGCACATTTAAAATACAATTGCAACTGCAGTCGTCTAAGCAATCATTGTACAACTCAGCTATTGCATCTCCAACAGCATGCAGGTCCAACTGCAATTTATCATCAGACTTCAATTAATTGCAACTTGCAACCAATCGACCCTTTTGTTTCCCCTGTGATACTCTGTTCTTTATATTATGTTGCTTGTTTATTCAATATGAGGATTCTTTTTTTTAAAAAAAAATGAAAATAAGGGTTTGCTCTTATCTTATGAATTAATATGTAAAGCAATTTAGTTCAATACGATTTAGCCCCAGGCGATTCTGAAAAGTGATCAAGCAATAAGAAATTTCATCTGAAGATTTAGCCCGAGGCTGAAATCAGAGAAATTGAAGTGAAAACAGAAAAAAAAAGAAAAAAAAAAACACACACACACACACACACTAGTTGATGATAAACTCACATTCTAGTGCTTATTCTTGCTTTTTGTTGACGATCAAATAATAGAACTCACCAGTATTTTGCATCATAACACTCATCATTGAGTCTACTCCATAAATTATCGGAAGTTACTATTCTCTATTTATGATCACTATTGTCTAAATTTAGTCTTTAATTTTACGATATCATCTCCCCAGTAAAGTTGTTTATTCAATAATCTATATATAGCTAACCAGCATCCCCTTCTTCACTATTATCAAAGGCGATTTAACCTTTTGCATATCTGTATGGTTTATTCAAATAATTGATCTAATTGTCCCTATCAAATTTACAAATAATTCCTAAAATTGTCAACGTAAGGTGGGATAAAACTTCTTCCGAAATTACTCCATACTTGCAGCGGCATATAGTATAATTGGGAAGTAATTTAGGAAGAACTTCATCCCACCTTACCTTGAAATTGAGTCAGATGCTGGCAAAAATATAAACATAAAAATAATAAAGAGCATTAAAATCCTTACGGAATGCATAATATAGGAATTAATCCAATAGAAGAACAAGACTTCTGACAAGCTCAAAATTTTAGGTCATAAAATCTACTAGGATTATTTCATTCGGAAGCAAAAACAATCAAACATCCTTTTCAGCCCCAATCGCATTATTCAGAACTTTACTTACAGGTACATTACATCATTTTTCATACAATCCTCAAAGCAATACTTGCTATCTCAAGACCTATACATTCAGATTAAAAATAACAAAACCGACAATTTAGAACCTAAAAAAAAATTGGAAAAAATACATCCATATCTACTTAAACAAAACTCACTCCACTGTGACTGATTTGCCATCTTGCAGAGAAATAACTGTTTCAAAAGCACCTACAAGTGCCTTCACCTTACTTTTCCTAGTTTTAACAAGCTTATTCACAGTTTCTTCTATAATACTATTGAAAAGACCTTGTATACCCTTTTTCTCTTCAGTTTCACGATGCCTCAATACCACGACTTGACCGTGAGGATTTGACGACCCCGCAGAAATACTCCCTTTCCGCCTAAAGCTCCTTCTTCCTAGTTGGAAACCACCTACACTTTCATTGGACCTCCTTCCTTTTCTAAATTTAATTTTTTTAGGAGTACCTGGATCAGGTGGAAGCTCCACCACTTTCCCTCTTCGAAATGTCGACTTCTCAGGCTTGATTGTGTCTTGCTCCTCAGTAAATTTAGAAGCACGAATCTTTGAAGTAGTTTTAGGTGGTTTCGGCTCGATCATGTGCAGTACTTTCTCTTTTGTCTCACTGTGGGAAGAGGTTGATGGCATGTTTGTTCCCTTCTTCTGTCGATTAACAACTTTTTCACTCTTTCCTTCATGGCTTCTCTGTCCACTACCGCTCCTCAATATGGCAAAGATGGATGACTTTTTCTTAGGAGTGTTCTCGACCCTAGTTGAGACAGGCTTATGCATATCGTTTGCAGCACCACTCTCTACTGTTGGTCTTCCTATAACCTTGGATTTACCAGGTTTTCTGAAATGTTCATCAGATTCTTCCTTCAGCTTTGGTTTGGCAGGTGCGATTGCTTTCCTTTCCTGCAATGATGTATTCTCCTTCATCCTATCTAGCTTCTTAAATGTGTCCATTTTCATTTTAGAGGAGTGCTCTTTCTTTTCGGGAGCTTCCCTTCTATTAGATTCCTTAGATTTCAAAACCTGTTTCTTGTTCTTCCTCTCAACCAAATCAGGATCCTCATCTGAAATACTGTCCGTTGGTTCTGCTTCATTTTGCGCTTCTATTGAGGGGATTGAGGCATCATCATATGATTTAATATCTTGCCACTCAGCTGGATCACTCCCCTCCTCATTTGAACACAAACTCTCCTCAACTCTTATTTCAATTTTTTCTGAGAACACAATTCTCCCAGAGGACAAAGATCTCAGCTTGATTATAGTCTTCTTTCGTCTCCCTCCATTGTTCTGCCCTTTGATAAAGATCTTTGGACCTCCATATTTTCCTTTTTCTTCCTCAAAATTATTTCTTACTCCATACTTGCAAAGGTCATGGCATGTGCCTGAGGAAGCCTTGAGATAATTTGGACTCGGTTTTGCTTGTGTGTGTACCGAGCCTTCATCATGCAAAGGAGAAACCATGCCTTCATGTGTTTTTTCTTCATCATGTAATGGAAAAACTGTGCTATCATGGGTTTTTTCTTCATTGTGTAAAGGAGAAACCATGCCTTCTTGGGTTTTTTGTTCATCATGTAATGGAGAAACTGATCCTTCGTGGGTTTGTCCTCCATCGTGTAAAGAAGTAACTAGGCTTGTAGGAATTTCTTCCTGGACTTGCTGGGGACGTGAGTCTGATAATGTAGGCGCCTGGTGAATTAGTGGGGAGACTGAGCGTTTAGGAATTTGACTGTGTAGTGGTGACACTGAGCCTTTAGGAGTTTGATGTTGAAAGGGAGAAACAGAGCGATTAGGAGTTTTATGTTGAAAAGGAGATACTGACCGTTTAGGTGTTCGACTATGTAAAGGGGAAATTGAGCCTTTAGAAGTTTGACTGAGTAAAGGAGAAACTGATTGCTTTGAAGTTTTTTCATGTAATGGCGAAACTGAACCTTTGGGGGTTCTACTATACAAAGAAGATACCGATTCTTTAGGAGTTTTTCCAAGAAGAGGAGAAGCTGAGCGCTTAGGAGTTATGTTATGTAAAGAAGAACCTGAGTCCATAGAGGTTTGAGAGAGTAAAGGAGAAGGCCATCTTTTGGGAATTTGAGTTTTTAAAGGAGAAACTGAGCTTGTTGTAGATTGACTGTGCAAAGGAGAAATTGAGCCTTTATGTCTTTGACCAAGAAAAGGAGAAACAGAGCGCTTTGATGTTTGATTATGTATAGGAGAGACTGAGCCTTTAGGAGCTCGAGAGTGCAAAGGAGAAATTGAGCCTTTAGGAGTTTGATTCGGCAAAGGAGAAGGCGAACGTTTAGGAGTGTGATGGTTCAGAGAAGAAACTGAGGATGTAGGAGTTCTATTGTTAAAGGGTGAGGCTGACCGTTTAGGGGTACTTCGAGTGTGTAAAGGAGATACTGAGACTTTAGGAGCTTGGTAGTGTAGAGGGGAGATTGAACCTTTAGTAGTGTGATCATGTAGAGGAGAAACGGAACCTGTAGGGTTTCTCCTTCCATCCATTGAATCAGTGATAATAAATCAATATGATTTAGACTAGAAATACCTGAATGAGAGAGAAAAATTGAATATTAACACCAAAACAAGTACCATATCTTATTATTATTTTTTTGTCAGGCTAAATTTGGACCATATCATAAACTTTTAAGATAGGGACTGATACATAAACATGGCAATAGTTACTGGTATCAAACTATGTTACTTGCTGGTTGATTTGTCGCTCTCCTTGCAAGTGTCCTAATTGGATATTTTCAGCACAACATGTTGTGATCAGAATTACTCTGAAACAATTGACAACAATTGCCCTCACTGAGATAACATGGCTAGGTCCGTTTTTTCTCCCACAAAATATCCAGTTTATCATCCAAAATAATAGGTACCATGGCTTTTGACCATCCTATGAGGCTCAAATGAACCAAAATATCGAGTTTGTCATCGAAAATTATTAAAAATAATGGAGGCAGCTTTTAGTAACTGTCCTACAAATAACAAATTAATTGTTTAGAGTAAAAGGTGCAGTATTTGAAAACAGAGGAGAAAATGTGAAAAGCAATAATATCATAATTTGAACTTTTTGAAAAATACAAAATATGGAACAATTATTTTCTATTTTCTATTAACATATAAGTTCAGCATGAGCAACTTGCAGTTAAAATCTGGGGTCAATATCAAATAAAATCAGTCAGCATAATTTAATCAAAAGAAGTTAAAAAATCATTATGGTGCTGTTCAACTAAACGCAACCAACCAAAATCAAACTATATTCTATCTGTGCTCAATGAAAGTTCTTGACAATTCAACCAAGACAAGTAAAACTCCTCTCAAAAAATTAATTCAGTATTATCGTCATCACAATTCCAGATGATAAGTCATTCATCAGCAGAAAGGAAATCACAAACAAAGCATTTACGTCAAGCCACCAGCAAGCACAGTATCATCAAAAAGAAATTAAAAGCTGGAGTTCTAATATAGCAATAAAACATGATAGTTTTGAATTGAAATCGCTCTGATGGGATTAATAGCTGACAAATAAGTGATCACTAATCACTAGTCGGTATAATTCTACTATTGGAACTCAACCCAAAATTCATACCCCAAATTTATATTCTACTCATGTTACTAAGTTCCTTGATTTAAAAATAATAATAATAATAATAATACGATCGAGCTGGAAAAAGAGAAATATAGTACCTCCAGTATGTAAGCCGAATCAGCAGAGAGAAGAGAAACCAAAATCAGGAAGCACACACATCAGAACCGAAAAGGGAAGAAACTAGAAACCATCATATCCAGCTCTCTTTCTCTTCTCTTCCCCTTTCTTTTTTTTATTATTTTTTTTTTCAAAACCTCTCCGTCTACCAGTCGTGCTGCCAACTAAAACGCACCGCCTTTTAACGCGCAAAATAAGTTTATTACTTTATTCCAAATATTTTTCTCTGTTTCATTTTTTATAGAGATATTTAATTAATTTGGGGAGTTGGGAGAGTCAAGAAAAGGGGTCGCCACCAAACCAGAATTTAGAGCGGGTCCATTACGTTGGCGGAGAGGTCAGGTGACCTACAATGTTGACCTCTTGACCACTTATTAGCTCTTATATTCTCTGCTCCTTCTCTTCTTTTAGTACAAGATAATGATCTAATCTGAGCCGTTGAATATTCATCTGAATGAAAAAAGATTGATTGGGCGGTTGTGATTAGGGAAGGAGGATTACGTCTAGCTTTTGTATGGTGAAATGCAGCGGATAGTAATTGAAATGGGAAATCTTTGACTGGGTTAACTGCCTTTTGCCGGAGATTAAATTAGTCTGAACTCACTAGAAGGAAAGAAAAATTAATGGAGAGCGAATCTTTATGATTGAATGATATCATATGATATAGAAAATTTTCATTATCAGTTTTCTCGTCATGTTGCTGTCCATGTAATCACAAGTGTAATTATATACCATTTAATATCACTACAATCTTTGTTATGTTTATACTTATATACTTATTAGGTAACTTGATTCCTTAAGATCTCATAAATTTTTAAGTTACCTTTTATGTGCTTAGCTTATATAAATTTTTAAATAAATATACTTATGACCGTAGAAATGACAAGGTGGAGGTTTGAATTTTGAAGAATAGTCCTTTTTTTTTTTTGAAATAAGATCACAGTTGTATTTCAACTGTGAACGCTTTATCAAAGTTATTAAGAATAAATTTAATCGGTGTCATTTTTCTATTCTGATTTTCTTTACAGGAATTATAAGAGATTAATACATAAAAGATAACATTTATTACTTTACTTTCCTTCAATAATTTTAACATTAGTGATATTCTTTTTAAATAATATTTATATAATTCGAAATAATGAAAAATTACTGCTATTCTTAAATTAGTCGGATTAAAATTTCATTTATTTATATTATTCTAACAGATTAATTCGATTTTTTTAACAATACAGCAAGACTTTAGGATAGAATTTCCAGGAACAAAAAGGGAAAAAAAAATTTCGTATCAGATAGTCCGTCTTTTTTAATTGCATATTTTTCCTTTGAACAGCATTGGCCTATATCATATATATTTAAGCCGAAAGTCACACAAAAAAAAAAACAAATTAATTTGTTCGAAACTTCGAATCGATAAAGTCGTGTTTCGCCCTTAACACTATGTGTTGGTTAGGTGGTAGAGAATGGGAGGGAAAGAAAAATACAAAAGAGGAAAGAAAGAGATGGGATGGAAAGTAAAATAATTTTATAATTTTTGTTTGGATGAAAAATGAAGGATAAGAAAAATTTATTTTACTTTCCTTTGTATCTTTTGTTTGGATGAATTATTTCAATGAAAGGAAATATAAAATTTCACTAATTTACCCTTGTATCCTTTACGTAGCTGAGCAAACAATCTGTACCAAGTGCGTATAATTCAAAAAATAAGCAACGCTAAAAGAAAGAATCGTATAGTACAAGTGTACGTGTGTAACTAGGGTATAGTCTTCATGAAGCTTCAGATTGAATAAAAGTTTGATGGCGTGTATCAGTTTCTAATACATAAATTAAACTTTTCACGTAGTAAATTTGAGTTTTAACAAATGAAAATTTATTTTCTCGTTTCAAATTTTAATAATTCCTAAAGTGTTATTTTTTGTCTTTATCAATTTGTGAAAGTTCAAGACTTATAGAGCTTTTAAGAAGAAGTGCCCAACGGAGGGTTAGCAGGAGCCAGGAGACCATGAACCTTCCTCTTGCCATGTTACGCAATACGCACATATTTGTTCTTAATTGACATAATATTGGCTCCGTTTGGATGATGTGGGAATAAGAAGAATAAGAGAAGAAGTGGAAAGAAGTATTAGGAAGTGTGTAATTTTATGAAGAATTTGGATTGTTTATAATAAATTTATTCTCTTATTCCCACATTTCATCCAAACGGAGCCATAAAGACAAAATGATAAGAAAAGGAAGGGGCAGGGGCAAGAATTGTCAGACGCTAAAATAAAATGGGTCAAATTTTTCTTTCCTTCCGTTCTCCTCTAGATCGGAGGAGAAATTTTTTGTACAGAAGGAGAAAGATCGGTAGGAATTGCTTTCCCTTTCTAAAATTTCACCCTTCTAATTTACTTCTATCCAAACAAGAAAATTTTAAATTTTTCACCTCCTCTTTCTTCCCTTCCCATCCATTACCTCCTTCAACCTTGAAAACATTAAACAATACCCTGATAATAAATTCCAGGCCTCCTCACCTAACCAATCATCATCGACCAGCGATATAAAAATAAATAACAACAAACTACAACAATATATCAACAAACAATAATTATATACAAAAAAGGAAAAAAAAGTAGATCGCCGCATTGATAATTTAATTATCCAATTTCAAATGATAAATACAGAGTGTACACAGATCAGAACGCGCAAATAATGGCAAAACAAAAATTAATATGCATTGATAACAAATTATATGCATTTCACAAGATTAATATTATCGTAACCTGCTTTCTAGTTAAAATTTTATATTAAATAATAAAAATTAGGGTGTTATTCCATTCATAACAAGCAAATTGACAATGCTGAAAAATAACTTACAATTTTGCAATCACATAGTTGAATATGATCTATATTTGACATATATCATCCACATGAAAAAAGATAAATGTTTGATGCAAAATTAACTATTTTTTCAAATGAGTTAAGATTTGCAACGGTCCAGATTTGACAACTTTTGAATATAATATTGCACTCAAATTGCATTAAATTTGATATACAAAAACAATCTACAAAGAAAACATCTGTATGAACGTTTCTGTTTTGTAATTTTTTTCACTTGATATGAGTAAAAAAAAAAAAACATTATCAAACTTGCAGACAAGGATTTGCTAGTCTAACAATAAAATGCTCTGATGATGCACTTTGATCATGCTTACAAAGTTTTATTTCAAATTTAAACTTTTTTATATAAATTATATTAGATTTTTATAAGTCTAGAGTAAGGTGATATATAGAAATTTGAAACAATTTTCAAAATATTGAAAATATTCTAATGTAGATTATTATCAATATCTTTCTCCGTAATAAGATTATCACTTTCAATTCAACGAATCAGTTCACTAATATGTTGATACTTTTATATCTTACTTTCATAACTTTTTTGTGAACAAGTAGCTCACGTTACAATGAATATGATGAGCTCAGATTTGTAATTTTTTTTCATATTAGAATTATCAATGAAAATTCTCCTGCCGTTTGTTTTTCCACACTAAATAATAATTTCTCAATTCTCATATATTTAAAGGATAGCCGTTTTCATATCCCTGCTTGATGCGGTCATAAAATTAATACATCCGCCACCGGACCAGCTAATATTTTGACCAAAGCAAATCTTCGGAAGACAAGCTTGGCCTACCTATTATTACTAAAATGTAAAATTCATGACCTCTGGATATCTAAAAAAACAAAATCATGACTTTGATCGGGCGACGTATTAATATTATAATATATATATAATGTAAACCGGCATAGACCGCATAGTGCTCCTTGCCAGTTGCCACCAGACCATCTTAAATTCAAGGATGTAAGCGTAGAAGTTTGGATTTCTTATCATGAAACCAAACTCCAATTAATTTGATTTTGACCACTGAGAATGGCTGAGTTTGACAATTAACGACGCTTTGAATTATGAAATAGATGTTTAATCTAAACAGATGCGAAGTAGTTGACCGCGGCAACAGTATTTGTTTAGGGAACCTATTCTTTAATTAATTAAGAGGGATGTTTATTTTAATCTGTGTAATACTGGGCATTCTTAAATTGATTTTTTTTTTAAAAAAAAAAAGTTCTCTCATCTCTATTGTCTTAGTTACATGTGATCATTGTAATATCTACGGATACAAATTAATTGCTAATTTAGCATATTTATTTATTTAATAATATTCTTGAAATTATCACATCAACAAGTACAAGTAATTAATCTGCGACTGATTACTGAAAATATAAACATAAAATATATTAAAACATCGAATAGGGGGGAAACTACTTTTATCACCATTAAATAACCACTCGTTACTAAATTAGAATGAGATTGTAATTAAATTTTGTTGCTAACTTCACTTGAAATGTATGTAGTAAAGTTGGCTGATTTCTTGTTTTAGTTGACATCTGATTCAGATAATTAAATATCGCAAGAACAAGATTTTTGTGCCACAAAATTTTGATGCTTCTTAAAAAAAAAAGTAAGGTTGCAATATTTAAGCAGCATCAAAATATTTAATCATAGATGATACTATTTTTCTGATTGTCTATGAATTTGTTTCAGTAATGAAGCAATTAACTATAAAGTTGCTTTTTTTTGAAAAAAAAAATAGGCCTTCTTTTAGTGGATCCCTAAAATTTATTGTACTTCATTGATGAGGCTTTTTGTATCTTTTTTTTTTTCATGTTGTGATCGATATAATTATTTTGTAAATTTTTTCTTTATTTTGTTAATGTATCGAATTGTTTAGGATTTGTGACCAATTAACCTAAAAACAAGGGGGGGGATCTCTTTTTAATTTATTAGTGCAAATCTTGCTCTTAATGGATTATATAACACTGTAAGCACGAGCAAAACGCACAAACATGAAAATGGCACCTCATAATAGTACTAATAATAGCATATTTAATGGATTTTATTTATATCACATATACCGAGATTGAAAATTGAAATTATGCAAACACTAAAAGAAACTCTCCGTCAACTCTTACATTTAAGCAGCGGAAGATACAATGTGATAAGAAACTTTCTTTAAAACTGTGAAGACCGTAATTAAACAAGAATAATTGAAGGAAAACAATTAAAGAGTGATATAAATTACTAACAAAAACGAGTTTGGATCAACAAATACCGTCCCAATTCATCACGCAAAAGAAGTCAAAAGCAAACTTTACATTTTTAGCAACATCTCTGTTTCTAAGAAACTTATACGCAGGTAAATTTCAGAATGGTAAAACTCCCATCTTATTATTTTTATTTATATCATTATATTGAACATTTGCAAAATAGCAATGACTCTCAACTTGATTCTATTTCTTCAGTCTGAAGAAACAAAATGGATAATCGGTATAGCCTACAACCGGATCTGGAGTGTAAAAGGTGCTTCTATCATACTTGTTCAAAGGTGCATCCAATTCAAACCTCTTCAGCAAGTCTGGGTTAGCCAAAAAATTTCGACCATATGCAACCAAATCAGTGTAACTGCTAGCGACTGTCTTGTTTCCTGCTTCTCGATCGTACCCTCCAGCCACAATAAAAGTATTATTAAAGGCTTTCTTCATGGGTGAGAGACTATGTGGAATCTCGACTCTTTCACCAACAAGTATCATTCTTGGTTCTACCATGTGACAGTACGCAATGCCAAATTTGTTTAGGGCATTTGCCATGTAGAGGCCAAGTGCCTCGGGATTTGAATCACTTGAATCCTGTTCGTCGGAAAATGGTGAAAGTTTAAAACCAACCCGCTCAGGTCCAATTTCTTCTGATATGGCCTCAACTATTTCAAGTGCAAAGCGACAACGGTTCTCAATGCTGCCACCATACTGGTCAGTACGGTCATTAACTTCGTCTTTCAAGAACTGTTCAATTAGGTACCCATGAGCTCCATGAATCTCAACACCATCAAAACCTATATTACATGAATGGTCATATTAATTGTTAAGCATGGATTATGATGATCATGGCATATTTTGCAACGATCGAGTACACATTGATAACTGAAAAAAAGTACATTTCACTAGCACTTTCCTAAGTACGAAGATCAAACAATTTAAACTAGTGTCAGAACCCTCAAGCTTGGATTACTGTACCATCGAGTAACATGTTCAATTATCCAGTTTAATAAACTGATAAGTGACTTATAATTACATTACCAAAGTTGTACTGTATAAATAAACTGTGCAAGCTTAAGTAAATCCATCAACTTAACTTGGACCGGAGATAATGAGCAATTCTGGAACAAAAATTATCAGCTGCCATTCAACATTAATGGTTACTAATCTTGTATTACCAGAATTTACTAATTATGTCAGCCATTGTTGTGCTGCTATATGAAAACATTAGAGAAAACTTTTTAAGTAAACAACAGTTTTTGAAATTGGCATCTACAATTCATGTACTTGGAGTTCTCATAGTATAGTTATCGACTAGTTAATAATACTCTCAGATAATAAAAAAAGGTCGGTAGGAAGCAAATATGTGAATTCTACTTGTACCTGCTTCAATGGCATTTCGAGCAGCAAGCCTAAAATCATTTACAATTTTGGGTATCTCATTGGTCTCTAATCGTCTTGGTGGAGAGTACTCAGCCATTTCTTCACTGATACGATGTTTAGGTGTCAGTTGCTTGTCTGTAGATGAGACTGGGGCCTGACCATTTGGTTGGAAATCTGACAAGGTAAAACTGCTGAGTAATTGAAAAAAAAACAATCAAATAATACAAGGACTAACAATTTATCATCAAGTATTTTAAAATTCATTCTTTTTTAGGATTAATGTTCACAGTTTAGCTTTAACTTTTATCAATATTATTCATATTAGGCCAATTGTTCAATACTTATATCCCCCCAAGAAGTTAGAATCCATCAAACATTGCTTTTAGAGTCCTTAACATAATAACTTTGTTATCAGCAGACAATATAAGCCATGAATTTACTCAAACCTTATCAGCAGTCAATGACATTGCAAGAGGAAGAAAACTTACTATAGCTTGAAAGCCTTCCAGCATGCCAAATTTGGCAAAAGAATATGCCACCTTTCTCATGAACAGCCTTGACAATTGGTTTCCATGCTTCCACTTGTTCTTTTGTCCAAATGCCAGGTGTATTTGGATAGCTGTCAATAGAGTAAATTATTGAAACATTCTAGTATGAGAAAAATGTTTCATTCAGACCCCTGGCAAAGGGTATAAAAGCCATCAACACTGGTAAGTGCTAACCCAATTCCCTACTTAAAAGTTGAAAGTCCAAAATCATTAATCAACTCTTCATTTGGTCTTCAATCTAGACGAACTAGTGCTCAGTCAGATCAATTTTAGTATGAATTAACTCAATTTTGCAAGGAAGTTTCTATTAATTATGAATTTTCTGACAATCTAAACTTTGCTAATCAAAAGAAAATATATTACCCTTTGCAGTTTCAGAAACTCCAGTTGCCTCAGCTATCAAAAGACCACCTGGTGACCTGGGGTTGTTCTCTGAGAATAATAGACTACAGCATGCTGCTGAGGTACATTATAGAAAGACCTTTGCCTTGTCAATGGGGCATGGACGATTCTGGAAATTTTTAAAAAATGACGACTCGAACAAGAAGTTTCATTATACTTGAAGGAAAGAAAAAACTTTCCAATAAAATGAGTATCATATAAAAAAATAATTCTAACAAGGAAATATTGCATTTTTTTTTTTCAATCTTTAACCATGCTGTCGGTGCCCGTGTACTAGGTTTCTCTAGAGGGATTTTTTTTTTTTTTTTTGTTCTTATGTAGATATTGTAATGTGGTGCATTTTATGTTGTCATATTGTGTGCTTTATCCTAAGACTATGACAGGAGGAACCTCATTCTATGCTCAGCTGATTAATGAATCAGACATCATAATTTTGGTTTACAGTCTATATAAGGAATATTATACACTTGGCAAAACCGAAAAAAAAAAATATTATTAAAATATTCAAGAATTTTGAATTTTATTATTAAAATATTCATATTTAAAAAATTATATTGTAATATCGGACTTTGAAAGTAATACACAAAGGGACTGGTAATACACAATTTCAGGACTGGTAAGTGGTAATGCACAAAGGGACTTACCAGCAACATTTGCTTTTGTAACTTGGAGAGAACGATGCTCTCGCATTATCAAAGTGGTATGTCAACGCCCAGAAGACAGTCTTACAAGCTGCTTCTGAATGCAAGATTTTAAACTCTGCTTATTCCAATGATTTTCTATTTATTTTCAGTTTTTTAGCCGCAATTTGGGTTTTTATTTTTCCTTTTAAACTTTTGTTAGCTTCTTGCTAAACTTTGTAAATATTTTTCATTCAATTAAAGATGGGGGCCCGACCTCCATTTTTTTTTAAAAAAAAATCGGACTCTGAAAGTCCGAAAATAGTGTCGAACTTTAAAAAGTCCGATCTCGTCTTGTATCGGACTTTGTAGTCCGAAGTTACATTTTGTCTGTCTGACTCTCTCCTTCAAAACTTTAATTTTTCAGTGAACATTCTCGTAAAAGTCTTTGTGTGTTGGATCAAATAAGCGTCTTTTTTCTTACACCTCACTGCATGTTGCATAGGTTAAATCATAGAGAATGTCTTTGTTATAAAAAAAATAAAAATAAATTCCATACGCGATTTGCCCTTCCCAAGGCAGAGACATTTGCCCTTTTCCTTATTGTTCGCAATTTTACTATTTACTCCCTCAATTTTATAAGTACGAAACTCTGATTTATAAAAACTCAATAAGTTTTGTCTTGGCAGAGATGTCGGCCTTGATAAAATATTCATTTTTTACTTGTTACATTTTTTTTCCTTGAACTCTATTAATCTTCTATAAATATAACAAATACTCCAATTCTAGGGAGCTTTTCCACATTAACATTGATAATGTCATCATCATGTCTCCAACTACCATCATCTCTATTTTTCTGAAATTGGAGCCTCCATTTCTAAAATTTCTGATCAAATATAGTTGTATTTTTAAATTGTTATGATCCCTTCAAAAAATCATTTCGTGATAAAAATTTATATGCAAGCTCACAAAAATATGTTGAATTTAATTATATAATTTTTTAACTATAAAATTAGAAAATATTTTAAATAATTTTTTTAATCTCATAATTTTTTTTCTATTATAGTTATGTTTTTTAATTGTTTCAAGAATTTGAACAAATTATTAGGCTATGAAAACTTATGTGCTTACTCAAAGATATATGAAGAATTTAGTGACATGAAATTTTATAATTATAGACTTATAAATATTTTAAATAATTTTTTCAATCTCATAAAATTGAATCCCCATCATTTCATAAATTTCAATAGGTTTTTAATTATTTGAAGGAATTTATGACTTTGCATAAATTTTTATATAAATATTTTTAAAATTATAAAAAATTAATTAATGCCATAGAGCTATTTTTAATATAACCATATAATTTTGTGCAATATAAAATATATAGTATGTTAAAATTTTGTTGAGATTAATTATTAATTCAATTGGCTGCAAAAAAATTTATATCTTTCATCACAAAAATATAAAATTTAATAATTATAGAGTTCTAAATATTTTTTAAAATTTTTAAATATGATTACTACATTATATTATTTCATAAAATATAATTCTACTTTTAATTGTTTCCAAACATTTTCAAAATATGTTGATGTATAAAATTTCTATACATCATAAAAAAATTATACAAAAATCTAATGATATGAACCTTTTAGATTTTATACTTTTGCAATATTTTATATAATTTTTCAATTCTGCAAATTTTCATAATAGTATTTTAAATGTTGGATCGCTGACATATAGTTCTAGATTTATTTTTTTATTAAATTTTACTTGTATGCTTATAAAATTATGTTGATCCAATGATATTAAATTTTTTCGATATTTTTAGCAATTTTCATCTTTTTAAAAATTTACAAATTCTATAGAACTGCATAACTTTTAAAATATTTGCCGATTTTTTAAAATTAATTTTTTCATCAAATTTTATTTGAATAGTAAATATAGAAATCCATTGTTGCTAAGTAATATTTGTAAGATGGTATTTAATTTTTGTTAGAGTTATGTCCTAGAAGTTAATAATTTAATGACTTAATTATTAGTTTATGTTTTGGATGATATTTTATCATCTGTTCCTAGGTTTATTATTGACAGATTATTCAGGTTGAGGATCTGAATTGTAGATCTCTGTGGATCATTCTTTAGAATGACAATAATAAATCTAAACGGTCCATAATCTTGATAATTAACAAGGAACATTAATTATCATATAAGATTAGTATGCAAGTTAAGTGATGATTAAGTTCTACAAATCATAGGTAAAGAGTTACCAACTTAATTGCATATGTATATGTTATGGAACATAGTACAGGACTTGACCCAATGAAATAAACATATGGATTGTGTTATGTGTCATTATTTATTTCGTTATGATTTTGGTTCTAAGTTTGAGATGTTTATCTTTTCCACATGAGGATAGGTTCAATAAATACTGTCTACCGCTGATTCCCGATAAGGGCTGCTATACGGACTTTATTTATGTTCTCTTGAATTGTGCGGGGAAAAGCTAATCATCAAGAAAACCGTATGTCCCTCATTAATTCACTTTGTGAGTGACGATATCTGTTTGGGCCCCTTGATGGAGTTGGATCTTATGCGCGCAACTAAGCGATCAACTCTAGATCAAGAAACGTATAATCTGCAAGAATGACACATTCCTATCTTGGATTATACGATGATATCGTGAGACATAAGAATCAAAATAGAGAAATATTTTTATTCTCTTATGCAGGATTTAAATACTGTAGCAGTACACTATTTATGCGAATTGGGAATCATAACGTGTTGCTAGATACCGCTTATGATTATTGGAATTAAATAACGATTTAATTCCATGGCCAACATAGCATAAATCCTCAAAGGGTCACACAAATAGGACATTAATCACACGGTGCATTATTTATTTATTCACAGAAGTAAGTTCTGTGGAAATATGATAAGATTGATTAATTAATTATATACCGTTGCGAACCGTTATAATTAATTAAATCAATGGATCATATAGAAATAAATTAATGCATTAACTAATACTAAAATAATTATTAATGAGTTAATAATTAATTTAGTTCAACACTTATTAATATAAATAGTTATATTGATTAATTTGGCCGTTATTTAAATAGCAAATATATAGCCCAATTAAGAGCAAAGTTGAGGGACCTTAATTATATGAATTAATGGTCCAAATGAAGGGGTTAAATGGCCCATAAAGGCCCATTTCGTGGCAGCCACTTATGGTGGTAGGTGGGATGGCATAGTTGTAATTATGCAAGAGGTCAATTAGGTTTTGTGCTCTATATAAGGACCACTTATGAGAGCCTCCACCTAGCTTTTCTCTCTCCTCTCATTCCTCCCATGAGGCCGCCACTTTTCACCCTCTCCTTCTCTCTTTTGCTCATGTGTTGAGCTATTTTCTCTCCACTAAATCAAGGTTGTTGATTGATGCAAGAGAGAAAACCATAGGGATTAGGCTTGTTCTTTGGGTATGCTAGCACGTAACTTGTAGAACGTGATTAATCCTCCTTGGTGGACTCGAGGGCGGTTACGAGACGTGGTGGAGACGGTGGAGAAGGCACACCATCGATTCCCATGCCTTGGTCGAGCCCCGCGAATACAATTTCGCGGGAGGTATAATTTCCACCTTATTCTCTTGTGTCGAATTGCTTAAAGTACTAGATCTTGTGTTGCTTGTGTTTTAATTGGATTAATTAAGCGTAATTAGTCACAAAATTAAAATTGAGCAGTTTTCTAACAATTTTATTGGTATTCAATTATTGATTATAGATAATAAAAAAATAAAAGTTAATTAAATTGGTAAAACTTGGAAAAATTTTAAGATAGTTGGTTTTGTCCAAGATGAACACAGTCGGTTTTGTTCTCATAATTATAACACTTTTTAACAAAAAAATTTAATGATTACTTGTCACCCTTCACTTTCTATATATTAAAAATGATAAAGACAATTAAGGTCTCTTGAAATTAAAAATCTCCATAAAAAATAGTTCTGATATAAATGATAATTATATTATAAATGGCACACATACAAAATCATGCAATTAATTACAATCAAAAGATCAATTGTAAGATAATTTGGTATTTATCCAAATATTTACAATCATAATTCTAGCCCTTATAAAAATTATAAGTTAACCTTAGAACTCCCCTCATCGCGCGAAGCGCGAATCTAAAGCTAGTTTACTATCCTTTCTAAGCGAGATTGATCAGAATGAGTTAAATTTTTTTTTTCATACCAACTCTTAATTATTTGAAGACTAATTTGGTATTTTTAATGTTAGATTTCTTACGAAAGTTACCAAGTAGATTCAAATTTTGAACCAAATTCATTAATACGGTCATACAATCTTACTCATGCATCATAATTTATTTTTATTTTATAGAGATCTCGAAATTATTGTGAAAATGTGAAATAATTTCATTGCGGTGGAACCTTAATCCATGTTTTTTATATATGTTAGTTTTACGACATAAAATGTCAACCGATTTTCTTTATGTTTTTTTTCAAAGACTAAAATATATGATGCAATTGAAGAAACTTTTATTTGATAAAATAATATAAAATTATACGGATCACATAAATGACAATTTTGTATTCATCTATGGTCCATCATTTTTCTTTACATTGTTAGGAAAAGAGAGAAATTTAAACAAAATTAAATAAAATGAAGATCATATATTAATTTAGAAATTCTAGAAATAAAAAAATCATTTTAAAAAACTATGTAAATATAATCGATCAAGCCTTTGGTCAATAAATATCGTAGCTAAACACAAAAAAAAAATAGGGCAAAATCATGCAGTTTCCTGTTCACTTACTTTAATAATAAAATGTTATCAAATCAAATTTACTTAACATAGAGGCCCTACTTTGTTAAACATTCCCTTCGGTGTACAAAATTATATAAATAATAATCATATTCATTTCAAAAAAAGGACTTAATAATAAAAGTAGAGTAATAAAAAATATAAAAGAGGAGCGTCTCATTATCTCCTCTGCCTTGGATTACAATCATGCATTTAACGTTTTACTTAATACACTTCCAATAATCATTACTAGACATAGTTTCGCTACGCTATGTTTATTTAGATTGAAAATAAATTTTACTATAGAAAATCGTCGTATAAACTTGACATAAATAAAAAATAACTTCTAAACAAATATTTTTCTATAATCACAATTAAAAGTTGTGACCGTATTTTCTATAATTAAAAATAATTTTTTCCTTTTTTTTGAGAAGGGTAATTATAAGAATTATAAGAAGAGTAAACTTCTTGCATAAATTTAAATCGGTCGATCAATAAAAATTGGAGGACTCAGATCGGATAATTTTTTTTTCCCTATAGATTAGATATGAACTACCTTAGATTTTTAAATATATCAATCTTAAATTTCCAAATATATTTAATTCTTAAATTAAATAATGATTGGTATGATTATTTTTAATAGATTTAACAAAAAAAAACTATTTTTTAATTAAAAGCCTATGCAGTCATGGCTTCTAATTAAGAAGGGTAAATATTTAGATTGATCAATCAACGAAAATTGTAGGACTCAGATTGCATGTCGTATGAGGGGATAATTTTTTTTTCAATAGATAAGTGAACTACTTTAGATTTCCAAATTTATTTAATTCTTAATTAAATAACGATTGGTACAACTATTTTTAATATATTTAAAAAAAAACTATTTTGAATAAACTAATGCGGTCTAGATAAACTAATTAAACTATTTTTAATTTAACAAAATTAAAGTTCATGGCCGCATTAAAACCAATGCAATGCGGCCACGGGTTTTAATATATAGCATGTAGCATAGGCTCCGTTTGGATACAAGAAGAAGAAGAGGAAGAAGGAAGAAGGGAAGAAAAAAATTATAAACAATTCAAACTCTTCACAAAGTTACACACTTTCCAATACTTCTTTTCACTTCTTCTTTTCTTATCTTCTTCCCACACCTATCCAAACGGAGCCATAGATTTTATATAAGAACGTTCTCTGGAATATTGAAGTTTTCAGACAAAAGTAACATCGGACTTTATAAAATTCGATATTAACTGATATTACAATTACAGTTTTAAAAATCTAAATATTTTAATAATATAATCAAAATTCTTGATTATTTTAATAATATATTTAATTTTTTCGGCTTGGTAAAATACAATACATAGACCCAAATTAGCCTGACTGGACCGTTTCCTAAATGGGCTGATCTCTTTCAAACACCATCAAAACATTCAAAATGGCACTGCCGAAAAATTGAAACCAACGTTACTGTTCACTCGAATTTCGATAATAACTGTAAAAAATTCAAAATTTTAAAAATAACGTTATAGGATCGTCATCCGAATTGACGAGTGTACAAATTGCTTGGATCGTCATCCCGGATGACGACCCAAGCTTGGATCGTCATTCCGGATGACGATCCAAGCTTGGATCGGTAACTGAAACAATGATCCAAATAAATTATGAAAAAGTTTAAATATTAAAATATAAAAAATATTTAAATATTAAATAATATTAAAAAAATATTTTGAATTGCTTGGATCATCAATTGGATTGACGATCCAAACAAAAATGGCAGCAAAAATTTTAATACTTTTTAATTTGCAATTTTGCTTTTTAGCCCTAAAAATTTTTGTTATTACAATATATATAATTTGTGATTACAATTTAAATATAATTTAAACATCTATTATAAAAATATAAGTATATAATTAAATTATGCACGTTAAATACAATGAAGACCGCTTTGGCAGCACTTTTAATTTAGCACCGTAGCGGTCCATCAAGTCGTACCGCTATAGCGGGGCTATTGCGATTCATAGCGGCGCTATTTAAGTCACTAATAATATATATGCATAAAACTATTCAACATGAATAATTTAAGATATACATATATATAAGATTTTTTATATACATAAAAATATGTATGTGTAAAATTAAATACAAATAAAAGTATTAAACATGTCATACTATAAATTATATTTAATTTTAAATTGCACTATAGTGCATAGGGCATTCCGTGCACCGCAGACTTTTTCGGAGGTATTTTTGTAAATTTACAAATCTAATTTAACCAATATAATATAAATATTGAAATCTCATAGCAAACTAAATTTTACAATTTTAGAGATTTTGTTACTATTTTTTTTGAATTTTTTTAAAACATGCCATTTTTGGAATATTGTAAATAGTACAACTTTCCAAAAACGGCATGTTTTAAAAAATTCGAAAATAATAATAATAAAATATAAAAAATTGTAAAATTTTATTTTCTATGAGATTTCAATATGTAGATTAGATTGGTTAAATTAGATTTTTCAATTTACAAAAATATCTCCGAAAAAGTCCGCGGTGCACGGAATGCCCTATGCACTATGGTGCATATTAAACTTTCTCATAAAATATATGATACATATATTATTATATATATGTATAAAATAAATATTATACACATATACAATATTATATATTTAACATGCATAATTTAATTATATACTTATATTTTTATAATAGATGTTTAAATTATAGTTAAATTGTAATCACAAATTATATATATTTTGTAATAATAAAAATTTTAAGGGTTACTAAACAAAATTGTAAATTAAAAAATATTAAAACTTTTGCTGCCATTTTTGTTTGGATCGTCAATCCAATTGACGATCCAAGGAAATCAAAATTGTTTTTAATATTATTTAATATTTTTTAATATTTTAATATTTAAACTTTTTGCATAATATATTTGGATCGTCGTTTCATTTGCCGATCAAGCTTGGATCGTCATCCGGGATGACGACCCAAGCAATTTGTACACTCGTCAATCCGGATGACGATCCTACAACGTTATTTTTAAAATTTCGAATTTTTTACAGTTATTATCGAAATTCGAGTGAACAGTAACGTTGGTTTTAATTTTTTCGGATGGCACTGCAGTGCCCATTGTCATTGAAATGCACGACCCAGTCAACATTCCTTATTTCCTCTAAACCAATGTTTTCGGGGAAAGGAAATTGATTACTGCCGTGTGCAGATTTGCCTACCTGCCATCGCTAAATATAAAGTGAACATATACAGCGAACAAAGTGAACATATAGATGATCTAAGTGAACACATACAGACAAATAAGTTCAATGAAAATAAGTTAAATATGCATATAAAATTCTGAACAAATGATGAAAACACTTATTTATTTGTAAGTGTTCACTTAAATAGTTTATATGTTCACCTTATTTACTGTATATATTCACTTTATATTTAGCGATGACAGGAATGACAAAACTGCAGATGACAGTTATCATTCCTACGCAACATATGCTACGGATGTGTCAGCTACATTACATTATTTCAGGGTGGAAATTACATAAGGTCTTTTTGACTCTTTTATATATTTTGCAAACTTGTTTGAGACTTTCAGGTAACAATTAATCAAGGATTACACCAAAAACGGAAAGAACCTCATGTATAAGTAAGTGATTAATATGATTAGTACCGACCTGTGGGAGAGTTGGAAAGGGCCCATCTTGTAAGGTGTCAGTAGCGGAATCTTAGGTGCCATTGCTGCCTCTCCTCTTTTCTTTTTGTTTTTTCCTCTATCTCTCTATCTGTAAAAAGTAAAAACGGAATATCTATATATAGTGGCACTATACTTCAGCAAATGCTGTATCTTCTGAACACGATACTTCAGCAAATGCTGTATCAGCGTATCTATATATAGTGCCAAATAGCGTTAAAAGAAACCGAACACGATACTTCAGCAAATGCTGTATCTTCTGTCTCTTGTTCTCTGGTCAGCAAATTTGAAAAGTAAAATAAATTAAGAAATGAAGAAAGAGTAAAAACTAAAAAGGCAAGACTAAAGGAAGACTAGAGGCCATGTTGGTAGAAAGCCTCCTTTTTTTTTTGTACAAAACAAGGAAAGAGAGTGCTTAAGTTCTAGTACCGCTGATTACTTATTATTTGTTTAGTGTGAAAAGGAATTTCAATGGAATATTTCCGAGTGAAAAGCACCAGTTGAGATCTTTTTTTTTTTTTTTTTGCGACAAATACTGCTTGAAGCAAATAATCAGTTGAGGAATTTCTACTTTAGGCCTTAATTCTGATGTCTCTAATTTATTTTACTTAAATGTTGAGGCCTCTTTTATTATTTTTAATTTTAATTTTGATTTTCATCTTGTGGTTGACATAATCATTTTATAATCTTTTTAATTTTGGTAATGCATGTGTTGATTAATTAACGCCGACTAACCTTTTAAACAAAAATAGAAAATTCAGTGTTCTAATCTCCGAGAGCAAATCTTGCTCGTAATGGATTAAACGATTAACACAGGATCAAGACGCACAAATATAGACGGCCGGCACCAAATATTGTAAAATAATTGTAAGTAGTAATAATAACATAGTTAAAGGATTTACTTGTAGCTAGATAGTGAGAAAAATATATTAACATAAACAAAATCCCCTAAATTGAAGAAATTTTGATTTAATTTTTTTTTCCATCAAATTTGAAGAATATGTACATTTTAAAGTCTAAAGTGGGGTAGGTCGTGACTTTGGTAACATTACGAATGTGCAAGTCTTATTTAATTGTTCGAAGAAATTTTAGATTAGATTCAAGTATCACAAGACTAAATGTTATAATACCGAGTTTTTAAAATCCTCCATTTTATCACCGATTAAACTGAATTATTTTTTTAACCATACCGTATAACCATTTATCACTATTGTATTACGAATCATCACCTAACAACTAAATTAACCGCACAAAATCACATTTAAAAAATCTTGAATAAGATACTTGTTAACATTCTCTTCAAATATGAAGGGCGCAATTGGAGAAGAAATATTTTGATGGAAAATAATTAGAGAGTTATACCAATTACAAACAATAACAAAATTTGAAAGAACAGGCGACCTCTGAGATAAGACAAAAATGGTTACATGAATAGAAATGAGTGAATGTATACTGCTAAATTAGTTATTCAAATTCCACATAGTATAGGAATAAGGGTCCAAATTAGAGCCCAAATTCTTTATTCTTGTGTTGTTTGGGTTGCACAAGAATAAGAATAAGAATAAGCACGCATGCCGAAATTTTTTATTCTTATTCCTTATTTCATGCTCATCCAAACACACCCATAGGCTTTTCTGTTTATAGAATAGATGACCTCAGAGGCTCTGACCCTCTGTGCATGATATATTTTAATTTCTGTAGGTATGGTTTTTGTAAGTACTTTTTTATTTGTTTCCTTCATAAAATTCGTAGGTGTGGTTCATAAAATTTGTAGTTTTTGTAAATACTTTTTTATTTGTTTCCTTCATAAAATTCGTAGGTGTGGTTTCCACCTAGCCTCAAAAAAATAAATGTATATAGAATAAGTGAATCTTTGAAGTGTTACACATAAAATTTCATTTTATTATCTTAGGGGAACAATATATATAGAGAATGACTAAAATGTTTTAGAAAGCATAGGTGGCGTATGCTTTAGAGTTTATGGTCGTTGGATCCAGTTCAGATTCGTGCAGAGATTGAATCGGATGGCTCAGATTTTAGACGTTGAGGCGTTGTGGTCTCCGTCAAGTTTAATTTTCTTTCTTCCCAACAATTGAGATTGCCTCCGTATTCCTTCATTCCATGCCTCCATGGTTGTGACTTGTGAGTTGTGAGGGAATCCCCACCCATCCTCTCTCGCCTTCCATCTAAGTCTATGCCCTGCCACACCCTCGCCTCCCTCTCGCCTCAACTCAGAATCCTGAGGCAATCTCTTCTCTTCTTCTCTCATGTTGCGGCTGTCCATTCTCTTGCAAGCTGAGTAAATGCTGCCTGGTTTCTCTCTCTTTTGCAATTTTGTCACAATTTGTGTGATTTTCTTAATTTAGTTAATTAGAAGCGATCATTGGTTAATAGACGGCGGGATTCAATTTTTTCATCTTTGAATTCCAATAGAATTCTAAAGCTGGTTTCTGAGCTAGTTTATAAACAGTGGCCTTTTGTAATTGATGGTAATTTTAGAATTTAACAATGGTAACAAGTTACTGATTTCTATTGGTATATAGGCCAACTGATAACAACGGACTTTTGTGGTTCAATCGAAGATTCGAAGTCGTCTAAACCAATCTGCGCTGAAATCTTGAGTCGGACGGACCTAGAAGTTTAAAGAATAGACCTCTTATGCTTTCTAAAACATGTTAGCCAATCTCCAATATATATAACCTATTAATTTGCTTCATATTTATTAACAAGCAAACCTGCCTTTCCAATTCACCATACTGTAAGAAAGAAGAAATATGATATTCGTCTAAGAAAATTGATGATTGTTTTCTGCCCTGACAATTTGAAATTTCTCGGTGAAACCCAAGGAAAGAACTCCAATTCTTTTCTCTTTTAGTCTGAATTAGAAAGAAATGGATAATCAGTATATCCCACAACCGGATCTGGAGTATAAAAGGTGCTCCTATCATACTTGTTCAAAGGTGCATCCAATTCGAACCTCTTAGGCAAGTCTGGGTTTGCCAGAAAAATTCGACCATACACAACCAAATCGGTGTAACCGGTAGAAACTGCCTTGTTTCCTTCTTCTCTATCATACCCACCAGCCACAATAAAAGTATTATTAAAAGCTTTTCTTAGGGGTAAAAGACTATGTGGAGTATCGGCTCTTTCACCTACTTGTATCATCCTTGGTTCTATAATGTGGCAGTACACAATGCCAAATTTGTTGAGAGCATTTACCAGGTAGAGGCCAAGTTCCTCAGGGTTCGAATCACTTGACTCTTGTTCGTCGTAAAATGGTGAAAGTTTAAAACCAACCCGTTCAGGTCCAATTTCTTTTGATATGGCCTCAACAATTTTAAGTGCAAAGAGGCAACGGTTCTCAATGCTGCCACCACACTGGTCAGTACGGTCATTAACTTCATCTTTCAAGAACTGTTCAATTAAGTACCTGTGGCTCCATGAATCTCAACACCATCAAAACCTACGTTACAGGAAAAGTCATATAAAAATGGTTAAGCATGGATTATAAGGGTGATCATGGCATTATTTGCAACAATCATACACATTGACAAATGAGAAAAAGTACATTTCGCTAGCACTTTCGAAAGTACCAAGATCATACAATTTAAACCAGTGTCAGAACTCTCAAGCTTGTATTGCAGTATCATCCAGTACCAAGTTCAATTATCCGGTTTAATAGACTGATAAGTGGCTTATAATTACATTACCAAAGTTGTACAGCAAAAATAAGCTGTGCAACCTTAAGTAAATCCACAAATTTAAACTTGGACCAGAGGTAATGAGAAAATATGGGAAAAAAATTAATTAACAGCTCCCATTCAATATTAATGGTCACTAATCCTATATTATCAGAATTTACTAACATCAGCTATTGTTGTGCTGGTATATGAAAACATTTGAGAAAACTTTGTAAGTAAACAACAGTTTTTTAAACTGGCATCCACGCAATGCATGTACAGTAGAGAGTTGGAGTTTTTGTAGTTTAGTTAATGACTAGTTAATACTCTGATAATCAAAGAAAGTCACTAGGAAGCAAAAAACGTAAATTCTGTTTGTACCTGTTTCAATGGTATTCGAGCAGCAAGCCTAAAGTCATTTACAATTTTGGATATCTCACTGGTCTCTAATCATCTTGGTGGAGAGCACTCTGGCATTTCTTCACTAATAGAGTGTTTAGGTGTGAGTTGCTTGACCGTAGATGAGACTGGGGCCTGGCCATTTGGTTGGAAATCTGACAAGGTAAAATTTCTGAGTAATTGAAAAGAAACAGTCAAATAATGCAAGGACTAACAATTTATCGTCAAATTCTTTAAATTTCATTTTTTTAAAGGGTTAAAGTTCAAGGTTTAGTTTAACTCTAATCAATATTATTCACATTGTGTCAATTGTTTGATACTTATATCTCCTCAAGAAGTTAGAATCCAACAAGCATTGCTTTGAGTCTTCACATAATTAATAACTTTGTTATCAACACTCAATATAAGCCTTCAATTCAGTCAAACCTCAGCAAGAAAAAAAGAAAACTTACTATAGCTTGAAAGCCTTCCAACATGCCAAATTTGGCAAAAGAATATGCCGCCTTTCTCATGAACAGCATTGACAATTGGTTTCCATGCTTCCACTTGTTCTTTTGTCCAAATGCCAGGTGTATTTGGATAGCTGTCAATAGAGTCAGTAAATTGTTGAAACATGTTGGTATGAGAAAACTATTTTAGTTCAGACCCTTGGCAAAGGGAAAGAGTATAAAAGCCATCAACATTGCTACCCAATTTCCTACTTTAGTTCAGAAAGTCCCTTTTTCCGTAGTGACGACTGAAGGATGAGACTGTCAGCTATGATGAAATCTCAATTTTCGAGAATCTAACAGTCGATCCGAGCCGTTCAATGTGTTCTTCATATTGAAATTGTTGGAAATATAAACTCAATTATAGTTGCATGGTCAAATGTTTATGGTTTCTAGGATAATAATTATGTTTAGGAAGTTGTGTGTTTTTATTGTCTAGAAGACTATGCAATTTAATTAGGTAGTTGAGTATTTAATTATGAAGACTAGTTTGGCTATATAAACAATGTAAGAGTAAGAAAAAATTCAGAATTTAGAGAACTTAGAATTTAGAGAGAAATCTAATTGTAAGAGTGTTTTATCAATATATGAATGAGAATTTTCAGTTACTAAGTTTCTCTTTATCTCCACTAATATACACATAGCCTCATATATTAAGAAGACGATCCTATCAGATTGGTATCAGAGCCGATGGCAAGTACCGGTGTTTCGACGTTTGGGCACATGCCGATGCCCCGTCTTATGAAGAACAACTACGACAATTGGTGTATCCAAATGCGAGCTCTGCTTGGTGCGCAAGAAGTATGGGAGATAGTCGAAGATGGCTACCAAGAGCATGCCGACACGACGGCGTTGACGGTTGCACAAGCAAGGACATTGAAGGAGAATCGCAAGAAGGACAAGACCGCTCTCTACATCATTTATCAAGCGGTTGATGAGTCGGGTTTTGAGAAGATAGCCGGTGCGACATCTTCACATGAGGCTTGGAACACTCTCGAGAAAGCATACAGAGGCGCTGATCGAGTGAAGCAAGTGCGGTTGCAAACACTTCGAGGCGAGTTTGAGGCCTTGAAAATGAAGGAGACAGAAGGTGTGTCAGAATACATCACAAGAGTACAAACTGTGGTGAACCAACTCAAGAGAAATGGTGAGCCACTTTCTGATGTTCGAGTTGTGGAGAAAATACTTCGTTCATTGATGAACGAGTTTGAAAATGTTGTGTGTGCAATAGAAGAATCAAAAGACTTGAATGAGATGACTATTGATGAGCTTTCGGGCTCGTTGGAAGCACATGAGCAAAGAAAGAAGAAGAAAAAGCAAGAGGTGCTCGAGGAAGCACTTCAAGCGAAGGTAACATTGAAAGAAGAAAGACCGACCAGCAGCGATCGAGGTCGTGGTCGAGGTCGAAGTCGAGGTTGTGGCCGTGGCCGAGGTGGTCGAGGTCGCGGACAGCAAGACAACCGAGACGAGAAGGAGCAGCAAGGCTTATTTGGCAATGGTAGAGGCCGAGGAAGAGGAGGTAATAAGTCTCATATTCAATGTTACAGTTGCAAAAGATATGGTCATTATGCATATGAATGTCATGATAAAAAAGAAGAGAATGAAAAAAGAGATGAAAAGGTTGGAGATGGTGTGGTGTTGCTTGCTAGCAAAGAAGCAGCTCCTAATCAAGAAACGGTGTGGTATTTGGATACCGGTGCAAGCAATCATATGTGTGGCTATAAGCACATGTTCACCGAGATGCAAGAAGTTGTTGATGGCCATGTTTCATTTGGTGATGCATCAAAAGTAAAAGTTGAAGGACAAGGTAAAGTTCTCATTCAGTTAAAAAATGGAAGTGAGACTTTTATCACAAATGTTTATTATGTGCCTGATATGAAGAGTAATATTTTGAGTTTGGGACAATTGTTGGAACTTGGTTATACTGTGGTTATGAAGGACAGAACTTTGTATTTGAGAGATAAAAATGATAGGTTGATAGCTCAAGTTGAAATGACCAAAAACCGCATGTTTAAGCTGAATTTGATGAATGTGCAAGCTAAATGTTTGAAAGCATGTGTGGTTGATAAAGCATGGTTATGGCATTTGCGGTTTGGTCATCTAAATTTTGGTGGTTTAAAAGAGTTGTCAAAGAAAAGTATGGTGAAGGGACTGCCACATATTGAGAATTGTGACAAGTTTTGTGAAGGGTGTGTGCTTGGAAAGCATCCAAGGAGTTCATTTCCAAAAGAAGCAAGCTATCGAGCGAAGAAGCCGCTGGAGTTGATACACACGGACATATGTGGTCCGATCACACCAAACTCTTTGGGTAAGCACCGTTACTTCATTACTTTTGTGGATGATTTCTCAAGAAGAACTTGGGTGTATTTTTTGAAAGAAAAGTCAGAGGCATTTGTTGTTTTTAAGAAGTTTAAGGTGCTGGTTGAAAAATTAAATGGCAATTACATAAAGGCGGTGAGGTCAGATCGAGGTGGTGAGTATATCTCAAAAGAGTTTGAGTATTTCTGCGAGGAGCATGGCATTCGAAGGTTCCTAACATCACCATATTCACCTCAACAAAATGGCGTGGCTGAAAGAAAGAATCGGACCATACTCGACATGGTTCGTAGCATGCTGAAAAGTAAGAATATGCTAAAAGAATATTGGGCTGAAGCAGTGCAATGTGCGGTTTACTTGCAAAACCGATGTCCAACAGCAAGCTTGGAGAACATGACTCCACAAGAAGCATGGTGCGGTGTGAAACCAGCAGTATCTCATTTGAAAGTGTTCGGAAGTGTGGCTTATGCGCACTTTCTGGATCAGCGAAGGACAAAACTCGATGACAAGAGCAAGAAGCTGATTTTTATCGGCTATGATGAAAGGTCGAAGGCATACAAACTCATTGACCCAACAACTAATAAGGTACATATTAGTCGTGATGTGCAGGTTAATGAAGAAGCCGTGTGGTGCTGGAATTCTATGGAGGAAAAGTCGCATGATGTTGAGAAAGAGGTGCAGATCATTGCGAGCTCTACTTCGACAAACACAACAATGCAAGCTGATCCAAATTCGAGTTCAAGCTCAAATGATGATGAGGCGAGAACACCTCGAACTAGAACCTTGCAAGACTTATATGAAGCAACTAGCGAGTTGCATTTGGTGTGTCTTTTGGCGGATGCCGAGAACATCCCATTTGAAGAAGCTGTTCAAGAGAAGAAATGGCAGCAAGCTATGAATGAAGAGATGAATGCTATTGTGAAAAATGATACTTGGGAACTTGCGACGTTGCCTAAGAATCATAAGCCGATTGGCGTGAAGTGGGTCTACAAGAAGATATTAAATGCTCAAGGCGAGGTTGAAAGATACAAGGCGAGGTTAGTAGCCAAGGGATACAAGCAAAAAGCGGGGATTGATTATGAAGAAGTATTTGCTCCTGTTGTAAGAATGGAGACTATTCGCTTGTTGATTTCATTGGCTGCCCAAAACAAGTGGAATATTTATCAAATGGATGTGAAATCAGCATTCCTCGATGGTGTACTTGAAGAAGAAGTCTACATCGAGCAACCACCAGGTTACATTAAGGAAGGACAAGAAGAAAAGGTGCTGAAATTGAAGAAGGCGTTGTACGGGTTGAAACAAGCTCAACGAGCTTGGAATACCCGCATTGATACATACTTCAAGAAGCACGGGTTTGTGCAATGCCCGTATGAACATGCTTTGTATGTGAAGGTATGTCATGATGATATTATGTTTGTTGCTTTATATGTTGATGACATGATATTCATGGGAAATAATGATGATATGATTGAGAAGTTCAAGATGGAAATGTCAAAAGAATTTGAGATGACAGATTTGGGACTAATGTCATACTTTTTGGGGTTGGAAGTAAAGCAAGACAAATCTGGAATTTTTGTCTCGCAAGAGGCATATGCAAAAGATGTGCTAAAGAGGTTCAAAATGAATGATTGCAACCCGGTGTGCACTCCAGTTGAGAGTGGCACAAAACTGTCCCGTTATGATGAAGGCAAGGCCGTAGATGAAACTCAATACAGAAGTTTGGTTGGATGCTTGCGCTATCTAATGTGCACAAGGCCAGATATTGCATATGGTGTCGGCTTGGTAAGCCGGTACATGGAAGAGCCAAAGATGTCACATTGGAAAGCCATAAAGCGAATTCTTCGCTATGTGAAAGGTACTTTATCTCATGGCTTATTCTATTCTCATACTGACGAGTTTGATCTTCTTGGATATACGGACAACGATTGGTGTGGAGACATTGATGATAGAAAGAGCACCGCTGGTTTTGTGTTTTACATGGGAGACACGGCATTTACATGGGTGTCAAAGAAGCAACCAATTGTGACTCTATCAACTTGTGAAGCGGAGTATGTGGCTGCATCTTCATGTGTATGTCACGCGTTGTGGTTGAGAAAATTGTTGAAGGAGATGAATTTTGCTCGAGATAAACCAACCGGAATTTGAGTCGACAACAAATCAGCAATTGAGCTAGCGAAGAACCCGGTGCATCATGAAAGAAGCAAGCATATTGATGTTCGCTTTCACTTCATACGCGAGCATGTTAAGGATGGCGATGTTGAGCTGACTCACGTGGCGAGTCGTGATCAAGTAGCGGATATTTTCACTAAGCCGCTTGGAGCAAAATTATTCAACCGATTCAAGAAGCTACTCGGGATGAGTGCTGGAGCATAATTGAGTTTAAGGAAGGATGTTGGAAATATAAACTCAATTATAGTTGCATGGTCAAATGTTTATGGTTTCTAGGATAATAATTATGTTTAGGAAGTTGTGTGTTTTTATTGTCTAGAAGACTATGCAATTTAATTAGGTAGTTGAGTATTTAATTATGAAGACTAGTTTGGCTATATAAACAATGTAAGAGTAAGAAAAAATTCAGAATTTAGAGAACTTAGAATTTAGAGAGAAATCTAATTGTAAGAGTGTTTTATCAATATATGAATGAGAATTTTCAGTTACTAAGTTTCTCTTTATCTCCACTAATATACACATAGCCTCATATATTAAGAAGACGATCCTATCAGAAATCTCATTGGAGACCAAATTTTACATTTTTTCTGAAATTCTTTAGTATTTTTTTTTTTGGTATTTTACAAATTCTTAATCTAAATAATTATGAACCTTTCAATGATAATGATTTTTTAAAATCTAAAAAATTTAGAAAAATATAAAATTTGGTCTCCAATAAGATTTCAACATGGAGAACACATTGAACGGTTCAGATTAGCAATTAAAATCTCAAAAGTTGAGATATAATCGCGGCTGGTGGTCCATCCGTCAGTCGTGGCTGATTTTAGTCTGCCTCCATTATGGATGTGTTAATCGTATATAATTGTTTGAAGAACTCTTAGATTTGAGTATCAGAAAGACAAAATGTAATAACAATATAGAGAATGGATTCAATCAAAGCGCTTTGACCGGAGTCTCAGTTAAACCCCGTCGGTTCTCAATTTTGAAAGTTCAAACGACCGATCCGAACCGTCAAAATTGAGATCTGACGGTTCGGATCGGTCGTTTGAACTTTCAAAATTGAGATCTGACGGGGTTTAACTGAGACTCCGGTCAAAACGCTTTGATTGAAGGCTTTCTCTAACAATATAACATACTTATTAATATTATTTTCAAATATGAAGGCCGCAATTGAAGAAGAAATATTTTGATGAAAAGTAATTACAGAGCTATTCCAATTGCAAAGGAACCAGGCGACCTCTAAGATATAACAAATATGGTCACGTACTCACATGAATAGAATGAATGAGTCCATCTTTGAAGTAATACACATAAAATTTCATTTTATTATCTTGGGGGAGAACAATATAAGCAATTCATTTGCTATGTATAACAAGTAAACCTCCCTTTCCAATTCACCATACAGTAAGCTAGAAATTGATATATTATCGCTTTTCCCCCTGACAATTTCAAAATTCACAGTGAAACCCAGGGGAAAAATTAGAAATAAATCACTTATTTATACCATTATATTAAAAAAAAATTGCGAAATAGCAATAACAACTGAATTCTCTCTCTTTTAGTCTGAATTAGAAAGAAATGGATAATCTGTATATCCCACAACCGGATCTGGAGTATAAAAGGTGCTCCTATCATACTTGTTCAAAGGTGCATCCAATTCGAACCTCTTAGGCAAGTCTGGGTTTGCCAGAAAAATTCGACCATGCGCAACCAAATCGGTGTAACCGGTAGAAACTGCCTTGTTTCCTTCTTCTCTATCATACCCACCAGCCACAATAAAAGTATTATTAAAAGCTTTTCTCGGGGGTAAAAGACTATGTGGAGTATCAGCTCTTTCACCTACTTGTATCATCCTTGGTTCTATAATGTGGCAGTACACAATGCCAAATTTGTTGAGAGCATTTACCAGGTAGAGGCCAAGTTCCTCAGGGTTTGAATCGCCTGATTCCTGATAGTTAGCAAATGGAGAAAGTCTAATACCAACCCTCTCAGGTCCAATTTCTTTTGATACGGCCTCGACAATTTCAAGTGCAAAGCGGCAACGATTCTCAATGCTGCCACCATACTGGTCAGTACGGTCATTTACTTCGTCTTTCAAGAACTGTTCAATTAGGTATCCATGAGCTCCATGAATCTCAACACCATCAAATCCTACATTACATGATAAGGCAGATAAAAAATGGATAACATGATCATCGTGTAATTTGTGAGAAAAAAGTTGAATAACAGAAAAAATGGATAACACTGAACTTGAATAAAAGAAAAAAGTTCATTTCTATATCACTTTTCAAACCACCAAGGTCAATAATTCAAACCAGTGTCTGAATCCTCAAACTCAGATTAGAGTGTCATCCAGTACCAAGTTCATTTATTCATTTTAGCAAACCAAATAAATGGGTTATGTACTTATGTTTACCATAACAAAGTTATACTGAAAATATTAACCTTGCAGGCTTATGTGATGCTATAAACTCAGTTAGGACCTGAGAGAAAAACCAATAATAAAATAAAAAATAACAGATGCTATTCATCATATATTTTAAATCCAGTACTACAAGAACATACAAGATCAGCTAGTGTTTTACGGTATATTAAAAAAATAAAAAATAAATTTACTGGAAAACATTTTTTTGAGGCTGGCATTCTATAGAGTATGTACAACAGAGATGTGGAGTTTTCATAGTTAAGTCAATGAAATGATTTACTAATATTCATATAATCAAAGAAAACAAGCTAGGGGGCAAATACTGTAAAATCGGCTCATACCTGCTTCGATGGCATTTCGAGCAGCAAGACTAAAATCATTTACAATTTTGGAGATCTCATTGGTCTCCAATTTTGGCGAGTACTCTATCACTTCCCCATTGGCAAGTTGTTTAGGCGTCACTGGCTTGTCAGTAGATGAGATTGAGGCCTGTCCATTTGGTTGGAACTTGGAACTCTGACAAGACAAAACAACTGTGTAATTGAAACCTAAGGTAAAAAAATAATCAAATAATGCGAGGTTGCAAGTTGGTAGACTCTCAATGTGTTACCAATTTTTTAAAAAACAGTTAGATATATACCACCATGAAAATTGACAATTTGGAATATGTCTCTTTAATTGCAAATTAGTTGTATGCCACTCTAAAATAGTTAAATTAGCTTTTGTCCATTAATTTCTCTCAAAACATAGTAATTAGATATTTGCCAATCTGAAATCTATTACTTATTTTCAGATGCCCAAATTACCCTCCTCTTAGTAGATTAAATTATTATTTAAATAAAAAACTTTCAGAAACAAATAAAAATTAAAATATAGCGGCGCCGCTGCACATGCTAGGTTAGTAGGTTTGATTTCTACTTTTCATTGCTCATGAAGATTCAAGTTCTCTTTAGCAGTTCACTGAGAAATTTGATTGTGTGAATATATATGATAATTTTCTTTCATATACTTTGCTTGGTTAGAGAAAGGTCGAAACATGAAGGAATTAATGATGGCATTTAAGGGCTTTCAAGTCTAATATATTAACCAAGCTGTTGGTTGTCCCATTTGATTCATACACTATTTTGTCGGAGTATATAATGAGATTGAAAATACTGGCAGAGAATTTTAATTAATATACTTAATGATTGGTTATTTCAATGTTGATGCTTAGACGATCAATAAGATTTATGCCACTATTTTAATGCACTAGCGACACAGATTTTTTTTTTATCGTTTAATGATGACATATCTCTAATTTGAAATATTTGCAGTGGCACAAATCTTAATCACTCATTTTTTAAAATTTTATTTTCATCCGAAATTAATGGTCAATTTTAGTTTTAGTCTAAAATATCCACTTATGTGTCAATTATCTGTACAAGCTCCATAGAATTTAGAATCCGACAGACGTTACTTTAGCTCAGTGCCGGAGCTAGGAAATATTATTTATGGGGGCTAATTTGTAATTTTTGAATTTTGGGGGACAAAATGCTTAATATATACACATTTTTATCAAATAAGCATACAAATTACTCTCAAATATCAAATCACAGGGGTGCAACAGCACCCTTTGGCACCTGCATTGGCTCTGCCACTGCTTTGGGTCCTAAGTAATTTCTTCATTATCATCATTAAATGTAAGTGTTCATTTAATCAAGCCTCAACAAAGATAAACAAAACTTACTATAGCTTGAAGTTCTACCAGCATGCCAAATTTGGCAAAAGAATATGCCGCCTTTCTCATGAACAGCATCTACAATTGGCTTCCATGCTTCCACTTGTTCTTTTGTCCAAATGCCAGGTGCATCTGGAAAGCTGTGAACGGTATATTAGACACATGCTGGAATGCGAAGCAACTGTTTAGGGAAACCTGGCAATACTGCTACAACATATATTCCTAATTTTACAACTTCCAAAATCCCAAATTATTTCAGACTGAATTACAATTACCCTTCATTTGGTGACCTATTCGGAGGAAATAGTACTTAAATCATATATATTTAAGTCTCAATTAACTCTTTTCCTTTTTGAAAGCTTCAATTGTAAACCTTGCAAATCAAAAGAAAAGCATTACCCTTGTGCAGTATCAGAAACACCTGTTGCCTCTGCGATCAAAAGACCACCTGTGGTTGTTCTCTGGGAATAATACAGTATCGCATGCGGCTGAGGTACGCCATTGTAAGATCTTGACCTTGTTAATGGGGCAAGTACGATTCTAGAAATTTTTAAGAAATCATGAGGACTTAACAAGAAATTTTGTTTTTTTAAAAGATAAGAACAAGAAATTTTACTTAAAAAAAATGAAGGAATTGTTACAAGCAACGTTTTACAGGTTTTAGAATTAAAAATGAAGGATATTGCTACAAACAATATTTACATTCTTTTAATCAACGTATTATAAACTCGGTAAAAGATGGAATTTTAAGTCGATTGTTGTTGGTGAAAATTGATTGTGTTAATTTTTTCACTTGACTTAATGAAAAATAGAATTTGTATTTAATTGTGTTGAATGATTACAAGTATATGGATGTTTATAGACTATTCTAAATAATACTACTAACCATCTTCATCTATTTATCTCCTGTCTAGATAGTACCTAGACTATCTTCCCTCAACTACATTGGTAATCATCTCCAATATTTTACAACATCAATTATTTCTTACCTTAACTCTACACTAATCATATCCCTAACAATGGAGTTAGCATTTCTCTTTGAAGAAAGACTATAAGTAATGAGTATGATAAATCATAAATCTGAGAAGTAATAAAAATCTTGTCTTTACTCTACCTTGTTGAGGTTAGTATTGGTACTTAGAAGTGAAATTGAAAATAAAAAGTTCCCAGTAATCTCACATAATAAATGAATAATCTTAATGAAGAATCAATTTGGCCCTCAAATGCAACTATACATGTGGAAGAGGTACCTAGCCTAAATGGGGGAAAAAAAGAATATTGTTTTCCCCAATAGTCTCTCAGCAAGAAAAAGGGGAAGACTGGTGATAACTGAGCGGTGCACTTCGAAGAACTATATTGTTACATTAAATTTAGTAAGAATTTTATTGTGCTTAAATCTATTTGAACTATGGATCCGTCACTCCCAGTGCCAGCATACGTTTAGGCTTTCTCCGGGATGGTTTATTTAATTGTCTTCAATAATATTGTAATGAGCTTTATATCTTAAAATAGAAGTAGGGGAGTTTGCGCTATTTATTTATTTATTTTTTAATTCTCTCAGCAGAACGCATAATATGTCAGCTTTATTATTAAATGGTGCTTTCAAATAAGCTCTTTTGTCTGTTTTGCATCTTTTCAGGTAACAATTAATCAAGTATACTATTAACTATTAAGCCACAAACAAAAAGAACCTCTTTGTAAAATTAAGTGATTAACATGTCAGTGACACGAACCTGTGAGATAGTTGGAAAGGGCCCATCTTGTGAGGCGTAATTAGAGGAATCTGAGATGTCATTGTTCACTGTATTTTATTTTTCTTTTTCTTTTAGAGGAATCTTTTCTCGTATCCTTCTATTTTTCTGTTTTCGGTTTTCCTCCCTTTTTCTGAAAAATGAATCTCTATATATAGGGCCTCCGACTCCAAGTATCGATCAAAAAAACATATATAATAATAATAATACAGAAAACAAATCATATACGCAAGAAGAAAAAAGGGCTATCTTTTGTTCACGTCGTCCTTTCTAATTGGCAAGACGGAAATTGTAAAAGTAAAATAAATCAAGAGACGAAGAAAGAGTAAAATCGAAAGACCAACAGAGGCGATTCTGGTAGAAGGCCTCCGTTTTTTCCAAAACAGGAGGTGAAAGGAATGCTTAAGTTATTATAATTGCTTATGGAATTTTGGCTTGATGGGATTCTCTCCAGTTTGGTTGACCTGGAGATGTGTACAAAAGGCATCCCGGTACCGGTACGGCTGGAGCAAAAGAGACCAGTCATTGCTTGCCTTCTGAAACTTCCCAACAGACTGGAAGAAAAAGAGATGGTAAGCCTTGTTATAGATCGTCTGCGGCTCACATACGCATAGTTGTGAATTTAAACCGTTTGCTGATCCCTCTCTGTTATAACGCATTTTATACTGGCCTATATGATTAGTCTTGTCGCACAGAATCCGGACTCCGTCAGCACTTACTCAAGTTAACGTTGGTATAGATACCAAATCATGTATCACGCTAGATAACACGGCTGGGTTCCTTCTATAATATGTAATTTAAGGATCAAAACGGATCAAATAGGGATCATATTGCGGTCAAAATATATTTATATTTATATTTTTGTCGAATATGGATGCGGTTAGAATGTAAAGTGGATACAAATATGAATAAGATATTGTCGAATAGAAATATATTTCAGATATTGAAACTGACAATATCTATATATAAATTAACAAACTAATTGAAATAAAAAAAAAACCAATATTAACTTCGATATCATATGTTATCACATATCAAATTCTATATCATCAAATGTAACTAGAGAAAATTTAATATGCACTGTAATACATAGGACTTTATATGCACTGCAGAATTTTTTGGAGGTATTTTTGTAAATTGACAAATCTAATTCAACTAATTTAATCTACATATTGGAATCTCATAGCAAACCAAATTTTACAATTTTTTAAATTTTATTACTTTTTTGTCGAATTTTTTAAAACACGCCATTTTTGAAATGTTATACTATTTACAACATTCCAAAAATGACATGTTTTAAAAAATTAGAAAAAAATAGTAATAAATTCTAAAAAAATTGTAAATTTTGGTTTGCTATGAGATTTAAATATGTAGATTAGATTGATTAAATTAGATTTGTCAATTTATAAAAATACCTCTGAAAAAAATTCGAGATGGATAGAAAGTCTTACGCACTATGGTGCATATTAAACTTTCTCAATGTAACCATCACAATAAGAGAAAAAAAAATAATTTCTATATTATCATCTCACATTACTAGTCCAATCAAAATAAATGAATGTCTGTAAATGCAAAACTTGATAAAATCCTTTCTCTTCGAATACATGAATACGGAAGAGAAATGACTTTATCAATTGTTTCAAAAAGACAGCGGGAGTTAGGTAGTGCTATAGAAGTACGAGACACATCAAATTTCAGTTAAATATTTCATTTCACAATTTCAGAGGACACTATAACAAGCAATTATTTTACTTTGTTTTTATTAATTAAAAAGAGATGCTGTTCCAATTCACCAACAGAAAGAAGATAAAATGAAAACATGACATTTTTTAACAACATCTTTGTTTTTTGAGAAAATTTGTTCATTGTTTTCCTCCCAGGAAAACTTCAGAGTGAGAAAGCTCCCATCCCATTATTTGGTATATTAAACAATTGCAAAATAACATTAAGTCTCAATTGGATTCTCTTTCTTTTAGTCCGAATAAAGAAATGGATAATCTGTATATCCCACAACTGGATCTGGGATATAAAAGGTGCTCCTATTATACTTGTTCAAAGGTGCATCCAATTCAAACCTCTTAGGCAAATCTGGGTTTGCCAGAAAAATTCGACCATATGCAACCAAATCGGTGTAACCGCCAGAGACTGCCTTGTTTCCATCTTCTCTGTCATACCCACCAGCCACAATAAAAGTATTATTAAAAGCTTTTCTCATGGGTAAAAGACTATGCGGAGTCTCGGCTCTCTCACCTACTTGTATCATCCTTGGTTCTACCATGTGGCAGTACACAATGCCAAATTTGTTCAGAGCATTTACCATGTAGAGTCCAAGTTCCTCAGGGTTTGAATCGCCTGATTCCTGGTAGTTAGCAAATGGCGAGAGTCTGATACCAACCCTCTCAGATCCAATTTCTTTTGATACGGCCTCAACAATTTCAAGTGCAAAGCGGCAGCGGTTCTCAAGATTGCCGCCATACTGGTCAGTACGGTCGTTGACTTCGTCTTTCAAGAACTGTTCAATAAGGTACCCATGAGCTCCATGAATCTCAACTCCGTCAAAACCTATATGACATAAGAACCCAAATAAAAATGCTCAAAAACATGGATATCATTATATTGGTGCAATGTGAAGATCAAGTACACAGCGGAAGTTGGGAAAAAAAAGAAGAGAAAATAGTTCATTTCTGTAGCACTTTTCAAATTGCCAATGTCAAACAATTAAAACCAGTGTCAGGACCCTCAAACTCAGATTACAGCACCTTCCAGTACCAAGTTCAGGTATTCAATTTAATATTCCATTAAGTAGATTATATTAACATTAAGAAAGCAATACAGTTAAGCTAAATCATGCAGGACCAGAGGTAATGACACATTCTGGCACAAAAGTCACAACTCCTATTCACAATTAATCGGTAATTGATCCAGTACCCACATCATCCTATCTCATGAAAGAATATATATAAAAAAAAATAAGGGAAATAGGGAATTGTTTTTTACTTAACAGAAATTTTGACACTGGCATCCCACAAAGTTTGT
This sequence comes from Rhynchospora pubera, assembly GCA_028095005.1. Lineage (NCBI taxonomy): Eukaryota > Viridiplantae > Streptophyta > Magnoliopsida > Poales > Cyperaceae > Rhynchospora > Rhynchospora pubera. The sequence goes on from CM051460.1 coordinate 144,094,445, forward strand.
ACAAGTAGAGTTTTGGAGTTTTCATTGTTAAGGTACAAATAATACTTAAACATTCATAAAAAACTCACTAGGGGGCATTATTGTAAAATCTGTTTGTACCTGCTTCAATGGCATTTCTTGCAGCAAGCCTAAAATCATTTACAATTTTGGGGATCTCATCAGTCTCTAATCGCCTTGGTGGTGAGTACTCAGCCATTTCCCCACCGGCGCGTTGTTTAGGTGTCACAGGTTTGTCAGTAGCAGAGATTGGGGGCTGCCCATTTGGTTGGAACTCTGGCAAGATAGAACTGCTGAGTAATTGAAATCTAAAGTAAAAAAAGAATCAAACAATGCATGGATGAAAATTTGAAAGACTATCGATGTGTTACATAGTTTTCTAAAATTTATTTCATTAAAAATTAACTGTCAAGGTTTATAATATATAAGACATTGCTTTGATATCACTTTGTTATAAGCATTGAATGTAAGCCTTCATTTAATCAAAACTTAGCCAAGAGAAATAAAACTCACTATAGCTTGAAATCCTTCCGACATGCCAAATTTGGCAAAAGAATATGCCACCTTTTTCATGAACAGCATCAACAATTGGCTTCCATGCTTCCACTTGTTCTTTTGTCCAAATGCCAGGCGTATCTGGATAGCTGTAAATGTAGTAAATTAATGACACATGCTTGCGATGAAAAGGATCTGTTTCAGTTCAGTATCCCCTAGCAATTGGTTTAAGCACTATTAAAGCAGCCACTAGATTCCTAAATTTATAACTTCCAAAATCCCGAATCATACAAAACTGATTAATTAACCCTGCAATTGGTAACCACTCTGAATGAGCAAGTACTCAATCTACTCAATTTTAGTCTCAATCTCTCGATTAATTCATTTTGCAAGGAAACTTCTATTAAGTGTGAATTTTCTGCTTATTGTGAAATGGATATAAATATAAACCTTGTAATCAATAGAAAAATTATTACCCTTGTGCGGTATCAGAAACTCCAGTTGCCTCAGCAATCAGAAGACCACCTGGAGTTGTTCTCTGAGAATAATACAGTATCGCATGGGACTGAGGCACGTTATTGAAAGATCTTTGCCTTGTCAATGGTGCAAGGACGATTCTGCAAATTTTTGAGAAACCATTAAAGTGAAAATAGAAAAAAGAAAGAGTTCTGACAAGCAACATACAAAGCTTTTTTGACCAACCTAATATAAATCAAGTTATGGATGAAATACAAGCCACGTTATTGCTGCTGCCAATTCCTTGTTCTAATCTTTTCACTTATTGGATTCAGTATTTATTTTTGAAGAAAGATTGAATTAATGAATCAGATTAGTCCCCAGCAATAATAAAGATTATGTACTTAATTTACTGCCAAGCAGTGTTGGTACTCACAACTCAATAACTGATATGCACCGATCACACATTATATGAATAATTTTAATGAAAGCACCATTAAGCCCTGAATAGGAAGAAAATAATTTCCTTCCTGACTTCCTCTTAATTTTCTCTCAGAAGAAAACCAAAAGATGTCAGCTAAATAGCACGTAATTTCTCATACTGAGTGGTGACTCACCGACTCACCAACAAGGGAGTCGGATCCTCTGGTCGTTTTTTACAAACGACCACCTGGTCGTTTTCGATCTGGACCGTCTGATTTAATCTCAACGGTTAATATTTTTTCGGGCCTATCAATCGTGGTACTAGCACGGGGCATCCATAGCCATTAAGATTAAATCAGACGGCCCAGAAAAAGGAAAAAAAAAAGGATAGAGGGAAGGAGAGGTAGTGAGAAATGGCATCAAAGATTCCTCTACTGACGCCACACAAGATGGGGAACCAGATCCTCTGGTCGGCAGACCACCTGGTCGTTTTAAATCTGGGCCGTCTGATTTAATCTTAATGGCTATGGATGCCCCGTGTTAGTACCACGATTGATAGGCCCGAAAAAATATTAACCGTTGAGATTAAATCAGACGGTCCAGATCGAAAACGACCAGGTGGTCGTTTGTAAAAAACGACCAGAGGATCCGACTCCGTGCCTAATGCGGCACCTTCTGTTTGTCGTTCTCGTTTTTAATTAGCCATGACAACAGTCAACAAATGATAAATTAAGACGAAGAAAGAATAAAGGCGGATTAAGGGATGCGTTAATACTGGTAGAAAGCCTCCATTTCATCCAACCACGGGAGGGGAAATGGGTCCAGGAATTATTGTTAAGAACTTTTGTATATTGTTGGGTTCACAAGAGGGATTCTCTCCAGTTATTTTAACCTGGAGACGAACAGAAATCACTTCGGTACGGCCATAACAAAAGACCAATCAGTGTTGGCCGTCGGGATGCCAAGTTCCTTTCCCACAAGACCGGGTGAAAAGAGAGAGCAAAGCAACCAGAGTTGGATCTTCTGCGGCTCAACTGTGACACAGTAATTCTGGGGTAGAGTCCGGAGATCTCTGGCGGTACATTCTATACTAGCCACTGGCTATATTTGCCGCACAGAATCCGGATTTCACCGGCACTTTCTTATATACTGATACCAACCCATGAATAATGAATCAAACTAGTAAACACGGCTATGTTCCTTCCATTTATATTTACATACACAAAGCATGTGTTATGGTTATGAAAGAGCCACGAGTCTAACTATATTAAATTTCGGCCAATGAGATTTTGAAATAATTTAAAATTGCATGAATAGAATAGGTTTATCTTTGAGATGAAGTACGACACACATAAAATTTTAGTTAAATATTTTATTTCACAATTTCTGATCGGACACTATAACAAGCAATTATTTTACTTGGTTTTTATTAATTAGAAAGAGATACTGTTCCAATTCACCACACAGAAAGAATAAAAAAAATGAAAACATGATATTATTTAACAACATCTTTGTTTTTGAGAAAATTTGTTCGTTGTTTTCCTCCCAGGAAAACTTCATAGTGAGAAAGCTCACATTCCATTATTTGGTATATTAAACAATTGCAAAATAAAATTAAGTCTCAATTGGATTCCCTTTCTTTTAGTCGGAAGAAAGAAAAGGATAATCTGTATATCCCACAACTGGATCTGGAATATAGAAGGTGCTTCTATTGTACTTGTTCAAAGGTGCATCCAATTCGAACCTCTTAGGCAAATCTGGGTTTGCCAGGAAAATTCGACCATATGCAACCAAATCGGTGTAACTGCTAGAGACTGCCATGTTTCCATCTTCTCTGTCATACCCACCAGCCGCAATAAAAGTATTATTAAATGCTTTCCTCATGGGTAAAAGACTATGTGGAGTCTCGACTCTTTTACCAAATTGTATCATCCTTGGTTCTACCATGTGGCAGTACACAATGCCAAATTTGTTCAGAGCATTTACCATGTAGAGTCCAAGTTCCTCAGGGTTTGAATCGCCTGATTCCTGGTAGTTAGCAAATGGCGAGAGTCTGATACCAACCCTCTCAGATCCAATTTCTTTTGATACAGCCTCAACAATTTCAAGTGCAAAGCGGCAGCGATTCTCAAGACTCCCGCCATACTGGTCAGTACGGTCATTGACTTCGTCTTTCAAGAATTGTTCGATAAGGTACCCATGAGCTCCATGAATCTCAACTCCGTCAAAACCTATATATAACATAAGAACCCGAATAAAAATGCTTAAAACATGGATATCATTATATTGATGCAATGTGAAGATCAAGTACACAGAGAAAGTTGAAACAAAAAAAAAAGAGAGAAAATAGTTAATTTCTATAGCACTTTTCAAATTGCCAATGTCAAACAATTCAAACCAGAACCCTCAAACTCAGATTACAGCACTTTCCAGTACCAAGTCAGGTATTCAATGTAATATTCCAATTTAGTGGGTTATATTCACAATAAGAAAGTAATATTGTTAAGCTAAATCATGCATGACAAATTCTGGAACAAAAGTCACAACTCCTATTCATAATTAATCGGTAATTGATCCAGTATTACCATAATTAATATACCCACATCAGCCTGTCTTGTGAAAGTATATGAAAAAAAAATAAGGGAATTGTTTTTTACTTAACAGCAATTTTGACACTGGAATCCTAAAAAGTTTGTACAAGTAGAGTTTTGGAGTTTTCATAGTTAAGGTATAATTATAGTACTTAAACAATCATAAAAGAACATGCTAAGGGGCATTATTGTAAAATCTGTTTGTACCTGCTTCAATGGCATTTCGTGCAGCAAGCCTAAAATCATTTACAATTTTGGGGATCTCATCAGTTTCTAATCGCCTTGGTGGTGAGTACTCGGGCATTTCCCCACTGGCGTGTTGTTTAGGTGTCATAGGCTTGTCGGTACAAGAGATTGGGGGCTGGCCATTTGGTTGGAACTCTGACAACATAAAACTGCTGAGTAATTGAAAACTAAAGTAAAACAAGAATCAAATAATGCTTGGATGAAAATTTGAAAGACTGGCGATTTGTTACCTAGTTTTCTAAAATTTATTTCATTGGAAAGTAACTGTCAACTGTCAAGGTATAGAATATGTAAGACATTGCTTTGAGTCCTTATATTATCACTTTGTTACAAGCATTGAATGTAAGCCTTCATTTAATCAAAACTTAGCCAAGAGAGAAAACTCACTATAGATTGAAATCCTTCCAACATGCCAAATTTGGCAAAAGAATATGCCACCTTTCTCGTGAACAGCATCAACAATTGGCTTCCATGCTTCCACTTGTTCTTTTGTCCAAATGCCAGGCGTATCTGGATAGCTGTAAATGAAGTAAATTGTTAGTGCCACATGCTTGGGAAGTTGGGATGAAAAAGAACTGTTTCAGTTCAGGATCCCCTAGAAATTGATGTAAGCTCCATTAAATCTGCCACCATATTCCAAACTTTACAACTTCCAAAATCTTGAATCATACAAAATTGATTAATTAACCTTGCAGTTGATAATCACTCCAAATGAGCCAGTACTCAATCTGCTCAATTTTAGTCTCAATCTCTGTGACACTGAATTTTCTTTAACAAATAAAATAAATAATTTGAATTTTGATAAGGAATTTAGCAATGAAAAATTTTCATGGTGCCAAGTTAATGATAAGCAATAATATAACCACTGTTGCGAATTACAAAACCAGAATTATAAAAACAAATAATCAATTATATAAAATAAGAAAGTCTGCCATAACAAGAGGCGACTTAAAACTTCATGAACAATTACAAGTCAACTTAATTTTATAATACAGTGAAATTTGACTGAAATTATATAAATTAACTCATAAAAATATCAGATAATAGAAGCCTAAATTTTTGGAGCAAGATCGAGTTAAATTTTGAAATGTATAACCAGGGAATTGCTTCCTACACTTCTCAAGTTCTCATTTTTAGAGATTCACTCTCTTTAGACGAAAATGCCACTCATATGTGAATTGAGAGGCGTAAATTGAAGTAATTATAAGGATATTTTCATCCAAAATGGAGTGGATCTAAAAAACCGAGGGGTGTAGGAAGCAATTCCTGTATAAACATAAGAGCAATCAAGTTAAGTTCCTGATTAGTTGGATCGTTGGATGGAGAGGATTAAATTCTGAACTTATCTGAGCCATCAGATCTCTTTAATCTAATCCATTGAACAAGTAACTCCACTTCACCTCAAGTCCGACCCCATCCTCTTCCTTCTTTCCCTTTTCGTTCTTATCCTCCTCCTCCTCCGATTGGCTCGAGCCATCAAAGGTGAATCATTCCCTTCATTTGATCACAATCGTACGGCTGTCGCTCGAGACCTCTTTATTTCTCTGTAACCGACCTGTTAAGTGGGCCCTCTCGGTTGGTTCTTATCCGGATGCCAAGTGGAATTGCGTGATTGGTGCCTCTCTTACACCGACTGACCCTTGCTACTTGCTAGCCTAGCCTATAAATCTTCCTTCCTCTTTCTTTACACTTCACCTTTCTTCCTTTGTTCCTCTTTGTTTTGGGTTCGAGAAAAAGTGGTGGGGCAAGATGAGTGACGAGAGCATGGGCTGTAGCAAAAGAACGAAGGCTGAGGTTGAGAAGTGGTGTTAATCGAAGGTATCTAGTACGTTCTGATTTCTTCTTCTTTCCTTGGTCCAGTAGCTGTGATGTTGATAACTTGATATTGGTCTAAAGAAGTGTGTACCGATCTATACATCCTTAATGAAATAATTTCCTTTCTGTTTTGTCTTGTGCCCCTAAAATAAGGTTGGTACAGTCCAAATTTCAGTTGGTGTGGGATGGAAATCAGGTTCTGGTACGACAAAGGATGTACATGGAAATCGTGTAATAAAACTATGATGTTCAGGAGTTGTAAGTTGGGTACGTGAGGCAAGTTTAGTAATTAGTATGCACATGTGATTATTAGGTATAAAGAAAGCCAAATAGAATTAGTAAGGTAATAACGTGTAAATCAGGGCAAAAGATGCATGGGATTATGGTACTCGTGTGCACCAGTAAGTTGGGATGGAATAATGATTGTTTTGTGATTATTTAACTATTTGTCTTTCTGGTTTAAATAGCTAGCTATATTCAAGTTTAATTAGTACAGTTGTATATATTAATTTAGGATTATCATGCAATTTGAATGGTACTTTCGTGTACCAGCAAAACAGAAATGAATGGGTGACTTTCTTTTTTTTTTTTTGAGGGTCAGGTGGTAAGTACCACACCGACAGATTTTATTAATAAGAAAAATATTTACAAAGAGTAATAAAAGTAAAAAAGAAAACTAAAGTCTAGCAACTATACAGGTAAAATTAAGAAAGAAAGAAAAAAAAAAAACAAGCATATACCTTTGCATTGTATTTGTGTTTAGAGTATAACTATGCATGAGCTACAATTTATTTTAAATGTATACTGCTCTATTTTAAATGGTATTTGTGTTTTGAGGGCTTAACCGAATAAAAACAGGGTTCTTTTTAAAACAAAGGGGAAATTCGTAAATCTTTAGGCTTTATGGGTAGAATTTGATATCGGGCTTAGGCTGTGTTTGGTTGAGGATTAAATGAGGAGTAAGACTCTTAATAGATTTTTAATCTCCCAAACGTAGAGTAAAAAAGGAAGAGTAAAATGGAGTAAGAACCAAAATCAGAGGAGTAAATTACTCCTCCCAGATAGGTGGAGTAAACTTAATCCATGGAGTAAGTCTTCAATTGTGGGTCCCACACTTATTTTTTTCCTCTACATACCCTCATTCTTTGACAAAAGAAAAAGAAAATGGAGGATAGTTTGGTCATTTTATAATTAATAATAATTATTATGTAATATTTTTATATCCTTACTTACTCCTCACTTAATCTTATATTTTTCGTACCAAACATGATTTACAATGTGTGGAGTAAAGAGGCTTAACTACTTAATCCTCCTAAACTTTAATCCTCTTTTACTCCTCTACCAAACACATCCTAATGGATTAGAATGAAAGTTAATTAAAGAATTAATTAACTAAATAAACAATTGTGGGTTTAACAAATAAACAAAGTAGTTAAAGCAAAAGCTAATTAATTAATTAGGAATTCCCTTAGTTAGTCGGATCTCGGGAGATGAGGATAACAGTCTGAGTAAATAAAAAACAAATACCTTGATTTGAATTCACCGACTTTCTGCTCCTAATTCAAAACAAAACAAATAATCCTGACGACTTCTATCTCCAATTGGTTTTTTATTTCGGCATTTTGGTTTAATTTTCAATAAAGTCTAAAGTCTAAACTTTTTGTCCCAAACAAGTTGGGTAGGCTTGAAAGGTAATTGGTATTTACCATCTAACATATTTCCATCCACACCATCCAATATTCTCCTCACATGATAGTCCCGTGATCTGATCTGAATAGACACACCCTTTGATCTTTCTCTTCCCTTTTATTTTCCATTTCAAAATACTTTCTCTCTTATTCTTCTCTTTGTCCTTCAAAATATCAAAACCTAGGTCTGACCGTAAATCCATTTTTTTCCTCTCTACTCTCTCTCTCCCCTCCTCTCTTCTCCTCCGTAATCCGCAGTGCTAAGTCGTGATTCTCTATTTCACGTTTACGAAACTTCTGAAAAATAAGCGACTGGATCCCGCCTCTGGTATTTTCTTCCCCTTTTTTTTATCTCTTTCTTTCGTTTCTAGGGTTTTTTCAGCGTCCGATTTCTAGATTTGTTAAGGTATACGAAGCATTCTCTTCTCGATTTTGCATCTCTAGTCTTTGATTTCTGTTTTTGAGTCGCTTATTTTTCAATATTAGATAATATCGTTGGTCTACTTTGTTTCATCTGTTCGTTGTTGAATTTTGTTTCATTAGAGGTAGATTTTGGCAATTTAATGGTTTAGTTGGAGTCAAATTTGGCATTATTTAAAAAAAAAATGATGAAATGTTAAAACGTTGGAGGGCCGGGGTTTAGGGCTTTAGATATATTTTGATTTTAATTGGTTTCATATTGTTAAATTAAAATCGGTTGTCGTGTTTATTGTGGAAAGAGAAGTGTACTGACATGCTTACCAGTATTTCTTCAAATTTTTGTTCCATTTAATTTTTTTTGACTTCTTATCCGATTTTTTTTTTAAGATCTAGAATTTCTAATCACGCTTTATTTTTAAAAAATGAGAGGATTAAGTATTCATGTGTTTTTTGCATTTTATATTCAAGGATTTTGTTGTTAACATAAAAGATCATATTGTTATATCTAGGAATACGTATGTTGGGATAAGGGACTATATTGTTGACACGAAAAATGAAAATAAGAGATCATATTGTTATATCGAGGGATACTAATGTTGCGATAAGTGATCATATTGTTGACACGAGATATGAAAATAAGGGTGGAATTATGTAGTCGACTTGTTTTGTAGTTATTAGAGTTATGTTATCAATGATGTTCAGATACAAGAAATAAGTGTTCAATTTAGTTAGTGAAGTGTTCATCATGCATAATAAAGATTGATGCATACTTGAATTAGATTAGGTTTAGTCAACATTAATAAGAAGTTAGTTTCGTGTTATAATGTTAAATTAATTTTAGTAAGGGAGTAGCTAGTTATCATATGTGTTCAGTTAGTTTCTGGAATGCACAAGTTAGTGTTTACACATATTCTGTTCTATACATGTTTTGTTAGTAATGCAACAGTTATAATGTTGTTAACATTTCGTATTGGTTAATGTTTATTCTCAATTTAACAGGTTTGTGCTCTATTGATGTTATGGTTGGAGTCGTCGAGTTGTTCTCCTTAAAAATTTCTTTTAATTTGATGAAAACTGAATTTTAGTTGCATTTCTGTGTATTTAGTTTTTTTTTGTTATCTAATTAGTAAATTGTGCCTATCTGTGGTTGTTAAAACCGATGAATTATGAAAAATTGGTAGTTTTGTTGTTACAATTGTTTACTTTTTTTGCGCATGTGATTGGATTATAATCAGAATTTTTATGATATCTTATCGTTTTATAGTTATCGAAACGTCAAATTTGGAATGTATTTAATTGAACACATAATTACAAATAATTCACATCTTGAATGATTTAATTGAACAAAAAAAATTAATATGCTTTCTTGAAGCTTTTTAACTGAACACTTAAATAGAATTAATTCATCCCTTGAGTTGTTTAACTGAACACAAGACTTATTTATCTTATATTTTAATAAGGTATCTAACTGAACACTTAACTGCATTTAAATGATCCCTTGAATTATTTAACTGAACACAAAAACCTCTCATTATGATGGCGTCAGTGCGTGATTTTTTTTAAAAAATTGTAATGACGTCAGCAAGCGATTTTGATGACGTCAGCCGGCGCAAATCCATGATGACGTCAGCAAAAATTGGTGTATGCTGGATTTTTGCATCCAGACCATTCAAAATGGTTCAATTGGATGGTTTGGATGATTTTTTAATGGATGGTGTATATCACACCTGGGCTAGAAATGACACCACGATCTTGGTTATTTCTTGTATATATGGCTGAGTTTTTATGCTGGCTTGTCAAGCCTATCGCAAGCATGCGAGCTTGAACCCTGAAGGCCTGAACCTCTTAGAAGAGAGCCAAATGCTCTTACCACCTGAGCTACTAGACCACATGTGGTTTTATTTTCGATATTTAAATAAATAATTAATAATCAAATAAATTTTAAAGAAATATAAAAAACTAAATAAATTAATCTTTTTTTTTTATATTAGAAACAAGAATAATTCTATCATAAATTATTAATAACTAGAAAGTTAAAACCAATTTTTAAATAACAAGGTAAAATACATTAAAACCAATTGTTAAATAACAAGATAAAATACTTAATAATATATTTCAAAACAGAATTCTATCAATTAAGAATCCGAACTTAATCATCCAAACCCAACCGGTCTGGTTCAATATGGTAACCCAAGAACCAACTAATTTTAAAATTAGGTTGTTTAGGTTTTATCTTAAGTATTTCTACGCAACTGTTAAACGGTCGTTAAGACAGTTGCCTCTTCTTATCAGGGAGCCAATCTAGGATTGTTTAAATACAAGACTATCGAGCCTAATGACCGTCAAGCAAAAGAACCCCAGATAGAATGGTCATTAAGCACCCGAATCATCATAGAATATCGAGGAACTACGCTTAAACTAGTTATTCAAGTGCGAATACGTGGTTTTTATAGATATCTAATCCTGGTAATTTTAAATTATGCATATGCATGTTGATAACTCTTGTTGAATGCATTGCCAACCAATCAAGCTAGAATTTAGGAATAAATAATACAACTCATGTTGAGTTGATCTCATTTGTTCAAGTTGCTATGGGTAACCAAGTGAGTTTGCATATTCTCTTGATATGAATGAACTGGATTGTCTCAGTTCAGCTTAGTCTTACCTGGTAATTTTGAGTTATGATTGTGCAAAGGAAATTTTGAGTTATGATTGTGCACAGACAACTTGACATTATGATTGTGCATGAAAATCAGTACCACTCTCTGGAGTCGGTCGGTCTCCTGCTTCGGCCAACTCGGTAGCGATATGAGGATAGGAAACGTTTTTTGCTACTCAGGTAAGAGATGCGCCCTTTTTGTCACCCAAGTTAAGAGATGGTCTCTTTTTGCCACTTGGGTAGGATACGCCCCTTTTGCCACTCAAGTAAATGGAATGTCTGATTTTGCCACCCAACCGGTTAGATTAGGAGACCTGAGTGAGTTTCGATGATATGCTTGTGTGAATTGACATGTCCTATGGGCCGTTGTGACTTGTTTGCGCTTACACTACGCCATTAATAAACATTAGTACCGGTTTTTTTTGTATTATTAGTACCGGTTTTGCAGCGGTACTAATAATAGGGGGTACTAAAAGCAATAAAAAACCGGTACTAATGAGCCGGTAGTAAATCATGAAATAAACCATATTAGTACCGGTTTTTTATAAAAAACCGGTACTAAAATTAATTCATTTAGTACCGGTTTTTTATAAAAAACCGGTACTAAATTAAATATATTTAATTAAGAAATTATTTAATTAATTAAATAAAAAAAACCGAAAATTAAATTAAATTAGTACCGGTTTTTTATAAAAAACCGGTACTAAATTTATAGGGGCCGTTTGGATCAATGGAGGATTTTGGGGAATTTCATCTTCCTACCATAAATTTATTATAAACAATCCAAACTCTTCACAAATTTACACACTTCCCAATAAATTTATTCCTAGGAATTGCAACTTCCCCAAATTCCCCAAATTCCTAAGCAATCCAAACGGCCCCATAAGGCTGGTACCGATACCGACCCATGAATCATTGTCATCACACTAATAAACACGGCTATGTTCCTTCGATTTATATTTACACATACACAAAGCATGTTTTATGGTTATGAAAGAGCCAAAATTCCGGTCGATCAGATTTGAAATAATTTTAAAATTTTGAATATGATGTTTACATGTAATATTTAGAAATATCATACAAAAACAATATTTAGATTAAATACAAGATTTCTAATTAATTGAAGAACTCAAAATAGAATGATTCAAATTTAATGGCTTTTAAAAATGCTATTTAAATGACATAAAATTTAATAAATAATCAATTATATTGGTCAAGTTGAGAGAAATAACAAAATTTTTAGAAGTCAATATTGGATGGATTGTTCGCGAGTCTACACTCTTCATGAAGTTCTGCTAACATTTTGTTCTATCTTTTTCTGTTTTACTTTTTTTTTTCCTTTCTCTTGTTTTCTTTTCTTTTTGTAACATAAAAAGTCTCTATCTAGAATATCGAAAAAAAAACAACCATTGCGTATGAAAACTGAATTGTGGTTTTGATTGCACACTTGTGGGCTAACTAAGTTTTTTGGCTCCGTTTAGATGGCTTCTTCCCGAAATAAGGAATAAGGAATAACCACTTTTTACCAATAAATTTATTTTTAATCATCCAAACTCTTCACAAAAGTTACACACTTCCTAATAAATTTACCCCTTCCCAATAAATTTCTTCCCTTCTTCCTTCTTCCTACCTTATTCTCAACGCATCCAAACGGAGCCTTTAGTAGTCTTGTGGGTAAGTGAAAATTAGGAACCTATACGTGACCATTGGTGTCTTTTTGTTTGGATGCTATCAACTTCGGAATCACATGCTCTGCTGATCTTAAAAAGTCGATGATGGACGATTATGGAATCCGCTTAGATCCATTATGCAAACCTATAATCTAAACTGTCGCATCAATGATGGATGTCCCGTGATTAATATCAGGTCCATCAAGATTCATGCGGTCCATAAAAATCTGTCCATTGAAATTAGATCGGACGGCTCAGATCGAAGATTAGCACTCTGCTGGTTAAAATTTTTTAATTGTGCTAAATATCATATATTAATCAATTTCTCGCTATTTTGGTGTATGTGCTAAATGTTAGGATAATAAGTATAAGTATTTGAGGTTGTATTTTGGATGTATATTTAGCTGTTGACTTGATGTCAATGTAGCAGACTAAGGGCTCTGTTTGGATGCAAGAAGAAGAAAGAGGAAGAAGGAAGAGGGAAGAAAAAAAATTATAAACAATCCAAACTCTTCACAAAGTTACACACTTTCCTATACTTCTTTTCACTTCTTCCCTTCTTCCCTTCTTCCCATACCTATCCAAACGGAGCCAAGAATGTGATATGGTTTAGTTTGTAGCTAACTTAGTTCTCTAAGGGCTCGTTTGGTAGTGCCAAGTTTAGCTTGACTTTTGAATCAACGAAATAACCTACATGCCTTGCATTGTCAAATAACTTTGGGGTCAACGGAATTAGCACTACCGTCCTAACTTGACCATATATTTAAGTTTTTCTCAAACACCAAAAAACAAAATTTTATATCGTATACGAAGAGAAAAACCTTGAGAAGAAACTTTTATATTTTAAAATTTCATATTTCGAATTTCAAATTTCAAAATTTCAAAATTTTAAATTTTAAAATTTCAAAATTTCAAATTCCAAATTTCAAAATTTCAAAATTTCAAATTTTCAAAATTTCAAATTTCAATTTTTCAAAGTTTCAAATTTTAAAATTTCGATTTTGAAAATATCAAAATTTAAAATTTTTAATTCTAAAATGTCTAGATTAAAATGAATGTTATAATTGAATGCATTTACTTTGATCACTAACTTTTAACCTATCATGCCAAACAACAATTACTAACTTTAAGTTAGTACTAACTTCTATTAACTTTAACCTCAAACACTAATCTCAAAATGCTAACTTTAACCCTTGATCCCACTAAACTTTGATGTTGCCAAACGAACCTAAATGTACTTCTTTTTTGTTGGTTGTAATTCTTGTCAGTTGTAAGTTTGGCGTGGATAAGTAACATTTATTTAGTTCATGGCAATGGCAATAGTGATCGTATATTCATATACAGTTTCGTCAGTTAATCTACTACTAGAACGAAATTGCATTTACTATTATTATATCAATTTGTTGCATTCTACAAAGGTGCAAACGTGTTATATATATGATATTGCAAAAAATCTTTTACCAATTTGGTACATATTATCGATAGCTATTTTGAAAGATACAATTTTTTCTATTTAATTTGCGTGAAATTAAGAGGAATGCTTCACGAGAGGCTGGATGAGCATGGGATTTTTCGTCCAAATTAAATAATTCATATTTCTAAGATTTAAAAAGTCGGTAGGAAAACAAACGGGTATATATAAGTTAATCATATAATTAGAGGGGTACATAAGCGAATTTAGAAATTTGAGGGGCATAAAAACAATTTTTCCAAAAAAAAACCTCTTGTATTATTTATTGATGACTGATGTCAGTGGCACATATGGCTGTCAACGATATATCGTTTCAACGTTTTCCGTTCCGTTCCGTAATTTGCATTTCGTTTCCAGAAACGGAACGGTAAACGGAATAATATGGCATATCGTTGTTGAAACGGAACGGTAAACGGAACGAATCATTTCGCTTCCGTTTCGACAAATACATATGTTTACAGTGTAAATATACGTTGTTCCGTCCCATTCCGTCCAACCGAAACGAATAACGGAATGGAATGGCATATCGTTTATTGAAACGGAACGGAATACGAAATGGAATAGCATACCGTTTATTGAAATGAAACGGCAAACGGAATGAGCCATTCCGTTGCCGTTGTAAACGTTAGACACCCCTAATGGCACAGACCTGTGAGAGAGTTGGAAAGGGCCCATCTTGTAAGGCGTAAGTAGAGGAATATTAGATGCCATCGCTTACTTAGATCCTTGTTTTTTTTCTTCCTACTTCCTATCTTTCTCTCTGCCTTTCTGCAAACCGAGTGTCTATGTGTAATGCCCAGCGATAAAAGGAAATTTATTATTAGTTATACCAGAAGAATAAAAGTTTTATTATGCAACTGATCATACGATTTATATTTTATAAGAAATGAACGGTTCCTGTTAATTCCCTCCACATTAGAATTTCCCGAGGAAGGAAATGCGGTATCTTCCGTCTCTTGTTTTCCTATTTAATTGGCCGGTCAACAAATTTGAAAAGTTAAATAAATTAAGAGAAGAAAAAAGAGTAAAAATGGAAGACTAAGGCTTCGTTTGGATGCGTTGAGAATAAGGTAGGAAGATGGAAGAAAGGAAGAAATTTATTGGGAAGAGGTAAATTTATTGGGAAGTGTGTAACTTTTGTGAAGAGTTTGGATGGTTAAAAATAAATTTATTGGTAAAAAGTGGTTATTCCTTATTCCGGAAAGAAGCCATCCAAACGGAGCCTAAACGAAGACTAGAGGCCATATTGCCAGAGAGCCTCTCTCTATTGTTTTTAATTCCAGAACAAGGAAAAAGAGTGCTAAGTTCTAATAGCGCTGATTGCTTACTATTTTTTTGGTACGTGAAAAGGAATTTCAAAGGAATATTTCCTAATGAAAAGCACCATTTGAGACGAATACTGCTTGAAGCAAATAATCAGTTGAGGAATTTATAATTTAGGCCTTTTGTTTTACTTGATATCTCTAATTTCTTTTGCTTAAATGACGAGGTCTCTTTGATTATTTTAAATTTTGATTTTGTTCTTGTGGTTGACATAATCATTTTATTATCTTTTTTTTTGTTAATGCATGTGAGGATTAATTATCGCCGACTAATCTTTTAAACGAAAAAGAGAAAATTGAGTGTTCTAATCTCTGAAAACAAATCTTGTTCGTATAATGGATTAACAGCCAAAACAAGAGCAAGACGCACAAATATGGATGGCACCACATATTGTAAAATAATTATTTTTTATAAAAATAATAACATAGTTAAAGAATTTACTTATAGATAGTAAGAAAAATCTATTGACAAAAACAAGTTCCTCTAGGTAGAGAAGTTGAAAATTGAAGAACATGTAAAGTTTAAAGCCTAAAGTGGGGCAAGTCGTGACTATTGTTACCTTACTCAGCAACATTACGAATGTGTTAATCGTATATAATTGTTTGAAGAACTCTTAGATTTGAGTATCAGAAAGACAAAATGTAATGAGATACTTATTAAAATTCTTTTCATATATGAAGGCCGCAATTTTGAAGAAGAAATATTTTGATGGAAAGTTATTACAGAGCTATACCAATTACAAACAATAACAAAATTTGAAGGAACCTGGCGACCTCTAAGATATAACAAATATGGTCACATGAATAGAATGAGTCCATCTTAGAAGTAACACACACAAAATTTCATTTTATTATCTTGGGGGTAACAATATAAGCAATTCATTTGCTATGTATAACACGTAAACCTCCCTTTCCAATTCACCATACAGTAAGCTAGAAAGACAAAACATGATATTCGTCTAAGTAAATTGATTGTAGTTTTCATCCATGGCAATTTCAAAATTCTTGGTGAAACTCGATGGAAAGAATTAGAAATAAATCACCTATTTATACCATTATATTAAACAATTGAGAAATAGCAATAAATCACAACTGAATTCTCGATTTCTCGCTCTTTTAGTCCGAATTAGAAAGAAATGGATAATCTGTATATCCCACAACCAGATCTGGAGTATAAAAGGTGCTCGTATCATACTTGTTCAAAGGTGCATCCAATTCGAACCTCTTAGGCAAGTCTGGGTTTGCCAGAAAAATTCGACCATATGCAACCAAATCGGTGTAACCGATAGAGACTGCCTTGATTCCTTCTTCTCTATCATACCCCCCAGCCACAATAAAAGTATTATTAAATGCTTTTCTCATGGGTAAAAGACTATGTGGAGTCTCGGCTCTTTCTTCTACTTGTATCATCCTTGGTTCTACCATGTGGCAGTAGGCAATGCCATATTTGTTCAGAGCATTTGCCAGGTAGAGGCCAAGTTCCTCAGGGTTTGAATCGCCTGATTCCTGGTAGTTAGCAAATGGAGAGAGTCTGATACCAACCCTCTCAGGTACAATTTCTTTTGATAAGGCCTCAACAATTTAAAGTGCAAAAGCGGCACCGGTTCTCAAGACTGCCACCATACTGGTCAGTACGGTCATTGACTTCGTCTTTTAAGAACTGTTCAATTAGGTACCCATGAGCTCCATGAATCTCAACACCGTCAAAACCTACATGACATAAGAACCCGTATAAAATTGCTCAAAATGGATATCATAATATTGGAGTAATGTGAAGATCAAGTACACACCTAAAGTTCAAAATATATATCTATAGTTCATTTCTGTAACACTTTTCAAAGTGCCAATGTCAAACTATTCAAACCAGTGTCAGGACCCTCAAACTCAGATTACAGTACATTCCAGTACCAAGTTCAGGCATTCAATTAAATATTCCAATTAAGTGGGTTATATTACAATAAGAAAGCAATACCGTTAGGCTAAGCCATGCGGGACCAGAGGTAATGACAAATTCTGGCACAAATGTCATAATTCCTATTCCTCATTAATGGGTAATTGAACTAGTTTTACCAGAATATACCCAAATCAGCCTGTCTTGTGATGGTATATGAAAAAATAAGGAATATTTTATTTTACTTAACAACAATTTTGACACTGTCGTCCTACAATGTGTGTACAAGTAGAGTTTTGGAGTTTTCATTGTTAAGGTACAAATAGTACTTGAACAATCATAGAAAGCTTGCTAGAGAGCATATATTGCAGAATTAGTTTGTACCTGCTTCAATGGCATTTTGTGCAGCAAGCCTAAAATCATTTACAGTTTTGGGATCTCATCGGTCTCTAATCGTCTTGGTGGTGAGTATTCATTCCTTTCCCCACCAGCATGTTGTTTAGGTGCCACAGGCTTGTCGGTAGAAGAGATTGGGGGCTGACCATTTGGTTGGAAAGCTGACAAGATAAAACTGCTGAGTAATTGAAATATATTGGAAAAAGAATCAAATAATACATTGACGCAAATTTGAAAGACTATCAATGTGTTACCAAGTTTTTGTAAAATTTATTTCATTGGAAATTAACTATCAAGGTTTAGAATACAAGATTTCTTTGAGTCCTTATATCATCATTTTGTTACAAATGTAAGCCTTCATTAATCGAACCTTAGCCAAGAGAAAGAAAACTCACTATAGCTTGAAACCCTTCCAGCATGCCAAATTTGGCAAAAGAATATGCCACCTTTCTCCTGAACAGCATCAACAATTGGCTTCCATGCTTCCACTTGTTCTCTTGTCCAAATGCCAGGCGTATCTGGATAGCTGTAAATGTAGTAAATTAGTGCCACATGCTTGGGATGAAAATGAACTGTTTCAGTTCAGGATTCCCTAGCAATTGGTGTAAGCCCTATTAAAGCTGCCACCAGATTCCTAAGTTTACAACTTCCAAAATCCTGAATCAATTAATTTCCAAAATCCTGAATCAATTAACTTATCTTGCAAGGAAGCTTCTATTGAGTGTGAATTTTCTGCTAATTGATAAAATGAATATAAACCTTGCTAATGAAAAGGAAAATTATTACCCTTGTGCGGTATCAGAAACTCCAGCTGCCTCAGAAATCAGAAGACCACCTGGGGTTGTTCTTTGAGAATAATACAGTATTGTTTGGGGCTGAGGCACGTTATTGAAAGCTCTTTGCCTTGTCATTGGTGCATAGACGATTCTGGAAAATTTTGAGAAACCATTAAGTTGAAAATAAAAAAGAGAGAGTTCTGACAAGAAACATACAGAGCTTCATTAACCAAACTAATATAAATTAAGGATGAATATAAGGCACATTATTGCTGCTGACAATTCCTTGTTCTAATCTTTTCACTTACTGGATTTAGTGTTTGATTTTGAAGAAAGATTTAATTAATGAATAAGTTAGTCTACAATAATAAAAATCATGTACTTTACTGCCAATCAGTGCACTGATCACACATTGCAACAACAACTAAGCCTTTTGTCCCAAACAAGTTGGGGTAGGATAGAAAAGAAACCCAACAAGAGAAAATAATTTTAATGTAAGGCAGAATTAGGCCCTGAATGCAATAATACATACCGTACATTTATCTAGTCTGGTGAAGAGGAGCAAAATAAATTTCCTTCCTCTAAATTGTCTGTCAGCAGAAAACCAAAATATGTCTACTAAATTCCACCAAATATGTCTACAAAACCAAAATATGTCTAATAAATTTCCTTCCTCTAAATTGTCTGTCACCAACAAGTTTGATCTTTTATCTATTTTGCAAAATTCTTTGAGGTAACAATATATCAAGGATCACACCAAAAAAAACAACCTCCTGTATAATTAAGTGATTAATGTCAGTGGCACAAACCTGTGCAAGAGTTCGAATGGGCCCATCTTGTGTGGCGTCAGTAGAGGAATCTTAGATGCCATTTATCACTACCTCTGCTTCCCACCTATTCTTCTTCTTTTCGGTTTGTTTTGTG
This sequence comes from Rhynchospora pubera, assembly GCA_028095005.1. Classification (NCBI taxonomy): domain Eukaryota; kingdom Viridiplantae; phylum Streptophyta; class Magnoliopsida; order Poales; family Cyperaceae; genus Rhynchospora; species Rhynchospora pubera. Next base: position 144,113,685 of record CM051460.1, read on the forward strand.
TGAAATTTTCTGGTTTGTGTATTTTCTGTATTTGTACTTTTCGTAATGAAAAGTGGTATGTGGCCTGGAGAAGACACAATGAATGCTCAGCTGGCAGGGCTTGAAGAAATAGAGGAAGAAATGGAGATGCTTGCGAGTGCTCCCACAGTCCCACTGCCTGACAGAAGACTTGCTTTGCTTTTGTTATGTTTGTTATTGCCTTATTGGGTAATAAGTGCAATGAATATTATTGCTAGTTTTGCTATAGTTGCTATTTGTGGTATATTTGGCGTGTTGCCATTTGTGGTATATTTGGCGTTTGAGATGTTATGTGGTTAGATGGCTGATTGGCTGGTTGATTGCTGTTTGTGTGGAACTGAACTGGTTGCTGGTGTACGTGGCACTTAGCTGTTTGTCAGGTTTAGATAGTTACATAGATGAATAAGGAGGGAAGGAAGTTGATAGATCTCAGAGTCAGAGATACTGTTTGAGGTTTTGTTTGTATTTTGTTTTGATTTGTTGCTTTTCGTAATGAGAAAAAATTCTTATTTTTATCTCTATGTATATGGCATCTATAGTTTCTCGTTCTCCTTTTTCATTAGCTATGAAAACAATTGATAAAAAGCCTGGAGATGAATTAGTGTTTAACTTTTTTGTATATAATATATTGTTGGGTTGAGAAGAGGAATTCTCTCCAGTTAGTTTAACCTGGAGATGAATAGAAGGCCCGTCAGTACGGCCAAAACAGAAGACCAATCAGTGTTGGCCGTCGGATGCGAAGTTCCTTTCCCACAACACGACCGGGAAAAAATGAGAAAGCAGCCAGGGTTGGATCTTCTGCGGCTTACATGTGACAAAGTAATCCTGGGGGTACGTCCGAAGCTCTCTGGAGGTACATTGTATACTAGCCATTGGTATACTTGCCTCACAGAATCCGGACTTCATCGGCACTTTCTCTCGTTTGGTACCGATACCAAGTTACCAATAGGGCTGCCGACGGAATAACGTTTGCCGTTTTTATGGACGTCCGTCCAAACGGAACGGCTAACCGTACAAATTACCATTTCGTTTTCAGAAATAAAATGGGATGACATACCGTTGTTGAAATGAAACGGTAAACAAAATGGTTTATTTCGCTTTCGTTTCGATCAATAGTGCAGTTTTTAGTGTAAAAACACATTGTTCCGTCCAAACAGAACGAATAACGGAATAAAATTACATTTCGTTTTTTGAAATGAAACGGAAAACGAAATTAAATGAGCATATCGTTTCTGAAACGGAACGACAAACAAAATGGCCCAATCCGTTGACGTTTCGAACGTTAACAGGCCTAGTTACCGACTCCTGAATCATCACACTAGTAAACACTCCTATGTTTAGGGGTGAGCAAAAAGCTCGTAACTCGTGAGTTACTCGAACTCGACTCGTTAAAAGCTCGATTATAACTCGAGCTAAAAGAACTCGAGTTGGCATAACTCGAGTTGAACCAACTCGGTTAATAAATGAGTCGAGTTTGAGTTAGGCTCAACTCGGCTCGTTGACTCATGAGCTGACTCGTGACGTAATAAATTTTAATTTTTTGGAGATAATCACCATGATCTATGAGTATTAATCTTGAGTTTCAAGACATATTTTGCTTCAAATCAATGGAAAAGAATAAAATTGATAATAAAATTTATTTTTTTATATTATTGTAATACTCATAAATAATTATTGCATCTATTCACTATATTCACGAGTTGAATACCGAGTCACGAGTTGACTCGAGTTACAAAATGGCGAGTTCGAGTTGGCTCGGTTAGCTCGGAACTGCCTCCCGAACGAGTCACGAGTTGACTCGAGTTGTAACGAGTTCGAGTTCGAATTATGCTCAACTCGCTCGAACTCGGCTCGTATACAGCCCTACCTATGTTCCTTCGATATATATATTTACAATTTTACATACACAAAGCATGTTCATGAAAGAGCCACGAGCCCACGAGTCTAACTAGTAACTATATAAAATTTCAGCCGATGAGATTTGAAATAATTTTAAAATTTTGAATATGATGTTTATATTTTTAAAATTTTTGGTTGAATACAAATCCATACTAATTCCTAATTCGTTTAGCTTTTAAAAATTTTGATTTTATCTATTTTGCTTTTTGACTTGTTATTTTTTTGGCAAAATCGGATATAAGCTCCTCAAATCTTTGCTATCCGGATATAAACCCTATAATCTAAAATCAGATATAAACCCCTCTATTCATCTTTAGCTTGGAAATAAATCCTTTTCACAATTTTTTATTATAATTTAATAAAGAATATCTAATTTTTAAAATTGTGACTAAAATGCCCTCAAACTTCTTTATTTCCCCACCATCTCGTATCTGCTCTTTTTCTCGTCCTTTTCTGGCTCTGTTACCCTTTCTATGTTCAATTGCTTTGATATATCAACAAATTTTAATGCATGTTGAAAGCCTTGTTACTTTGTTCTTTCTCAAGTGAAAACTACAAAGACAAGGGTACTTTTTTTTTTATGTAAGTTGACTTATAATCAACCCACATTCGTCGATGCCTTCCTTATCACCATACTATGAAAAACAATTAACGAAAACAGTTAATGGAAACAACCAGAAAAATAAAAATTAGAATTAATTTAAAATGAATCAATTGAAAAATGGGATGTTGTGTTTAATTGGATGTCCTCATGTCATCTCTTTTCTAAAGAGGACCTACACAGTCACGATTAATAGAAAGGAAAAGACAAAAATCATTAGGATAAAGTGCCTTAATGACTTGGTGACAAAAAAATTTTCTGTTTCGAAAGAATTACTTTGATATCGCCGCAGAAGATAGAGGGACATGAAGATGGATTGCACATTACCAAGACGAGAGTAGTTTTGCTGGGCAGGGGCATTTTAGTCGCAACTTTAAAAATTAGATATTATTTACTTAAATTATAATATAAAACTATGAAAAGGGTTTATTTCCAAACTAAACTGAATTAGAGGGGTTTATATCTGATTTTGAAGATTAGAGGGGTTTATATCCAGATAGCAAAGATTTGAGGGGTTTATATCCGATTTTGCCTATTTTTGTTTATATTTTAAGTTTTCAAGTAACTGATAAGATAGCCTAGTTGTATAATTATTTTTTATACACATTGTCTTTTTTCCGTTATATCACCGATTTATCGAAAAATCACATTTTAAAACCTTGATATAATTGATCACAAAATTTCTTTTTGACTGAATACATAAAATTAAGTGATATTGTGAAGGAGGAAAAATAATAAATTTCAGCATTCTATAATATACTCATCTAAGATATAAATTAATTCGCCTTACTGCTTTTTGTCACCGATTTGTTAACGATAGTTTTTTTTTGTATTTTCTATAATTATAATTAGTTTTTCTTTTTTTTGGCTAAATATATGGACATATAAAATATATTTGAAAATTTAAACTAGATATATTTGAAAATCTAAAGTAGTTTATGTCTAATCTATAGAAAAAAATTATTCCCTCCTACAACATGCGATCTGAGTCCTCCAATTTTCATTAATCGATCGATTTGAATTTATGTAAGAAGTTTTCCCTTCTTATAATTCTTATAACTATCATTCTAAAAAAACTATTTTTTTAAAAAAACATGATTTTTAATTATAGAAAACTAAAATTCTCAATCCAAAAAAACGCTGCGACTACCATACCTAGTATGTTTTATGTTATATAAGTAGCATTTCAATGAACATAAAATCGTGCCAATGTAATTAATAAATTTCAACATCATGAGCATCGTCATTTTTTTTAGGATTTGTTTTTAATGAGGAAAAATTTAGTCATTTAAAATAAAGAATGACAATTTTGGTAATGGTATTTTTTAAATTTAGTATGTTTTTAGAGAAATAGTGGCATAAAACTAATTTTAGCAATTTTATGATGGCAGAAATTTAATTAGTAATTTAAAAATGATATTTTTCTAATTGACAAAATTTACATAAAGCTAATTACCTATTTTATATTTTTATTTCGTTCTACTGAGTTTAAAATCTCCCTTGATAGATTTTGTAGGTCCTACTTGTGCCGGATCCCATTCTTCATTCCCTTACGGATCCTACGCTAGACTCCTCTCCAGCAATAAAAACCACGGAAATCGAACCCCTTCTCTCTGACGATCCCTTTCCTCCTCCGCTGAAAAAGCAGTCCGTCGCTCCTCTTGCCTTCGTCACTTTACAGTTTACAGGTACGAATTGCAAGTTCATTCTATTTCCTTTTCTTTCACAAACTTCTAAATTTCATTCTATTACTTCTCCATTTATTTTAATTCTCCAAATTGACAGCGCTCTTATCTTTCTCTTTTTTTGCTGAGTTCAGTAAATCAATATTCAAAGTCCGCACCCATCCCTGTGATTTCCTTTCTCTTCTCTCTCTTCGTCAGTTGTAATCTGGTACTTAAATTTGTAGATGTACCATTAATTTATAGATATATGCGCTGCTTAAATTGTGTATTGGCTGTACAAGGGGAACACCGACCAATAATCATCCCTGGGTTAATTTTAACAAATTCCACTCCTTTATCTTTTGAGAACTTCTAAGTAGCTTACTTTGCAATGGTTTTTGATAAGTGATGCCATAGCTGGTTCAAATTAAACAAAAGGAAGGTAATAGATATTTAGTTCAGTTCACAAAATTAAAAGAGCATGTATAAATTAGAATGATGATCAGATAGATTGTCATCATGATATATAGTACCATGGAAAACAGAAGTGTCTTCTTTTATCAAAAGTCCATTGTTCATATTAAAAGTTCAAAAGCAACTACATAAACCAACCCAAAGAAATTATGTTCCCAGTCACAATGTTTTAAGCAGTAGCACTTATAGTTTGTTTGAAATTTTTTCCATCAATTCTAGTCACATGTTTATCTTCTTTGTTGGGAAGACTCTTAGTTTGCATGCCCCTTACATAGAAAAGAAAATCCGATTTTGATTTCCTTCTCACCAGGGCCATGAAGGCAATCAAGAGAAACTGGGAGGATCTCCCCACAGAACTCCTCCATCTCATTGTGAGAGAACTCCCTGACTATTGTGATTTCATCCGATTACGTGCAGTTTGCAAGTCGTGGCGTGCCTCCCTCTCTGTTTCCTACCTGCCTCCACAATTCCCTTGGATCCTCAAACTTGGTAAGGGGAACAAACCTCATTTGAAGTTCTAGTGCATCGCTTCCCAAAAAGTGTACACCATCCATGCTGCCGAATCCTCCAACAAGGAACATGTCAGCCTTGCCATCAATCTCATTCGTCAATTCGGTAGTGGGGATCAGTTTTCTCTTTTGAGGTACAGGCAATATGGTCAATTTCCTGAGAGATACTTATCTATTCTGAATACACTTATTAGTAGAGAGGTTGGTCTCCCTTTTCTGGATGATTCTGAATCCACCAACTCTCATCTTGGTCCTGAACCTCTCCCAAGCATGTACCATGCACATTTTAGTCCTGGAGACTTGGGATACAGGTGTGCCTATTCTAAGGGTTTGTTTTTTATGATCGAACACAACACCCAGAATAAAGTTACAAAGGTTTTGGACATTGGTAGCCATAAAGAAGTGTGCGTCATACCATCACCAGAAGGTGAGTCCCATGTAAGGGCTGGTCCATACTTGGTCGAGTCATCTGGAGAGATTCTGAGAGTTAATTACACTGTTAGCTATAAAAGGGCAAATTATAAATTTACCATTCACCGGCTAGAATTAACAAATGGTAATGGGCAGCCTTGCTGGGTCAAGATAACAAGCATTGGTGACCAAATATTGTTTTTTTATTTCATTGCTGGTCGTGCTTTCTCCCTGAGAGCTACTGATTTTTCTGGCTTCAAAGGGAACCATATCTACTTCATAAGACGTGTACGGCGCGTCTTTGGTCAAGGTCCACCAGTTAACGTAGTTAATAAGTATTACATAAGAACTGGTGAAACAGAGTTTGTCCGGCCCCCTTTTAATCGAGAGAAATCTATTACATGGTTTGTGCCTTTCTTAAATCCATATCTCAAATCAATGCATCACTGATCAGCATAAAGCAACTTATTGCAGTCAGGGCCTCTGATTTGTGGCAGTCCAGTTGGTTGTCTCTTGTGGTAATGATCCAGTTTGAATATCTATTCTGGCAATGATTTGTTCCCTGTTTCCTTGTTTGCTTCTCATTGTAAGAATGTTTTGAGATCTTAATCTTTCTGTAAAAATTTTATATCTTTGAACTCTAATGGAGCTTAATGCAAAGATATTTCCAAGAATGATCATTGTGTTGTGGGGAGCAGATATATATCATCATATCAATGATATTGTTGAATGGTTTTTTCCTGTTTTATTAATTTTGGGTAGATGATTCTTATTCTTGTTACATGTTTGCACAAACTGTTTACTTCTTAAACTGTGTCCCCTCTTATTTGAGGGACTTAAAGAATGGAACAAAATCCTCTACAGTCCTTTTTTTGACTGCTCCAAGCAGTCTTTTGTTTTTTTTTTAATATTTCAAAATTTAAAAACTCAAATGGAGAATCCAAACCGTTGATCTTGTTAAATTTTACCGGCGATGCGTTTTCATATAAATTTTATAAAATTTGAAGTCGATTTGATACTAGATCAAGAGGTCAACAAATGAACGAATCTGGTTAGATTAATTCTAATACGTTCATAATTATGTCACTTAATCAAGTATCAAATCGATTTTAAATTTTATAAAATTTATATGAAAACGCATCGCCGATAAAATTTAATAAGGCCAACGGTTTGGATTCTCCATTTGAATTTTTAAATTTTGAAATATTAAAAAAAAATAGAAGACTGCTTGGAGCAGTAAAAAAAAAGACAGTAGAGGATTTCGTTCCCTTAAAGAATAACACGTAGAAGATTTGGCATTCAATGATTATAAGATGATCAATTCAGGTTGGCTTACATATCACTTGCATTCTGCCAAGTAGCTGATAATACTTGGTATTTTTTTAACAGATACCTTCAAAATGGTTGAGAAGATCATGTGGTCATGATTGTAATTGTCTGCTGCTGCAGATAATGACTTGGCCCTGATCAAACTCCCCTTTTTTAACGTGGGGTTTCATTTCATTAGAATTTTTTTTTATCAAAAATGAATGGATTTAGTGTCATTTGGTTGGAATTTCTATGTAATTAGATCCAACAAAATCCTTAGAAATCAATTCAAATGAAATGAAATGATATCCCACGTAAAAACATTTTGATCGGGCCCTTAATTTATTTCGAAGGACTTCCTATTTAACGATTATGCAATAAGCTTATATTTCGAAAGGGTATAAAATTATTTTCTGATTTATAAGAACGCTTGTATGTTATCTGTAATTAGAAATTTAGAATAATTGTAACTTTGATGCTTCTATAAGATATGTATATGTATATTGTACTCCATCTACAAATTAAATAAGTGTGTTTCACCATTATTTATTCCATGACTAGTCGTAAATTGTTATTTTTTTCGATTTACATTCCTACAGTTAAAATCAAACTTTAATTAGTAAATATAAAAAATCACTTATTATTTGAGCCGTGTTCATCCAATTCATGATTCTACATTAGGCGGAACAGACACAAAATAGCAACGAGTAATTACTTCTTACATGAATAATAATAGCAAATACGGAACTAAACTTAGTGCCAAATAGTTGCAGACACGTAAATCAAAAGTTATAAATGTAATGATCTAAAAATGGACGAGGCCACTTAATTTGCAAAGCCTACTAAATAACACGGTGCTTGCTTGCCTAGTTGCCTCTTAGCAACGCAATTCTGATTTTAATTTCCTTTTAGACTCTGTCATGATTTCATGAAGGCAGTCAAGAGAAACTGGGCCGATCTTCCAATAGAACTCATCCATCTCATCTTGATAAAACTCCCTGACATTCGTGACTTCATACAATCACGTGCAGTGTGCAATTCATGGTGTGCCTCCTTCTCTGTCTCCGACATGCCCACGCAACTCCCTTGGATCCTGAAACTCGATCCAGGGATGCAGCCTCATTTAAATTTCTACTCCATTGCTTCCAATAAAGTCTACACCATCCGTCCTCCAGACTCCTCCAACGAGGAGCATGTTGGCCTTGACACCATTCTCATTTGCCAATTTGGTAGTGGGGATCAATTTCTCTTTTGAGGTACAGGCAACCTCATCATTGTCAGCGATACTTTTCTGTTATGAATCCACTTATAGGTGGCAAGGTCTGTCTCCCTTTTTTGGATGAAACTAAAACCAGTCGTCCTACTTTGGTTTATTGGTCATCCTCTCCGAAGAAAGTACAATGTACTTTTCTATAGTGCAATTTGATCGTAAACCAATTGATGGCAATTCAGACTGCATTGGAGGAGACTTAGGATACAGGTGTGCATATTCAAAGGGTTTTCTTTTCATGGTCGATGTCCATTTGAATGCTCGGGTTACAAAGGTTTTGGAAAACCGCAGTAAGAAAGAAGTGTATATTGTACCACCACCACAAGGTGAATCTCAAAGCATGGTTTCTCCTTGCTTGGTCGAATCTTCTGGAGAGATTTTGAGAGTTAATTAATACTGTTTCCCGTTATAAGACATGCTATAAATTTTATATTTACCAACTGGAATTGGTAAATGTAAAGGGGCACTTTGTTGGGTCAAGGTTACAAGCATTGGTGACCAAATGTTGTTTTTTATTTTGTTACTGGCTGTGCTTTCTCTCTCAAAGCTGGTAATATTCCTGGATTTAAAGGGAACTGTATCTACTTCATAAGATGTGTATGGCACAGATTGAATCCTCAACCTCCACCAGGTAATGAGATTTATAAGTATTACATAAGGAGTGGTGAAACAGTATCTATCAAGTGCCCTTTTGATAGAGAGAACTATTTTACGTGGTTTCTGCCTACATTAATTCCGTATCTAGCATCAATACATCACTGATCAGCATATTGCAGTTAGGAAATCTATTTTCTGCCTTGGTTCTCTTGTGTTAATGATCCAGTTTGGCCATCTATTTTGGCAATGATTTGCCGCCGCCTTACCTTGTTTGCTTTACATCTGATGGATGTTTTTAAATTCTTAATTTCGTGTTTTTCTTTTTTTACAAATTTTATACTATGGAAATCATTGTGTGTGTGTGAGTAGTAGTAGTAGTAGTAGTAGTAGATTATCAATGGCTTTTTTTCTCTTTTTTTTTTCTTTTGAATTCATGATCCATATTGTTTCTATCTAATTGTACAAACTGTTAAGTGCAAACTTCTTAAAAGCATGTTCTCTGTTATCTGGGATCTTACAGATTGAACGGTGAAAATGTGAAATGCTCTATCTCATTCTATGTCATATACTGTATCATAGAAATATCACTTAAATTCTGCAAAGTACTTGATATTGTTTGGCATTTTTTTAATATGGTACTGTTCAATTGATTTAAGTTCTAGTATTATGTACCATTGTACTGTTATGAAGAGCTTGGTATTACCAGTATGGTCTGTTTTGTGGTGGTTCAGCCACCACTGCTGCTGCTCACTCATCAGACTGGTGGCCTTTGCTTCGTCTATGCTTGGGTGCCCAAACTTCCTTTCAAATATCTTTTTCCCCTACTCCTCGGCTAGTACCTACTGCATTTTGGCGGATCCAGGCTTGAGAACGCCTTACCATTCTATTCTGTGGAAACTAAAGGTACCGCCCAAAGTTCGAATTTTCCTCTGGCTAGTCCTCTTAGATAGGATCCTCACACAACAGAATTTGATGCTAAGAAACTGGCCTAGTATTTCGGAGTGCAAGTGTTGTTCCACGGACTGTCTGGAAACATCAGTACACCTCTTCATAACATGTGACTTTGCAAAACAGATTTGGACACTAGTCCGGTCTCGGTTCAACCTCCCACCTTTGTCTGCTCCTCCGGACCTTCTTACTTTTTGGACCAGTAATAGGACAGTAAACAGCGGCAATTGGGATGTTATTTGGGCTGCTTCTATTTGGGCCATTTGGAAAGAGAGGAACAGACGGGTTTTTTCCTCGTGCAGTCTGCCTCCGACAATGTTGATGGCGGAAATTTGTGCCACCATCGAGGCTTGGAAAAGAATTTTGTAGGCTCTGTCTTCACCTCTGCTGTTTCTTTTTCCATTTCTTTTATTTCTCTTTTTGTTTTTTAGGTTAGTTATGACTTTTCACTTTTCTTTCTTTTTTCCTCTCTTTTCTTCTTCCTTATATCTTGTAACTCTTGTAACATCTTTTCTTACTTAATACAGTTGTTGGAGTGGCAATCGCCACCTGACCTTCAAAAAAAAAATATATCTTTTTCCCAAAGATGTGTGTTTGGAATTGTTACGAATTAGCAGGAATTAGCAATTCCGAATATGGTGTGGGTGGGTTTCTCTCTCCTTTAATTCCATTCCTTATTCATTACTTGTTCCACCAAATGGTAGAACAAGAACAAGGGGATGAATAAGCAATTCCATTCTTGTTCCATTTCTTGTTCCATGTTTGGTTCCCATCTTTTCAATAAGCAATTCTGAATAAGCTTTGTTCTTGGAAAGCTTGTTTGATTTTGCATACTCATGTGCTTCTTCCTTGTAAACAAAAACAATCACAGAAAAGAACACGAAGATTTTACGTGGTTCGGTACAATATGTACCTACATCCACGACTCACACACACCACACTTTTTATTTCTTTTCAATAATAATGGAGTACAAGAGAGAATTGGGGAAGAAGAAGATCAGAAAGGAAGAGAGAGGCGCCTCCTTTATAATAGGTAGGCTAATATTTCTTTTAATTACATTTCCATATATGCATAAATCATAAAAAGAAAATTCAGAAGGTCCAACTCGGACCGAGTTCAGGCCAACTCGGACCGAGCCAAAGAGGTGTGGTTTAACTCGGTCCGAGTTCAAGCCATCTCGGACCGAGCCAAACACTCCTTTTCTCCACACTCCCCCTCAAGTTGGCAGGTAGATATTTTGCATGCCCAACTTGTCAATTGCTTCATGAAAATTAGTACTAGACACACCCTTGGTTAGTATGTCTGCAAGTTGCTCTTCCGTTCTTACATGAGGAATACTAATTACTCCTTCTTCAATGTTCTGTCGGATAAAATGTCGATCTACTTCAATGTGCTTGGTCCTATCATGCTGCACCGGATTGTGAGATATTGCAATAGCTGCCTTGTTGTCACAAAACAGCTTCATCTCCCTGTTATCATAGAAGCCAAGATCCTTGAGTACTCTTTTTATCCACAATAATTCTTGCAGTCCTTTAGCAATTCCTCTGAACTCAGCTTCAGCACTTGATAGAGCCACTACCTTCTGCTTCTTACTTCTCCATGTGACCAAATTGCCACCAACAAAAGTGAAGTACCCAGATGTAGATTTTCTATCAGTCACATCTCCTGCCCAGTCAGAGTCTGTATATCCTTCAATCTGAAGATGTCCATTTCTTTTGAAAAAGATACCTCGTCATGGAGATCCCTTGAGATACCTAAGTATCCACATAACAGCCTCCATATGTTGCTCACTAGGAGCGTGCATGAACTGACTTACCACAGAAACTGCATAGGCAATATCAGGTCTAGTATGTGATAAGTAAATCAATCTCCCTACCAATCTCTGGTATTGTTCCTTGTTTGTTGGTACCTGATTAGGAAATATTCCTAGTTTGTTGTTCTGTTTGGTAGGTGTGTCTACAGGTTTGCAATCCAACATTCCTGTTTCAGCAAGCAAATCTAGTACATATTTTCTCTGAGATAGAGATATACCTTCTTTGCTCCGTGTGACCTCAATCCCTAGAAAGTATTTCAATCCGCCCAGGTTCTTCATTTCAAATTCCTTGGACAATTTTCTCTCTAGATCTTGGATTCCTTCAGAGTCATCACCTGTAATTATCATGTCATCAAAAAGATTATCAAGATTACAATTTTTCCTTTATTCTTGTAAAAGAACAATGTATGATCTGTATCACTCTGGGTGTATCCATATCCTTTCATTGCATTGCAAAATCTTCCAAACCAGGCCCTTGGCGACTGTTTTAGACCATATAGTGCTTTCTTCAACTTGCACACAAGAGCTTGTTCACTTGAATGACCATATCCTGGCGGGATGTCCATGTAGATTTCCTCATCTATGTCCCCATGTAGGAATGCATTCTTCACATCAAACTGATGTAGTGGCCAATTTTTATTTGCTGCGATGGACAACAGTATTCTAACAGTATTCAGCTTGGCTACAGGTGAGAATGTCTCCTGATAATCTATCCCATATGTCTGAGAGTACCCCTTTGCAACTAGCCTAGCTTTATACCTGTCAATTGCTCCAGTGGGCCCATATTTAACTGTAAATATCCATCTGCAACCTACTGTCTTTCTATCTCTTGGCCTACTCACCAGTTCCCAGGTCTCATTCTTTTCAAGTGCATCCATTTCTGTCTTTATTGCATCCATCCATTTGGGATCACTGAGTGCTTCATTCAGATTTCTTGGAATGTGAACTAACGCCAAGGTTCTATCAAATTCTTTCACAGAATCTGGCATGTGAGACATAGTCATAAAGTTCGCCATTGCATACCTGCCCTCGCCAACCTCATCTGGTCTATACCTCTTAGGAGGTCTGCCTCTGTTAAACCTGAAAGGTAACTGATAACCAGGATTAGTAGTAACGGGTTCAACATTACTTACTTCTGACTCCGGAGTCTGGTCATGTGGCGAAGTAGGAGACTGTATCATTTCTTCGTCTTCACTTTCCAAACTTTCTTCAGATGGACCCGAGTTAACCAGTGGGTCCATTTCTAGATTCAAATGCTCACATTCAGTTGATCTCGGACCGAGATGGTCCGAACTCGGACCGAGATGGGTCGAACTCGGACCGAGATGATCTAAACTCGGACCGAGATGGGTTGAACTCGGACCGAGATGAGTCGAACTCGGACCGAGTTGAACAGGTTCATTTGGGCAAATCTCAGATTTCGAATCAAAAACATCATTTCTTACTGCATCGAACCAGAGTTCATTGTCTATCACACTCTCCCCTTGAGAATGAGTCTGGTTTTTACAGAAATACCCTTCATTTTCAATAAATGTCACATCCATGGTGGTATAGACTTTTCTAGAGGATGGATTCATGCACCTATAGCCCTTTTGATGTTGACCATAGCCTATGAACACACTCCCCCTGAGAATGAGTCTGGTTTTTACAGAAATACCCTTCATTTTCAATAAATGTCACATCCATGGTGGTATAGACTTTTCTAGAGGATGGATTCATGCACCTATAGCCCTTTTGATGTTGACCATAGCCTATGAACACACATTTTTCAGCACAAGGATCCAACTTTGACCTTTGATGTTTCTGTATATGAACATAGGCAATACACCCAAATACCTTTGGTGGAATTGTAAGGACAGAGGGAATTAAGCAGTATTTTGAAAGTACTTGCAAGGGTGTTTGGAAGTCAAGTACCACAGAAGGCACCCTATTCATCAAGTAAACTGCTGATGTAACTGCATTATCCCAATAAGAATGAGGTACATTGTTTTCTAGCATCATTGCCCTAGTCATTTCTAGGATTTGCCTATTCTTTCGCTCTGCTATACCATTTTGTTGGGGAGTACCCACACAACTTGTTTCATGTATAATCCCATTGGTGTTAAAAAATTCTCCTACTGTTTTGTTGACAAATTCACTTCCATTATCATTTCTGAAAATTTTAACATTTCTATCAAACTGGTTCTTTACCATGGTAATGAAAGATTTGATGGCAAGTGGTACCTCACTTTTACGCTTTACCAAATTAATCCATGTCATTCTGGTACAATTGTCAACAAATAACACAAACCATCTGTTACCACCTAGGGATTCAACTGGGGAAGGCCCCCATACATCAGAGTGAACCAGGTCAAAAGGAGTGGTTTTGTCATTATCCAAGTTCTTAGCAAAATGGGCTCGATGACTCTTAGATTTAATACATACCTCACACTCAAAAGATTCGTTCTCAAATCCAGAAAATAAACTTGGATAAAGTTTCTTGAGATACCCGAATGAAGGATGTCCCAAACGTCTATGCCACATCCAAATTGAAGACTTCCTACTTGAACTCGAGCCAGCAGATAAGTGAGCTCTTCCAGTAGCTATGTCTTCCAAATGATACAGTCCTCTCTTCTTAATACCACGACCGATAATCTCCTTTGTCATAAGGTCCTGAAAGAGACAAAATCTGGGATACATGAGTACAACACAGTTCAGTTCTTCACACAATTGACCTACAGACAATAGTTTTGATGAAAGAGAAGGAACCAATAAAGTATTTGAAAGAGTTAGAGAAGAGGAAAATTGAACATCTCCAGCCCCTGTGACTGGATAAACTTCCCCATTTGCATTGACGATCTCAGTCCTCCTTGGATGAGATTCTCTTATCAAGTCGTCCTTATCATAAGTCATATGATCGGTTGCCCCTGAATCTATAATCCAACAATCGTTTAGGTTTTGGATACGAGTCATGGTTTCTGGTACTTTGGTTGTTAGAGATTTGGGGTCGGTTTCGGTATTAGAATTCAAGAAAGAAGGATCAACTGCGCAGTAACTCGCGCAAGGAATAAACTCACACAGTAACTCGGTGAGATCTGGTCGAGAAGAACGGGTCTGATTGTGCAGTAATTCGCACAACGAGAAATCGGCTGTGCAGTAACTCGCACAGGGATGCAAAAACGATAATAACGCACAGATCTCAGAATTGTCTCTGATACCATGTAAACAAAAACAATCACAGAAAAGAACACGAAGATTTTACGTGGTTCGGTACAATATGTACCTACATCCACGACTCACACACACCACACTTTTTTTTTCTTTTCAATAATAATGGAATACAAGAGAGAATTGGGGAAGAAGAAGATCAGAAAGGAAGAGAGATGCGCCTCCTTTATAATAGGTAGGCTAATATTTCTTTTAATTACATTTCCATATATGCATAAATCATAAAAAGGAAATTCAGAAGGTCCAACTCGGACCGAGTTCAGGCCAACTCGGACCGAGCCAAAGAGGTGTGGTTCAACTCGGTCCGAGTTCAAGCCATCTCGGACCGAGCCAAACACCCCTTTTCTCCACATTCCTAACAAGCCTTACTTTCGACAATAATTTCAACTATATATATGTTTCTTCGAACATTATCACTGACCTTTTTCTTAGGAGAAAATAATGGAACAGGCAATGAGCATTAATTTGTGATGCTTTGTGATTCTGTGCAACTGCTAAGCAAAAGGGTTCTGGTACTAAGATGAACAAAAATTTAAAAGTTGCTGTACTTCTCTTAAACCCTCATATAGTCATATGTCTTCCCTGCTTTTAGCATTCTTTTCATTTTGGGTGCCTTGCTGAACTAACATGACCAGTTTGCATGACTTTCTAGTAACCACACCTTGAGCAGCTGCCTTGATATTCTTGCAACTAATGATCACTAGCCCATTTAACAGTATTGCAGTAGAATAGTTGAATTGTGTTTAGACTCTTCGTTCATGCTGCCATTTATGGGTATATGCTTGACTATACCCTGTTGCGAGAACTCCTTCCATGAGATACACCATTCTTGACTGGAGACTGGAGAGGTTAACTGCTTTATGTTATTGTGCGGTTTTTAGTTTTCTCTTGAAACATTGAAAGTGCAGATTTATGAATTTTGGTTAGGCCTCATTTCTGTTTGGTGGTTTTTCACGAGGGTATTTGGGAAATCAATTCATGTTGACTTTGAGCGAGAGTGAGGAAATTTTTCTATTTGCCAGAAAAAAGAGGAATCCTAATTCATAAAGACCTAAACAAAGATTTAAGATTTTGTACTTCCAACTAGTTTTCTTCTGCAGTTCTGCTGCTTCTCAGATCTGACCCCCTTTCAATTCTTGCTGAGTTGCTGTTGGTCGTTCCTTTTCCTTTCTTCTCAGGTTATGAGTTCGGCCCACAATCAGGAAATTACAGGCCTGATCCTGAATTTATGTTTTTCATTCTTTATTTGGTCTTTCCAAGAGATTTTCTGTGGCATGTCTAAACTTTAAATCGTTGCAACACAGGTTATCCTCACAATTTTCAGTTAAACTGTGGTCAAGTGTGTCGAGAAATGATCATATGGCAAACGTGGGTACGGTTGGTTTGAGGCATGTTCGTGGTTTCACAGGTTGCCGCCAACATTTTCGGACTTTCTTGTTCAATGTTTTTTAAAAATGGTTATGTTCGATAGACAGAGGAAGCAAGCAACATATCAAGTGATTAACCAGTAAATAGATAATCAGATTTTATTGAAAAGTAATGTTTCGATTAATATATTAGTAAAATGTTAAATTAAACTAATAAAATATATGTGATGATAACAAAACTCATAAGAAAATTCTAACAATTCAAATGACTGTAAGCATCATAGGTTTATAATTCAAATTAAAATGTTGAGTATTATTTGTCTGATGTATGGAGGACAGACATACACTCGTCCTTGGAGTTTGGACATTGGTTTATTTTTTTAAGGGAAAACATCGTTTTTGAAAAAAAGTTTAGAGTATAATTTTGAATGGTTGTTGCAAATTGCCATACAATGGAAGTACATGTGCCATCTCGACAAGTTGTTCATCTTTTTTGTGATCTTTTACAATATTGTTTTTTACCTTATGTATATATTGACAATGCAAATGGAGCGTGGACTTTTTATCTCGAACATGCAGTGCTGTAGCCACGTAACTGTTTTTTATTTTCGGTTTAATTATTTTAATTCTTCCGTATCGATCTTGTTTATGTCACTTTCATTTTCATTAATGGATTTTTAAATAAGGTCAATTCTCCATCCCCTTGACCGCCCACTTTTTGAACATAATGTTTATTTAATTCTTTGCATTTAATTATATTTATTTTTAGAGGAAGAGGAATTCAAGGGTCTTTTTTTCTTCTTCAAAAAATTACTAAGGAAATAATTAAATATGTTCTTGATTTCCTACAAATATTTCTATTTTCCCTTTCCGTCAAGTAAATTTATTTTCAACCTTCCAAAATAGTACTAGTTTTCATTCGTTTTTCATCGTGATGTACAGACTATTTGGAATTTTTTTGAACTTCTCAACAATAAATGGAATTGCGGAAAAAAATTCTCTAATTTATTTCGTTCAACACCAGCAAAAGTCAAAATGTTTTTTCTCTTATTAGTCTTTAAAGAATATACTCCCCATGTAAGAAATGTTCCTGCACCCTATCCTGCAACAACAAAAGAATGATAGGTGATACATACACCTTCCTAAGCTTATTTGTTTTATGAGTCTTTTTGTTATTTTTGACTTGAACAAGGGCACTTTTTGTATAATTAAAATGATTATCCTAGTATGCTTTCATCAATTCGTTGTAATTCATGTATGCCGACATCAAAGCTTGTTAAATTAGATAATTCATTTTTGCTTTTTCCACCTTATTAATTTTGGATCACATGTTAAACGTTTATTCTTTTGAACTTTAATTTTTTACCAATTTCTTTGCCTCGTCTCCAGTGGAAGAGGCTGCAGGGTTCTGTATCACAGTATAAATTAATTTGAATCAGATTATTAAACAAAAACAATATGTAGTTGTAGGAACAATTATGTGAACATATTTTTTTTCTGCGATACTTAGGTGACAATAGAATTTCCCTTAATGAGAATAGAGAGCATATTGTGTTTCAAACTGGAGAGATGCCCAGTAATTAATCAGTCAAATGCACATGCCATCTGTGCCAATAGAATTGAAGCTTTTTTGTAAGATAGGGATTTAATGTGTAGTTAATTCTATCATATGTAACCCCGCCGGGATAAATAAAATTTCGGCGCAAGCTGTATTTGACAGTTGGAAATCCCGCGTTTCTGTCTTATCTTGCGGGGTTTTGCATATTAGTCCTTCAACAGTTGTTATTGTACAACATCTAGAGGGGAAAACCTAATACAGGGTGATTTAGTTATTTTAGCTCTTATACTGTTTACTATAAGAGGCAGGTCTTATGTATAGTTGGTTGGGATTCCAATAATGTCAGTTGTGGAACCTCATGATGAAAGACGTACGGAAATAAAGATTTAAGATTTTTATACTTGTTTAAATTTCAAAAAAAAAAATTTGAACAGTTGTATACTTGTATTACATCACCGTTCCTAATGTAATTATTTAAATATATGGATCGCTGTTTGATTGAAGTCATTAGCATTTTTGCTTTGCACCGTCATATTCTTCAAAACGAGAGATGTAATTTATTCGTATTGAACAAATATGACATTCATTCCATTGTTTCATACATTGCGGATAGAAGTATTTGAAACTTTTTAGGTAGGAGCACAAAAATTAAATCAATATTTAACGCGTTTTTAATTAAGAGCAAATGCCATCAATTAGATATATATTAATTAGATAATACTTGACAACACCTCTGCAATAACATCTTTCAAATATTTTTTTCTCTTTAATTGAACAGGACTTGGAGAGCAGGAAGAACAAAAGTCAACGTTACCAAACCCCAACAAAGTCTTCTCACAAAAATTTCCACGGACTTGTCCTTCGTCTTCAAAGAACAAAGATATACCACAAGAGGAAAAGTCTCAAGACCAGGGAAGACCTGGTAAAGCCTTTTCACTCGGAACCCTAACACCACCGGCCTCGGATGGCCGATGCAAATAGCCAAGAAGAGAAGGCAAGATCAATAAATTCGACCATAAGGCCGACAGTTGCACTTCCAGCTCGGCCAGCATTTGAGGCAAGCCCGGGGCCTTTGACACTAGCATCGAGCCTATTTGCTGTGGAAACTGATGAGGCAGATGCAAATGAGCCGAATTGCCAGTCATACACCCAATTGCTAATAGGCACGATTGGTGGTGCCGGTGCAGGTGCTGGTGCCAGTGCTGGAAATGATCGAGTTGACAATGAAAGAGGCCGAATGGGGGTCGGTATGCCGACAGGCCAACAACAGCCGCATTTCTTGCTATCTCCAGGCCTCAGCCCGTCTCCATTTTTGGACTCACCTAGCTTCTATCCACATCAGTTGGTATGCAATTTCCATATCCATCTGTTTCATTTCATATTTTGTTTTCTAAGTTTCTGAAAAAAGAGCATTGGAGTCCAGAAATACAGGACACGGTGTAACAATTTTCTGTCTGCAACATTCTTCTATTGAAGAATTAACATGAATAATCTTGCCTTGAAAAATGGTTAATAACTTTTGAAGTCCAATAGAAGGTGGAGCATTAAAAATCAGTCCGGTACAAGAACATGTGAATGCAATAAATTTAAAAATTTATGATAATTTCCTTAAATTCATCTCATCAAAGCAAATTAAAATTTGCTTAAATTTCTTAAAACATTTCAGCCAAATTTTGGGATGCCAACCGGCCCACAGATGATACCACAAGCATCAAACATGTCTTCCCATCCTCCTTTCAAGCTTCTTTCTCAACCAGAGTATCCCTCTTCTTCTCTCCACCATGCATTTTCTCAATTTCAAGAGATGCCGATTCACACCAGCTATAAACCACAGCCCAACACTAACCGGGCCCAACCTGCATCCATTGTAGTGGACAAGCCAGCTGATGATGGGTACAATTGGCGCAAATATGGGCAGAAAATGGTTAAAGGAAGTGAATACCCGCGAAGCTATTACCGGTGTACACACACCAATTGTCCTGTTAAGAAAAAAGTTGAACACTCAGCTGACGGTCAGATTACTGAGATAATTTACAAAGGAAAGCACAACCATGAAAAGCCACCCAATAAGAGGAACAAAGACGGTAGTGGAGTGGGGCCCAATGACATTAGCGAGTACGATAGCGGGTACACAGATTCCAAGAATCAAGGCTCCATTTCAAGTGACAGTGAGGAGGTAGGAGATGATGGTGATGATGGAGATAATGATGCAAAAAGAAGGTATTATTTGTCTATAGTTTTCTGTGTATGTCTTATACAGCATTTGCATATAGGCACTAGTCATGTGTCTCAATAATTAAGTCCAGATAAAGTTTTTTTGGCTCTCCAAAATGAAGTAAGATAAGATTCATGTGCAGGATAGAATTAGGTATATATGTTTCAAGCAGGAACCCATCAGTTCATCTCACATACAAATTTATTGGTCGACAACAGAGAAGTTTTCTTTTTAAAGTACATATTTCGTAGATACCATATCGTTGTTACTACTATTGTTGTTTGTGCCGTATGCATGGTATCTTTTTTCTGAAACATTATCCTCTTCAATTTAGTTTTTTTTTATCTTTCTTTCTTTAAATTAGAGAAAGTTACTATACATCCCTACTAATTTTCTTGGTAATGAATTCAATTTAACAGAATCGCATCATCATCATCACAAAGAACACTGACAGAGCCTAGGATTATAGTGCAAACAACAAGCGAGGTCGATCTCTTAGATGATGGTTATAGGTGGCGAAAGTACGGCCAGAAAGTTGTGAAAGGCAATCCTCATCCAAGGTAGTATTAATAATTAACATTAGTTGAAGTTTAATTTAGCTTTTACAATATATCCGTAGTGTAAACTGAAAACCAATGAAAAAGTTTGCAATTTACTGAAGCAGAGCAGCCTAATACTGGTAATTGACAAGGCATTTCTCTTTTTATTTTCCATTTTGTTCAGTTATGTTGTTTTCCAGTTGTTAAATTAAAGAATGTGAAAATGCACTAAGATAAAGATTAGGTAATTACAAAATTTATTTGGTCAATAGTACCTTGGTACAGCTAACATATGGTTGCACGCTATGTACAGCTATTTGTTTAATTGAAATCCAGTAACAGCCTTGCGTTTACTGTATCGTCTTATTTTAGATAACTCATATTGATAATTTGAACGTGCCATCCAGCTTAATAAACATTTTTCAACTCTATATTCAAATATTTTTTCTAAGAAGTATATCTTATGCATTACATATTTAAAAAATGAAATCCTGTTGACATATGCATATAAAGAATCAAAAGTCAAAATACTTTTGTTTTGATTAATACAACTGTAATGTCCCTCAAATTCCACGTTTGACCAACTATAGATATATTATTTGCAGGAGTTATTACAAATGCACATACATAGGTTGCAACGTGAGAAAACACATCGAGAGGGCTTCATCAGATCCAAAAGCTGTGATAACTACATATGAAGGGAAACACAATCATGAAGTACCAGCTTCCAGGGCCAGTGGCCAGAGTTCGTCAAATGCCGTCTTTCAACCCAATAATAACACACAAAACAGATTAGAGAATAGAATGCCCAGTAATCAAGATTCGATTAAGAGAACTACAGACTTTAGCAATATGTTACAGTTCAAGAAGGAAAATAACCTGATTTAATATTTCTTTTTAGTTATTTATTCAACTATACAGAGTTTCTTTTTTTTTTTTTCCTACAGTGACTTGGAAGGATGTGGGTTTCTTCTTCATTTTTTTTTTTTTTTTGCTTTCTGGGTTTGGTTGGATTTTAACTAGCATGATCTTTTTGCATTTCTTTTGTACATTCATAATTTTTTTGGGTCATTTTATACACACAAATGTATATTCTTTCAGGCAATATGCCTTTTAATTAATAAATACTGTAAAATGAATCAAAGGAGGACAAGTTTCTGGTGTAGCAAAAAATTCCTTTTTTTGTATATTTATTTTAAGAAATTTGTAAATTCATGAATTATAATCGAATGAATTTTCTAACAATTGCTTTTGATGTCAGTCGTTTGGTGAATTTTAATTGTTGTTAACCAATTGTTTCTAAAATTCGAAAAGAATGAACATCAGCGTCAACATCCGCTGTTTAAATTAACAATTATGACAAGCATCGAATTAACAATTTTTCAACACTAAAAATTCAATGACTTAATATATTTCGTGAAAAAAAAGGTTGAAAGTTAAGAGTAAAATGTTATAATGCTTTTTAGACTAACTGCAGGGTTTCTCTGAACTCGCATTGTTAGTGATGACTGATGAGATCAACTCTAACAGTGAAAACGTAAAAAAAAGCTATATTTAGTAGACTATAATTTATGAATAATTTTAGTTGAGAGAAATTGTTGCCCCCAACACGTTAAAGCATTTTGTTCAAACATGCTTTTATTACAAATTAGGAAATGGTAATCGTTGGCATGCATGATACAATATGGATCTGTATCAATTTCTATCAAGGTACAACAGCAAAAGTGATGATTGGGAAAATTTTTATCAATGACAAAAATGTCCCTAACAATTTTAAAAAAGACAAAAGAGCCTCTGAAATTTTAAAAAGAGCACAGTTGTAGCGGTAATTGGACTGCCGTAATACCTCAGCCCTATAGCGGCAATAGCAATGCCGCTATAGACCTTTTTTTTTCCCTTTTCGGACTGACAGTTCTGTCTTTACGCAGAGAAAGAAAAGTTCATTTTTTTTTTGGATTTTTTCTATATAGCGGCAAAGACAATGCCGCTATAGGGTTTTTTTTTCCGCTGACACTCTGAATTGCTTTGTTTTTTTCCGCAACTTTTTTTTAAACAGCATATTAACCTAAGAAATGTTAGGATCAGGCAATGTAAGACGTTGTCCATTTCCTTTTTTTCATTATTTTTCTTTTTAGCTTTTATAGTTAGACCCTTTAATTTTACAATTTATGATATTGTCCTTGCATGATTGACAACATATGATACTATATGTTTTTTATTATCATTATATATATTATATAATAATGTAATAAGCAATACATTTACAGTTATCGTTATAAATAATAATATGGACGATAATAAATGTTAGAAAGTGTGCTAATTTTCAATTTTATGCTAATTACCAATTAATTAACCAAGCAAACAAAGCACACACAAGATCTAGTACACAAGCTATTCAAACACACGAGAAAAAGGGTTGGAAGTATACCTCTCTTGGTATCGCAACCAAGAGGCTCGTTCCAACGGATTGGTGTCGGTGGCGTGCTCCCTTCTTCTCCTTCCTTTGACAACCTCGAATCCACCAAGAGGATTAACCAACCTCTAAGTTCTTGTGCTAGCAAGAACAAAGAGAGATAGCTAATCCTTGTTTCTAGCCTTTCTTCTAATTAATCAATATTAATGAAGTAGCTATTGCTCAACACATGAGCCCTAAATGCAAAGAAAAGAGAGAAAAATTCAGATCTGAAATTTTTCTCCTTTGGTGGAAGGTGGCGGCCTCAATAGAGGAGAGAGGAAGAGAGAGAATGGTTAACCTAATCCTCTCCATAAGTGGTCCTTATATAGTACTCTTGACCTAATCACATTAGACCAAAATACCCTCTCTATGGCCGGCCATAATTATGGGCTTTGAGTCCATTACACAAAGCTCAATTCAATAATTATTGTTCCACTTTATATAGCATTCCAATTTGGGCTCAAATAGACTAATTGAATTAAGCCTATACTTTAAATTTAATTCGACTAATTAAAATAAAGTATGTTGAACAATAAATTATCAACTTATTGATAATATTTTGGGATTAGCAAATACATTAAATTATTTCTATATATGATCTCTTTGACTTAATCAATTATAACCGTATATAATTAATTAATCAACTCATCATATTTTCGCAATACATACTGTTGCGAAATAGAATAATGCACTGTATGGTTAAAACTCTATTTGTGTGACCCTTTGAGGATTTATGCTACGTTGGACATGAAATTAAATCGCTATTTAATTCCAATAATCATAAGCGGTATCTAGCAACACGTTATGATTCCCAATTCGCATAAATAGTGTACAGCTACAAAATTTCAATCCTGCATAAGAGAACAATTATGTTTCTCTATTTTGATTCTTATGTCACACGATATCATCGTATAATCCAAGATAGGAACGTGTCATTCTTGCAGATTATACGTTTCTTGATCTAGAGATAATTGTATCAGTTGCTAGCAAACAATCTATCTCCATCAAGGGGCCCAAATAGATATCGTCACTCACTAAGTGAATTAATGAGGGACATACGGTTTTCTTGATAATTAGCTTTTCCCCGCACAATTCAAGAATACTTAAATCAAGTCCGTATAGCAGCCTTTATCAGGAATCAGCGGTAGACATGATTTACAGCATCTATCCTCATGTGGAAAAGATAATCATCTCAAACTTAGAACCAAAATCATAACGAAATAAATAATGACACGTAACACAATCCATATATTTATTTCGTGGGGTCCAGTCCTGTACTATGTTCTATAACATATACATATGCAATTAAGTTGGTTACTCCTAACCTATGATTTATAGAACTTAATCATCACTTAATCTGCATACTAATCTTATTGATAACTAATGTTCTCTGTTAATTATCAAGATTATGGACTTTTAGATTTATCGTTGTCATTTACTACTAAATGAATAACAGTGATCTATAATTCAGATCCTCAACCTGAATGAACTGTCAACGATTAAATCAAAGAACAAATGATCTGAAATCACCAATAACATAAACTATAGAAGTAGCCTAATGAATTGGCTTCTAGGACATTGATATCGTTATTATTTGTAGGTTTTTGGACCGTACTTAGCACTCAAATCATACTCAAACCATTCAATTATTTGATAAATTGCTATGATTTTCTAGGAATTGGCTCTACCGTCGTCTTTTCTCTTATTTTCAGGTTTCTCGACGATTTCTAGTGGATTCTCGAATATTAGATGGATTTTGGCACTTGGCATACGCTAGACGACTCATTCCTAGCACTTGGAGGCAACATCAAAACTACTACTCGGACCGAATGGAGTTTTGCTCGGACCGAAGGCATCTTTACAGAACAAAATGAGAGTCTAAGGAAAGTAAATGGCTAAATAGAGTCAACATCATTGTAGAGCTCAACCTAAGCTTTCCAACGGCTTTTGAATCACCTAAATCGGAGTCCGGACGAAGGAGATATGACCAAAATACAACAGATACTCAAAGCTGGAGTCTCAGTTCGACCCGAACTGAATCTGTTCGGTCCGAACTGAGGCTGTTTGGTCCGAATTGAGCTGTTTTGACCCGAATTAGCCCTGTCCAGTCCGAACAAAACATGTCCAGACCGAACCGAGAGCCGCCATGGCATATTTGGAAGGGTTTTCACGCATGGAAACTCGATATTTTGGTATGTCTTCTTGCCATAGCGCCCCAGCCTCCTTTCCAAGCCAGAAGACCACTATATATTCGCCCCAAAGCCTGAAGGAAAGGCATTCTACCCTCCATACCACAATTCCACCTTCCTTAGGTGATTCCACCATTGATTTCATTGATGCAACCATATTCTTGAGGCGACGGCAGCAAGGAGAAGGTTGGAGACACGCCTTGCAACACCCCACTGCCTTTGATGATTGAAGATCGAGCATAGAAAGACAACTTTGTTTATTCTTCCTATGTTTTTATCTCTAATTTCCATGAGCTTGTATCTTGTGATTTCTATTCTTATTATTGTTTGTTTTAGTACTATGTTAGGCTAAATATATGTTGTCTTAGGGTATGGATGTAGTTTAGGTTTAGTTTGATGTTATGACTTGATATGACTTGATGTTTTGCTTTATGATCTATTTATTGAGTAGTATTTTAATTGCTTGTTTAATTCTCTTGTTTTGACCTGATTTACTTCTAAATAAATGCCTGTTTAGTTAAGTTACAAGGTTAGGTTAAACAATTAGGATTAAATTAAGTACTTGGGATAAGTTGAAGATTCGAAAGAGGAGATTAGCTAGCACTGAAAGGTGTAGTTTCTAAGTTGGCTGAAAGGCAACTTAGATATCCCTAAGAAAACAAATAAATAAGACATAGGTTAATTAAAATACCGACACGAAAGTTTAGGTTTAATTGGTCTATGTGGGCAAAGTAGAGACCTGTACTAATTTCTAGTCCAAAAGACGACAGTTGAGGATTAGGTAATGTAGCTATAGCCGATCTGAGCCCTTCATAAAGTTAAAACTCAAGTTGTATGGTCATAACTCAACATACCAGCCTATGTTCGGACCGAACAAGTCGTGTTCGGACCGAACTGATGGCCTATGCTTAGATTTGTTGGTATTTAACGCGACAGCGAGCAATCCAGCAAATTGAGGGCTAAACCTAAGTGAATCCTGACCCCTAAGACGCCTTATTATACTTGAAAAACCCCAAAATTTACCTGCTTTAGTTTATCTTACTTGAATTATTATTTAGAACCAAAAACAACCAAAAATATCTATTTAATCGCACCATTTACTTTCACAACACTCTCAACTTTATTTTTATTGTCTAGCTTCATAAAAAGAACAAGTCCGGTAATCGTTAATCCGTCCTTTGGGTTCGACCCTAAGCTTAACTCCGAACTACTAGTGAGGTTAAGTCTAGGTTTATAAATTTATTTGATTCCTAGGTTTCAATTCCTTCATCAAATTGGCGCCGTTGCCGGGGACGGTGTCGATATTGGATACTTGTTTGAGTATTTGGAGACTAGATTTTTATTTTTTCTTTTTACTTACTTCTCTCTCTCTTTATTGCAGGACTGGCAGGCAAGACACGTAGGAAGAAGTCTCCACCTCCAAAAATTCGAAACTACTTCTTCCGACACTTGACAGAGGATCCAGAACAGCCACCAGCCCCTCAACCCATTCCGTGTTCGGACCGAACAGAACCAGTTCGGACCGAACTGAGCCTTGAACAGAGAGAAGGAAGCCTAACAATGGTCGAGGCACTCACTCCCGAGGCCATTGAACAGCGCACACAAGAATTGGAGAACCTCCGTCTCCAACTTGAACAAAGAGAGGCTCGACTGACAGCTGAGCGGGATGCTCTCACAGGGCGACAAAGGGAATTTGAAGACGAGCGTCTCCGCTGGACCCAAGAGGACGAGGCTAGCGTCCATAACTCTGACGATGAGGATGGCCGAGACCGCGAAAGGACCGAATTTTTGATATCTCGATCGGTTTGGAAACTAGCATCAGTGTAACCACTTACAACGAGCTCTTGGTCTCCACCATATACGAGAATGCTATCCTTTGTTCTCTTGAGATATTTGAGGATATTCTTGACTGCAGTCCAATGTGCCATGCCGGGATTGGCTTGGAATCGACTAGTCACGCTAATCGGATGTGCCACATCTGGACGAGTGCACAACATGGCATACATAATCGATCCGACCACAGATGGATACTGGAATTTCTTCATGTATTCACGATCTGTATCATTGGTCGGACTTTGAGACTTGCTCAAGAAAATGCCATGTGACATAGGCAAGAATCCCTTTTTGGAATTTGCCATGTTGTGTTTGTTCAACACTTTGTCAATATATGCATCTTGGCTCAAACCTAACATCCTTCTCGATCTATCTCTATAGATCTTGATTCCTAGGATATAGGCGGCTTCGCCCAAATATTTCATTGAGAACACCTTCTTCAATGAATTCTTAACTGCATTCAACTCGGGGATATCATTCCCGATCAAGAGGATATCATCAACATATAGAACAAGAAACACAACCACGCTCCCACTGATCCTCTTGTAAACACAAGGTTCCTTTTCGCTTTGAACGAAGTTCAATTTCTTGACTTCTTCATCAAAGCGTTTGTTCCAACTCCTCGATGCTTGCTTCAATCCATAAATGGACCTTTGAAGTTTGCATACCTTGTTAGCATTCTTTGGATCCACAAAACACTCGGGTTGTGTCATATACACATCCTCTTCTAAATTTCCATTTAGGAAGGCGGTTTTGACATCCATTTGCCATATTTCATAATCATAAAATGCGGCAATTGCTAACATGATCCGAATTGACTTGAACATAACGACGGGCGAGAAGGTTTCTTCATAGTCAATACCATGAACTTGTTTGTAACCTTTCGCTACGAGTCGTGCTTTGTAAATGGTCAAGTTGCCATCCATGTCGACCTTTCTTTTAAAGATCCATTTGTTCTCAACGGGTTTTACTCCGTTGGGAAGATCAACCAAGGTCCATACCTTGTTGTCATACATGGATTGCATTTCGGATTCCATGGCCTTAAGCCATTCCTTGGAGTCTGGTTTTCTTTTCATGTCATCAATGGTCAAAGGCTCATCGTTCTCCATGACGAGAACGTCGTGCAAACCTAAATATCTTATAGGTGGACGACTTGGCCTTGCCGATCTTCGTAGGGTAGATGCTTGAGGTTCTTGAACTTGCTCCACAACGGTTTGTGGGCTTTGTTCTTGAACTTCAAGTATAGGTGCGTCCTCAACACTATCGACACGCGATATGTTTGAGTATTCATTTGAGGGAGCTTGTTCTTGAACCTCTTCTTCCACAACAACTTGAGGAATGGGTTCGACTACAATCTCGTTCGGTGCAACCTCATTTGGCACTATATTTGGAACAACCACATTACCTACTTGAGGTATGTTTTGTTGTTGTGGTTCTTGAATTTCTTCAATAACCACGTTGCTCCCACTACTTCTTCTTGAGATAAACTCCTTTTCCAAGAATTCCGCATGTCGTGCAACAACTATTTTGTTCTCGACACGGTTATAGAAGTAGTAACCCTTCGTTTCCTTAGGGTATCCTACGAAATGACATTTGTCCGATTTGGGTCCAAGCTTATCGCTCACTAGCCTTTTCACATAAGCTTCACAACCCCAAATCTTGAAAAACATCATGCTTGGTTTCGAACCAAACCATAGCTCATAGGGTGTTTTCTCAACGGACTTTGATGGAACACGGTTCAAAGTAAAAACTGCGGTTTCAATTGCATAACCCCAAAAAGACATAGGCAAATCAGTTTGGCTCATCATCGATCGAACCATGTCTAGCAAAGTTCGATTCCTCCTTTCAGACACACCATTCCATTGTGGTGTTCCTGGTGGAGTGAGTTGTGGAACGATTCCACACTCCTTTAGATAATTGCCAAATTCATGGCTCAAGTACTCACCACCTCTATCGGATCGTAAGGCCTTGATCTTTCGATCAAGTTGGTTCTCAACTTCACTCTTAAACTCTTTGAACTTGTCAAAGGTTTCAGATTTATGACGCATCAAGTAGATATACCCGTATCTACTATAATCGTCAGTGAACGTGACGAAGTATGAGAAACCTCCACGTGCACAAATGCTCATAGGTCCACATACATCGATATGTATGAGATCTAACAATCCATTTGCCCTTATTCCTTTGTTGGGGAAAGGCGCTTTGGTCATTTTTCCCATCAAACAAGATTCGCAAGTGTCAATTGGCTCGAAAGCGAATTGATCCAAGAGACCAACGGATTGTAGTCTCTTGATGCATTTCTCGTTGATATGACCCAAGCGGCAATGCCACATTAAAGTCGCATTCTCATGTGAAACCTTACGTTTCCTTTTGTCATTTTCAACACTCAAAACAAATCCATTCGAATCGAGCACATAAAGACCATTCAATAAATGTGCATCACAAAAACGAACTTCATTACGAAACAAAGTCAAGCACTTGTTCTTTATTACAACATCATAACCATCCAAATCTAAACAAGAAACGGATACAATGTTTCGAGTGATACATGGAACTACAAAAACATCCTTGAGTTCCAACACAAAACCATTAGGCAAAGTTAGTTCCACGCTCCCAACGGCCATAGCGGAGACGCACGTGCCGTTACCGACGCGGAGTTGAACTTCGCCTTTCTCGAGCCGCCTTCTATTCTTTAGGACCTGCACATTTCGACAAATGTGAGCACACGAACCAGTATCGAATACCCAATCTGTGTGAGAAGTAGCGAGAAGGGTTTCGATGACAAATATACCTGAGGTAGAAGGTTGGACAGTTCCCGCCTTCTTGTCAGCTAGGTACCTTGGGCAGTTTCTCTTCCAATGGCCCTTGTTGCTACAGTAGTAGCAAACGGTCTCGGAAGTGGCCGGGTTCTTCTTCTTCTTAGAACCCACGGGAGCACCCTTGGCCGAACCTTGGGGCGTCACCGGGCCTTTGCCTTTTCCTTTGCGGCCACGCTTTCTTATCTTCTTGCTCTTTCCACTCACCGCAAGAACATCCTTTGGGCCTTTCTCTTTCTTTAGACTCTCCTCCGTCTCAATGAGCATGTTTTGGATGTCATCCATGCTCTTGTCCATGCCATTCATCCGGTAGTTCACAACGAAACCGGTGAAGCTTGGAGGGAGAGAATTGAGAATGAAGTCTTGAATCGCCCCCGAAGGAAAGGGCGTATCAAGCTTCTCAAGCTGCCGAAACAACCCCGCCATCTTCATGACGTGTGGCCCGACATCATGACCTTCGGCCAAGAGAGTGTTGGCGACGGCCTTGATGAGACGGTCCCTTTCGGTGCGGGCCTTAGTTTGGAACATGTTGGATAGGCGAGTGATCATAGCGAACACTCCATAGCCACTATCCATGAACTCCTTTTGGAGTTCCGATTCCATTGTTGCCACCATCACGACGGACATCTCCATGTCCTCGTTTTCATGCTTCGCAAAGGCATCCTTTTCCTCTTGGGTAGCGGTTGCCTTTGGAGCCGATGGCATGGGAGTGGTGAGGAGATACTCTCTTTTCTCATACCTAAAGGCAAGCCTTAGGTTGCGATGCCAATCCAAGAAATTGGCACCGTTAAAAGCGAGTTTCTCTCTCTCAAGAAGAGAACGTAGCGTAAAAGATGAGGAAGACATCTACAACAATACATAAATTTTAAGGTCAATTAGTTTATGCTTTAATATTTGTTTTAACTAAGTAAAACTTCCACTACATTATATCATGTCCCTAAATGTAGTGAATTTCCAAGACTCCCACAACTTGTTAATGCAACGACGGCGTCGGCAGAACATTGCACCAACAAATGTGAAATAGGTTCTCCAACCAATCATACGTTCCAATGACTCTTGGTTCGATTAACGAACTTCACTCCAATGACCAATCCGATTTGAATCATTGTTAAGTCACTTCTTTCTATTTGCTCCTAGTAAATCCAATTTACACCCCGACACGGATGATGGATCACGATGTCCCGCGTCGGCGAGAATACATCAATGACCGATCATACTACGTAAGAAGGGGATAGAAAGAAGGAGAGTGAATTTTGATTAGACTTAATTCTTTTTATTTGGGACGAATAACAATCATGACGCTTGTTTGGTGGTCGTGTAAACATACACCCATACCTAACCTATCACAAGCAATCATACAAGCATCTCATAGTTGTGGGTTTGTATGGCTCCCGCTTGCATTAGTTTCGCCACATCGTCCATGGAGCAAAACTAATCTAATCCATGCCCTCCCACTAAATTCTATAAGGATCTAAATCCTATATAAAATAAAGGTGCAAAATACATGTGAAAACATCCTATTCCCTTCCTATCCTTAGGGGCATGCAAGCCTCACAAGTTACATCAAAAATTAATCAAAAATTAATTAATGGCACCAAAGGCCGCATTACAAACATTCACACATGCATTCATTTACAACCACAAGGCATTGAGTCTTGAGCCACACTAAACCCACTATCCACCTACAAAACAAAGTTAGCACATACAAGAACTTTGTTTCCAATTAACGATTTTCAAGCATCTTTGCGTATCGTTTGCTATAAGTAAATTCCGTGTACAAATCCTCAATTTTAAACAACCAAACTTGTTTAAATTCATTTAGAAAGTTCTTTCAACATCCCATAACAGAAAGGAGATCAAACAAGGAGTTTTCTAATTAATTTCAACTAGTTTGAATACTTAGAAAAACAGTAATTTACCAAAAAACGTAACTAATGGAATCCAACAAAAACAACAGTTTTCGGTCTTCAAAAATTCTCAAATAAATTACTTAAGCTCCTTATCAAAGTTGTGACTACCAGTAAAAATTTCAAGAAGAGATCTTAAACCATCTGGGAGAATCAAAAAAGACAAATCTCTTACAAGTGCACGAAACACCGTTATGAGATTTTCAGCTTATCCTCTCAACCATTTGGTCTGTTAGACCACCTTCTATCCAGTTTTTATATATACAATATACATAGAAAAACTTGTTTAGACTACAGGCTATCCATTCATGAAAAGAAAACAACCAAGTTCAGTTCAATAATATTAAGTTACAGCCTAAACAATCAACAAATTCTGTACTGGAACAGACTGTCAATTGAAAGGTTTTAACCTAGTTGAAGGTCCAAAAATCCACGAAAAATTATGAAATTAATTTTCCTGGAATCCTAACTCAAAATAGAACAACTCCATTTAAACAGAAATTTTAAAGGAGTTCTCAGTTGGTACAGTTTATTAGAACAATCGATTTGCACAACAAACTGGATCTGACAAGATCTTCTTTTTCATACTTGAAAACCCACAAATTAATCCGAGTCTTGCAACAATTTATACATGCTCAGAAAGAGTTTCAAGGCCTCTTTATTTCTAGCCATAGAACACTGGTACTTATATTCAAAATATAAATCTTTCAAGCCATTCAAACAGGACAGTGCAAGCAGAAACTGGTTCTGCGCACTGTCGCCGTTTTATTCACAGTAAATCTATACTAATTCAGAAAAATGTGAATCCAACGCCAAAAGAATCACAATCCACAGATCTATAACTGTCATGTAGATGGAAAGATCTTCCAGAGGACATATCACAGAGTAAAATGCGAAACAACACAGAAAATACCATTTCCAGACAGCAAACAAACGCATCATCTTTACTAATCCATTAATTAGCCAATTTCTCTTAATTAAGTGTTAAAATAGCTTAAGTACGACCAAGGCTCTAATACCACTGCTAGAAAGTGTGCTAATTTTCAATTTTATGCTAATTACCAATTAATTAACCAAGCAAACAAAGCACACACAAGATCTAGTACACAAGCTATTCAAACACACGAGAAAAAGGGTTGGAAGTATACCTCTCTTGGTATCGCAACCAAGAGGCTCGTTCCAACGGATTGGTGTCGGTGGCGTGCTCCCTTCTTCTCCTTCCTTTGACAACCTCGAATCCACCAAGAGGATTAACCAACCTCTAAGTTCTTGTGCTAGCAAGAACAAAGAGAGATAGCTAATCCTTGTTTCTAGCCTTTCTTCTAATTAATCAATATTAATGAAGTAGCTATTGCTCAACACATGAGCCCTAAATGCAAAGAAAAGAGAGAAAAATTCAGATCTGAAATTTTTCTCCTTTGGTGGAAAGTGGCGGCCTCAATAGAGGAGAGAGGAAGAGAGAGAATGGTTAACCTAATCCTCTCCATAAGTGGTCCTTATATAGTACTCTTGACCTAATCACATTAGACCAAAATACCCTCTCTATGGCCGGCCATAATTATGGGCTTTGAGTCCATTACACAAAGCTCAATTCAATAATTATTGTTCCACTTTATATAGCATTCCAATTTGGGCTCAAATAGACTAATTGAATTAAGCCTATACTTTAAATTTAATTCGACTAATTAAAATAAAGTATGTTGAACAATAAATTATCAACTTATTGATAATATTTTGGGATTAGCAAATGCATTAAATTATTTCTATATATGATCTCTTTGACTTAATCAATTATAACCGTATATAATTAATTAATCAACTCATCATATTTTCGCAATACATACTGTTGCGAAATAGAATAATGCACTGTATGGTTAAAACTCTATTTGTGTGACCCTTTGAGGATTTATGCTACGTTGGACATGAAATTAAATCGCTATTTAATTCCAATAATCATAAGCGGTATCTAGCAACACGTTATGATTCCCAATTCGCATAAATAGTGTACAGCTACAAAATTTCAATCCTGCATAAGAGAACAATTATGTTTCTCTATTTTGATTCTTATGTCACACGATATCATCGTATAATCCAAGATAGGAACGTGTCATTCTTGCAGATTATACGTTTCTTGATCTAGAGATAATTGTATCAGTTGCTAGCAAACAATCTATCTCCATCAAGGGGCCCAAATAGATATCGTCACTCACTAAGTGAATTAATGAGGGACATACGGTTTTCTTGATAATTAGCTTTTCCCCGCACAATTCAAGAATACTTAAATCAAGTCCGTATAGCAGCCTTTATCAGGAATCAGCGGTAGACATGATTTACAGCATCTATCCTCATGTGGAAAAGATAATCATCTCAAACTTAGAACCAAAATCATAACGAAATAAATAATGACACGTAACACAATCCATATATTTATTTCGTGGGGTCCAGTCCTGTACTATGTTCTATAACATATACATATGCAATTAAGTTGGTTACTCCTAACCTATGATTTATAGAACTTAATCATCACTTAATCTGCATACTAATCTTATTGATAACTAATGTTCTCTGTTAATTATCAAGATTATGGACTTTTAGATTTATCGTTGTCATTTACTACTAAATGAATAACAGTGATCTATAATTCAGATCCTCAACCTGAATGAACTGTCAACGATTAAATCAAAGAACAAATGATCTGAAATCACCAATAACATAAACTATAGAAGTAGCCTAATGAATTGGCTTCTAGGACATATCTCTAACAATAAATTTGTTAATGTGTTAGTTTCTATAATATGCTGCCTATGGCTTAAACGATAAAAAAGATGTTATTAAATTATTATTCTTGTGTGCAAGGATATAGGAAAAATAATATTTCATATGATCAAGTATTAAGTGTATGAGAAATGGTTAAATAATAATATAATATTGATTTCAAATAGTGAATAATGCTAATGTTATTTCATGTTAATATTCAAATCTACGATTTAAATTTTTTATATAAAAAATTGTGCAACACATGAAAGAAAAAAATTTACATATGATATTTATATATTAAGATATATATTACTTTAATTAAAAATAATAATAATAATAATAATAATAATAATATAGGGTTATATGGATTCGCCGTACTAGTACACAAGAGAGAAGAAACGAGCGAATCTATATAACCCTATATTATTATTATTATTTTTATTATTATTCTTATTATTCTTATTATTATTATTATTTAAAAATTAAAAATACTGTATATGTTTCAACAGATTCAATTTGGAACGTTTTAGATTTCATAACACTATTGATAATTCTACGCGTTATGCGATAAATTTTTTTTATCGATTGCAAAACTTTATAATTAAAGTAATATATATCTTAATATATAAATATCATATGTAAATTTTTTTCTTTCATGTGTTGCACAATTTTTTATATAAAAAATTTAAATCGTAGATTTGAATATTAGCATTACTCACTATTTGAAATCAATATTATATTATTATTTAACCATTTCTCATACACTTAATACTTGATCATATGAAATATTATTTTTCATATATCCTTGCACACAAGAATAATAATTTAATAACATCTTTTTTATCGTTTAAGCCATAGGCAGCATATTATAGAAACTAACACATTAACTAATTTATTACCGTACATATTATTATTTATAACGATAACTGTAAATATATTGCTTATTACATTATTATATAATATATATAATGATAATAAAAAACATATAGTAATATCATATGTTGTCAATCATGCAAGGACAATATCATAAATTGTAAAATTAAAGGGTCTAACTATAAAAGCTAAAAAGAAAAAATAATGAAAAAAAGGAAATGGACAGCGTCTTACATTGCCTGATCCTAACATTTCTTAGGTTAATATGCTGTTTAAAAAAAAGTTGCGGAAAAAACCAAAACAATTCAGAGTGTCAGCGAAAAAAAAACCCCTATAGCGGCATTGCCTTTGCCGCTATAGAGGAAAGATCCAAAAAAAAAAGAACTTTTCTTTCTCTGCGCAAAGACAGAACTGTCAGTCCGAAAAGGGAAAAAAAAAGGCCTATAGCGGCATTGCTATTGCCGCTATAGGGGCCTATAGCGGTAATAGCAATACCGCTATAGGGCTGAGGTATTACGGCAGTCCAATTACCGCTATAGCTGTACTCTTTTTAAAATTTCAGAGGCTCTTTTGTCTTTTTTTAAATTGTTAGAGGTATTTTTGTCATTGATAAAAATTTTCCTGATGATTGCTGATCCCCAATAATTTGGTTGGGTTCACATAATCTAGAAGACTAGAACAGATATTTAGAAAAGTTAAAGAGGGAAAACAGGGAGGGGATGAACAAAACCTTTTTAGGATCTCTGGCAACATAGACGTTTCCCATTTATGGGCCAAATTCAGGGGCCAACTGTGCCATGCTTTCTACTTCTGTATTTCTTTGAGACCTTAAAATAAAAAAAATGTTAATATTGAAAGTTGAGGCCCAGATTTTAATTGGGCATTAGCTGAAGGCAGACATCTTATTCAACTACTGAGCCTTTGCTAAATACTTTATAAAGAAAATTAAAAGAAGGAAACAAATTAATAGAAATTATACGTTTGCACTTTGCCCAATGTTCGAATTATCTCTAATGAATATAATTTCTTAAAGAACTCATTTTAAAACTATGTACAACTGGTGTTTCTATACACTTGTGTACATTAAAACCTTCACGAAACTCGTTTACTTTGCTGATGCACCAAAACCCACCTTACACTCTTTCATAATAAACTTTATCAATTGCAAAAGGCTAAAATTAAAACCTAACCTAGACTAAAACAGATGGGCTTCTTCTCAAGCCTCTACAGCCCTTTCCTTTCTCTCCAATATTTCTCCATAACACTCAAAATCTGAATAATCACAAGTTTTCTTGAAGCTCTGGTACACCATGCAAGTAACAATTGTATCAACCACTACAACCATAGAGTACAAGTAAGCAATAAGTAATCCTTCACATAAGCCAGAAGATTGCAAACTGCCACTAATTTTAAATGGTCTCGCCACTCTAAATTGGAATAATGCCTCTATAGCTGCTGTACCAATGCTCGCCGGTAGGGACACCGCAACAGCTGTGGCAGTACCACCTCTCAAAAGAACAAGAGACTTTATTATAGCCATGTATCCACCACGGTTCTCCACTGCTGCCACTACATACGCGACATTACATGCCACAGAGGTGTTCGCAAGGATTATCGAATATATAATCACACCCAATGCGGATAATGCAAAAATAACATGACTTGATGTCAGGTTCAGAGCACCAAAAGTATTGAAGAATAAAAAGAAGAGAGAAAAAACAGCTGCATTGGAAAAGAGAACGACGAACGAATTAAAGAAATGTGTATACAACAATGATTTATAAATTGTACATAGGTTCTTATGTGAAGGCAGATGAGTAATTGTGCTGATAATGAAGGCTTTGCAGAGAAGAAGAGATGAAAGGGAAAAAGGGAGGGTAAGGATGAAGGAGAAGGTGGATTGACAGAGTTTTGAATTGAGCAGTGAGAAGAAAGGCCAGTTTGAAGGGAAGCCAGCTGAGGTGAAAGTTGACCGAAGCCGAGAAGAAACAGTCAGATGAAATGCGTGTTGCGGTAAGAAGGGGAAGGATTGAGATAGTAGGAGAGAAAGGGAGAAAGGAAAAAGCATGAATGTGGCAGTAGAGGCAAAAGATTGGTAGTTATTGAAGAAGGCATGGAGGGACCTTCTTAAAATTTTGGTACCACTAGCCATGGTTCTGGGCTAAAGCTTTGAATGTCTGTGGGGTTGTTGTTTGTTTGGGAGTGCATTTGAGAGAGGATGCGGTATTTCAATGAGAGAGAGGAAAGGATTAGAGAGGGTACAGAATTTTGTTTATTTCTTTTTCCTTTTTGTGTGTGTGAATTGGTCCTTACGGAAGTGTTTCAATGGAGTGTTTAAATAATCCAACATGATATATTTGGTTCTAGCGTTGATGTCAAGAAGAGCATAGATTTGAACTTCAATATTGCTGAACATATGCTTATTACTTCTATACAAGATAGCATGTTAGGAAAAAAAAATTTTTGCTTATTTGAATAATTTATGCAATCAACAACATATATTTGCTTTTTCGAAATGAATTTTATTTTATGAGATTACCATTTTCTTTTTGTTAACACAAAAGATGCATCCTTTTTTGAGGTCAATGTCTGTGAGTAAGACTTATCCAAACACATGCAGGGTATGTTTGGATGGAGTGAGAACAGGGAAAAGCTTATTGTTGATTGGTTTTGTTAAAATATGAATAAGGGTCAGAATAAGCCCAA
Organism: Rhynchospora pubera; assembly: GCA_028095005.1. Lineage (NCBI taxonomy): Eukaryota > Viridiplantae > Streptophyta > Magnoliopsida > Poales > Cyperaceae > Rhynchospora > Rhynchospora pubera. The sequence goes on from CM051460.1 coordinate 144,151,620, forward strand.
ATTCATTATTCTTTTATCGTTTGGTTTTCACAAAAATAAGGAATAACTTATTCCTTATTCCTTGTCCAACCAAACACATCCGCAATATATATCCAGATTTCAACTAGATGATCAGAAAATTAGAACAAATTTTCGATTACTATGCTTTGCAATTTTTCCATAGAAGTCGGTAGAAATTTTATTATATATATATCATTGTTTATCAGCATTAGTTTGGATGTGGCCTAGGCCAACCGCCGGTCCAACAACTCCAAGGTCGGAATGTTTCGGATGGATTCCCTGTGGCAAAAAGCTTTTGTAGATCATGAGGGAGAATCCTGACATTAATGTGACAAGTGATAGCATTTATTAAATTGCATTCATGTCAATTTTAATTTCAACTCAACATTTTAAAACTTCTAAAAAATTCATTTTAAGTGGTTTATTAGAACTTTTTTTGAGAGAAGGTGCTTAATTACTATTATTATAAAACATAATGTAAAAAATGCACAATAAACATTTCAACGATAATTGAGTAAATTCATAATATATTTGAAAATGAAACAATTAATGAGGGCTAATTTATATTAAAATATACAACCACAAACTAAATAAAATAAAAGAATTGATCAGAGATAAGATAATCAAACTTACTACGAAGTCTAATTTTTTTTCATTTGTAATCAGTAAGCCATATATAATCCGATGTACAATATATCTGCCGCTCCAAATCCACCAGACCACCACTCATATATGGATTTCTTCTCTTCAGAAATCTTCGCTTTGTTTTGAAGGCAGTAAATATAGTACCCCACAATGTACTATTTTATACATTTTCTCGATTGAGATAGTAAAGGCCTTTTCGTTGATTGGTGGCGAGGAGACATTGGTCATGCTAATTATTTCGTAAAATTCCTATTGTTGGCACGAAGCATTTCACGATTTGGTAGTATTCCATTAATAATAACTTTGGGTTAGGTAACTAATCACCCATGACATATTTATTGCCTATTCACTTTTCTCTGCTACAAAAAGTAGAAGATTCTGACTGCTCATAAAAGCTACTTTTATTCTGACTTGTCAGTGAAACCGCGATCATATGGAAGTTTTATTTCAGGTAGTACATAATTTATAGCACGTCACATTATTTTTAACTTCGTTTATAAAACTTTTAGATAAAAAATTATAATTATATATGTCGCGTAGTACATAATTTATAGCACGTCACATTACTTTTAGTTTCGTTTATAAAAAATTTAAATGAAATTTTCAACTATAAGGTTATACTTGATCGAAAAACATTGACAAGCAACATATTTTAACTGGTAGCGACAGAAAGACGCTTACCAGGTGGTCGATACCCGGTTTATCCAAAAAAAAAAAAAAGACCAACAGAGAGACGAGGAATTTTTCCAACAAATTATCATCGTAGAAATTAATTGTGCTGGAGCAACTGTTGCAAATAATTGGGTTTGTCTACTATTAAGAATATTTTATATATCTTAATTATGAATATTCTTAAGAGTAGTCAGAATAATTTTTAAAAGTGAGAGGGTTGATCCCATTCTTTCACGAAATAATAATAACAATAATAAATGACTAGTCAGAATAGGACTCGCATCTGTTTCTTTCCAAGCGTGTGCGTGTTGGCATTTGGTAATGAATCTGAGATGAATATTTAAGATTTTTCTAATGTGGTTTTAGTGTTTTAGCTCCGTTTGGATAAGTGTGGGAAAAATAGAAGAAGAAAAGAAGTAGAAGTATTGGAAAGTGTATAACTTTGTGAAAAATTTAGATTATTTATAATAAATTTGGACCTTCTTCCTTCTTTCTATATCCAAACGGTGCCTTACTTACTTACATGTATATCACTGGATGAGAAACATGTGCAAATTTGTTCCCACCGCGATTAGTTTCCTGTTTTATTTTGTTTTCGAAATCCTTGGTAGACACTACTAAGCAACTTCAAAATATAAAAAATAAAAAATAATAATATTTGTTACACCGGTTTCTTGAAAATCACTTCTCGTCGAATTCGTTGTTTAAATTTTAATTTGAAATTTCATTTTAAGAGAGGACTAGTTCTTCATAATGGTTTCATTTGGATAGTGTGGGAATAAGAGGAATAAAAGAAGAAGTATTGGGAAATGTGTAACTTTGTGAAAAGTTTGGATTATTTATAATAAATTTGGAAGTAGGAAGAATCTATTCTCTTATTCTTGCATCCATCCAAACGGAGCCAATGAGAAAAAAGCGGTTAATATTATATTAAAATTTTGTTGATTGAGACTTTTATGGCACACTATGGTTGGATAGATTTCAGGCAAGTACAGGAAAAATGGTGAACAGGAGGTGCGTTGCTAAAGGCCCACAACAGACTTGTAGGTAGTGTTCTAAATACGTGTCGTGTCATGTCGTGTCGTATCAAACACGTCGTGTCTAGATCATCTCTCGTGTCGTGTCGTGTCGTGTCGTATTGTGTCTAAATATTTCACGTGGCGTGTCGTGCTGTGTCTAAATCCTAAGAGATGGACACGACACACCTAAGGACACGTCACGCCTCGTGTCCTCGTGTCGTGCCCGAACACGGAGATATTATCAGCAATTTCCCAAAAAAATACGGCGTGTCCGAACACGGCACGACACGACATGACACGGCACGGAGGTGGTACGACACAGTAAGACACGAACACGAACACGACACGAGAACTTCGCGTGGCGTGTCCTTAAGCGTGTCGTGTTCGTGTTTGTGTCTTACCGTGTCGTACCACCTCCGTGCCGTGTCGTGTCATGTCGTGCCGTCTCGTGCCGTGTCGTGTCGTGTCCAGACAATTCGCGTGCCGTGTCGTGTCGTGTCTATTTCATCAAAGTTGGACACGACACGCTTAAGGACGCGCCACGCGAAGTTCTCGTGTCGTGTTCGTGTCTTACCGTGTCGTACCACCTCCGTGCCGTGTTCGGACACGCCGTGTTTTTTTGAAACTAGCGCATGAAGCAGGTGGATGCTGATAATAGACTCCCTCCAAGTTTTTTGGGAAATTGCTATCGGAAACCTATCTTTTTTTTTTCTAATGACTACATTGCTCTTTGTATTAACGATTGCCGTATTCTCCCTCTGATCTTCTAAAAATTTAGAATTTGCAACAATCATATCATCATTCTATCTTCTAAGAAATTTGAAATTTACAATAACCATATCCTTCTTTCTATCTCCTTCGAGAGAGAATAATATATATGTCAATATTTTTGTTTCGTTAATAGTACAGTGTTGTTTGTTGTTGTTTTGATCAATGTTCTATTTTCTTTTGGATTCTCTTAGACCAAATGAGTGTTTAATTACAAAACTACAACTTGAAACAATATCTATTTTTTATAACGAAATCACGTATTCGTGGACAAATTTAATTTCTGGTGGCTTGTGCAAATATTATTACAGATACTGAAAATTCAATTTAGTATATACTGATGGTGTGTTTGGCACCATTCATGAACTAGAAGTTCACGGACTAGGCTAGTTCGCAAGAACCAAACAACCCACGAACAACCGTAGTTCGTGAACTTCTCCCTAGTTCTTAGTTTCCCAATTTTCATGAACTAGTTTTGTTTGTGGGCCTGTTCGTGGGCTTTTGTTCTTCCCCTTGTTCATCCCTGTTCGTGAAGCATCCAAACACACCTGAATAATCCAAAATTGAGTGTATACTGCCAATGTTACAGAGTTTACAAGCTGAAAACAGAAAATTATAAATGAATTGCTTTGGTTGATGCAAAATTAGAGGACGATTGATACAAATGGCAGTTTAGTCATTAGAAAAATAATTATGTTGCAAGCAGCAAAAAGGCTGTTGCCGATAGCAACTCCCCCTCCCATCGGACTAAAAGATATACAATAAATAAAGAGCATATGCTTTGGCTTAATTTAATTTGGATCATAATGGTTTACTATGTGAAGCCAGATATTTCCTTTGATTGCATGTCATAGGCTTAAATTGGAAGTGGGCATTTCTGAAACGGAGATAATATCAAAATGAGAGGGACCAATCAATGTGATTAATGAGCTTAACTAACAACATTTATTTGTGTTATATAAATTAATTGCTTTCTTACCTGATAAATCAGCGAAGTGGTTGGTCGGTGTCTTCCATAAAAAGTTCAAAACGATATGTTTATTTAAAAATTCTTTTATCGATCTTAGTTGGTTAATGGGTGCTTTACTATATAGCTTTTATCCCGTATATTAATTTCTGCGCTTTTATATATTTATATAATTTAGTTGTTATTAATAGCGTATGTTAGAAGTAAGAAAAAGGAAATAACGTACCTAATAAAAATTAATTTTAAATTTTATACCTCATTCTTTTCCTGATAACAAAAGTTTATTTATTCCATTTTTATTTTTACTTTCATTGATTGTAAAATGGTATTGAAGTATTTTACCTCTTCATAGCTTAACTTAAAAGCGCATGCACAATGTCTCTTTTCATGTCTTTTTAAAAATTTTCCCAATTTTTAAATACCAAAAGGGCCAAAACCACCTCTAAACTTCAAACAATTCATATATAACACCAAATTTACTCAAAATCTCTCACCAAATTTTTACCCAAAACCTAACAATGTCCGCTAGCCAGAAGTGAATTCAATCCTTTTCGCAAGCCGTTATTTTTTTATATAACAAATTCAATCCCATAAAGTAGGTCAGAGGAATAAGTTTCTCTATCTTTCCGAAAATCATCAACACTCTTAGTTTCAATTGCTGATTCTAAATATTTTAGTTAAAGTCGATTTTTCAAAATTCAGTCTTTTAATTTTGCTAAGTTATAAATCCGAATTTATCTCTGTTGATAGGTGAAACTTTTAAATCTACTAAATTTCCGTTATCGTTTCTATTTTGCCACACAAAATTAATGAGATGTTGTACTCATTTCATCGCCTTAATTATGAAATTCTCCCAGGCTCGATTGCTGACTTCTGACCAAATTTACTTATCCAAAATAGTAATTACAATTAGTGCCGCAATAAATAGTTCTTATTTACAAGGAGTACATAATTAACAAAATTAAAAAGAAAAATACATAATGTTGTGCGGTAATTAACAAGTTTTTTTTGAAAGAGAGGAGTAAGAGGGAATCTTAACTGACCGACTCAGGCTAGGGCTGTATACGAGCCGAGTTCGAGCGAGTTGAGCATAACTAAAAACTCGTTACAACTCGAGTCAACTCGTGACTCGTTTGGGAGGCAGTTCCGAGCTATCCGAGCTAACTCGAACTCGTCATTTTGTAACTCGAGTCAACTCTTGACTCAGTATCCAACTCATGAATATAGTAAATAGATGCAATAATTATTTATGAGTATTACAATAATATAAAAAATAAAATTTATTATCAATTTTATTCTTTTTCATTGATTTGAAGCAAAATATATCTTGAAACTCAATATTAATACTCATAGATCATGGTGATGATCTCCAAAAAATTAAAATTTGTTACGTCACGAGTCAGATCACGAGTCAACGAGCCGAGTTGAGCCTAACTCAAACTCGACTCGTTTATTAACCGAATTGGTTCAACTTGAGTTATGCCAACTCGAGTTATAATCGAGTTTTTCACGAGTCGAGTTCGAGTAACTCACGAGTTACGAATTTTTTGCTCACCCCTAACTCAGGCTTTATCTGATAAATATTTTACTAATTAGTAACAATCGTCCACGCTAAAATTGTCTTTTAAGTTTTGTTCAATTATTATATAAAACGGTCTCTTATTCAATGCATCACATGCAATGATGCACATATGTATTCCTCTTCGGAAATTTTTTTTCTTAGCCATTTCTCATCGACAATAGAAAAATTTTCTTTGATTAAAATTAAGCTGCTGATATCCCAAAAAAAAAAACATAATCAGCCATTTTCTGAATAGCCACTGTCATATTCAGTTATTCTCCATGTTGTTAGTGTTCTACTAATCATCAGTCTGATCTTAGCCAAGACAGGTTTTCCCAGTGTCAAATTCCAACACCGAATAATATTTCCACGTATTTTTTGTCATATTAGAATTTTTGGGGCTCTTCGTGTACCGTAATAGTGGTTGAAGTATAGTTAAAGATGTGATGTTTGTAATATTCGCTCGAAATGATGCAAACTTTCCCACCCGTCTCTCTACAATCGCACCATATACCAAAAATCTCTCCATTTCACAAAAAGATAATTCATCCAGTTGTGCTCCAAATAGCCTCCTCAAACATGCACTTCAACAGTTTATTCCCGGCCGGCTTGGCCCGTTGGGTAATGCTCATTGGGTGTTCGACACAACGCACGTGAAGAATGTGATTTTTTTTATTATAAATCTTATTGGAGGATTGATCAAGTGGAGTGACATTGAATCTGCACGCAATGGGGACGCTTAGAATGTCTTCATTGCAGGATTATCTAATGATGAGCTCAATGCAGAGAGTTGAGCTCAGCTCCTTTAGAAGCTCTCTATGGTTATGGTCGTCCTGACAATTTTTTGGGAAAATTCTCTATTACACAACAACATTCTACCACAGAAGATCCTTCAGAGAACTGATTAATTTCATTAATGTTTCTGTTGTAATTACTCAGTTAGTTAGCAATAAATGCAATGATGAGAGAGGTTGTTAAGGCAGACTGGCTGTTAGGCGTAGCTGAGTGAAGTTCATATAAATACAAGAGATTGTAAAACACTGTGGCAATAATACAATACATTGTTACCAAATATATCTTCCTTTTATCTTGTTTCTGTTCATGGTATCAGAGCAATCTACTAGCCATTAATGGCGACAGATACGAATACAGGGGGAGAGATCCCTTCCCCTCATTCTACTACTCTCAATCCTACTCCTTCTTCTCCATCAGTTGATTCGATTGTACCCCTCACCATTTCAATTGGTACCAAATTGAATCAGAACAATTACCTTATGTGGAAATCACAGATCACACCTCTTATCCATGGCTATAACCTCAATCGGTTTGTTGAGCAACCGCCGCCAGCTCCGACGACCCTCAACTCTGATGGACACCTCGTCTTCAACCCTGAATACATGATGTGGCATCGTCAAGATCAATTGCTACTTGGCTGGCTTCGATCTTCCCTATCTGAGTCAATCATGGCTCAGGTTGTATCATGCAACACCTCCATGGAGCTATGGTCCTCTTTACAAGTCACATTCGCCTCTGCTTCCAGATCGACAATCACTGAGTTGAAAAAGCAAGTGCAATTTGCAACAAAAGGTAATCGATCTTGCTCTGAATTTCTTCAATACATTCGACAATTAGGGAATGAGCTTGCCTTTGCTGGAGCCTCTTTGTCTGAAGAAGAGCTTGTATCTGCCACAATCAATGGCCTGGGTTCAGAGTATCTCACCTTTGTGACAGCTGTCACTACTGCACATCGCAATGACAGAATCTCCCTCTCTGAACTTCATGGGATGCTTCTCACTCATGAGTCAATTCTTAAACAGCATAACCAAGTTTCCGCCATGGCTGAACCTTCAGCTTTCCAAGTTGGAAGAAGCTCTCAGTCCAATCGTTACAGGCCTCCCAATGCTTCGGCCCAAACTCAGCCCAATTTTTCTCAATCTTCTCCTCGGCCCAATACAGTAACACAAGATGCGTCTAAAGAGAAGTGTCAGATATGCTCCGAGCCATGTCACACTGCCAAAACTTGCTACTTCAGGTATGAATCTGATCCACTGTGGAAACCAAGACCAGCCAGACAAGCATTTAATGCTCAGACTCACATGACACATCAACCACCAGCTGACTGGATTGTTGACTCTGGTGCTACAAATCATGTGACAAGTGATTTAAATAACTTGTCATCCTTCTTTGCCTATACTGGAGCTGACAAGCTGCAATTAGGTAATGGCTCTGCACTTGACATTTCAAATATTGGCTCAACTGTGTTATCTGTATCCAACATGACCCTCAAATTAACTGATGTTCTTCATGTTCCCCATTTTTCCAGAAATCTCCTTAGCCTTTCTAAATTAATCTCTGACAACCCTCAAATCACAGTGTTATTCTCTAATTCTATGTGTCAATTGCAACAGCACCACACCAAGACAACAGTACCAGTACTTAATCAAAATGGCTTATTCATTCTTCACACTGCATCTTCTCAACCTCAAGCATATCTTGGAACTCGTTTATCTGCTACTACTTGGCACTCCAGACTAGGTCATCCCTCAAATTCAACCACATTACATGTTCTACATACTTACAATTTACCTTGTACTTCCAATAAACTTGACATATGTCACAATTGTGCTGTAGCAAAATCTCATCAACTCCCCTTTGTATCTTCTCTTCATACTGCTACTTCACCTCTTGAGATTGTACACTGTGATTTGTGGGGCCCTTGTCCAGTTGTATCAAATAATAGATATAAATACTATATAGTCTTTGTTGATGAATTCACTCGATTTATATGGATTTACTTTTTGAAGCAAAAAAGTGATACATTGTCTATATTCTCCAAATTCAAATCCCAAATTGAAAACCTTCTCCAAACCACAATAAAGATTCTACGCACTGACAATGGCACTGAGTTCAGTCAAATTTCTGTTTCACATCCTCAAATTACACACCAAACTACATGTCCTTACACTCCTCAGCAGAATGGATTGGCTGAACGCAAACATAGACATATCGTTGAATTGTCTTTGTCAATTATGTCACAAGCCTCCATACCAACTTCATTTTGGGATGAGATATTCTTCAGTGTTGTTTACCTCATCAACAGATTACCTTCTTCCTCAACTTCAACAATACCCTTTGTCTCCCTATTCAAACAAAATCCTGATTATCATTCACTTCGTGTATTAGGATGCTTATGTTTCCCTTATACAAGACCCTACAACTCCAACAAAATTGAATATAGATCCAAACCATGTGTTTTTATTGGCTATCCCTCCTCTCAAAAAGGATACAGATGCTTACACATTGAGACCAATAAGATTTTTGTTTCAAGGCATGTACAGTTTGATGAAACTGTGTTCCCTTTCAAGACAAATGTTCTTCCTAACAACCATACTATCTCAAAAGACAATGTTACTTCTCAATTACCCATATTACACATTAACCCCTCACTCTCCCTATCTACTCCTCAGCATAACCAGACCCTCAATACATGTCAGCCTGACAATCCCACTACTTTAGCTCCTTCTGAAAATGAAACAACTCATATTACCTCTTCTGACCCAATTGTCCCACAGAATGATTCCATTCCTCCTCCTACACAAAATCTTCATCAAAATCATTCATTGACAGAACCATCACATTCCCTCCCTCCTGGCAGTCCTTCACAATTTGATGTCACCCCAGCACATCCTTCAACAGATAACAACACCTTACAACAACATAGATCTCATGCTATGATAACAAGAACTAGGGACAAAACTGTCAAAACCAGGCAATTCCATGATTATGTAGCCTTCTCTACAATCTTGACATCTGAGCCAACTTGCTTCACTCAAGCAAATAAAGTCAAAGAGTGGAGAGAAGCTATGTCCAATGAAATTGATGCCTTGGCAAAAAATAACACCTGGGTACTTGTTCCTCCACCTGCTAACCAGAGAATTATTGGGTGCAAATGGGTATACAAGCTTAAACAGAAACCAGATGGCTCAATTGAACGCTACAAGGCCAGATTAGTTGCTAAAGGATTTCATCAAGAGGAGGGGGTTGATTTTTTTGACACCTTCAGTCCTGTTGTAAGGCCAACCACTATCAGATTGATACTCTCTCTTGCCATATCATCCTCTTGGACTATCAGACAATTGGATGTGCATAATGCCTTTCTACATGGTGACTTGCAAGAAAGAGTATTCATGTCACAACCCCCTGGCTTCATTGATTCAAACAATCCTGATCATATTTGCTTACTCTCAAAATCTCTCTATGGCCTTAAACAAGCACCACGTGCTTGGTTTCAAAAACTCAGCTCAGCTCTCCTTTCTATGGGCTTCAATGCTTCACACTATGATCCATCTCTCTTCCTCCTCAACTCTGACAATCATAGACTATTCATTTTAGTCTATGTAGATGACATTTTAGTAACTGGCAGCAACACTGACCTAGTCACTAAGTGTATTCAGCAACTACAACAGAATTTTGCTGTCAAAGACCTGGGTCCTTTGAGCTATTTCTTAGGTATCCAAGCATCTCACACATCAAGTGGCATGATTCTCAATCAAACAAAGTACATCTCTGATCTTCTCAAGAGAACAAAGATGGACAATTCCAAACCTTGCACCACCCCAATTGCAACACACATAACTCTCTCCAAGCATGATGGGGATCCCTTTCCATAACCACATCTCTATAGGAGTGTTGTTGGTGCTCTTCAGTATGCCACTCTTACAAGGCCAGACATCTCCTTTGCTGTGAACAAGGTCTCACAGTTCATGCATGAACCAACAGTCACACACTGGAACTCAGTCAAAAGAATACTAAGGTATCTAGCTAGCACAGTTACACATGGTCTACTCATACATGCTAGCACCTCTCTCTCTCTCCATGCCTACTGTGATTCTGATTGGGCTGGCTGCCCAGATGATAGGCGTTCCACTTCAGGGTATTGCATCTATTTGGGAAAAAACCTAATCTCCTGGAGTGCAAAGAAGCAGGCAACAGTTTCTCGTTCAAGTACAGAGGCAGAATACAGATGTTTGGCAATAACTTGTGCTGAGCTCATGTGGCTTCAATTTCTCATTTAGGAACTCAAAATCACACTTCCCACTGTACCAACAATATGGTGTGACAATATTGGTGCCACATTTTTGGCAGCAAATCCCATGTTCCATGCTAGAACAAAACATATTGAGATCGATTATCACTTTATTAGAGAGAGGATTGCCTCCAAACAACTTTGTGTCAAGTTTATTTGCTCTAAGGATCAGATTGGAGATGTCATGACAAAGCCTCTTGCTACTGCTAGATTCTATTTTCTGCGAAACAAACTGAATGTAGTTATCCATCCTTCAGTTTGTGGGGGGGGGGGGGGGGTATTACACAACAACATTCTGCCACAGAAGATCCTTCAGAGAACTGATTAGTTTCATTAATGTTTCTGTTGTAATTACTCAGTTAGTTAGCAATAAATGCAATGATGAGAGAGGTTGTTAAGGCAGACTGACTGTTAGGCGTAGCTGAGTGAAGTTCATATAAATACAAGAGATTGTAAAACACTGTGGCAATAATACAATACATTGTTACCAAATATATCTTCCTTTTATCTTGTTTCTGTTCATTCTCTTTTATGTTCGAGTGAGGCCGAGGCGAGAGGAGAGGAGATTTACATTCGGTAGTGTTTTGCGAGCCATTACTGAGTTGAATTTGGATTCAGTTACAATCTTGTTCGAATTTAATACAATGTGGTTCAGAATATATTTTGTTTACTTATAATTATAGTTAAACAATTCATTGTACATACTTTTATCTAGTTTAAAATTAGAGAGGAAAAAATAAAAAAGAAGTTAATTTTAAACAAACTTTTTTCTTCGTACCTCTGTCAAGTTAGGAAAAAAACCAATTTTCTCCATAGTGGCCCATTATCAGCTCATTGATCATATAAATTGTTGTGCTCTAGTATACAGCTATTTTCAATCATTATATATTAACGGTCATCTATGCTAACGTGGCGACTACCATTATTGTCTATTGAGTGTGTCTCATATTTAATTAATTTATTTTATAATAACATATTTAATGTATTCACTAGAGTGCGGTAGGAGGTCCCACTCCCATCTATTTATCTAATTTTCTATCTGGGCCGTGCACACGTGTTATATCTTTTGGGCCGAATTGGAGTTGAAAGAATCCAACCCATTTTCTCCGTGAAATTTCGGTGTACGGTGTACCTTATAACGCGAAAATGAAGAACCCAGAGTCTTTACTAATCTTATTTCATTATTCATTTTCTTATTCAGTTGTAATATGTTTTTTCGAATAAATTGAGAAGGTAATTCATCAAAGGCATGCACCAACCACAAACTCGTCCCACTAGTCGAAATAAATTTGATGGCTCGAGTATAATAAGAAGAGAAATTTGTGAATAGAAGACCAGCCAGCCCTGAGGAAGTAACTTGAGAGTGGGTTGTGCTGAGTGCTGATAAGCGATTGGATTGGAGGAGACAAGAATTAACGATTCGAAATAATTATTAACGGATTTAAATCCAAACTGAATTTAATTACCAACCCGTTAACCAAGATGGGTAGTTCCAAATGAAAAATCGAACGGCTCTTAATACCACATTGAACAATAATAAATGGATAAATGATAATAGGAAATTCAAAATTTTGAATCGCAAGTTTAATTAGTTACCGGTTTGGGGATTTTGTAGGAAGTGAGCCTGTCATCAAACAGACAGCAAGAGAAAAATTAAACAATCCGAAAAGAATAGTAATCCTGTACATTTTGAAATTAAAGAATTTTATAGTCCTGTGTTGTGATATTTTCTTTTTTATTTTAAAGCATATTAGACTTACTAAAGCTACTAAATATAACGTGTAAAGCTACTAAACATAAAGCTTTAATTTTATAGTTCTGACTTGACACCTAAAGCTACTAAACATAACGTGTAGGTCAAATCTAGCATTGAACAACTTAAATTATTTTTCTAGCTGTTATTGTTTGGTAATATTGCATCGATCGAGAAATTATTTATTATTTAACTTTTCTATTTATATTCTTCGAAATATTATGTATGTATATTAATTCTGCTCGTTTATAAAAACTTATTATTGTTCTTTTTCCCAATTGAAAGGAATTTACTGTTACTGTTGCATACTGCGCGCTGTTTTTTTTTCTCTTTACTGTAATGATAACCATGTTTCTCCTTTTTAATTATTATCAGACAGTAAAATATTATGATTCCTCAAGACATTAAATTTTAGCGACCGCATTAACGCTTTAGTATTAGCTAGCGTGCTAACTTAAATAACAAAAGAGGAAATTCAAAGTGAAAAGAAATCAGACACGCTAACCGCCCTGATCTGATGGGGTTAAATTGATGATCGATAAGTCATGAATAAGTTTGGTATGATCCGTCCTAGAATAAACGAATTCAATTTGGATAAGGGCATCATATTATCTGAACTATAACCCTAAGAATGAACTTTATGGGACCATAATTTATTGCGTCAAATAAGACGGGATCTCTCACCTAGCACATAGAACATATCTAATATATATAAACAAACTGATAAATTAAACAGCGATAATAGAAACCCAAGGACAAATCTGATAGTTATTACACAATAAGTACATTAAGATGTTTATTACAATAACCAAATAGCTCAGAGATGGCAACCAGTTATCACAACCTACAGCCAACTTAGTTGCTCGAAATAAAAAAATAATAAAAAAAAAAGTTGTAATCAGTGATAGATTTCTACTATTGTCAGAGAGAAGAATAAAAGGGAAAAGTGTATTATTCTATTTCAATGTGTTATTTCACTCAGCGAGTTCACTGGCATATATATCCAGTATATCAGAAAGAAACAATACAGAAGATAATGCACTGAATCTATCCTAATTACAGCCATTAGTCTGAGCCTAATACACATCACCTATATCGTACCCATAAGGGCCAGTGAATAATGCTACATATCACCCATAATGTACACATAACAAACACTATGCCTAATAATCAGAACATAAAAAGCAGTTACCGCCGTCGCCACAGATCGCGTACTAAGCCTTGTAAGTCTTGTTTGAGGTCATTGTCTTCCCACTCTAGTTGTTCCCAACATTCGCTCTCTATCTTAATGGTTTTTAATTTGCCGCGGGACTGAAAAGGAAGCTTCTTCAACTTTGGACATTTATGAATCGTGATTTCTTCTAGAGAAGGAAATGTGATTGATTCATCGCAGATTATTTCCATCTCGGGTAGCAATTCGAGTTCTAGTCTAATGAGAGAAGGAAAAGTGGGTTTGATTGCACCGGATCCACATCCACCAACGGGCTCAAACAATTGAACAATGTGGACACAGCGGAATAATTTAAGTGTCCGAAGACTTGGTAGGTAAAGCGTCCATGAGACATCCAATATGCGCCAACATTCAAAAAATAAGTAATGCAGCATAGGGAGTAGATCCTCTGGAGCTACGTTCCACGGCCATTCAATCATTTCTAATTCATCCATTAAAATTGATAGGAATTCTAGATTTCCCAGCCGACTTTGGTAGTTGCTCCCAAATAGTAATTTTCTGACTGACCGTACCTTAAGTTCGAGTTTGTACAAATTATCTTGTACTTTTCCAACAAAACTGCTGGGTATTTCGAGAATATTAGTCTCATTTTTATAATGCAAAAATAGTGTTCTGACGGGCAAGTTAGATAACTCCAAAAGATTTCGAAAGTGGGCTGGTTGCTGCAAATTGATACTCAGACACCTCAATTTGCTTAAACACCTCAACTCGTTTATCAACCATGTCCAGTACTGCTCCTCACCATCTTCACTTGATCCCCGATTAATATTATATAAATCTAGTACCATGAGCTCTTTTAGTTCCGGTAAAACACCCTTAGGAAATAAGGAAATAGAGTTGTATCCTAAAGATAGAAATCTGAGATTTCTAACATGTTTCAGCTCATCTGGTACTGATTTAATGTGATTATTTTCTAACTTAAGGTGCTCAAGTTTCACTAGTTGAGATATGCCTTGTGGAAAAGAGTACAAGTCGCAATTTCTCAATTCTAGAAATGCTAAATCGGGAAAAATACTCACATTTTGAACTAGTGCGTCTATCGTCGCAGTGAAAGGATATCCCGAACGAACCCTTACAAATTGGAGCCTGGTCGCGTCACATGGAATTAGTGGTACCCCTTCCCATTCATCGGAACCATCACTTATTAGTTCGTCATACTCATATGGATTAAGTGGCAACTCCTTCCCATTCATAGGAACCATAAGTTCATAACTTATTAGTGATGCTCGCTCTACATCAGACCAGCGAATATTTTTATGCCGCATTTGGTCTAGGCCATCAAGCACCACCCATTTGTCATTTTCCTTATCTTCTCCACGTGCTATCCACAAGGCCATGTCACGAATAACATCGTGCATTTTCACATACTCTGATCCTACTTCCTCCAACAAACATGCTGATAGCAACTTCCTAATGACATCATAACCGGGGTTATAAATATTTCTAGCATCAGATATATCCAAATCCAAGAACCCTAACCCCAACCAACATTCAATTAAATTAGTCTTCTCAATAGAATAATCCTCGGGCCATAAAGAACAAACCAGAAAGCAGTCCTTCAACTTTTTAGTATTCAAGCTATCATAACTCAATTTTAACTGATGAAATATTTTTTCTTCATCAAGTTCATTTAAACCTGACTTCTCTAATCGATCAATTGCATGATTCCATTCACTGGGGTATATTTTGTCAGACATTGATTTCCCTACTGTTATGAGAGCTAAGGGCAATCCACCTAACTCTTTAACAACTTTTTCTGCTAAAGATGGTATGAGAGGATGGGACTCGATGGTTTCACCTCCAACATTTTCGTTAAATAAACGGAGTGCATTTTCATGATCAAGACCTTCCACCTTGAGAGATTTGTTAACTCCCATCAAACCACATATTTTTTTCGAACGTGTTGTTATGACAATCTTTTTTTTCAATCGATTACCCAAACCGAGAGGAATGCCAACTTTTTCCAAATCAATTTGACCCCATAAGTCATCTAATAGAATGAGAAAGTTACGTTTGGTTAGGTAGTTCAAAATGATTGATTTCTCAGTACTATTTCCTCGATCCAAACCACAGTTCTCACATAGCTCTTTTTGTAATTTTTCAACAGAACATTCTTTTGAAGCTGTGACTTTAACCACAACATCAAAAGCAGAGTTCTCTTTATAATGATTATGAACAAGGTGAAGCAGACGGGTTTTCCCCACTCCACCCATGCCCCAAATCCCAATAATGCCATTTTTGTCACTGTCAATGTACCTGAGTATTTCTTGGAAGTTAGCTTCTTCTTGAGGCACCACCACCTCTGACCCAACAAGCAGCTCCGGGACCTCAGGTCGAAGTTGAATGGCAACATCTTCAAATCTACCATCCTCACACAGCTTTTGTACCACCATAAACTTTTTTGCGGCATCTTTGCTGATCGAGAAGTTGGACCAGCAATTAAAAGACTGTGACCCAAAACACCGAGATCTCTCCTGGTACCTTCTTTTGATATCATCTACTTCGCCTTTTACCGCTTCTACCTGACGTAACCAGTTTCCTACAAGATCAGCTTGCGTCAAACCTTGTCGTTCAGCATTCTCGACCTTCGCCTTCACATCTGTTTGTGCAGCCGAGAGCTTGAGGATGGGATCATCTAAGGCCTTCACATTGTCAGCAACCTTGAAGGGATAGGCTATGTTCTTTAAAACAGGACCTATGATGGAAGGAATGACAGCAGCTACCGCCTGACTGATGCAATCCATGGTTTCACTCACAAATTCATTTTACAGAGATGAAGAATTATTTAAGAAGGTAGAGCAAATGAGTGATGATTAAAAGTTCGGGCTTTTGATGAGAAGTGAAATCAAAAGATCGGACAAAAGTTATTGCAGAGAGAAAGGATGAGCTTGAGGGGTTTTTTAAAAGTAAAGGATGAGCTTGAGTTACACTAGGAACTATGTTGATAAAATCTTATATTATATTAATCAACGTGTGTGAGCAGAACCAGTCTGAATTAGGGGTAAATATATAATGACCTATCAATTCAATGGCTGTTCTATCGACCAATAAAATAAAAAAAAATAAATAAAAGGAATAAAATTGTTTGGGTTTATAATTTTATTCATTTTTTTTTTATTTGAATGGTCTCCCGGCCGTAGGAAATAATTTTATTCATCAGAAAATTGTCACATGGGCTGGGTCCCGTTATACTGCATTGATTGGATAGGCACATAGTCACATAGACGGACGTGCTTTCTTTTTCTGAAAAAAAAAAGACGGACCTGCTTGAGTCTGTTGTCAGTTGTCACAAATACATGTTGGTTGTTGTTTTCATTCATTTATTTATTATTCACTAAAGCAAGAAGATTAATTGTCAGATGGCCAGAATTTTTTTTAATGGTTTTTGTTTTTTTTTTTTATGGTCGCAGCTTACAGGGCAGGGGTTGGTTTAATTCGTATTTTTTTTCTTTTCTTTTTTTTTTTTTTGAGGTCAGAAGCCCTTTAGGGTCTGCTCCAGGATGCAATTTTAGAGGGAGAGGAACGGAAGGTAAAGGTTGGATTTGCTATTTACTCGCTCCAGCATTAAAAAGCCAGTGGAAGGGAAAGTGATACAAGGTGTGCTTGTTCCATCGAAGAGCCCATTTTTGTTACTCCCAAATCGGAGAGTACAGAGAGTAAAAACGATTAATTACATAAATGCCCTTCAAGGGTAAAATGGTCAACTCCATTTATTACAGTGGGATGTATCTTCTTCCTTTCTCTCCCCTCCTGTGAAGCACTGGAGCATGTAAACTAATGAATTTTAGTTCTTTCCATCTCCTCCTCTTCCTCTCCTGACCTCTCCATCCCCTTCCCTTCTTTTAATACATGAGTTCTGGAGCATAGCCTTAGTATAGCGTTGAAAAAAAAAAGCAGCAGCATTAAAAGAAAATAAATTAAAGCCACCTAAGAAGGATTACATCCTATTAGTAAAAGAAAAAATGGCCAGCTAGATTTCAAAAGATCGGATTTGACGGATTTGATAGAATCGTCGGGTCGGACCAGATTGATAAAAAGGTTGAGATGGATTGGATTACACTGATTTGTTTTTTGAAATATGAGATCGGCTCTTCGAAAATCTGACCCTTCTAGTCTTCTAAAATAATACCAACAATTAATTATTTTTAATAGTATTTTAATCTCTACAGTGTCATCATGATCAAATGGTTGCTATGATTGAAGGGCTAGGTCGGATCTGGCCCTTTAAGATCCGTCTTTCAAAAAAATTAGATTTGATAATTTCAACATCCGGCCTTAATTTCTAGATCTTTGTCTGTCATAAGTCCTTCGAAGAACCGATCCGGACTGATTTTAAAACGGTCTTCCAAAAAATGAACCAAAAACCATAGATTTTTGGAAGTTGTATCCCATCAGTAGGGATGAAAACGGATCGGATACGGAGCGGATGTTGGTCTTCCCATATCCGCATCCATATTTTTTTTCCGAATACGGATACGAATACGGATTCATTCGGATACGGATACGATTCGGATATTAAGCGGATACGAATACGGTTCGGATATTATCGGATACGGAGTCGAATACGAATATATTTTGTCGGATACGAATAATTTAATATGTATAAATTAAATTATTGTTTACATTATCAATCATTATTTATAATCTCTATTAATTATATTATACCATATAATATGTAACAACAATTAAATACTTTTTTAAACAAAATAAATGTTTATACGTAACATTTATGAACTATAGGTATTAGGTAGTTATACATTTAGAATTTTTAATAAATATAAGAAATTGAAAAAAGACTACAAGGAGGAACGGAAGAAAAAAGGGGGAAAATCCACTTCAACTTATTTCTTTCCAACTAAATCTTTTATAAAAATAATAACTTATGGGTGTTAGGAAATCGCTCAATTTTAATTTTAGACTAATTACTTTTGATTAATCCAATTAAACAAAGAGCAAGAAGATCTAGTACATAGCTCATTCGACACAAAGAGAAAGGGGTGGAATTTATACCTCCCGCGAAATCGTATTCGCGGGGCTCGATCCTACGGCATAGAAACCGATGGGGTGCTCTCCTTCGCCTCCTCCATGGCGCCCTCGAGTCCACCAAGGAATTTGGCCATGTCCCAATTCTTGTGCTAGCAAGAGAAAGGAGATAGCTAATCCTTTTCACCATTCTTCAAGTAATTCTAGCAATTAACCTTTTGGAATAGCTATTCTCAACACATGAGACCTATGGGAATGCAAGAGAGAGAGAGACCACCATGGGAGAATCAAAATTCTGCCCATGGATGGTGGTGGCGGCTAGGGAGAAGAAGGGAGGCAAAGTGAGAAGGTTAGGTTTTGCTTCTTCAAGTGGTCCTTATATAGACCACTCTCCACCAACCTTTGCTTGACCTTTTTACCCCTCTATGGCCGGCCATATACATGGGCCTTATGGGCCATGTGTTAGGTTTGTTCAATCTCTCTTAGTCCATATCAAATCAATTATTTAATAGGCCTTTCAAGTTGCATTCAATTTAGGCTCAAATAGACTATTAAATTAAAAGCCTATACTTTAATTTAATTCTCTTAATTAAATTAAAGTGTGATGAATAAAATTAATTATCAATATGTTGATAATCAATTTATGATTAGCATGTTCATTAATTTATTTCTATATGATCCATTTGACTTAATTAATTATAACGGTCCATAACGTTATTTAATTAATTAATCAACTTATCATATTTTGCAATACTCACTATTGCAAATAAATAAATAATGCACGTATGGTCAAAGTCCTATTTGTGTGACCCTTTGAGGATTTATGCTACGTTGGACATGGAGTTAAATCGTTATTTAATTCCAATAATCATAAGCGGTATCTAGCAACACGTTATGATTCCCAATTCGCATAAATAGTGTACTACTACAGTATTTAAATCCTGCATAAGAGAATAAATGAATTTCCCTATTTTGATTCTTATGTCACACGATATCATCGTATAATCCAAGATAGGAATGTGTCATTCTTGCAGATTATACGTTTCTTGATCTAGAGATAATTGTATAAAGTTGCATGCAAACAATCTATCTCCATCAAGGGGCCCAAACAGATATCGTCACTCACTAAGTGAATTAATGAGGGACATACGGTTTTCTTGATGATTAGCTTTTCCCCGCACAATTCAAGAGAACATAAATAAAGTCCGTATAGCAGCCCTTATCGGGAATCAGCGGTAGACGATATTTATTGAACCTATCCTCATGTGGAAAAGATAAACATCTCAAACTTAGAACCAAAATCATAACGAAATAAACAATGACACATAACACAATCCATATGTTTATTTCGATGGGTCAAGTCCTGTGCTATGTTCCATAACATACACATATGCAATTAAGTTGGTAACTCTTTACCTATGATTAGTAGAACTTAATCATCACTTAACTTGCATACTAATCTTATAAGATAATTAATGTTCCTTGTTAATTATCAAGATTATGGACCGTTTAGATTTATTATTGTCATTCTAAAGAATGATTCACAGAGATCTACTATTCAGATCCTCAACCTGAATAATCTGTCAATAATAAACCTAGGAACAGATGATAAAATATCATCCCATACATAAACTAATAATTAAGTCATTAAATTATTGACTTCTAGGACATAACTCTAACAATGGGATATTACATAATTAATTGAATATAATCTAAATTTATTAACTGAATATCATATATATATTTTTTCTTATTTGGATTCTCTATAGTTCACGTGAATTTAGTTTAACCATCATACCAAATTCATGGCTCAATATTAAATTTACTTTGTACTAAGTTCTCTAAATGAGGCAGAGGCAGCTTAGACCCCTTCAAACATAATCTAAATATCTAGAGGCGTTAATTAAGATATATAAAGACATAATACATATCAATCAAAAACGTTAGTGTAGTCTGTTGGTTGAGGCGTTGGCTTGTATATAACAATCCCTGGGTTCGATGGGTTCGATTCATAGCGGATTCAGATATGCAATTCGGATATTCGTATAATCAATTGATGCGGATATTAATATCCGAATTCGCTATTTTTCGAATGCGGATCGAAGCGGATAAAATCTGATCCGTTTTCATCCCTGCCCATCAGTCACCCATCCATAAAATCACGATACTTAGACCCGAGATTAAAAAAAAAAAAAGCATAAATCAACAAAAGAGAGAATACTTGAAAAAGGAAAAATAAGCTTAGCAGCCACCTTCCCCGATATTCCTATCTAATCCTCAGTTGCCAGCGAGAGAGACAGCAATATATCAGAACAGAGATTTCTTACCTAATAGAATAATTCGATTACTGAAAGGTCGGTTTCGTCCGGTGCTTTGTGTCTTTTAACGTGTCCTTTGCACGCACTTATGGATCGATTCTTTGTTGATGGGTCATTCCAACACCACTATTGGGTGGAACTTTTTTTGGCTAGTAGTGGAGGGTACTATTTTCATGTTTTAATTCCATTACAGTGTTTGATAGTAAAGTAAAAAATTAAGTATTTATGTAGTGTTATATAACAAATGTTCGATTGTTGAATAAAAAAAACAGCTTAATGTATGTATATGTATTTTTTTTTTAAATAAGGGTCAGACCCTCATCTTATCTTAATAATATAAATGAAAGAGTTTTTGAGTTACAAAATGGCATTTTCCCGGCATTTAGCTAGCCGCTAAATTGCCGAAAGAAAAAGAAAAGAAAGATTACAAAAAACAAAAAGGACTAATTAGAAGAAGCTAATCTAAGTTGGTAAGAGGAAGTTTGAAGGCCTTGAAGCGATACTGGTAAAAGAAAAAGGCCCTAAAATAAAGAAAGGAAAGAAGAGGAAAATTAGACTCTCTCGGACTTTCTGTAGTCTGTACACCACCCCAGGGATTAAGAATGCATCGGTTGGCAATCAATGAGCATTTCCTGCAAGAGATCTGAAGGCTGTTTAAGAGAGCCCTTGAAGATGTGACCACATCTTTCCCGACATGGGATGAAGAATGCATAGCCCATAATTCTCTTGTTTTTGTCAGAACATTGCCCTCTTCAACTAGGGACCAAGGCTCAAAAGGAAAAGAATCAGTGACCTGAAAATCAGCTAAAGTGGAATTATTCTTTACCAGTAACCTGAGGTTTTCATAGTATGGTCTATTTAGTTTTAAATAATTACAAAAGTTATCCAATCATATTGAATTCTAATGACGCTTATTTGCAATCTGAGAATATCTTATTATTTTGCTAAAGTCCATCAAGGAAAATATTCTTATAGTATCTTTCATATTTCGATTGTCGTGTTATGTTATACGAAATTTACTTATTTAAGAAACGAAAGTAAAATTAACTTTATTTATTTCAATTTTATTTTTACTTTCATTGATTGTAAAATGGTATTGAAGTATTTTACCTCTTCATAACAGCGCATGCACAATGTCTCTTTTCATGTCTTTTTAAAATTTTTAAATACCAAAAGGGCCAAAACCACCTCTAAACTTCAAACAATTCATATATAACACCAAATTTACTCAAAATCTCTAACCAAAATTTTACCCAAAACCTAAAAATGTCCGCTAGCCAGAAGTGAATTCAATCCTTTTCGCAAGCCGTGATTTTTTGATATAACAAATTCAATCCATAAAGTAGGTTAGAGGAATAAGTTTCTCACGGGATGGATCAAATTCAAGATTGAGTTCACTTCAAATTCAGAATTGGTGAAACGTGAGATCGGATTCAGCTCAATCTTATCGAAATTAAATATATAGCTATTTCAATTGTCATCAATATTTAATTATGCTATAATTGTAGTGAATATCGTTATTGCTTCTCATCAATCAATATATAAAATTTCCATTATCTAGCTGTGCTGTGCACGTGCGGATTAGGTTTTTTGGGTTGGATACTTGGATGGGCGTCGCAAAAATCCGACCCGTTGTCATCAAGAAATTTTGCTATTACAGTATTACCTGATATAAAGCAAAAAGAATATGTAAATGGGATAGGACAGAGTTCAAACTCTGGCAAAACTTTTTAAGATATCATCGAATCAGATTTAGGATGTTTTAGCCCCTGATCAATTTTTTTTTTAACACGGGATTTCATTTCATTTCATTTTATTAGAAATTTTCTCATCAAAATGAAAGGATTTGACGTCATTTGGTCCGAATTTCTATGTTATTAGGTCCAAAGAAATTTTGAGAAATCAATTGAAATGATATTTCACGTAAAAAAAATTGATCAAGTTATTACTGTAAATTTTAAACAATTCATATTTTTGGACGAAAAATAATTTTAAGCTTTGATCCTATTTTTTTTTCGTAATTAAAAGTCTGATAGTCTTTAGACTTTTATTTTCATCTAATATTCATGAACATTTCGGGAAATATTAAGACGGTTCTTTAGCCTTTTATTATTTTTATTGGCAGAAAATCAAGTTTTTCAATTTTTTTTTTTAAAAAAAACTAAATTGTTTCTTTAACTTGTCCCCATAAATAACTTGAGAAGGGCAAAATTTTAGAGACCAGTATAATTCTTGTAATAAAAGTTCAATAACCAAAAAAAAAGTGAATTATATCTCCGAAAATCATCAACACTCTTAATTTCAATTGCTGATTCTAAATATTTTAGTTAAAGTCGATTTTTCAAAATTCAGTCTTTTAATTTTGCTAAGTTATAAATCCGAATTTATCTCTGTTGATAGGTGAAACTTTTAAATCTACTAAATTTCCGTTATCGTCTTTATTTTGCCACACGAAATTAATGAGATGTTGTACTCATGTCATCGTCTTAATTATGAAATTCTCTCAGGCCGCAACGGTCTCTACAGTAACGGAATTGCTTTCCGTCATCTTTCTTCTTCTATCATTTTCATCATTTTTTTTCATTTTTAGAAAACGCATTTTTTATTTTAGGAAGTCTAGAGATGAGAGAGGATGAGCGTCACGGAAGGAAGAGTGAATCAAAGAGGAGAGCGAGGGCTGAGAGAGCAAATCAGAGAGGAGAACTGTTACTGTATTAAGTAGAACATTTATATATATTACTTGAACTTTTAATTATATTACTAGAATTATTGAATATATTAACTAGAACTGTTACAATTGTATATTTCTTTCCTCTGTGTTGTTTCCTTCTGTGTCGCTGTCTCCCTCTCCTTTGTGAGATGCTCATCTCTCACTCTGTTGGACTCATCCCGCCCTCCCTCATTCTCTCATCCAAAAAAGAAAAAATGCGTTATCATCCCCTTATCCTCAGTGGCGGATCTAGGAAAAATATTTAGGTGGGGCTAAGTGCTCCAATCAATCATTTGATCGAACGATTTCTCTTCTTCTGTTCTTCAGCCACACCTTTGAGTGCTCCAATGGCAGAAAAAATTCACTGAGACTAAAGAGGGGCTCTAGGGGCTCTAAGGGCTCGATGACGGTAGGTGGGGCTAGAGCCTCACCCGCCCCAGTGGTGGATCCGCCCCTGCTCATCCTCACCCCCTCTTTCCTTTTTCGGAATGCAATTAATCTAATTGCTGAGAGGATGATGAAAATGATAGAATTTGGGGATGATCCTTATCCGCCCCGAGTAATGCCTCGATTGTTAACTTTTGACCAAATTTCTGTTCGTACTTATCCAAAATAGTAATTACAATTACATAATTAACAAAATTAAAAAGAAAAATACATAATGTTGTGCGGTAATTAACAAGGACTTTTTTGTTAGGAAATACTTAATTTTAATTTTTTTGACTAATTACACTTAATTAATCCAATTAAAACACAAACAAGATAGACCTAGTGCATAAGTTCAATCCAATACAAGAGAAACGTAGGAATTTCATTACATCTCCTAATATGGTAATTAGGAGACTTGTTCCTACGGCTTAGGAGTCGGTGACGTGCCCTCCGCACCTCCACCAAAGTTGACGACCTTCTTGAGTCCACCTAGAGGTTAACCACCACCGCGGCTCGCGTGCAAAGCAGCCTTCAAAGTCTCGTTTGAGGTCATTGTCTTCCCACTCTAGTCGTTCCCAACATTCGCTCTCTATCTTAATAGTTTTTAATTTGCCGCGGGACTGAAAAGGAAGCTTCTTCAACTTTGGACATCCAACAATCCTGATTTCTTCTAGAGAAGGAAATGTGATTGATTCATCGCAGATTATTTCCATCTCGGGTAGGAATTCGAGTTCTAGTCTAATAAGAGAAGGAAAAGTGGGTTTGATTGCACCGAATCCACCAACGGGCTCAAACAATTGAACAATGTGGACACAGCGGAATAATTTAAGTGTCCGAAGACATGGTAGGTAAAGCGTCCATGAGACATCCAATATGCGCCAACATTCAAAAAATAAGTCATGCAGCATAGGGAGTAGATCCTCTGGAGGTACGTTCCACGGCCATTCAATCATTTCTAATTCATCCATTAAAAATGATAGGAATTCTAGATTTCCCAGCCGACTTTGGTAGTTGCTCCCAAATAGTAATTTTCTGACTGACCGTACCTTAAGTTCGAGTTTGTACAAATTATCTTGTACTTTTCCAATAAAACTGCTGGGTATTTCGAGAGTATCAGTCTCATTTTTATAATGCAAAAATAGTGTTCTCACGGGCAAGTTAGATAACTCCAAAAGATTTCGAAAGTGGGCTGGTTGCTGCAATTTGATACTCAGACACCTCAATTTGCTTAAACAGCTCAACTCGTTAATCAACCATGTCCAGTGCTGTTCACCACCACTTCCACAATAATAAATATTATATAAATCTAGTACCATGAGCTCTTTTAGCTCCGGTAAAACACCCTTAGGAAATAAGGAAATAGAGTTGTGTCCTAAAGATAAAAATCTGAGATTTCTAACATGTTTCAGCTCATCTGGTACTGATGTAATTTGATTATTTTCTAAATTAAGGTGCTCAAGTTTCACTAGTTGAGATATGCCTTGTGGAAAAGAGTACAAGTCGCAATTTCTCAATTCTAGAAACGCTAAATCGCCAAAAATACTCACATTTTGAACTACTGCGTCTATCGTCGGAGTGAAAGGATATCGCAAATGAACCCTTACAAATTGGAGCCTGGTCGCGTCACATGGAATTAGTGGTACTCCTTCCCATTCATCGGAACCATCACTTATTAGTTCGTCATACTCATATGGATTAAGTGGCAACTCCTTCCCATTCATAGGAACCATAAGTTCATAACTTATTAGTGATGCTCGCTCTACATCAGACCAGCGAATATTTTTATGCCGCATTTGGTCTAGGCCATCAAGCACCACCCATTTGTCATTTTCCTTATCTTCTCCACGTGCTATCCACAAGGCCATGTCACGAATAACATCGTGCATTTTCACATACTCTGATCCTACTTCCTCCAACAAACATGCTGATAGCAACTTCCTAATGACATCATAACCGGGGTTATAAATATTTCTAGTATGAGATAGATCCAATAGCCCTAACCCCAACCAACATTCAATTAATTCAATCTTGTTAATAAAATAATCCTCGGGCCATAAAGAACAAACAAGAAAACAATGCTTCGACTTTTCATTCAAGCTATCATAACTCAATTTTAATCTGTGAAATAAGTTTTCTTCTTCATCAATTCCCTTCAGACGTGACTCCTTCAATGAAGCAATTCTGTCTACCCAATTTCTGGGATGCTTTTTACCACGCATTGACGCTCCTATTATTATAAGCGCTAGGGGCAAACCACCCAACTCTTTGACAATCTCTCGTGCGAGAGATGGTATCCCAGGATGGGATTTGACCGTTTTCTCTCCAACTTTTTCGTAAAATAGACGAAGTGCATCTTCAGTTTCAAGACCAGCGACCCTGACAGATTCTTCTACGCCCATCAAATTACATACCGACTCAAAACGTGTTGTTATGACAACTTTTTTTTTAAATTGTTTACCCAAACCGAGAGGAATGCCAACTTTTTCCAAATCAATTTGACCCCATAAGTCATCTAACAGAATGAGGAAGTTGCGTTTGGTGGTTAGGTAGTGTGAAATGATTCTAGCCTGGGATTCCGCACTACTATTTGCTCGATCTATATCCAAACCACAGTTCTCACATAGCTCTTTTTGTAATTTTTCAACGGTACATCCTTTTGAAGCTGTGACTTTAACCACAAATAAATTAGCAGAGTTTTCCTTTTTATAGTGATTGTGAACAAGGTGAAGCAGACGGGTTTTCCCCACTCCACCCATGCCCCAAATTCCAAAAATGCCATTTTGGTCACTATTAATGTACCTGAGTATTTCTTCGCGGTTAGATTCTTCTTTCGGCACCACCACCTCTGACCCAATAGGCAGCTCCGGGACCTGAGGCAGAAGTTGAATGGCAACCTCAGTGAAATTAGCACCTTCATCACGTAACTCTTTTATCTCCATAAGCTTTCTTGCGGCATCTTTGCTGATCCAGAAGTTGGACCAGCAATTAAAAGACTGTGACCCAAAACACCGAGATCTCTCCTCGTACCTTCTCTTGATATCCCCTGCTTCTACTTTTACCTCCTCTACGTGAAGCGACCAGTTTTCCACGAGACTAGATAGCATCAAACCTTGTCGTGCAGCATTCTCGTTTACATCAGTTTGCGCAGCCGTGAGTGTGGCGGTGGCCTTTTCTAAGGCCTTGACATTGTCAGAAACCTTGAAGGGATAGGCTATATTCTTCAAAACAGGATCTATGATGGAAGGAATGGCAGCAGCTACTACCTGACCGACGGAATTCATGGTTTCACTCACAAATTAGTTTATGGAGATGAAGAATTAATTAAGAAGAAAAGGTAAAGGAAAAGAGTGATAGTTCAAAGCTGGGGTTTTGACGACAACTTGACAAGTGAAATCAAAAGATAGGAGAAAAGCTCTTGCAGTGAGAAAGAATGAGCTTGAGTTAGAAACTAAGGACTATGTTGATAAAATCTTATATATTATATTGATCAACGTGTGCGTGCAGAATCAGTCTGAATTAGGGGTAAATGTATAATGACCTGTCAAGTCAATGACTGTTCGATCGACCAATAATTAAAAATAAATAAATAAAAAAAATAAGACTGTTTGTTTTCATATAATTTTATTCATGGGATGTGTTTGGATGAGCTGGGAATAGAGAATAGGAATAAGAAATATCAATTTGCGTGCTTATTCTTATTCTTGTGCAACACAAACAACACAAGAATAAGGAATAAGAGCTCTTATTCCTATTTCCTATTTCCGGCTTATTCCGTTGCATCCAAACACAAAATTGTCACGTAGGCTGGGTCCCCTGATTCGATTGGCACATGGACGGGCCTGCTTGAATCTTTTGTCAATTGTCACATAGTTTGGATCGTTGGAAGAAAGAAGAAGAAGAAAAAAAATTATAAACAATTCAAATCTTTCACAAAGTTATACACTTTCCAATACTTTCTTTCCACTTCTTTCCTTCTTCCCACACCTATCCAAACGGAGCCGTATACATTTTTTTTTTTTTGACATACATTGTTGGTCGTTGTTTTCCTTCATTTATATCGATAAATTGGGGGTAAAGATAATGACCTGTCAAGTCAATGACTGTTCTATCAGTTTAAACTTTAAAGATGAAGACCGATAAATAAAAATAAATAAATAAAAGGATTAGTACTGTTTGGCTTCATAATTTAATTCTTTCGTTCGTTCAATAAAAATAAGAAAATTGTCACAACTCACAAGGGCTGGGCCCGTGATTCCGTACATAGTAGATTGATTGGAGTGGCACATAAGACAGGAACCATATCGTCTGCGTCGGTTACACGGCAGCAGGCCGAGTGGGAGCCATCCGATAAAACATAAATGTCTCTGATTAACACTAGATCCATCGAGATACTTGCGGACCGTAAAATCTGTCCGCAGAAATTAAATCGGACGAATGGAATTGATTTGCTACCTGTGAGTCGACTTGATATGCTAGAGAGGATTTTTATCCCACATAGACCTGCTTGAGTCTTTTGTCATTTTGAATGTTTTTTTTTATTCGTTTATTCTAGTTTTTTATTTTATGATAAGGCCCGTAGCCAGAAATTTTATTGAAAAGACAAAAGTTCAAAGAAGTACACAACACAGAACATAGCGTTGGGAAATAGTACAACTTTTTTTTTATTGAATTAGTACAACTAGGGCTGTCAAACGTGTACAATGTACACGGAAACAACCTCTTACGTTTATGTTCCGTTCATGAGCACGTAACAGAAATAATTTACGTTACGTTTCGTAATTAAAAACGTAATCAAAATTACTACCGTTTTCGTTCCGTCAGTGTTAAACGGAAGAAAACGTTAATAACGTTAACTTTTGCAACTCTATTATATACTCATTTAAACAGTATAATTTGAAGATATATTCAAACGTGCAGAACATACCATTGAAATGACAATGATTTTCTGAGTTAATACAAATCTTTTTACCAGTACGTCCCAACATCAAAGAAAAACATTCTTTGGTACCATGTACCAGTCCGTACCAGCATCAAAGAAAGAACAGAAAAAACACAAGTTAAAGACAAAATCAATGAATAACACTCTCTGATTACATGTACCATGTACCAGTATATCACAAATACTGGTTACACCCATTCTCTCTTGAGCAGACAAGGTTACACTCACAAATGAAATAAAATTTCAAAAGAGATTCTTCCAAATAAGTATTACATATCAATATATCACAAATCGCAAATTTAAGTACAAATCGAGCAAAGAAAAATGAACAGAAAATGAAAAAACCAACCAGCCAGTCCTACAAACCTAATTAATTTGCTACAATCCTAATTAGACTGAAACAAACAAACACTCAGTGCTAGGTTGCTAAATTACAAACAACTCAGTGCCAGAAAATCAGAAAAAATATTAATACCAATAAATTTTCAATAATTACAAAAAAAGAATACCAGTCTCAACTGGTACCAGTAAAAAGAAACAACGCCAGGTGAGATATTAGAAAAACCAGTAAAAAAGACATACTTCAAGAAATGATTGTTTTGTACTGAAGAAAAAGGTGTTGTTTGGAGCTATGACAAGGTTTTGTACTTCACACTCATCTCCCTCTGTCATAGATTCGAAGCTCTAGTTTGGAGCTCATAAATGTGAGCTTTGTTTTTCTTCTGAAAGTACATGAGAGAAGTTGTGTCCCAAATTTTTTTGACAATATCGCACATGATAAATTGAGGTACAAGTGTATCCTCCATAGAATTAATAAGCAAGGCTATGACAAGGTTATTCTCCGACTTTCACTTGGGGTCATCTCCAACCCCAAGCTATGGGCTCTCGCCAGTAACATACCCCAGGCTGTGTGGTGAGAGACTGTCGAAGATGAAAAGGAGAAGGAGAGGGGTGGGGTGTGGTGAGAAACTGTCGGAGAGGTGAGGGGTAGGGCTGCTAGTGGTCTGGACTGTCCATGGACAGTCTGGACTAAAAATGTATTGGACTATTATGGACTGGACTATATTTGGTATGGTTTGAAGTCCAGTCCAAGTCCACGAAATAAAAATTATTTGGACAGTTAATAAACCTTATCTGGACCATCGATGGACCATCGATAAAATTATATCGGCTGTTCATTTCTCGTCCACAGTTTCGCTTCTTCTCCGACCAATCACACTGACCAAAAGAAAAACTTCGACTAATCGACCTCGATCTCGGTAATGGCGAAATCTCCTCTGATGAAAAATCATAACATATGGTCTCGTATCTCTCCTATTATCTTCCGGTTTCAAGTGTACTTCTTTGGCCCATGAGTTCTCAGGAGCATATCACCGAACACCTTGCGTGCGTATGTGAAGAAGGAGGATGTCGCGATAGTCAATAAATGACACAAAAGCCAAGACGCACCACCTTATTTAATTAGGTGTGATACCGTCAAGTCCATGTGAATAATTGAATAACAAAGGTTAAAATAACTGCCCGACTTGATGTCCCAAATTAGACGAGAGGACAGTGTGCTAACAGCCAAACACTCTTCAAATATCTCAATTTCATTCAGTCAAACACAAGAAAAAGTTACACTGTGCCTCCATTTCGGTGATATGCTCCTGAGAATCCATGTGCCAAAGAAGTACACTTGAAACTGGAAGATAATAAAAGAGATACGAGACCTTATGTTATGATTTAACCCGTCAAAATCAAACCACACCTTTGTTCAATTAAAGTTATTTTCTTCAACTCTGATGAAAAATTGTTTTAATATCCTAATTAGGTGATACTTTCAATGAACCAATTTTTCAAAAGTGATTTAGAGTCTAAGTTACTTTTGGTGATCGGTAGTAAATCAGGAAAAAGTTTGATTACCAGTTCTTGTTATTACATAATTATTAGAATAGTTTAATTGCAGAGGATGGTTCAGCTGAATTTGAGAGGAAGAAAATACGACATGTTCCACTTGTTCTCTGCCAAACTAAGCATAAGTTCTTATAAGAGACGGAACCAGAAAGTTTTCTCTCCTTTATAATTTTGGTCGCATATCAACTTATCAAGTCAGTACAGAGATAAAAGTGGATTAGTCCAACACTTAGTTCACATGGACAAAATATGGACAATTATTGAACTTTAATTGGATATTAATCGAACTGGACACGGATGGACTATTAATACATATTGTGGACGTGGTGTGGACGTGGATATCAACTCTTTAGAATTGGACGGAGTTGGACTTCAATTGGATATCGTCCACTAGCAGCCCTAGTGAGGGGTGGGGTGTAGTGAGAAACTGTCGGAGAGGAGAGGGAGAGAAGTGGGAGAGGCGAGGCGATACACGCGAGAGCGGCTAGGGCACGATCCCCTATTTGTTCGCCTCTCAGCAGCTGGGCTTGGGCTGGATTACTGGGCCGACGGAAAAACGTTAATTAACGAAACGTAAATGGGCCGTTTCGTTTCCGTTCCGTCCATTTGAACGAAACAGCATTCCATTTCGTTTCTGTTCCGTGTGCTGAAACGTAACAAAAAACTCTTCCATTTCCGTTCCGTTCCGGACGGAACGGAACGAAAACGTGCAAAACGGATGGAAATTGACAGCCCTAAGTACAACTAATTAAGACAAAGCAGCTGGCTCCCAATAACTGTATCGATCCATTTTTGAAAAATCTGAAAAGAAATTGAAGGAAAAAACAAAGATCTTAGGGGCTGTTTGGATTATGGTAGGAATTTGGGGAATTTCATCTTCCTACCATAAATTTATTATAAACAATCTAAACTCTTCACAAAGTTACACACTTCCCAATATATTTATTCCTAGGAATTTCAACTTTCCCAAATTCCTAAGCGATCCAAACGCCCCTTAAATTACACCCTTCAATTATCATCCCATCTACCCGGAATTAGCCGTAGGCCAAGAGAAAGGGATCCAAATCAATACGACAAAACTTGAATAATGTAGCCACTTGAGAGACGACTTGCTTTCTTGGTTGACCCTTGAGAGACGACTTGCTTTCTTACAATAATGTAGCCACTGGCCAGCAATCCTTCCGCCCCAATCCCCTCCGGTTTCTACATGACATTTTATATCCATTTGTTTTAAATATTATCCTACTAGTTGAGGAATTTTAATTTTGAATAGACACCTTAACTTGACCTTGTTATATAGGACCGTTTGGATCGCTTAGGAATTTGGAGAATTTGGAAAATTTCTTATTCCTAGACATAAATTTATTGAGAGGTATGTAACTTTGTGAAAAATTTGGATTGTTTATAATAAATTTATACATAGGAATTGGAAATTTCCTAAATTTCTTACCCATCCAAACATCCCCTAGTAAGATTTTACATATATTGTAAGCGTATTTTGTCAATGTAAAACATGTTAAAAATAATTTAAGGGTGATGGATAATTTGTGTTGTATTACTAATTTATCCGAGTTGTTATTAAAGAACTACAGAGATATTATTTTGAAAATTAGTTATAACATTCAATAATTAATTTGGATCATTACACCCTTCTATTAGTTATAACATTAAATTACCACCCACCAGACTACCCCACCGTAACACCCTTCAATTATCATCCCACCTACTCGGAACTAACCATAGGCCCAGTGAAATTGACAGATTTAAATCTTGTGCCGCGCGGCAAAGGATGTAGTGCGCAAAACGATAAAACAATAAAAACATTGTGGCACATGGTGTTTGCATTTCGAGTTTTTGTACCGTGCTTTTACGGTGCAGCATGTACTTTCTATTTCCAATCCCTCCATTTATGTATACATTGCAGTACTCGTATTTTTCTTTTGATCCCAAATTTCCAATGATTATCTAGTCTAGGTTTCTCTAGATATGAACAAAGTTATATAGAAAATATGCTAAAAATGTTTTATAGATATTGAATTTATTTTAAGGAAAATTTTTAACAAAGACAAATTTATTCTTAATAATTTTAAATAGAACAAAGCAAGTCTACTTTTTTAATAAGACCACAACTATAGCGGCATTGACATTGCCGCTATAGTGCAGTCTTATTAGCCAAGTTCTTTTTTTCATTTTATTTTTGCCTATATTGGCAATGTTGCTATAGACTTTTCCTTTTGTTTTTCATTTTACTTTTGCTTTTTAATGCGTCCTTTACTCTTCTTTTTTAATTTTTTTCCCATTATGTTTTTATACATATATAAAACAGAAATAGGTCAAACTTTATAATTTGTATGTTTTTTTTTTTGGTCATCTTTATAACTTATATATATATATATATGTAGTATTCTCTAAAATAACACGACACGATCGTACTGGCACGACACGATCGTATTATCGTGTCGTATTGGATGTTTTAAAAAATTTGCATGATTTGACACGACACGATTAGACGCGCAACACGACACGGACACGAATTGACACGATACATCAACATAAAATTTAATTATTAGTGTTTATTATTTAAACAAAATTAATACTTTAAATCCAATTTATAATACTACATCATATTATTTACCATCTTTTGACTCATATTGTTCGAATCTAATTATTATTTTTTTATCAAAAGTATTAATAAAAAAATTTAAACTTAACCAAATAATAGATTGTTACGGTTCAGTAAATTGCCAAATAATTCAGTTTCCATGTAAAAATAGTTACCATCTGTGCTATGTCAGCAATTCTGGTCAGTCCAAACAGATGCAGAGTCGCATCGAACAAGAGGAGAGAAGATAGAACGCGTGCCTGGCTGCTACAAAAGCTGGTCGGATCGAACAAGATAGCTGTTCGGGTCGACTGAGGAGAGAATGTGATGCTCCGCATGTCTGGTTGCCACAAATCTATGTTGGATCGAACAGGTAACTGTTTGGATCGACCAGAAGAGCGAAAATAGCCTCCAATGCTAGGAATGAGTCATCTAGCGCGTATGTAACGGTTATTAGACAATAACCGTTACAGTTAATATTTATAACCCCGTTACAGAAGACTGGCTTCTGTAACGGTTATTAGACAATAACCGTTACAGTTAATATTTATAATTAAAAAAAATGAAATTATAATATTATGTAACGGTTATTCCTTAAAAACCGTTACAAAATTCTTAATTTTTTTTGTGTTTCGCCTGTTTGATTGGCTAGCCCCAATTTGCTAGCCGAATTGGTACCAAATTGGTACCCAATTTACATTAACACATGCAGCATATATATATATATATCACAAAGCACACATATATCAAACATATATAATCATGCATATCACACAAACAATAAACAAAGTATTTACATATATCACAAGTATCATCAAACATGGCAAGTCATCAAATAACACATTTTAATCAAAATAATACCCCTTGCATGAAGTCCATAACTTCTGTCATGATACCATCAATCATTTCTTTGTTGTATGGTACTCCAACCGGCTCGATCATCTACATATTATGATAAACAAGTCAAAAATATTATTAGTTAGATCATAAAATTCTAAAATCTAATTGTTTCATCAAATGTTATTAGTTAAAAGAATAAGTTAATTACATGAGGTATTTCCTGAATTCCTATCCAATAAAATAAAACGTTTTTCATGGCGAGCATTGTGAAATATCCACATTCTGTGCTGTCCTTTTGTATCGGACACTAATTAAGATCCAACAAGAAAGATAGTTAAGATTTTGCACAGTTTCAGAAATCCTAGGTAGCTAATATATTTTTTAAGTCTCGTACCTGAATTTTGTACCAATCAAATGTTGTTCGGGTCCTTGTGTTATATTTTCCATTTTCCATAAAGTATCGCTTGTATATCCTGCATACAATATCATTAATAGCTTAAATAGAACCGTACGTAGTCCTTATCTCAATATCAGAATCTCATTTAGAAACGAAAACTTACTGGGTTATGAATCCCTTAATCAATATCTTTGGATTCTTGCGCTCGATAGAATCTGCTATTTGAACGGTGCGCTTCTCGACATTAATAACAAGAAGGACCCAATGAAAGCTGCAAGAATAGATATTATTGTTTTCATGAAAATGAACCAAACATGTAAACGAGATAATTGATATTTTATTAGTTATAATTGTCCTTACTCTTGTAAATAAGGCAGAATCATATAATTGGATGAATATTGTGCGAATGACTTCATCAAGTAGTCCGCAGCAACATTTTGTTCTTGTTTGATTTTAGGAGCAGTCAACATCTCTGGATCTAATACAGTGATGTTGTTTTCTCCCTATGAAAGTTCATTCATCCAAAACCTACACTCACGGATATTAATTCATACGTTTTTCACCTCCAATTGAATACGGTACTTTAAAAAAAGATTTTAAACGTTGAAAATTCATACCAAGAGTACAACTTGACGATCGACACGTTTAGAGATTATCTTCTAAAGCATTGGAGGATGTCGCACAATTCAACATTTAACTTAACCTCGCCGCTGTGTGTACCACAAACATCACATTTATGCAACTCAAAACTTTTCTCAAGTTCTGGTTGGAGCATCAATAGTTCATACAATTCTCGTTCGGATGGGGTAAGTTTTTCAATCGTATCATGCTCAAGTAGCGGATCGCGAGCAACAATCGATCCTGAAATAATCAGTCACAAAAGAATAGATTATTCGACGTTGAGCAACAATCTACTCTGAAACAATCAATTGAACTAATTAGGTTTTGGATGAACCTGCACTTGGAACCTTTGGACTCTCGATCACATTTTTCGCCACCGCCTTGCTCGCATCTGGCTTCTTTTTTATCAAACTCTGCATTCAATGTCATCACATAATTAATTAGTGAGTTCTAATAGAGATGGATGAAATAAATTATCATAATTAAATAAAACGATACCTTGTGGCCTATCTCCACAAAAAATGACGGCCATGGGAATCGCCCTCCTATATTATTTCCTAGTAGCTCATCTGACCTACCAGGGACTTGCCACTGACGAAAATCATCGCATACTCGGAGAAGATGGATATAGAGTTGTTGATCAGTCAGTGGCACGCCGTGTACGATCTGACCAATAACACTCGGAATAATATTTCCCTCGGCCACCTTAATCTTCTGGTTAAGGTGATCAAGGGAAAAGAGATCGCACGCCGTTTCTTCCTGTAATTCAGTTCAATCAAAAATCCTAATGCTAAGCCAAACATAAATCTAAATTGAAAAGAGAAAAGTGATCAATATAAACCTGAACAACGCTTCTCGGATCCGGAGGCATATAGCTTGAGGCAACCGTTCGGAATAACTGGTCGTTTGGCATTCCTGAGTCTACCTCAGCTTCAACGAATGGCTGGTACGGCGTCACAAATTGCTGCGGTGCTTGAAACTGCAATCCGCTACCGGTCAACCATTGTTTGA
This sequence comes from Rhynchospora pubera, assembly GCA_028095005.1. Classification (NCBI taxonomy): domain Eukaryota; kingdom Viridiplantae; phylum Streptophyta; class Magnoliopsida; order Poales; family Cyperaceae; genus Rhynchospora; species Rhynchospora pubera. The sequence continues at coordinate 144,188,068 of CM051460.1, forward strand.
CCTCCTAAAAATTATCAAGCAACCAAATGATGAATAATAGTTTTCATTCATTTTGATTACATTTTGATTGTCAAAAAGGATTACCTGAAAAGCTTGTTGTCTCGTCGCATTCATTATCTCCTCAGAGTGAATCAAGTCTCTTTTGGTTTTCTCAGCGGCTTCAGCTGCGACCTTGCTCATCAATTCTTCAATCTGGTCTGGTGCCATCCATCCTTCATGCGCATCCTTTCTAGATTTTCTTTTATACACATCTTCCTTCTTGGTCCATAAAGGATATCCCCTGATTCTTCCTGTATGTTCCGGCCTGTCAACCGTCCGATTTAAGAATTCTTGTTCCGGTATTGACCCGAAATTGATTTCACCAGACATAGCACTCAACCGACTGAATGCCTCAATAGTCAACGAATCAGAGCTATGGAACGTGTAAGTATCTAACAAGCAACAAACAAATTTTATTAATAATCACAAAACAGAATTTGAAGTTAGCATATATAATAAGTCTTTACATGTGCAAGTACCTTTATCCTTCGTAGTCACAGTCCTTCCCATGAAATACCTTTGACTTTTCGGTTCCAAATCGCCGATTGTAATGCTCGTGGAACCGGCCCCTTCAGAATTCCCGGGTTTGACAATCTTGTCTGTAGGTTTCCATGAACCTTTTTTTCCTCTATAGCCAGTGGAACCCATCCTATGAGGCTCTTTCCATTTCTTTCTCAACTCCTTCGCTTTGTTGCTCTTTTGTACAAAATCTGCACCCGTCCTTTTCATGAAAAATTCTTCCCATTCTTTTTGTGAGATTGGGTGTTTATCGCATGGATTTTGGAGATTGTTTGGATCGGCATTTGTGATGTACTCCTCAGCAATCCTACTTCTATAAGCCCTGTGACTTATGCCCATCGCTTTGAGAGTATTGTTCATGACTTTATCATCTTCGATGTTGAACATTTTCTGAAACATAACGAAACGTTAGTTAATTGGTAGCATAGAAATTTAAATTAGATGATTTAAGTGAAAATTTATTCACCTTGATGTCCAACCACAACTCAAGTTTGATTTCCTTTGAAACGTCCTTCCGCCAACCATCAGTCACCCACCCATAATGAAAGCACGATAGTTAGACCCGAGAATAATAAAAAAAAAGCATAAATCAACAAGAGAGAGAATACTAGAAAAAGGAAAAATAAGCTTAGCAGCCACCTTCCCCCGATATTCCTATCTAATCCTCAGTTACCAGCGAGAGAGAGCAATATATCAGAACAGAGATTTCTTACCTAGGGTGCGTTTGGATAGATGTGGGAAGAAGGGAAGAAGGGAAGAAGTGGGAAGAAGTATTGGGAAGTGTGTAACTTTGTGAAGAGTTTGGATTGTTTATAATTTTTTTTCTTCCCATCTTCCTTCTTCCTCTTCTTCTTCTCTCATCCAAACGCACCCTATAATAGAATAATTCTATTACTGAAAGGTCGGTTTCGTCTGGTGCTTTGTGTCTTTTAACATGTCTTTTCCACGCACTTATGGATCGATTTTTTGTTGATGGGTCATTCCAACACTACTATTGGGTGGAATTTTTTTGGCTAGTGGAGGGTACTATTTTTCATGTTTTAATTCCATTGGAATGTTTGATTGTAAAGTAAAAAATTAAGTATTTATATAGTATTATATAATAAATGTTCAATTGTTGAATAAAAGAAATAACTTAATGTATGTATATAATCATGTAAAAAAAATAATTTAATGTATGTATATAATCATGGATGGTATGGAAATAAGGAAGGAATAAGAATTTTAGAAAGAAAACATTAGAAAGTGTGTAACTTTAGGAAGAGTGAGAAAAGTGTTATTTCGGAAATAAGAAATGTTGTTTGGATGGCGAGTTAGGAATAAGCAAATTAATATTAATTTAAATAAATTATTAAAAAATTATTATTTTAATTTTAATATTAAATAAAGTACTAATTAAAGAACACACGAAATTTCATTTAGCTATTAATATTTAGCTAATTTTGTAATATTATATAATAAATGTTCAATTGTTGAATAAAAAATAATAACTTATAGTATGTATATAATCATGTAATCATCTGCGATGGACCATGCCTCAAATGAATTTATTAAGGTTTCGTTTGGATGGTGTGAGACTAAGAGAAATAAAAAAAGAAAAATTGAGAAGTGTGTAATTTTGTGAAGAGTTTGAATTATTTATAATAAATTTGGATGGTTAGGAATAAGGAAGAGGACTATTTCCTTATTCCCGTTCGTATCCAAACGGAGCCTAAATGATATGGGAGTGATGATCCGTCCCATTTGGATCAAATATCATGGACTTAGGATCAATATCAATTTTATTATCATGGACTCTGGATTGATCTCAATTTTAAAATTTGCATAACTGGCTAGTCGTGCTTCTCCCTGGAAAAAATCCGCGATGCATTGAAAGATACTCCAGAAAAAGGTTAAATTAGATTTCAATATGTAGTCGTGCTTCTTCCTGGCTAGTCAGACTTTCGGAGACTTAAATATGTAGATTAGATTGGTTAAATTAGATTTGATAATTTTAAAAAATATTCCAGAAAAAGTTCGCGGTGCATTGAAAGTCCTATACACTATAGTGCATATTAAACTTTCTCTTCTTAAAATATATTAAAAAATAGTCATACCAATCATCATTTAATTTAGAAATTAAATATATTTGGAAATCTAAGATAGTTGTTCATGCTGAATTATTATCATATAAAAAAACATAGCGCAATGAACATGTGACTGCCATATCTAGTTAATATTTAATTATTCATATTAGAATATTATTGTAAGTTTTCATCATATGTAAAAGGACTAAAGCAAGAAACAGAATTCACAGTTTTTAGCAACTCCTTTCTTTTTTTAGGAAATAACCAACAAAAGATTATATAATCTTTGGAATTGTTTGGTTGTACAAGGAAGAGGAAAAAATGAAAAAGAGAGGAGAAAAGAGTAACCGCTAAATAAAGAATAAAATGAAAAAGAAATTTTATTCCTCTTTTCATAAAGAGATGGTAGAAGGAATAAGAATTTTCTCGGATCTTCTCTCTTTTCTCTTTTTTCTCTTTAAACAACCAAACACATTTTTTTCGAAGACAAGAGTTTACCCATACTACTTGTGAAAATAGTATTAAATACAACAAACAAGATGCTGAGTTCTCCTAATGACGAAATGTCCTTCTTTATATAATTATATAGTTCGCATTATCATATATAAATTCTAGTGTAGAGCAAATTATATATGTTCGAAAATTTTCTATTGGCGCCAATTAATAAGCAACAAAATAATGTGGACAGAAAAAAGTACTATTTTAAGTGGATCTGACGGCTAGGATCACTCTCTAACCATTATCGTTTCCGTAAAAACTAACAGAAAGTTTTTAGAGGAACAATCCCCAAAGAATAGTCCATTCATTCTGTCGAACCGGAGTCGTATTCTCTGGATGGTTTGCAAAAACCATCCAGTGGACGTCTCGCAACTTGAGCCATCCGATCCAAACGGACGGTTGGATCTCGAATCCATTCAAAAAAAAAAGAAAAATACAGGTCGTATACGCTTCGTATCCTCTTCCCCTCCTCGTATCTCCTTTCTATTCTCTCCTACCAGAGAAAACCACAGCTTTCGTCTCTCCATTTCGATCTGTATCCTTCTCTCTCTGCCTCCGCCTTGATCTCCTCTCGATCGTCTCTCGAAGCAAATCGACTTTCGTCCAGTCCAGTGGTCGTTTTTTTTTAGCAGTCCAGAGGATGTGATTCCCACTCTCGTCTCCTCCGCCTTGGACTAGCACCACCGATCCTTTGTCTCCGTCTCTCTGACTGGAAAATCAGAAAGAAGTGCTTTTCACTCGCACTTCCCGCCGTAGTGAGAGGAAGGAGAAAGGTTAGCGGCTTCTCCCAAACCTTCTCGCCGCACTGTCAGCCCGGTTCTTTTCACTCGCACTAATCCTTGCTCTCTTCGCCTAAGCACCCAGATATACACTTTCGCCTCCGCCTCCGCCTCATCTACTGTTGAAGCTCCTCCGACGGGAAGAGAGCAAGGGTCCGTCACTACTCGTTCCTTCTTAATTGACGCGACCTTAAACTCACCGATCTGGTCACAAAGGTAAGAGTTGTCTCTTCAATTTTGCTTTATTTTTATTTTAAACTATTTGTAAGAGAGGTTAAGGTTTAGGCCAGAATCTACTTCACTTGGAATTTCATCAATACTGAACCATATTCATAGGCAAGTGTTCGCCATCATTACCAGTAAAGCACTTCCAGTAATTTGGAGAGGAATGATTGATTGAATTGTCAAGGAATTTTAAAACTTACTGGGCAAGTTGATACTACATAAGCACGCAACATATTGATACTCCAAGACAACGTTTTATGTCATATTTTTAGGTCATTGATAATTGCTTGTTTTAATTGCTGTTAAATTTTGCTTCAGGTCATTGATATTTTCTTTAGCCAAGATAAAAAAAAAACACAAGACAAGCAAGCCATGTGTCTTGTTCTTTGAATTGTTGTTTTTAATCTTTTGAGTAGCTTTAGCAGGTTTAATTTTGAGCTGTACATGACATGGAGAAGAAAATCAGAATAGCAGTGCTTGCTAGTTGCCATCATTTGGAGTCGAGGCTATAGATATTTTAATTTTTATTTTGTTCTTTCTTTTTTATTTGGGATTTTCTTTGGATTTTACAAATCGATTAATGCTTGTTTCTTAATTAGAGTCCTTGAATTGATGTATGGATATACTCTTTCTTAGTGTATTATTTTATTAACTAGTGCTTGTTACCTAAAGAAAACATCATATGTTGCTTTTATTCATATATATCTTTTATCTAATATATATGTTTTAATTATATGCCGAGTACTAATCCATCTCAAGATATATTGGAAGGGAATTTTGGGTGCTTTAGTGACCTTGAAGGCTTACAGTAAGGGCAATAAAATATCTCAAGTTTTAATTACGCAAAATTTAATCACTGCGTCGTTGATTAGATACCAATCGAAGTATGGAGGTGCCTCGGAGATGTGGCTGTAGTTTGATTAACCAAACTATTCAATAGCATTTTCCGATCAAATAGGATGCCAGATGCGTGGAGGAGAAGCACTCTAGTACCAATCTTCAAGAATAAAGGGGATGCTCAAAGCTGTACAAACTATAGAGGGATTAAGCTTATGAGTCATACAATGAAGCTTTGGGAGAGAGTGATAGAACATCGCTTGAGACGGATGACAAACGTTTCGAAAAACCAATTTGGTTTTATGCCTGGGAGGTCAACCATGGAGGCCATCTTCCTAATAAGGCAATTGATGGAGAGATATCGGGAGCGCAAGAAGGATCTACATATGGTTTTCATTGATTTGGAGAAAGCATACGACAAAGTGCCAAGGAAAGTTATGTGGTGGGCACTAGAAAAGAAGAAAGTCCCCACAAAGTATGTTACCCTCATCCAAGACATGTATGATGGTGTCGTTACTTGCATCAGGACATGTGATAGTGTAACTAGTGACTTTCCTATTAAAATAGGACTACATCAGGGATCAGCTTTGAGCCCGTATATTTTTGCCTTAGTGATGGATGAGATCACGAAGGATATACATGGAGAGATTCCTTGGTGTATGCTCTTTGCGGACGATGTGGTGTTAGTCGATGAGAGTAGGACGGAGGTCGATAGAAAATTGGAATTGTGGAGACGAACTCTAGAGTCCAAAGGGTTTAGGCTTAGTAGAACTAAGACGGAGTATATGGAGTGTGAGTTTAGTGGGATACGACCAGTGGACGGATATGTCTGTCTAGACGGGCAGGTAGTACCTACGAAAGATACTTTTCGATATTTAGGGTCGATGCTGCAGAGCGATGGCGAGATAGATGAAGATGTTAGTCACAGGATAAGAGCGGGGTGGGTGAAATGGCGACAAGCATCAGGCGTCCTATGCGATAAGAAAGTCCCGCAGAAGCTAAAAGGCAAGTTCTACAGGACAACGATTAGACCTGCGATGTTGTATGGCGCAGAATGTTGGGCTACTAAAAGACGACATGTCCAGAAGATGAGTGTAGCTGAGATGCGTATGTTGAGGTGGATCTGCGGTCACACGAGGAAAGATCGGATTAGAAATGATGACATACGAGATATGGTTGGGGTCGCACCAATAGAGGAGAAGCTGATCCAACATCGTTTGAGATGGTTTGGACATATCCAACGCAGACCTCCAGAGGCACCGGTACGTATCGGAATTCTTAATCATTTCGAGAACACCCGGAGGGGGAGAGGGAGACCAAGATTGACATGGGAAGAAGCGGTGAAAAGAGACCTTAAAGAATGGAACGTCTCCAAGGAGTTGGCGATCGTTAGGAGCGCTTGGAAGTTAGCAATTCATGTACCGGAGCCATGACGTAGGAACTTAGGGGTAGGAGCGATGCCATAGGTTTGTAGGTCCCTCTTTTAGGTCACGGTCGAGGTCTAGGTTTCTACTATTACTATTATTATTAGAGGTATTATTATTAGTATGGCTAGTCTTACTATTAGTATTTTTATGTTTTGTATTTTTTTTGTTCTTGGATGTGTTCTCTTGTTGGGTTTCTTTCTAGCCTACCCCAACTTGTTTGGGACAAAAGGCTTAGTTGTTGTTGTTGTTGTTGTCGTTGATTACTAATAATTTCTTCTTTTTTGCAGCAATAGAATAGTAGACAAGTTGTTTTGGAGTCAAGAGTAGACAAGTTATTTTACATCATTTTGGCAACATTTTGAAAGAAGTTATAGTAGTATAGTGTTCAAAGAAGTTAATGGTGTTATTTTGTAAGAATGAAGGGCACAATTGCATAAATGGTGTTATTTAGTCATTTCTTCTCTCTGGATCCGAATTTATAAATCTCCTGTGTTGATAGGTTTAGCGTTTATTTGTTTAGCCTTTGCAGTTTTTAGGTTGCTTGAATCTTTTTTAGATGGGATGATGGTACACTGCGACTGGTATGGTACAGTGAGCAGTTGGGTTGGTTGCCATCAGAGAAAAATTGCAGTTGTACTCAACGTACCAGTGCGTTGGCTAGTGTACCGTCAAGTACTTGCCATGAATAGCAAAACAATACCATCTCCTGTTCTTGATTAAATTTTCTTTAAATTCAATCAGTTGCTATAGGTAGAAGTGGAATTTGGAACTGGGGATACCTGTGGTGGTTAATTTATAACTTCCCAAAAGGCTTGTCGTGGTTGATTTGTAACTTCCCACAAGGCTTTATCGGTATTTTGTAGTAGGAAATATCAATAAACCAAAAACTCTTGAGTGCATTATTTTAATTACTAAAATGATGACAATTGACGTCGATGTGACAATTAGTAAGGATTATTATTACTATTTATTATTAAGTCTTTTAGTTGATAATATTTTTATTAAATTGAGTAACGGTCTTCATGGGATAGACATTTGTTCTTACATTTTAATTAATTATACAGTGATGGTATGACAATGATGAATCTGTGCTAAGATTTTATAAGTACTTCTACCAGTGGGTTGGGTTGACCATTAGAAGTGTATTTCCAAATGGTACCTGTGGAAAATGCATTTGTGACCAGTTGAAAATATCTCAAGTACATGTGAATTAATAGCATATTACAACATAATATCCCAAAAAGCATTACAAGCTTCAAATGACATATAAATTGGATCCTTAATAGAATTACAATCAAACATCCATAATTAACAACATTTTATAACCATCTGAAAATGAAAATTTTACTATCCTCTTTTCATTATAAAGAGTGATATCATGCTAGAGTAAGGATTTTGCATCAAGCTAAATCACATCAAGCTCAGATTTTGCAAAGACCATATGAGAAATAATTTAAATTGCATCAATCAAAATACATCATTTTGCAATATAAGGATCTAAGAGAGTTGAGACTAAAATTGGACTGTCGTTGCAGGCCTAACCTGACAAGACTTGAAATAAATAGATTAAATTAGACCATAATTCTAGAATGAAGGTAGGACATGTATAGAAAGATAGAGAGAGATATGAAGAAGAAGATTGTTCTGTTGATTTTTCCTCGGTTACAATTACACTCCTTTACAATGTATTTATAGACTATGGCCCTAGTATATAAGAGTCCTCAAGAACTGAGCTAATCTCCTAACTAAATTCTGTTACCAGATATTTCTATTGAAGCTAACTAACTATGTAAACCTGGTTCACAATTAATCTTCTAACTAACTGAGTGAATCTCCTTTACCAGCTTGTACCGGTAAACCTGCAGCTTCATCAATTCATTTACCAGTAAGTTCTGGTGCACCTGCGCCATCATCCAATGCCGGTATAGAGGTTGTGATATCAACATGGGCTGCAAATAATCCCTTTTATCAGTATCTTGCTTGAACCAGTTTGTGTTTCAGATCCAAATGAATTGCTTTTTCATATCAGTAACGTGACATGCAAAGACCAAAAATCGGAAAAAAGGAGAGACCAAAATCGGGAGAAAGAGAGACGAAAAATCGGAAGAAAGAGACCTGGTTCGAGCGATAGCGAAACCCTAGAAAGTTGTTGCTTGCTTCGTAGTGCTACTAGAAGAGTAAGGCGAAGCAGTGGTGCTTCGAGAGGCGATCGACAGGAGATAAAAGGCGGAGGCAGAGTGAGACGAAAGCTAGGGTTTTGTTGTTTTGTTTGTGCGAGAAAACTAGGTTAGTTCGACGATCGACTTGGCTCACTGGGAGGAGAAAGAGAAAGAGATACGAAGAGAGGATACGAAGCGTATACGACTTGTATTTTTCTTTTTTTTTTCTTTTTTTGAATGGATTCGAGATCCAACCGTAGGATGGCCCAAATTGCGAGACATCCACTGGATGGTTTTTGCAAACCAATACGATTCCGGACCGAAATCCTCTACAGCCGTAAATGGCTGTAGAGACGTCCAGCCAACTTCATTTTTTGCAAAATAAAAAAATTTCAAAATTAAAATGATGAATGTAAACCGTTGATCTTGTTCAAATTTACGAGAGATGAATTTTCATATAAGTTTTATAAATTTTAGAGTTGATTTGATACTAGATCAAGTGGTCAATAAATGAACGAATCTGGTTAACTATCACTAATTAATTCTAATACGTTCATTTGTTGACCACTTGATCTAGTATCAAATCAACTCTAAAATTTATAAAACTTATATGAAAATGCATCTCCCGTAAATTTGAATAAGATCAACGGTTTACATTCATCATTTTAATTTTAAAATTTTTTAATTTTGCAAAAAATAGGGTTGGCTGGACATCTCTACAGCCATTTACGGCTGTAGAGGATTTCGGTCCATACGATTCCCTGTCGAACCGCCCGCGTTTATTTCGTACTAGGGGGATGAATCGAGCTTCGCTCGATATTTGACTTACTAATAAATATAAAATATGTCATGATTTTAAATTTTGTGAAGATTAATAAATAAAATTATTTTCTGATGGAAATAATTTATAAGTTGTTTATATTTATTGGGTATTATTTTATGTTGAGTTTGTAATAAATTTAAAATTTCATATGTGTGTGTTAATATGTTTATTCAAAGTGCAATCAGCTTCCTTGAAATTTTTCTGTACCTTCAATATGCCAACATTTGTAAATATAGTAATAACATCATCTATAAATAAAACAACATTTTTTAAATAAAAATACTGACATAATAAAATAGCAAATAAAGTGGTAGAGGAGCATATTAGCACAGTTGGAGTAAAAAGCACTTAAAATCAGTTATATATCATCTTGTAATCTCTTTGGTGCTAACTTGTCGATGCACGCTAATGAAAAAGGCAAGGATACCCCTATAAACATTTTTGAAAACTCACTTAAAAACAAATAAAATCGTGAAGAGCTTTCTATGCTTGTTTTTCAAAATTTATATCTTCGTTCTCTTTTTTATCTATAGGCAAGTGTAAATAAATTGAATTTCACTAAACATAGGTGATAAAAACAACATTAGTATGGCAAGCATGTCATTATAGTGTTGGTGTAAGGTTTTTGATTAGTTTTATTGTTTTTTTTTCCCAAGAATAGAGAATAAAATGCTGGTACAAAGGCTGTCTTCTAACAGTTTAATTTTCCAAATTAAAAGAATTTTCCTAGGCATGGACAAACATAATTTGCAAAATCTTTGGAACCGATAATACTTTACATAGCACGTGGAATTGATAATAATCTTTTTGATACCACGTGGATCATCTCAAAAAAGGAAGCTTAAAAACGTGAAGGTTGTACCTATAGAAAATGAATTTGATAAATAAAGGAGATAAAGAGAAAAATTTCAGCAAAAGGAATAATTTTATTAATTAACAAAGACAATAATTATATGCCTACCAAATATCAGAATTGCATAGACCTTTTTCCTTTCCATTAATCATAACTCTGAAATAAACAGCCGCTGATTTTGCAGCTTGGCCTATGGATGGTTGTCTCAAAGCACATTATTCTGCCATTTAAAATTTTGTGAAGATATAGTTAAGAGTCAGAGAAAATAATTAATAGCACTCCTGGAAAATAATGGATAGTACTTTGGTACTACATGTTTAACTTGCAATACTTACATTTAAAGAATTTATTGAGAAAGGAAACAACCTTTTCATATAGCTTGGCTCTTACAAATGCTTTCATGAGAATAGTGTAGGTAATGACATCTGGGCTAATACACCGAAATAGAACACTTCAGTAACGCATGATAATGATCAAATAAACAAAGAAGAGAGAATAAGGAAAATAAATGTTAATCAAGCCCCGTGTTGCATTTACACAAACACCTTGACTGCATTCCCCAATTGTCTAAGTTTACCCATTGTATCAATAATCCCGACCTCATCCATCTCCATTAGTAGCTCTATTGATTTCTTCCACATGCCATTATCCCTATACAACTTAATTACTCTACAATATACAAAACTATCTAACCTAATTCTCTTCTTCTTTATCTCATTCAAGACCCACCATGAATCCCCAAACCGACCTGCCTTAGCATAGCAATCCAAGAGAAGTATCTGGGGTAGTGTCAATAAAATTAAAAACAGAGTTAATGGCGATTTTGAGAACAATACAAAATTTATAAACGGAAACCCACACCTGAATTAGTAGCAGTTCCAGCAAACTCCAACTCTAGTTCCTCCAATTCACCAACATCGTTACATCAGACACTTTGTCACTTGTCTTTACCACCTTGGTAGTAGCTTCGTAATTCTTTTTGGCACCCCTACCATCAATTAAATAATGAACTTTCATAAACAGATCTAGTATTTTCGTTATGCAACCTATAAGTCAGAGAAGAGAACGAACGGAGGGAGGAGGCGAGGACATGTGGACGATAAAGGAGGGCCGCTGTGTGACCAATTTCTACCATTGGAGGAGGAAGAAGAAAGAAAATGAGGAATTCGGGTAGGCGGCACAGAACATAAACAGCGCAGGGAAGGAGGCGATGCGATTTTTTTGCTTTTAGAGAGATGAACTGAGATGAAATATGATGGAAGGGACTCAAATAAGAGAATATTGTGCAACCAATTAATTGTATTCTGATGAACCGAGTTGTTTTGTCCCACTTTATGCTCGCCACACCAAGGTTTATACAGATAATGTTCCACAAACTGAAAAAAACCTTCTTACGCCCAATTCCCGTGTCCGTCCAAAACTCAACTGTGTTTAAACCGACACCCACGGGTTTTTATTTATAAAATACTGAATACTGATTATCTCCGTCTAGTAAACCCTCGCCGCAAGGCTCGCAGCGAGCGAGGCGCTCACCATAGTTAGAGATTATATCCGTACCTACAACCACAAGATCGGCGGCTCTCTCTGAAGACTGAAGGCGGTCAACTCTCTGTGTGGAGGCGGTAAACCCTAGCTCTATCTGATCGGAAGGGACCCACTCGAGTGTTGTTGGCTCCGCTGTTGCAGAAAAATCCTAGCTCAAACGAATAATTCTTAGTTCTGATGGCTTCTGTGTTGTTGGAAGCGAATTGATGCAATTTGTTTTAGGAGTTGGTAAATTATTCTTTTCCTTTTCAGCTTCTGTGTTAACTGATCACTGGCCTCTAAAATCTGTGCTAAGGTTAGGTTGATTGTACTGATAGTACTGTTAACTATGTGTTGATTAGGGTAAGTTTGCCTAAATTGAGATAATTCACATGGTCCTCTTTTATTTATCTGAAATGTAATTGTCACATTATGATTTTTCTTCATTTTGAAATGAAGACGAGTTTATTCTTTAATTTTCGCATTATGTTAAACGATTAAAAATGTTTATCAAATTTTCTTTGTTTTTTATACTATAATAATGTTAACTAAATGTAAACATTCTTGAAAAATGAATGAAATATAAGTTGAATTCCCTGGCTGCCATAAACCCCAACCTCTGTAATAATTTGGACGAGATGGGCATTTAAGGCATTTTATGTCCTGACAATACAACTAAATGACTTTTACAGCCTTCTGATTTTGTTGATTTTTTAGAAGCTAATAATGACATAAATAGATTAAAAATGAATTGGTATCCTAATTATCATAAATTCTCATAGAATTGCTCTTTATAACATGGTAATGATATTTGTAGAATTCTTTGTTTAATTAAAACATTTGCATTAGTTTTTGTCAGATTTCTACCTATTGGACATGCGAGAATGGAGCTCTAATTGCTGATCCTTCATTGTTCTTTATTTTATTTTTAGTGTTGTATTTAATTTTTCTTTTACATTCCCTGTAAATACAAACTTTTCTTTAATACAAGTTCTGGCAAAAGCCAGCTTTCAAAAATAGAAAGGCATTGAATCGCACAAGTCAATCGTTCATTATAAAAATATTGGTCACATAAAAAAAAATTATGTAAATGCTAATTAGGCTTATGCTAGATTCTCGCATGAGTGGTCCTTAGCTCAGTTGTTTTATTTAATGCGATTTAGAATTTTGATTTGCCACATTTTGATGCTGCCACTGTCTTAAAATTTATTGACAATTTCATCTATTTCTTCTTAGCTAGAGTGACATAAGGGGTGTGATGCAGCTTGGAGAGTGGCCAGGGTGGAAGAGGTGCAAGCATAACAGGCAGAGATGTTCTACATTGAAGACCCAGTACAAAAAAGAAGAGAATAGACATGCTTTTATTTTGCTGTTTTTCTAATAATGCACTTTTTAGAGGGCCTTTTTGCTTATTTTGTGATTTTGATTGATGTAATTAGTTTGTCAAACTCGGTTCCTGAGAGGTTCCTGAGATGCTGGTAAATAATTGACAGTGTTGGCTGGGGTTTTAGTTGATGCTTAGATTAATTTGGGGGAAGTGAGCATGTTTAACTCACGGATTTTAGTCAAGATTCTGGTGTGGTACTAGAATCATACTGTTGAACTTTTGTACCTGTGTTTTTTTTGCTTTTCTTTTAATAGAAAAATGTTAGAGGGATACTCTACTAATTTCCAAAAAAAAATATATATATATATACACTGCTACCCTTTTATGTTCTACCATCTGTCAAGAAATTAATGCTTGTGTTTTTGTGTTTTGCATAAAGATGAAAGACTTAGCTGAGAGTGAAGGCCATGGCTGAGGGTGCCAAGGGTAAAAGATGTGGCCGACAGGGATGAAAGTCATGCAAAGGCTAGTGGCTGAGAGCTGTGGCCGAGGATGAAAGTCGTGGCTGAGGGGAGGAAGTCACGGTCGTGGTGAGAATGGAGAATAACTGGATTAAAAACAACTGCTGTTGAGTGTTGAATGTTGACAAATTTTGTAAATTTACACGATTCATTCTATTGGCTATGTTTGCATGTCATAGGCTTAAATTGGAAGTGGGTATTTCTGAAACGGAGATGATATCATAATGAGAGGGACCAATCAATGTGATAATGAGCTTAACAATATTTATTTTTGTTATAAATTTCTTGCTTTCTTATTTGATCAGCGATGTGGCTGGTCGGTGTCTTACATAAAAAGTTCAAAGCGATATGTTTATTTATAAATCTCTGTTATCTTAGTTAATTAATGGCTGCTTTACTTGTTAGGAAATTGCTCAATTTTAATTTTGTGACTAATTACGCTTAATTAATTCAATTAAAATACAAGCAACACAAGATCTAGTGCAAAAGCTCATTCGACACAAAGAGATAGGTGGAATATTGTACCTCCCGCGAAATCGTATTCGCGGGGCTCGACCAAGGCATGGGAATCGATGGCGTGCCTTCTCCACCGTCTCCACCACGTCTCGTAACCGCCCTCGAGTCCACCAAGGAGGATTAATCACGTTCTACAAGGTACGTGCTAGCATACCCAAAGAACAAGCCTAATCCCTATGGTTTTCTCTCTTGCATCAATCAACAACCTTGATTTAGTGGAGAGAAAATAGCTCAACACATGAGCAAAAGAGAGAAGGAGAGGGTGAAAAGTGGCGGCCTCATGGGAGGAATGAGAGGAGAGAGAAAATCTAGGTGGAGGCTCTCATAAGTGGTCCTTATATAGAGCACAAAACCTAATTGACCTCTTGCATAATTACAACTATGTCATCCCACCTACCACCATAAGTGGCTGCCACGAAATGGGCCTTTATGGGCCATTTAACCCCTTCATTTGGACCATTAATTCATATAATTAAGGTCCCTCAACTTTACTCTTTAATTGGGCTATATATTTGCTATTTAAATAACGACCCAATTAATTAATATAACCATTTATATTAAAATTGTGTTGAACTAAATTAATTATTAACTCATTAATAATTATTTTAGGATTAGTTAATGCATTAATTTATTTCTATATGATCCATTGACTTAATTAATTATAACGGTTCGCAACGGTATATAATTAATTAATCAATCTTATCATATTTTCACAGTACTTACTGCTGTGAATAAATAAATAATGCACTGTGTGATTAATGTCCTAATTGTGTGACCCTTTGAGGATTTATGCTATGTTGGACATGGAATTAAATCGTTATTTAATTCCAATAATCATAAGCGGTATCTAGCAACACGTTATGATTCCCAATTCGCATAAATAATGTACTGCTACAGTATTTAAATCCTGCATAAGAGAATAAAAGTATTTCTCTATTTTGATTCTTATGTCTCACGATATCATCGTATAATCCAAGATAGGAATGTGTCATTCTTGCAGATTATACGTTTCTTGATCTAGAGTTGATCACTTAGTTGCGCACATACGATCCAACTCCATCAAGGGGCCCAAACAGATATCGTCACTCACTAAGTGAATTAATGAGGGACATACGATTTTCTTGATGATTAGCTTTTCCCCGCACAATTCAAGAGAACATAAATAAAGTCCATATAGCAGCCCTTATCGGGAATCAGCGGTAGACAATATTTATTGAACCTATTCTCATGTGGAAAATATAAACATCTCAAACTTAGAACCAAAATCATAACGAAATAAACAATGACACATAACACAATCTATATGTTTATTTCGTTGGGTCAAGTCATGTACTATGTTCCATAACATACACACATGCAATTAAGTTGGTAACTCTTTACCTATGATTTGTAGAACTTAATCATCACTTAACTTGCATACTAATCTTATATGATAATTAATGTTCCTTGTTAATTATCAAGATTATGGACCGTTTAGATTTATTATTGTCATTCTAAAGAATGATCCACAGAGATCTACAATTCAGATCCTCAACCTGAATAATCTGTCAATAATAAACCTAGGAACATATGATAAAATATCATCCATAACATAAACTAATATTTAAGTCATTAAATTATTGACTCCTAGGACATAACTCCAACATTACTATATAGCTTTTGTCCCGTGTATTTCTGCGTTTTTATATATTTAATTTAGTTGTTAACTTGTTATTAATAGCGTATGTTAGAAGAAAAAGGAAGAAAAAGGAAATAACGTATCTAATAAAAAATAATTTAAAATTTTAAACTTCATTATTTTTCCTGATAACAATAGTTTTCACAGGAAATTGATTACTGCCATCTGCAATTTATCATTTCTGCCATCGCTAAATATAAAGTGAACATATACAACAAACAAAATGAACATATAGACGATCTAAGTGAACACATACAAATAAATAAGTTCAATATGTATATAAACTTCTGAACAAGTGATGACAATACTTATTTGTTTGTAAGTGTTCAATTAGATCGTCTATATGTTCACCTTTTTTGCTTTATATGTTCACTTTATATTTGCCGATGGCAGGGATGGTATATTTCATACGTGTGTCATGAGCAATGGATCAGCAAATTAGTCTTTTTATTAATGATTAATTGCATCGAAGATGGTCGCTTGATAGGTCGTTTGGATTAGGTTTAGCTGGGATCGACATACATATATTGTTTGGGTTTAGATTGTGTAACTGTTTTGTTTAAAAGTCTCGAATCATCCTAGATTTTAATTATTTTTAAGCGTTTTAGGATTTGGTTACTGACAGTTTTCGTTCTCGGATTGTGCTGGCTCATCTGAGGAGAGAATATCAGGTCAACTGAATCCATGACCCAATGAATCTATCCTTACATTATTGATGAATTTGATTTTGAATTAATGAATAATTTTAATGCGATTAATTATTTTTTTATAAAAAATTATTACATTAAAATTTTGTTGTGAAAGTGGTGTGGGATTAGACCCCCCCCCCCCAATAAACCGAGTTATGTCTTTTAGTTTTAAATAATTACAAAATTTATCCAATCATATTGAATTCTAATGACACTTATTTTTAATCTGAGAAAATCTTACTATTTTTCTAAACTCCATCAAGGAAAATATTCTTATAGTATCTTTTCATATTTCGTTTGTCGTATTATGTTATACAAAACATGAATTTTACTTATTATTTAAGAAATGAAACTAAAATTAAGTTTATTTATTTTATTCTTATTTTTACTTTCATTCATTTTAAATGGTATTGAAGTATTTTTACCTCTTCATAGCTTAACTAAAACGGTATGCATAATGTCATTTTTCATGTCCTTTTAAAATTTTTAAATACCAAAAGGTCCACCTCTAAACTTCAAACGAATCAAATATAACACCAAATTTACTCAAAATATCCCACCAAAATTTTATCCGAAACCTAACAATTTCCGCTATCCAGATGTGAATTCAATCCTTTTCACAAGCCGTTTACTTATTTTATTTTTTTGAAATAACAAATTCAATCCATAAAGTAGGTTAGAGGAATAAGTTTCTCATGGGATGGATCAAATTCCAGATTGAATTCACTTGAAAAAATCAACTTCAAATTCAGAATTGGTGAAATGTGAGGTCGGATTCAGCTCAATCTTGTCGAAATTAAATATGCAGATATTTAATTGTCATCAATATTTAATTATGCTATAATTGTGGTGAATATCGTTATTGCTTGTCATCAATATCTATAATTTTCATTATCTAGCTGTGCTGTGCGCGTGCGGATTAGTTTTTTACTTTTTTTGGGGGTTGGATGGGAGTCGAAGAAATCCGACACGTTGTCATCAAGAAATTTTGCTATTACCTGATATAAAGCGAAAAGAATGTGAAAATGGGATTTTTGTCAGAGTTCAGACTCTGGCAAAAGTTTTAAGATATCATGGAATCAGATTTAGGATGTATATTAGCCCCTGATCAATTTTTTTTTTAAACATGGTATTTCTTTTCATTTCATTTTATTAGAAATTTTTTGATCAAAATAAAAAGATTTGGTGTCACATGGTTGGAATTTCTATGTTATTACTTATTAGATTTAACGAAATTTTGAGAAATCAATTAAAATGATATTTGACGTAAAAAAATTGATCAAGTTATTACTGTAAATTTAAAACAATTCATATTTTTGGACGAAAAATAATTTTACGCTTTGATCCTATTTTTTTCGTAATTAAAAAGCTGATAGTCTTTAGACTTTTATTTTCATCGAATATTCATAAACATTTCGGGAAATATTAAGATGGTTCTTTAGTCTTTTATTATTATTATTGGCAGAAAATCAAGTTTTTCAATTTTTTTTTAAAAAAAAACTATATTGTTTCTTTAACTTGTCCCCATGAATGACTTGAGAAGGACAAAATTTTATAGACCAGTAATTTTTGTAAAGAAAGTTCAATAACAAAAAAAAAGTGAATTATATCTTTCCGAAAATCATCAACACTCTTAGTTTCAATTGCTGATTCTAAATATTTTTGTTAAAGTCGATTTTTCAAAATTCAGTCTTTTAATTTTGCTAAGTTATAAATCCGAATTTATCTCCGTTGATAGGTGAA
This sequence comes from Rhynchospora pubera, assembly GCA_028095005.1. NCBI lineage: Eukaryota > Viridiplantae > Streptophyta > Magnoliopsida > Poales > Cyperaceae > Rhynchospora > Rhynchospora pubera. The sequence continues at coordinate 144,206,291 of CM051460.1, forward strand.
ACTTTAAAATCTACTAAATTTCCGTTATCGTCTTTATTTTGCCACACGAAATTAATGAGATGTTGTACTCATGTCATCGCCTTAATTATGAAATTCTCCCTGGCTGCAACGGTCCCTATATGCCTCGATTGCTGACTTCTGACCAAATTTCTGTTCGTACTTATCCAAAATAGTAATTACAATTAGTGCCACAGTAAATAGTTCTTATTTATAAGGAGTACATAATTAACAAAATTAAAAAGAAATATACATAATGTTGTGCGGTAATTAACAAGGATTTTTTTCCCTTTTTGAAAGTGAGGAGTAAGAGGGAATCTTAATTGACCGACTCAGGCTTTATCTGATAAATATTATTTTACTAATTAGTAATTCTTAATAATCGTCCACGCTAAAATTGTCTTAAGTTTTGTTCAATTATTATATTAAACGGTCTTTTATTCAACACATCACATATGTATTCGTCTTCGGACAATTTTTTCTTAGCCATTTCTCATCGACAATAGAAAGATTTTCTTTGATTAAAAATTAAGCTGCTGATGTCCCAAAAAAAAAATATAATCAGCCATTTCCTGAATAGCCACTGTCATATTCAGTTATTCTCCATGTTGTTAGTGTTCTATTTATCAGTCTGATCTTAGCCTAGACAGGCTCCCAATGTCAAATTCCAACACCGAATAATATTTCCACGTTTTTTTTTTCCATATTAGAATTTTTGGGGCTCTTCGTGTGTGCAGTAATAGTAGTAGTAGTTAAAGATGTGATGTTTGTAATATTCGCTCGAAATGATGCAAATCCAATGTGACATTAACATTATGGTCCTCGATCCTTTTAATAACGCTTTACAAATTGCATCCTCTAGACCAGTACTGCAATACAAAATGATACTCATATGCTTTAATTTATTGCTTCGTGTGTGAAATACACCGTGGAAAAGATATCAAGTTGCAGATAGACAAATGATACTCATATGCTTTACTTTACTGCATCAAAGACCTACAATCACGAAATGATGTGCTTCTTTTTAAGTGGATTTGGAACTTCCTTGGGCGTCCAATATCTGGGCCTTTTATGGCGCAATAGATTTGTCAATTGTCGACCCTCTCTGATTTAAATGATATCTCACATGGACTGAAACACATTCTCAAACTAAATCATGTGGTTGCTGCTCTATCCTCTACTGGACAAATTTATACAGCTCCGCAGTGGCAGTGGTCTTCAGCTGGTACCTTCCCGGCTTCACTGTTGTAAGAACTTTGTATAATATTTTACAGGACCCAGGGAAGAGATGTATCATTGTCAAATTCCTTTGATCGGGCAGAGCACCTCCGGCTCCGAGGGTTAAAATCATGCCTGGATCCTTATTGCCAACAAGCTCCTTACACAAGACAAATTAATTAATCAAGAGAGGATGGCCCTCGATTGAGGCATATGTAATATGCCAACAGGGAGTCATGGAATCAGCAACACATTTTTTCCTTCCGTGCCAGCAAGCAACGAAACGATTGGAAACATTGGCAACACAATTCAAGTTCACTCATAGAATGAATGTAGCAAAGGTACTTGATCCTGGGACACAATCTTCTTGGCAACGGCATGGTCCAGATCTAGAAACAGAAACATCTTCCAAAACGAAAACACACAATGGATGAAGCAATCAAATGGAAATTGTCAGCATAGCTGCTAGGATATGTTAGAATAGGAAATGATCGTTTCTATGTAACCTTCAATTTCTGTTTATTTCATCTTCAGGCTTTCTATTCTCCTTGTTGACTGTAACATGACATCTGTATTCATTTTCTTTTAATTGAAATTTGTGCTGTCCAAAATAAAAAATAGTGATTTCGAAAAAATCACAAAATTAGAACAGGCATAGACAAAAGAAAAGATGATTTAGAAAATTAATTTGAATTTAAAATTAGTTTACGCTTGCTTGTAGGTTTCATGGGTCTCCAGATTGCACTGATATTAGATGTCAGTCCTTCATTCAAAGGAGAAATATGAAATAATTGGTGCATCTAATTTTCTAAATGTCACTAATACGTACCAGCAGCGGCAGCCGATTATGCAATCATTTTCAAGACAATTGAGACTAAAGAGTTGATCCATACTATGTATGATGGGCAGAATCCCCTTGCCCATGCATTTGCCAAACTTTCTCACTCGTCCCTCTACAACCGCACCATATACCAAGCAGCTCTCCATTTCACAAAGACAATTCATCCAGTTGTGCTCCAAATAGCATTTTCAAACATGCACTTCAACTGTTTATTCCCGGCCGGCTTGGCCAGTTGGCTAATGCTCATTGGGTGTTCGACACAACGCCTGTGAAGAATGTGATTTCTTTGATTATAAATCTTATTGGAGGATTGATCAAGTGAAGTGACATTAATTGAATCTGCATGCAAGGAGTTTGATCGAAGTCTTGGGAGATATGTGGACGCTTAGAATGTCTTCATTGCAGGATTATCTAATGATGAGCTCAATGCAGAGAGTTGAGCTCAGCTCCTTTAGAAGCTCTCTATGGTTATGGTCGTCCTGAAAATTTTTTTGGAAAATTCTCTATTTTGTTCGAGTGAGGCGAGAGGAGAGGAGATTTAAATTTGGCAGTGTTTTGCGAGCCATTACTGAGTTGAATTTGGATTCAGTTACAATATATCTTGTTGGAATTTAATACAATCTGGTTCAGAATATATTTTGTTTACTTATAATTATAGTTAAACAATTCATTGTACATACTTTTACCTAGTTTAAAATTAGAGAGGAAAAAAAGAAGAAGTTAATTTTAAACAAACATTTTTCTTCGTACCTCCGTCAAGTTAGGGGAAAAAAAACCAGTTTTCTCCATAGTGGCCCATCATCAGCTCATTGATCATATAAATTGTTGTGCTCTATTACACAGCCATTTCAATTATTATATATCAACGGTCATCTGCTAACGTGGCGACTACCATTATTGTCTATTGAGTGTGTCTATTATTTAATTTATTTATTTGAATAATAACATATTTAATGGAAGATTGTTTAGCACCATCTATCTACAAGCCATCGCTCGACGAAGCAGGCTAGTGGGCTGCCTGTGCGATTATGGCCCAGCACGTGATCGACACGTGAGAGGTTTCCAATTTCATTCTTTTCTTTTCTTTTCCTATCCGATCAGAAATCTCTCCTCCTGCTCAGATCGTACATCCCACCATGGCGAATTACTCTCATCTGCTGCTCAGATCGACCTTTTCTCTTCAACAATTTCTCTCTCAAATCGCTTGATTTTTCCATCGCTATCTGGTCTGAAGCTCAGGAAGGCAGTTTTTAAAGAAGAGACAGAGGTGATCGGGATTTCAATCCTCCTAAGATATTTGGTGAATTTTTTCATTATATTTTGCCTTTATTGTTGATTTTAAACAATCTTTTGAGATCCAGATACTGTTAATTTTAGTTTATATTGATGAAATCGGTGTTTACATGTATTAATTAATTTCAATCTTCCACTACTCTCTATGCTGACGGATAGTGAAATTGTTTGTATTCCTGTATTTATCTTTTTATCTCTATTAGATTTGACTTCTAATAGAGATTGCTGAGAACAAGGAGGACTATAACAGGTTCTACGAGGCATTCTCAAAGAACTTGAAGCTTGGTATTCATGAGGATTCTCAGAACAGGACAAAGATTGCTGAGCTGTTGAGGTACCACTCAACCAAGAGCGATGATGAACTGACCAGCCTCAAGGATTACGTGACCCGCATGAAGGAGGGCCAGAGTGATATCTATTACATCACTTTCACTGGTGAGAGCAAGAAGGCTGTTGAGAACTCTCCTTTCCTTGAGAAGTTGAAGAAGAAGGGCTATGAGGTGCTTTACATGGTTGATGCCATTGATGAGTATGCTGTTGGCCAACTGAAGGAATTCGAGGGCAAGAAGCTGGTTTTCTGCCACGAAGGAGGGTCTCAAGCTTGATGAGAGTGAAGATGAGAAGAATCTTTTTTATTTACAATTAATGTTGGTGTTGTCTGTTTTGCTAGCAGTTTTTACAATGATATACTGTCAGTCATTATCATCGATAGTGCTCATTGTTGTATATCTCGTGCTTGCAGTCTGATTGTCTGATCAGAATCTTTATTTTTGGGCGACTAACTCAGGTCATTTTGGGTCCCTTTTAAAGCTTTAACTAAAAATGTTTTGAACTAATCATTTAAACAGAACGAAGTTGTTTCGAGCTCTTTATATTTCGGCTATTTAATTCTCAATTGGTACTTTTTTGACAAGCGGCAAAAAAAAAATTTGGAAAAAGTTGAATGGTGAAATAGGGTACTATCACCATCTCGTTTTCCATTATAGATAAATGTTCTCAGCTTATAACTATAACTGTTCACTTAGTTTTTTTTTTTTTTTTTTTTTTTTTTTTTTTTTAAGGTTGGCGATAGCCAATAAATGTATTGAAAATAAGAGTTTATGTACAGAAGGGTCTGTGCGCTTACACGAACCCAAAAAAAAAAAAAAAAAATTGCTAACACTATAAATGCTATTCAATTACAAAACACTCCACAGCCTGATGGATTGTTCAATGTTTTGCATCATGGCCGTTAAGAACACCTGAGCATTTGAGAAGATTTTAGTATTCCTAGACTTCCAAAGATGCCAGAAAGTTGCAAAACACACCCTATCTTGGTATTTCTATTGATATACTGATGTCATTTGGACCCGAATCCCGTGTAGCGCGGGACACCGTGTAGCGCGCGTACGGGCCGTCTGATCTTGATCAGACGGTTCATCTTTTACGGGCCTATCAATCTAGATTACATGCACGGGGCTCCCTTGTCCATTGGATCTTGATCAGACGGCTACGATGCCGCGCTACACGGTGTGCCGCGCGGCACCAGATCTGAACTCATGTCATTTGGTTTGGTATTAACTACTATTGGATTGATACATATGTTATTTGGTTTGCTATTTACTACTGTGTGTATTGGTACTGTTAGTAATATGATGGTAATTTACTGATGTTATCATGGATTGTTTTGTTGATATGATTTGTTAGTATTTATTGTTCAGGTAGCCTACATAATGGATCAACTTAAGTATTGAATAGTAGATAAATAATTGTGTTATGCCTCAAACAAAAGTGTGCTATATTAAGTTATCCATTGAAATGTTTAATTGAACACATGCAATATTTAGCTGAACACATATTCAAAGAAAAAAAGTTGAACGCATATAATATTTAATTAATTAATTAATTGTTTTATAGTGGGCATTTAATAGAACAAATTTTACAATTAACTGAACACATATAACACACAACTGAACACATAAATCATTTATAGCACAAGTAATTATTGTAATTGTTCAGTTAGTTATTTTGATCTATGATGTTTAAGAATTTAAGATGCAACTCTTATTCTGATATGTTCAATTAGTTGTTTTGATCTGTTCAGTTAGTTATCCTCATCTGTTAAGTCAAACATTTTGATCTGGGCTGTTCAAGAACATATTTTGATCTATGCTGTTTAAGAATTTATAAACATGCAACTCTTATTCTGATATGTTCAATTAGTTGTTTTGATATGTTCAGTTAGTTCTCCTCATCTGTTCAGCTAAACATTTTGATCTGAGCTGTTCAAGAACATATGTAAATAAAATTGTTCAACTACTTACAATTAAATTGACTGAATTGTAAATGGGTCATTCAGTAACATATTATTTCTTTACTATTAACTTATCTATTGAATTGTTTAACTGAAAACACATAAAAGTTAAATTAATTAATTATTTATTTTCACGTAACAATTAGTATTTTATAAAGTCATCATTTCAAATCAGGAATGATAAGTGCCATCGCTAAAAAATCATTGCTCATCATCGCTGTGACTAGCAGGTGTCTGTTATAAATGTTCAGTTTAATAACCAAATGTGTTCAGTTTAATAATCAAAAGTGCTCAGTTAAATGCGTCAACTAAGATTTTTATTATATGGAGTCGCGTCAGTCTTGGAGAGAGGCGTGTCAGGGTCAGAGTCAGAAAAAAATTAATTTGAACCGGACCGGTTCATGATTCCATCCAATTTTTTTCATTTGTTTTTTGTTCGGTTCGTGACCCCTTCGCTTGACATTGCACCTCTTAAAAAAACTAAAAAGTAATAGTTAATAAATTGAACATTTATATGTAATAACCTGAACATTTGTACTTACGAAACTGAACATTTGTTCTTACTAAACTAAACATTTATACTAATCATTCCTGAACATTTTTTCTTATATCATTTATATTTTTTATTGCAACTAACTAAATATTTATACTCAATTAATAGAATATTTTGTACTTACCCCACTGAACATTTGTTCTTACTAAACTAAATATTCATACTTAATAAAATAAATATTTTTGCTTATAATATTTTATATTTTTTTATTGTAACTAAATGAACATTTATATTCAAATAATAAAACATTTTTATTTATTGAACTGAACATTTACATTCGAAATAAAAGTGCGTTGAGTGAGAGACGCGCTTCACTTGCGACGACAGCAATGGTATTTTAAGGGATGGTGTGAATCAATTTTCATTTCAAATATTAAACTGAAAAAATTGAGCATTTAGCTTAACACGATACAATCAACTGAATTTGATTAACTAAATTGTTTATTCAGTTGCTGCGCTAGCGGATTGGCCCAGAGTTAGCAACAGGCCCAAAGGATGGCGCGCTAGACTCACAGCCTTCGATGGCGGAGATGGTAATTTAACGGATGACAGTTATAATTCCTGATAATAAATGGATAAATGATAATAGGAAATTCAAAATTTTGCATCGCAAGTTTAATGGACGGCAAGAGAAAAATTAAACAATCCGCAAAATACATAAAGCTGCTAATGGACGGAACGATCCATGGATAATGTTGGACATCTTTGGATTGGACTATTTTTGGACTGGATTGAAGTCCAGTCCAAGTCCAATTATCAAGTCTTACTTGAACGAATTGTGGACAATTATGGACGAATTATTGACAAATGTGGACTTTAAGTACAAATAGATTCAATTTAAATGGATGTGATTGTTTGATGTATGTATATGAATAAAGTTTGAATGTGAAACTTACAGATTTTCTTAATCCTTGTTGATTTTGTTAAATTTTACAAATGTCAAATTTCAAAATTAATGGCTTATAAAATTTTAAATTTTTTAATTTCAAAATACGAAAAAAAAATTTAAAAATTTTCAAAGTTTGAAATTTATAAATTTGAAATTTTCAAATTTTAAATTTTGAAATTTTTTTATTTCAAAATTCAAAATTTCATAATATGAAATTTAAAAAAAATATCTTATTTTAAATTTTCTAAATTTCATTTCTATTTTAAAATCTCTTGACTATCATAACATTTTTTATCCACTCCTTTCTTTTATAGATAAGTTTGTTTGAAAGTTGATCCATACGGTTAACTTATGGACAATGATGGACAAATTGTGGACAAATAATTGAACTGGACGTGAACGGAAAATAACTAAATATTGTGGACATGAATTAGACATGAAATTGAAGCCATCATAATTGGACGGACTTGGACTTCAATTGGAACCATCCACTAACAGGTAACATTTTGAAATTGAAGAATTTTATAGTCCTGTGTTAGGATGTTTTATTTTCAATCAAAAAGCAATTTGGACTCACTGTAGTTCTGACTTGAGACCTAAAGCTACTCATCATAACGCGTAGGACAAATCTAGCATTGAATAACTCAAATTATTTTTCTAGCTGTTATTTTTTTGGTAATATTTATTCTGCTCGTCTATAAAAACTTACTGTTCCGGTTGTTATTGAAAGAAAATTACTGTTACGGTTGCATACTGCGTGCTTTTCTTCTATTTACTGTAACTAGTGGGTGCGTTGCGCGACCTATTCTTCGTCTTGTTTTTTTTTCCCAATCTTATTAATAGTAAACAATCTGATGAGGCGAAAAAATGATGAAATTAAACTAAATTTTGAGTAATGAAATTCTCTAATTTTATGAGCAGATTAGTTGATCATATAAACGCGTTAAAATTTTTCCAAGGGTCACTGGCTACATGAAAGGAAATTGAGATTACTATGCGCACAGTATAATTTTTTTTAAGAGATTTCGATAATTTTTTTGGGTTGGGCAAATGAAAAAAGGTCTTTTTTTTCAAATAAGAAAGGGTTAGTGGCTGGAATAAACAAACAACCAAAGACAAATAAATACTTCATGAAACAATTTAAAAAAATATATATTCTAGCCATGTGATAGGAAACAGTGCCAAACCCCAGCCTTTTACATTGAAGGAAACACATGCATTTCTGCTCACACCAATAACTAACATAGTTGAATTCCTGGTCATAACAGGGATTATGGTTTAGCTTCTGGGCTTGGCTAAGTCATTTCTTTTTATAAATGAAAAAAACATCTTAAATTTGTATCAATATTCAATACAATTTTTTATATAGTTTTTTGCTCAAGACATGAGCAGTTATTCCAAAAATATAAGAAAAATTGAGATTACCTGAAATAAGCAGCAAATACCTCTAGCATTGTCAATCTCAGCAATTCAACTATAGTATTTCATCTCTACATTGGCAAAGTTCCTTGTGGCTCCTTAGAATATAAAAAACGTAAATAAAATAAACAACAGAATCCTCATAGAAACAAATAAACCATGAATATGGATTATACCCCCTATCAGCAAGCTTGCCTTTTTACTTGGCCTTTCAAAAGAACTGTCATTATAGGAACGTAAAATATACATCAAAGAATTTGATGACCAACTATAAGTAAATGCAACAACAAATAAGCAGACTATGTTTAGAATTCAATTTCAATTTTTGCTTGTCAATAGTAGAGATACCTTGAAATAAATAGTAATAATGTCCTTAGTAGTAGACGACCAATGGATTCCACAGCACACCTAACATTCTCTAGTTTTATTTCCAGTTTTTTTATTAGATTTAGAATGCACATCTCTGAGGAAACAATTTTCTCGAGTTGTTTAATGAAAACAAAGAAGTAGAGGGGTAAAACTGGAAATTCAAAGAAAAAAATTAGTCTCTGAATGTAAAAAATCTCGTATTTGATTACCGTTAAAATACGAAAGGTTGTAAGTTGTAATTGTGCTCATGATCTATGATAATGAATGAGATTTTCTATTTTTGTTTTCTATCTGAGTTAGACAATAACGATAGCAACTATTTATATCAGAAAATTTTCTGACAACTTATTTTGAGCAACCATCACTTGTTTTTCATGAAAACAGTTTGATGTAAATTCTGTTAAAAGAAACATGACTCGTTGTATTAGGAAAGATGTTATGGCAATATCTTACCTAAAATATAGGAGTTCATTTTAATATTTTGCTTGCTTAATTTGAGGATGATTGTGATAGTTACAATCTAACATTATATAAAGTATGTATATTATTAAGTACCGGTTGCTATTGCTGTTGAAGTCTTCAGGGCTCTTCTTAATGGAAGCACCAATAATCTCAATTCCATTAGCATATGACAACATCTATTGAGTATCACATTTCATATGTTCAGTGATGTAAGATATTGAAATTAATTTAAGTATCATATGATCATATTGTAGTGTATCAATAACTGCAATCTATTGATTATTTCTCATGCGACATATCATGAGACTCACTTTATCTGGGCAAGTAATTAGACTTGTGCTCCACCTGGCTGAATAAATGAGGCCTCTTTACTGTGAATATCCTGAAAATTTTAACCTAATACATCATATCAACACATTTCAAAAGTTCAACAATATAACCGCGCAGGTCCCAACATCATCGTTTTTCAGTCATGTGAAAAAGTGCAGCCTTTCAAAAGTCCTACCATATAGAAGAAAGAAACAAACTGAGGGTTGCATCAATTAAACATGACTATAACTTTATAAGCAACAAATTTTTATATCAATCCAAGTTTCGACTAACTATAGTAATACTGGCTCTCCTTCGCAACAAATTGAAACCGACCTAGACAGGAGAAACAAAGACAACAAAGACAACAACAGTAACACATACCAGCAGCGGTGAAGGCCAGGGAATGAGAGAATTCTTTACCGTTTACCTCCACTTCTGCAGCATCTCTAGAGACTTTTAGGTAACATCTCCAAATTCCATCAAAAACCTACAACTTACAAATTAAAAATGAATAACAGAGGTAAAAAACAACAGCTCCAAATTGAAGCACAGTTTTATATTAAATATAATAACATCTTGAGTATCATGTATAAAGCTGAATATCCATATAGAATTTGTATTGAAATGGCATTTTAGCTTATCAACGAAAAAAAAACATAATGAATATCAGCTTCTAAGCTATCGCTTTGCAAAGAGAACTGCCACAAAGGTCGAGCTGAACTACTGACATCGAAGAAGAAAATGCACACACAAATAAAGACTTGTAGCCTGACAAATGGAACTTAGGAAGAAAATTTATGATGATATGAGGAAGCAAAAATTACATCACATTTTAAACCAAAACACAAATGAATTATTCTTGAAAACCTAATTAAAACAAAGCAAGAAGCTAAATTCAGATACAATAAGATTTTAAAATCAGTACTTTTACCTCTGCAAACATCAGTTGCAAACTTCAATATTGAATTCCAATTTTACCCTGAAAGCCGAAATTTGTGTTTGTATGGAACTTGATTTTTCATTCAATTGTATATCTCAATTTTCTTCTATGTCAGGTGGCAAATTGAAAGCTTATGACCCCTGTGTGATATTGCACATTTCCAATATTGAATAAAACGATTGCACAAAGAATCAGTTAGCAAAGAAAAGCGAAATAAGAAATAATTAGAGATGCTTGAAAATCTGACCTAAATGCCACTCAAGACTTTTTACTCTGTGGGAGCTCTCTCTGTCATTCACTAAAATGAAGGAACCTGTAAAATAAAACAGAAACAATTTTGTTCGCTTCCTCAATTGCCAGTTAAGAAATTAAAGAACAGAAACAAAAAATAAATAAATAAAGAATCAATTAGTATAATGGCAGTTGAGAAATTAAAGAACAACAAAACTTTCACCTTCTCTCCATCGCTACCTTAATTGTCCCCAAATCTGTCAAATCGTTACTCAGCCCTACAAAAAAAAAAGGTCACAACACAACCTGAGCATAAAAATGGCATAAATTGTATTGAAATAAGCCATAAAATGCTATGATCCCAAAACATAAAGTGCCTTCTGTTTCATTTGTTCCAACATATACTATCAATGAAAGGGAAATTTTATAAATAAATCTAGCAACGGTTGCAGAATTGTGAGTAACGTCTGCATTATTTTTTATCTAATAGACATTCTATATCGATCAAAAACTCAAAACTGAAAAGCACAAATAGCTACTGATAACTATTTCCAAAGTAATTAATGAATAAAATGATTATTATTTCCTTGGTACCTATTTTGAAGACTGGCATGAAGCTTCTTAGCAGCTTTTATTGTTCCCTACAAAAGGCACCTCTTTTATATCTATACAAAAAAATCACTATATTTATTTGTAGGAAGTCTTGCTGCTTTGTCTTCACGGTAGCAATTATTGAGATATCCACCTTGCCTTCATTAAAGTTGGAATAGCCAGAGTATTTCATGAATGAGGAAGTTACATTTGTACTTTTTATGCTATTTGATTTTGAAGTATGTTTCTTTTAATCCTTAAAAACAGACATGAAAGATCAACGTTTTTACTGCACATTAGTTAAAACTCCACAATACCTGATAAACACATAATCCAAAACCGAGTAGAGATGGAGGCATACTTTTTTTTCATCTACAAATAGACATGACAAATTTTTAGAAAGGTCGAATCCATAGAAAAAGTAAAATTTACATTGTCGAAGACCCAAAAAATTACAAAGTAATTTAATGACATGTGAAAGCCAGAGCAGAAGATAGCAAGAGGCGAAAAAAAACCAAGCTAGTCAAATTTAGTGGCTATTAATTATTTTCAGAAATTAGATACACAAGTTCTTTTTGTCACATTTGATACGCAAGTGTAAAAACTAAAATTTAGAGCAAAATCGAAAACCTCATTTCTTTGCGACCTTGAAAAAAAAATGGAGGAAATTCGGCAAGGGAGATGGCAAGGAGGCCAAACAGCAAAGCAGAGGCGCGCCATGAGAAAAACGGTACCCATCTGAAGGAGACGAAACCGATCTATTGATCTGAATCATCTAATTTGCAAGCAGAGATCGGATTTCACCATTAGTGGAGGGCAAAGAGAGGCGACCGCTGTTTCTCTTTCAAAAGGAGAAGCATCTGTCGACCCATGCGCGGAAAATTGAAATGACGGTAAAAAAAAGGGAGAGAGATGGATGGGATACGAAGTGGGAGAGGAGAAAAATCGGAAGAAAAGAGGCAGGATGTGCGTGGAAAAAGCAGTGACGGTGACATAAAGGTAATTCTTCTCGCAGAGACAGAGAATGAGAACGGACGAAGGAGATGAAACAGACGACTACGATAGAAGAGACGAAACGAACGGTCTGGATGAATTACTGTGCGAACAACTGTTTATTTCGGATCCGGATCTCATTGCGGGGATTAATATATTAAATGATGATAACCATGTTTCTCCTTTTATTTAATTAAAGCATAAATCAGATAGTAAAATAATACGATTCCTCAAGACATATTTTAGCGACCGTATTAACGATTTAATATTAGCGTGCTAACTAAAATAACAAAAGAAATTCAAAGTGAAAAGAAATCAGACACGCTAACCGCCTTGATCCGATGGGGACATGGGGTTCAACTGATGATTGATAAGTCATCAATAAGCTTGGTATGATCCGTCCTAGAATACCAAACAAGGTGCAAAAAAATTAATGATTTTTACATATCCTTTCTTAGTGAGAACTTATTAAATATAACTATATATTATATATATAATAAAAATTTTCATTACAACAAATATTATATCCAATGTGTTGTTTTTTCCCATGCCGCACAAAAATTTTTATATGTATACTACAACACTGACAACGAGAATAGTTAGAATGGTTAGACAACGAAAACAGTGTTAACATAAGGTCAACCATGATAAGGAAAAAAAATTAAATGAACTGAATTTAGATAAGGGCATCATATTTTCCGAACTATTTATGGACCGCAATTTATTGCTTCAAATAAGAGGGGGATATCTCAACTAGTACGTAGAACATTATAAGTATCTCAATTTCAAGCTGAGGGAGGACTATAGACTAACTTCAAGTCCCGTCCGTCCGTTTCCTTCTGCTGTGCTTCATCTCAGCCGTCCGTTCCTTCTACTGTTTTGGGTTGGTTTGGTCTTCGTACTCCGCGTTGGCTGTTCACGTGCTGCCCATGCCTACTTTCTTCTAGAGATTCTTCTCTCTCTCGCCTTCGGACTGGCTCACGGCAAGGGAGTCTTGCGCCTCCCTCTGATCAACATCCGTGCTATCAAGGGTGCCATCAGCTCCTTCTGATCTCCCTCTTCCTCCTGACTTCTCCTGTTTGTCTTGCGTTTCCAAGTTTAGGATTTTCTTCTCCTCCCATACTTCAGTCTGTTACTGATCCGAGATGGTATCTGAGGCTGACGGTGGCGTTCTTTGGATGTCAATGGCGTTCTCTGGCATCACGGTGGTGTTTTGAGGTCGCAGGTGCTTTCAATGGAGGCTGAATGCTCCGATTTTGAGGTAATTATATTATAGTTCTAAACTTTCTTTGATTTTCAGCTTCAGCTTTACCTTCAATTCGCCTTGCACCGCCTGTGGAGCTTCTATAAGTGATTCCCTTATGTCTCTCTCTCTCCCTTTTTTGGTATTGCATGATTACATCCTTCCTCTTCTATGGTATAAATCAGTGCTCTTTCTCTTTCTCCTTTTTTATTTCAGTTGGTGACTCGGGAAGCTAAAGGGGTGATAGGCGGGTTTCACATCGAAATATTCAACCCTTTTAGGCCTTAATTTCAATTAAATGCTTGTGTTTTAGTTAGATTTTATGCAATTTAGGTTAGAAATATGGTACTGCTATTTGCCCTTGTCTAATTTCAGGTTCAGTGATGATTTGGAGCAAAATTGGGCCCAAGGCAGTGTCCAAGCGGAGCAAATCAGAGTCCAAGCGACTGGAGCAAAGGAACAGGGTCAAACCAGACAAGTCCCCTGTTCTGGCGACCCGCCAGGATTTCAGACGACCCGTCAGGAATTCAGGCGACCCGCCAGGATTCCTGTCGACCCCGCCAGACATAAACCGACCTGCCCAATTTGGAGAGATATTTCTGGCAGAGCACTTTCTCTATTCTTGGACGAGCCAGACATGATCTCCACCTATGGGAACCGCCTTTGAGAGCTATTTAAACATAGGGAGAGCTCCAGAAAGAAACAAGTCAGTTTAAAGTCAGTTGGAAGTGAGTTTAGAGAGTGAGAATTCGAGGGAAGATAGCAGAAGTCTCCCCCAGCTGTCTCCTGTCGACCCGCCAGGATCTCTGGCGACCCGCCAGAAAACAGGCTGAGAGTTGTTTGCTGTTGTTTCTTGTTGTAAACTCTCTCTATTTTCTGTCTTTGATGTTTAGTTTGCTGAAACCTGTTATCTTTATGTTTAGTATGACTTGTAGTGAGTAGTTTAGTTTAGGGGCAATTGTAGGGAACCATGACTTGGTAGATTTATGAAGTTTAATTTAGTTTTCTAATCTTTCTAAGTTGCTTTGTTTTTCTTAAGTTCAATTGCTTTAATTGAGAATATGAATTGAATTGTCTTGAAGGTTCGCTCATTAGGTTAAGGCCTTGCCTAATAGATAAGCACCAAGTTCCCTAAATTCAAATCAATTTGTATTCCCATACCATAGGATAGTTAGTATACCCAAAAGGTGAAACCGGAACTTAGCTGAGAGGTTTATTCCCTCCTAAGATCGAGAGATCTAGGATATCCTACCGAATAGTATAAGCAAACCCTAAAACTTAAGCCAAGAAACGAGAGTTGAAATTTAGGTTTTTAGGGAGGTTTAGAGGTTAAAACTTAGTAATACCAAATCAAGAACGAGAGTTAGTATTTGGACCAGAGTTTAAGCCAAAAACCTGAACTTAGAGAACTTAGAAACTAATTAAACTGAATTGTCGTACTGTTCTGGCGACCCGCCAGGAATCCTGTCGACCCGCCAGGAACTCAGGAATCCTGTCGACCCGCCAGGATAGAGCCTGGAAGTGGAACCCGATCAATTGACCCTAGTTTAAATCTTTACCTTAATTTTTAGAGTAATTTAGAGGTTAATTAGAGTTTTTGAATTAATTCTTTTAGTTTAAATTTAATCCTTTCAACTATTTAATCAATCTTTGACTTGTTTACCCCTAAATCAATTAAATTTAGTTACTTAAAGTCTATAGTTTAGAATAACCGTCCCTGTGGATTCGACCCTCAAGCTATACTGCATTAGATTAGATTGAGGTTTAATTTGACCCAGGTTTTACCTCCGATCAAATTTGACGCCGTTGCCGGGGACGGTGACTAGATTTAAGTTTAGGTAATTAAGTTTTATTGATCTTTTGTCTTTTCCTCTTGTTTCTTGTTTGTAGGAGTACACGCTGGCCGGAAAGAAGAAGTCTAAGCAACTTCAACCCGCAAGCGAGTGCAAGTACTTTACGAGGAGCCAAGCCAAGAGCGACGAGACACCCCCGACCTTCCGCTTCGTTTGTTTCCCAAACCGTTCGTTTTCCGGGAGAACAAATAGAAGCCAAGGAGGCCACAACTTCGACTTCATCACCTATTTCGACTCCTTTGCTGGTTTACCAACGAGGAAGGCGAAATCCATCAGCTCGATTCACGAACCAACCACCAGGACCAATCCAGGCGACCCACCAGGATTCAGGCGGACCCGCCAGAAAAGATCCTGAGGAAGGTTCGAAAGACGCAGACGACGCGAAACCAATGGCAGACCTGAACGGGAACCCACCTATTGGTCCAGAAGGAGACGGGCCTTTGATGGTAGATCCAGCTGTGCTTCAACGAGCCCTTGATGACGCTAGGGAGGCGGCAAGGATTGCGGCGGAGAATCGACCTTTGAAAGAGATCGGAGCCCCAACCGCAAACAATGTCCGACTTGGAGTCAACCCTCCCCAAGCTCGAAGGACTCGCGATCTATTCTTCAACCCATCTCTCATTGCCCTTATCCAACATAACCAATTTAGTGGGAATCCGACGGAAGACGCGAACAAGCACTTGCAGCGATTCCTACGGAATTGCATCACTCTCAACCTCGAAGAAGTCGCTCCAGATATAATCTGGTTAACTCTTTTCCCTTTTTCTCTTAGAGACCAAGCGGAGGATTGGTTGAATAGTTTCAATAGTAACCCGTTTACTTGTTGGGATGATTTAGCCAAGGCCTTCTTGGAAAGGTTCTATCCTAGAATCAAAACCACATCGATCGTGAGGGAGATAATTGGGTTTAAACAGGAAAGTGATGAAAATTTGTTTGAAGCTTGGGAACGCTTTAAAGATTTGTTGAGAATGTGTCCTCATCATGATATAGGCCAGGATAGACTAATTTGTAGTTTCTATGACGGTTTGAACCATCAAACTCGTCAAAGTGTTAACTCAACTGCAGGTGGGTCTCTTCTCGACCTAGGGTGTAGGGATGCAAAGGCGCTAATCGAAAGCATGGCGAGCTCTCAAACCAATTGGTCGGTGAGAGAGAAGAATTCCAAAGAAGGGATGATAGAAGTGGACAAATCAACCCATTTGCAAGCTCAACTGGACACCTTGACCACAATGATAAAAGAAATGAAGACCAAACCCGTGGAGGCAGTCCAGAAATGTCAATTCTGTGAGGAAGAAGGACATACAGCCAAGGCATGTTACTTGGTAGCAAGAGACGAGCCCGTAGCCGATGTTAATGCAATCATGGCACCTCCGCCCTACGCTCCCCAGAACTACGTGTACCGAGACAAGAGAAACCATCCTGGGCTATCTTATGGCAATCCAAGCGGGTGTGCGAATCCGGGGCAAGCTCAACCACCACCACAAAACAAGCCTAACAACAACGCTGCAGGTAATAACAATCAAGTTAGTTACTATCAGCAACATAGGAATTTGGTGGACAAGTTCATGGCAGATCAAACGGAGTGGAATCATACGGTCTTTGATGAGATGAAGCAAGTTCGCGAGTCCTTGCAATTCCTCATTCAACAAAGCAAATTGGCAAACCCTCAAAGCCAAGGAGCTTTAACAAAGACCGGGATGTTTCCAAGTCAACCTGAAGTAAACCCCAACGGAGAAGTCAAGAGTGTCACACATCGACTAAGGAGTGGAACGGAGTACGTTGGGCCCAAAAATCCAGACGAATCGGTCCCAGGACAAGTCCAGGCGAACCCGCCAGAAGCTCAGGCGACCCGCCAGAAGAAAATGCAGAAAAACATGGCTGTCAGGACAATTTCTGGCGACCCGCCAGGATGATGCGCAGAACGCAGAGCTCTCAGGACAATTTCTGGCGACCCGTCAGGATTCCTGGCGACCCGCCAGAAAAGATCCTGAAGCTCAGACAGACAAGATCAAGGCTCCGATTCAGACCCGTTATGCGCCAGAAGTTCCATTTCCCGAGAGGCTAGCCAAGGCAAAGGAAGAGAAGGAGTATGGGAAGTTCATGGAGATAATGAAACAAATCCAAATCTCCATACCCTTCACCGACATGTTGACCAAAATGCTCTCCTATGCTAAGTTCCTAAAAGATATTCTGACAAATAAGAAGAAGCTAGAGGACGTTTGCATTGCTGTGACTCATGAGAGCAAATCCGTGTCAACCAAGAGACTTCCCCCGAAGTTGAAAGATCCAGGGAAATTCACGATTCCGTG
Organism: Rhynchospora pubera; assembly: GCA_028095005.1. NCBI lineage: Eukaryota > Viridiplantae > Streptophyta > Magnoliopsida > Poales > Cyperaceae > Rhynchospora > Rhynchospora pubera. The sequence goes on from CM051460.1 coordinate 144,224,097, forward strand.
CAAGATTGGAGAGGCGAACATCAAGCGAGCCTTGCTGGACTTGGGAGCAAGTGTGAGTCTCATGCCTGAATCCATTTTCAACAAGCTCGGAGTGGGAGAATTGAGGACAACCCGAATGACATTGCAACTCGCGGACCGATCGACTTGTTTGCCCTTGGGAATAGTTGAAGATGTACCAATTCAAGTTAGAGATATTGTGGTTCCGTGTGACTTTGTGATTGTAGACATGGAAGATGATCCCGAGGTACCCATTATTCTTGGTAGACCATTTCTAGCAACTGCTGATATTCTTATCAATTGTAGGAATGGAAAGATGCTTGTGAAGGTGGGAGACGAAACCGTCGAATTTGAAGTTGAGAAAGCATTGAAGCTGCCCAACCAAGTTGACACTTGTTGCATGGTGGATATGCTTGATGAAATGGTTCAAGAAGAGTTCAATTCGGAGGTGACAAAAGCCTACACCTACCCCATCAACGACCAAGAAGAATGGGATGCTTATGTGGCGAGTTTGGAGGAAGAACCAGAGGCAATTCAATTCTCAGGACAGTTTCTGGCGACAAAAGCCTACACCTACCCCATCAACGACCAAGAAGAATGGGATGCTTAAGTCCTAAACTATCTTTCTAAGTTTGAATTGTTGCTTAGGGACAAGCAAGTTTAAGTTTGGGGAGATTTGATAGGCGGGTTTCACATCGAAATATTCAACCCTTTTAGGCCTTAATTTCAATTAAATGCTTGTGTTTTAGTTAGATTTTATGCAATTTAGGTTAGAAATATGGTACTGCTATTTGCCCTTGTCTAATTTCAGGTTCAGTGATGATTTGGAGCAAAATTGGGCCCAAGGCAGTGTCCAAGCGGAGCAAATCAGAGTCCAAGCGACTGGAGCAAAGGAACAGGGTCAAACCAGACAAGTCCCCTGTTCTGGCGACCCGCCAGGATTTCAGACGACCCGTCAGGAATTCAGGCGACCCGCCAGGATTCCTGTCGACCCCGCCAGACATAAACAGACCTGCCCAATTTGGAGAGATATTTCTGGCAGAGCACTTTCTCTATTCTTAGACGAGCCAGACATGATCTCCACCTATGGGAACCGCCTTTGAGAGCTATTTAAACATATGGAGAGCTCCAGAAAGAAACAAGTCAGTTTAAAGTCAGTTGGAAGTGAGTTTAGAGAGTGAGAATTCGAGGGAAGATAGCAGAAGTCTCCCCCAGCTGCCTCCTGTCGACCCGCCAGGATCTCTGGCGACCCGCCAGAAAACAGGCTGAGAGTTGTTTGCTGTTGTTTCTTGTTGTAAACTCTCTCTATTTTCTGTCTTTGATGTTTAGTTTGCTGAAACCTGTTATCTTTATGTTTAGTATGACTTGTAGTGAGTAGTTTAGTTTAGGGGCAATTGTAGGGAACCATGACTTGGTAGATTTATGAAGTTTAATTTAGTTTTCTAATCTTTCTAAGTTGCTTTGTTTTTCTTAAGTTCAATTGCTTTAATTGAGAATATGAATTGAATTGTCTTGAAGGTTCGCTCATTAGGTTAAGGCCTTGCCTAATAGATAAGCACCAAGTTCCCTAAATTCAAATCAATTTGTATTCCCATACCATAGGATAGTTAGTATACCCAAAAGGTGAAACCGGAACTTAGCTGAGAGGTTTATTCCCTCCTAAGATCGAGAGATCTAGGATATCCTACCGAATAGTATAAGCAAACCCTAAAACTTAAGCCAAGAAACGAGAGTTGAAACTTAGGTTTTTAGGGAGGTTTAGAGGTTAAAACTTAGTAATACCAAATCAAGAACGAGAGTTAGTATTTGGACCAGAGTTTAAGCCAAAAACCTGAACTTAGAGAACTTAGAAACTAATTAAACTGAATTGTCGTACTGTTCTGGCGACCCGCCAGGAATCCTGTCGACCCGCCAGGAACTCTGTCGACCCGCCAGGAATCCTGTCGACCCGCCAGGATAGTGCCTGGAAGTGGAACCCGATCAATTGACCCTAGTTTAAATCTTTACCTTAATTTTTAGAGTAATTTAGAGGTTAATTAGAGTTTTAGAATTAATTCTTTTAGTTTAAATTCAATCCTTTCAACTATTTAATCAATCTTTGACTTGTTTACCCCTAAATCAATTAAATTTAGTTACTTAAAGTCTATAGTTTAGAATAACCGTCCCTGTGGATTCGACCCTCAAGCTATACTGCATTAGATTAGATTGAGGTTTAATTTGACCCAGGTTTTACCTCCGATCAAATTTGGCGCCGTTGCCGGGGACGGTGACTAGATTTAAGAAAATGGGGGGAAGGAAGTAAAGGGCAAAAATATTGTGGGAGATGCCCCAAATTTCTTGCTGCATGTGATTTCTTCTTTAAATCTTATTTTTCTTTTTCTCTCCAGATCCAGTGGTGGTGTAACGGGCTGCATGGTTGGTAAAGGAGGAAGAGGGGGAATGGAGAAGGAATTATCATAAGGATGTATCAATAAATTGAGGTAATTCCTTTGATTCTTTGTTATTCCTCAGATTTTCTGGTAAAATTGAGATTTAGTAGAGAATTAGGGTCTTTACTGCATAAATACACACTAACACATCCTTGGTATCGGCTCATGTATCTCTGGGCACGTGCATTTCCAATTCTGATGCCTTCAGAAGCTGATACAGCTTCTGTATCAGTCGGCTTTGTTTCGATCTTGGTATAAAACCTAGGTTTCTGGACCTTTCCATAAATTGTATATTTGAGAATCGGGATTATATTTGAACTGTATTATTTTGTTACTTCTAAAAAAAATATTATTTTCTTATATTAAACATCAAATAGTATAGATGCAATTTTCCTTTCTATTTCGTTTTTATTTTATCGGATTATGATTTCTTCAATTATTTTTGCACGCTTTATTTTGCCAGATTATGATTTTTTTTCCCTCTACAAAATGGAATGGATCAGGGACTATCCTAGAAGGATCAAGAGCGGTGCTATAGTACTACCACGCATACCAGTAATTGACTGGATTCGTTAGCTATTGACGAACTATACACCACACTACCAGTAAATAAGCCAGTACCAAGGGATAGGCCTGTCATTCCTGAGTACTGCCCAAAGGCATGCTGTTGCAGGAGTGGTATTAGTCTTAACCTACTTTTTTTGTTTTACAATCTTAACCTAACAAGGTCAACCTACCTTAGCTGCGGGCAAGTTAGCTCGGTGCAACTTTTTCTTTCTGAAAGTTTTTTTGTTGGCTGTTTGCTCAAAACAATAAAAACAATGATGGTTTTACATGCGCGTGCGCACACACACACACACACTAATTGTAAATTTATTTACTGACATAGTTCATTATTTTAGGCAGGATGCTCAGTTTGTGGTGAAGAGTTATCTGGTATTTTTCTGAATTCTTTTCACACCTTATGTGGCCGCATGCGAATTACTGTTAGATAAGGACAAGTTTATGGAAGAACAAGACCCAAAGGGCATCTCAACCTGAATCAAGGGTATCTCACCAGGTCAGCGCCGCCAATGCCGCTTTGATCAATCAAGTAAGGACTAGGCCGGATTTCTTCATTGTGTTAAGAAAAATTTGCTTATTTCATAATCTTTTGTTTCATTTTATTTGTTGGCAAATAGTCTCAAGTCTACTTTCTTCGAACCTTCCATTGTTTTACTTGATCGGGCTAAATAGCCTCAAGTCTTCTTCAGCAAGAGAAAGAGGGAAGTGAGGCAACTTTTTTTAGTCTGCTGTTATGGTTCATAAGGTAATCTTTTTCCTCAGTTTCTTTGTTTATTCTTTTTCTCTGGAAAACTCTTGCCATCTTATTAGAATTTTCTAAGGAGCAGTCATCCATAAATCTAGGAATTAATTAATAGATCATCTATGTATTTTTTTATCTGAAAAACTCTTGCCAACTTTTGTTTAAACTTTCATGTTGTCAGCTAATGTTGGCAGATACAGTTTAAGTCTTCAGTTTCTTTAGCTCCAATACTACAAAAAAGAACAAAAAAAAAAGGTCAGTTGTCTTATTGATAAAAATATGAATATGCAATGATGTAATTTCACAATCTAATTTGTGCAATTAACAACTATTTTTACTTAGGTAGGACATGGCTGACACTCAAATGAGGGAATTGAGATGCAGTCTTTGCTCCAATGATTCAATGTCAGACAGGTTGCTTATTTTATCACAGAAACTAATAATTTAAAAAAATGGTAAAGAATTTAATTTATATTTAGGCCTTTATTCAAGTTGTCGGTCTTCAACAATAAATCGAGATTCATAGCAGAAGGCTAATTCTAGAGTTGATGGTTTTCCATAACCGAAATCTGAAAAATGCTGATTATGTAGCACCACTGTGTCTGAGGTGATTCGAATTCGGCACTTTGTTCTTTCTACAAAATTAAATTGTATACTTGGCCCCCACTACTAATTACACCATAGGTAGTGTTAATTACGCCATAGGTTGATCTTGGATTTCATCTATGGTACATGGTAATTTCTAGATCACATTGTTGGAATTGTGTTCTAAAAGTTATCTTATGATGATTACTTTTATATGTTATATTTATGAATTGGATGTTATTACATTTTGTTCCATGAGTTTATATTCGTATTTAGAAGTGTTCAAGAAGATGCTCTTGGTCTTGAACCGGAGAACTCTAAATGAAATGAATATATATCTCTAAAATGTTCACAGGTCTTGGATATTAGCAGGAACACTAATATGCCATACAAGATTGTCGTGTTGATTAAAAGTACGTTGTAGTTCTGTAAACGTTGATAAAGGATTATCATTTAATAACACGAGTATATGAAAAGTTTCATATATTGAACAGACCTAATTGATAAAAATATTATATGGATTGTGTTTGTGTCATTAATATTTTTATCGTGTCATTAATTCTAAGATTGATATGATATATTTTCACATAAGAAATATGCAACGTGATTATTACTTAAAGTCATTTGAAGCTTGTGGTGATAAAAGTAATAGTTCTTTGTATATAACTTGTGTAGGATGGAAATATATATGTCAATAGTTAATTGCCACTCATGAATTGAGGAATGATATTATAAAGGGCCCCTTGGTAAAGTAAGATTATAAATGGATCCAATATAACTGAAGTGCAGTTATAATTATATAATCCTACTTATTGGAGACCAAGAAAAGATCATAATACGAAGATGACACAATCCTACTTTGTATAATAATCATAATATCATATGGCAAGGAATAGACACAAGTAATGTTAATAACATTACTAGAAGGATCGTGTTTCGTAAAAGGATTTGCTAAACATCTATATTATTTGGGTAGCTGTAATGTATGCTAGAGTACCGCTTACAGTTTATGGAATAAAATATTTTATTCCATTGCCAACATAATATGGATCCTCAATATAGGTCACACCAACTGAATGGGAAACAAGAAATATATTTTCTATGTACAAGATTTCATGTTGTATGAAACAAAGTGTACAAATAGAAAATTATATCACATGACGTGATTAACTAGCAAGGAATAAATTTATTTATATGTGAATATTATGAGTATAATATGTGTTTCACATACTATAATAATATATGAATATTATTATAGAGTGCATAAATTTATTTAATGCCCAAGCCCAATTATTTTAACAAATGAAGAGAGAAAGAAGACTTTAAATTCGGGTCAGAATTTGAGCCAACTTTAAACTGACAATTAGTATAGCAAATGATAACCAAATTGGACAAATGATATATGAATATTATATCCCTGGAAGTGTAGAATCCAATGGTTCAAGTTTCATGTCGTTTGGAGTTTCCTACAGAGAGTTATCAATGTTTTAGTGCTGCAACATCAGAAATTAAAGTGTTGTTTTAATTTCTGATTAGTGGCTTTGAATGCTATACGAATTTGAAAGGTTTATTCTGATGTTTTAAAGGTAAAACAGATCAGAAAATTTGAACACAAGTAAGTCTTCATGTGTTGAAGCTTTGGCTTTCTCTTCCTCAAAATATTTGTTAAAATATTCTATCGATTAAGCAATCGATCAAGACATGGGTGGTGGAGCTAGGTGTTGACGGGGAGTTCGCTAGCACGGATTCAACTGTCATTCTTGTTTCGGATTCAAGGTGAACCGAAGAGGAATAAAGCTTCGTTAGAGACCATAGGTATGGCTCAACAATCCTTATTATAGGAATAGATATGATTGTGATGCAAATATAATATAGGAAAGTTAGCGATAATAAGAACGATCTTAGATGTTATCGGTTAATAAAATTTTTAAAATTACCCGATTCGCATCATGAAATCTTTCAATTGGTATCAGAGCATTAGGTTCTTTATTATCGCTAATTAGACTATTTTATTATGTAATTTTATTACATAAGTGCTTAGTTAATTGTTCTTTTGTGTTGCGGTTCTAAAATTCGAGCTGAATTTTTGTTACATGCTTTGCAATATTGTTATTAGATTACTGGTTGATTATTTTTGTAATTTCTAAAATTCTTACTATTGTGAAAGAAGTTTAGAATTGGATAATCATATAGATTAAGGTTTCTGGACAGATCTATGAGGTTAAACAAAAATATGGAAAATAGCGCATTGCTGGATTTTTCCAGCAGCAGTAACAGTTTTTTGCTGAAATTAAAATAACGATTTTTCTCAAATGGATTATCGTATTTTGATGAAACCAGTTTCTAAATTTAGATATTGAAGTCTAGTTTTTAAATAATAAAACTTTCCTATACAAAAGTTTTATGGAATTTTGTCACAAAGGCAAAACAGCAACAATGCGCAGTTTTTCTGTGACAAGGACATTAACGGTTTGAATTTTTTTTAAATGTTTAAAAGATTATTTTTCAAACTATGGTGCAAATCGTAACAGAGAATTATAAATCATTTTTCTGGGATTTAAATGATTTAGAGAACCGCAATTACTTAAGAAATAGAAATTAACTAAAAGGTACAAAATAGTGCATCGGTATGCAATTCCTTTTCTAATTTTGTTTTGCAGGGAACCGAGTTTGTATGTCTCATTTCAATGCCTTGTGTGATGTAAATTTTGATGTGATGTGTTTGTTTGATTGTAAGCAAGTTTAATAAGTGTTTATTAATTAGGCACAAAAAGCAATTTATGTATAGGATGCCTTTATTTATTATTTACATCATATGCATTGTGAGAATGAGATGGGTTCCTAATACTTGCACTTAGCAAATTTTATTTTGAAATGATTCATAATAAAGTTTGGGGCAGCATATTTATTTTATATGTAATTTTTCATCCAATGGTGCAAGAAGACAAAACGGTGGATGAAGAGAAGCGCAAGAGGCATACAAACTCACAAATGTTTTGTGATTGTGTTATGTGATGTGATTTATGATTATATGTGAATGATATATGTTAGGATAGGTATGGGTGTATGGAAACATGACCTACCAAACTATAGTCACATTTGAATTGTCCAATGAAAAATTAAGTATTTTTCCTTCTTATTTTATCCACTTTAAGCTAAAGATTATTGAGATGCATGAGTGTAATCTTTAATCTTTAGAAATCGTGGAATGTGTTAGGATATATTATCAGGCCATTGATAGGTGCATTAAATGTGAGGCATTTGATACATTTATTTTATGGAGATAATATAGCCAAATATATTGACCAATAAAATAAGTTTGCTTAAAGAGCAGTCAAGATCTAGGCTTGAAGTCTCGGGAAAATCGTTTAGTAAGAAAAGTTTCTTAATAAACAACAAGAGTCATAAAGTTTAGAAAATTGCAAAAGATTGCAAAAGTTTCTAAAAGGTTATGATTAGTAAATGATTACTTACCTTGATTTTATATTTCGGATGAGTTCGATTTATTTATGATGGGATCTTGAATATACTGCATAATGGACAAATTTTAAATATGTAGTATGAAGTTTTACATAAATATTAACATGAAATCCTTTAATTTATTTTATAGAATGACAAACAATGTACTTATCAGATCCATACTCGAAAAGTTTCCGTTGGAGAATGATGGTTCTAATTTCCTTGATTGGGAATTGAAACTCCAACTTATCATCAGGTCGGAGGATCTTGTTAATGTATTGGAGGAAGATGCTCCAGTACTAGGTACAAATCCCTCTGATGAAGAAAAGACCAAATCTGAAAAGTACCGCAAGGACGAACTGAGTGTTCAAGGTCTCATGTTGGCAAGTATGGCTACTGAACTTACTAGAAAGTACATAAACAATACTCCAAAAGAGATAATCGAACGTCTCTCCAAGATGTTTCTGGAGAATGCTCATAAAGAGCGTTCAAAGATCACCTTAGCTTTCACAAGGTGTAACATGGAAGAAGGGTCTTATGTCAACCAACATATGTTGAAAATGTTGGGTTACCTTGAGAAATTGGAGAAGCTAAATGCTCCAATGCATGCTGACTCTGCTGAGGATATAATCCTTGGTTCATTGCCTCCATCTTACAGAGATGTAGTCATGCATCTTCACTTGCGTGAAAAGACAATGACCCTGGATGAGATCCATCAGACTTTGAACCAAGCTGAGGCCGATATGAACAGACATAAGGGAGAGAAGAATGTTCTTGCGATCTCACAGATTGGCAAGAAAGTTCAAAAAGGAAAGGACAAAAGAAAGATATCTAAAAAGAACAAGGGGAATAGAGAAACTCAAGCGAGCACCTCCAAAGGCAAAAAGAAAAATTCGCCAATTCCGCAAACCGAGTGCTATTATTGTCATGAGTTGGGACATTTCAAGGCGAATTGTCCTAAGTACAAGGCTGACTTAAACTCAGGCAAAATAGAGCGGAAGCGTCCCAAGGTTCCGAAAGGTATCTATGTTATTGAGATTAATTTAACTACATCTATTCATGATTGGGTAATTGATACTGGATCATGTGCTCATATTTGTGCAAATATGCAGGCACTAATGAATAGAAGACATCTCAAGAGAGGAGAAGTCATTTTGAAGGTGGGCAATGGTGTTAGTGTCTCGGCATTGGCCATTGGCTCAATAAATCTTCATTTATCTAGTGGTCAGGGGCGGATCTACCACCGGGGCGGGTGGGGCTAGAGCCCCACCTCACGCCGTCGAGCCCTTGGAGCCCCCCTTTAGCCCCAGCTAATTTTTTCTGCCATTGGAGCACTCAAAAGTGGGGCTGAAGACTTAAACAGAGGTTGTCAGACCCACCTAGATATTTTTTCTAGATCCGCCACTGCTAGTGGTTTAATAATTAATTTGAATAATGTTTATTATGTTCCATCTATATGTAAGAACATTATATATGTGTCATGTTAGGACAAAGATGGTTATGTCTTTACCATTTCAAACTCGTGTTTGAGTATTGCAAAAGATGGAATTTTCTATGCAAATGCTACTGTTCATGATGGTTTATATTTGCTAGAAGTGAATGATAAACATGTTCTAAGTATCAATAACAAAAGACTTAAAGTATCTCATGAAAATAACACTCTCTTATGGCACTATCGTCTTGGTCATATAAATGAGAAACGCATTAAGAAGTTACATGATAGTAATCTTCTTGGTCTCATGGATTGCGATGCAATAGAGACATGTGAATCTTGTTTAGTTGGTAAAATGACTAAAAAACCATTCAAGAAGAAAGGTTCAAGGGCGAAAGACTTGTTGGAATTGATACATTCTGATGTATGTGGTCCAATGAGAACAAGTGCACGAGATGGTTTTAGGTACTTCATTACGTTCATAGATGACTATAGTCGTTTTGGCTATGTTTATCTAATGAAGAACAAAAGTGAATCTTTTGACAAGTTCAAAGAATTCAAGAATGAAGTTGAAAATCAACTGAGTAAGAGAATTAAGATTTTACGAACTGATCGTGGTGGAGAATACTTGAGTAATGAATTTGGTACATATCTGAAAGAGTGTGGTATCATACCACAATTGACTTCTCCAGGAACACCTCAGTGGAATGGTGTATCGGAAAGGAGAAACAGAACATTGCTTGATATGGTTCGATCAATGATGTGCCAAACAGAATTGCCTCTTTATTTTTGGGGACATGCATTGCTAACTGCAGCTTACACACTGAATATTGTTCCATCTAAATCTGTCGAGAAAACTCCGTATGAGTTGTGGACAAGAAAAACTCCTGACTTGTCTTTTCTCAAGATTTGGGGTTGTGAGGCTTACATCAAACGATTGATGTCAACCAAACTAGAACCCCAAGCAGAAAAATGCTTCTTTATAGGTTATCCGAAAGAAACAAAAGGATACTACTTTTGGCACAAGACAACAAATAGAATATTAGTTGAAAGGGGTGCAATTTTCTTAGAGAAAGAATTTCTTGAAAGAATCAAAAGTAGTGGGAGTAGTGTAATGCTTGAGGAAACTCAAGAAACACTACAAGACCTCGATCAGGTCATGGATGACAACCATGTAGATCGAAGTAGCCCAACCATAGTTCCGACGGCTAGTGGGAGCATTAGTGTACAAGTTCCTCAACCTATTGAGAAAGAGGTTCACGAATCACCACATGGTGTTCAATCGAGTATTGAACTAATTCCACAAGAGATTGTGCAAAAGGTTCGAGGTACTCAAGATGAACACGAAGAGCCACAAGAACTAAGAAGGTCAACAAGATCTAGGAAGAAGCCTGATATGTATCTAGGACTTCATGAGATCTTGGTAATGGATATGGATGATCCAAAGACCTTTGAAGAAGCAATGAAAAGAGAAGACTCAAAATCATGGTATGAAGCCATGAAATCTGAAATGCAATCCATGTATGACAACCAAGTGTGGATCTTGGTAGATCTTCCTCAAGATAAGAAAGCTATTCAAAACAAATGGGTTTTCAAGAGGAAGATGGACATGGATGGAAACATGACAACATACAAGGCAAGGCTTGTAGCGAAAGGGTTTAATCAAGTTCAGGGGATTGATTATGACGAAACTTTCTCGCCTGTTGCAATGTTTAAGTCAATTCGGATATTACTAGCCATTGCTGCATTTTATGATTATGAAATATTGCAAATGGATGTCAAAATAGCATTCCTTAATGGGAATTTGGAAGAGGATGTGTACATGGTACAACCTCCTGGTTTTGAAGATCCAAATAATGGCAGTAAAGTATGCAAACTTCAAAGGTCCATTTATGGATTGAAGCAAGCATCCAGGAGTTGGAACAAGCGCTTTGATGAAGATGTTAAACGCCTTGGATTTATTCAAAGTAAGGAAGAACCTTGTGTATACAAGATGGTCAGTGGGAGCTATGTATTTTTTTTGGTCCTGTATGTCGATGACATACTATTGATAGGCAACTTTATTCTTAATGGAGCAAACAAAATTTCATTGAAAGAGATTTTCTCAATGAAAGACTTGGGTGAAGCCCAATATATCTTAGGAATCAAGATATGTAGAGACAGGTCACGTAGACTCATTGGCTTAAGTCAACGTACATACATTGACAAAGTGTTGAAACGATTCAACATGGAAAATTCCAAGAAAGGAAATGTGCCAATGAGTCAAGGTGTAAAACTTAGCAAGTCTCAACGTGCTATGACACGTAAAGACATTGATACCATGAAGAATGTAAAATATGCTTCTGCAATTGGTTCTATCATGTACGCTATGGTTTGTACACGACCTGATGTCGCGTATGCTCTAAGTATGACAAGTCGTCATCAAGCCCATGCAGGTCCTGCACATTGGAGTGCAGTCAAGAATATCCTTAAGTATCTTAACAGAACTAAGGATAAATTTCTTGTGTATGGAGGGACAAGGGAACTCGTTGTAGAAGGCTACAGCGATGCGAGTTTTGCAACCGATTATGATGATAAAAAGTTGCAATATGGATATGTATTCATTTTGATTGGAAGCGCTGTTAGTTTGAAAAGATTCAAACATTTAGCAAACAACTGACTCAAGCATCCAATCAGAAGTGATGGTTGTTGCTAAAGCCAAAGAAGTAAATGTTTGATCAAGAAGTTCAATGAAGAACTTGACGTGGTTCACACCACAAGATCAAATATATAGATAGAAAGTACTTTGTCATTCGGGACTTCATAGAAGATGGTAAAATAAAATTGTTAAAGGTGGACACGGATGGTAACACAGCAGATCCGCTAACAAAGCCTTTATCTCAAGCCAAAAGTGAAGTTCACTTTGATTCCATGAGTTTGAAAACACATGGAGAGTGGATAGAGATAACAGAATGAGTCAAAAGGCAACCCTAGTATTAAAGTTAATACATAAGAATGTATAAGAAGTAACTTTAAGAACAAGTGGGAGATTGTTGGAATTGTGTTCTAAAAGTTATCTTATGATGATTACTTTTATATGTTATATTTATGAATTGGATGTTATTACATTTTGTTCCATGAGTTTATATTCGTATTTAGAAGTGTTCAAGAAGATGCTCTTGGTCTTGAACCGCAGAACTCTAAATAAAATGAATATATATCTCTAAAATGTTCACAGGTCTTGGATATTAGCAGGAACACTAATATGCCATACAAGACTGTCGTGTTGATTAAAAGTACGTTGTAGTTCTGTAAACGTTGATAAAGGATTATCATTTAATAACACGAGTATATGAAAAGTTTCATATATTGAACAGACCTAATTGATAAAAATATTATATGAATTGTGTTTGTGTCATTAATATTTTTATCGTGTCATTAATTCTAAGATTGATATGATATATTTTCACATAAGAAATATGCAACGTGATTATTACTTAAAGTCATTTGAAGCTTGTGGTGATAAAAGTAATAGTTCTTTGTATATAACTTGTGTATGATGGAAATATATATGTCAATAGCTAATTGCCACTCATGAATTGAGGAATGATATTATAAAGGACCCCTTGGTAAAGTAAGATTATAAATGGATCCAATATAACTGAAGTGCAGTTATAATTATATAATCCTACTTATTGGAGACCAAGAAAAGATTATAATACGAAGATGACACAATCCTACTTTGTATAATAATCATAATATCATATGGCAAGGAATAGACACAAGTAATGTTAATAACATTACTAGAAGGATCGTGTTTCGTAAAAGGATTTGCTAAACATCTATATTATTTGGGTAGCTGTAATGTATGCTTGAGTATCGCTTACAGTTTATGGAATAAAATGTTTTATTCCATTGCCAACATAATATGGATCCTCAATATAGGTCACACCAACTGAACGGGAAACAAGAAATATATTTTCTATGTACAAGGTTTCATGTTGTATGAAACAAAGTGTACAAATAGAAAATTATATCACATGACGTGATTAACTAGCAAGGAATAAATTTATTTATATGTGAATATTATGAGTATAATATGTGTTTCACATACTATAATAATATATGAATATTATTATAGAGTGCATAAATTTATTTAATGCCCAAGCCCAATTATTTTAACAAATGAAGAGAGAAAGAAGACTTTAAATTCGGGTCAGAATTTGAGCCAACTTTAAACTGACAATTAGTATAGCAAATGATAACCAAATTAGACAAATGATATATGAAAATTATATCCCTGGAAGTGTAGAATCCAATGGTTCAAGTTTCATGTCGTTTGGAGTTTCCTACAGAGAGTTATCAATGTTTTAGTGCTGCAACGTCAGAAATTAAAGTGTTGTTTTAATTTCTGATTAGTGGCTTTGAATGCTATACGAATTTGAAAGGTTTATTCTGATGTTTTAAAGGTAAAACAGATCAGAAAATTTGAACACAAGTAAGTCTTCATGTGTTGAAGCTTTGGCTTTCTCTTCCTCAAAATATTTGTTAAAATATTCTATCGATTAAGCAATCGATCAAGACATGGGTGGTGGAGCTAGGTGTTGACGGGGAGTTCGCTAGCACGGATTCAACTGTCATTCTTGTTTCGGATTCAAGGTGAACCGAAGAGGAATAAAGCTTCGTTAGAGACCATAGGTATGGCTCAACAATCCTTATTATAGGAATAGATATGATTGTGATGCAAATATAATATAGGAAAGTTAGCGATAATAAGAACGATCTTAGATGTTATCGGTTAATAAAAATTTTAAAATTACCCGATTCGTATCATGAAATCCTTCACACATTGCATTTCATATTATAATTTTTTAACCCAACTCTATGGAATTAATTAAGACTTTGTGTCTCTACCCTCTTTTTCCTTTTTCAGATTTCTGACATTAACCACTTCATTTTACCATGCTTGATTTGTTGCAGTATGGGACAAGCAGCATAGCGGTTGAGCTGTTTTTGCTTGCTTGGTGTAAATTGGAAAGGCTGTTAAAGTCATTTTTAAAAAAAAAAAATTACTCAAAGGGTTTGGTCAATACTAATTTTTGCTTGGTATACTTTTTGTGATTTTTTTCTATCTTTAGGAGCTCAGGTATAAGAAATACTTCGATCTCTGGTTTGAAGCATTTACTATAATTAATTAAATTAATTAGAACTTACTATTGGTACAATTGTATATATGAACAAAGGGTAAATTTGGGAATCCTTTGTCAACACAAAATGACTTTTCTTCTTTTGATTGTTAAAGTATTAATTTTTTTCGTTTGTTTGTTTGTCTTTATAAAATTCTGATAGGAAAAAGAAGGTAAAATGATTATTTGGCGATGACTCTGGGTCTATTATCACGCAATGAAGTGATGAAGGTAAAGCGTTGAAAAATAAGTAAGAACTTATGTATGGTTCTTTTTTAATGTCTGACCTGTTGCATGTTCTTATTTTGTTTCCTGAGGTCAAATACTTCTTAACTGCAACGGTAATAAATACGAATTTGACTGAAGTCGTTCTCAAATTACGGTAGTTTAGTGTGAGGTTAATGAGACAATGTATTGTTCTGGCTAGCACCTGAACATGGTTAAGTCATTTTATGTCTCCTTAAAATGATATCAAAGGCAACGATAATACTTTTACATATAATATTTAATTTTGTTTCCTGTTATCTCTAATGAAATCAAGTTGTTGTGTTTGGCAGTATATTCTTTGGGTGCTATCAAATGATTGATCTAAGTTTAAATCATCAAGAAATGGTCAGCACCAGTACCCATTTTGTCCTTTTTGCATCAAAATAATTTATGAATTTGGCAATTTAGCAACCAAAACTATGGTGTCGGTTCTATCATAAATCAGTTGATATTCTCTTTTCAATAGTTGGTTGCAGCAGGGGATTAAAACAAAGTAAAAGTGTTAAGATGTGGGTTTTTGGAGCAAATCCTATATTTTTCTTACTTTTGAGGATCAATTATAATTGATGGCTGGATATTGTTCCATGTTCCTATTTGGTTTTCTGAGGTCAAATACTTCTTGATTATAAAGATAATAAGCATGAATTTGGCCAAAGTCAGTCTCAAACTGCAGTAGGTTAGTATAAAGATAATAAGACGACGCATTGTTCTAGCAAGCAGCTAAACATGTTTAAGTTATTTTAGGTCTCATTAAAATGATATCAAAGATGACAATAGTACTGCTACATATAATATTTAATTTTATTTCTTATTATCTCTGATGAAATCAAATTATTGTGTTTGGTAGTATATGCTTTGGGTGACCGGTACCTTTTTTTTCTCCTTTTTGCATTGAAATAATTCATGAAGTTGGCAATTTGGCAGCATAAATTGTGTGTCAATTCTATCATAAATTTGTTCTATTTTAGCATAATAAATTTTGGTGCATTCTAATGTGAACTATTTTTGACCATGTATTATAGTACAACTGTTATTGAGTGAGAAATTATAATGTCAGTTAAAATGGTGCCAAATTGAGACATGCTGTGCACTGCTTGGTTCGAATTATAGCTTTTGCCTTTATAGTTTTCTGTGATTATCTTCGTTGATTATGATTTTCTTTGTATTTTAAATTTCTTTTCGAAGATGGATTTTGTTCGACTTCCTGTGATTCTCAAGGACGATTGCTGAGCTCCTTATGACCCTCAGAGAAGGTACATAGGGCATTGCTAATTACTTAATTTATATATTTTGGAATTGATTGAGGCAATGAAAAATATTGAGGCCAAAAAAGGTAATTTTTTATCTTCTTCTTCACTTTAGCTTTGCCTCTTCGTTCTTTTTCCTTCCAAACTTTCTGTCCAATTTGGTGTTTCCCTTCGATTTAGGCTTGATTTTTTTCTTCTCCCCTCACCTTTGTAGCTTGCACAGTTGGAAATTTGGGATTTGAGTGCTGCTACGGGTCTGCCCTCAGAAGAATGTCGATCCTATATTGCTTGATTGTTTACTCCCTTTCTCCTCAGACCATCACACTCAAATGAAATACAAGCTTTGGCAGAAAATCTGGCATGTTAAAAAAAAAATCTACTAAAAATTGTTGTGTTGATTTTGTATCAGGACAAGGTTTAAATCGAGAATAACTATAGGTTATCAGGTTTTTTTTCTGCTTTAGTTTCTCTTGAGCATATTTAAAACTTATTTGCGTGATTCACTGTGAGGCTATTACTGTGATTTACTGAAAGATATTGATCCTCTTCCAAGTTTTCTTTAGGTACCGGCTAAATTTTAGTCCTAGTAATTAAAACTTATCCCTTCGAACTTGGCTGAATTGTTAAAGCTTGCTACTAATCCTCCTCCTTTGTTTGCTATGTAGGCACGTATTTTGAAGAAACTCAATGGTAGTTTTCAAAAATTTTCTACATCTTTTATTAGATAATTTTAGAAAATCTATTGGAAGCAGTTTTAGTTGGACAGTTTCTATTTGGTTCTGTTAAGTACCATATATCATTGAAAAAACAGTAAACTAAAACCTTACATATGAAAACAACTCTCTATTTTTACACAAGAAATGGCAATGAGGATAGAAAAGTTGAGATACACAGCTTGGGTTTTAACTTGATCTCTTATCATATTTGTGTTGAAGGACCTGTAGCTAATTTTATTTTCGTTTTTATTTACTTGTATGATTTTCTAGGTGAATGTTAACTTTGAATTTGAGAATGATGCAACCTGCAACAAATTTGATAATTTATACTGGTGATATCTTTTGTATTTTATCGAAAGAGACAAAAAAGTATTTTTTTATTCTTAACTGAAATATACTGCTATTGGAATTTTCTTCCAACATATCAGTAACTATAACACGAACCTAATAAATAACTCAAATCACGATAATGATTATGATATAATGCAGAGATTCCTAGATATGCTACATGCATCGCAATACATCATGGTGCCACAGATGTGATCTGCCTAGAAATGATTTCATCTACTGGTATATGCTTACCTTGCCTTTCTTATCAGATGCTGCTAAAAAATTAGCCAGCTTTACGTTTCGTCAATTCCATCTCTTTGTTTCAGATATAAGCTTCTACTTGAAGTCAAGGACCAAACCACCACAGCTGAGCTCTCACCCCTCAAAAGAGTTGTAAAAGTAATTGTTGGTGTTGATACAACTGCCATGGTAAAAGCACATGAAATGACAAAAGATGATGCACCAAAAGTACTGTTAACGATTATTAGGAAGGCATACCAGTTCATAGTTTTTCCCAAAGCTCTGAATTATCCAGGGATCAGAAAAAAATACGATGCTCCGTATAGACCTGATAGCACCAGATGGTTTGCCCCTACTAGATATTGAGCCAGCAAATGACCCGCTAAGCCCGGTGAAGGAACTGCAGCAACACAAAGGTGGTTACTTTCGTGTTTTTTTTTCAAATAAAAAAAATGGATACCTAACTGTTTATCATGCTATTTTGTTCTGCATCTCTTCTTATTCTCTCTCTTTTTTTCATAATATATTTTGAATGTAGTGACAGATCTGCCACTGAACCCTCCTTGTCCAAATAGGATCAGACAAAACAGGCGACACCTGTTACAAGTCTTTCTACACCACCACCAGGCAAAATAGACAGTAGACCAGATTCTAAGAAGGAAGCTATCTATACAGATCAAACAAGGTTATTTTTCCTGCCCTTACCTTACAAAGGAAATAACTTATCATGGCCAGAAAATATCATCTCGAGTGCCGTTATGCAACAAGATCAATGACCTGTGCTATTGAAACAACCTCATTTGTGCTGTCATGATAAAACTACATCAAATTTTGTATACTCCAGCAACTAATGCTTAGCAATAAACAGTATCTTTGAGCTTTGTGCTACGTTTAAATAATGCAGTTTGAGCTTTGTGCTACGTTTAAATAATGCAGTATATAATTGTACTTCTGCATGTACAATTATACACTGCATTATTTAAACGAAGCACAATTGTACAATTATATACTGTGGCAACATTGTAATCAATACTTTGGTCCAACTTTCATCGCGCGGAGCGCGATGCAATAGCTAGTTTCTAATATAAACAAACTGATAAACTACACTGCGATAATAGAAACCCAAGGACTAATCTAATAGGGTGTGTTTGGATGAGCCATGAATAAGGAATAAGAATAAGGAATTTCGGTATGCGTGATTATCCAAATTCCTTATTCTTATACCATGGTTTTGTTAGTATAAGAATAAGGGCCCAAATTCTTTATTCTTGTGTTGTTTGGGTTGCACAAGAATAAGAATAAGCACGCATATCAAAATTTCTTATTTTTATTCCTTATTCAAGGCTCATTCAAACACACCCATAGTACTTACACAACAAGTACATGAACATGTTTATTACAATAACCAAAGAGCTCAAGGAGGGCAACCAGCCAACCAATTATCACAACCTACACCCAACTTAGTTGCTCGAAATAATAATAATAATAATAAAAGAAATTTGAAATCAGAACATAAAAATCAGTTACATCTTTCTGCCCTTTTGTACAATTTTACTTTAATTCAATGAAAATGTTGTAGGGGCCACCCTACCTTCAAAAAAAAAATCAGTTACATCCATTTAGTGTAGTGTACTAAGCCTTGTAAGTCTTGTTTGAGGTCATTGTCTTCCCACTCTAGTCGTTCCCAACATTCTCTCTCGGTCTCAATAATTTTTAATTTGTCGCGGGACTGAAAAGGAAGCTTCTTCAACTTTGGACATTCCAAAATCTCGATTCTTTCTAGAGAAGGAAATGTGATTGATTCATCGCAGATTATTTCCATCTCGGGTATATCATCGAGTTGTAGTAAAATGAGAGAAGGAAAAGTTGGTTTGACTGCAGAGGATTCACCAACGTGCTCAAACAATTGAACAATGTGGCAACAGCGATATAATACAAGTCTCCGAAGACTAGGTAGGTAAAGTGTCCATGAGACATCCCGTATGCCACAATCTTTAAAACTTAAATCAGACAGCATCGGGAGTAGATCCTCTGGAGCTATGTTCGACCATTCAATCATTTCCAATTCATGCATATGAGTAGATGATAGGAATTCTAGATTTCCGAGCTGATTTTGGTAGTTGCTCCCAATTACCAATTTTCTGACTGACCATACCTGAAGTTCGAGTTTGTACAAATTATCTTTTACTTTCTCAATAAAACTGCTGGGTATTTCGAGAGTATCAGTCTCATTTCCATAATCCAAACATAGTTTCCTCACGGGCAAGTTAGATAACTCCAAAAGATTTCGGAAGTTGGTCGGTTGGTACAATGTGATACTCAGACACCTCAATTTGCTTAAACACCTCAACTCGTTTATCGACCATGTCCAGGACTGCTCCAAATCAGCTTCACTTATTATCGAATTAATACTATATAAATCTAGTACCATGAGCTCTTTTAGTTCCGATAAAACACCTTTAGGAAATGAGAAAATGTGATTTGTTCGTAAAGATAGAAACCTGAGATTTCTAACATGTTTCAACTCCTCTGGTACTGATTCAATGTAATTATGTGACAAATCAAGGTACTCAAGTTTCTCTAAGTCAGATATGCCTTGTGGAAAAGACTTCAAACCGCAATGACTCAATTGCAGAAATGCTAACTTGCGAAAAATACTCACATTTTGAACTAGTGGTTTTATCTGGGTTAAGCGGGCTAGATCACGCGAAACCCAAGAAATAGAATACTTAACCATTACGAATTGGAGGCTGGTCGCGTCACATGGAATAAGTGGTACTCCACACGGAAAGTCAAGGCGATCATCAAAACCTGTTAGTAATAGTGATGCTCGCTCTACACAAGACCAGCTAATATTTTTATGCCCCATTTGTTTCAGGACCCTTTCATTAAGGTCCACCCATTTGTCTTTTTCCTTACCTTCATCATGTGCTATCCACAGGGCCATGTCACGAATAACATCGTGCATTTTCACGTGCTCTGGTCCTTTCACCGCCCTGGCACGAATAGCAATGTGTATTTTCACGTGCTCTGATCCTTTCACCTCCTCCAACAAACATGCTGATAACAAGTCACTGATGACTTCATAACCGGGGTTATAAATATTTCTAGCATCAGATAGATCCAATAACCCTAACCCCAACCAACATTCAATTAATTTAGTCTTGTTAATAATATAATCCTCGGGCCATAAAGAACAAACAAGAAAGCAATGCTTGGACTTTTCATTCAAGCTATCATAACTCAATTTTAATCTATGAAATAATTTTTCTTCCTCATCAATTCCCTTCAGACGTGACTTCTTCAATAAATCAATTCTGTCTTTCCATTCTTTGGGACCCTTTTTACCACGCATTGATACTCCTATTGTTATAAGCGCTAAGGGCAAACCACCCAACTCTTTGACAATCTCTTGTGCGAGAGATGGTATCAAAGGATGGGATTTGACCGTTTTCTCTCCAACTTTTTCGTAAAATAGACGAAGTGCATCTTCAGTTTCAAGACCAGCGACCCTCACAGATTCTTCTACGCCCATCAAATCACATACCGACACAGAACGTGTTGTTATGACAATTTTTTTTTTAAATTGTTTACCCAAACCGAGAGGAATGCCAACTCTTTCCAAATCAATTTCACCCCATAAGTCATCTAACAAAATGAGAAAGTTACGTTTGTTTAAGTAGTTTGAAATGATTCTAGTTCTAGCCTGGGATTCCTCATTACTATTTCCTTGGACCAAACCACAGTTATCACATAGCTCTTTTTGTAATTTTTCAACGGTACATCCTTTTGAAGCTGTGACTTTAACCACAACATCAAAAGCAGAGCTCCCTATATAATGATTATTAACAAGGTGAAGCAGACGGGTTTTCCCCACTCCACCCATGCCAAAAATCCCAAAAATGCCATTTTGGTCACTATCAATGTACCTGAGTATTTCTTGGAAGTTAGCTTCTTCTTTCGGCACCACCACCTCTGACCCAATAGGCTGCTCCGGGACCTCAGGTGGAGGTTGAATGGCAACCTGAGGGAAATTATTAAACTCTTCACGAAACTCTTGTACCTTCTTAAGCTTTTTTGCGGCATCTTTGCTGATCGAGAAGTTGGACCAGCAATTAAAAGACTGTGACCCAAAACACCGACATCTCTCCTTGTACCTTCTCGTGATATCCCCTGCTTCTACTTTTACCTCGTCTACGCGACGCAACCAGTCTTCCACGAGGCTAGGTTGCGTCAATCCTTGTCGTGCAGCATTCTCGTTTACATCAGTTTGGGCAGCCGTGAGTGTGGCGGTGGCCTTTTCTAAGGCCTTCACATTGTCAGAAACCTTGAAGGGATAGGCTATATATTCCAAAACAGGAGCTATGCAGGGAGGAATGGCAGCAGCTGCTACCTTACCGACGAAATCCATGGTTTCACTCACAAATTAGTTTTCTGGAGATGAAGAGTTAATTAAGAAGAAAAGGTAAAGGAAAGGAGTGAGAGTTAAAAAGCTGGGGTTTGATGAGAAGTGAAGTCGCAAGATTGGATCAAGGTTCTTGCAGGAAGAGGAAGACTTTTAATAGTTTGACTGTCCTGTTGTCTAGTTGCATTCATCAATCATCACCATTCTATAATTCAAAAAGATTGTCACGTGAGTGGGTCCATATATCTTCCCAAACATGTTTTTTGTATCGGACCGGATATTGAACGGTAAAACAAAGGATATGGAATTTTATCATTTTAACTGGTTATAATGAAATTCAAATCCGCTGCCGCGCGACACATGGTGTAGCGCGGCATGTTGGCCGTCTGATCAAGATCCAATGAACAAGGGAGCCCCGTGTATGTAATCTAGATTGATAGGCCCGTAAAAAATTAACCGTCCGATCAAGATCAGACGACTCGTAGTGCGCTACACCGTATGTGGCGCAACAGCAGAATTGGATTGGTTATAATGTCCTAAAAATCGGATGGTGTTAACAAATATTTTAATAATAAATAAGCTTTAAAAGATTTTTTCATAAATATTTTCTTTATCATGTGAATCAAAAAGATTTTTTAATTGCTATGTATAATTAAGTCTTTCTTAGTTTCATAATTTTTTTTAAAAAGAATTCGTAGCTTGCAATTATTTTTTTTAAAAAATAGAAAGAATGATTACTTTATATTAAAAGAAAATCTTTGAACAGCACATATAATATATAAAAATAAAAGGTTAAATTGTGAAAAATTATCTTGGGAGTTGGGAGAGGTGAACGTGTGAACCCTGCCTTTAAACCAAACAAAAAGTAAACAGTTGTCTTGGGAATCCATCCCACGTTTATGCTACCGTCCAAACATGTGAAAATGTGTCGGATTTATCGGTATTTCCGGTATTAAAAACAGTGATCGTAAAGCAGACGGCAGATCTACCACACACATCACGTGTTTGAGGTTTTCAACTATTCATTTTGGATATGTTCAAAAATAGTGTGGAATAAGAACAATAATAAAATTATTTTTGTTCTTGTTCTAGTTTTATATTTTTATTGGAATAAGAACAAAGTTCATTTTGTTCTTATTCTCCGTGTTTTAAATGATGCCAAACAAAAATAGCTTGTTTTTATTCCACACCACTTCCAAACATACCCTTTATCAATTTTGAAACATAATAGACAAATGCTAGTGTTCAATATATAGGACGGATGAATCCGTCTAATATGATTATTTTTACATTTTTTAATTTTAAATGATCGATTTGAATCGTTAAATATATTTTTTTTATATTGAAAACTTACAAGAAACCAATTTTTACATTTTTTAAAAATTTTTTACTATTTTTTTATATTTTTGAAAATTCATGATATAAGCATTTTGGATCGTCCAATAACAACGATTTTCTAAAATATTTAAAAAATAGTAAAAAGTTAAAAAAAATGTAAAAATTGGTTTTTTATAAGTTTTCAATATGTAGATCATATTGAACGGTTCGGATCGATTATTTGAATTTAAAAACGTGAAAACGATCGTATTAGACAGAATCCATCCGTCCAATATATTAAACTCTAGCATTTCTCAACATAATAATATATACTACGAGCAGAGTGACATCTTCGACGCAACTTCACAATTTCACACAATGTTATTCTTATGCTTGTTTGGGTGGACGAGAATAGTGCCTCCGGGAAGATCCCTTTTTCTGGAAGAAGGAACCATCCAAACCCCAGTGGAATAGGTAGGAAGAGGAGGAAATTTTAGGAAGAGCTTCTTCGGTGCTACTTATTTATTATTGACAAATCGGACATTGAATGATAAAGCAAAGATATGGAATTTTACCAGTTTAACTGGTTATACCGGTCCTACAAATCGGAAGGTGTTAACAAATATTTAATAATAAATAAGCTTTAAAAGATCTTTTCATAATTATTTTATTAATCATGTAAATAAAAAAGTTTATTTCAATTACTTTGTATAATTAAGTTTTTCTTAGTTTTTTATTTTTTTTAAGAAGAATTCGTAGCTTGCAATTATAAAAATAGAAAGAATGATTACTTTATAAAAAAAAAACTTCTTTGAACAGTACATATAATATATAAAAATAAAAGGTTAAATTGTGAAAAATTATCCTTGGGAGTTAGAAGAGGTGAACGTGTGAACTGTGAACTCTGCCTTTAAACGAAAAAGTAAACAATTGTCTCGGGATACGTTTATGCTACCGTCCAAACATGTGAAATGTGTCGGATTTATCAGTATTTCCGATTTTTCCGGTATTAAAAACAGTGATGGTAACGCAGACAGCAGATCGACCAACGATCACGTGAAGGGTGTCTAACATTTATAACGGCAACGCAATGACTCATTTCATTTGCCGTTCTGTTTCAATAAACGGTATGCTATTTCATTCCGTATTCTGTTCTGTTTCAGTAAACAGTAAGACATTTCATTTCGTTATTCGTTTCGATTAGACGGAATGGGTTGGAACAACGTATATTTACACTGTAAACAGATGTATTTATCGAAACGAAAGCGAAATAATTCGTTCCGTTTACCGTTCCGTTTCTGAAAATGAAATGCAAATTCATACCTTTATTCGTTCCGTTAGAACGAAACAGAACGAAAAATGACGAAACGGTATATAATCACGTGCTTGAGGTTTTAACCTTTTTCATTTTGTCAATTTGAAACATAATAATATATACTACTAGCCTCTCGCATCTTCGGCGCACCTTCACAATTTCACACATCGTTAATCTTACTAGAGTTGGATATTGAGTCTTACTAGAGTTTGGACATTGAGTTTCAATCGATACAATATTTTTTAAATAATTTAAAATTTAATTTTTATTATATAAATTTATTTATATATGTTAATAGATTAATAATGCGACTATATAATTAAAATATCAACATAAACATGTTTCAAGAAATGATCAAATTAGTTAATGCAAAGTGTGTTTTAGCGGGTTCAACAACAAAAAAACTTGATCCAGATTTGGATCCATTAAGAAAACCGAGCTCTACTTCTATTTTTCAATTTTTAGTTCTTTGTAAAAAAAGGAGGGGGACATATTTTATTGCAATTAATAAATTATCCTTTTTTGTTGCTGTTGAAAAATAGAATTCGAAGAAAAAGAGAAAAATAGCATGACGTACAAACCACAGAGAAAAATTTGATTGACATATTAATGTAACGCCCTTGGGCTTTCATTAACTAAATTGGTTTTTAAAGGGCAACGAATTTAAATACGAATGTAAACAGCTCTTATCCTAAACTATGTTGGTATCATTATCAGTGAACGCCTTCGTACTCTAAAGTAACGCTATAGAAAAGAAAAACCAAAAAGAGGAACTATACTGTTTGCCCTCTTACTAAGCGCCTCCATCACAAAACTTTTTTTCTATCATTGTACCCCTCCCTTAAACTTCTGAAGATCAAGCATCTCCTTTAGTCTCATCCTACCCAGCTACTAAGCTGCTGGGCAGCCAATTAATAGCATTGTGTTAGTATCCTCCTTTCTTAATTTGCCAGAATATGGACCTCCGCCAGTGCATCTCTTCTAAAATGTCCGATATGTACTGTCCCGCCCAGAATATGAAGCATGCGCCACTCGTTGAAAAAAAGCAAGCCAAGAAGTTAAATTAATTTCCAGTTTATACTTGACCATCCAAACCAAGATGGGTGCGGTATACTCATGAAATATCAATGCATTTTAAAAAGGAAAGCAGTATGCGCGTATGCAAGACAAGAACTTCCATTTGACTGCATGTGTAATTGCAAATCAATGAAAGAGATTATTTTTGTTTTGAAGGAAAGGAAAAACTATTGATATGTTGTTATAAAATTATGGGTTATTTGAAGAAAAAAGAGAAGCATGATACTAACACAATGCTATTGATTGGTTTTTCCTAAAACTCAACACTAATTAGATGGAACCAATATTTGAATTACTTTAGGGTTCAAGAAAAAATAAAAAAGAACAAAATGTGATGTGATTGTTGGTAATACTAAATATTTATGACATCAAACACCCGCCAGAGAAACTGTACAATATAAATTACAGTTATTCTTGATATCACATCTAGAAATTACAGTTATTTCTCAGATCATATTCCTGTATTTGAAGTAAAAAGAGAGAAGATTATAATCCATTGCAATTGCATATGTGTTGATAGTTTCCATGATCTTGAACTGACAGAAAATTCTTAAACCGATCCCCTAATTCCCCTAGAATCAGATTAAAATCATTTTTTTTTTGTAAGAAAAAAAAAACTAAATGCTGAACTGATTCATAAATTGGAGAAATTAAAAAGGACATACATGAGTACCATGGTTTTTTTCTGGAGATTAAGAGAATCTTAAGGTCACCATCCTTGATGAAGATAGAGACGGAGGTAAGATATGACTAGTGGTCTAAAGTTGCCCACAAACACTAGAAACTGCATCCTCCTTACAATTTGTCTTGATAAGGTTTATAAGCATCAATATGAAGGGAAAGATAGTAATTAAATGCCAAAAGACAATGCAACAACCTATAAAGGATATGTCAGAAATTAAATACCAATTTCTGTCAGATATGCACAAATACTAGAACCGTTATTGAATGACAAACCATTTATTCCTCTACGTTAGGCATACACATTTCAAAACTGACCACCAGAAATGCCAAAATTAAGATTGTATTTCAAAAGAATTGAACACAGATTTTAATGACATACAAATAAAAGGAAACTTAAATAACTGAAATAAGACAAACCTGATTCCTGTTGATAAGATTTTATTGAAAGAAGACAAATTTTAATCAAAACTGAAATAGAAGGAAACTGAAATTGAATATTCTTGTTTATCATTTAAAAAAAAATAGAATAGCAAAAGAAGAAGAACATAAATTTGGTCAAATATTCAATCAAGCAACTAAGGTCATCATGAGAATTCGTCAATTCATCTAGATGGGCTCAATATGGGCAAGTCCCATTGACTGTTATAATCGTGTCAATTATTGGTACAATTAAAAAAAATTAAATTAAAAATATAATAGAATAACAAAAGTAATCAACTGGGTAATTGAACCTATTGTTACCGGTAATTGTGCCTGAACCAAAACAGAACTGAAATCCAGTATATTTATGTTGCTTACAGATGCAGGTAACCCCCTTTGCTTTCTTCCAGAGATCACAGATTCATGCCCTTGCATAGTTAAAGCCATCGAAAGTAGAGGTCCACTTGCAGTGCCCAATTTGTTGCTTCAATTGCTGATGGCCTTCAAATATAGAAGTTTATTGGAAGAATCCTAGAAAGTGTGTTTTCTGTTACTTCGGTTTGAACATTGTTGCTTGATGTATTGTGAGATGGTAAATGATAATGGACTTAGTGAAGAGATGTAATGTATTGTGAGGTAGTAAATTTAACTAACAAAAGAAAATCAGATTCAAATGCTAAAACATCCAGATACGTAACTTGCAAAATGTAAAATTGTAAAGCATTAGTACTTCTCCCAACTGGTACCACCAGCATACCAAATCATAAACGATCACCATAGTTACAAATTTTAAAGAAATAATACTTTGATTTATAACAGTAACTAAGAAATCAGTATAAAAGCTCAAAACATGTAGATGGTATACTATCAACAGAAATTAATAATTTCTATATCCATTTATTGCAATTGTAAGATGAATTCAAATTAGCCCTATCAACAGTATAACCACAACCTATCCTAAATTTCTGTAGAAAATAGGAATTAATAGATTGCTACAAAATTAAACTAATGACTTAATGAAATATTAAGGAAAATTTCCAAGGACTCAACAAAAGAGGCAAAAAATTGACACAAAAAATTAATTAAGGTCAATAACAGTGTGAGATAATCAATAAAAATTCGAAAATAAAGGGAGAGCTCACCGGAGGCTGATAATGTCAGTAACAATTTTGGGAAACGATGGTGAGAGGCAAGAGGAGCGGCACTGTACAGAGCGAAGAGAAGAGATTTGTCAGTAACAACTACTAATGAGTAATGAGGGATTAAGTAAATCCTACAGGTCACAACAGGAACACTTAAAGCTACTCAACATAAAGCGTAGCCGCGTAGGTCAAATTAATCTAGCATTGAATAACTTAAATTATTTTTTCTAGCTGTTATTGTTTGGTAATATTGCATCAATCGAGAAGTAATGTATTATTTAACTTTTCTATATATATTCTTCCAAATATTGTGTATACTAGGGCCCTCATCAAAATGGTTTTTTCACGGGATTTCAATTCAATTCAATTCAATTGAATTCATAAGATTTTATAAGATTTCGTTGAATCTAATTACATAAGAATTCCAACTAAATGACATCAAATCCGTTCATTTTGATAAAAAAAATTTTTAACGAAATGAAATGAAATGAAATCCCTTTAAAAAAGTGAGATTTTGATCAGGGCCAGATGACCGATATTTTCTTCGACTTTTTTTAATCTGAACCCTTCAAATTTTTGCTCTGATCGATCTCATCCGTTGGTCGATTTGATTTCTTTCGCTTCTCTTCCTTCATTCGTCTCTCTATTATCTCCTCTCTGTCGTCGACGACAGAAGAGAAAAAAATCGCCGCGCCTCTCTTTCCTCTCTTCTCCGCACATCACTACTTCCCCCTCCTACGCCAACTGCCCACTGCCCACGATGAGGAGTTCTGCACCGTGCTCGACGAGGGCTGATCTCAGGTCCCTCCTTGTCTCATGTCTCATTCTCCCCTTCCGCCCTCTTCACCTGCAGCCTCCTTCGCACCTCCACCTCCTCTCAAAGAACCTCCGCCTCATCTCGATTCTCCAAGCATCCCCGATCAGCACCTACGCCTCATCTCCTTGGTCAAAACCTTCGCACCTCCACCTTCTCTCTATTATCTCCTCTCTGTCGGCCATTGATGATGAAGAGGACAGTTTCTAGGATTTTCTTCCATCGGTAGTGATAAGCTCAGTTTTAGTAGAGATTAACAACGTGAGAGAGTATAGAGATGAGAATGAGTGGAAAATGAACTTTATTGATTATTTTTGGAGATTACAATATGTTTACAATCTGTCTAATACAGGCGCTTTTCTCTACCAAAATGCCAACCCCCCTTACAATGATCTACCCTGATAAGCTCAGTTTTAGTAGAGATTAACAACGTGAGAGAGTATAGAGATGAGAATGAGTGGAAAATGAACTTTATTGATTATTTTTGGAGATTACAATCTGTTTACAATCTGTCTAATACAGGCGCTTTTCTCTACCAAAATGCCAACCCCCCTTACAATGATCTACCCCTTCTATTTATAGGCCTATTTTTCATAACAGAACGCTGACGTCACCCGACAGCCGTTAGCCTACTAGATGCCTCTAGATTCTCCCGACTTGTGTTCGGTGATGTGTTCCGCATGAGTTTGTTACGGCCTGTCTCCCCCGACTTCATTTGGGGCATGCTGTTTAATTCAGCCTTTCCCGCTTCTTTACCTCCATTGCAGGCCTCTTTTGGGTTGGGTCCCGTATCCTTCTATTCGGGCCGAGCTTTATCAGGCCGGCCCTATCAGGTAGCATCGTGATTGATCGGGTAATCTAAATACAGTCTCTTTCTTTTGCTAAATCATTTTGCATTTTATTTACTTATGTTCACCATCTTCTTTTCTTTACTGATATTTTGAAGAACATATTTGGCAATTTAATGATTGGGGAGATTTATGAGTTAATTATGATGAGGCAAATTTTGCCTAAATTTATTACTGTGATTTGAAAAAGGTGAGTATAGAACCTAATCAGAACCTTATCGGCCAATTCTGGTTCCAACTTTTAAAAGCTATTGGTTGATGATTTTTAGTACAATCTATCTGTTCATTTAAGTTGGTTTGTCAATGCATTAACCAATTTATAAAAGATGCTTGAAGATTTTTTTTATTGACAAACTTGAAAAAAATGAACTGCACTCTTATTTTTCCATTGATCAACTCATTTTTCAAATCACGGTAATAAATTTACACAATATTTACTTTGGTTGGCCTTTTTATAAATGTGTCATTACTCAAACATTATTGGGTGTTTCATGCGCATGCGGCGATAGCAGCCGAGGAAGAGGAGAAGATGTGATGCACCATCTGAACGTCTCCCTAGATGAGCTGTACAATGGTACATCAAAGAAACTGTCCCTGTCATGCATTGTCCTGTGCTCGAAGTGTAAGAGGAAGAGTTCAAAGTGGGGGGTGTCAATGAGTGCCCAGGCTGCCAGGGGTTAGGCATGAAGTTGACACTCTTGCGTCCGGGGCCTTCAATGTTTCATGAGAGCAGGCAACCGTGCAACGTGTGCAAGGGCACAGGTGAGTCCATCTGTGACGAGGAATGTTGCCCACAGTGCAACGGTGAGAGGGTCGTCTTGGAGAAGAAGGTTCTTGATGTTGTCGTCGAGAAGGGCATGCAGAAATGGCCAGAAAATCACCTTTCCTGGCTAGGCTGATTAAACTGTATGTTTTCTCTCTTATTTCTTTTGCTATTTTGACTGCCCCACAGGTGTAATTGTTGTGACAATTGAAGTCATATAATGCATGTAAGATAATGAACTGCAACCTGAGAGAAACTCACCATGGCATTATTCAAGTTTAAATGCAATATTAGCTGCTCAGGCACCCGTGCAATGTGTGCAAGGGCACAGGCGAGTCCATCTGTGATGAGGAATGTTGCCCACAGTGCAACGGTGAGAGGGTCGTCTTGGAGAAGAAGGTTCTTGAGGTTGTCGTCGAGAAGGGCATGCAGAAATGGCCAGAAATCCACCTTTCCTGGCTAGGCTGATTAAGCTGTATGTTTTCTCTCTTATTTCTTTTGCTATTTTGAAGTCATAGAATGCATGTAAGATATTGAACTGCAACCTGAGAGAAACTCACCATGGCATTATTCAAGTTTAAATGCAATATTAGCTGCTCAGGTACATCTCATTTGTTTTTTGGTATATAATGTATATTGAGCAATTATCATACAAGGAACACATCATGTCTCTCCCTCTTTTGTCCTCTTCCTCTGGCTCAATTACGATCTGTCGCCTCCTCCTCTGCCTCCATCCCGCTCCTTCCCAAACCCCTTCCTTTTAGTTTCGAAAGGGTTTAGATGTGGTGTCGAAAGGGTTTAGATATCTGACGCAGCGAGTAGCGCGAGTCAGTTATTTTCTCAACAGAATATATTTTACGTAATCAACAGGAGTTCAAGTTCTGTAGGTGGCGATGGTAAAGGCAAGTTCATTTGAGAAGAGCTTTTGGTTTTTCGCTTCTGCTCGAGCGGGCTGAAGTCAGTGTGGTGAAGGCAAGTCCATTATTTTGAACAGATTGCTTGATTGAATTAAATTTAGTACAATATATTTGACATAAATTTGGCTTATTGTTTTTCTTGAATTTTATCTTTGTGGTCACTTCTGCATTTTAAAGTATTAAAGACACATGAATTCTTCTAATGAATTTGATATGTTAGTCAAAAGGCGTTCAATATATTATGTGTAATTTCTCTGTTAGTAGAATAACCAGTAATACAACTATTCAAATGAGGATTTTGTTAACATGCCCGTGATTTTTTTTTCCCAAGATTGAGTACGGAGAAATTATGTAATATGATAATTTTTTATGCTTACTGCTACATTACATTTTGGACATTCATCCTACTATTGACTCTTGATACATTTTTGGGTGGTTCCTCTTATCATAACATTCAAACTTTATTGTTTATAGCAATACCCCTGAGAAAAGGATAGCATGGAAAAAAAAAAAAACTGTAACATTTATTCCTATATATTTCGTCTTATTTTTTATTATTTTTTTTCATAATTTATCTATTTGTGCTATGGTTGATAGATATAATAAAATGAACTACCAATAAAAGTTGAAAAAGCAATTTTATTGAGTAGGGAAACAAAGAAACTGTTAATTTATTGCGAAGTGCATTGAATTTATGGCTGTAGTCAAGGGCAGAATGGTAAAATTTACCTGATGCAGAGGCAAGGGATCACCAACCTTATTGAAACGTTAAAACAGTTTGGAACGAGGCAAGGGATCAGCAACCTTATTGAAATGTTCCATAAAAGTTTGTATAACGTTACATAAATTTAGTGGCTAAACAAAATTTACTGTTAATTCATTGAAACGTTTACTGTTGTGTTTGAAACTAGCACATATAAGTTTAGAAACAACCTTTTAGGTTTCATTGACAGCTTGGTCATGTATTTGGAGTTTTAACTGCTAATGTTACTCTCGCAATTCTTTTATATGCATGTCTCATTATTTCTTAGGTTTAAAGGTACATAGAATAATCTAACTAATTTTGTACAGTATGCTAAGATATTATGTCGATGTGGCTAAGGAAAATAAATGTATGCATATTTGGAATTGAATATTTAGAACAATACGATTCAGTTGAATCGGTACCAACTGAAAATTGAGATAAAAATGAATCGCGCAACGCGCGAAAATAGCACTAGTTGCAATAAAGCATAAAGATTGTGGCGTGGCCAGAGTTTTGTTTTCATTCGTTTATTCGTTCAATAAAGCAAGAGGATTAATTATCACATGGCAAGAGATTTTTAATGGTTTTTGTTTTTTTTTTTTCAGTGGACACTAGTGAATTATAAATTATGGCGTGTTAGGTGTGTTGACAAGGTACATATCCGTATTTTCATGACACGACACACCACATGTACGGATTCAACACGACATGACTGTGTTGGTGTGTCGTGTTAAAACTGTGTTTTGTTAGCATTTTCAAAAAAACTGATAAGGTTTAACACGACACAATTCAACACGACACGATTTGACGCGACACGATTACAATACGACACAACACGATTTTATTTTATTTTAAAATTTTAAAAATATTGATAAATATTAATATATTATAAATACTAAGGATGATTTGAATTTTAAGAGAAAAAATATCATACATAAACTATAATTAAAAATTTTCAACTAATATTATGTAATTCGTATTTTATTATCTAGTTAATTAATTATTATATTGTATCATCATAAATTATTATCATATTATTTTTTTTCAACTGTATAACCGATTTATAAAATTTAATTAAATTTTTTATCGTTTTTCTCTAATTTTAAAATATATTTATTTATATTTAGAAAAAAATGAAAAATAAAATGTTGACACGGTTTGACACGATTGACACAGGTGTGTTGTATCGTGTCAACACGGCGTGTCAACCGTGGCGTGTCAATTTCCGTGACGTATCGACATTTTTCTCTACTTAACACGACACGACATGGTTTTAAATTCGACCTGTGTCAACGCGACACGAAACGGTACCAAATACAGTCTTATTTGCCACCACACACCACGATATGCCGTATCGCAATTCACTAGTGGACACATCTCACATGGGCAGGGTTGGTCTCGTCCACTGCTTTGGAATGTTTTTTTTTTTTTGAAACACACTGCTTTGGATTGGAACTTGGAAGCATGGTTTTCAATACCCTACCGACATCCATACCGGTCAGTGACCGAAACCCGGTATTTTTCCGAAATTTCCCGGTATTTCCTCTGCAAATATTCGATACCGTCATATCGGCCACCGTTCCAGTATCCGGTATTACCGGAATTTTCCAGTAAGCGGTAGGGTATTGAAAACACTGCTTGGAGGTTGGAACTTGGAAGAGACCTGCTTTTAATAGGTTGACTCTCCGTTTACATTTTGGTTTTTTTTTTTTTTTTTTGGTAGTTATGATGTAAACGGATGACTCTCCGTTTACATCATCATCGTTCTATAATGCAAGAAAGATTGTCACGTGGGTCGGTGGGTGGGCTCCCGGGGGACCCGAATCTCGTGTAGCGCGGGACACCGTGTAGCGCGCTTACGAGCCGTCTGATCTTAATCGGACGGTTAATTTTTTACGGGCCTATCAATATAGGTTACATGCACGGAGCTCCCTTGTCCATTGGATCTTGATCAGACGGCTGCGATGCCGCGCTACACGGTGTGCCGCGCGGCACCAGATCTGAACTCGCTCCGGGCGTTGCTTTTTGCACGGTCCAATTTTGCAATCCACGGTAAAATGCTACATGAAGACCGAAATACCTTTATGACTAAAGTACCCTTATGAAAAGTCTAGCTTAGTAGCTTGTAATAATTCTACGGATACTCCTTTTGAATTTTGAGTTTTTGACTATCGTCAATGTCACTATTTTATTCGTTCTCTCTCCTCTATTAAGCGGAATCAAATTGAAAAAAAAAATAGAAAAGAAGTGGGACTACCGAGAAGGGCATAAAATGCAAAAATAAATATTAATAGAGGAGCCATCGAGAAGGGCGTGGCCTAAGAAGTTGATAAAGAAGGATGTTTGGTAGAAATTGTGAAGAATAAAGGAAGGTTGGGAGGAGTAATTAAGGAGAGAAGGTAACTTATTAGGTTGAAGGAAATAGAATAGAACTGTGCGGTTAAGAAAGGGATTTAGAAAGGGACATTTTTGTCTTTTACAAAATTTCAGCGTGTATTACAAAATGGGACCGTGAAAAAAGTAACGCCCGTGGGCTCCCATACATTAATTGATCGTATTGTAATAACACAGACCACACACGCACAACGTCTGGGACGTGCTCGTCTTCGGCGCAACTTCACAAGTCACAACTTCACATAGTGTTAATTCCTATATGGTTGTTGAATAAAATAATATTTCATAGTGTTATTCTTTCTGCATTCTTTTTTTTTTAATCTCTGTTATCCCATAATAATGGTGATATTAGTATTTTTAATAATAATAATTAAAGTGGACGGTAAAAGAAGAACGCAAATTTCATTGGAAAAAAAAAGAAAGGACAGAGATTATTAAAAGATTTCTTGATTTACTAAATAAGATTATTTAATTATAATAATTATTCATAATAAAAAAATTCGGTACTGATAGACCTGCTTGTTTTTTTTTTGTCGCATGTTTCATTCGTTTTTTCATTCTATAAAGCAATATGATTAATTGTCACATGACCAGAATATTGATCAATTTGTGTGTAGAATCAGTCCGAATTAGGGGTAAATAATAATATTATATAATTTTTTTTAAAATGATATTATATAATTAATGACCAGTAAGTCAATGACTGTTCGATCGGTTTAAAGAACAAGATCAATAAATAAAAAGTTTAAAAAAAGGAATTAGACTGTTTGGTTTCATATTTCATAATTTCATTCATTCGTTCGACGTTCGTTCAATAAAAGCAAGAAAAATTGTCACATGGGCTGGGTGACTGGGTCCCGTGATCATACGCATACTACAATACGACACTGATTGGATTGGCACGTAGACGGATATTCCTGCTTGAGTCTTTTACTCTTTTGTCACATATATTGTTGTTTTCATTCAATAAAGCTAGGCGATTAATTGTCAATTTGTCACACATACGGCCGGAATCTTTTTTGAATGGTTTTTGTTTTTTCTTTTCTTTTTTTGAATGGTCACATTATTGTACGCATTTATGATTTATTGGATCAGAAGTTTGGAACACAGTCCTGCCATGAGCCTTTTAATCTGCCACATGGGTTCACGGTTTGATTGCATTCATAATTCAATAAAGCAAGAAGTGTGTCACGTGGGTGGGTTCCATATAGGGGTGAAAACGATCACCGTTTCGATCGTCCTTTCGTTTCGTTTCGTCCAAAACGAAACGAAACGGTTAAGATTTTTTGTTGCGTTTTATAAACGAAACGGTCAACGAAAGCTTAGAACAGTTTCGTCCATGTGTATTTTCGTGGTATTTTCGTGATTTCGACCGTTTCGTTTAAACGAAACGGTTAACGCAAATAAGTGATCAATTTTGTTTTAAAACGAAACGGTTAACGAAATCGACCGTTTTCGTGGTCGTTTTAGACGTTATGCAGCCATAGTTCCATATATCTTTGATGAAAGTTTTAGGGCCGTTTGAATGTTGTAAGAATTTGGAGAATTTGCAATTTTTAGATATAAATTTTTTGAAAAGTGTGTAACTTTGTGAAGAGTTTGAATTGTTTATAATACATTCGGCATATAAAATGTCCGGAATTTACAATTCTGGCCCCATCCGTGTAGGTGTAGTTGTGGAATGATTCGGCCCAGTTTGAGCTTGTCGGCCCCCAGACGTAGGCCCTTTTGTTGTTGAATATGATTATCGATTCATATGAACATTCGTTCGTTCAGTGCTAATTTATAGGAAAATGTTACGACGAAAACGAAGAGGGTAAATATACTGTGTTTATTAGAGCATATAAATTCTGAAGTGTACTCAAGTTCATCTGACTGGTAGATTGTGGTGCACCAAAAATCTTGAAGGCAATGACACTGTTCTATCTGAGTACAGTTGATCGGATAGTGATGAAAAATTAGGTTACTGCTTGAATCGCAGTCGCAATGTCATTTATTAGACTTGCTTCTAATAATGCTAAGTAATTATTGGCACAGGCACACATCAATAACATACCAGTGAGGCCTATATCTATTACATTCTATCTGCTGTAGAATCTTACACTGGTACACAGAGAATAGATACACCTATGACCCTTTTGACTGGTTCCCTATTCTTTATACAAGCGGATCTCCTTACAGACTTACGCTAGGCCTATACAGTATAGGCTGCAAGAATAGATAAATACATACTTAACCAAATTACTCATAATAAAAAAAAAAATAGATGAAAAAATGTAAATGAAGCAGTGAACGATAAAAAAAAATGTTTTTCTATTTCTATTGACTGCAATAGATTCTTTTTACAATTTAAAATTTTTTTAATCATGATCTGATATTGATTCATTAAGGAAATGTGTTTTGTAAAAAAAAAGAACGCAAGCTACTGTATAAAATAGCAGCTTACATAGCATGAATATTCTGAACAACATTCTTTTCCTTCTAATTTTCAGGTATTTGTGGCCTGTGTGTACCATACAGCTAAGTGCGGCAGGTAACCAAAAAAGCTTTGGGGCCGTTTGGATCGCTTAGGAATTTGGGAAAGTTGCAATTTCTAGGAATAAATTTATTGGGAAGTGTGTAATTTTGTGAAAAGTTTGAATTGTTTATAATAAATTTATGGTAGGAAGATGAAATTCTCCAAATTCCTTGGAAAATCCAAACAGCCCCTTAGAAAATATTGTTCGAGTCATATAGTTGGTGCCATAATTAATCTACATGGTTTATTTAGTTAATTCCCTCTAGTTCTTTACTAGTCCATCCACGTTGATAGAAATTTCATACATTCTATTAGCAAGCTAAATTGTTCAATAACTCATTTGCTAAAATGGCAAGTATAAAGCATTAAAGCATTTCAACTTAATGAAATTGCATTGCAAATAAAAAGTTCATAGGAATTAAAGGTAGCAATTTGCATCTGAAAAGACGAATTGAACCTTTTGAATGTCACAAATGCATAACACTATAACAGTCCCATAACACTCCCTGAAGTTGATCAATAACGATAGAAAAACGAAAAAGAGCCCAAAAAACATATGTTGCCCCTTGGACTTTCTTATTCTCTGTTTGTTACGCTCTCTAATGTTTTAGTTTTCCATTCATCGCATAAATTATTTT
The DNA here is from genome assembly GCA_028095005.1 of Rhynchospora pubera. NCBI lineage: Eukaryota > Viridiplantae > Streptophyta > Magnoliopsida > Poales > Cyperaceae > Rhynchospora > Rhynchospora pubera. The sequence continues at coordinate 144,261,267 of CM051460.1, forward strand.
GCAATTTTGCAATTAAAAAACGAAAAGGTCAGTTCAACGAATCAACGCTTGGGTTTAGTTATTCGAAATTTTATGCCACACTTTTAACAATACAAAATGAAGTTGTTTAAGGCTCCGTTTGGATGGTTGAGAATAAGTTAGGAAGAAGGGAAGAAATTTATTGGGAATGGATAAATTTATTGGGAAGTGTGTAACTTTTGTGAAGAATTTGGATGGTTAGAAATAAATTTATTGGTAAAAAATGGTTATTCCTTATTCCTTATTCCGGAAAGAAACCATCCAAACGGAGCCTAAATAGAACATTTTTCAGTCCATAAAAGAACATCCTTTTATAAACTGAAAAGAGCTCATAAAAGAACACGGAAGAAAACAGTTATCAACCTTTAATAGATTATTACATTATCAACTATATCAGAAAGCACTGGTCGAGAAAAAGCAGTTCTCATTCAAATTAATCATGCTTCACACCAATAATTCTGGCTACTCTGTTCCAATATGACTTGTACAAAAAAGATTACAACAACAGTAACCTTCTAACAAAAACAATACACCATGGAACAGACATGAAAACCCTCCAACAAGTTGGTATGTCATCTATCGCTGAGAAATTTTGTAAGAATTTAACATGGTAAAGCAAAACACTAGGCCTAACGAAACAAAACACCTCATTTACTTTCTCTGGCATCATGCCACTTTTTATTTTATGAAATGAGGATTGAGTAGTTTAGAGACTTCAAGAAAATCAACACGATCTTTCCCTCCAAATACTTTCTTTAGCTTGTCGTCACATACAATTATTCTTTTTTTCTCGGGGTCCTGCGTGGAAAGAGCAAACAACCAAAAAAATATTAAATCATATTAAGAACAAATAAGACATACCAAAAAGTTAAAATTACTTTACTATTGATAAACACAAGCAATATATATACACACACAATCAGCAAAAAAAGTGAAATAGGTGGTATGGTGCCATGAGGGCCGAATGCAATTCTTATTTTAGATAAATTCACAATCTTTAAAATTGAGATAGTTATGCATTACAGAATGTAATATTATATTTAACCAACCAGTCAAGATTAATTGTATCTGTGACAAAAAAAAAACCAAATATAATTATTCTTTTGTATCATTTTCACAATGAAATAGTTCCGCTGTAAAGAATTAATGTAATAGTTACATGTTATACTATATATGTGTGAAACTCCAACTTGTTTGGGACAAAGGCTTAGTTGTTGTTGTGCAACTCCAATAGGTAAGTGGTGAAAATAAAACACCTGAGTTGTAAAATTGAGAATATCGAGAGATGCTAGATTGTTACTGGAAACATGAGTTTTAAATACAGTTCCATGAGAGTAAGAAAAGAAATTTGCTTCCAATTATAATATATTAATACATGTACATATTCACAAAATGAAAATTTAATATCCAACAGCCATCCAATTTAACTTTTTAAGGATTAAAACATTAAAAGATGCCTTTCTGCTGCAGGCATTTTATAAGAGGCATATTTGTCATGTGTAGCCTTCCAAAACCTCATAGGTTTATATTCTATAAACACAAGCAACCTGACCTCACAAGGAAAATGGGGGAAGAAGCAGCACACTCCTCTTACTCAATTTCTCAGTGATTTTCTATTTTAATATTAGTGTGTCACTAAATGGAGATCTTGAGTTATGTTATTTCGGAGATGATTTGGGAAAATAATTAAAAAATAATTTGAAATGCACCCAAACATACTTCCCTAAAGAATCCATTTCTTTCCAAACCCAATTCCTACAAAATACAGGAGCATCCTAATCAGACCTAACATAAACTAAATATTAACCTAGATGATATGACCATTGTACTAGGAATGCAAAAAATATTAACCCATTCAGTTATATTCACAGTGGTCACTTAAAATGCCAGTATTTATGTTAAACAAACTCCAATAAAGAAACTAATCATACAATAGTTGTGCTTTGGCAAATTTCACAAAATTCAAACATTACCATATCAACAGGATCCAGAACTGATCATAAATTCAAATTGTTAAGCACCCTGCACAGCGACAATAAACATCTACATGTATTTGGCAAGCCATTCAAAACTTCTTCAATTCATTGGCCTCAGCAGTTCCACACTGTGAGGTACACAACTAGAGACAAAATTTTTCTTAGTAGCCTGCTGTATTCCATCCGCAAATCAACTCAGAGTTTGGTTAGTGTAGCAAACCTAGAGGTAGGGAACAAACCAGGGTCGATTTCTTTTCCTTAACCATTGGTCTTGTGCACCATAGGTGGTTTCAAATCAGTAATTACAGGAAATTAGCAACTAAAAACACATTACTCGACCTCCACAGAACAAATTCAAACCAATTTAAAAAAATATATATATTATACCTGGAGATTGTTCGATTTGATATAAGCCCAGATAGCCTTGATGACCTCAGTCCTTGCCATCTCTGGCGCTCCAACCAATTCCTGGAGCTCAGGCGAGATCGGCCATGGCTTCATGATTCCCTTCCCTTGCCTCGCATTCTTCTTCACTCCCTCCTCGTTCGCCGCCATCTCCGCCATCGCCACCGCACGGAAGCGCCCCACCGACACCGTGGTCGGGCGGAAAGACAGGGAAGGTAGTTGGCGCCGAGAAGAGACCCCGCCGGAGATGAAGGAAGTGGAGATGCTCATAGACGTCGCCATGGCGGAGAAGAGGAGAGGAGAGAATGCGTTTGAGGGATTGTTGGTTTGGGGTTTGAAAGTGGGAAGTGGTAAATGAGAAATGAGAAGGCGGGGAGGGAGGCGAAGAGGATGCGTTATCCTCTCAACTTTCACAATGGTTTTTTAAGCAAAAAAAAAAAAAAAAAAAAAAAAAGAGTTTAAAAGATAGGGAAAATTGGATATAACCCCCTCTAAAGAACGGCTATTATTCAACAAGTTCTCAAAAGAAATTTTCCATTCACAAGTGGAAAACCTCATCAAAATTTAAAGTTGAGAACAATGAAAAAAGATCACAAAGGTTTGAAGAACCGTTCTATTTAGGATTTAGGAAACTTTATCATTTCTTTGCAAGAAGGCTCAACTTTGAATTTAATCTTATTATTGGTTCTTAACCTTTTCTTTTTTTCAGATCCGAAAATTTAGCATCTAATTTGAGTTCAAATGTTTAATAAGCAACCCCTTGGCTCACTGAATTTATAATTTCTTTTTTTGTTTCGTTTGTCCTCATCGATAAGATTGAACATAACAATGAGAATTTAATTGTTGAATAGTCAAGGATGTAGAAGGACACTCATTTGATTTCTTCGTCTGCACTTTTTTCGGTAGAGAGAGAACGGAGAATAAGAAACACGAGGAAGATGAAAACCCTTTTGAGACGGAGCAATTTGGTCATAAAGTTATGTTATTGGTTTCTTTCTAATTAAAAAAACTAAAATCAGTGAAAAGGGGTTATATCCTTAGTGAAGATGATTAGAGGAGGTTATATCCAATTTTAATGATTGTAGGGGGTTATATCCAATTAGAGAAGATCAGAGGAGGTTATATCCAATTTTTCCTAAAAGATAAGAACTTTCCTTTAAAATTCGGTTCGTATTCTATTCACAGAGTCGAGAAATTCAAAATGCCGACGTGGAACCGATTGTCTGATTCTGATTCTGCTATTGTTGTGCATACTGTGCATCGGTTTACTGAAAAGTTGTGGAAACTACTTAAAATGTGGCAAATGATGTGGAATTCTAGTGACTCGCTATACTGAATCCTATAGAATAACGAAGCTCAATTAATCATCCGCTTGACGAATTAAGATCCGGATCCGAAATTGCACTCTCGATTCATGAACCCGTACAATCGATCGAATGTTGCCCGTTCGTTTCCGTCATAATTCGTGCATCAGATGATCTCGACCGTTGAGTTTTATCGACATGGATTTACCTTTGAGCACAGCTAAAATATTCTAATTCCGATTAAAACCTTTCACAGTTGCGCTTGCGCCTGGAAAAGCTCTTCGGCTGAAGCTCCAATCCTGAGAGAAATTTAGTTTGCAAAAGCCATGGTTACCAGCTTTAGCGGCCCTGGAATTGGGTTTGGTACGCGATTTGTTCCACTTTTCTGATTTCACGATTTGAGATTGAATTTCTCTTTTATCTCCACTAGAATTGTGAATTTCTTGTCTTCTAACTTTTCAAATTCCTTCAGGGTTTGGTGCTGGTTGTGGATTTGGAGTTGGCTGGGGATTTGGAGGTATGAGTAAGCTGCTTGATATAGTCTGATTTGAGTTTTTTAGTAGGAGAACAAATTTATGTTCAAAAAAATATATTTTATGAGATGATATTCTGAGTTTGGAGTTGTAAGTAGTATATATTTTATTTAATTGGTTTTGACTCGGACAATTTTGCTTTAGGGAGATAGGATTTGGCAATCTTCTCATTGAACAAAATGGATTGTACTATTTGGATTTTAAGAGTCATTGGTTTCAATTAGTTATTCAAGGATTCAATTCAGGACATATAGCCTGCTCCTTGTGATTATGTGTTTGGGCAGATTGACCTGTATATTTGTCACAAAATGGAAAAGAGGAAAATTAAAAGTAAGCCATATGGCAAGTTCCAGTGATATAAATACTGAAGATTAGAAAATTTTGTATGGTTATTCATGTTTTGAGAATGTTATAACATAATGAGACATCTACTTTGCTTCATAACTATCTCTTCTCTTCACTTTTCGCAGGGATGCCCCTAAATGCTTTTGGAATGGGAATAGGTAAACCTAATTTCCTTACCTCACATTGCCTTAGCTTTCTGTTTAAAGTTTATATTTGATGTTATTTTAAGTTGCTGAAGTTATGAACAGGCCTGGTATATGTGGATAGTTTGAATATTCAAATTTTTTATTACTGGATACAAAATTGTATTCCGCCATGTATAGCATTAAGATGATTATAGCATCTATGGTTTTATCTGATTGAAAAAAGGAACTGGCTAGCAAAGTTAATGGATATATGAGGGATCAGACTGATATGTGGAATTAGTAGCAAACTGATACCAGATCCATATTGACTGTAAATACGCAGGTTATCTTTGGTGCGTCTTTTCTTGGTATTGTGGCCAAATTACTGACCTACTTGTCATAGTACAAGATCCCATTTTTTTCATTCTGTGTCCAAGCCTGACTATCTACATAGGTAGCTCCAGTTACAATGCAAAACAAATTAGTAAATAGTGCTGAAAGATGTTGTTAATGTACTGTAATTTGGTTCTTATTCTGTACTGAATTCTGTTTCATTGTTGGTACTACAATCTATGGTGTGATTCTTTTGTCATTTTTTTCTGAAACATCAGGAGGAGGTTGTGGCATCGGGCTAGGGTTAGGTTGGGGTTTCGGCAGTGCTATTGGATGCCAGTATCGATCTTCCAAGGTTCAGTTTCAGGGAATTGAATTCAGTAAGAAAATTGAGAGTGATCAAACAGAAAATATTGATTCAATAAAGCAATAGGAGACTCAAAACTTTTTGTTAAATGTTCTGTGAGCTTTTCATTAGCATTTCTGTTGTTATGCAAATTTGTGAGACTGGTATCGTTTGGTTCATGAGAAAGTACATGCCCCTACGTTTCATTTACCATACAGTTCCAACATGCACATTTCCATGTTTTAGTTGCATGTTTTCCATACAAGTATTTTTGTTGGTTTTTGACCTATTAATTGCTTTTAAAGTGACGTGCAAGGCAATTTTTTCTATTCAAGGAACCAAGTGGCTTGTCTGCATTTCCTGAAGTTGTAGAGGTTTGAAGGGTAAGTTAAAATGCATGAAATTTTTTTTATTTATGGTCTTGCTTAGCATACTCAACATAGAGATGAATTAAGGATTGATCTTCTAACTTCATAGCGGATCGTTAACTTAGTTACATGATACCACCAAATTCACTAAGTTAGTCTAAGCTTTGTATCATTAAGTTCAACATGAGAAAAAAAAGAATAATTGAAACAGGTGGGGTGAAAATTATTTTACAAACTTAAATCCACTTTTTTTATCCTAAGTTCTGTACCACTGCTAGAAAATGAAGAAAATAATACTATACTAAGATTAATCCAATTTGTCTTTAAATTCCGTTAAAAGTGGGTAATCTTGAAATACCCTTTCGGCAGATAAATGATCGTTCTCATCTTGAGGAGTCCATAAAACATGAGCAGCCTACATAGTAACACAATAAAGCTTAAATTAGGATTCATTCAAGCAGGAAATCAACAATTTCTTTTTTGAGGGCCAGCAATAGCTGACAATTTTCTTTAATAAAATAAAAAGTTACAAGGTATCATAGCATAATTTAAAAAGAGCAAAACCGGTACCAACACCGATTACCAGTGACCTGCTAGCAATGAAAAACTAACAAAATCAGACTCATACTAATACCAGTACCAATACCAGGAAATCAACAATTTCTTGTAATTTAAATATTCTTATTACATTTTTACAATGTGTAACCTCACTTGTACTCAAAAGTTGCCCAATTTCTTACTAACAAAGCAAATCGCTTACACCTTTTTGTGGAAGCTAATTCTATTGGTACCATCGATTTTGATTTCCCAGTTAAGAATATTTAATGAGGAACCTAACTCTACAATTTCCCTTTCCTGGACCTTCTGGTATGAGGTGAAGCTTCCATTTGCTTTCATAAAACAAGAATTTGTCTAACACTACTGAAGTTCAATAATACTACAAATACACAGGCACCAAACACAGAAAGTCGGAAAGTGGGGTCAGAAAAGTCTTATTGGACTATATTTGCAATGAATTCTGAAAATTTTATATACTATTCAAGTTATGTCCAACACATACCAAAATTTCGATTTTGGCTAATCCACCAATCTTCTTCAGTATGTTCTTCAAGTCTTTTGCTGAATTAATTGATGACAATTTAAGTGCCCCATCTGTCGCAACTATCACATTCACCTAAAATTGCACAAAAGGGAAACAATAAATGGTCAATCAGTCTGCTTTGTTCACAATTTGACATGATGAGGACCTACATCTCAACAACTGATCTTTGAGAAATTGTACAATTGACTGAAATCAAAGGGAAAAAAAAAGGCCCAATGACAGTTTCGAGCGAATCACTCACAACGATGTATAAATTTACCAAAATTGCTGATATTTTACTAACTGATATCATGTGATCCTGGGATGAAAACAAAAGCTTGACTTACGACAATGAATGGATTAGCTGAAATAGATGCAGCTTCTCGCGTGCTTTTTTGTTCCTGATGGTTATCTATATTTACAAGTGTCTCTTCATCGAATTTACTTCGCTCTTCAAATGAAATATTAGAGAAAAGAGTCTCGGCCTCTTTTCCATCATGGCATGTCCGCTCCTATCACGGTGTTGGTGTTAAAATTAGGAAAACATCAAGTAATTTTATAGCAGAAGCTTATATACAACAAAGAAATGGAACTTCCATTCTTTTGCAGAAAGCTTCAAAAAAGATTACTAAAATAACGAATCACAATAATAAATAAATGTAGCTCTTACCAATAAATGGGATGAGAGCCAATACTCTGAATGTCTCAATAAGGCCTTTGCTGATTCTACATAATACAGATACAATAAAATAAGTCATATTACTGCAAGTCTTTGGAATCATAATTTTAAAATAACCCCAAACAGAAAAGTTTGCAAAAGAGGACAAAGAACTTAGTTGGCTTATTAGACAATTAATATCATCGCAATTTTTGTAGGAAATGTATATGTAGTTCCTAATCACATTATCGGTTAGTTTCTATGATCATAGGTTTCTGGGAAGCCAAAAAGGATATTTAAATAAATAAATGTGATGAATAAATTTCAAATACAACCAAATAAATGATTTTTATATGATAAAGACTCGTTGAAATATGTTATTACCAATAAGTACATAAAAATATTAAAAGGTTTCACATATAGTTGTACCTTCTAGGATGTACTTGTAACCGTCTTGTGTGGAGGTATCTGCTTTTAGAGCGATATGATTCAGATCCTGTTGAAGCGAGCAAGCTTTACCATTCAATGCAACCTGAAAAAATGAGCAATTAATTAATGAATATTTTATAATATAAAATAAGACAATTTATTTTTCGAAATTGTTTGCTTGTATAAACTCGTTGCATCGATCAATATAAGCCAGCCCCAACAACAAATTAACAGAACAAATAACTAAAAGATCTATTTAGATTAACTACAGAGCAAACCCAACAAAAAAATTTCCTTTCAATGTTTGAAGTTTTAAACCACCAATGTAACTAATTAACTAAGCTAGCAAGTTAACGGAACTCATTGCGGCCCCGTTTGGATCGTATGGAAATAAAAGGAATAGCTTCTTTCTAGACGTAAATTTATTATAAACAATCCAAACTCTTCACAAAGTTATACACTTTTCAATACTTTCCGTCTAGAAATAGGCTATTCATCTTATTCCTAAGCAATCCAAACGGAGCCTGCAATAATTTTATTTATTTTTTAGCAAAAACTGGGGGTCAAGCCCCACTTGGCCACTACAAATATACCCTAAAACAATTTAGAAAATGATAAATATATTAATACCGATTCTGTGCCTTTATTTATATACAAAAAACAATTTGTTGAACCTTGCCATCAAGCCCTCAAAAATATATGTATACTAAAAAAATTAATAATGTTAAAAAAAAAACAAAAAGAAAGTACATGTCATAACCTGAAGCTTGACGACACTCGGCTTCGGACGGTATCTGTCATATATTGTATATGCAATGACAACCATTGCACCCAAAGCAAAAACAGCAATGAAGAAACTGTGAATGTCACCTCCTCTGGATCCCATCCTGATTTGGTGCACTGTGTAGATGCGGCGAGAGCCAAAGCAACTGTCACGGTATACATAAGTAGTATATGAGGTCGAATAAACATGTCTTGAACGAGAACTAGAAGAGGCTTTTGATGAGAAGCTGCCGCCCATGGCGCCGCCTGATGCCGCCGCCGTGTCATGCAAGAACAATGCAATAAGTACCAAAAGGAGAGATAGTGCCATTGATTTTGTCGCTAGCAGGTGTGGGGATGAAGGAAGTTTCATGGTTTACGGAAAAAGGTCGAGTTGTGAAGAGGGTTAATGGAATTTTTTTTAAGCTGACGGGGTATGCAGTTTGGAAGTTTATATAATGGATTATTGGGTGAAGTTACAATGCGCATGAGGGGAAGCGAAAGCGACGGAGGGAACCAGAAAGGATTTTTCCAAGCTAAAGTGGAAAATACGAGGGAAAAGAGAGAGGAAGATACGAGGAACTTTGGCGCCGTGGTATGAAGTACGAACAAGGCAACTAAGAGATTTCCAGATATGCAGTATTTTTTTTTATTATTGAATCAATAATGAGATAGTTTATAGCACGTCACATTTATATATATATTTTTCTATTATATTTAATTTTTTTACGTACAATTATTAGAAAAATTAAATTTGTTGATTTCGGACAATGCAATTGTGAGATCAACCAAAATGATTTTTTCATTTATACAATTTAGATCCTAACTTTTTAATATCTAAAAAGTTCAGTAATTATAAACATTAAATTAGTAAACAAATATATTTTAAAATTAAAATTCATATACATTTGAAATATTATATAGTTATGTATTTAAAATTATAATTATATTTATTGATTTAATATAAATATATAAAATATCATGGATTAAATGAAAAAAAATTAATTTGGTTTTTTAAAACCTCGAAATGACTTTTTTTTTCTGGGCCATTAAGTGAAATATCGGATTTCAAACTCCAAACTGGGCTCACATCAGAGTTTGAAAGCCCGAAATGAGCCGAAAACTATATTTTTCGAATTTTGTAAAATTTATCATTATTGGTATTTTAAGTTATTAATTTGTATCTAAAAAAATATATCAATTGAAGGCTCGCCTCAAACTCAAACAAAAAAATCAATCATTATTTAAATATTTCATTATTCATTAAAGAAGGAAGAGAAACGGTTAAAGTTTTTGGTTAACGAAACCTCGAAATTTTGTTATTTAAAAAATAAAACGGTTAACGAAAACTTGAAATAGTTTCGTGCGTGTGTATTTTCGTAATTTTGATCGTTTTGTCCAAAGCGAAGCGGTTGATACAAATGATCATTTTCGTGGTCGTTTTAGAAGTGATGCACCCTTACTCGCCGAGTTCGAGTTGTGATAAAGAGAAATCGGGTTAGGTTACAGATAAATTCTGTTGACCCAATAAAATATGGGCCTGGAAATTGAAGATAACTTCATTAGGATGCTGCGGCCTTTTTATAGTTGGATTTACAAAAAGGTCCAATAGTTGAATATATAATATATTTTGATTTTGAAGAAAACGAACAAAATAATTTCAACAGGAAAACTCTCTCTCACAGTTAGAAGTCTAGAACTAGAAACACAAAACAAAACCCTACCATACGCTTCCTTTCTCTCTCTTCACAGCTTGAACACCCTGTTTCACTTGAAATCGAAATCGTGAGAGAATGAAAGCGATTCCAGAGGAAGAGATGGGTCTGGAAGCGGGAGAGGAGATGGACGACGACGAGGAAGATGAAGAGGCCGTCGTGGTGGGGCAGATGCCGACAGTCATGGTGCCTCGCCACATCAACAAGAGGTCTCTCAAAAACAAGGCTCTCTCCGTTTCCTTCGATGAAAAGACCCTCAGGTTTGTGCTTCTAATCCTTCCATTTGTCAATTTCTCGTTGCTTCAATTAAAGAATTGCTGACTAGATGGCAGAATTTCTGAATTTATTTGTGCCTTACTGTTGTAATTTGGTGGGCTGAGTGCTTAATGATGACTTAAGGATGATAATGGTTCTGATTTTAAGTCTTGTTGTAAGAAATTTTTGCAAGCTTTTGTGTATTGTTTGATTTTGAAGAGATTATGTGAGTGGGTTTCATAAGAGAAAGAAGAAGAGAAGAAAGGAGGCCCAGAGGCAGATAGAAGAGAAGGAGAGATTGAAGAGGATTGCTGTTCGTAAAAAGGTGAGCTTCTTTGATTTGTGTACTAACCACTGCCTGTATGTTCCACTATTTTCTGAACCTGACCGGTGCAGCTGTCAAACTGATTCACAGGCTTTCCATAAAGATGGCTGTGCCCCAACTACTTAGTGTGTCTTGTTTATTTGGGTTAGAAAATCATGGACTACCGCCTGTCGACTTTACACACAACAGCCACTACATGTATGCTGACTATATTTACATAAATATGAGACAGTTTACTGAGTAGTGCTGACCAATTTAAAAAAAAATAGAACAATCGAAACCAACTTTTTTTTTATTGATTGTTTTTGCTTATTAGCATATTGGTAAATTACTTTATCATCCTCAATTTTGTTCAGAGGAAGCAACAAAAAGAATTGGCTCTGTATGGTAAACTCCTATCTGATGATGCTGACAATAATGAAGAAGGAGAAAAAGAGGAGGAAGAGTCAGATTTTCCAGCAACCATTACTGGTAAATAGTGTCTAACTTGATGTGTGGTTTGGTATTAGCTTATATGCATTGGAGATGGTTCATAGCTTTCAAGTGGTGAATTCCACATCTAAAAGTTCCAACAACAGTACAATTTTATACTTGTGAATTTATGGGCAATCATCACCGGTAGATACTGTTTACTTTGATGCATGGAATTTTTTTTAGCTTATGGCTCCGATTGGAAAGAAATTTAGAGTTGATTTGATTGGAATTGATTTCAGTGGAATATAAATTATTTGATTTTAAACTGAAATCCATTGATCGGATGAGTGACAAGAAGAATTGATGGAAATTCATTCATAACCATAGGGAAGGATGATCTGAGGCTCTAAATCGATGGATTTGGACTGAATCAGAATTCCAATTCAAAAACTGATCTTAAATATGGCTTTCCAATCAGGTCCTATATGTGTGTGGGAGTGGTTAATTGATTTCTATTGCTGAATTCCACTTCTTAGGTCAAGCAAGTTCAGACAACAATATGATTTTTATATTTGGGTCAAACAGACAACAGCTGAAATAACTTGCATAGTAACATTATATTATCTTACATTATATGAAAAGGCTCCTTTGATTAAATTTTCTGATGAAATCCAATGGATGTGTCTCATATGTATATGCAGAAACAAGGACATATGAAGATATATCTACTAAGGTTATAGTCACCACCAGCGAGATCTCACAAGCTGATGTTGAGTCGGATACAAAACATGTACCTTCAGTAAGTATTGTTGAGAAGAATCCTAGCTTGGCTGTGAAAAAGAAGCCTATGAAACCTTTACCCAAGAAAGGATCACACAAAAAGGGAAAAAAGACCTCTTCCCGCAAGAAGGATAAAAGGTCGAAGAAGGGTAGGAATAACAAAGGTAGGAAGAAGTGATGCAAAGCTATTGCATATGACCTTGATTGATATGTTGGATGTGTTCACTGATTATTCTGGCCTTGTTTTTTGTTGTATTCTTAGTATAGGTTGTTAAATGTTAGACTTCTTGTATACGCTCAGGCATGGTGGATACAAGTTATGTATTGATATTTTTAGTCCCGATTAAAGCTTAACAAAAAAAATTTTGGTGGTGGTATCCCTAGCATTACTAATTGAGAAAACGTGCCTACTAGCTCTTCTTCAAAAGATCTAATAGAGAAACATCACCTCTCATTTTTGTTTGAGTTTCTAACGAATTTGTGTACGGTATCTTTCATAGGGAGTAAAATAAGTTATAAAAATGCTCTGTTTGGATGGATAGGAATAAGAGGTTCTTCGGGAGTAAATAATTATTCCTGGTTAAGGCACAATTCAAAAAGGTCAGATTAAGAGTTTATTCTAGTTTAAAGACGGATCAACTAATCTGACAAAATGTTAGAATAAGAGAGCGAGATTAAAACACTCCAGGCTCTCTCTCTCTCCCTCCGATCTGACAAATCTCATTCGAGCCTCTCTCTTCCGTTTCTCCTTCTCTGTCCCTCAAAGCAAAAGTTTGAATATCATACTATGTAAAGAAATTAGTTATCTATTTTTTCATAATCAATATCAAACCATACTAATTAGAGTATAAATTAGAGCGCAAAAATTTTAATTTACAAAAAAAAAACAATCATCATTTAAACTTAATTAAAATTTGCCACAAAACAATGAATAAAGTAAATAGCTATCTATTTCTCGTTTACAAAAAGTGAATGAACTAAAAAATTGGTAAGCAACACCAGCTTTATAAATACCATGCCGAGTTGGATTGAAGATAAATTTAACGAAAAGTAGTATTTGTTATAGATTTATAGTGCATTACACGGACAATACGTCTTGTTTCTGTTTGATAATAATATCCGCTCCATCACCAAGGATGATTTTTTTTTTATGCCTTGAGTATTTTTTTTAAAAATATATATATAATGATTGTTCAGAACATGAAATTTCATTAATTTATGAAAGATATTTTCTTTGCTTTACATACTATCTCCTTGTGTATTTTAAACTGAGAGAGATCATGATTTCTCATAATAATAAAAATAATTAATATTATAATAAGTATTTATTATTATTATTGTTATTATGTAGTGTTGTTTGTTTCAACAGAATAAAAAATTAAAAACTTTGGAGAGCTGACAATAAAATGTAAGCATTTTTTTTTGGGAAATATATCCATTCAGGCTCCGTTTGGATAGGTATGGAAAGAAAGGAAGAAGTAGGAAGAAGTATTGGGAAGTGTGTAAATTTGTGAAAAGTTTGAATTGTTTATAATTTATATCTTCTCTTCTTCTTTCTTCCTACCTTTTTTTTCAACGCATCCAAAGATGCCTCAGGTGGTAATGTATGGTAACGCGGTAACGCCGAGTTGAACACAAAAGGAGAAGAAAGTCAGGTGCGAACGCGGAGGGGTGCGAAGACTCTGAACGCAGAGATTTTTGTGCGATCAGGGTGGGTCTGAAGTCTGAACGCAGCGTTCAGGAGGGCAGAGAATACGAGCCGTCGATCTTCATCAAAATTCGTTCCAACGCTCCGTGGGACCCTCCGTCACGGTCCTCACGGAGGCATTAAATTGTAGTAAAAATGTAATTAACGAATTGGCGGAAGGGCAATTTAGTCAAAAACCATGTTTCAATAGGAAAAGTTTGCGATTTCAATAGGTCTCATCATCTGTCTCCGAACCAAACCCAATTAAGACAATTATAACAATGGCTATGGCTCTAGAGAAAAGAGGGCAATTATGTATAGAGGGCAATTATGTCTATCATTTAGACTAAATTTTTTAAAACATATATATGTACATGACGAAATTACTCTTTTTAAGATGAGAGTTGTTCGAAAGATAATTTGGTCATTTAAGAAAAATATAATGTTGCTCGAAGGGAAAAGTTTGTTGCCCAAAGCAACGCCCACTGTCATGTGGACTTGAATATGTGAATTCCACCAGCGTAGTACCGAGTAGTTACAGTTACGGAGTTACCAAACAATCTGGGGAGCAGTAAAATCAAAATCTTGCCATTCTATTAAAAATAAAAATAAAAAAACATCTAGAGCTGCTGATGAAATTTAATTCCAAGAAAACATAACACAAGGAAAAGAGGAAAAATTGACTACCAGCCTAAAAATAAATAAAAGTTAAGGTGCACCAGCATTAGCCTTTGCTGGAACAATAGCACACAACTTTACAAGGCCTAAAAAATGCTAATCCTAAATCTCCTCCCACAACCACCAACAGTTTCCTATTGTTTCTCAACACCCTTTTACCACCCAACATGAAATGCCGTATATACCGGTTAATAACTAGTAAGCACAGCACTGCAGCCTACATTTGCTTGTAGAATAAGATATAAGCTTGTTCCTGTACGACATCTTTTATACTGATAGCCCTGACAGATGCATCATCATACCTTATCCATTGGCCATTTGGATACCTGGTATCAGCTGTATAGTGTCCCTTGGATGGCTCCCTTCCATGATGTGTAATAGTTGCCACCAGCTCATATCTTCTCTTCTGTATAAGACAAATATTTCATGTCCGAGCATGTGAAACATTAATGTCTTCTAAATCCAAGTTATGCAAATAAGGTAAAATAATAAAAATAAACCTAAGAAAATAGCTTTGTGTACAACTCATTAGTTTTATGGGAGACCCCAAAAGCAATTTGACAAATACCCAATTCTGATCAAAAGCAATTTGACAAATGCTTATAGTTTAACATGAACCGTCCTTATTTTTTATCGTTGCAACTAGTAACATAGCAAGATAGGGAAAAAGAAAGTTAGTTTCACCTCTGATGGAGAGATCACCAAGTCACGGCCAAGAGCCAGCTCAAGAGGGTAATGCACCCGTTTGTGAAGCTTATAGCTTCCATGAGCACCATAACTAAACCTCTTGAGATGCAATATCATTATTGAGGGAAGGGTTTGTATATTCACAGATTTGCGAGCAGCCACTACCCCTGTCTATAAAGCAAAATTGTTCTTAATAAATAACTAGTAGCCAATAAAAAAATCAAATCAGTTCAAAGAAACACCATGTTATTGTTAACAATTTTTAGCTTTATAAAGTGATATCATTACAAACAGCAGTTTCAATCATCGCTAACCCAGGCATTCTTTATCAGCAGTGCGGAATTGCGCCTAGATTTGATTGTAAGCGCAATTCAGATTTTCTATGGGAAATTTAGTCATAACCATACAATTATGCCAAGTATGATTTCATCAAAACTTAAGCACCTCATTGGGAGGTCACTGAGACTGCATTGGCCTAAATTTAGTCATAACCATACAATTATGTCAAGTATAATTTCATCAAAAATTAAGCACCTCATTGGGAGGTCACTGAGACTGCATTGGCCTAAATTGGGTAAATCATTTCAATGTTACGAGTGCAGAAACCCCATAACCGACAGCAGATGACCTCAATTTCTGCATAGGAAAGCACAAAAGTACCTTGCCAGAAGCAATTCTGTATCCTTCTAGGGTTTCTGGAGCAGAAAAAAAATGCAAAGCATCTTCAATTGTGTGAACAACATCAGGGAAGATGTCAAGATGTAGCAACAGGAAAGGTTGTACAGTTGCTGAAGCTTTGTTCCCTACACCAACATGCAACATTAAAAGTTGTTAACAGCTCAATTACAAGTTGGAACTAGATACTAAATTATATATAAACTATAATTTCTATAATCAGCAGGAATTTACCTTCCAAGCCACACTTCTATAATAAAACAGTCCAAAAATTTTCTTATCTTTTTTAGAAGCCTAATCAGATCTGTGCTATACCCTAGTTCAATTAAAACAAATACTCATGACAGGTTCTTCTGTTCATAATCCCCAAGCCATAAAATTGCAGAGGTAGTCGCACATAATTCAAGTCCAGCTAGACTCAACATAATTTTCAAGATAACTTATAGATTAAGTTAAGCATATGAAATGGTCAAATAAGCTTTTACGAAATATGCTTGGTAAAAATGACTAGTCCACAAACAAAAGCAACACAAAAACATACCAGCAGCCTTGACAATGCTTCTTAGTTGACCACCAAAGATTGCACTCAGCTCAGAAGGGGCAAACGTCTGAGTTCTTGTAACTGCCGACTTGTTCTTAGGCCCCACTGTCTCCCAGCCTTCGTCATCTCCTGATACGGCAAGAAGAGGCAAATTCCCTTCTTTTAAGTTTGAAGAGCCAGTATTCAGCTTCAACAGCTCATTGTGCATTTGGTCCATAACAAAGCTTAAAAACTCCTGAGCATCTTCTTGTCTGAAAAGATGTGACCCAAACCAAAAAGAACATTATAACAGATTGAAAGAAACAACTTTGACTGTCAAGAAAAAAACACAGAGAAGAGCTTAAATATAACCATGCAGCCAACCATTTATAATTATTTTATTGGAAATTAATTTATATTCTTAAAGTCAACCTCAAACTTAAAGGCTTAACCAAACTTCAATCCTCCATTGATTAGAACTGATGAAAAATGAGATAAACTAAAAGGAAAGGAAAAAGAAAATGTGGATCACTATACCAAAACCAGACAATTGTTTCTACTTAACGTGCAACCTAACCAAGCAGTTGGCACACGGATATCTGGTATACCAATTTTACTAACATAATAAGTAAATCAACCTTGGGCGAGCAACGATCCCACTAGGCAGGTTGGGAGTGAAGTTCCTCAAAACTGGGTCAAACATGGCAGGGCTCAGAGGTTTTCCACACTCTATTCCTCCCTTGCCATTTATCTTCATTTTAGAGTCTTCAGGCATGTCAAAGTTGGAGATGAAATCAACAAATGCACCCAATGTGGGATAAGCAACCTGGACCACAATTCAGCTAAAATTTATATCTAACAAAATGATGATGATGATGATGATGAAGCAAATGATTTTGGCTGCCAATGTATAACATGAAAAGTCAGCATAAAGCCCTTGGTGCACCTTTATCACTAAGTAATGATTTTAAACCACTAAATCAATCTACCTATGCATACATTTTTTAACTAGTTTTGACAGTATCAAAAGAGGCTGTTTCTTGTGCTCGTAAGTCCAATGTAAATAAGAGCAAAATATTACTGACTATAAAAGAAAAGAGAACAAGACTGAAAATTAAGGAATCCATTACCACTAATTACCAAACTAGACTGGAATCCAGTATTTGATGCTTATGATAACTACAGACAACATTTTAGGTCACTGGATTAGACTTATCAGAAAAGAGAGGTTAAGGGAAAAGAATACGTGTGTTTGGATGGAGGTTGGATAAGAATAAGAATAAGAAAATTTTAGAATCTCGTGCCAATCCTTATTCTTATCCAAATTCCATGGTTTTGTTAGTATAAGAATAAAGGCCCAAATTCCTTATTCTTGTGTTGTTTGGGTTGCACAAGAATAAGGAATTTGATCCTTATTCTCCTCCATCCAAAGAAGGTAACAACTGTGCTCCAGAAGGGGGTAGATGATGGAAAGGGAGGGGAGGGAAACTGACCAGGCCCTGACCAAACTCTGTACCTTGCTCCAGAATCAAATAATTTGAATGGAAAAGAGAGGGAAAGAAGAGAAATGGAGGCGGCTACTCAATACAAATTTTAGCTCCCCTAAATTTTAGGTTGAATATTTCTCCTCCTCTTTCATTTTATCCATTCCTTTTCTTTTCCATTCCAGCACATTTTCTGAAGCACAGCATAAGGAGCTCAGGATATCTCAAAAAAGACATGAAGCCAATATTTTATCACTTCCTTAATACAAATACTGGTGGAAATTTAATAAACTTGAGAAAATTTAACAACTCAGAAAATACACATAAAAAATTCAGAGTCAGATTAACAACCAAACAAATAGAAAGTGAGGAAATTCTGCCATGTGCAAGTTTTCCGAGGCCCATTTATGCCCTAATCAATCACATCCATTCATTATTCTGAATGAATGTTCCAGCTTTCAGCCCATGTAAAAAACTCGTCAGTGGGAAAATTACCCAAAATTAAAATATTAACTCCCTTCAAAGCTTAACTAACTTAATTAGTCCTTCAAGCAATTGCCTAATTGTCAATTTTGATTTTGGCATCAAATATAGCTCAAATTGATTGTTTTCTAACCACAATAGATCTAAACTGATATTCAATCAAACTTAGACTCAATTTGGCAAATAAATTGACTGACAGACAAAAAAACCTCAACCTTACTGGGCTCAAAATCCACCTTTAAAATTTCCCATGGCATTCACAACAAATCCTCAATAGCACATTGTCAACTATAATCAAACAAATCCAGAAAATCAGTAGTGTATATAAAAAGATGAATTTTAGGTACCAGGTACAGACCTTTGGTAAAGCATGATCGCGCAAGTCTTGGATGAGCTCCACAAAGGGTGAGCAAGAGAGTAAGGCTTGCAAAGAAGCATTTAAGAAGCATGTATTCCCACAATTTACCAAGCCACGTGGTAGTAGAGTACTTGAACGAGGTTTCTTCTCATTCTTCATCACCACATCAGCAGTATTATCATGATTAACAGTCCCACTTTCAGCTTCGATGCCATTCTCCAGCACTTTAGTCAATGGTTTCTTCTCATTCTCGGTCACCAAACCAACAGTATTATCATAATTAACAGTACCACTTTCAATTTCCAACCCATTCTCCTGCCCTTTAGTCGATGGTTTCTTCTCATCTTCCATTACCATAACAGAAGCATTATTATTATTAACAATCCCACTTTCAACTTTGGAGCCATTCTCCTGCATTTTGGTCGATAAATCCTTTGATTTCTTCTTCTCATTTTTTGGGGTCACGACTAGTTTAGGTTCAGATACAGGAGCGCCACCATTCACACTTTGAACCCCATTAGTTGGCACCACTGGTAGAACCTCTTTAACTACATTCTTCTTCCCTGATTTCTCCAACTTTCCAGGGGTACCATTAGCTGATGGTGTGAAGCTTTGTAGGGCCCCATTGGCGTGGACATTGGCATTAGGCGATAAGTTTTTACAACATTCCAACCCCTCTGTGGTGGTATTATTTTCGTTACCACTTGGTCTGACAGGTGAGATAAGTTGCCTGGCTACAAAGGGGCTTTCTAGTAAACCTATTGAGGGAAATTCCAGAGAGCCGAATCTGAACCCTTCATTTGTTATAGGAGCAACAGGTGCACCACTTGATATCCCTTGAACCTTCCTGGTCTCGGCTTCAGTGAAATCACCGAAAAGCACCACCTACAAAAAATAGAAAAAATAATTGTTAAAAAGCATTTCACACATTCAAAAATCAAAGCATAAACTATGGTGACTCAAATTGTCAAATCCCAGCAATATCAGGAAGGTTTTAGAAACTATAGTTGTTCAAACAGTCCTACAATTATGCACCTATTCTTAAAATCTATTAAGGTAGATTACAACATCAGGATGTGAGACACAAGCGTACCAAACCAACAATTGATATAAACCAAAACCCTAAAGCAGTTCTAGTTATGAGAAAACTTAAAAACCTCGCGGGTTTCAAAACTTTGCTTCCTCTAAAACTATACTAACCCAAAGACTGCTACACGAAAACTCAAAGAGTATTCGCGAACAGTAAGAGCCATAAAAAGTGAAAAATTCAGAGATTATCGGGCTTTAATTGCAAGTGCAAATCTTCAAAAGGTATCCGTTAACAATCCCTAGAAAATAACCCTAGAATTAAAAGTATGGCGGCTCCTAAAGTCGCCTTTCCACATCAATTACCATCAATCTTCTCAAAATTCAGCAAAAAAACACAAAAAATCACATAAATTTGTGACATCTGCAGAGATGAAGCGCTAAACTTAAAAAAATCCCAACCCTTTCTAGAAAAGATTACCTTGTTGTCGCTCATCACGCCAGTGAAATTGGGACCCGGAGAAAAACGACGGGGCAAGGAGAAGACATGAAGAGAACGGAAAAACAAAGCAAAACAATTTCCTCTTGTTCGCTTCGAATTTCTACTTCCTCTCTCCTTGTCAGAAAAAAAAAACGAAGGGGTTTTACTCGAGAAGAGAAGAGGCTTGAGAGAGGGGAAGGGAAGGTTGCGCTTTGTTTATGCCTTTATTGTGCTTATGATGGCTGCGACTATTGGCAGCGCAAATTTTGCGCACAGTGATTTTTTTTTTTTTTTTTTTTTTTTTTTTGCTGATGTCCCTTTTTTTTGTGACGACTTTATCTACGAAAAATTAGATAGAACAGTCAGAAGGATTTGGTACGTTGGATATGATCTGTGCGTAGATCTCTCTTGATCGAACGGTGTTGAGGCGCTAATAGATTCTAAACCTTTTTTTTAAGTATATAATATAATATATTCTAATTTCTAAGGAGAATATTATCTTTCTTGGACTTGAAGTCTGTCTTTACTCCGAAGCCGAAATGAGAGTTTGTTAATATTTATGATCTTCTAGGCAAATGAATGGGCTAACAAATATGTCAAGAGGAAATTTGTAGGAGAAATTTTTTTTTTTTTTTGAAGATAAATTGGAGGTTCAAGTCACTCAATTTATTTTTAAATTATAAATTAAATGTCTATGAAAGACCCCCCAGTCCGGTTTCGAACCTACGACCTTTCACTAAAGAAGTCAAAGTGTATTGCTCTTTGCCACTAGACCAAGAGCTGGTTCTCTTGTAGGAGAAAATATTTACTTGCCAAGTAAGCAAAACTGGGGATTTGCAAAATTTTCTCATCCACAGCCGCTGAACGCAACATATGACAGCATAGCCTTCGTTAACGCTGTTTATTACTTGCGCTATACACACTAACACACGCAAAAGTTTATGAATTTTCAATTTGTTTTCATTAGCATCAATGCTTGTAAAAATGTATTGACATGAGCAATTTTTGGATATTGATTTTCCAAGTTCATGAATCATATCAAAACAAAGTCGAATTGTCTAAATAGATATGTGCGTATCGAAAGGCAATAAAGATCACATCTAGCTGATTTATTTGGTATTTGAAGTTCATAATTTTGATAATGCAAAAATGGAGGTATGAAAATAGAGATTTGAACCTTCGTCATATTAAAATTTTCAATGAACATCAGAAAATAAAGATCACGTCTAAGCTTAGTTGCAATTTTGGACAGGGTTTAAATTTGATTGAGGCATCATTGTTAAACTCAAATGGCTCTAAAGTGTCATATTATTTTGATCCTTATGTTTTCAATCTGTACCAAATTGAGTCTGCCATTATCACCGGTCCAAAATGCTAAAATGAAAAATCCTCGTTAGCGTCCATGTCATAATGAATATGACCAAATGCATGTAAATATTATTTCGAATTAATTTACGGTGACATAAACATCAATGATAGTATTAATTAAATTCAATATTTGATTTCATACAGAATTTATACTAGCCTGAAAATTGCTCACATTGTCTTGAGTAAAAGGTAGGTGGGTGAAGTGCAATAGATAATTTTTTTTTTTCAACATGGAATCATGAATGTAAAAGGTAGGACCATTTTGGTACATATTGAATCTTTCAAGGACCAAAATAGTAAATGGGTGATACTAAAGGACCACTTGGGTAATTCACAAAAAATAATTATTGGGTGTGTTTGGATGCATAATAAGAATAAGAGTTTAGTTAAGAATAAGCTCCAAATTCACAGGTGATAAAATAATAATGTTTCCAACAATTGCCAGAATACAAAACAATGCGGGCCGAATATATTAACAGGTGATAAAATTCACCACATCAAATCAGCTATTTACTGACCTTATTATTTTCATAATATGTATAAATTAAATATCTAAAATCAATGACTGGACTAGTGCGTAGATGCATCATGGCTATACTAATTCAGCTATAAGATCCGTGCCTTTGCTTCCTCATAGTTCTGCGCCAGATGCTTTTTCACATCTTCATTTGCAAAAACGAAGTCAACCGCCTCTTGAGCCAGTTTAAACATTTCTTCCTTACCAAGACCTAATTTTCACAGAAAATCCAAAATGTTACAAAAAACATTAGCAATGCCTATACGTCAAGCACTGCTTGGTTGTTTCAATCTGAACTTGGCAAAATTGAGCCAAAACACCCAAGAAATTATACCGCAATTGAAGAAGAAAAGCAAAAAGAAAAAAAATAAAAGAGAAAAAAAAAGAAGAAAAAAAAAACAAGAGGTGGTGGCTGCTAGACAGGCTGGTGAAGTAGCATACAAGAACACAAGAGATGCAGATTTCACTGCCAAAGTAATTGTGAAAAGATTTTGAGCCTTTCATGTCAGTAAAATGTTCAGGTAATATTGGGCTCTTACCCAATAACACCAGACACCAATACATAATTAAAACCTACCAAATGTCACAGCAGCTTTGTAGTACTCATTAGACAGGGTCGTGGAGAAAAGACCAGTATCATCAGTGCATAAAGATAGTGGATGTTTTGATTTGTAAAGATCCGCTGTAGATTATTAGAATAAATAAAAAGTATTAGATAGTTGCCCATTATTTTCCAGATGGAAAAACAACTTCAATTTTAGCGCAGCTTCAACAAAGGGGTGCTTAATCTGAGCGCCATTAGATACTTTTAAGATTTGACTTTTTGGAGAAATATGATTGTCTCAGGATTGGAAGGTATAGATAAAATTTTAAAACCTAGTAAAGAAAACAAACAAAAAGACAGTAGAGAGAAGGTCCAACCGAAATGGTGATACTCAATTAGAGGAATGGTCTGTGTCATGATATTTGATGTCAAGCATATTTCCACCTACAAAAAGCATTAAATACATATGAGCCTAGAATATTTAGTTTCTGCAAAGAAAACACCGCTATTTTTTAATATTGCAAATAGCACCCATGACATCGAACTTATATTTTGCACAGGTGTAATTAGCCCACAAATACTGTCGAATTATAAAAAAACTGTACATTTTGGCACCTTTCTGTTACTTCAGTTAGGATTCCCAGATCATATGAACTAGACCACTAGTTTTGAACGAATTTTCCCAAGTTAATCAAAGAACACCACTATTTTTTGCTGGACTTAACCTTGATTTCGGACTTACTGTAGTTGAGAAAGGTAACCAAAAGAGGTGCTTACTGGGATCATTAGAGATTTCAGCCTTTCCCAGTCTTCCTCTGCAAGGAGACAAACATGGCCTAACCTTTGAGGATTGAAGTCAAGCATGGCTTGAATCTCCTTGCTATTGCGTACCTATTACACTAGGCTTTAGCAATAAGCTTGTTGATGTATGTTTTTCAATAAGCCTTTCTAAAACAACAGCTTTATCTTTTATGCAAGCTAGATCCAGCATTTCACATTTTGAAAAGAAAAACCAGAAGTACTAACTTTTGCAAGTCACACATTTATTTTTTATATCTGCCTTGACACCACAAATTAAACTCAAGAGAAAAAAAATGTTTTTTATTGTTATTAATTATTTACAATTTTAGCCCTATAAAAATCATTTGCCATCCTAAGTCTGGAAATAAAAACCAAGACAGAAGGATTGAGCAACAAGAACTGTTTTCAAGGATTTGGTTAATGAAAATGTCAAGAGAAATTTATCTATTTTCTAACTAAAAAATTGTTGAAAATCACATGATATCTGCAACAACCCAAAAAAGTTCATTGTACTTGCAAAAGAGAGGATTGTCAGAGTTTATTTACAATAGAATTAAAACCATAAGGTAGTAGTGACAGGAAATCCTAAATAGTAAAATCAAAGGGAATCAGATCGACGTGTATAAAGAGGTCAGGAATAAATTTAATGTGCAGATGATAATTGGTTAAATATCTGGCACTGAGCTGATGCTAATTCAGTACGTAATTGGTAATACAAAGGAATATCTGAGACATCAGATTTGTAATCTTGTAAATATCTGATTTGTAATCTATTTTTAATCTGTTTATGAAATTTTAGTGTCACTGACCCTACTACTTCAAAAGAAATATAATAAAAAAAAGAATAATCACAAAGTTCGTGTACTGACTTCACCGCAATGAAGAGTAACAGGAAGGCCCAGTTTTCTGGCGTGTTCTAGCGCTGGTAGTACTGTATCCCTAACAAAGCAAAGGATAACATATATGAGCCCACGAGTCCCTCTGTTAGGCACTTAGGCTAATTATATGAGTCTTTCTATTTACCATTGACCAACAGTAGGATCGCCAGATAAGTCAATCCCAACTACCCCCATGTCCTTCATTTCCATCGCCAAATTAACCTACAAAAGTATGAACATAGAATTATTATGTTGTTTGGTTTCTTTGCTAGTTCCCAACCCCACCCCCCAACACACCCATACACACACACAAACACAAAGAATTCCCTTACACCTTCCAAAATGTTCATTAAAAACAAATACAGTCCTGCAATACCTTCTCAGCACTTGAAATAATTACAAAACATTAAAACAATTCATAAATAAGAAATTTGGATTTTACAAAGTGATGTTAAAACAAAAAGGGGAATTGAACCCAAACACGCATTGCTGTGACAACAAACAAGTACAAAAACAAAAAGGGTAAAAATTAAGCGAAGTTATTCAAGTTGTGAGTAGATTTCTCTTGCATATAAATTTAATCTTATACTTCTGCTTGGTGACAATTAAGTAAATCCAATATTTAATTAGTGAGTTTCTTTGTCAATTTTGTTTTTAAACAAACGAGAACAACCTAAAATGCACCGCATATGCCAGAACAATTGTCTCTTAACCGTTATTCCTGGTATATACTGTCACAGGTTTAGTGCAGCACTATGTACCATATTTGGCAGAGGCTCAGAGCAACCAACTGCTAAGTTAATTACCAGGTATTTTCTGTCATAAACTAATGCAACACCACATACCGTTTCAATGGCTGCTGAAGTTGCTTCACTGCGGTTGATACTTAAAAGAAGCCTCACAAATATTTTCTTTCGCCTCCAATCACCATTTTTCTTATTGGTCAGTTCACAGCCACAGAGGTCTACATCTACAGTATCAACTGCTTTTAGGCCATCAATTACAGCATCCATGTATGAGCGCTTTGTCATCCCTTTAGCCTCATTCTTCTACAAGACCAAACAAAAAATAAAATAAAATAAATACCAGGAGGTTAATCCCATAGCGACAGAGACAAGAACTGAGGTTGTGCAACAACAAAAATAGATAATTTAGATAGTCATTAGGAATTAATGATTGTGAAAAAAAATAGATAGTTGCAGCACTAAATTGCTAGTTAGGATAGTAAATATTGTTGAATATCTTAGCAGATGTATGAAAAAAGAAAGAAAAAAATTCAATGAACTAAATTAATCTCTCTATTAATTGATCTTTCATTCACATCTCTTGGGAGTAAGAGAAGCCTACATAGTTGCAAAATATCCAATTTCCCCTCAATGTGACAACTGAGCCAATTAGTCTGGTGGCATTTATTATGCCTTCTAGAAAAGTTTTATGCCACCTATTTGTCACGGAAGTATTAAATTAACAATACCTTAGGGGTAGTCCTCAGCTCTAGATAAATACAATTATCAGCAGCAAAGTCCTCAACAGCCTATTTAGATTATCAAATCCAGGCAGTTAACTTAAAAACAGCAGTAAAAGCCAATGATGAACTTAAGGAGTTGCTGAGCAAACCTCTTTTGTGATTCTCTTTACTGTTTCATGATCACTAGCAAGAACATGGTACACAGCAAAAAGTTCAAAGCACTTCCTCAATGATGTGCCCTCTACGTCAAAACAAGAAAGATAATAAATATAGCAGAACTAGTGTTCTTCATAAGATGATTAAAAAAAATTGATTGGGATGAGTAGTATATTGTACTTTCTAATATCATCTGCTCTACATCTTTAGAAATGAGAACCCCATTGTCTCCATGGTTTTTCACAAGTTCTCTAAAAAGAAAAAAAATTGAGGAGAAAAATATAAGAATTTTAGCAGAAATAATTTTCCAAAAGGATATTGCATATAAATTAATTAAAAAAATGAAACTGATATAATATAACATTACTATTATTGGTAAAAAAAAAAAACCTGCAATTGACAAATTTTTAACTCAAGATACCACAGTTTCTTATGATTTGGTTTGCATTCTATACTACTTCATAGATACCATCATACCAGACACGCAACTAGAACTGTTGATAAATTGTGCAAATGGATATTAATTGTTTGGAACCGTATCAACAGTTTCAAAATTCCAGTCAGCAATGCGATCATAGCCAATTTTACGGGAATATCCTTCATCTATAGGGTTGAATAGAAAAGTTCTCAGAAACCGAAAGGGAAACAGACGTTCGCTTCAACCTTAAGTGCATGTGTGATTGTGAGTGAATGAGTGTGAGTGTGTGTGTGTGTGAGAGAGAGAGAGAGAGAGAGGTCACAGGAGAGTGGAGTCTCTGATAGAGCCATTGAGGTGAGCGTGAAGCTCCACTTTGGGAAGTTCATGGCACCATTGCCTCAACTCAGCATTGATAGCTTCCATGTTTTCTATCTCTCTGGCACTCGTGCTCTCACACTCCGCTCTAATTCTTTTACTCCTTGGGAAAATGTTCCAGCATCACCCAGTTACCTAAATTGCATCAACTGCAGTTTGGAGAGAGTAAAATTCAGAGTTCTTATTCTCAATTGAATATCTAAATTTTCTTAATTTGTTTATTGCTGAGCAAATTAGTAATTTCTCGGCAAATAAGTAAATGAACCTCCCAGAGACCTGTGGAGAGAAGATGCGACGAGAAGAGGAATGAGAAGGTGATGCCGCAGGAGAGGAGAAGGAGACAGTTAAATAATAAGATATTATATTTGGTTTTCAACTTTGTGGACCGGGGTCAGTACCGGTACCATTTTGGGCGAGACATGAAAAGAGACGGGTACCTAATTGTTGATAATTTTGGCAATTACCATAATCCCACAATAGAAATTAATTTGTTTTTTGAGGAAATTATAAACATGTCTCGTATAATTTAGATAAATCATATATTACATATTTAATATATCTTGAACTTATTTAGAATTAATATCTAATCTACAAAATAGTTTGATTAACTAATAATAATAATCTATTATACTTATTTGATAGTTAAATAATTTTTAAGGATAAATTCTCCTATGGACCCTTTTTTTATAGACCAAAATCTAGACCGTTATTTATAAACAACTACGATTAGTCAAGCTCAAACCGATTGAAAATTTTAGTCTAACACATAATATTCAAATTATGCTAAATTTAATATAAAACTTTTAGAAATTTATAAATTCTATCTATCATTCTGTTTTGTTAATTTTTATAATAACCGTCTTTCTTTGTCGATTAAATTTATTTATCAATATATCCCTTTCAAAGAAAAAGGATATTTTGAGAAGCGAATATTTTGTTTCTGCAAGACGTCAATAAAGACGGTATTACATAGAAGGAAGGTTTGTCATTCGATCTCATCTACCCACATGGGTTGATTATCAACTTCTACATTTGCCAAACCGCCAATGAAGATGGTTTTAATAATTAATATACAAGAGGTAAGGAAGCTTTGATAGTGAATTTTTCCGGAAATTCCTTGTACAAATAGCTGCCATCCATCACATCTCCCAAATGGGATTGTTTTCTTACTTTATACATTCATCAGTATATCCTTTCTAGGAAAAAAGTTATTTCAAGGAGGAATATTTTTGTTTTGGCAAAACGCCAATGCGACGTATAACATGTCTTTTTTGGAAAATCGCTATATAAATTTTTTGCACAGAATGGTCCTTGCTCCTTGATAGCTAACTTAAACTAGTATAACTTTTTCTTTTTTTTCAAGATGAACCATTAAAAAAAGAAGGAAAAGGTTAAGCGTCTATCTTTCATTTTTTTTCCCTTTTTTGCTTTATTTATTCTTAACAAGAATTTTGTATTTGTCCAATCAAAGTAAATAATTTTTTTTTTTTTTAGGCAGTGGTATCCAATTGCCTAGTGCAGAAAACGGGACCATATTTTTTGAGAGGCGCTATGTGTGGTGTGTAAGTGTTTCTAGATACTCAATGCATAAATAATTAGAATTTAGGGTTAATTACCTCCGGCCATTGTTTATTTTTAGTGTTATGGAGAGATGCTTCACCAGAGAAAGTTTCCAAGCATCCAGCACTCCAATACCACCAGTTCCTACAAGATAGAGGACGTCATTAAACTGAAATGTCTTCCCGTACCTTGATGGTATACTCAAGAAATCGGTTTAGATTTTTGTCTCCCTCTTTTGTCTATCTTCCTCTCTATTTTAGTGAATAGAGTAATAGGATGTGACTTAGATAGTGTTCTTCATTGGAACAAGATATATATATATATATAAGGGGTCAGAAATCACTCAAGAGTTACTATGGGTCGGTAGAATCAAAAAATAGTTGAGATCACATGTTTTGTCTAGATGCATGCCCCCGACCAAGCGGATCCGCTTGCATCCAAGCGGACCCGTCTGAATTCAAGCGGACCCGCTTGAAATGAACTCGAGAGTAATATGGCAAAACTTACATAATTCTATAATTTACTTTCTTTAGACTTAATATGTAATCAACTAAGTTTTCTTAAGATGTAGTCAATGATCTAGATCAAGGTCAGACTTTTTATTAAAAAATATCAAGTTACTATCAAATTAGCTTTTTATTTAAAAGAAAAGACTAAACTATGATTTTACCGTATCTTTATTGTCTAACATGTAAAATTTTATATGAAAAAAAAATAATGTTAATATTTTATTTTCTTATTTGCTCACGTGTTGAGACTTGAGAACATCTTTTTCTAGTTTTTCCTAAACACAACATCTCTGCTTGCGTAACAGTGTAACACCACCGATTTGCAGTGTACTAAAATAGCAGCTTGAGTGTGTTGTTTTATGGTCGGTTGTAAACAATAGAGTTACTTGTTTTAGCAAGGGTGTTACTATTGGGCAAATGTATGCATGTGCTTCAGTTTTGTGGAGATTTTTCTATAAATGTTTGTTTGATTTTGTGTTGTTAACTAGCAAGTGTAAAAAAAACAAGTGACGCTGGAAAATTGTAACAGGTTGCATTTGGTATCAATATTTTTTAAAAAAAATTAATCATCATATTATGTACTTTACATTTTATTTTGGAGTGAGTTAAGCCTTTTGAAAGACGACCGGTTGTATCTTTTGATTCTCTTAAAAAGATAAAGCCTACTGTTTTTTATTTGTGTTTTCTTTCTTGCAAATAGGTTACTTGGCACTAAGTTGCGTCAATCTCTCTGGAGTATCCCGATCAAGTCTAACAACATCATTGTCTCTTTTAGTTTTTTTTTTTTTTTTGGGTTTTGTTTTGTTTAATTAGCCCCTGGTAATTTCTTTTATTCAATATATAAGATAGGGGCTTGACTTCTGTTTTTCTTCAAAAAAAAAAAAAAAAAAAACAACAACATCATTGTCTGTCCATGACTTGTTTTTTGGGCTAACTTTAAAAAAGTATTGGAGAGCAATACAAAATTCCGACCATTTGATTAGGTCTGATATTTAGAAAAAATGAATTTTTTTTCAGATGATAAAATACCTTTCTTCATTAAAAAAATTCAGAAACTTAATGTGTATGAAAAAAATTAAAATATATCGGTCAATGTGATCTAATTTAATATATATTATTCAAGATTGTTGATGTCCGAGGAGTCAATAAAAAAAATCTCAAATTGCAAAGTTTTTTGCTTTATTTTGTTAAACATTAAGTCCTCGCGATTAACAGTCTAAAGCTTTGATCAAAATATTTTTTTTACACGGGATTCATTTTATTAGAATTGATTTTTCATGATTTCATTACATTAGATCTAATAACATAGAAATTTCAATCAAACGACATAAAATTCATTAATTTTGATAAAAAAAATTCCAATGAAATAAAATGAAAATTAATTACTGTCATTTCTCGAATTGTCATCGCTGCCATTGTGCGTCAGCGCTCGCTGAGCAGCGCTCTCCCCTCACCTATACTCACCCAACGCGCATATTATTTTTTGTTCATTTCGTTATTATAAGTGTTCACTTTATTAGATATAAATGCTCACTTTTTATTATAATTGTTCACTGTTTTATAAGTGTTCTCTATGTTCAATATGTTCATTTTATTTTATTTTTTTTATTTTTACCCAAATGTTCAGTCGGGTCAATACAAATGTTTTGTTAATTGAGTATAAATGTTCAGTTAGTTGCAATAAAAAATATAAATTTTATAAGAAAAAACATTATTATTAAACCAAACGAAAGGGTCACGAACCAGACACAAAACACATGAAAAAATTAGAATGGGTCATGAGTCGGTCCAGTTCAAATAATTTTTTTTTCGACTCTACCCCTGACACACCTCTCTCCAAGACTGACGCGCAATTTTATATTAAACCATAAATTGACGTACTTACTGAACACTTGTGATTATTAAAGTGAACACATTTCGTTATTAAACTGAACATTTGTAACAGACATAGACACTCTAGTCACACGAAACTCACACACCCGCGCCATCTGTTCAGCGATGGCGCACGATGGTAAATTTGCCGATGTTATCATTACTGAAATATAATTCCTCATTAAAGAAATAATCATTCTAATCAGGGCCTAAAAATTTCGCAATTTAATGGCGCTCTCTCTGTAGATGCGCCAGGATCTCCTCCTGATGTAGATGCGCCAAGATCTCCTCGACGCCTCGTGGATCGACGTGGATCCTCTGGTCTTCTTCTTCGCGGTGGCATCTCGACTGTTACTGCAATTAAAATTTAATAAAGTATAAAATCTATAAAAATTTCGGCAGCATCTCCCCTGTACCGGGAGAGTTTTCCAAAAAATCTGAACCCAATTACAACCCAATTTCAACCCAACCCAACCCAACCCAATTTCATTCCAATTTGAACCCAACCCAACCCAATTTGAATAAATCATTCAAATTTTACAATCATTGCATTTCACAAACCATTTCACAAGTATCAATGAATCAATAATTCAAACATTGCATTTCACAATTTTACAATCATTGTATTTCACAATTTTACAATCAATCAATCAATCTACAAGCAATTCACAAACATTTCTATTCAAACAATAATAAAATAAACATATAAAAAAGCTAACCTGGAGTAGAAAGGAATTGACTCTCTTATAAACAATTTTTTACCTACATTTTTAATTAATACCATCAATTATTATCATTTTTCTAATTTTTTTCCATATTTAATTATCAAAATCTTAATTATTAAAAGCAAAAAAAATAAATTAATTAATTACACTTAAATTTTCATATGAATTTTTCTTATTTTTCCGTATTTTTAAAATAATTTTACAATTTATTATCTATTTTTCTAATTAATTAAGTAGTGAATAAACAAATAAAAAGACAAAAAAAATCCAATATAATTAATAAATTACATATAAATTTACATTTTATTTTTCCTGATTTTTTCAGATTTTTAAATATTTTTTCAATATTTTTCCTATTTTTAAATTTAATTAACTAAATTAAAAACTAATAAACTAAATAAAAAAAATTAAAAAAAAAACTCACTGTTCTCGCGGAAAGGGAGCGTCCAAGCGAGAACGAAGGCAGCGTCTCTAGATCGGAAACCATATATATAAACTAAACGTTAGATCGGAATCCTGGATTCCGATCTAATGTTAGATCGGTAACCCAGAATCCAATCAAAGCTTAGATCGGAATCCAGGATTCCGATCTAACGATACTATTTATATTAAACTTATTATATTGATATTAATTTTATTGGATTATATTATTTTAATATTATTTTTTTAAATTTCGGCTCTGTAGCAAACACGAAATTCTAAATTGGGCTGAATGGGCCGGATCAGATATCGTCTCTCTGTCGAGTGACCTCAATGAAGCTTGAAACTTGAAGTTTGAGGATAAAAGAAAGATAAAGGAGCTCTCTCGCTCTCTTGGCCACCGTGACCCGTGTTTGGAAAGGCCATGGCTACTCTCTCTTTTTCGATCAACTCCTCTGGGTACGCCCCCTTACTTATGCACAATAGCTCTGTACCTCTGCTTCCTACTTTCAGTCTTCTTTCTCCTTCCGACGAGGGGGATTTCATTTATATTTATGATTTTAAATGTGTGCTTGAAATATACTAATTGGAAGGTTGTTTTGCAAATGCAATTGAAGTGACAACCAGTAGTGGTAAATTACCACCCTCTAATTGAAATGCCAAGTCCAGATTCTGGTACAAAAATGATAATTCTCAGTATTTCATTGCCAAATTTTGATTCATCTGGTCTTGATTTCTGGAATTTTATTGTTGAGGTACGTTGAAAATGGAAATCTCATAGTATGTCATGTTTAATAGGATGTACAAATAAAATGTTTTTTTTTTCTTTTCTGAACAGCTTGAACACTGGAATTTGTGTGTCGCATAAACCTGTTTCTAGAGTAGGCTACTTGAGAACCAAAGTTGAATGCAAAGAATCGAGGGTTGGTAAGAAGCCAATTCAAGTCCCGTCTAATGTCAACTTGACATTTGATGGGCAGTTTATCAGTGTCAAGGGCCCACTTGGGGAGTTATCAAGGACATATCCAAATGATATCGTAATAGAGCGAGAAGAGTCCATTCTGAAGGTTCGTAAAGCTGTCGAGACGAGACGTGCAAATGAGATGCATGGACTTTTCAGGTGTAATTAAATTATTTTTTTTCCAATAGCAATGTTATCTTTCTTAGATATAATACATATATTTGGGTTAAGTTTATATTGGAGGACAACCAGCACTATATGTGCTACAATGCTCAAATTTAAGGGCCTCGGTGGTAATCTACTGGAAAAGTGAAAGAAAACACAAAAGAAAGCACGCACAGCTCCACTTAGACCTTTAACAATCTCATATAAATCAACAATTCTCTTGCTAAATGTAGGACACTGATTGATAACATGGTGGTCGGGGTGTCAAAGGGATTTGAGAAGCAGCTTATCCTTATCGGGGTGGGTTACCGTGCTCAAATGGAGGGCAATGATCTGGTTCTTTTTCTTGGGTTCTCACATCCTGTCAGAATGCCTGTGCCAGAAGGCCTCAAAGTAAAGGTAGAGGAGAACACAAGGGTTATCGTGAGTGGGTACAATAAACAAAGCATTGGTGAGTTTGCAGCAAAAGTGAGGAAATGGAGACCTCCAGAGCCTTACAAGGGTAAGGGAATAAGGTATGCTGGTGAGGTTGTGAGGAAAAAGGAAGGCAAAGCTGGAAAGAAGAAGTAGAAGTTTTATCCTTCTGTATATTTTTTTGTTCCTTTCTTTTTTGCTTTGGATTTTCTTTGTAATCCTGCCAATGAACGCAACATTTTGCATAAATTGAGGTCTTATATGAATTTGCTCATTTGTTTGTTAACTGTTTTTCCTTTCTGTCGTGCTTACATGTATCTGCTATATTTCGTAAACTGTGTTTGAGTTAGTTGCACAATCTCTGCTAGGCTATTTCAGCACAGCATATTTCTTATGTCATCTACCAATCAATGCGAGAGCCAGAGAGCCCTGAGATAAAAACTTCGTTATTATAATATAAACGTTTTCTTAGAAGAATCCTGCCCATATGTGGCTTGTCAAGCAAATCAGCACAACCCCAAGGTACGACGAAGAGTAGCACCACTAGACTATGACCTGGGCTGTCTGCTACAGATACATGATCAAATTCTAGCTGAAGCTTTCATTTGGAAGATTGTGAGTGATGTGTTCATCTGCAAGTTTATACCATATAATAAAAACAAAAGGAACGAGGACTTCAAGTATTGCAATTCTATTTTTGCACTTCAGATTTATACATAAAAGGTGCACTTATGTTCAAATGTTAGCTCATCTCATTCAGAGAAAATTCACGTTCCTTAATAGTAACACGCTAAAGCTATTCTGATCATCATTCCACAAAAAAAAAAAAAGTACCACAAAATAACAAAACTAACTACACGATAATTCCACAAACAATCAAAAGCTGACAAAGAACCTCTAACATTTGAACCCCCTCTCCTGCTATATCACAAATAAGCACTCCTATATCTCTTGCAAAATCAAACAGCAAATTATAAACTAAATGAGCCGGAAAAATAAGATATGGTATCGATAAAAACAAAAATGTAAAAGCAAAGGCATACTATATGTATTTGTTCTCTCAAACACGGAGAGATACGACATCACCCAAGATATCAAAGAAACGATTGATATTAATTTTGCCCTCTCCAGCGTAGATGGCTTCTGCACCTCCTGCATGTGATCCTTGTGCTGCCATCTCAATTAGCATGTATATCTTCTTAATTGGCAACTATAATATATTACCACATGTTAGAGAAGCAGTAAAACAAGTTTGACAACATAGAAACAGAAGAATATACTTACATCATCGATTGCTTCAGCCGCCGCATCAATATCATGATCAGCAAAGACATTGAGCTGCTCCAATACCTATAAGGGGCAATATGGTAGTACTTAGTATTTCCACTAACTGTGGATTCTAAGTAGCTTTAAATTTAATTTAGTTCACTCCTATTCTTTTATATTTTTACCTTTCTGGCATCTGCTTGACGCAGTTTGGGAACATGATAGGTGACGGCAAATGCATCACAAATACCAAGGGACTCCAGGAAGCCAACCTCACTAGTTGTACCAATAACCAACAAATTCTTTCCCTAAATAACAACAAGAAAGTAATGAACTCCAATCAGATAACAAACAGATAATCAAACTATACAATATGAAATCATTTTTAAGCAATTGGCATGTGGTACATGGTGTACTACTGTACTAACCTTGGGTGGAACCCTCTTGAGAAGAACCAATAGTGTTTGTGAAATCAAGTTTGAGAAACGAGGGCCAATAGCAACGTATTCAATCAACCTGAAAAGAAATACCATATATCATCAAATATGAACAATATAAAAAAAAAATTGAAAGCATTTGAGCATATTAAAAAAACCAAAGGAATATTGAAGTGTTTGTAAACTAACCTTTCAATGTCATCAAGAATAATAATGCTAAGCTGAGACCTATAAGCATCCTCAAATACCTGTATAATTCATCAGAACAATCCAAATTAGTTTGTTGGTATTTGAGTTTCCATTGAAGAAATAAATTATAGCAATCATATTTTCGGACCTTGACAATTTGTGCACACTTGCTACCTTCACTGAGGCCAATCATAGTTTCAGCTGATATCTATTACAAGCAGATCACCTGAATATCAGTACTAAAATAACAAGAATATGTTTATCTTTTGCAATTCAACTAAGGAACATAAAACTCACAATCTTAACATAAGGAAAATCACTATTGATGCCGATTGTAGCAGCCATGGCTGATTTACCACTTCCAGATGGGCCCTCCAATAGGCAAGTGACAAGTGGACTCCCCTTGCTGACTCTAACCTGTTCCACCAAGAGCATGGCTCTCTCATATATACGCTTATGCCTCTCTCCACAGTCTACTATGCCATTCAGTCTACAAGTTGTGAAACATTCACATTACACAACTCAATAAGCAAATTTAGTGTTAACCCACGTCATTGCAATAAATAAAAAACTTTCTAAAGTAAAAGTATACCTGCATCTCTCAAGGTCATCTGTTGAAGCACCAAAGGCAGGAGGAATCTCGTGAAGAGCATTTAAGAAGTCCTCCATGGTGACCTTGATGCTCTCCTCATCCAATTGCTTAGTGAGGTCATCCATACTGATCTGACGGTTTAGGGCATAAGACACCGCACTCTTCACCACCCCCTCCAGTTCTGCTCCACTATAGTTCTTTGTACGTGCCGCTAAAGTTGAAAAAACAACTCAATTCAGTATACTGAAATTTATACCAAAGTACTTTTAAAATGAATACCTCAGCTGAGCTCCTGATAAAGTGTTGACTAAGCAACATTCAGCTTCAGAAAACAAAAAAAATAATAAAATATATGATAATAGTTGGTGTGCAGTGTGCCAGTGGTATTGACTTATTTCTGGGAGTTGATACAGGTAAAACTTAGAACTGAAACATTACCAAAAATCAATATTGAGATCCTCAAATTAAAAATAATTTAAGCTCAGACTAGCACATACTGAGAATACAATTACCAAAATTGAAAAACTTGATCACACTCAAAAGGCAGAGTAAGATAACAAATCTGTACCAAGCTCAGGAAGACTGACATCGGCGGCAAGAAAGGAATTCTCTTTCATCTTGTTGGTGTGTATTTGTAAAATTTGTAATCGACCATTTTCATCTGGGAGATTTATCTCTATATGCACCTCCAACCTTCCCGGCCTTTAAACAAATGAAATATATGGATGCTTAGTGACAAACAAACAGGTTACACTACTAGAAAAGAAAATGATATGTGACATCCAAACCTTTTTCAGGAAAGAATGTCAGGAAGAGAAAGGTACCTGAGTAAGGCTTCATCAAGAAGATCTTTCCTATTCGTCATACCAATAAGCAATACATTGTTTAAAGACTCAACTCCATCTATCTAGTAAACATAACAGCTAGGGTCAATTTCAGCTAAATGCAGTTGGGGTAAAAGAAGTTTGCATAGAGCTTTTCAAGGGAGATTGGGATGTACCTTTGTTAGAAGCTGATTGACTATGCTATCGTGTACTCCTGTACCGTCTCTTGTTGAACCTCTAGACTACATTATCAACATGAGATCAACATCATTACTGTATTTTAAATTGCCATTTAATTAACTGCAAGCGAGCATATGAGAGGCATATATCAACCTTGCAAATTGCATCAATTTCATCAAAAATTATGACATGGAGCTCACTCTGGTCACCTGAAAAAGAATATACATAAAAAGTTTCATGATTATTGAAAATATAAAAAGGGTGTATAACTGTATATAGATAAAATTGGTATGAAGATAAAAATGGGAAGTACCTTTAGTTTTCTGGTCAGTTTCAGCGTCAGCAAACAAATCTCTCACATTCTTTTCTGTCTCTCCGACAAATTTGCTAAGGACTTCAGGCCCGTT
The DNA here is from genome assembly GCA_028095005.1 of Rhynchospora pubera. NCBI lineage: Eukaryota > Viridiplantae > Streptophyta > Magnoliopsida > Poales > Cyperaceae > Rhynchospora > Rhynchospora pubera. The sequence continues at coordinate 144,298,564 of CM051460.1, forward strand.
TACAATCTAGATGGGTTTTCAAAGGAATCAGCAACTTTTCAATTTTCATAGAAAGAGATCAATAATTTGTGGAAAAATAACTTTTCAATTTTCATAGAAAGAGATCAATAATTTGTGGAAAAATAAGTACCTTAGGGTCTTTCCCATTCAACAATTTGCCTATTTGACGAGCCATGAGAGTCTTCCCGGTTCCAGGGGGGCCATAGAGTAATATACCTTTCACATGCTTAATGCCCAATCTACCAACCACAAAAAAAAAAAAATAATAAATAAAACAATGACAAGAAAAGCATTAAAAAAATCAAGCAGTATAACTTAACCTAAAAATTGATACAATATCTGCAGGTTTGCAAAATAATTGCCAAACTTACAACATGAGAGCTACAAATTACCCTCTTTTATCATTTTCTGTGTCCAGATAACCAGCAAGTGTCAATATAGAAATGTATTTTCCAAGTTCTAGGATCATGTAATGTATTTCTCATCTTTTACATAATTCCCATTTGCAGCAATATATTATGTTTTACATAACATGAACAGAATTGACCCGCAATCTAAATATTGTTCTTGTCATTTCATTACCGATTAACAGCATGGGGAGGCAAAAGCCCTTCGAAAAATTAACCCATAATCTAAATATTGTTCTTGTCATATCAGTAAATTCAGAGCTTAACAGAATTAACCCATAATCTAAATATTGTTCTTGTCATTTCATTACCGATTAACAACATGGGGAGGGAAAACCCTGGAGGCAAAAGCCCTTCGAAAAATATCAGTAAATTCAGAGCTTAGACCTCCAATGCCGAGCTTTTCCAAATTAAACTCTTTGTGCTTGAAAAGCTTGCTACTAGCTGCCTCCCTTTGATTTACCATCTAAGTATTTTGACAAAAAAACCACAATATTATTAAAATAATTGCAAAGCCAAGACATCATCAGCCTGAAGTAAAAAATATAAATAAGAAAAATAAAAAGATAAAAACAAGCCTCAAGTCAAGTGAAAAAAACTGGCTGCATGCTCAAAAGGGTAATTTGATTATATTGAGGCTTATTGATGCTATAAATTAGGGTAATAGGATTAATTGCCAGTTCGGAGTTATGTCAATCACAATTGACCGCAAACTACAGGAGAGGATTCTAAATGTCCAAAATATTAGCAGCACCTGTAAACAAAATTAACATGGCACACTGCAACCCTCAGGTGAGGACCAGTTGACATGAATGGCGTCAGCTCACCTTAATTCCTGAATTTGGGGTCGCCTCAAAAATGATGTAGGTTTCTTTTGTCAGGAGTCCTCTATCCAACGGGGTGGCACTTTCTTGGCCTTCAAGCAAAGCTTGATTTACAGTGAATATGTAATTTGTTCCTTGAAATTCAAATGAAGCTCTTTGGCCAGTTGTCATGACCTACAAACAAGTTAAAAAAATAATAATAAAATAAAAAATGCTGACAGTTATACTCCAATAACATATCTCCATAAATTTTGGGCATTATAATCCTTAGCGTTTGCACTGATCCCATGTGCCAGTTTTCCCAATTCCAAAGCCCTATTTAACAATATCAAACATTGCACACACTGATTAATTGTCTTTCGGGCTGTCATAAATTAAGTAAAAGGAAGATTTCCGATTCTTTATCAGTCCATGAAATAAGGCTTCTATCATAAAGGGGTTACCAGGGGTCAACAGGGCCTGGTATTTGTGACAATTCCCCGCTGCAAGTGTGACAAAAAAAATCCCACCTCTTTAATATACTGCCTCTTATAAAAGGAAAATGGAATTTTTATTCATCTGTATAACACCTGTGGCACAGTACACACATGTCAGGTGTGTGTGTTTGCTCTCATCGTGCCCTTTCTTTATAAGCTAAAGAACTTGACTGTATCAACCTATGTTACTTGGGTGCGGGTGCGGGTATCGTATCCGATTCGATGCGGGTGCGGGGATGCGGCATTTTTAAAAAAACTAGGATACGGCAGTGTATATAAAATAATTAAAATAATATATTTTGTAATTTTAAAAACTAATTTATATATTTAATTAATTATTAACATTATATTATAATCTTTCAAAGTTACAATCCAATATTACAAGAGACGTTATTGGCCCAAAGTTATTTGTCCAATATTCAGTCGGCCCAACAATCATTGTTCTTTATCCGGTTTTGAGATGACATATTAGTCCCACAAATTGTATTGAAACTGTATATGAAGGATATATATAGCATTGTTGTTTGATTGACCAGCAACCGGCATGCACGACTGTGCAGCGTGGCACATGCCTCCTTTGGACCCCACCTTACCTTTGCATACATATTTAATATTTATATTATATGTCAAATAAATTCAATTTATCCGGATACGACTGCCTCAATTGCTTCCGACACGCGGATTACACCGTATCTATGACCGTATCCGACGGTCAAATCGAATAAAATATTCAGATGCGCCAGGTGGCGCATCCGGTGCGTATCGCACACGAATCATATGCGTATCAGCGTCAGATACGAATCCGATACGGGATACGACATGGAAATGGCGTGTCCGTGTAACATAGGTATCAACTGGGGAGAAACCACACCATTTTTTTTTTCTTTCGAAAATTGGATGATTTCATATCATCTATGTGAATTAAGGGTGACTAATTGATCATCTCAATTCACAAATTAATTAGTGGCACGATAGATCAGGGTTTAAGAGGAAAATTGGACCAGATTTACCTAAATGGGTTTTCTGCATGCATCAGCAGAAAATTCAAAATCCTTGGTAACAGCAATTTATCTAACTTACCTGGTCAACAAATCTCTTCCGGATGAGTTGTGCAAGTACAACGGCATCCAACTACAAAACCAAGTAGAGATACAGTCAATGACATAATAAATACAAATAATTGAACACAAGATATGAAAAAGTTCAAAGACAGAGAAGAGACTTTACATCTTCATTCCGGTTGCCCTTCTTAACAAATTCAAGCTCTAAGGTAAGAACAGCGAGGTTGAACTTCTCGGGAGGAACAAAACTAAAAGTAATATTGATTAATAAATAGCAGAACAAAGAGAGAAAACAATATTAGAGAAGGTAGGATGACATAAAATAACTTCATACCTGGTAACCGAAATAGAATCGCCAGCTGAAACTTTGGCTTGCCGCCGTTGAATGGCATTTAATGCTATCTGACCATCCCTGATAGCATCATGACCTGTTTTTCTTAGTCAAGGATCACATTTTTGTGGGTACAGCAGTTAATTAATCCAAATAGTAATACAAAGCATTATGCACACATACAAGCTTTACTTTTGACCACTGATCCAATGATATCAGATTCAAAAATTCCATTTTTTTTTTCCTAAGACAACTTCCATCTTCTGTCCTATAACTATAACTGAAACAATTACAGTGCATTTTAACAATCGCCAATGCAGCTGTCCTTTATTGATATAATTTCGTTAACAAAGGTTCAAATTAAGCTTCTCATTGTTCACAATCCTCCTTTAGTGGTGAAACATTCGAAAATTTGAAGGCAAAAAGGCAACGAAGATAAATATGTAACGAAAACAGATCGAGAAAAAGGATATCTGAGGCTGAGAACGAACGACTCTCCGACCAAGGCAAAAGCAAGGTTTAGACCAGGGATCGTGAACCTTCTCACATCGCCAACGGAGCAATACGCGAGATTTGTGAGCGCTAGATCTTGACTTGGCGTGCTCACCACCGACAGGTTCGCCACATATCTCCCCGCCATAATGTCAGCTCGAGAGTAAGCGAGAAAGATCGGATCCGATCGAGGAAAATGAAACGGAACGAGAGGAAGGAGGAGAAATATGGTCAAACGGATCTCTCCAGTATTTCGGAATGAAGAGGTGTGTGTGTGTTTTGTCTCTCTGGAGAAACGAATGATCCGTTTCTTTTTTTTTTTTTTGGAAAATTTGGAATGTCAGACGTAGATGGATATATCCATTTTGAGGAGAATGGAGAGGAACTTTCGCGAGTAAGACTTGCCTTCGCCACGAAGGTGGGTCGGTATTTGTTTTCTTAACCCTTTCTTTTCTTCGTACTTTTACCACCTTGTGTCTTGTGTGACGTGAATTTCATCGTGCATTCGTGCAGCACGACAGCCGGTCAATTTTTAAAATAATTGTACCAATTTTCACCTCGATATAACTTTTTCATATGTTTATTCAGTCCGTGCTGTGCTAATATTAGATTTCGAGTGTTTATTTTGAACAATTCCTTTCTTATAAATTTTCGGAATGGTTTTAAATTTTTGCTTTATCCAGAAAATATAACTGTATGTGAACTACAATTTAAAATTATAGGCTTTGTTTGGATAGGTGTGCGAAGAATGAAAGAAGGAAAGAAGTGGGGAGAAGTATTGAAAAATGTGTAACTTTGTGAAGAGTTTGGATTGTTTATAATTTATTTTTTCGCTTCTTTCTTCTTTCTACCTTCTTCTCAACGCATCCAAACGATGCCATATATCTATCGAGAATAAACATCGAAGCACTTACGATATCATATTGCAACGTACCGAGAATAAACATCTAACATATGTAAGTTGGATTTTTATCGTGTCGTGTTGACACGAATTGATATTTTAAGTGTGTTGTGTCGAGTGAAAAAGTTAGTTATTACACAACACACATTATGACACAAAACTTCTTACTTTGTTTGTACTTTTAAACTACCGAAATTTGTACTTTTCTTCTTTTATACTAATTAATTTGTGCAAATCACCCTCGGAGTAATTATCTTTTCATATCTCCGACAACTTCAAACCAATGCATGACATCGTAAGTCCATACATTCATCTACTTTACAAAAAATACAGCGGTATCCAAGACGGTACACTAAGTTCATTTCAAGATGTGATTGGCATACTCTAATTTTTTTAAAAAAAAACAACAACTCTTATTAATTAAAAAAAATTTACTAATCTTTCTATTTTAAAAAATTCTTAGCTGGCAATCCCTAAAGACAAAAAAAAAAACATATTATAATTTTTACCCTCCAATTTGAGAATCTGGTTCCGCCTAGCATTATTAATATAGTTAAAATTAGTAATTTCAAATCCATTATTTATCCCCTTCGCTAATTTTTTTCTTAAAATTTAGTTCAAGCAATCAGCGATCAAGTTGAAAAGAAAAGGATCACCTTGTTTGAACCTCCTTTTTAGCATCAAAGTATAGGTAGGTTGAATATTGACGTTAGTACAATATCATTCATCCAATAATAATGATTTTATCCAATCTATTTATGCTCTAGTAAAACCTCTATATTCAAGTAATTAAAATTAAAAAAAAATCCCAACTGATTTTATTGCATGTCTTTTCTAAATCCACTTTAATTATAGTTCTTTCTTATTTTCATCTATTTTAGTGGAGTATACAACCTCCATAGCTACTTTAATTCCTATATACTCCGTTTGGATGATGGTGTGAGAATAAGAGAAATAAGAAAAGAAGTATTGGGAAGTGTGTAACTTTGTGAAGAGTTTGAATTGTTTATAATAAATTTACTCCATTATTCTCTTATTCTTAGGGCTCATCCAAACAGAGCCTAAGAAATCCATTGGTCAGGTAACGTTTCGGTAGATCTAACTGTCCTAATTGCTGGGAAAAGAAACGTTTAGGGTGTGTTTGGATGCAATGGAATAAGCCGGGAATAGGGAATAAGAATAAGAAATTTCGGTTTACGTGCTTATCCTTATTCTTATACCATGGTTTTGTTAGTATAGGAATAAGGACCCTTATTCCTTATTCCTATGTTGTTTGGGTTGCACAAGAATAAGAATAAGCACGCAAACCAAAATTCCTTATTCATATTTCCTATTCCCGTCCTATCCAAACACACCCTTAATGTTTTCAGCTCCATCTTATGCATAGATATTAAACAATTGTTCTAGGTACGATGTAATTGCTAGGTAAGATTCCCGATTTTATGTAAACTGTGCTATATATGTTTGAATAATTTCACCAATTTTGCTATTAAGACTAGATCAAATTGATTAGTTTTTTTTTTAAATTGAGCCTCAAAATATCCTTTTTAGCTTCAAAACTAGCATACAATATACCAAATAAGAGAAGAACAAAGGTTAAAAAAAGCTGGTATAATTAATCCTTGGTTTGGATTTACGGCCATGCTTAGCCTATTTGTGTTTCAGTTTCTTTCATTGTTTCTCACAAGCCATCCAGTCACTCAAAATTTGATTCATCTTATAGCATTATATGTTGAATTCAAGCGTAAATGAAGAGCTTTCCAGTGCAATAGATGAAGGAGATATGGTACTAGAGATGAAGCCTGGTATTGTTTCATTGACCAATATTCTGTTAGAGATATGTCCTAGAAACCAATTTTTTTGACTACTTCTATGGTTTTATGTCATTGATGATTTTATATCATTTGTTCCTTGATTTATGCGTTGACAGTTCATTCAAGTTGATGATCTGAATTATAGATCACTGTTTTTCATTTAGTGGTAAATGACAACAATAAATCTAAAACGTCCATAATCTTGATAATTAACAAGGAACATTAATTATCGATAAGATTAGTATGCAAGTTAAGTGATGATTAAGTTCTATAAATCATTGGTTAAGTGTAACCAACTTAATTGCATATGTTTATGTTAATTGAACATAGTACAGGACATGACCCAACGAAATAAATATATGGATTGTGTTATGTGTCATTATTTATTTCGTTATGATTTTGATTCTAAGTTTGAGATATTTATCTTTTCCACATGAGGATAGGTTCAATAAATATCGTCTACCGCTGATTCCCGATAAGGGCTGCTATACGGACGTTATTTATGTTCTCTTGAATTGTGCGGGGAAAAGCTAAATTATCAAGAAAACCGTATGTCCCTCATTAATTTATTTAGTGAGTGACGATATCTGTTTGGGCCCCTTGATGGAGATAGATTGTTTGCTAGCAACTGATACAATTATCTCTAGATCAAGAAACGTATAATCTGCAAGAATGACACATTCCTATCTTGGATTATACGGTGATATCGTGTGACATAAGAATCAAAATAGAGATATACTTTTATTCTCTTATGCAGGATTGAAATGCGAATTGGAAATCATAACGTGTTGCTAGATACCGCTTATGATTATTGGAATTAAATAGCGATTTAACTCCATGTCCAACGTAGCATAAATCCTCAAAGGGTCACACAAAATTGGTGTTTTAACCATGCGTGCATTATTTATTTATTTGCAATATTTGGTATTGCAAAATATGATAAGTTGATTAATTAATTAAATAGCGTTATAGACTGTTATAATTAATTAAATCAAAGAGATCATATATAAATAAATTAATGCATTTTCTAATTCCTAAATAATTATTATTAAGTTAATAATTATTTATTCAACACATATGCATATTAAAAGACTTTAATTAAATAGTTAATTAAAAGTCCAATGGAAGACCAAATTGGGAGCAACAACAAAGGTCCATTTGATGATTGATTAAGTGGACCCATTATGCACAACACAAGGCCCATCAAGGCCCTTATTGTGGCCGGCCATAGAAGGAGGTAGGTGGGATGACAATGTTGTAAATACATGGTAGGTGGTAGGTAGGGTTAGCACACTATATAATGAGTTGTATAGTTACAAATTCACCTCTCCTCTCTCTCCCATAACCTAGCTGCCCCCCTAGTTCCCCCTAGGCCGGCGCCTCCCTCTTCCTCCTCTCCCCTTTGCTCATGTGTTGAGCCCCTTTCTTCCTCAAATAGCATTGTCGATTTGATAGAAAAACGGGTTACCTAGGGATTAGTCTTATCCTCCAAAGCTACCAGCATAGTTTTGTCGAGGATTTGGTTAATACCAAGTGGACTCGAGGAGTTTCGACAAGGAGGCCGAAGGAGCAAGCACCACCTTCAATCAAGTCGTGGTTCAAGCCCCTTGATTACGATATCAAGGAAGGTATACCTTTGAACCCTTTCTCTTGTGTGAATGGCTTAGTACTAGTTCCTTATTTGTGCATGCTTGTTTTGTGGTTAATTAAAAGAATTAGCTATAAAAATTAAAATTGTGCACTTAACTAACATATTTTTCTCAATTGGGGAGCTTCTGTCATAGATGTAGAGAAGGTTATGTATTTTACTACATTTACTATATTAGAGTTAATGGTTAATCTATACTTCTGTACATTAGCATCATGTATGCTTTTTCATACTATAAGATATTACTCCTTGAAAATTTCTTCTCTCAATTTTAATAAAATAAAATTGAAGCTATGTTTTACTCTTTGTCAAAACATAGGGTGAAGAAAGAGATCAAGTGGAGTTTCCCTGCTGTTTTCAGTGTACCGACCTATGAAAGCCAATAACCAACTACGGGCGTGTTTGGATGTGGGCGGAATTGTAAATTTCGGACATTTTATATGCCAAATTTATTATAAACAATCTAAACTCTTTATAAAGTTACACACTTTCCAATAAATTTATGCCTAGGAATTACAAATTTTCTAAATTCCTACAACATCCAAACGGACCCTACAAGATTATCCGCTGGATAGGTTAGTTACAACTGATCTGTTTGGGTTCAATATCCACTTTAGGATGTTCTTGACAGCTTGATGGATAACAGTTTGTAAATTATCACTTATTTGTAGTTCATGAGTAGTCAGATATATCACTATAGGCACAGATGTTAATTTTTTGTAGGTCTTTTTAGAATGTCAATGTTCACAAAAGGGTAATTTGATCAGATATTTCACTAATCAGTATTAAAGTTTTAAAGCTAAACTAAATGAGCCATCGTTGGCATCTCATTCTGATCTTAGGATTTGCCAATCGATTGAACAGTTACATGAAACCTTGTATGCTAATTAGTGACTGTTGCTATAAACACACCATGAAGTTTTACAGGACTACTGGATTGTTTGAGCTTCTAATAATCAAAGTATATGATTATGTATTGAATGTGTTTACTCTGGAGGCCTTAAAATAATTTATTTGCTTTACTATGATTATGTATTGTGTGTGTGTATATATATATTTTTTGTTGTTATTGTTTCTGCTACTGATACAAACTATGGCAATATTTTATATAAATATGAAGGATGAAAGGTAAGTGTTTAGTTATCATTTGTTATTATTAGCATGTCTTTATTTTTTTTTTCTATTGATGTTTGCTAAATTTATTATTCAAAATGAAATTTAGTACATAAAATCATGGTTTAGATATTTGTTTATACTACTGGCTGGTAATTTAGTGCTAATCATTAGTTTTGGTTTGGTCTATATGAAATGATATGATAGTTTTTTGACAAATTAATTTAATTTTTCTTTGTAGATAGAATTTTTATGCTGAAGAGAGGAGGCCTACTACAACGCTCGGTAAAGGAAGTTTCTTATTACCAAAGGATAAGGAGAAAGGAAAAAATGTATTATTGTTGGTACAATAAATTAAGGTTATGAAGAGCTATGTATTAAGGTTTCTTATTAACAAGGTCTGCCTTCTCTATTTTCGTTGCCTATTTCTTATGTTAACTCAATTTTGTTACAATTAATATGTGTTTTTTTATTAAAAAGCAAACTAAGTGAAACATGTGCATTTTATTTATAAATACATCAACAAATTAGTAGCGGTCAAATTGAAAATGACTTCTTAATGGCACCGTTTGGATGCGTTGAGAAAAAAGTAGGAAGAAGGAAGAAGGAAAAAAATAAATTATAAACAATCCAAACTCTTCACAAAGTTACACACTTTCCAATACTTCTTTTCACTTTTTCCCTTCTTCCCACACCTATCCAAACGGAGCCAATGAAACCAACTAGCCCATCGGCTAACTTAGGTTTGAATCCAAAATTTTTCATATTCCTTTCTTTTCGTGTATATATAAATGAATATCCTTTCCGTCTTGCATTCTTTCTTGATTTTGTATGGTGCCAGATGCGACCAACTTCTTACTATGATACCAGGTACCTCTAATTTAAGACTCCGTTTGGATAGGTGTGGGAAAAAGGGAAGAAGTGGGAAGAAGTATTGGGAAGTGTGTAATTTTGTGAAAAGTTTGAATTGTTTATAATTTTTTTTCTTCCTTCTTTCTTGTTCCTCCTTCTTCTTTCATCCAAACGGAGGCTAAGGTCATGAAGAACTACGTACCAAGTACCAATAAATGAAGAGCCTGCTCTAGCTTCAACAGTCAGTTTTGCTAATATTTTTTCATTCCTTTTTGGTCAGTATATGTCATGCTTTCCAACTTTTGAGTCGTGTACCTTTTGCACGTTGCCTCTGAACAAGGAAAAACACCAAAAGAAACTACATACTTGATTTTTGTATTTCAATTGAAATCAATGTTTTTAATACCCTATCGGCTACCGGAAATTTCCGATAAAACCGGGTACCGGGTCAAGATCCGGTAGGGTAAGATGCAAAAAATCCGTCGGTCAAATATCGGGAAAAACCGATCAAAAACCGGAAAAATCGGAAAAACCGCTGTATCAGTTCTTACCAGTCTGTAGTTTTTAGTTCCTTTTTCTCTAGGTTCCTTCCTTTCGGTCTTCTCGAAAAAAATTACTTTGGGGCCGTTTGGATACACAAGGAATTTGGAAAATTTCCAATTCCTAGATATAAATTTATTATAAACAATCCAAATTCTTTACAAAGTTACACACTTCCCAATAAATTTATGCCTAGGAATATGAAATTTCCAAATTTCTTAGCGATCCAAACGGCCCCCTTTCTTTCTTTCCGATTTCGCTAAGAGAGAGAAGACATAAAAAGTTTTACCTAGGGCACCGTTTGGATGCGTTGAGAAGAAGGTATGAAGAAGGAAAGAAGGGAAGAAAAAAATTATAAAAAATCTAAACTCTTCACAAAGTTACATATTTTCCAATACTTCTTTCCACTTCTTTCCTTCTTTCCACACCTATCCAAACGGAGCCTAGCTTTTTTTCCTTCCCATTCTTTATTCTGGCTAAGTTTGTCAAGTACATTCCCTTCACCTTTTCGATTTTCTTTTTCTTTTTTGGTAAAGAGGAATCTGAAACAATTGTACCTTGATTACAAGTACATTTAATGGGCTCGTACATAGGTACCTAATTGATTTGATCTTTCATGATTTTTTTTTTATTCTTATAGCTTTCCCACTTGCTAGAGTGGCGTAGGAAAATTGCCTAGATAGGATAATCATATTCAGTAACTAAGATACCGTTTATCAAAAAAAAATAATAATAATAACTAAGATACCTGCCGATCAATAAAGTCTAATAGTCTATCTATGAGTATAAATTTTTACTCTCTTTTATTACAAAAAAATGTCAATAGATTGAAAACAGAAAAAAAAAAAAAGCATTAGGTGTCAAAAAGATGTAATTGACTTAGTTTGTGGTTTTGTTCCATACTTTCATCTTGTTGATTATACCACAAAACATTGACTTATATATATAGGCTCCGTTTGGATGCGTTGAGAATAAGGTAGGAAGAAGAAAGAAGGAAAGAAATTTATTGGGAAGGGGTAAATTTATTGAGAAGTGTGTAACTTTTGTGAAGAGTTTGGATGGTTAGAAATAAATTTATTGGTAAAAAGTGGTTATTCCTTATTCCTTATTCCGATAAAAAGCCATCCAAACGGAGCCATATATAGTAATCAAGCAGTACTAGTAAATGTAGTTTACTTTTATTTTCAATGCAATGGATGCAAATTATTTGCACTTTGATAATGTAAGAATATTTTTAATTTGAACACCATTATGGTTTAGGAATCTATATGTACTTTTCTATATACTAGTGGTCTTCTCGCGCGTTGCGCGATCTATTTTTATTTTGATATTTTCTTTATATTTTATTCATTCAAGAGAACATATAATTAGTTGTGTTGCACGATAATTTTTAACGTGGTATATATTTAATAGTACACAATCGTTTAAGATCATACTTAAATTCCGAATAAAAATACAATAATTAATTTTTTTGCAACACAATGTCTGTCATAATATGTGCGACATTTTTCATTTTCATTGATTGTGTATGATGTATAATTTTTTAAATTATTTTTATAAAGGCAAATAAAAAAACATAATAATAAAAAAGGTTGAATCACTATTATTAGTGCCCACGGGCTTTTTCCTCAAAAAAAAAAAAAAGAATCAGTATTATTAGATTTCTTATAATCTTTTAAAGAAAACATGTAAATTTCGGAGGAAAAAAAATTAGAACGTGATTGATACCATCTAAAACTCCTTTGGACTATTCAAATAAAAAAAAATGTGGTTCATCCTTAAAGAAAAAGGGTTTCATTGATGGATACACATGATTTTTAAGTGTTTTTTTTATTTGAAAGCCGTAGGCAGATTAAAAATAAAAAAGAGTCCATACAATAAAAAATATATAAATTTAAAAGTGGGAGGGGTCTAGCACAAAGCGGAGGATTTTTTTTTTTTTAAGAACTTTCTTGTGGGCCTTTCATTACCAAAGAGAATTAGTCACAGGGTACAAATGGGAAAAGTATAACCAGTAAAAGCAACTCGCCTAATCCTATCTACCAAATCATTAATAAAAGCTCTCCATTCTGCCGATGAAGTTGAAACTTGAAACCTCCCCTACAACCAAGACCTTGGAGCGGGCCCCACTTATCTTTTTTCATGATTTCTCTACACGTGGGTGGTCAGAGGAGGGTAAAAACATAAGCTAAAAAGTAAAAACATATTCTCTACACGGGAACTTCTGCGACAATTGTTATTTCACAATCTGAGTGGCTGCAATAAAAGATCCGATCAAATTTACTGTATTAAGAACTGTTCGCTAATAGTGTCGGATCCGGGTTCTAAACCCGGATCCTCACTGGAAATTAATATATGTTTGGATGTTTGTATGTTTCATATATTTTTTATATTTTAGATAATTATATTATATGACGTCATTCGGTTTTTGAAACCGGTACAGCTGGTAAACCGGTAAAATTCTGTATCCTTCGCTTCACCGGTTTGATGTCCGATACGGTATTAAAAACATTGATTGAAATTTTGACTTGTTGCTATTGAGATTGAAATCCTGAATCCGGATCTATTATAATCAAGTCAGTGCCCTTTATTTCCGATTTCAAATGGTACACCATGCATAAAATTTTTATTTGCAGTGTACAGAGATGGTGAAAAAAAAAGAGGAGAAGAAGATGAGTGGTAAGTGGTAACAGCTCCTCCGTGAAGTGTTACTTTGTGCGTAGTGATTTGTTCTGGAACAGAGATGGAGCTAGTATCTATTGTTCATGATTTTAGTATGTAAATTTTGACTTTTAGCACTGAATGCCTGAATGATGATATTTTTCCAAAAATCTTCAGTTGTCATAATGTTTTGTAATCAACTTTAGAATACCAATTATCGCGTGAAGCGCGTAACAATGGCTAGTGTCTACAAAGTGGCGAAGCCATATTCATTGGGTGTGTTTGGATGGGTGTGGGAAGAAGGGAAGAAGTGGGAAGAAGTATTGAGAAGTGTGTAATTTTGTGAAGAGTTTGGATTGTTTATAATTTTTTTTCTTCTTCTTCTTCCTTATTCTTCTTCTTTCTTCCAACAATCCAAACACACCCATTAATACAGGGTGCAATGTCACTGATGAGTGGATTTTATATGCATATTCATGTACCATTTTGTCTCCAAACTAAATCAATTGCCTTGAGTTTACATAGCTTACATAGTTTAGATGAGTTTAGATTAGTTTAATTAGAGTTTTGTGTCAAGAATGAGTTACTACCATAGTTTCTAATTTTATTGCAGATTCTGGACAAGAAATGACTTGGATGAGTCCATAAAGTCGAAGAGCTCGTTCTAAGCTTTCCAACGGATCTTGAATCACCTCAAACAGAGTTCGGATGAAGGAGATATGCTCAAAATACTGACAGGACGCAGTGCTGACATTTTCCTGCGACCCGCTGAAAGTCCCAGCGGCCCGCAGGCCTGGAACTGCCAGATTTAGCAGAATCGCCCGATTTAGCAATTCTATATTTGGATGGCGGTTTCTACCGACTCCAGGTGCATCCAGAGCACGTCTTCAGTTATTTCCAGCGTTTCTACACCTTCCCAATGCCTATTAAAGACCTGTTTGAGGGGGTTTTGAGAGGAGAACAAGAAGGAGACCAAATCCAAGGTCAAGTTAGGGTTAGACATTGAGTTATTTGAGAGTTAGGTCTCAAGTCCAGAATGTGGCAACGCCAAGCAAGTTGATTGCGACAGCAAGAGACGTGTTTGATAGGAGATTTCGACACACGCAAGAGCAATTGGTTGTAATCTTTCCTTATTCTCATTTTCTCTTGTGTTTGTATGATGTCTTTTAGTTGTTGATTGTTTGTTCTAGGGCTATGGTTGTAAACTCAAACTCTTAGTTGTTGATTGCATGTTTATTTAGTTTATTTGATATCTTTATGTTTTATACCTAGCTTGAATTGCTTGAATTGATTATGCCATGATTATCTAAGTAGATTTGTTTACACCCGTTAAGTAGAGCTCGCTTAATTGCTAGGTGGTTAAGTCCAAATAAACTTAGATTATTAGGCATGATTATGATTAACATGAAGGTTGTAAACTGAAAGGTTAAACCAGGACTAATTAACGAGAGTTAAGTCCTTTCCAAGAGTGAAAACTCAAGGATTTCATAGGTTAGAATGGTATAAACTTGTAGAAACTAGACCAAGAAACGATAGTTGAAATCTAGATTCTATACGAGGAAATTGGGTTAATTAATTGATAACCAGACCTAAACGAGAGTTTGATCTAGGACCTTAATTAAGCCATTATCCCTGCACAATTATCAACTGAATTAAGTCAATTTGCATTCAAATCGCTAATCCTAGCGGGCCGCTGAGTGAATCAGCGAGGTTGTCTATGCCCGCCAAGTAGCCAGCGACCAGTCTAATAGATTAGCGACCTAAGTTCTTTTAGCGGGCCGCTACGAGAGTCAGCGGGCCGCTGGAACTGGGACTAAGAAGAAGTGTTAGCAACCAGAAACCCTAGAATTTCGTGACTTGTTGAATCTCTCTCATTAATTCTTGTTTTGACCTTGAACTAGACTTAGGATTTAGACTCACCAACAACCCTTGAATTATTAAGAGTTAAACCGTCTAGCTAGTTTAGTAAAGTAAAAGACTAATATTCCAACACCGTCCCTGTGGATTCGACCCTCAAGCTGTTCTACAAACGATTAGATCGGCAGACACGAGGTTTTTATTTTGAGACTTGGTTCCCCTTCGATCAAAATTGGCGCCGTTGCCGGGGACGGTTTGCTCGAATATTGGTATTTTGCTTTAGTAATTTAGCATAGACACCCTTGTATCCTTGTATCTTACTTATTTTGTCTTATCTTAAAAAAAAAACAAAAAAATTCTATCACCATGTTTCCTTCTTTTCAGGTACGTGAGCAAGAGGCGGAGGATAATTGGAAGGAAATCAACCACATGAATAGGCAATTTGGACTTAATGCGAACATGAGTGAATTTGAGCGTGCTTTTCACACCGTGCAAAACACGATCAATAATGCATGTGGAGACAACCAGAACTTCAGCAGCCACATCGGATTCGACGAACCTTTTGACTGTCAAACTAACCGTTCGAGATTCCTATGGAGGGAACCTGAAGCACAAAACATGACTGCCAGTTTTTCCCACACCTCATCCAAACGGAGCTTACAAGATTTAATTAAACTAGAAAAGGAACCCACCCAAATCGGTGGGTAAATTAGAGATTAGAAAATATTACGTATGACCTCTATTTCTAAAATAAAAAAATAGTTATTATTTTAATGAAGTTTTTCATATTTTTTTGGTGCTCTTTCAAATAAATTGCACAATCAATCCAACAATATATTTTGTTTACTTTGATGAGTGCACAACCAATCTAAAAAATAAAAATAAAAATCTTTTTATTAAAAATGAAGAGCTTGTGAACTTTTATCCATCGCCAACATACAGTCATTGGTTTAAACGATTGATGACTGAGATTGCATAGAGTAAACAATTATTTATACCTTTCGCTTAATTATTTTAGCCCTTGAATAAGTACTTTTAAAAGTAGTAGAGATAGAGATAGAGATACAATCGTTCATGTTTGAAATCCACCAGACAATCAGATATACTCTAAACATTCTCACAACAATCATTAATTTATCTTCTATCCTCACTGGGTTGCATCTTACTGCCATTAGTTTATGTATTGAGGTCGTTTGGATTGCTTAGGAATAGGAAAAATAGTTTCTTTCTAAACATCCAAATAAGTTAGGAATAAGGAGAAGAATAATTTCTTCCTAGGAATAACTTCTTTTTAGGAATAACATTTTCCAACAATTATATATACATAATTTCAACAAAATTAGCTAAATACTAATAACTAAATGAAATTTTATGTGCTATTTAATTAGTACTTTATTTAATATTAAAATAATAATTTATTTAAATTAATATCAATTTGCTTATTTCTAACTCACCATCCAAACAACATTTTCTTATTCCCGGAACAACATCTTCCCACTTCTTCTTAAAGGCTCCGTTTGGATTTCATTTGGGAAGAAGGGAATAAAGGAATAAATTTATTATAAACAATCCAAACTCTTCACAAAGTTACACACTTCCCAATACTTATTCCCTTCTTCCCACACCTTATCCAAACGGAACCAAATTTACACATTTTCTAATATTTTCTTTCTAAAATCCTTATTCCTTATTCCCATATCATCCAAACGGCTCTTAGATATTAAAAGGTATTGCATAAGACGCAAGTATAATAAATATAATAATCCCAATTTAGAATGGAAAAAAAAAACTTGCCAATATATTCAATACCAACTTTTTAAGTTCTCAATATAATTTTGGAGGAATTTACGAACGTTAGAAGGCGGAATATAGAAAGGGCCGGAGGCCAAAACACAGTCATAATAAATTATGAGAAACGATAAGTACCATCTACAATTTTGTCACTGTTTGAACAAAATAAACACATAAAATATATAAGGTGAACATATAAAAACAAATAAGTTTTTCCATCCTTGTTCAGATTTTTATATGCATATTCAATTTATTTTTACTGAACTTATTTGTTTGTATGTGTTCATTTTGATCATTTTTACGTGTTCATTTTATTCAAACGCTGACAAGCGACGGCAAAATTGCAGCTAAGGGTGCCAAATTGGGCTTTCCGCTCCTTGTTATTTAGGGTGTGTTTGGTTGGAGTGGGAATAGGGAATATGAATGAAAAAAAGTTTATTCCTTATTTCTTATCCAAATTCCTTGGTTTTGTTAGAATATGGATAAGGGCCCGAATAAGTCCAAATTCCCTATTCCTTAGTTGTTTGTTTTTCACCGGAATAAGGAATAAGGGGCTTATTCCCTATTCCCACTCTAACCAAACACACTCTTATAATTTACGTATAATTTCAGTGTTATTTTAATAAAAACACATGTATATTAAGCAATTTGACTCCCTAATACCAAAAAAATTACAAATTAGCCCCCAATAGTTTATTCCTGGCTTTCCCCCTGATTATGACACCTAACATTAAATGTGTACCAAGTCATCCGCAGTTATAGATTTCTCTTTTGAAGGCTAGGCGTGAGAACCACACCAGCAGAATTTATCATAACAAAATAAAGATTACAAGATATTTACAATGAAGAATAAAGAGAAAAAAAAACCAGACTACATGTAAATAAAAATCGAAAAAATAATAAAACTAAAAGGAGCAATCTGTAAGTATGTGAAGTCCAAAAGTAGTACCCACTTCTATTTCTTCTATTTATCAACAATCCCGGTATAGTGATTGACAGCCGCTGTCAATTTCTAAAAAATAATAAAAATCCCGGTATAATGGTATTGCTAGAAAAAACCAAATACCTGGGAATTTTTTTGTTTATCCGAATACATTGTCGCCGGGAAAGGATTTGAGCTCCAATCTAAAACTATACTGGGTCACGAACGGGAGATACGAAGCAATACTTCTCGTAGGAAATTCTCACGAACCACGGGAGTGCAATGACGACGAAGCTCGTCCCAAATCACCGGTCCGCCTGAGAAGGCCGGCGATAAATGGTTTAGTGGAATTAGAAATCACAAAGAAATGCTAGATAGCAAAGTGGAACTCAAAGAGCCCAAAGGGAAATTTCATTAATTAATCAACTATCCTTTACAATAACAAGCACCCCTTTATATAGGAGGCGGCGCCTTGGACTACGAGTCAGTACATTTTCAGAAATACTACCCTAAAATGGAAATTTACAAAAAAAAAGAGAAAAAATATAAAATTACTAAAATAGTAATGTCCTAGACTAAAAATAGTCCTCGTCAGATTCTGAGTTAGGTTCGGATGAGATTCAGTTCGCGTCGTGCTCGGATGCAACATCCCTAGATACCCTCGGAAGAGGTCTCGGTGAGATACCCTCGGGTGAGGGTGAGGTCTCGGGTGAAGTACCCTCGGGTTAGAGACCTGTAGGTGAGGTACCCTTTCGGATTGGGTTCGCATTATACTCGAAATCCCAAGATATCTCGGAAAGCATGAGGTACCCCAACATACTTCGGGAGAATGACTCGCATCTTGTTCAGATTGAACAATCCAAAAGACCTTGGGTGAATTACTCGCGTCATGCACCAGTGGAATTACCACGAAGTACTTCGGGTGAAGGACCCCGAAATATCTTCGGTGAATATTTTTTTCGTATTGCGTCAAGCTTCCGGGGTTGAGCAAAGCTTGACCTCAAACTTGCATTTTCATTAGAGTGCTTATGAAGATGATGAACATCGAACACGCTAGAAATGGACATGATTTCGGAAAGCTTGAATCTGTAGGCATCCTTATTGAACTTCTTTAGGCTCGGACTTCGTCGAGACTTGCAACGAGTAAACTTATTGTAATCACACCTCGGGTCATGATCTTTACTCGCGAAGACCCACATGAGCTCGAGAATCTTCAGATTCGAGCACATGGGAGTATATATTCCCTGCAGGTCGCGAGCATGTGTTGTAGCCTTTCTTGAACCCGAACTCGGGTCTCTTATTGGTGGTGGGTTGAGAGGATCTCGGGTGATGTGCTCGCAGTTCACAAAGAGAGAAGAAGGTAACGATGAGCGATAGATCGCGTGGTGGCATTCAAATTTATCTCTCGGAGTGTCACGTGCCTCGAGCGTAGTTAGCTGGTTCGCAGTTTGATCAAGAAATCTCGCTTAAGTACTTTTGGGTTCGGTTGTAAAAATGGATCACTGTACTCTGATTTTAAAGTGGTGTTGTGAGTATCGTGCAAAGTTTCAGTCTTGAAAAGTTCTCGGGCGATGAGCTCACAATATGTTGGAGGGTCGAGAGGACCTCGCAACGAAGTCACTTGAGCTGGCATCGATGTCACCTGAGTTCGTAGCATTTTCGAGATATCACGCTTCAGTGCTTTTGGG
This sequence comes from Rhynchospora pubera, assembly GCA_028095005.1. Lineage (NCBI taxonomy): Eukaryota > Viridiplantae > Streptophyta > Magnoliopsida > Poales > Cyperaceae > Rhynchospora > Rhynchospora pubera. The sequence continues at coordinate 144,317,942 of CM051460.1, forward strand.
CTCGGCTGCAAAAATGGATCATTATAGTCTGACCTCAAGGCCATGTTGCATGTCTTCGATGTTGAGGTTGAGGTAACACAAGGAGAGGGTAAGGGCTCGAAGGTGAGATCACTTCGGGAAGCATCCTTCTTGCTTATTATGACTAGACCCAAGTTGAGATCAACCTCGTGGACCTTCTCTTCATATGAGGAAACTTCGTAGATAGTCTCGTGAGTGACCAGACTTTCCTCTCCAGTGTCGATGTCAACTTCGTGGTCTTGCTCTTCATTGCCAAGGTCAACCTCGTGGATCTTCTCTTCGCCTAAGTTAACCTTGCAGACAACCTCGTGAATATCCACGGTGTTGCTCAAGTTAGTTGAGATCGGTATGCTACAAGAGGCAGACGAGTTGATGCTTGGAGAATGTCTTGGTGCGTTGAGGTGTTTCGAGGTCTCGGTGTAGGCTCGGATTGGTTTAGATATAGGTATTGTGACCACAGTTTGAGCTCGGTTCGGTGTTGGCACATCGGTAGAAAGCAAGTTGTGACCTAGGGTTCCTTTTTCCTCTATGGCTTTAACCTTGGGTTGGACTTCGGGATGAACCTCGGGTTGAATCTCGGGATGAACCTCGGGTTGAATCTCGGGGTGAACCTCGGAACCTTTGTGGAATGTGTTCACTGACATCGCAGTCGAGGTATATGTCGAGCCGCGAGATTCAAGATGGATTGTGCTCGGATTGGATGGCGAAGCGAAGGACTTTGTAGCCACGGATTGGATTCAGCTCGCGGTTGGTACAATCCTCAGAGGCAATATAGGACTTCGAGCTTGTTGTTGTTCTACTGCCTTTGCCTTGGCTTGGGCCTCAGGGAGGTCATAGAAGGTTTGCACAACAAGTGCGTCTCGGATCGAGTCACGAAGTCCATGGAGGAATTGAGTAACTCGTTGATCCTCGGTCTCGTTCAATTGATTGCAAGCCTCCAGCTGATAGAATTCGCGGGTATACTCGTCCACACTCCTTGATTCTTGTCTGAGTGACTGAAACTGTCGAAACAGTGTCTCTCGATAGTTTAGCGGTAAGAATTTCCTGTTCATCTCGCGTTTGAGTTCGTCCCAGTCATTGAGAGGTGGAAGGTTGTCGAGATAACGACGATACTTAAAATTCTGCCACCAAGTACTCGCTTGCTCTCGAAACCGAATGATAACTGAGGACAAACGCTTCTGAGGGGGAATTTCTTGTAACTCGAAAATCTCTTCTACTGTGTGCGTCCAATCGAGGAACTCTTCGGGCTTGAGCCTCCCAGTGAAGTCAGGAATCTCAACTCGGAGATCTTCTTTCCAGTTACAATCTCTGGTGTTGTCTCGACCTCGGATGTCAGGATTATAGGGGTTCAGAATGGAGTTACGGGCTTGATCTCGGGTGTCAAGAATATAGGGGTTCGGAATGGAGTTACGAGCTTGATCTCGGGTGTCAAGAATATAGGGGTTCGGAATAAAGTTACGGGTTTGATCTCGGGTGTCAAGAATATAGGGGTTCGGAATGGAGTTAAGAGATTGATCTCGGGTGTCAAGACTATAGGGGTTCGGAATGGAGTTAAGAGATTGATCTCGGGTGTCAAGACTATAGGGGTTCGGAATGGAGTTACGGGCCCCACCTCGATCATCATTAGGGTTTAAGCGCCCCATGAGTGTTGTAATCAGTTCTGTATGACGCGTTGCGGCGTTGGCGGCGGCGTCATTCATGCGTTTAAGCGCAGCTTCGTGGCTCTTCTGCATCCGTTCAAGAGCGACGATGATACTAGGGTCGGCCATGAATTCCGGCGAGAAGATAGAAGGTGAGGGTGGTAGAAATAGGTGGATTGCAGCGATCGGCGACAGCGGTCAGCGGAGATACTACTTCACGCACGCGCGAAGGTGGATTGTCGGACGACGGTCAGTGGAGATACAGCTTCACGCAAGCGCGAAGGTGGATTGTCGGAACCTGTGCTCTGATACCACTTGACGACGAAGCTCGTCCCAAATCACCGGTCCGCCTGAGGAGGCCGGCGATAAATGGTTTAGTGGAATTAGAAATCACAAAGAAATGCTAGATAGCAAAGTGGAACTTAAAGAGCCCAAAGGGAAATTTCATTAATTAATCAACTATCCTTTACAATGACAAGCACCCCTTTATATAGGAGGCGGCGCCTTGGACTACGAGTCAGTAAATTTTCAGAAATACTACCCTAAAATGGAAATTTACAGAAAGAGAGAGAAAAAATATAAAATTACTAAAATAGTAATGTCCTAGACTAAAAATAGTCCTCGTCAGATTCTGAGTTAGGTTCGGATGAGATTCAGTTCGCGTCGTGCTCGGATGCAACATCCCTAGATACCCTCGGAAGAGGTCTCGGTGAGATACCCTCGGGTGAGGGTGAGATCTCGGATGAAGTACTCTCGGATTAGAGACCTGTAGGTGAGGTACCCTTTCGGATTGGGTTCGCATTATACTCGGAATCCCAAGATATCTCGGAAAGCATGAGGTACCCCAACATACTTCGGGAGAATGACTCGAATCTTGTTCAGATTGAACAATCCAAAAGACCTTGGGTGAATTACTCGCGTCATGCACCAGTGGAATTACCACGAAGTACTTCGGGTGAAGGACCCCGAAATATATTCGGTGAATATTTTTTCGTATTGCGTCAACTCCACAGATGTAGCGGCGCTGCGGCCGCGGCTTCGCAATTTCCATTCACTTCACGAACTCAAACAGGCATCTAAACATCCAGTACTAAGATCCCGCGGTACAACGTACCACAAAACCAAACCAAGTTTAGAAGCAAACACCGCCACCCTACCCTCGACATAAAAATCTCCGACAAATCACGCGACATATCAAACAATCCCCACTGACAATCATACCCCACACGCGCCAATTCCTCGCTCTTTTACTCCCAACCCTGATATACCACGCCGACCAATTCCACCCGCACCCCCGCTCCCATTCGCTCGCGTGTCACGACCCGATTGGTCGCGGAACTGCATCCTCTGGATGGCCATCCATGGATGGTTTTCGATCTCAGCCATCTGATTTAATCTCAATGGCTATAGATACCCCGTGCATGATACCTGGATTGATAGGCCCGAAAAGATCTAACCGTTGAGATTAAATCGGACGGCTCGGATCAAAAGACGTCCACTGGATGGTTGAATACAACCATCCAGAGGATACTCTCCCGATTGGTCGCGTCCGAGAAAATAAGGGCTTTCTGTCCCGAAAACAAACCCTTCCTATTAGAAACCGAGTGCGTATCTTTAGAAAGGGCAAACGAAAAAAGCCCCTCCGCCTCTAATCTAATCTAATCACCCATTTTTATTTTTCTTTTCTTACGATAACCTCCTCCTGCCTCTCTCTTTGGCCGTCGACCCGTTAATCCAAAGCACCGACCTCCGCCTTCTCCTAATCGCCTCCGCCTCGCCGATTCATTCCAATTCAACCACTAAACCGTTTCCGATTCCTGCATCCGCTCCACTTTCCTTTTCTTTCGCCTTTCCTCTCCAAATCCCCAAACAATCACTGAGAAAAAGGGGAGAAAAAACACCAAAAATTCAAATCAACGCTTCTCCCTCCAAACAACAACCTCATCTACCTCGAGATTTTTGCACTATACACCAATCGCATCCTGCGTTTACCCAACGGCCGAATCTCTTCCCAATCGGTGCTTTTAGGTGGGTTTCTCAGACCAAAAACACCATTACTCGTTACTTGATCGTTTCTCAACAAGGACTGAGTATCTCTCCTTGTTCGCCATGTGTAATTTTGCCTTCACTAGTCGTTTTGAATTCTAGGGTTTCGATTCTGGCTTTCTTCGCTTGTTGTGTCGTTGCTGCGCGTCCTCTTTCACGGATCCATGCTTTAGTAGCCTGATCCGGCCGCTTGAACTGCTTAATAACAAACTAAAATTTTTTAAGGTCATATAGATTGGATTTGGTTTTGACTTTTGGTAAACGCCTTGCGCTGATTGTAATTGATCTTATTAAGCTTAGTAGCAGCAAATTGCACACTCAATCATTCCTTTCTTCTTCTTCTCTTGCTTGCATTTTGATCTTAAGCAATATATATTGTCTTCTGAGTTTTACTTTATACTCTTATTGTTGAGTGATAGATAGCAGTGAGCTCTGTTCTTAAGTGAGGAACATCACAATCAAACTTGAACTGATAACATTCCCTCTCACTTGCCATTTGATCAGGGAGCCTCGTATTCATGTGGAATGGCCTTCTATAAAAACTCAGACAGCAAGATGGATTCTGGCTATAATTTAAATGAGACGGCGGAAGGAGGACCTCTAGTGGACGCTGATATAGATGCCAACTCTAGAGACTGGAACCTAAATGAGAGAGCTGACGACGCATACCTGAGTGATGGCAATGCAGATAATGCTGTTCTTCACCACTCGAGTAAAGCAGACCAATCTGGTGCTTGGGATTCAACCTATTGGAAGGAATCTCCTTCCATGTTCAGTTTGAGAGAAGAAGATATGGATGGGGGTGCAGACCATTCAGCTGTGCCAGCTGATGAGATGCTCTCGGATGAGTACTATGAACAGGATGGTGAAGAGCTGAGTGACTCTTACCGTGCTGGGCCGAACAGACCAAGTACCTCTGGCTCGATGCTGCCACCCAAGTCAGCCTCTGCTCGACAGAATCCTTCAAAGAGGTCTAGACCATCTAAGAAGTATAGCGAGTATGAAGATGATGATGATTTTGAGGATGAAGCAGATGGTACATTTTTAGAAACTAAAAGTTGTATATCTGGTCGGTACAGTTGCAGGGGTGGTCTGTGCGGACCTGACATGCAGTACCGGGCCTTTTTGATTAAAAAAAAAAACAAAGGAATAACATAAAAAGGAAATTAAAAACAGAAATAGATGCCATCTGAATTGGCTCAAGCTTTGATTCGTCTGGTTAATATCCTGGATAGTCATCCTTGAGCATTGCAGTGACATTATTTATCTAATTTACTCTATTCACTCTATTAATACACAGCTCAACAACTTTTTATTTCAGAAGATGATCCTGATGATGCTGATTTTGAGCCAGATTCTAGTGAGACGGCCAAAGGTGCAAATAAGGTTGGTTCTACTAATACATATATCATACCCTACTTATTATCATTTCATTCCCTGAGCTCCTTTCTTGCATGCTTTGGAGTTTAATTGTAACTTGCTTATTTATTTACATTTTTTTTGATGATTGTTCTTGCTGGGTTTCTTTTCTAGCCTACCCCAACTTGTTTGGGACAAAAGGCTTAGTTGTTGTTGTCATTGCCAGTTAAATATGTGTAGACACTGAACTGAATGCCACACAATTCATTTGGATACATTTGAATTCCTTTAGCATTTGTTTTTCAATTTTCTCTTTTGTTGTTTGAAACTATATATACAACTATCAGCTTACCATGGAACAGATTTCAACAGTCAAACTTGTCTTCTCTTAGTCTTAGCTATTTTCCTTTTTTCCTCATACAGTATCGGATATTCTGCTTAATTTTGAGAGCCTACAAGCTTTCTTATGATGCCACAAGCACTCAATTAACAAATCAACATCTGGTTTTAATGCTGTTTTAATTTTCCTTTCCCTCTACATATGATTTTATGCATTTTCCATAGGATAAACTCTCGAGTGATGATGATTTCATCAACGATGAAGGAGAAGAAGAAGATGAAGACGATGAAGAAATCGAAATTTCAGAGGATGATGATGATTTTATTGAAACCAAATGGCGGAAGCTTTCCAAGCCTACAAAGAAAAGGGAGAAAAAACCACCTGTGCGCAACCAGAAAAGACGGGGAATGTATATGTCCGATGAGGAATATTCAGATGATCAGAGTGATCATGATCGTGGTCACAAGGTGAAGAAACCCCTCCAGTTCCCCAAGAAAGCTGGGGGGCGACCAATTATTTTGAATGATGGGCCGAGAATGTCTAGTAGAGCAGCTCGAGCATCAAAGAAGATCTCATATGTGGAAAGTGAGGAAAGTGACGACAGTAGTGAAGAGAAGCTTAAAAAGGCTCAAAAGGTTGCCCTTGTTCCTTTAGAACTGATCAATTTTGTATTTTTGTTTCGTATTAATGATAACATCGTACTGTACTACTACCTGTTTAAAGTACATTGATAAGCTAGGTAATGTTTTGAGTGGTAAAATTTGCATTTGGTATACATTACAAAAACAAAACAACCAAGGGCTATTTCACAGCCTGCTGTTTTTTTTGGCATAGCGTTTTTACCCATACAAGCACCAGTCCTGACCAGTACAGGACTCTGGTAATATGGTAATAGACTGAATCACACTCTATTTGGTTTACTCGATTAGCTGTGATGTTGGCTGTAGACAATGATGCTTTGAAACCTACTCTCGACAGAAAGAAGAGATGTGACATGTACATGTGCAAAACAAAAACAAAAATGGCAACAAAATGAAATAAAAATATAAGAAACTATAAGTAGTCCAATATATTTTGTATTATAATACAAAATGGTATGATTGAATCTAATAAAGAAGTTTCATTTCTTTGTTGATTAATGTTCCATAATGTTCAGAAAGAGGAACTTGAAGAGGATGACGGGGAAGTTATTGAAAGGGTTCTGTGGCATCAGCCAAGGGGCACTGCTGAGGAGGCTATGCGGGACAACCGACCAACTCAGCCTACTGTTCTAAGCACTTTCTCTGACTCTGACCCTGATTGGGAAGAAATTGAATTCTACATTAAATTGAAAGGCCAGTCGTATCTTCACTGCCAATGGAAATCATATGCTGAACTCCAAACTGTAAGTCCATTTTCTGTACTCAAGTATAATTGATTCTGCTTGATGTACTACCTTCCAACTGCATGGTTTTATTCTTTTGGCCTTAAGGATCAGGGCTAAATTAGGCCTTTCGTATAGACCACTGAATCCAAATATTCACGGAATTAAGGTGGTAAATGCTACTCCAACAGGCATATTATATTTCCTGTACATGACCTTAGCTTTACTGGAACATTTAGGTACTGCAATCTAATGTTACCTACAGCTGGCAAAGTATTATTGTTTGCTTTCACTTTTTAAAAATATTACAATTTTTTAAATGACAGCTTAGTGGATTCAAGAAAGTTTTAAACTATATAAAGAGAGTTGGTGAAGAAAGAAGGTACAAAAGGAAATTGTCACGTGAGGAGGTAATAACTGCAGTGTCTTTTCCCTCTGCCATGTTTGTTCTTTAAAAAATTTCTCAAAAATGTTCTAAATTGATATAGTCTTGTTACCTTCTAGGCTGAGGTTCATGATGTGAGCAAAGAAATGGAGTTGGATCTTCTCAACAAATATAGCCAGGTTTTTGCCTTTCCCTTCATCTCAAGTGTTTCTGCGAGTCATACTTTTTTCCTGTTATTTTACTGGTTTTGTCCATCTTAATGACCATGCAATATTCAGGTGGAAAGAATATTTGCAGATCGAATCAATGGAGTTGGGGATGATATGGTTGCAGAGTATTTAGTTAAGTGGCAAGGGCTTCCTTATGCAGAGTCAACATGGTAAAATCGTCTAACCTCTCAGCAGAATTTTATTGAAAGTGCAACTATGATTGTTGTGCAAAAAATATAGGTTAGGTTAGGCATTTGGTTAGGCCTTTTTTGAGATAATAACAGAGCAATGGCTCCAAAAGTTAAATTGTAGTGTGGTTAGCATAGTCCAGATTTTCAAGCATAGCACATGGCATGAGTTGATGCATGATTTATCTTGTTAGTTCTCCATTGGGAAGCTGATTGTTGGACCCTTTTTTCTTTAACACAAGCATGAATTGAAACCTTGCATGTTTTGTTTAGTCTTGTTCACTTCATAAGTTGGTATGGCATATATACTCTTATTTCCTACATTTACTTTGAGTTTAGCATTTTATAATAATATACAAAATTGGCTTTCAAAGAACTACAAATTTATGTCTTTTGTTTCAGGGAAAAGGACACTGACATTGCATTTGCTCAGGATGCAATTGATGAGTACAAGGTACATAAAGATGAGCTCTGCTCATAAGTATTTAATAAAATTATAAATATATGAGGCGACAATTTGAAATGCTTGTCTTGAGATTTAATTATAGAACAACAACTAAGCCTTTTGTCCCAAACAAGTTGGGGTGGGCTAGAAAAGAAACCCAAGAGAAAGGCCACCAATATATATATATATATATATATATGAGAATGGCTAACGTGCCATCGATGGCACGGAGGGTCCCGTGCCATCAAGTCATTTTTCGAGATCCAAAATTCAAACGGTCAATCCAAACCGTTCAAGTTGTTCTCCATATTGAAATATCTTTGGAGACCAAATTTTATATTTTTTCGAATTTTTTTGCTATTTATTATGATATTTTTAAAAACATTATGATTAGAGTATTTCAGGTCCTCCAATTTGAAAATATCATAATAAATAGCAAAAAAATTCGAAAAAATGTAAAATTTGGTCTCCAAAGGTATTTCAATATTTTGATCAACTTGAACGGTTTGGATCGACCGTTTGACTTTTGAATTTTGATAAACGAGCCGATAGAAAATTGATGGCACGTGCCATCGATGGCGCGTTAGCAATTCTCTCTCTCTCTCTCTATATATATATATAAATATATAAATAAATAAAATAATAATAAACTACAGCCTCAGCCCTAAGCACAGAGATTTAATTATGTCATAGAATTTTTAATATTGGTAGTTGTTGTGTTCTGGCTATCTGTTTGTCACTTGAATGGGTTTTCCCTGCTTCTCTTGGAATGTTACAAAATCGAAATTTTATCGTATAATTTTCTTATATGGAAAATTGTTAAGTTTAATTAATTAGATTAAAGGAAATTATCTTCAAATTCTTGTACTGACAGATTTTTTTTTTTTTTTTTAAATGTTAGATGCGTGAGGATGCCTTGGCTGTGCAAGGAAAGACGGTTGATTCACAGAGAAAGAAGATCAAAGGTGATCCTCTTGGCGTTATTCCTTAGTTTTTCCAATTGCATCTTTTGTTTGATGATTTCATATTTAAAATCCATCTTTAGTCTTTAGACAAAGAAAATTGTAGCACGGAGTTTTTTTAAGCAGTTGAATTTAATTAGTTCAGAGATCTAAGACTGAAATTTCAATTGTTCCCATTTAAAAATGAGATTTCTCTCTCACTCTCTCCCGCTTGCTTTTCAGCTAGTTTGCGCAAGCTTGATGAACAGCCTGGATGGCTGAAAGGAGGAAAACTTCGTGATTATCAGCTTGAGGGATTGAACTTTCTGGTTAACAGGTAACTTTGAGTTCTTTTCTTTATCCCAACAATATTATGTTGCTATATTCAAAATTTCGTGCATCTTTTGTTGAAATTTGTTATTTTTGATACAGTTGGAGAAATGATACTAATGTGATATTGGCTGATGAAATGGGTCTAGGAAAAACAGTTCAATCAGTTTCAATGTTGGGCTTCCTTCAGGTAAAATTCTGATTGTGGTGTGAATATAATAGTATCTTCTTTTAAGTTTCGCTCTAAATTCTTTTTTAACATATCCATTACGGCATTTTACAGAATTCTCAAGAAATTCAAGGACCATTCCTTGTTGTGGTACCATTGTCAACTCTCACCAATTGGGCCAAGGAGTTCAGGAAGTGGCTGCCTGAAATGAATGTGGTAGTTTATGTTGGAAATCGTGCAAGCAGAGAGGTACATATATATTTTTTTTGTATCATTGATTCACTATGATAGCTTATGTTGGAAATTGTGCAAACAGAGAGGTACATCTATGTTTTCGTATCATTATGGCTTTATCTACTCGCATTGATGAGTTAATCTTTGCTACATCAGAAACAATTTTTTCTCCAAGATCCCTTAGATTTAGTGCTTTAATTCTAATTCATGCTTTTTGTGGCTTTTTTTTCCCTTCTCTCTCTCAGGATACTTTGGGTTACTCTCTTGTTTATTTGACCAGTAACTTTGGGTTTTGTGCAGATGTGTCAGCAATTTGAGTTTTATACAACCAAGAAAAGTGGTCGACAGACGAAGTTTGATACAGTAATAACTACATATGAGGTCATACTGAAGGATAAAGCTGTTTTATCAAAGATACGTTGGAACTATCTTATGGTTGATGAAGCACACAGGCTTAAGAATTGTGAAGCATCTCTCTACACAAGTCTTATGGTAATGTTCATTACATGTGACGGTTTTGTTCAATTTTCAGTTGAAACTTTGAGATTTTAATGTTGATTAGTTGGTATTGTAGGAATTCAGCACAAAAAACAAGCTGCTTATAACTGGCACTCCATTGCAGAATAGTGTTGAAGAGTTATGGTATATACCTCTTCATGTTTTTCTCTGTGCTAGTACTTTACTCTCATTTTATTTCTCAACACAGAAATTTTCTCATCTTATTTGTGCCCTTTCTCATCTGATTTTTGGTAGGGCTCTTCTCCATTTCCTTGACCACGACAAGTTTCGGAGCAAAGAGGAATTTGTTGAGAGATATAAGAATCTAAGCTCTTTCAATGAAGTCGAGGTACTAGGCTGTATACTAGTTACAGGTCAAATACGATCTCTTGACAATGAGCTAAAGCTCTTTGACTCCTTGTTTTCTTTTAGCTTGCTAATCTGCACAAGGAGTTGAGACCTCATATCCTTAGAAGAGTCATAAAGGATGTGGAGAAATCCTTGCCTCCGAAAATTGAACGTATTCTCAGAGTTGAAATGTCTCCTCTACAGAAACAGTACACATCAATTCCGAATTTTAAATGAAATTATTTTGTAGTTTTTTCAACTTTTTATATCTATATCTTATGCCCAAGGTATTACAAATGGATTTTGGAGCGTAATTTCCAGAACCTGAACAAAGGTGTTCGTGGCAATCAGGTAAACAATTTGGTATTTCACACATCTACTATTTATTACTAGTGACGTTGTTACTGATTTTGAATCACTTACCCACCAAATCGACCCAAGTTGGGGGAAAAAATTAGAGAATTGTTGAAATTGTGAAGAGTATATGCTAATACAGTTACTGTTATGATTATTTTTTCCCATATTTGGTTTTTCTTTATAAAATCATCTGTCTTGAGTTTTTGGCTCTTCCATTATGTAGGTTTCACTATTAAATATTGTTGTTGAGTTAAAAAAATGCTGCAATCATCCTTTCTTATTCGAGAGTGCTGACCATGGTTATGGCGGAGACATGAGTACCAGTGATAGTAACAAGATTGAGCGTATGGTTCTTAGCAGTGGCAAACTTGTTTTACTTGATAAGCTGCTCGTTCGTTTGCGTGAAACAAACCATCGTGTACTTATATTTTCTCAGGTCGGTTTCTTAAAATTTTGGCAACTCATTATGCATCTTTATTTCTTTCTGTGGATGTTGATATGAGCTTAGATATGACACACTGAGTTTATACATTATTTATCAATGCAGTGTTTGATTAGTTTGTGGAATTTTATGACAATTGTTATTACTTTACATATCTTTTCTAATTAGAAGTAAGATTGAGATAATTTTTAAAAATTTTTGGGATTATATACATGAATGGATACCATTGAGGCTACAATAGTAGAGTTCCTGACATAAAAGGTGGGAAATAAAAACCAGTATGCACCGCATACATCAGTTTAATTTGATAATTCTCACTTAACCAATTCCAGTGTATACAATTTTTGTACTTCCCCTTTCTGTTGTTTAACTGTAATTGTTTTCTTGGTAACAAGCAGATGGTTAGGATGTTGGACATATTAGCAGATTACTTGTCTCTAAGGGGATTCCAGTTCCAGAGGCTGGATGGAAGCACTAGAGCTGATCTTCGGCACCAGGCCATGGAACACTTCAATGCACCGGGTAGTGAAGACTTCTGCTTCCTCCTCTCCACGCGTGCTGGCGGTCTTGGCATTAATCTTGCAACAGCAGACACTGTCATTATATTTGACTCTGACTGGAATCCCCAGAATGATTTGCAGGTGTGAACTTTGCAGCTGCCCTCTTTAATCTCCTTAGTATCTATTTGATTAGCGTGTTCACAGTTGCTGTCGTGTTAATATTTGCTTTCATCTATATCATATCATTTAGATGGCCTGCTCAAGGGACCAAGTCAAAGCCTGATAAATTGTAAATAGCAATATGCTAGTTCAGATTTTGAATAAGCCAGTATATGCCTAACATACTTGAACTGTACCTTCTAATATTGTGCTCCTGTGCCATTGTCCTTGGTGCTTTAGGGTATGTATTTAAAATTCGGAGTTTGTCAACAATTTGTCTCATTGCATGATTCTTTGGGACTACCAGTGTCTTGATTTTTTTTTGGAACAACTTAAATTAGTTAATTAGAATGTTAGGTGGCAACCTTACCTGTGCTGCATTTCATGGGTAGCACCTTAAGGGGCACCTGACTCGACTGTCCCTTGAGCCATTCAATTCCAACTTATAAACAAGTTGCAACAATCAAGTACTTGAGCGTATGGTAACTTCTATTACAATTTCTCGTAGGCAATGAGTAGGGCACATAGGATTGGCCAGCAAGAAACTGTGAATATTTATCGGTTTGTGACTAGCAAGAGTGTTGAAGAAGATATCTTGGAGCGTGCTAAGAAGAAAATGGTAAGGCTTCCCATGCTGCATTTTGAGTGCTTTGTTAATAGAATGTTCTTTTTACCTTTTTTTTTTATGTCACTTCAATTTTTCCCCGTTAAAGGTTCTTGATCACCTAGTAATTCAGAAGCTAAATGCTGAGGGAAGGCTTGAGAAGAAGGAGAATAAAAAAGGCAACTCAATGTTTGATAAGGCAAGTTGATTCTCAGTGTTTCTATTATATGCATATCTATCAATTATGCCTGCAGAGTTACAAGTAAGTAAATGAACTTTACATAAGAGATGCAAGCCGTTATGAAGATGCATCTATTATTACTTGTCAGATATCAACTAGCTCAGGTTATAGAGAGCTTAATGGTCTACTTATTTGTTAAAAAATGATCAACTTGAGTGGCTTCTAACACATGGGTTCCAACTCCCAACTTGCTTTACTTGAGGACTTGGCTGTTTGACATGCTTAACTGGTACCATTTTGACAAGCGATATTTATTATCAGTCTGTGAATAATTTATAATGAGATGGGCTAAAATCAGTCGCGACTGACGGATGAAACCGTCAGCTACGATCAAATCTCAATTTTCGAGATTCTAACAGTCGATCCGAACCGTTCAATGTGTTCTCCATATTGAAATCTTGTTGGAGACAAAATTTTATATTTTTCTGAAATTTTTTAGTATTTGTTTGATATTTTACAAAATTCTTAATCTAAACAATTCTGGACCCTTCATGATTTTTAAAAATCTCAAAAAAATAGTAAATAAAATCAGAAAAATGTAAAATTTGGTCTGATTTCAATAGGGAGAACATATTGAACGGTTTAGATTAGCCATTAGAACCTCAAAAGTTGAGATATAATCGCAGCTGACGGGTCCATCCGTCAGTCGTGACTGATTTTAGCCCATCATTGTCTTACAACTGGATAAATAGATTTCCCTGGCATCATTTTCTTATGAATGGTGGTAAATAAGCTTAAATTGACAAATTTACTAAATAGATTCAACGGGTCATAACCTGATAACTTTGTATTTGCAATAATTAGATGATTATCTTGCCGGGTTGAATACTTGAGCTCAAATGCTTACTAACCCGGTCAAATATCTGAGGCTCTGAGCTCATATGCTTAGTAACCCTGTATCATCAGATTCAGCCTCTAAATTTCTCTCTGACTTTTCTGAATACAGAATGAACTTTCTGCAATCTTGAGGTTTGGAGCTGAGGAGTTGTTTAAGGAGGAAAAGAATGACGAGGAGAGTAAGAAGCGACTCGAAAGCATGGACATTGATGAAATTCTTGAAAGGGCTGAAAAGGTTGAAACAAAAAGTGCTGAAGGGGAGGCTGGAAGCGAACTGCTTAGTGCTTTCAAGGCAAGGAGTGTTTTTAGCAATAGCAATGGCAATTTAAATTAAAAATAAAAAATCTTGAGAAACTTATTCTATATTATATTGATGAACTCTTAGCTAAAAGTGATATAAAAATTTACACCTGCAAAGCAAAAGTCAACTTTAGATGGATGAACTAATGTTATCGAGTATTGAAAAATAAAAGGCCCCATGGATAATCTAATTGAAAATTTTAATTGCATTTGCCGTCTACTGCCACCACCAATAGGGGTCTTTTTAACTATCCAAGACTGTTTTGGTTTTGAGATGGCAGATACTTGATTTTATTGGAACTTAAGTTCTTTTTGTCTGGTTTCAGGTTGCCAATTTTGGCAGCGCTGAAGATGATGCAACATTTTGGAGTAGGTTGATACAGCCAGAGCCTGCTGAGCCTGCTGATGTAAGAACTAAACTAGCACAGTTATGATATGTTATCACATTAATGTACATCATACTTTTAGAATCGTAAAATGTATTGTGTATCGATGGATTTAGTATCGAACCGTGTATCGTGTATCGTAACGAATCGTCAAAGATACGCTAAGCTATCCATGAAATCAAGTAGAATAATTAGTTAGAACATATATTGGACGATTGTCATTAAAAGAAAGATTTAGTAAAGCACTATATCATTATAATCATTTATCACTCTAGACATCATTAGGTGTAGTCTATGACTATTGGTTATTACTATATAATCTATCTAATTGTTTTTGAGTAACATCATCTGCATAAATTATAAAATTAGATTATAAATTATTGTATTATTATTATCATTATTATATCATTTTTACTATATAAAATATAAAAATTGTAGTCATTTTATTCATTATATTGTACTTGTATAATATTATATTATTATAATGTTCATATTCATTATTAATTATTATATTATTTATAAAATATTATAATATATATTATATAAATTATAATTATCATAATCATTATATTGTATATTATTATTATTATACTATGTAATATATATAAATTATAAGGAAAAGACAAACAGTGGATAAAGCCCACTTGAGCCCAGTTCATGTCAATTAATAAGGGCCCCACATGTCGGTTTCTCCCCCTTCCCTTTCCCATTCACATTTTCCTGTCGGCACTCGGCACGAACAAAGAGTGACCAAATATTTTATTAAAAAAGTCGAACGCCGCTGTATATCTTGCGTTCTGATTGGTCGACATCGTATCGCTCATATCGTACGCATCGATACGATACGCGCGAATCGTACGCCGTCGCGCTCACGATCCCAACAATACCAAGGGTCGGCGATACAGAGGCATGGTTCGTCTCGATTGGCCTTTGACTCGTACCGCTAGTGAATCGTACGATACTAAAATGTATGATGTACATGCATCTCTGGAACCTTTGTCATTCTAGTATTGATATTTTCAAGACCTCATACTGCTAGCTTCTTCATGAAACTACTGTTTTTGAATTTAGGACGGCGTAAAGCTCTATAAATTCCCACAAGGCTTTTGGTATGAATTTGTATGAACTGAAACTAAGGAAAGAATGTATATACTGAAATTTTACTGAAACTGAAGTAAAATTAAGATAAGTGAAAACAAATTATGCTGGATCCCATTTCTTAAAATTGTACTACAGATTCTAAGAAAAAATGTAATGAATTACAAGTTGCAATATTTGTTCTGAATTGCAATGTACTGAAATTGTATTGCTGGATCCATTTCTTGAGGTGATTATAGGCCCAAATTAATTTTGCTAGGTCTCTACACTGTCTATTTTTCAAACAGTTTTTCTTTGTTTTCCAATCAACACCTGAAAAATAAGATTGGTTCTATCTAAAGTACCCTACCTGACTGCTTGGTCATTGATTTATAGGAGATTTTGGCCCCTCGAGCTGCAAGAAACAACCGGAGTTATGTTGAAAATGACCAACCTGAAAAACCCAGTAGCAGGAGAAGCAAGAATAGTGAATCTAGAGAGAAGCCAAAGAGACGATCTGCTAGGGTCGCTGATGCTTCATTTTCTTCTGCACCTTTTATCGAGGGAGCATCTGCACATGTGAGGGATTGGTCTTATGGCAACCTCACAAAGAAAGATGCATCCCATTTTGTTCGTGCGGTAATGTCTCTTGCTTTTAACTTTGCAAATGTGTGTTGTTTTTGTAAATTCACATCCCTGGGAATATTTCATTTGAGTGAGGGTTGTAATTGTGACTCTCAAAGCTGCTGGCCACTAAGATCTATTCCTGCATTCAATCAAACAGTCTGGATGCCCATTCCAACGCTGGGGTATTTTAGAAAATTGCATTCACTTCTGTAAGGGTTGGAGTTGGAGTTCTAGTGAGTACCATATATTGGTTATGTAATAGTACTGGTTTAACTAGCTTTAGAGTATACTGTATATATCTTGTTAATTTATCTGTCAGTAGCTTTCTTTATCATTTTTCAGAAAACTCCAACTTATCAGGCAGGTAATTGAAAAGGAGAGGAAGTAAAATTTAAACATGTTTATTACTGGTGCTTATGCTGTGGTCTTTATTGTAACTTCCTTTCTCATTCTTTTTAATTTTCAAACAGAGTATAATTCGTAAAGTTCATGCAGGTCAAGAAGTTCGGCAATCCCAATCAAATTGACCTAATTGCAGCTGAAGCTGGTGGAATAGTGGAAAATGCCCCTCCAGAGGCTCAGATTGAACTATTGGACTTGCTAATTGATGGTTGCCAGGAAGCAATCAAAGAAAATACAGATGTAAAGGTACATATACCATTAAATTTTATTTATATTTAACATCTAATAATGCCTAAAAAAGGGAAAACAATGTTGGCCGACCCCTCCAATTTTTTTAATTTATTAAGATCACCAGGTAGGTCTTGTTTAACAGGTTTAAACCTATGTTTTATGCTGTATCCTGTCTTTTCTGGCCCCACATTTTTTGTTCATTTGGTTGACTAAAGAGCTTAATTGGGATTCAAGGGGAGGAGTCCAGGTTGAGCTCTCAAGTTTTTGCAGGGATGAACTATCTGCTTATCTTGCTGGCCTCAATTTGTTGCCATTTATTACCAGCCTACCTTCATATTTGCTTTGTGTATTTGCAGGGAACCTTGTTGGATTTCTTTGGTGTACCTGTCAAGGCCTATGAAATGCTAGCCCGATTGGAGGAGCTTCAGCTTTTGGCAAAGCGCATAGCTCGGTATAAAGATCCAGTCACCCAGTTCAGATTGATGATACAACACAAAACTCCCCAATGGTCAAAAAGTTGTGGATGGACCTCAAGTAAGTGCTTTCACCACTTCCTTATTGTATTATAGTAAATTTTCATTTATAATATTGTACTGTACATCCAATTATTTCTGATACTGAAAATGAAATTTGAAAATCTAGTTAATACCAAATTTTAAAATATTCGTTTCTCTGTTCAGTATAGATTTGACTGTGCCCTACTACAGACCATTAGCTCAACTAAAATTAATTTTAGTGAGTTTTAAGGCTGGAATTCTTGGACGAAGCAGCTAGTTTTCCTACCCCAAATTTGGCCCAGTGTTGGTGCAAATATGGCATAGGCTGGTACCAGATATAGGTTGTTTTGGGTTTAGAACTTGGTACTTTACAGATTATGTATGGATTTTATGTTTTCTTGCTAGGACTTAAATGTGTTTTAGACCTTGCAATGAGAAAATTAATTTTCTTCATCTAAAGTATATGAAAATAGCTGAAGGCAAATCTTGATGAAGTTCTGAAGAAATTGTTGTCCATGTAACACATAGGTTTTTGGGATTTGGCCTACAGATAATCGGAGTGGATAAAGTGAGGTTCTGTTGGATTAAATGTCAGATGCTAATGTAAAATTTAGGTGCAAGTAGGAAATACCTTTGATTTGAATAATTTATTATCCAAGTGCTGTACTTACATGTTGAAAAAAACATGTAGTTGATGATGCTAGGTTGCTCCTGGGCATACACTATCACGGATATGGAAACTGGGAAAAGATAAGGATGGACCCACGGCTTAAGTTGTCGAAAAAAATAGCTCCAGCAACGCTAGGTGATCGTGAGACTTTTTTGCCTCGTGCTCCTAACTTAGATAACCGTGCCAGTGCTCTCCTTCAGAAGGTATTATATTGTTTTTTATTTCAGTTTGTGCAGTTCTTGTGGAGCTGGTAATGTTTGCTTGTTGTGAATTATGAAAGTGGCACGTCCCGTTGCACTTGCAAGTTACTTTATGAAGTTTTCTTTTATGTATTATATAGAGTTTAGAACTTTTAATCATGAAAGACATTTCAAAATATGCTTTGGTTGTATTTTTCCTCAAGGTGTTGTGTATTAACAAACTTAAGCTTTTATTATTCTGTTTCCCTGTGTATGGATTATCCAACATTTAGTCATGAAGCATACTTTCTCAGGAATTTGCAAAAACTACCAATAAGAGCAATAAAGATAAAGCAAAGGGAGGTCCTCGCAAAGCAGCTAAGGCTGAAACCTTAAGTTCATCAAGGATTTCAAATGACCGTCAAAAGGAGAGCTTGAAACCTGAATCATCTAGGAGGAGTTCTAGGTTAAACAATGGTGAGAACCATAATCGTGAATCAGTAGAGGAGGTGAAAGAGGAAGGCGAGATATCAGATTCTGAACCCGAGGCCAGGTATCGTCAGAATAAAGAGGATAAATGGAGGGAATGGTGTGCTGATGTAATGGCGGACGAAGAAGACACACTGAAGCGCCTTGAGAGGTTGCAGACTACTAGTGTAGATCTTCCTAAGGAAAAGGTTTGGTCTTTTAATTGGTTATTTGTTTTTTTCCTGGACTTGGTGTATTCAGTTGGCAATTAAAGGAATGTGTCTTACTTTGTGCAATTTGGTATATCTAGGTTCTTTCTAGGATTAGAAAATACATACAGCTGATTGGGACAAAGATTGATAGTGTTGTTCAGCAACATGGTGCATCCTACAAGCAATCTAGTAAGTTCAACCTTTTAAATTTGTGAATTAATTTATTTTCCTCATTACTATCGGAGTACTGACTGCTCCACAAGTGTCTGTCCCTTGGTGAGGGTTATTATGGCTTCAAACCAACTTGTAAGGGCTTTAATGGGCTGCTCAGTACACTACATATCATTGGTGTCCTTTGGTCTGTCCTTTTTATCAAAGGTTTTAGCCTCTGTTCAGTCTGATGGACCAAGGTTTGTAAAAGAGAGAGGGTATTGCACGAGTTAATTAGGAAACTCTAAAAAGATGAGCAAAATACATTGCACGAAATGAAAAAGAAAGGAGCAAATGCTCTCTCAAGTTTTTTTAACTTACCAACTTACTGGTGGTAGAACACCTAACTGACATGTCAAATAGAGTTCTCTGTTTGAAAGATCTCTTGATATATTTTTTATTATTTAGATCCCATCTTTTTAATGCTCAATTTTGTTGAAAATTAATCCGATATATAGGAATGACAATGAGATTGTGGAACTATGTGTCACTGTACTCCAACCTGACCGGAGAAAGGCTAAATGAGATTTATTCCAAGCTCAGGGAGGACCAAGCTGATGGTGGGGCTGGCCCATCGCATTTTAACAGTGATGGAACTCAGTTCCAAACTTTTAATAGGAGGAAGCGGCAGTTCAATCAGAATCCTGCTGCAATGACAGATGGCTCTTTCCAAAGGAATCAAAACCAAAATGCTGGTGTTTCTGAGGCCTGGAAGAGGCGGAGGAGATCACCATTAGTGGATCCAAACACACTTCCACCACCACCAAATTTGGTCTATCCACCTGTTGCTATAAATAATGGGAGTAGAATACCTGAACCGAGCAACTCGGCTGGGATTTTGGGGTGGGCCCCAGCTGCAGAACGACCAAGATTCAGCAATGAAAGGCCCAAGAGGCATTCAGGCCGGTTTAATCCAGTACAAGGGCCCTTGTGAAAGAGAACATCAAGATTGTTAGATGCTTGCTGAAGGGAATGAAGGTTCTTACTGATCTGAAATAGTTCAGCTCACCTGTTCCTTTGAAAGATGGTGTCTGCAGCATGTGATCAGGTGCACTGACTTGTTGGATGCTGGTTAAATCATGGTGCAGGCACTGAATAACTTCTTCTGAATTATGTTGGAGACAGAAAAGAAATAATTGCAAGTTTTGTCTAGTTAGTTCAGTAATATCTATACACAGTGGAAGAGCTGTTTTCTTTTAAAGGCAGTACTCTTACCCTTTAAAATCAGCAACGTTGTTCATTACATGTAACTACTTTTTTTTTATATTCAATATATAAACAGTTCTTATGAAAATAGTTTCATTTATTTCATATAGTAATTATTCCGGTTTTACAACGTCTGAGGTTTTGGTGTTGAAGAACATATAAACAGGCAAACTATCAAGAGTTTTTCCCTGCTGAAACCAAGTGATAAAATTAACTGAAACCATGGTAGAAGTTTACTAATAGGATTTTGGAATGATCCTTATTTGTGTTACTTTTGTCCAAGAACATCTAAATTGGTATTGATTGAGCCTTAATTGAAATTTCTTGCATTCTTGTTATGTGTATTTTTTTAGCAGGCTGGCAAACATACTTTGATTCTGGTACTGGAAAATAAAAGCCTCTATGGCGTACTGTTGCTGAATGAAGTCTATTTTTAATTGATATTATTTTTGTTGCGAGACTAAGTTAGAGGCTACCATTATGGAGTGTAAACGTATTGTGGAGTAAATTACAAACCACTAGAATTGAGGTACTTTCAAGTAAATTGGGTTCTTCTTGGCAAATTTATATATCTATAAATGTTTGCAGTGTAACGCCAACAGAGATGAACAGTGTTTCGGATTTTCTGTTCATAATTCTGCATGGTGTTCTGTGTTTGGTCAGCGAATATACATAACACTGGAAGAGACACGGTGGTTACTGGTTACACATGTATGGCTCTCCACAATCTGATTTTCTGGGAGAAAGTTGTTACATGCATGTGCGTGTGTACACAGATGAGACGGGTCATGGATCTCAAAGATGTCTATTTACTACATCTGGCTATTCGCTGGTGGCTATAGAGGATCGCTTCAATCTCATCTTCACCCCTTCTTCTTGAGTCGGCGCAGATCCCAGATACAGCAGCAAAATTAATCTCGCTCTCTCTACTTCTCTACACCGCTCCGTCCTCTCCCAACGGCAGAGGCGACAAAATCGGGTCTTTCTATTTCTGACGATAAGCCTAGTATTGGCGTTGCCCACGTTTCCGCTGTGTTCTTCTCCTTGCAAGCAGCGGCAAGAGATCCTGTTTAGGTATCTTTGACTCCTCTTTTTCCATCCCTCTCTTCCTTTCCTACAGGCTACAGGGCTACAGTTACTTTAGGAACGTTTGATTTCTGCCTCAAATTCTTGGATTGGATCAACTAATTCATCTGTCACATGGTTTATTTGGGATGTATATATTGGGTAATTCTCTTAGCTAGGATCTGTCCTTCCTGTCTAAACTCTAAAATTCATTACTCTTTAGAAATTGATGATTTAGTTAATATTTTAAATTTTATGTGCCAAATGGCTCAGGTTGTTGGATGGAAGATTTGTATTGCATTGAATGTGGCAGTTCTACTGTCAAATAATGCGCTTTTTATAATCGTTTCAAATTTTCAATAAATTTTGACTTCTTTTTTTACAGAACCATTGAACCAATTAATTGAACTTTATTTTGGTACAATTCGTCTGAATTCTCATATGCCAGTCTCTCTAGTTCTGGAAACCATAATTACTTGAAATATTGCACCATTTATTGTAAACAACATTTTTTTTTTAGTTCTGGAAACCATAATTACTTGAAATATTGCAGATTACTAGGTGGGTTGATTAATTTACTGCAAGGGCAGAAAGCATCTGTAACCTTTGTTATGAATCTCAGGGCTGTCTGCCCATTACAAATCAACAGGTGCATTTAATTAGAATACCTGAATCCGGTGGACTGTGCATTTAACACCCAAGAAGTGCCTTAAAGAATACTGACTTCAATATATTTAAGTAAAAAAGCCAAATGGCTTCTAATGGCAAAGAAGAGTTCGAACCTGAAATTCAAGATGAAGCACACAAAACCAAATCTTGTAGTAGTATAAATGAGATCTCTATAGAGGACCAATCAACAAAAACCAAGAATCAAAATTCATTTTGCAATTTCTTTAAATCACTTTCTGCTCCTACTGCAACCCGCTTCAAGAAGTTTGGACCATCCCCTTCAGTCAGGTTCAGACAAATTGCACTTGAAAGAGATGATTTGTCCCGTTCTGTCCACTCTGAAAACCATAATTTGCCCCAAGACCAGAACCATCTTCCCCGATCGCACTTCAAAGAAATTGACTGGGCCCATATGTGGTCCATGGCCATAGAATGGATCAGAAATCCTTTAAACATGGCTCTATTTATATGGATTCTATGTGTTGCAGTTTCAGGTGCAATTCTCTTTATGGTTATGACCGGCATGTTAAACCATGCATTACCTAAAAAATCGCAAAGGGATACTTGGTTTGAGGTAAATAACCAGATATTGAATGCATTATTCACCTTGATGTGCTTGTACCAGCACCCACAAAGGATATACCACCTGGTGCTTTTATTGCGGTGGAGTCCAGAAGACATCCTACGTCTTAGGAAGGTATACTGCAAGAATGGCATGTACAAGCCACATGAATGGGCACACATGATGGTTATCATAGCTCTCCTTAATATAAACTGCCTTGCGCAGTATGGATTGTGTGGTTTGAATTTAGGTTACCCTAGATCAGAACGACCTGCTATTGGGGTTGCTATATGCATCTCTGTGGCCATTGGTGCGGCTGCTTTTGCAGGGTTGTATAATGTGCTTAGCCCTCTTGGAAAGGATTATGACCTAGATTTAGATGAAGAAGCACAGCATTCTGCGTTAACTGTTACTAGTGGTACCACTGGTACAATTACAAAACCGGCTCCTGTAAAGCTAAAGTCACTTGAAAGGAGATACTCTTTTGTAAGTGAAGAGAGGAGGTTTTCAGACACTCAACCTCAATGGATTGGTGGCATACTTGATTTCTGGGATGATATCTCTTTGGCGTATCAGTCAATTTTCTGTTTTTTCTGTGTTTTTGGCTGGAACATGCAGAGGCTAGGATTTGGTAACATGTTTGTGCACATCATGACTTTCATACTCTTTTGTTCAGCTCCTTTTTTCATTTTCAACCTTGCTGCGGTGAATATTAACAATGAGAACCTTCGTACGGCTTTGGGTCTCACCGGCATAATTCTCTGCTTCCTAGGTTTGCTGTATGGAGGTTTTTGGAGGATCCAAATGCGAAAAAGATATAACCTCCCAAAAAGTACATTTTTGTGTTTTAGCCCTTCAGTTACAGACTGTGTTAATTGGTTGTGCTGTTGCTGGTGTACTCTCGCACAGGAGTTGAGAACTGCTGATTTTTATGAAATTACAGAAGATAGGTCATTTGCAGATCAAAGAAGTAGAACAGTTGATGGATCCGCTGATTTCTCCTTTGCCAAGAGAAGATGGTACACCCCTTTTTACTTCTGGCTCTAGTTCTCCTTTTGTGGGTAGATCCAGCCCATCAGTTTTTCAAATCGGAAGCCCGGGTAAGGCAATGAAGGCTCCTATGCCTTCTATCATAGAAAAAGATGGTGGCTCGGCACAATAGGTTTTTAGGGAAATTTTTCACTTTGTATGTATGCTTTCTAGTTCCTCCATGGCTGGAACATGATACATTTGCATAATGCTTGAGAGTGTAAAATGGGGTGCCGATATTTTGTTTATGGTTCAAGCTATATTTTGTTTCTAGTTCCTTCAGTTTGTTTATGGTTTTGTGAGCGACATATTGTCATCTGTTTTCTTGGAGGTGTTGAACTTTTAATATATAAGCGGCATGCCTAATGTTTTGTATACACACCTTGCTTATTTTTTTAATCGAAGGTAATTGAACTTAAAGTTCTCCATCTCATAGATTTTGTCTTCTTATGCCCTGCATAATGAAAATAAAAGTATATGTCAGGTCTCTTTAGGAGACAAAAATATTCTTACAGTGGCAGCTTTGTCCTGGTGTGCAAAATACATCTGAAGGGCAAATCTTACGAATACACGCTTTCATATATTTAATTGTTTAAGTTGGTTGATCTTTACATTCTTACTCTTCAATTTTCAGCTTATAGGAGTTAATATTAACAACTTAATAAGCAAACAATTAACCATCATGACTAGTCAAACTGAAAAAAATATGTAGTGTTATTACTTAAAAGGGTCTAGTTACACTTCCACGGCTTCTGAGAATCTTTGTTGCTCAGAGTATGCCATTAATGGCAGCGGAGGTTTTACTGGTGAGCTCGTCATGTTCTCTTCTTCCTTCTCCTTCTTCTCCATTTATTCCCTCCAGTTCTAACCATATGAGAACTTCACCTTGTCGTTGCCTTCTCCGACGTGGCGCTCCATTGAGCGGATTCTTTGGCTGTCGCCTCACCAATTCTAGCTCTACCACCAATCTCTTTTCTACTAAGTAACTAATCCTTGGATACTCTCCTGATTTGGATATTCAATAAAATTTATTCTTTGGTCTTTAAATTACTGTCTCTTTTTTATGTTTTTAAGGAGGAATTGAGTGCATATGCCCCAAAATTAAGATGGAAACACACAGGAGGTCGGCACATCAGGTTTGCTTTACCTCACACTCTCAAATTTTATAATTGGGGTATTTAGAAAATTTTAATACTTTTTAATTGGTATATTTTTCATGTAATGGACTGAACAGTTATAGTATTGCTATTGTACCTGTAGCAATAGATCATTTTAATTATTTCTTGGCCTCAATAAATGTGCTATCACTAAATTCATTTCTGAGATCTATATGAAACTCAAATACTATCTGAAAACACCAAAAATGATGAATGAATATAGAAGTACTTAGTATCACATCAGTAATTCAGTACCAATTGTTACATGACCTGACTGATATATATCGAAATCTGGATTTGATTTTTTTTTTTTAAGTTATGTTTCCTAACTATCTAAGCTTGGACTACTGAGCATTGACATATCTTGCTTTCTTATGGTCTCTCCTTACGCAATTGGTATGGTCATCAAATGTAACTACCCTCAAAATGCCGATTTGCCACGCTACTATTCAAAGAAAGAGAAGAAGCCATTTCCCGTACCAATAGTGGAGCTGAGGCGAGCTGCAAGAGAAAGAATAAAAAATGCAAAGGGAAAACCTAGAATTCCAACTTTGCCCCCCTAGAAATGGAATGCTTGTCAAAAGCCTGATACCAGTGGCATATGAGGTAATGAATGCAAGGGTCACGCTAATTAATAACTTGAAGCGGCTTCTGAAGGCGGTGCCAGTACAAGCATGCAAGTAACCTCTCTTTTGCAGTTGTTTTCCTTATCATATCAGATATGTGTACAGGCATGCAACTTTGTTATTTAAGGTCAAGTTCCATAAATAATTTTGTAAAACCGGTGGCTTTGTGCTAGTTACAAAAAAATGTTTACAGCATGAGGAAAGAGCACCCATAATGTTTCATGCTTGAAAATTGTGACTATTAATAACTGTTATTATTATTATTTGAACTAATTTATGCTTTGTGGACAAGTAAAGAAATTAATTAATTGATGTTATGGGACAATTTGATAATACTTCACAGAGTATAAATATTACATCACACAGAAAAGACACGGAATTGTACCAAATTAAAGCATTTGGTTTACAATTCAGATACGGAATATTAATTATTATTATATCCTTCGTTATTTTCTCTAATCAATTGTTCGGATCATTGTGGAAATGACCCAAATTAAAACATTTGGTTTATAAAGCAGATAAGGAATATTAAGTATTATTTCCTGAATAGTTATATTTTGCACTCTGCATTATTACGTTCAGCCATGCATCATTGATTATCCACCAGTAACTTATTAACAGTAACTTTAAAACTGTTAACAATACTTGTTGGTCAAGTTTTTAAACCCAAATTGGCCATGTACGGCTGAGGGGGTTGGAGCCGCGCGTATTGCCGTAATTTCGGACAAAATTTTATAAATTCTTGGTAGTCTGCACCATTGCCAGCTCTATAAATAACCCCAATACTTGTTGGTCTTCTTCACTCTTCATCCCTGCTTTTTCTTGATAAACCCTTCCAGATCATTTCAAATTGCAAAACTGCCTTCTTTTGCCTGACTCAAAAACCATGAGCAACCAAGCAACATCTTTGCTGATCATCAACCAAGCAGCCAACGGGAACTTCGGTCTTTCCGTCCATGGTACCAAGGTCGTGCTCGCTCCTTCCGACTCACGTGATCCTTACCAGGTAATTAAGCTACCACGTTATTGGATCACTCTACATGTCGTTGGAACTTTTCTGTATGAATCTGTTCTGATTTTCAATCCTAAGGGCAGCAATGGGTAAAGAAGGAAACTTCCATAAAGGACAGGGACGGTCAACCTGCCTTTGTTCTGGTTAACAAAGGAAGTAACGAAGCAATCAAGCCTGATACACCAATTGCCCCTGTGAGTCTTTGAAAAAATTTACGTATTTTTATTGTAAGCTTACAGAGCAAATTTATAAATTGTAATTTTCATCTAAATAGATGAGTCTGGTCCCATATGATCCGGTTGCCAGTCCAAATGACACCTCAATACATTGGACCGAGTCCGTCAATGCAGACCAGGGGTTCAGGTACATTTGATGGCTGAGCAATATCGAATACCACATGACCGCCGAGAGCCACGAAGTCCAGGACGGCAGAATTGTGAACCTCACTACTGGAACCCACATTAGTGAACGCTGGAAGTTCTCAGCTTACAATGCGATTGACCAGCAAGTAATCAGCCAGACAGTCGCAATCTCCTGTCGCAGTAAAGAGGGCTTTAACCTGACCATCCGTAATGATACTGTTATGTTGGCTCCGGCCGATCCTACCAAGGACAAAAATCAGGTGTGTCTCCCGTACATACTTATGTTTCTTTCTGATAATTTTTTGTTCTGTCAATGTGCTTTTCATTGTAATTTCTTAATGGTAAAAACTGATCATAAATGTTCTCTTACATATATGTTCAAGTTCAGGTCTGGGTCAAAGAAATTTCATATGCCAAGCAAGTCAAAGATCAAGATGGCAAACCAGCCTTTGCATTCGTTAACAAAGCGACAGGCAAAGCAATCAAGCATGGTTTTGGGGCTGGATATGAAGTATGCACCAACATACCTTCCAAGCTACAAAAGTTCCTAACAGAAAAATAGAAATATTTTGTTGAATTTGTATCAAGTTCTTTACTGCATGCTTAATTTCTCATTCAGGTCAAATTGGGGCCTTTTGACCGGAACAATTTGGATCCATCGCTCCTTTGGACGGAGAGTGAGAAGGAAGCCGGCTTCCGGGAAATAAGAATGCAAAGCAACACTTCAGCTGTCTTTCATGCATTTTATGTGAGCAAACAAGATTCGGACAAAGCACTTCTCTACGCACAACGTCCAAAGAATGACAGCAACGATCAACGCTGGAAGTATCAAGAAATTACGTGAGTTTTTAATTAGAGACTTTTATTTTGGATTTGGCTTTTCTCTTTCTTATTAATTGAATTAGTTCTACACCGGAGAGTGTAGTTGGCTTTAGTAATAATTAATTAGGAGAGAGCTCTGATAGCACCAGTCTGGTATATGTACATGTACATACTGTTCTATTTATTTCCAATTGGGTAACTAATTAAGAAGCTTGCATTCCCCTATATGACAAACTGTGGGACGGATGCACGGATGCATGGAAACATGTATATTTATCACATAATTTAATTATCCGTACAAGTTCTCGATTTTGACTCTTGTTAACTAACTTGCTTAATTTAATTATCCGTACAAGTTCTCGATTTTGACTCTTGTTAACAAACTGTTGAATTTCTTTTGTAATTCTGCTTCTCTGAGTCCATTAATTACATCTATTTCTTTAAAGCTTCATCTTGAGAAAAGTTTCAAAAGCAGTGACATGAAGTTTTAATTACATCTCTATTGAACTACCTTTTCGTTGATTTTGAATGAAGTTTTGATTGTGAGATAGGGCTATGATTAAATAAATTTAATTATTTTCTTGAGTGGCATTTAAACTCAGGCGCCACATTAATATAGACTTGAATGGCATATATTTTGAGCCCTTTATTTACCTTCCTATTTTAACTTTACATCTCATCTTGAGCAAGTTCTTCTAGTATTTTTATAAGTAAGTTTTTATGTATTTGTTATGATTTCGAATTAATATTTGCTCGTGTGAACTTGCATTATATCACTCAGATAAATGAGTACGAGATGCCACACTGATAGACTTCATTTGTGATTCTGAGCCTTCTAATTATATTCCTTTTTTAAACTCAGTTCTCATCTTAAGAAAGTTTTCCTAGTATTTCTGCAGATTTTATGGCGAGTAGCTAGTAAGGTTTTATATTATTTCCTGTAATATGTTGTGAGGTTACATATTCGTTGATTTTGAACTAATTTTTGAATTAATTGCGCAATGGACTATGATGAAATACAAAAGTCTATACTAACTACTGAGTTGCATACGAAATCAGCACTACAAGAGAGATGGTCTATTGCTAGATTTGCTAAATTTTTTAGATAGACTTTTTTTTTTATTAGTGTTGGACTTTGTTCTATTGCTAGATTTAATTGATGCACTAAAGTCTAACAATTTTTTAGCAAGACTTAATTTTATATTAATAGGTACTTAAAAATCTAACAATTTATTTTTTATAGACTTTTGAATCTTGCAATGTTTAATTTGCTACATCAATTAAATCTAGCAATAGAACAAGGTCCAACACTAATAAAAAAAGTTTATCTAGAAAATTTAGCAAATCTAGCAATAGACCATCTTTCTTGTAGTGAGCCATCAGCCATCCCTCTTTTTTAATATTTAAAAATTTTAAAATTCAAATGCTGAATCTAAACAGTTGATCTTGTTCAACTTTACGGGCGATGTGTTTTTATATAAGTTTTATAAAATTTGGAGTCGATTTGATATTTGATTAAATGACCAAATTATGAACATATTAGAATTAATCAATGATAGTAAACTGGATTCGTTCATTTGTTGACCACTTGATTAAGTATCAAATCGACTCCAAATTTTATAAAACTTATATAAAAACGCATCACCCGTAAAATATAACAAGATCAACGGTTTGGATTCAGCATTTAAAATAAAAAATTTCAAATATTAAAAAAAGGACGGTTGTACCAAACAGCAACATAAAGTGGCTGCTGAGGATGTCTAAAACATGATTCATTTGTTATTCATTCAAAAATATTGGATTACACAAGGTAATTATACATATAAAGTGCAAATAATTCATTTCTGAGTATCATTTGAGAATTTCAATTGTTTCTGAATTCATTCTAAATCATTTGATCACAATAATCTACATTTAAACACTTTATACTATCCAGAATATGATTCATATGTTATTTACTCCAAAAGATTAGATTATACATGGTGATTACGCATATAAAGTGCGAAAAATACAATTCTGAGTATCATTTGAGCATTTAATCATTTATGGATTAATTCTTAAGTCATTTCATCAAAATAATTTGCATATAAACTCTTTATACTGTCTAGAATATGATTCATATATTTATTTAATAAGATATGATTATACACTGTAATTACGCATATAAAGTGCAAATAAATCAATTCTTAACATTATTTGAGCATTTCAATCGTTTTTTGTTTCATTTCAAATCATTTCATCACAATAATTTGCATTTAAAAACTTTCTACTGTCTAAAATATGATTCATATGTTATTTCATCACAATGATTCATATGTTACTTTATCCCGTTTTAAGCAGGGTAATTAATAAAGAAAAAGAATGCCACTTGACATCTGCTAGTACTGGTACAATCTACTGTCCCCTTCGTATTTTAAAGTTGCTTTCATGCTATAAAAAAGCAAAGGGGACCCCACCAAATCTCTTTACACCCTACTGGAAGTCTGAAAACGAACCAAGCACTTAATAACAACTCCTTGATAAACTCCTGACAAACACACTAATAAATATACTTGGAAGTTTTTTAGATTGACTAGCTCAAGTTCAACTAGAAATAGCTCAATATGTAATAATTTTATTCAGCTTGAAGTATCCAGTATTTATTATTGCAACCATAACATGCTTATTTCCCTTTTTATTTTAGATACAGAAAATATTTTTTCGTCTAAATTTTCTTACAAAGAAAGAATAACTATTTTTTATTTTGAAATTTAAAGTAATATATGCTAATATAAAAATAAGTACAACTGAGCTCATGTTGAGCTTGTGCTTGACTTGATTTGATGCTCTGTTGATTTTCAGCTCTCGGGGAATCATGAAACATAAAGGCTCTATCTAATTGGGAAGTAACAAATCACAGACCCTTGTGCATGATTTGAATTCAACTAAATTAACAATTACAGATTTACCTAAACACTCCAAGGTGTAATACTATAGACTGTAGTCAAAAGAGAGATTAAACAAAGTTCCAGAATTAATTCTAGAAACAAATTTATGTTTAGTGCATTAAATATGTACAAACTTTTCCAAGACTGCCCCTGTTGATCAAGTAGCCTTCTTGCTGGTATACTTCGATGCACAAACAACATAAACCAAGAGATTAGCAAAGCTTAATCCTGCCAGGAGCCAGAAGAAATTATCAAGATGCCCCTGATTCAGATTATCAGGAATCCAACCAGGATTACCTCCTTTAGTGGTAAAGTATGTTACTAGAGTTAAAATAAATGAACTCAAGTAGTTGCCAAGTGCAGTGGTCAAGAGAGAAAAAGCACTGCAGAGGCTCCGCATGGCATCTGGTGATTGGTCGTAGAAGAACTCAAGCTGGCCAATGAAGGTAAACACCTCCGCAGCACCAATCAGAAAGTATTGGGGAATCTGTATAAGAAAACGTGCTTAAAATCGCTTTTATTTTGCAAAAGAAAGAGATGTTGAGTGGTGTTATGTTAGTACCAAATACTTGACATGAAGTGTAATTCTTATTTGTAACATTACAAAAATTGATGTTGGTAGACCAAAAAAAGAGTACAATCTAAACCTTCCACATCCGCAATTTGGTCTGTAAAATATGCAAAAGTTTCAATTTGTACAATAACCTCTTAAAAATCAAGTAGTAGTTCTTTTATCAGTCTTAAATTTCAGTACAATAATGTTAACAGTCACAAGAAGTTCAAGAATAAGATGAGGACGTCAATGGTCTATATTTTACTGCTCTATTGAGCAGTTAGCAGTCTAAACACATTAAAAAAAATGAAAAAAAAATTTTGCTAAACAAGATATTCATAGCTCATAATTTAGCTCTGGCTGAGTATGGATGAGACAAAAAAAATTATTTGTAGTATTTCAGAAAAGTCATGATTCCTGGTTCCAAGTTTTTCTGGGATTAACATATCTATTCTAAGAAAGAAAGAAGGGATGGTATCAACTCACCTGCCACAAAATACTAAGTGGCACCGCAACAGGCTGATCAATCAACCCCTCCTGTTTGGCAATAGCAAGCCTCCAAATCTCGAGACAAGCAGCGGCTACCATGGCCAAAATCGAAATAATCAACCCAATCCCCATTCTTTGGAGTTCTGAAAATCCCCTCTCCTTCCCTGTAAAGCTCCTCACAAGTGGTACCAGAATGCTGTCATAAATAGGAACCCACACAATAACACTCACTACATCAAAGGTGGAGAGGGACGCAGGAGGGATAGTGAATGACCCAACAGTCGTGTCCAGGACTGTGCCTTGCTCGACAAACATTGTTGACATTTGTGCATACACCGCAGAAAAGACTATTGTTGTGGCCCAGATTGGGAACATACGAACGAGTATCTTTAGCTCCTCAACTTGGGTCACTGTTACCAGTCTCCATGGGTTGTACAAGCTAATCTCTTTCTTTTCGGCTTCAGTAATAGTTGCCGCTTTGTCAAGAAATCTGTCAAAGATAAGGTGATAGAAGCAAACTTTTCTGAATTGCTACACAACTAATAAAACTTTTGAAAGAGTTTTTGTAAATAAGACCAAACTTTGCATATTTGCAAACACAACCAATTTCGTTTGGTCAAGGCATATAATATGGAAAAAGATGCTTTCCACTTAAACTATCATAATTTTGTCCTATACTCTTAGATAATTCTGTTTCAAATCATCCCCTTAAACAAAAATTAAATGTAGAGGATTAAGATATCCAATAGTCCACTTATTGATTTTTAAGAAATTCCCAACTAATTGATTAAAACACTTTGTTGTGCCAGAACCAAAAACTCCACATAATTTAGTCATTCTTGCCTTGATGGCCATTTAATCATCAATGATATTTGTGAGGTTTTCAAACTATTAGGCATTGCAACATTTCAGAAAATGTTGCATTATTGCATATATCATAAAATATCATATGCAAGAGAATAAAAATAGGTAATGATCAGAAACAATTTACATTCAAAAGTTATACCTAAGCTCATCACTGTGCTCCAATTTTCGGCTCCCTTCAATTGCTGACCCCTTCTCCACCTCATACAGTTGCGAACTATCACCTGGTACTACCCTCCACTTCCGTATTGATGCAACCACCACCTGGCAAACTCTCACCAGTGGACTACCTCCTGGTTTCTGAAACCGATACAATGGTGTACCAGAGAAGAAACTGATAATTGCCAGACCCATGAAAACAGTTGGTATCCCAAACCCTAAACCCCAACCCCAAATATCCTGTACCCAAACCAAGAAGCTACTAGAAATAAGAGCACCAATGTTAATGGAGAAATAGAACCAGTTGAAGAAGGATCCTTTCTGGATCCGCTCAGCAGGGTCAGTGTCATCAAATTGATCAGCACCAAAGGAAGAAACACATGGCTTGATGCCACCTGTACCAAGTGCAATTAAGTATAGACCCAGGAAGAAGACACACTATTGTGCTGGGGTCGCCTCAGGGCAGACAGATCCATCACATGGTGGGGGTTTGAATATAGGAACTGATGCAGAAAGGGTTAGCGTGCCCATTCCCTGAATCAGAAATGAAATAACAGTTAAATATGAACCCATTTCTGTGAGAATGTCACAAAGTACCATATAAAATAAAGAATACGAAATGAAAGAAAAATAGCTAGGGACAGTGCCGGATAGCATTGCAGGAGTACCATTTACAATGATAGATATAGTCACCCATTTTCTGATTTGCATGCAACTTTGTTAACATTAGTAAATTGATTAATACAACAATATTTAAAAACAAATGTAGTGAGAGTTGATTGCTGGTGGCATTATCCAAAACATAGTAGGCTAGTAGAAGTCTGGGGTTGTATGGTAATGACATTAAACAAGTAATCGTTGGATTTAAAAAAAATCCAAATCACAAAATTCAAAACTGCATTGATCAGAGTCGACAATTGAAAGTGTAATATTTTTTTCAAGAAAAAGAAGAACTTACAATAAAGTATATAGTAGAGAAAACTGCAATCGTCCAATACCGGCCCCAGTAGGCATCAGCAAATATTGCACCTATAAGTGGGGTCAAATAGCAAGTCCCAGCCCAGGTGGTAACACTACTTGCTGCGAATGCATTTCCTTCATGCAATTTCTTCGTAAGATAAGTCACAAGGTTTGTTGATATGCCATAGTAAGCTAGACGCTCACAGCACTCGTTTCCTGTTTAATTTATCATGGTTAAATTGCTATTATTATCATTGTTGGTTCTACTATGACACAATCTCTTACTAGTATTAGCCATAAGGTACATACAAATATGCAAAATCATAGCATATCTGTAAAGTAGTATCCCAAGTACCTAATATAAAAGGGCAAGCTCTCCAGTTTCCAGTTCCTGCTTTCTTGATAGGGTTTCCCTTGATATCAACAGACCCATCCCCAGTGAATTCTCCGTTGCTCACATTCTGTAAAAACATATCAAAGTTAATTTATTGGAGGTACGGATACACACAATTTACACAGTAGTTAATATAATTATTAACTGGGAATACAAAAATTAAGTTTAAAAAAAGACAGACTTGATATCAACAAGTGCCAGCAACAATGTAAGTCAACATTCGTTCGCAGATATAGACCTTTTAAGACTGATGTGATGGTAAAAAAAAAAAAGCAAAAATCTAATTTCTTTAGAAATTAACTTAAAAGTATAAATAGAATGACATCAACATAAATATTTCTCTTTACCAATGTCCAGTAAATAAAAAGGGGCGGGCCAAACAAGTATGTGGTATCAGAGAGAAATAATATCTTTCAATTCTGATATTATCCAATAGGCGGTGTTGGTTCAGACCCCATTAGTTCAATTAGACCGAAAATCACTAACTAAATTTCTACAAAAATCAACTAAAACAACAACCATCAAAAGATCAGAGGAACTAATTTGACCTAGTTAGCGCATTAACAAAATCGTGTAAAATTATATTAGATCGATATTAGAAATTAGAAAAACTAGAACCTCCAATAGCGGTTGTTCCTCCAGATCACCCATAAATTCCAACAAAGCCCACTATCACAAAAACACAGAGAGAGAGAGAGAGAGAGCTAGATAGAGCGATCAAACGGGTGTAGGAGGAAGAGAGATTGTGATGTTGTAAATAGCGATCTTTGGTAGAAGAGTGAAGGAAAAGAAAACTAGGGAAGAATAGAGGAAGTCGAGAGAGAAATTGAGCGTTGAAGAGATGGAGGTGTGCTATTTTTTGCATCTCTGTATGCGTCGATGGATCCTGATCCAACGCTCGAGACAGAAAGTTGGCACTCTGTCTATTCAAGGAGGAAGTCAATTTGCATAAATGTGCTTCTATTAATACCTAATCTTAATCGCTCCGTCTAGTTTTCTACTTTGGTGGTATTAAGTAATAACCGGCCTTAAATATCAGAAGGAATAAAGCGAAGCTGGTGAACTAGCACAAGTTTTGCAGAACTAGGCTACAAGTCCAAGATAGCATCAAATTACTGGCTGCAGGACAATCTTTTCTATTTGGACTGATTATTTAAACAAAAATCATATTTTAAAACTAAATCCATAATATTACTAAACAAGAGAGATTTCTGTTAAAAAAAAAAAAACGATTCAGGATTTTTACAGAGGCTATTGTTTAGACACACCCACGGACAAGAGTGCGAAAATCGATGCGAATGAGAAAGGCAAGTCCATGGACATAACTCTCTATCGGGACATGATCGGTAGCCTACTCTATCTCGCGGCTAGTAGGCCGGTTATTATGTATGCCGTATGTCTATGTGCAATATACCAAGCCAATCCTAAGGAGTCTCATCATAAAGCGGTAAAACGTATCTTGAGATACGTTAAGGGTACTCAAAACCTAGGTCTTTGGTATGGTAGACAAATCGAACTAGACTTGCTAGGGTATACCGATGCCGACTTTGGCGGTGACCGTATGGACCGCAAAAGCACTAGTAGAACTTGCCAATTTCTTGGTGGTTCACTAGTTTTTTGGTCTAGTCGCAAGCAAACTTCGGTTGCTCTCTCTACCGCGGAAGCGGAGTATGTAGCGGCCGGTAGTTGTTGTACCCAATTTCTTTGGATGATGCAAACCCTTAGAGATTTTGAGTTAGTTTTCCAAAAGGTACCAATCTTGTGTGACAATACTAGTGTCATCCTTATATCCAAAAACCCAGTATTGCACTCTAGGACCAAGCACATAGAGATACGACATCATTTTATCCATGATCATGTTGAGAAAGCTGACGTGGAGTTGGTCTACATCAACACAAAAGAGCAAATTGCCGATATCTTTACAAAACCACTCCCTACACAACAACATCTTGAACTTAGGTTCAAGCTCGGTATGCTTGAACTCAAAGATTAATTTTCATTGCATAGCATAGTTGTATGTGTCATTTGGAACTTGTTTGAATTGGTTTCTATTAAAAAAACCACTTTATTTGATTTTTTCTTAGTTTTCTGGCTAAAACTTAGTTTTTCGGGCCAGTGCATTGTATAACGCTCCTAGCGTGTTGTGCAACGCACTGTCTCTTAAAATCCTTTCCGTTTGCAATTTTGACTGTTTCTTTTCTGGAAAACGTTATACAACGCAATGGCGGTAAGGCAAAGGCGGATGAGATACTTGCCGAAGTCCATGAAGGGATATGTGGCATGTGAGAAACGGTTGTTTTGACCGTGTCCTTATCATGTAACACTATGAAATCAGGCCTTAGGGGTGGTGATATTTGATCAAGGCTGGCCATAGTCCCATGTAATCGGGTCTGTCACTGTCCAGACCAGAGTTACAGCCATGTAAATCGTGGCTGAAAGCAGTACTTGTCCCGCTATGATAACGGTTGTCTTAAATTCAGACCATGTGTGTTTATTGTATCATGTATGCCGAACTGAAATAAATTGTTACAGGGTAGATTGAAATGGAGTGGTGATCCAAACTGTGACCAAAACATTGGCCAAAGTATGCTGTAACGCATGATGGTTACGGCCGGTCTGCGTATGAGGTGGTTAATTTAGCTGCCTGTCATGGTTCATGTACTTAGGCATATTTGGTTGCATGTACTGGAGATATCCCTTGCGTGTAGCACTGGAATTGTCCAGTGGATAGTGACCTTTGGAGGTGCGGATTCCACCTGGACCCTAACTCTTGGTGCAGATGCCTGCATGTATGAATTGCTATATTATATATATGCTACATGACTGTGCATAGGATGGATTGTTGTCTATTGACATGCATATTGAATGGTTTATATTATTGTGGCTGAATTGTGGTATGTGATATGGCTGTGCTAATTGTGTGATGAATGACATTTACATTTTTGAAAAGCGGCGTCATGAATTGTTGTTCCAAGGACCTTGAGATAAGCGCTTATGTTCCGGGACTCATATCAGTTTTTGAATGGACTGTGAGGGGGTAAATGTTCTCAACAATTAAGTACTATTTGATTGTATTGATGGAAAGATAAGGACATGGCTGATTGGTAACCAACCTAGCATTATGTATGGATAGGTGTCCAAACAAGTGCCGGCTTTCGTATTAATTGAAATGATAGTTTTCCGATAACCTCAACTAGCTGGACTTGCATTGCATAGCATGGATTGCTAAATGTTTCATGAATGAACTGTGTTTACAATGCAAACTATGTTCTATATGTAAAAATAGTGTGTTTTTAGTTCCGCAACATGAGACTTCGGGTTCATGCGTGGCTGGAACTAAATACTGCATTGAGAAATGATTTCCTTTCTCACCGTACCATGTTTTCATGGGTTCCAAGTTGAAGGCGTGGGCTGGATAGTTGGAGAAGTAAGCCATGTAATTATATGCTATGTTTTGTGATGCTTGTGTACTATTGTTGTGAGCTATTTGTGTAAATATGTGCTTGTATGCGTGTAACTCCCTAAGTTAGATGTTTACTTGATTGTTGCTTGTGGGAATCGGGTTGGGGAAAGCTTATATAACTGTGTAAATGTTTGCCTCTATGGCTGGATGCAACTATTTACAGGAGAGACTCTGTCCAATTTCTATTTTATGCATGGTACAAGCACAACCTCGACTTTGTTTGCAACTGTTGCTAGTCAGTTTTACGGTGCTTTGTATGATAGAACATGGCATATGGACTTATAAACTAGACAGTGAGCCTTGCAGTGCGTGCGAAGCACGTGCTTGCGGTGCATGCGAAGCACGTGCTTGCTGCAAGAATCTGTCATGCCGCCGCTGCGAGGTGTGACATGGCAGCCACCATGGGATGACATCATTGGGGAAAAGAATTGTGTGAGCGGGTTTTTATTGGCCTTCCTTAAGA
Organism: Rhynchospora pubera; assembly: GCA_028095005.1. Taxonomy (NCBI): domain Eukaryota; kingdom Viridiplantae; phylum Streptophyta; class Magnoliopsida; order Poales; family Cyperaceae; genus Rhynchospora; species Rhynchospora pubera. The sequence continues at coordinate 144,355,636 of CM051460.1, forward strand.
AGAGATGTGGAAGAATACATTTAGAGATGTGAAAAGTGCCAATTCCATTCCCGCATTCCTAGACAGCCGCCACATGTAATGCAATCCATCTCTAGTTCATGGCCCTTCGATGTATGGGAGATTGATCTGTTAGGACCTTTTCTTCAGGGGAAAGGAAATGTGAATTCTTGGTAGTGGCAGTGGAATATTTTACCAAGTGTAATAGAAGCTAAACCCCTCGCAACTATCACATCTTAAAAGATCGTAGACTTCGTGAGACATCGGATAGTATATCAGTATGGCATCCCACATTCTATCATATCGGACAATAGGACCTAATTTACCGGGGCCTCATTCCAAGACTTTTGCAAAAGATTAGGAATTTGGTCATGCACCACGTCTATATGCCACCCACAATCAAATGGATTAGCAGAAGTGTCAAACCGAACTATCCTAGAAGGTTTAAAAAAGAAGATCGAAGGCAGTAAGAATACTTGACTAGAATACTTGGACGAAATATTGTGGGCATACCGAACCACCCCTCGTTCAGCTACGGACAGATCTCCTTTCTCCATGGTATATGGAATGGAAGCAGTGACACCCATGGAGATAGTGCACCCTATCTTGAGAACAACTTCATATAGTTGGGAGAAGAACGGGAGGAGGAGAGAGGAAGACCTCGAAGTCATACACGAGCTAAGAGAGGAGGCTCGGGTAAAGTTGGAAGAATACCAAACGAAGATGAAGAGAAGCTTTGATAAGAAAGTGGCACTGAAGCATTTCCAACCAGGAGATTGGGCCTTAAGGAAAATCGAAACTACAGATAAACAGGTAGGCAAACTTGATCCTGTCTGGGAGGGACCTTTCGAGGTGACAAAGTCCATTGAAGGCAGGGCTTACCACTTGAAAGATATGAGAGGAAAGAACATTCCAAACGCATGGAATGTAGCCCATCTCAGAAAATTTTATGTTTGAAGATAACAAGGACCAGATCAATACCGTAGCCGGTCTCTCTTTGTTACATGTTTTCTTTTCTTCTAGTTTTTCTTGTTTTAGGATCAATGTATCGTAGTGTAATGATCATGCATGTTGGGAATAATAAGGATTTGTTTGCTTCATAAAGTTTTTGTTCATATAAAAAAAAGTCGTGACCCTCCTCGAGAAATTTTCGGAGTAAGCGCACATAAAAAAAGAAGAAGTCGTGATACTCCTCGAGAGATTCTCGGAGTAAGCGCACATTAAAAAAAAAAAGAAGTCGTGACCCTTCTCGAGAGATTCTCGGAGTAAGCACACATAAAAAAAGAAGAAGTTGTGACCCTCCTCAAGAAATTCTCGGAGTAAGCGCACATAAAAAAAAAGAAATCGTGACCCTCCTTAAGAGATTTTCGGAGTAAGCGCACATAAAAAAAAAGAAGTCGTGACCCTCCTCGAGAGATTCTCGGAGTAAGTGCACATTAAAAAAAGAGGAAAATTCGTGACCTTCCTTGAGAGATTCTCGGAATAAATACACATAAAAAAAAAGTCGTGACCCTCTTTGAGAGATTCTCAGCATGTAGAAACAAAATGACAAATCCAAAAATTTAACGTAAACAGGATAAAATAAAAATTTGAGGAAACTAACAAAGTTCTGACAGTTCTGACAAAATTTAATACCAAATAGCTGGAAGACATTGAAATGCGATTATAAATAGCAGGAGACCCATCGTCTTCTTCCTCATTCAAACCTAATAAACTCATCTTCTTCATTCACGTTTCTTCAATTTTTTTGAAATCCCCTCTTTCTTCATTTCCAGTTTTGAAGTTGCGATATTTTGATCTAAAGTTGTGAAGATAGGATCATTTTCTCTTTCCTGGAAGTTTTTTTTTTTGGACTATAATTTGGAATTTAATTTTTAATGAAATGAACATGAACTTATGAATTGGCACTTTTTCAATTTCTTCTAATTTTTTCTGGATTTTATTCCTGATTCAAAGCTACTGAATAGATCATCATCTTTCACACTTTATTTTTGTAATTTGTATCAAAGCAAACTAACCTGCTTATCTCCCTTTATCTTTTCTTTTTCTTGTTTCAAAATACAAATTTTTGTCTTAAAAATTGCGAGTTTTGGGCTGTGATTAAAAAAGAGAAAGGACTTGAGTGGCTTGAAGTTGATCCCAGTGTCTAAAGTGGAAGCAAATGACGCAGTTGGTGGTGGTGCTAATTGGGAGACAATTAGCACTAGTATTTTAATTTGCTTAGCTTTTCTTCTTTCTCGTTTCTCTCTTCTTCTCTCTCCCTTTTTCTCCTCTTCCTCTCCAATAAAACCTTCAATGAAGCTGCCTCTGTATTTGTGTGTGTGTGAGAGAGAGTGTGCGTGTGTTCCATTTGCTCCTGTATCAGACACTATGGGTTTCTGCCACAATGAAAGCTTAATTCATGTCAGATACTATGGGTGTGTTTGGCAACTCCGGTGAATAAGGATGAATAAGGCAAATGTGGGCCCCACTGTTATCTCTCTCCTCTCTCCTCTCTCCTCTTTTCCCTTATTCGTCTAATTCCAACTTTTGGCCGAATTAGAATAGAGGCCTTATTCGGCACTCTCTCTCCTCAATCCTCTGTCAACAAGTACACCCTCTCTCCTCTCTCCTCTTATTCCATTCCGGAATAAGGCAAACAAATAAAATAATCTCCTCTTATATCTATGAGCCCTTTTTCAATTTGCTTTACTATTTTGTGGTGGTGCGTATTTTGTTTATTGATTTATTCCATTGTACCTTTTGGAGAGATTATTTTATTTGACGAATTAATGCTGGTGGTTTAATGAGAAAAGCAGAATATGGGACTGAATTTTTTTCAGCCTAACGTGGGATTTTCAATATAAATCATGGCAATCTTTGTAGGATGTCATTGCAAACAAATATACTACGTTAGATTAAAGGGGCCGTTTGGATCGTTTAGGAATTTGAGGAATTTTGGAAGTTGCAATTTCTAGGAATAAATTTATTGGGAAGTGTGTAATTTTGTGAAGAGTTTGGATTGTTTATAATAAATTTATGGTAGGAAGATGAAATTCTCTAAATTGCTTATGGAATCCAAACAGCCCCAAAGCTCTTGGGAACTATTTAGAAATGTCAAATGTGCATTAGGAATTCTCAATTACAGTGAATACAATATGGGGCCGTTTGGATCGCTTAAGAATTTAGAAAATTTGAGAAATTTTTTATTTTTAGGCATAAATTTATTGAAAAGTGTGTAATTTTGTGAAGAGTTTGGATTGTTTATAATAAATTTATGCCTAGAAATATAATTTTTTCAAATTTCCACTAAGTTTTAAAACAAACAGTCACTTGCCTTTACAATAAATCTATATAGATTGATTATGGGTTGATCAGTTTTCAAGAAAGGTTCAAAATGTTACACAATGGTTTTTCAAGTCCCAAATCTTGGAGAAAAGGATTAATCATGTTGAACAAAACTATCCAATTCATGTATATAGGAATTAGGAAGGAAATTGATTATTATCGTCTGCAGTTTTGTCATCTCTTGCAATCGCTAAACAAAAAATGAACACATAAAATAGACAATGTGAACATATATAATATATAATGATAAAAATGAATACATACAAATAAATAAATTCAATAAAAATAAATTGAATATGTATATAAAATCTGAACAAAATATGACAACACTATTTGTTTGTAAGCGTTCATTGTGATCGCTTATATATATTTTATCTTGTCTGTTCATGTGTTCACTTATACTCAATAAAATCGAGTTAAGCCCACTTAAGCCCAACAACGACCCACGTGGGCCCCCACAATCCAGAAACTTCGCAGAAACTAAGCGGGACATCACATCAAGATTCGTGCGACACGCCATCTATTCTAATCGGACAATCCAAACGCTATCCGTTTAGGTTGCCCATTCGCGTCTTCGTACAAGAGCGACACCGTGCGGTCCCACTAGCGTATGCGGATCTCTGTCCTCTTTAGTCTTTCCTTCCTTCCTCCTTTGGCGTGCGAAAAGCGTAATTAAAAAAAGTTAAAAAGTTAAAACCGACCCCGTTTTACTTTTCCCCAAACTTATAACAACAAACAACTCTGAAACGCAATCGCCACAACTTTTTCTCTCTCCTCCCTCCCATAATCCCATTTCATCACACTCGCGATTTAATTTATTTTAATTTAATTCAACCAAATTCATTCCCTTTTCCCTAATCTTTTCTTTCAACCCCTTTTTAATTTAATTTCCCCACTTTTCAATCCATCCCTCTTTCCTTTCGTTTCCTTTCTCCTTCTCTCCACGCAATCAATCAATCAATCTCCATCTCCGATCAATCGATCAATCGCCATGGAATCGAGCAGCGGGAAGGGGAAGGGGAAGAAGGCGCAATACTACCACCACAACCACCACAACTACAACAATCACCAACCACACATGGCGCGATCGCTGACGTATCACCACCGATCCACCACCGCCTCCGCCGCCGGGAAGCCCTTCTGGCGGCGCGTCCTGACTGACGAACCGCCACGTCAGCGCAAGCCTCACCCCGTCGTGCTGTACTTCACCTCTCTACGCGGAATCAGACGCACTTTCGAGGATTGTCGAGCTGTCAGAGCGATTTTGCGTGGTTTCCGTGTTGCTGTCGATGAAAAGGACCTTTCCATGGATTCTTCTTTCCGAACTGAGCTTCAAAATCGCCTCAGATCATATGGCAGGTATGAAATTTCTTTTCTTTTGTGTGACATTTCAACAATTGAATTGGAATTATTACTTGTTTGTTATTTGATGGAATTGCCATTTGGTTTGGTTATCAAAATAAATAAAAAATCAGGGCAATTATTAACTGAACCCTGTTTTAGAATGTTGCATTTAATCAGAGCAATCAAAATTAGATGTGAGAACTAGATTGAGTGGCATTTATGCTGCCAGTAAGCTGAAACTTGGTGATATATGCTTAATTATTTTCTCTAGTTATCCTACCAATAAAACATCTAGGATATTTTAATTTCACATTTTAAAATGGATCAAGTCATCATCAATAAAATACTCAGCTTGAAATTAGTTTGACCTTAGGCAAATTGAAGAGCTCAAACATATCCTATCCCATACTTAGGATTTTCATTGGACCATTTATTATTTGATAAGTTTGAAAAATTCTATACGATACAAGTGTTTCTAACTTGAAGCTTATTCAATTTATCTTGATCATAGGCCTGTTTCTCTTCCTCAACTATTTGTGGATGGCAAGCTAATAGGTGGTGCTGATGAGGTGAGACATCTGCACGAGACTGGAGAGCTCCAGAAAGTTCTAGCTGGTGCTGCCGGTCAGGACCCAGCCTATGTATGTAGCAGTTGTGGCGGGGACCGGTTTGTGCCTTGTAGGGTTTGCAGTGGGAGCCGAAAAATCTTTTGTGAGGAGGAATTAGATGGTCGATGGCGCCGGTGTGAGAGCTGTAACGAGAATGGTCTTGTGCGGTGTGCTGGTTGTTGCTCATCTTAGATTCCCATGGTTTAAAGTACCAATCAAAAGGTAAAAAAGGAAAAAAAGAATATATAGAGAAGACGCCGTAAAATTAATCTTGATTTTTTTTTTTTTTTGGAACCAAGATGCAATTATTTCCTTTGTGCTTGGTTCCATATTTTAGAAATGTTTGGTTATTGTTGGTTTATGGCTTTTGCTTGGAGGATAAGAACATGGTGTTCTTTTCCTCCAAAGGGGATTGTGGTGACCAAGGGTTCTATACTCTAATTTGTACATAAGTGTGTTATGGAGATGATCAACAGACAAGGTTTGTCACACTATGGTCGGATTTGTGCTGAAGTTGCTACAACTAATGTAATAGATGGTATGTTGCATTAGGCATTGTAATTGTAATTAATAATATTGTGAGCTTATATATATTTAATTTATTTTATTGTCAGTTCTTGTGTTGTATACGGCTTGTTATTTTTGTTTCACTTACAATTTTTTTAACTTGGTAAAATCAACACTAAACTTATGGTGGTTTTCATCTAATTTTTGGGAAACTCTTGACAGCAGCTGCTTTATCCCATTGGATTTGAGTATTTGGACATGGTTTCCTTTCTTTGCGTCTTTTGTTGAATCCTTTACTTCCACTTATGGACCCGAATCCGGTGTAGCGCGGGACACCGTGTAGCGCGCGTACGAGCCGTCTGATCTTGATCGGACGGTTCATTTTTTACGGGCCTATCAATCTAGGTTATATGCATGGGGCTCTCTTGTCCATTGGATCTTGATCAGACGGCTACGATGCCGCGCTACACGGTGTGCCGCGCGGCACTAGATCTGAATTCTTCCACTTATGGTCTCACAGGAAAATAAGAAATGGCCTAATTGGTATTCTGCTCTTAAGTAAAGGATATTTTGTTTCTGCTTGTGTTTGCTACATTCTTGATACTGCTGCTTGTGTCACATGGTGTAGTTTAGTTGCTTGGAACAAAATTTCAACAATAATTGATTGGTATTAAGTTATAATGACTTCAATTGAATTGCCATAATGCTATTATTTAATTTCAGTGGTCCCTTGTGCAAATTATTAATTTACAATATTTTGTGACAAAATAATATCTTTTTGCCAGTAGATGCGTTAACACGCAATATGATGGCCCCGCAAGTGAAGAATGACAATAAGTATCATCTTAAAATACCTATCTTTACTGGTCTACTTTGTTGTGGTGGTTTAAATTGTTCTTTTGAGCTTTTGAGTGGTCTTTACTTTTTTTTTTAAGAAAAAAAATTAAATTTATTATCACTAGTATTAACATTCCTTTGCTGACTTCGATCTTGGGTTTCAATTTTAGTATACCCGACTTGTTTGGGACCAAAAGATATATTGTTGTTGTCGGATTTTTCTTTTAATGGACATAAGCAGAGTGAAAAATAATGCATTAAAATTGGAGAAGCTTTTACTTGCGCATATAAAAATGAGATACCCTAAATCTTACTCCGTTGTGTTTCATTGCATTTTAAAATGTTTTTTTGCAATCTTTTTTTTTTCTAGAAGGAGAAAGTAAAGTAAGCATGATGGTCTGATGGACACGTAAAAAACTCCTTTATCTTACGTACGGCAATAATTATTTCGCATGCATTCCAGCTGCACTTTCTATTAAGAAATAATAGACACTCAGCTGCACTTTCTATTAAGAAATAATAGACACTTTCTATTGAATTTGAAGATAATATAATTTAAGTTTTCCTAGTACAATTTTGGGGTCAAAAGTTCTATTAAATAATATAATGCAGCCTTTTAATGTTCACTGGATTATAAGATAAAATAAAGGGAATGTATCGAGCGCTGCTACGTAGAAGTGGTACGACATGCTTGAAAGACTTGGCTTCTGGCTTCAAGCAGCCTCTTGAAAGGTTCTGCTCACGCAAAAGCAGTCGTGTGTGCAGCCTCTTGACTTCATGTGTATTATTAGCCTGAAGCAGCTTGAAATAGAGACAATGCAACAAATATCTTTATTAGAGTACAGCAAATACAAAATGGTTCACTTACGTGTACAGTTCATCTCCGTACACATGAGCTATTTTTTTAGATTCAAAATTCACGCGATTAATCTGAACCGTTCAAGTTGTTCTCTATAATAAAATACCGATCAAATTTTTTTTTCAAAATATTTTTTGTTATTTATTATGATTTTAAAAAAATATATTATAATTAGAGTATCAGAAATTATAAGTGCCATCGGCAAATATACCATCCCAGCCATCGCTAAATACAAAGTGAACATATACAACAAATAAGTTGAACATATAGACGATCTAAGTGAACGCTTACAAATAAATAAGTGTTATTCATAAGTTTACATGCATATTCAACTTATTTTCATTGAACCTATTTGTTTGTATGTGTTCAATTAGATCGTCTATATGTTCACTTTATATTTAGCGATGGCAGGGATGGCAAAACTGCAGATGACAATAATCAATTTACTTAAGAGTATTTCATAGAAATATGTTATTATATTTCTCATGTTTCTTCACCTTCCGTTCTATTCCTTTCCATCACCCACTTCTAAAATTCTAGAGCAAGACCCAAGTAAATGATGCTAACCAGGTAGAGAAATATGTTATTATATTTTTCACTCACGAGTCATGCACATTCATGCTTGAATTTGTTACAATCGCACTCAGTCTCATCCCAAATTGAGCCTCTGGGGCTTTCTGCAGTTCTTAATTAGTTGAAAAAAAAAATTCAATAAGTGGGTGGCAGCTTGCAAATAGAAACATACCGCCTCAGGGGCTTTCTGCAATTCTTAATTAGTTGGGGAAAAAAATCCAGTAAGTGGATGGCAGCTTGCAAATAGAAGCATACTAAAGATGCGTGTTCATTAGTGAAAGGAACAACTTTCAGACTTTTATAGTCAGAAAGTCGAATCCAAGGAATTATTAATGTTAGATATTAGTACAAATTGTCAGTTGGCAATAAATTGCTCAGTACTGGAATTATGTGGGTATGTACATCTGCTCTATTTTTGTAAAATTAAATTGAAGAGAAATTTAAAATACGACAGTCTTCCTGGACTCATAAGGAATAACGCGAAGTTCACAGTATGACTTTATTGCTTGGGAAAGACACTGCTTTTCGAGGTTCTCTGATTTCATCACAAAGCTTGTTAAATTATCTTTGTGTGACACTCTCTCTACCTGTTGGGACAGAAAGTAAACATTAACTGTTAGGGTTGGTAAAGAAATGAATGCAAATGGTATTGGATATAACTGTCAGACTTAGAGAATCAAGTAAATATATCATTCCAGGTACTACAAAAGAACATGAAAATATACACAGTAGATACACATAATAAAAGAAGAAAAGTATACTAGATGGACAGATTGGTACTGTTGTATAAAAATTAAAAGCTGAAGTGTTCCCGTAAGTTTTGTCAGTTTGGTCTCATTTGAACTCAAAGATGGCAAACTATGACTAAATTGTGTAACGAACACTAACTGCATAAAGGGAGAAAAATGAGAAAAGAGAGACTGAAGCATGCACCATCTGTTCAATAATGGGACCAGCATCTAGTTCCTCAGTAACAAAATGGCTTGTTGCACCAATCAATTTTACACCAGCTTCAAAGGCCTGAAATTAGTTTTGGAATATATTAGTGTCCAAATCCATTCAAATAAGAGATGAAGATTAATTATATCAGAACCTGTCTGGAAGGATTTCCGCCTTTAAAAGAAGGAAGGAGACCATGGTGAATGTTTATAATGTCTTTACCATAAGCTTGTAAAAATCCTCCTGATAATATCTGCATATTAACAATATCAGTAGTTTGTTTAGCATTTCTCTTTCTTTCATGTATTTTAACCCAAGGAAGGAGGGTGTATCTGACGATCAAAGTATTTAATTAATTGGATACACCATATGGAGTATCTGGCACATACCACACGTGAATTGTATGCATACCCATATCTGATCTATAGCAGATACAGATACTCTTGGTTAAGTGATGTATCTAAGTAACATAGTTTCAAACCTCACAAATTGAGTGAAATTTTAATGAAATGATTAAAACAAGTGGGTTTCTCTTTTCTCCAGACTTAAATCTCTACATGATTATTTTTCTAAAATATGTTCAACTGCTTTAAGGTCAATGAAAGAAAAAAAAAACGAGAAAGAAAACAAATAAATAAAATACTTAAGACCCAAAAGTTGTGAAAATGGAAAATGTATGGTGCCATTAACGGAACTTTGTGATGTCAATGTTGTAAGTTGCACTAAGTACCTGCATATATCTTGCTAGTACAAGAAAATCAGTGTCTTCAACCAGCTCCAAGATCTCTTCCTCTCTTTTTTTCCCTGGACCAGTCGGCAAGCAGTGGAAAGGAATTCCATGCCTTTCAAGAAATCGAATCACATGTGTATTTGGAGCCCTGGGATGATTACTGCATTACAGTACCATTTGGGCCTCAACACTAATGCAAATGAATGTATGACAATAAGTGCATTTATTTAAAGTTTCAAGCAAGTAAATAAAGAAAGAGATCCAAAGTTAAAATTGGATTTCCTGTAAAAGTTTCAGCCCCATCTTCTTTGGGAATAAAGGCTTTGTTCTTGTTGTTGTAAATATTGATGGGACTCATGGCCAAATATCGGTAATGTAACACTAGATTCCCAAAACAAACAATGAGAAGGATTGTCTCATTAATTCTGAATTCTGGAATCTTTTTTAACTATGAATGCCTTGTGTCAAAATCTTTTCCTTAATTGCTTAATTATGACAGTTTTAAGCAAACAATTTTTTGTTCTTCTTCTCTAAAACCTAAAGGTGTGCAACCTACAACAATGTCACAGAACCATCACATCTAATAATTCAACTATAAACTAATAAATTGAACTTCACAGTCAGCACAAAATTTTACCTCCTGGGCTTTAATGTGGAAAATACTAATCTCAAATTCTTAATCAAGGGGAAGAGTGATTCTTCAATTTATTACCTTATTATACAATTAATGTCAACTGGAAGCCTTTGGTCCTGCCACCGATGTAACAAATCAACCAAACAATGGTCCTGCAACAGAGGACAAAATAAATAAAGAATATAAGTATTACAGAGAATCATACCCAAATGATCTCACAAAATATGCTGGACCTAATTGGTACCACAAAAAGATATTTATTGTGCCATTTGAAGCCTTTAGTTTGGTAAAATTTTGCCATTTTTGGAAGTTCAATAATTGATTGTGCTCTATACGATTATACCCTGCATACAACATCAAAAAGAAGCAAAAAGACATGGGTATTGTTCTGTTATGCATATTAACAATACTTTTTGTTAAAGTGCTAAAATATTGCAATAATCTCCGGGAAAATACCAACAAACCTGCTTTGACGCAAGAACCGCAATCTTGTATCTAAGATCCAGATCAGGTACCCGAACAATAGATCTCTCAGCACCAAAATGCTTTGCCAATTTCTGAAAATCAGACTCCAGTACATGTCGAGGCCAACGGGATGGATCAAAAGAGAATTCACTGCCAACAACAAATTTTATCTCAATTTCAATCAAGATCGACCTCCATAATTAGAGAAAAGTTTGATTTGGGCCCTGATTATTATTGCATTTGGTTCACTCAGACCTATAAACTGTTTAAGTTCCAATGATCCATCCCCCCACCAACCCAACACTGGCATTGATTGAAGTGAAACACTCTACAAAACCAGTGTATAATCTCATCAAGCATCTGATGAAATGGCTTTTGCAGGGTAAGTAGGTTGCTAGTCAGCTCTAACAGATAGTTTGGGCAGTTATAATTGGGCAAAGAATAGTTCAACTTTTCTGATTGATCTGATCATTGTATTTGGGGAGGTTACTTGATCCAAGTATACAATACGAATTGTTCATCCTATACAGGGATTCCAATTTAAGATCAACTTCCAGTTACTACATACATAATGTCATTTCTTAATGTTAAGTTTCTAAAAGTGCTTTCTGATTTGCAACCTTTTTTTTAAAAAAAGAAAAGAAAAGGTGGGAGTACCACCTAGTTTCTGATTGGCAATTTAACAAAACTATAACACAAGGAACTCATAAATTAAGCTGGGGAGAATAGGTGACTAATTAGAATAACGCCCAAGTTTGAATATGCTGCAAGAATAAAACAGGAGTTCCATGTTTACAAAAGCCATTTTATTAATATAATTATACTACAGGTACTGGAAGCTTCTATAAAATTTTAAAAAAAGAACATATTTCATATAAATTTAGAATAAACTTAGACATGAAAACAGAAACTAGCATCAGGTGTCAAACCAAATCTGGACTGTTTTTATATACAACAATCAGACCACTTAATTATGTGATTTGTGTGTTGAGCCACTCCAATTGATGTTTAACCATTTATTACAAACAACTTGATACATTTTCAATATGTAATTAGTTCTATTGAAATTCATGATAGCAAAAACTAAAATGAAATTAAGATTCACCTCCTAGAATAGAAGATTCGTTTGTTTTCAGGGACAAACACGTCTACACAGTGAATATTTCCTCCCTTGGAAGCAATACACTCAGACAATTTGGCCACAATTCCAACCACATCCTGAAATGATCAGAAATTAAAAATAAATCTATAATAATCGATAGCCAAAGAGTAAAAGAGTAAAATCTCAAAGAATGAGAAGAAGAGATTGATTACTGGGCACTGGAAGACATGAATGCCACGGAAGAACGGAGAGGTCGAAGAGGAGAAGGCTCTTGCGGCGGCTCGTCTGAGCGAAGAAGAGACACGAGCTTGCGCACCAACCATGCCTTTGGCCTTTGTTTCTTTTCTTTTTTGGTTTTTTTTTCCTTTCTTTTTTCTCAGTTTCTGTGAATGTAGCAGTGATTCCGTTAGTTTGTCCGTTCGAGGCGCTGGGTATTGTAAAATATTTGTTTTTTATTCGTAACTCGGAACAGACAAAGGTCAGACCTCAGACGGTCGGACCACTTGTCAGTTTTCAAATTATAAATTTGATAAGTAATAATATGCGTAGTCCTGGGCCTGCTTGGATTGCAGCAATGTAATGTTGCATAATTGGGCTGGTTATCAATTTTTTTAAAAAACTTTGTTTTATGTCACTGTCTCACTGACTTAACTTACTGTCAAACTTGTCAATTTTTAATAAGCATTATTAATAAAAAAAAATGCGCCACCATAAGATTGTGCAAATTAGTTTTCTATGCCAGTAATTCTTTCTAAATTATAGTAAATCCTATATTTGTCATTATAAAATCTGTCACTAAATTTAAAAAACACCAAACAACCCCCCATTATTAAATTGTTTAATTAGATTAAGAAACCTGAGGAAAAGAAAAAAAACCACCTACCTCGCACGTATGTATAATTGTTTTTGTCATTTAACTACCTCCAGATCGGTTGCGAGACAAATGCTTGCGACGGTCCAATAAAAACATAGGGCTCAAAGAAATTAACGCACAGAGTTGATTAGTTGTTTTTTTGATGAAAAAGAATTGATTAGTCACTTACTGACAACTCTAGCAAAATCTTAAATCTCACAGAAAAAACGCAAAGTTAGTTAAGATAACAGACAAATTTGCTTTGTGCTTAAGTCTACACTGTTGACTAAAACTGATCGCTTGCAGCAGGAGGGGGGGTGGTGCGCTGGACGGCATCCGCAGATGAATGCTGGTGCAGCTTCCTCGCTTCAATTCTTATCTTCCTTTCCAGCTCTCTCTGTCTCTCAAGCTTAATTCAAGCTCGGCCGCTTACTCAGCATCTTATTAGGTGCTAGTCGCTAGAGGGAATTGTGTGTGAGAGAGAGGGTCTTGACAAATTTGCTTTTATGTCCTACAAAACTGTTTTGTGGGTAGACCTGCCGACGGTATACCGTCACTCGTTTTCCGTGGACGTTTCGTTTTCCGAGTGGCGGAATGATTTCACATTTCGTCGCATAAAACAGAACGGATAACGGAATGCTATCAAGTAACGTTGGAACAAGCGGAACGTGAAACGGAATGATATGTTCGGTGCACGTTTCAAATATGTTCCGTCCCAAATTCTATGGATTTGAAATCTGAATTATAGCAGAGCAAATTTTAGTTTAAGAAAAAAAAAAAAAAACCAATCTGCCTCCTCCCTCTTTCTTCTTCCTAGCGGACGTCCCTCTCTTTCATTTTTCCTTCTTCAGCCGCCTCCCACTTTGGCTCTTTCCTTCTTCCTTGTGCCTCCTCTCTTTTCCTTGCACCTCATCCCTCTTTTTTTCTTTCCTTCTTCAGCCGCCTCCATCCCCAACTCCTTCACGCATCTCTCTCCAATCGATTTCTCGCTCGACCACCCACCTCTCAAACTACTGCAAGCTCGACCAACCACCTCTCTGATCGATTCTCTGCTCGACCAGCCACTCTCGAACAATTTCGATATTTAACGTTTTGAAACGTTATCAATGTTTAGAAGAACGGAACGGAAACGACTCAAAATATCTAACCCGTCCATTAAACGAAACGTTCTACGGAAAAAAATTTGAAATCGTTCGATGAACGGAACGAATAACGAATGTGTATAATATCGTTGCTGTTGTAAACGTTAAACACCCCCATTTGGGAACCGTATCCTCTGCCAATAGACCTGGTTAACGTTCGAAACGGCAACGGAATGGGCCATTCCGTTTGCCGTTCCGTTCCAGAAACGGTATGCACTGAAACGATTCGTTATTCGTTCCGTTTGCAACGGAATGGACGGAACGTAGCGGAACGACTCAATTTACACTGTATTTCATACCAACGTATGCCGAAATCCGTTCCGTTTACCGTTCCGTTTAAAAAACGAATACCTAAATCTGTTCCGCCACTCGTTCCGTTTGGACGGAACGTGCACGGAACGAGTAGGACGGTATACCGTCGGCAGGCCTATCTGCCAACCTCTAAAAGGTTGGCAGCCCACCTCTTATCTGAACGCTTGGATGACGATCTAACAGAGCGTGTAGACATAGAGAAAAATCGCTGAAATTCATCCTGCCCGAGGCTGCCCGAGTTCGCATTTCCTCTTAAAAAAATTACTCTCTGAGTCTCCTCCGCTTCTATGCCATCGTGAGAGAGAGAGAGAGAGAGAAAGAACGCGAGAGAGAAAATCCGACGCTCCGACTGCCAATCGAGAGAAAGTGAGAGGTGATTCCAACCTTAGGTCGAGAGAGAAAGAGGAAGCTACTGAGAAAATCCGGTGGCTGCCAACCGTAGAAGCAAATCAAGTTCGACTGAGAACATCTCATCTTTTGCTTTTAGTTAAAATTGTATATTCTGGTTTCTATGAACTGAAACACTGAAATTCTGTCAATGGGTTTGTTCTGGTTAATGGGTTTGTATTTGAGTTTCTATGAACTGAAATACTGAAATCATGTCAATGGGTTTATTGTAGTAATGTATGATACCAATTTCTTAATAAAAATTCTCCTCTGGTATAGAATTGGTAATTATGGATAGGATATTGTAGTTAAAGACAATCTTTAATAGTTCAGTTGTAGCAATGAAATGAATCATACTTTAGGCATCTCTTGTAATCAGACTTCATGCATCTCTTGTAAATGTTTCATGGTATTTTTTTTAGACAGCAATGAGCTCTCAAAGCAACAATCTATGGATATTGAACGGAACATTTCCTTATTGCAATAGATGCAACGACAATTGAATGAGCAATTAGAAAGGCAAGCAGATGATTTGAATAAACAATTGGATGAGAATTTTAAGGAAATTGAAGATAGGTTCAAGAATCATTTGGAAGAACTTAGGAATCAAATATTGTATTATTTTTTCTTTTTCTTTTGATTATTATAATTTGTAAGGTGTAATGTATGAATTTAGATATGTGCTTTGTATTTGCTATGGATGCATAGATTAGTTGTTATCTTGTACCTATCTTGCTTAATTAACATCTGAATTTGCTTTCTTAGTGAATTGGTTTTCCTATATATATCAGTCATTGCATGAGGTGCCTATATCTGAAATTTGCTTTCTTAGTTATTTATCTCAAATTAGAGAAATTGGTTGATATGGTTCAGCACAAGTAAAATTAACAAGGATGCATTGTTATGACAAATATCACTTCTAGAAGATGTCAGATGCAATTTTCAAGGATGTTAAAGTTATGATTATCAAAGCAATGAACATAATAGGTGACGCGTAAAAGCATTCAGCAATGAACATAAAACACAATGACGTGTAAAATAAGCTCACTGGTACCAAATACTTCCAAAAGCATTGAGCTGGTTCCAGTGACGTGTAAAACAAATTACCCCTTTCATTCATTATCAAATGGAACCTTACACTTTTTATTTTATTTCTTTTTTATATCATACTCTCTTAATTGTTCTTGGAAACAAGCTAGGTTACCAAGCAACCAACATATTCTACTCACTAAATTATAGATTACCGATCTGCTCAATACAACAATTATTTACCAGTACCAAATTAACCAACACAAAACAAATCAACAAATTTTTTATGTACTATAAGGAGGCTAAATCAATATCAGGAAAATCTGACGACAATCTTGTGGTACATAGTAGCCAGCGCAGCTCCAATGAATGGACCCACCCAGAAAATCCACTGAAAAATAGATCACACACAAAAAAAAAGGATTAATTTTCAAACAGACAACAACGACTAATGACTAATGCTATAAAAAAAGCTCGTAGTTGAATTTTCTTTTACCAGTAACTGAAGAGCATATGATGGGTAGAGGAATTTTCATCAAATAGAAAGAATTTGTTGGAGATTTCACATGTGCAATAAAATGCTATGGCACCTGTGTTATCTTTTTGTTGAGCGTTTCTGTTTTTTCCTTTTCCGGTGATAAATGGTAGTAAAGGTACTCCCAAATTACACAAATGTTATAAACAATACAAGCCACCTCTATAAAATTGGATTCTAAGAATGAGCAAATAGGTGTGCTGACATTATAGGAGCCTGTATCATGGGGCGTGTATGTTTGAGAAAATAATATATACAAAATTTGCATTTTGCCATATCATCCCAAGCATGGCCTCATTGTAAATTATGGCACCCAAGCTCCTTGCTGGGTTGATACCAGTACCAGTAATTGGGATGGCAGCACCCAAATTCTTGCTGAATTGAAATTTTTTTTAGTGTGACCTTTTTTTTCAAGAACCCAAAAATTAAAGAGAAAGAATGAACTGATTAATTAAAGAGTAACCAATGTAGGTAAAGCACCAGTACACGCATTCACCTTAACCAATGTAAGCTCAATCGTAATCTTTCTCCTCTCCTTCGCACTAAAAAGTGCAGATTCAATAGATACCAGTATTCATGGTGCTACCTCTGAGAAGAGAGAGGGCGAGGGGAAGGTAGCGGAGGAGAGGGTGAGGGAGGAGGTGTAGTGGAGGCAAAGGGGAATGTAGCGGGAACGGAAAGGGTAAGCAGATGGCGAATGACAAGGGAAGGGATGATATTTTTATTTATTTTTTTTTTTAAGAGGAATCGGGGAAGAGAGAGGGAGTCAGAGGGCAGTCGGGCAGAGTGGATTTTAGGGATTTTCTTCCATCTGCGAGTGGTACGTTGGATCATAATCCAATGGATGATACGAGAGGTGGGCAATCTGCCAACCTTAATGAGATGGGCAGAGGATACGACTCCCCTATTTGTGGGAGCCGACCTACAAAACAAATTTGCTTTTATGTCCTTTATAATTTATAATTTTTTTTATACTCTAAACATAGTCGGTTGAGGATATTTCGTGTCCCTTCTTTTAAACTTAGAAATAGTATATTATTTTATTACAACTACAAGAGAAAATAAATACGAAATTACGAATTCTACAACTCTTACACTTATCAATGCACGTCATTTTTCAACTACATTAAAGATATAATTTCTAATACACCGTGTTAATATTTTTATTAGGCATATTTTAGTCTTTGTAAATAAAAAATAATATATCCACTGTAGCCAAAAAATTAGATTTATCCAAAAAATATATATTCTGGGTTTATATTTTGTTAGGATAGATAGGAAACTTTAAAATATATTTCAGATTTGCATTTTTCAAACTACTTATGCGATTCTTTTTAAGTAGTTTTCATAATTGCACCTTTTGAAACCAATGATTTTGTTTTTTTTTTCTTTTTATTATTTTAAGTAATATTTTCTGCTGGTTTTCTTCTCAAATATCTTCAAATAGATAGGAAACTTTAACATATATTTCAGAGTTGAGACTTGAGAAGTATCCTGAATAGATAATTTAAAATTTTCAATAATTAAGATCTATTGCACCGCTACTTATTTTTATTTTTGGAAGAACACTCTTTAAGATAAACAAATTAGAAGACACCCATTTAATGCTAGGCAGGGTATAAATGTTATCTGCCACAAAATAAAAGACATTTAAATTCCATCTCAATTAACATTTGTGTTGCTCCTAATTTCTGGACGCGTTCACTTTCCTTATTTCCAAAGTCTCTTCTCCGTCCTTAGTTTATGATATCTCACATCAAATTTCTCAATGATACCATTCCTTTTTTTTTCCAGAATTTCTGTTTGAAAGGCTAACTTAGCTAAGACCAATCAGAAAGGTACATGGCTCTTTAACCACTATATTAGGTGCTTGATAATAACTCGGAAAAGAACTCGCCTCAGTTTCAGAAAGAGTACCTGGGTTACCTTCCAACCGCAAAACTACATCTAACTAAACCACATCTAAGAGTTTTAAATGAGGAAAACTCTACTTTCAAACTACACATGACTTCTTTTTTTTCCTTTTTCAGAAGCCCATACGTACTGTATACAAAAGATCCACAGTTCAACTAATTAATTAATCTTCTTAATCTATTTGCTCATTGCTCCTTCCAAATTCTACCTGTAACACGCAACTTGAGTTCCTTGCGGTCCCCGCCAGAGAAAAAGAGTGCCATGCTACGCTGAATAATAAGGCCGTCAAAACTGTCCCGCACCTTGCGGTGGCTGTCTCTGATGCTGCGTGGGACCCCCTGCCAGATCATCTTGCGACCATTGCCTCCAACCTCAAGGCTGTAGCTGTAGTTCTTTGCCTCCGCATCATCTCCCATAAACCTCAGAAATGCTATGTATACAGGTGCATTGCCCAGCTGGAATGCCTCAAAATGGAGACAGAAGTACTGACCAAAGCAACTAAAAACCTGTACAAATAGGCATAAAAAATTCAGTATAAAAATATGGGGGTTCTTAAAATGTGTTATGTGACAGTTTTAGGGTACACCCACTATGGCTTATTTCATAACTTCGGTGACCATATATGCATAAAAATGTGCTCCAATTTGTTGCAATTAAAATTTATGTATTTGCTCACATAACCCTTTTTACTCTTGCAAAATTAAAAACTGATTTGTTCTACTGCCCTCTGAAGGCAACATTTATGTTCAGAAACATGTACTTCGCATAACCACACAGACACGCACAGCGTTTAATATATAATATTATTTTTTTTTCAAATCATACAAAATACCAAAAAAATGCAAATCCATCTTTTAAAAAAAAATAATAACAAGATCGGTTAAAATTATATAAATGCAAACAAATTTCCCCAGAATTTTTTAACATCAATTCATCTGCCAGATCACAACCACATCATATACAAAGTTGAAACCAAACATAATGAAACATATGCCTTTAAATTTGTTCATTACTTCAAATTGGGTTTGGGCAAAGAGGGCTCTACTGAGTAGGATAAAGTCAATACTTCAAAGAATACACATCTGTTAGTACAAAAGAATTGTCAACATGTGAAATTTTAGGTGCAATTGTATGCATCTTACATGCAAAAGGAAATTTAGTACTTGGATTTTTATTTTAATAAAAAAATAATAATGAATTTCCTATGAGAACAAGCAATTAGAACAATGTAAAGGCACGAGTTTAGGCAGTTCATACCGTGAGCATCCACGTGGCATTCTCTACTTCATGAGGATTGGACTTAACATAACGGTGATTGAAAGTGCTACCACTGTGCATGTCAACTTTATGATCATCCTTCAAATGGGCCACCAAGTAAGGAATGTCACCCACAACAGTACACTCTGATCCAGCATAGGGGCAGCTGTATGGCCTGTACTGGCACTGTGACTCATGCTTCAGCTTGCAATAATAGGGGTATATTCCTACACATCCAAAGCTTTGGTACTTGCATGGAAATTCAAGAGAAGCAGCTATTTTCTCTAGTGCTAGGCACCTAATGTTGCCTAGTTCATGCCGACACGTAGGACACCGATTATGAACTCTTGGCTTGCAACCAGAGCAGAGTGTATGGCCGTTTGAACACTGCACATCACAGAAACAAATAGGGAAGGTCAACATCAACAACTATTCTTCATAAATTCAAATCTTAAATTTATAAAAGTACAAAGTTTGTGAAGCTGAATATTGCGTAGGAAGCGAGACAATTTAAACCAGAATAAGAAAACAGTTAGTGCTGTGCATAAAATCCATCCAATCACGAATTGATCTTTTGTTGAAGAGAACTAACAGAAGAATTGATATGCCATAATTGATCCAGAACACGATTACCAAATTGAAGGAAATCATATTATATACACCAACCAGGCCTAGGCGCCTAGCTAGTATGGACTATGGTATCAAGCTAGTATAATACTGACTGAATTTTTTAAACAGTGTTCCTTTGGACACACATTTTCTGTTTGTTGCAGAAGCCTCTGAGGCCTTAAAGAAGTAGAATCTATTATATGTGCATGAGTATTTTGATATATTGAAATTAGAATGACTAAAGTTATCTTTGAGAAAAATTTGTAGAACTCCTAGAAAGGGCAATAAAGAGATTTTTGGGTATTACAAAAACAACACGAAATCACAATACAGACTTTCTCGTTGTGGAACAAAAACAAAAAACCATGTAACAGCACACACCAGTCATAACTCTACAGTGATTGAATTCAAGTTGTTCCGGAGACTCACTTGATGGATAGGAGGATACATTGCATTCAAGCACACAGGACACTCCAGAAGTTCACGCACACTGCTTGAAACAGCCACATTAGGTTTTGGCGAGAGCGGTATATGGTCACCAACATGCTCACTGATATCAATGATCCCATCAATTTTAGGTGGGTCTATGACCTCCGGACTGCACTGCATATCCTCGAGAAAAGAGGCAGTTGACATGATGGTGGTGCAACGGTCCTGTGTAATAACATAATGTTAGGATAAGCACTGGAATTGCTTTCATAAAGTTCAGTAAAAATTGTTACTGCATTTTAAAGAAAAGTGACTATTGATAAGGCCTTAAGAAAATTAATGATTACTCTGGTGGATTGAGACATGACTGAAATTATATGATTGTAAAATCTGAATTTTGCCAGTATAACAGTATTGGCAATGGGGAAGCCAAACTATTTCTGTAATTAAAATTTCTCCGAGACTGGTGTTAACACATTTCAAACACACAACAAAACAGCAAAGATGAAGCATCCAACTATATAATTCCTATCAATTTAGCAGAAAAACTAAGTGCCCAGCTACGCACATGCCCCAATCTCAGTATCTGGGTTTGGCTTTTAAAACTATAATAAGAGATATCCAGTAAAACCCAAAAGGGATGATCTCACACGATCACCTGCTTTTTCTACCCACGTATCAAAAAAAACCAACTACTTCAACACGACATGTCTATTTTTAGAACAAAAAAAATAATCAAGATAACTTGTCAAAATCGCCAGTAAAAAATAGGTTAAAATAATTCAAAAGGGACTTTTCTTTAATACTAAGGAAATACATCAAAATTACATTGGCACATCCCTCGGATGTAACTCAACTCGTTCAATAAAAGCACGCAGAAGCTTGAAGAAGTCATGGCCAGCATTGGAAGCAAAGAAAAAGTTAGAAACTATACCCACATTGACACCTCACTAAATTTAAAGCTCAGAACTTTACAAAGATTGTCGACCAGATTGAACCAAGAGAGATAACCAAAGTAATCAATAGCTTGACTAAAACCCACAAGGGATCTAAAACCCTCTTCCTTCTTCCCTCTCCGATCTAAGCAAGGAAAGGAGAAGAACAGAGAAAAGATGAGAAAAATGTATTGATTTTGCACATTACCTCTCTGAGAGGAGGAGCCTGAGATGAGACAAAGGAGGCAAAAAACGCGGTGGCTTTTGTTTTGGGAGCGGCCAAGAGAGTGAATATAATAATAAAAACGAGAGAGAGAGAGAGAGAGAGAGAGAGAGAATTCGAATTAAAGGAGCCTCAGACTTTCTCTCTCTCTCTTTCTTTGCTATTTTCGTCTTTTTGTTATCAGAAATAAATGACGGATTGATTGTTAACTGTTAAGTAATGTTTCCTTGGTTGGGACTGGAGTGGAGTTATTAGAGTTAAGTTAAGAACGGGGTCAAACTCAAATGTGTTTAAAATTTTTTAAAGGAATTAGAGTAGGGAAATGATTCGGAGCGTTGCGGTTGTAGCACCAACAAAGTCGCGCTTGGTGTTTTCAAAAAAAGGTGATGGTTCTAATTCCCAGGTTTTGAGCCATGTTCTCAGCGCCAAGTTCAGGTTTGCTGTGGCTGGTAATTTTATGCCCAATATATGGCGGGTCTTATACAGAGTGAGATTATTCAACATTTGGGTGCGTTTGGATGGAAGGAAGAAGAAGAAAAAAAATTATAAACAATCCAAATCTTTCACAAAGTTACACACTTCCCAATACTTCTTCCCACTTCTTCCCTTCTTCCCTTCTTCCCACACCTATCCAAACGCACCCTTTATTAACTTTTCTTTTGTTTCCCCCTTTTAATTGGTAAAGTCACACTTTTCTACTTTTAAATATTCATAAAGTTATTTTCAACCAAAATTTATATCGGTGATCTCTATTTGAAAGTATTATCTTGCAATATTAGTTTTAAATGGATGCTATTTTTTTTATAAATAATCTAGTAAGATCTTATTCGTATGGAACAATGAAAAGCTCTTTCGATGGTTACTCTGATTTGACCAATAACATCTTCTATACTAAAATTTTTAATGTATATTACACAGTACACAGTGATAGTTGCTTTGAAATTTGTGTTTAGCTATTGATATTTTTAAGTACATATTTTTTATAAATCCAAAGATGTGGGTTACGCTACTTATGCATTTAAAAATAGAGCACTTGAGAGAAAAAATTAAAAAAAAAATAAAAGAAAATTAAAAGTTTAACAAAATCTTCTAGAGATTGGAAATTACAATTGTAAGGTTACTTTTTTAGTTTTTACTCAACTTTATCATTGTTCTTTTATATTTATTTTTTTTTCAATAACATGTCTTCACTCTATCTCAGAATTAATACAGAATATCAAACACTTTCTAAAAATATCAAACTATACCACCCAAGAAAAAAAAAAAAGAGATAGAGGAGAGAATCCAGACTACAACAGAACGACTGCCTTACCATTCTGGCACATCTCTATGCGTTTAGAAAATCACCATAATTTCAGGGTTGTTAATTATGCGCGTGGCTCATTTGTGAACCGTGTCCCTACTTGCCACGGGAACTTTTAATTCCACCTAACCAGTGAAGTATTTTTCTCTACTCTACATCATTCATCAGATAAATCTCAAATATGCATGTCAATCAATTAACTAATTTTTTTAGTGTAGATAAACGCTCAAACTTTTTAAATTCTAATAAAAAAAAAAGGAAAACACGCACGCACACAGACACGGACGCACATCATTTTTTTATTATTTTATTTATTAATTTGATTTATTATTATTATTATTATTTTGACAAGGAGAGTGCTAACGGTGACAGTCCCCTGCCACCCTTCAACAAGTATATAATTAAATAAATATTCGACAGACTAAAGAAGATTATCAAACAATTAACCAAACAGTCAAAGATCCCAATAAAGTCGATTATTAATCGAAGTGTAACCTTCTGAAGGTCTAGTTATTGTAATAATTTTCATCGCCACAATTAATTACAGATGCAAATTACGGATGGAAATCACAGGCTTGATTATCATCATCCATTCAAACTTCATAAACACGAGCAGACACTATGGCACGAGCTAACTTAAAATTACAACAATTGAATCCTTCTAGCACTCAAATAAGTCAGTGCATTGCCTGACAGCATTATCAATAATACATAAAAGACTACAATAAACACGGTCTAAAAATATGCTGTATGCCCCCTAAAATGAGAAACATTCCTATATACCCACACAAAGTTGGGTTCAGCTCCTCCCGAAACTGTCACCAAATTCATTGGATGGTCCTGTCGGAACTGGGTCATCCATTTCAGACAAGGTCTATGTTAGCTTTGTAAATCAAACTCTAAATTCGGACAACCTGGCATTCATCATGAACAAACCAGATCGTTCTAATCAGCAATACAAAACCCAGGTCGAATCTAGATCATCCTGTGAATTTAGAACTAAATGAGAGGAGCCAAACCCGACATAGCAACACACTATTTCCCCACTCACCTGCCCTATGATTTCTTCTTAAAGAGTCCCTTGTATCTCATTTTTTGGCAATAAGCAGCAAATTATAAGGCCATACATATAATACACAGAAAACAAAAATCACCAATTATGTTCTTCACTTGGCCGCTACTTCAAACCAGAAGAAGACAGAGGCACGTGAATAAATAGCACGCACATGCTGGAGCACCAAGGCACCACTTGTACACACGGCCTTAGCCCCACCTTCTATTCTTGTTCTAGCCACAGTTACACCATGCAATTCTCCCTTCACTGGACTTGTGGCAGTGCTCATTATTGGACAGGACAGATAATCCAATGGGTTCTCTTCACATTGAAGAACACACCCTTCAATGGTGAGGCGGCCACTACGGTGAAGAAGGCAGCACCCCAGCTCAGCTCTTATTGTTAAATTTGCAACTTTGCAAGTGGAGAGGAACTCCAGTGCGCTGATAAAAATAACCATGGACAAAAATATTTAGGACCACAACTAAATTACCATGGTCACGGGTATAAATTTATGCATTGGGACAATAAATTAGTAATACAGCAACTAAAAGTCTAAAACAGCATAAGGTTGGCAGGAACTAGATGGTTGATTCTTAGCAGCTAGTCCAAAAGTTGTTTAAAGAATGGAAAACAGCACTAGGTACCAATTATCAAAAGATTAGTATAAAATTTTTCACGATAATTATCACAACAATCAAATAGACGAGAAGATAGATGGCAGCAAACCTGTCAGCACCACGGGAACAGGTCAACACGGTATCGTCTGGATTCGTACCCGCACCAATCTGAACCAAAGGAAATAGATATGAAGATACTATGTAACAGAGCTACACAAGACTATAGTCTCTTCTTAAAAAGTTGGGAATCTGCCAACTTCTGTTAGGCACTGAATCTCTAGAAATTCCAGTGCCATCAAGCAAACATAAAATCTTTGTAAATTAGATGGTGTAGAGGAACAAAAGCTCAGTCACGGTACATAAGTCAGTAGATCAGCTACAAAGAAGCAAAAAATCATTTTATGCAATGCTCTTAGGATAGGCTGACAAGAACAAAAAAATTTGAAAAAAAGTCGACCTCTTATCTTATCCCCAGTTACCACTTAACGGCAAGAAATGATTCATAACAAAAGAAAATATTTAAGTTTTGAGGACTTACAAGGCAAAGAGTCTTTTTTATCTGGATGGCAGATGCAATGTTAGTGCTACCAGCAGCAATCAAAATAGTGTCACCTGGCCTACGAATGAATTAAAATAATCAAATACCCTTTACATTGAAAATTGATT
This sequence comes from Rhynchospora pubera, assembly GCA_028095005.1. Taxonomy (NCBI): domain Eukaryota; kingdom Viridiplantae; phylum Streptophyta; class Magnoliopsida; order Poales; family Cyperaceae; genus Rhynchospora; species Rhynchospora pubera. The sequence goes on from CM051460.1 coordinate 144,380,826, forward strand.
ATATAGTAACATTTACCACTATATATTGTATGTAATAAGTAATAATACACAGAACACTGGCACACGTCCCCCCCCCCCCAACCCCCAAAAAAAAACATGTAAAAAATAAATAAATAACACACAGATAAGAGAGGGGGGGGAAAAGATAGAGAGAGGAAAAAGGAGCAATTTATTGTGAAAGTAAAAGCTTTTGTGATTTTCCATTATCTTTCTTTGCAGCTCCTAAATGCAAACACCACATTCTCTACCCAGCACTTTCTACAGAAACTGGTATTAAATATGTTCATTAAGAAATTGGACACCAACCTAGCAGCAGAAATGGCGGCCTCGAGAGTAGGAAAGACACCAGGCTCAAAGGTGGTCTTTATAGGCCTCTCTACACGCAGCCAGAGACGAGGGTGGCATGCAAGAAACCGCCACCTGTGGCAAACCAGCGCGGTGTTATACCGATCTGCAGGTAAAACACTAAAGGTGCTAAAATTCTTGCATTAATAGTAAGTTTTACCCTAAAGAAGTTGAACTATCAATTATTGCAGATAGTCAAAATGAAAGGCACAGTTCAAAATCTATATCAGGTTAAATGATGACAGCCATGCAGATTTTATACCTATTTCACAACTGTAGGCAAGCACAAAACAATGTCCATCTGACTATAGTGTAAAATTAATCCATTCCAATGAGGTCTTAAGTAAATGAGTTCTTGCACACTGTGGTAGGAAAGGAGCTGAATGACTTGGTTGAGTAACATGAAAGGATTTTAATTGTTGTAACTTGATACTTAGTGGTGGGAACAAAGGGAGAGAATGGATAGCAGGAAGACAAATGATGAACTAGTGTACAAGTGAAATGTAATCCCATCCGGCATTGGAAACAGATAAACTAATTTCGAGAAGAACCATCTACCCTAAATGAAACATCTTACCAAACAATAACAGAAAGAATAGAAATTGTAGCTGGATCTGATTGCAACATTCTGTCTGTGTTTGGGGTAACTGGGGAAGGGAGTGATTGGGAATTATTAAATTAATAATATAGAATCCTCTCAATTCAACAACTTTAACCTTCAATTGTTGGTGATATCTTTCAATTTTGACTCCGTCAAGGTCAAGTAAAAAAAAAAATAGAAAAGGGGAAAGAGGGAGTGACCTGGGATGGGGGAGAGGAAGCTAAAGATGTGCATGAGACAGCCATCGTCGAGCGTACAGATGGGCGAACTCGTCGCGCCGGCACCTTCACCTTCTGCTGCCAATTTTTTCTTCGGCATCGCCTCCTCACTTTTTTTTCCCTGGCCCTGGGCCTTTCCCTCTCGGCCTCTCCCTCCTTTTCCCACACACTGACGCACGCAACCTACCGAACTTGGTCTCGCTTCAGAAGAGAAATTTACTCTGCTACCCCTCCACGTCTCAGATTAAGATTATTCAGATATGTTTGGGGGTCGTAAGGGCTAAGGGGTGGCAGAAAAAGCTCGCGGCTCGCTCGACAAAAAATTCGACTCGATATATTTGGGCTCGAAGCAAAATTCGACTCGCTCGCAAATTAATTCGAAATTGACTCGAAATATAATTTTGTTAACTAATTTATATATGGCTCCGTTTGGATAGGTGTGAGAAGAAGAAAAGAAATGGAAAGAAATATTGGGAAGCGTGTAACTTTGTGAAGAGTTTGAATTGTTTATAATTTTTTTTCTTTCCTTTTTCCTTCTTCCTACTTCTTCTGAACGCATCCAAACGGAGGTATATTAGTACATAATTTGATATATAATATATTTATTTATTACATATAAATGCTATTTTTATTTAAAATATTATTATAAAATGAATAAAGAGATAATTAGTTTTATGCCACTGTAAATTTTGTTAATTAGAGAATTGCCATTGTTAAATGCTAATTAAATTTATGCCATTATAGAATTGCTAAAATTAGTTCTATGCCACTATTTCTCCAAAAACATAATAAATTCTAAAAATGCTATTATCAAATTTGTCATTAATTTTTTTCAATGATCAAATTAACCCTTATTAAAAAAAATAAACGGCGTTCATGTTTATCAAATTAAATTTGACAATAAGTTTTCTTTCTTGCTCATTTCAAATTTGTATGAATCCTAATGAATTGTTATATTGGAACTAATATATATATATATATGCACGTGACAGATAGTCACTTTAATTCTAAACTAAAAACAAAACATCACTACTATAATAATGCTTATTTATTTCTTTCACATAAAAACTAATAATATATTACTAATTAGAATTTGTACTAATTTGTATTAAGTAGATAAAAGTAATTGTTAATAAATTTTAATGGCATAAAACTAATTATATTTTTTTTTGCGATGGCATATTACTAATTTTTAAGTTTTATAGTGGCATATTTAAAAGGGTAAAATAGTCAAATAATTGTCCAATGGCAAAAAACTAATTTTTATAATTTTATAGTGGCAAAAAAATAATTTGTCGTTTAGTGATGGCATATCTCTAATTTTAAATATTTACGGTGGCATAAATCTAAATCACCCATGAATAAAATACTAATTTATGAATAAAAATAATATTAAAATTGATAAATATTAATTAATTTGTATATTAGTTGCTTGAAAATATATATATATAAAGTACTATAATTTAGCTCGACGAGCTCGTTAAGAAACTCGATACAAATTCGATTCGATTCGACAAAACTCGAATTAATTTCAAATCAAGCTTGAGCTAAGATTAGCTCGCTCGAGTTCGACTCGTTGCCAGCCCTAAGGGCTAAGGGTTGGGTACGGAATCGTATCAGTGATTCATTAACAACCGTCCGATCAATTGTTGTCCCGTTATTAATATTGGATCCGTACGGCCCGTTAAATTTAATCATGGAAATTCAATCGGACGGTCCTTAATAACCAATACAGTGCAATAGTACTGCAGAGGATATTCTTCCGGTACTGGCGGAATGGTGGAATGCCGAATGAAACGGAGTAGCGTCGATATTATACGATAATAACGTTAATATTATCATAACAATAATGCAATAGTAAAATAATAATCATCCATGAATCTCATAATCCAAGTACTTATCCCACCATAAATTATACATCCACTTACTTGGTTATTCCATAACAAAACACTTTTTATGGAACTAACAACGGAGCTAATTAAAATTTGGTTCGATAGTGAATTTATAGTTAATAGACACGAATCTAAAAAAAATTAAAATTAGGCTCCGTTTAGATGGCTTCTTTCCGGAATAAGGAATAAGAAATAACCACTTTTTACCAATAAATTTATTTCTAACCATCCAAACTCTTCACAAAAGTTACACACTTCCCAATAAATTTACCTCTTCCCAATAAATTTATTCCTTTTTTTCTTCTTCCTACCTTATTCTCAACGCATCCAAACGGAGCCTTAGATATTTATTTGATAAAAGACGTCTCTCATTGCCCTCTAGGTAGGGATGCCACGTCGACCGCATCCTCGAATATTTATTATTAAAATTTTAATCTAATATCGTTTATTATTTAAATAAATATTGAAGGAATTAATATTATCATTGATTTATTATTAACTCCATGACTCTATTCCAAATGAACGAGCTGAAACACTGGTTGTCTGGTTGGAATGGAAAGATCGGAATAGTCTCTAGGTTTTCCCATTCCACAGAAGCGTGGAATTGGATGTTTGACTGAAATTAAGAATAAAGTGTGACATTTTCAGGAAAAAAAAATGTGACATTTTTATTTATAATTTTCGTCTTATTTCTCCTCGGATTGGCTGACGTGGCAATAACGCCTTCATTCTTTATTCTCGCCCACCATCTCTTTGCACGTTGTCAATTTGTCACTTTGTGAGAGGAGAGAAATGGAATCTCCTCCGTTCATTCTCATCCGTATCTCCCGCGATATGTCGCCGTGTCGGGGAAGGATACAAATTTAGAGTTGCGAGAGTATTGGCCCCTGAAATCTTTGTATTGGCGTTCATTAAAGCAATTTCATTTCATATACTGACATCTCGTGATGATTGTTAGGCGCTTAGGCTGGCTGATTGGTTGGCTTAAAAACACTTGTACGATGACCGTTTTACATTAAATGTTAATATTGCTGCAACTCTTTTTTTTGAAAAAAAAAAGTAGTGCTTTGACAAGAGAGGTGGTATTTCAGGCATTCATAATTAGTGGGATTAAGGTTTTACAATATTTTTTTTTTAGCATTAGGTTTTCCTGTTTTTGGAAGGTTTTACAATTTTATTTTATTTTATCTTTTATTTTGGCATTAGGTTTTACTGTTTTGGGAGAGGTGGTATCTAATATAACTGACTGGTACAAACTACAAAGAGATGAATGAAAAAATCCATACATTAACTGACAACCTATGGATAACGGATCAGCAGGAACATTTTCATGCAGCTACAAGGAGAGAGTAAAATGTGACGTGGTGTAAAAAAAATAAACTTGTAGTTCGATGGGAAATACTTTATGTAGGGCAATAAAAAATAAAATAAAATTATGATCTGATGCGTGTAAAAGACTGATTTTGCTGTGTGGACAAGAGAAGGAATTTAAAAAATATATATATGTGCATGCGAATTGTTGGTATATGTTAATATTTCAACAAAAATATTGCTAATTATTGTGTTATAAACATAATAATCAGACGTGGCTACAACGGTCATTATCTGTTATTTCTATATTTCAATTAATAGACGTTCATTTCCACTATTTTTATTGGTTGCGAACTAGATTGGTACTTGGGAAATGTGTGATATACAATTTAAAGGCACGTGCGACAGAGATGTAAGAAAAAGATAGTTCCGTTGAATTTCTTAAGGAATCAATAAGATTGATATGCGAAAAATAACAACTTTACATAAGTTATTAAAAATGCATTAAAAAGTTGACCAATAACTGATTGCAACTGTTTGATTGAACTCATGCATAGCATGTTATTCACGCAAATTCGGGATTACATAAACTTAAGCGTCTCCAAGGCTTCGATTTAGGCGTAAAGTCCACGACATTAGATAATCTGGTAAACATTAAAAAAAAAGTCATAACTCACAAGTGACGTGTATGACGGGCGACATTTTTTATTTGGCAAGATCATGGCCCTGATCATTTTTTTTAACATGGGATTTTATTTCATCTCATTGAAAATTTTTTATCAAAATAAACAGATTTGATGCCATTTGATTAAAATTTTCATATAATTAGATCCAATTAAATCCTATAAAATTAATTCAAATAAAATGAAATAAAATCCTACAAAATTAATTCAAATAAAATGAAATGAAATCCCACGTAAAAATTATTTTGCCCAGAGCCTATACTTTTGTCAACCACTTGTTGATCACGATTTTAAAATTTTTAAACGAGTTAATTGATCCGTGTTAAAAAAAAAAAAATTGGAGAGGGCAAAATATTTGGTTTTGATCAAATGAGTTTTTTTTTTTTACGCGAGAATTGAAAATAGAAACAAAGTCATGCCATGTGATAATCTATTTCACTCATCACTTCGTCAGGTTACCTCTTTCCATTTCTAAATTTTTTTTTTCAAATTTCTAAACATACATGCCTACCTTTCCGTTTCTATTTTAATCAATATATGTCTTTAATTTCTGCCATCAAAATTTCGACAGGAATAATAAATTACGAGAAAAAAAATCTAGAAGGTAGGATCACAAGAGGTCAAGAGCCATCGTGATTCCCAAACTCAGGCCGAGAGGATCAGAACATATTAAGCCGAAACCGTGCTTTAATTTGGATTTCATCATTTGAGTGAGAAATTATTTACGGTAATAAGACAATCAAACAATCAAGCCAGCGCTCTTTTTATTTTTTCCCTCACACTTCGTCTCCCTTTTTTTTTTTTTCTTTCACTCTTTTGTCTCGCTTTTACCCCGCGCTTTCTTGGCGCCTCCTCTTCTCGCCTTCACCCCATGCATCTCCTCGTCTCCTTCACCTTGCTTCTTCCCTTCACACTAATTCAAACTTCCACCTCCTTTGTTTCTGCTTTTTTTTGTCCTAGTTGCTGTCTCACCTCCCCTTCACCCCTCAACTCCTCTCCTCTCCTCTCTCACTCTCTCACATGATTGAAAGGGATTGGAATCTCTCTCACACACAAATTGAATTCTCTGTTTTTTTTTTCCCTTCCCTGACCTAAAAGTTCCGCTCCTCTCAGATCTGGCCATGGATACAGTACTTTGTTTCAATTCTAAATAATTGATTAATAACTAAAGGGTGAGAAGAGAAAAGATATTCTGATCGATTCTGCTATGGTTTGGGAGTAAATAAACAACTATAAGGGAGTAAATAACGATTATAAGAGAGTAAGTAAAATAGTACGATAGAGTATTTATCAAGAATAAAGGAGTAAGTAGTAACTCCGCGTAATTTTATTAGAGAGTAATTAAACACTATGAGAGGAGTAGATAACAAGTACAATGGAGTAACTAAAATAGTAGGCAGGAGTATTTATCAGGAATAAGTGAGTAAGTAAGAGCTCTTTGTGTAACTTTATTAGGGAGTAATTAAACATAATAAGGTGAGTAAATAACGAGTACAGAGGAATAACTAAAATAGTAAGAGAGTATTTATCAAGAATAAGGGAGTAAGTAATAACTCTTTATGCACCTTCTATTAGGGAGTAAACACAATCTTTACTACTTATAAAAACACCAATCTAAAGGTTTATCCAAAATTTGAACCCAAATGAGCAAACAATTGTTTACCCAATGCAATATGGACCGTCCATTTTGTGATTTGATCAGATCAGTGGTGTAGATTTAATAATGTGATAAAATATTTAAACCTTTCGTTTAGACCGTGTTAACATCTGCGTAGATGGTTGTTTCCTTTCTCATTCTTTCTTAATTTGTGCGCATAGTAAAGGAAAGCGAAAAAATAAATCAACCCTCTCTCATCATACCAAAATCGCCATCTAACAAAATCGCCTCAAATTTTCTTTCTTATTCCCACACAATCGGGTGGGCTCGTTTGCTAGTAAGAGTAAATAACGAGTACACGATAGTAACTAAAATAGTACGAGTGAGTATTTATCAAGAATAAGAGAGTAAGTAATAACTCTTTGTGTACCTTTTATTAGGAAGTGTAAAGAACCAAGAAAACAAGATACAGAGAACAAGAAGGTATGAAAGATAATGGATCTTTTTCAAACTTTGATCCCGTCCTTACATCTGTGTTACATCTGTTTATATAGCCTCAGACTAACTAACTAATCAACATAAAGTAGTTACAGCTGAAATTGTTACAAATGAATCTTTTAGAAGAGTTGTAACCGAATGCTGGTAAAGTTGCAAGCCATATCAGCTGATGCCAGTATATGCTTTTATTGCTGAGATGATTGATCCTTTATACACCCCCCGCAAGCTGATGTAGTGTCAACTACAGTGAGCTTGTTCCTGAGCAGATTGAATCGGTTAATGGACAGAGGTTTGGTCATGACATCCCCTATTTGATCCATGGAACATATGTACCGGACTAGTAACTCCTTGTTGGCAACCTTCTCCCTTACAAAGTGATAATCAATCTCGATGTGCTTTGTCCGGGCATGGAACATTGGGTTTGCCGCAAGAAAAGTAGCCCCTATATTGTCACACCAAAGCGTTGATGGTGCATTCAAAGTAATGCCAAGCTCTTTCATCAAGTATTGTAGCCACATGATTTCGGTGCATGTGAGAGCTAGGCTACGGTACTCCGCTTCGGTACTAGATCGTGACACCGTGGACTGTTTCTTGGCACTCCATGAAATGATATTATGGCCCAGAAAAATACAATAGCCCGATGTAGATCTCCTATCATCTTATGAGCCGGCCCAATCGGCATCACTAAAGGCATGAACCTCAAGAGAAGAAGAAGCGCTAATGAACAATCCATGATGTAAAGAGCCACATAGGTAGCGGAGAATCCTCTTTACCGCTGCCCATTGATTTTTTGTCGGGTCATGCATATATCGGGAGACCTTGTTCACGGCAAAGGACAAATCGGGTCGGGTAAGGGTTGCATATTGAAGTGCACCCACGACACTTCGATATAAATGAGGATCATCAAACGGTTCACTATCTCCTTTCATTAAAGTTGTATTGGTAGCCATGGGTGTGGGACACGGTTTAGCATTTACCATGTTGAGTCTCGATAGTAAATCCAAAGTGTACTTGGTTTGGGTTAGATATAACCCCTGTTCTATCCGAGTAGCTTCTAAACCCAAGAAAAAATTTATTGAACCAAGGTCCTTGAGAGGAAAGCTCTGCTGCAAAGAAGAGATGCAAGTCTTGATTGTCGATGCATCGCTGCCCGTGATTATAATATCGTCAACATAAACAAGCACGAGCAAGGTATGATGATCTTTGTGCATGACAAATAGAGAGGGATCATAGTTTGAGGCTGAGAAGCCAATTGACATAAGGGATGAACTCAACTTGTGAAACCATGCTCGTGGAGCTTGTTTCAACCCATACAAGGATTTGTGCAAGAGGCACACATGATTGGGATGTGACGGGTCAACAAACCCTTGAGGTTGAGCCATGTAAGCCCTTTCAGTAAGCTCTCCATGTAGGAAGGCATTTTGCACATCGAGTTGTCTTATTTCCCAGTTGGAAGACACAGCTAAAGAGAGTGCTAACCTGATCGTGGTTGGGCGAATAACCGGGCTGTAGGTGTCTAGGAAGTCGACACCATACTCTTGGTTGAATCCCTTAGCCACGAGCCTCACCTTATACCTTTCTACCGACCCATCTTGTCTTCGTTTTATTTTGTATACCCATTTGGATCCAACAATCTTTTGGTTAGTAGGAGGAGGAACAAGAGTCCACGTGTTGTTTCTAGCTAGTGCATCAATTTCGGTTGCCATGGCACATCTCCAAGCCGGGTTTAAATTTGCCTTAGTGAAGCAGGTCGGTTCAGGTTCCAGAGAGGCATGGAAGGCAATAAAGCCTGGAAAGTGTCTTTGCTTGCGGGAGTTATCTTTGTTTCGAGTGACCATTGAGTGCACAGACCGTTGTTCAGGAACTGTGTTCTGAACAGGTGTTTGCTCGATGTTAGGAGGAGAGGTAGCACGATCAGAGAGAAGAGTCTCTTGGGCAGGAATGTTAGAATCTCGGTCAGCAACGGGCAGAAAAAGAGGTAAGGTGCAGGTCTGAAGTGATTCAGAAGCAGGCTGTTGTTGTGAATCCGTCAGCTGAGTGATTTGGGCTTGATTAAGATCAGCCTGGGCTGCATCTATTTCGTGGGCCTGAGGTGGGTTGCTTTGACAGTGAGGGGTACTGTCTTTGTAGCCGAAAGCAGTGAGGACAGAAAGTGGCTGAACAGCAGCATTTAAATTTTGTGTGTCAACGCTTGTCTGCATAAAATTCTCAAAGGGAAAGGTCGACTCATCAAAAGAAACATGTCTAGAGATGATCATCTTATTAGTAGGTAAATGTAAGCATCTAGAGCCCTTTTGAGACAATGCATAACCCATAAAACACAAGGTTTTGATCTTGGTTCGAGTTTGTGGGAATTGTATGGCCGTGTGAGAGGAAAACAAAGACAACCTATCACACGAAGAGAGTTATAATCGGGATTTCTTTTAAAAAGAGTGGTATAAGGGACCAAATGGTTGGAAGAAGGAAGCCTATTAATGAGATAGACTATGGTAGATAAAATATCATCCCAATAATGAAGAGGGACATGAGCATGAGACATCGTAGCAAGAGAGAGTTCAACTATATGACGATGTTTTCGCTCGGCAATGCCATTTTGTTGGGGAGTATATGGACAAGAAGTTTGATGTTGTATTTGTGGAAAGAGAGAGACAATTTTCTTGAATTCGGTGCCTCCATCGGTCCTAAGAATTCGTATGGAGGTTTGAAGAATATTCTCAACTTGTGCCTTAAAAAGAGAGAAAACATGAGGCACTTCACTTTTTTGCTTAAGAAAATAAATCCAAGTGAAACGAGAGAAATCATCAACAAAAGTCACATAATATCTATAGCCATGAGAAGATACAATGGGTGAAGGACCCCAAACATCGGAATGAACAACTTCCAATGGTGAAGAAGTAGTACTAGATGAAATAGAAAAGGGTAACTTGTGTGCTTTAGCAATAGCACAATTATTACAAAAATCTATAGACTTGGAAATACAAGGCAATTTGTTTTGTCTAATCGCATCTAAAGTGATGGTAGAAGACGGGTGACCAAGCCTTGCATGCCAAGTGTTTGGTGAGATGCGAACACCAAGATAAGCTTGAGGAAGAGAAGGCGGAAGCTTAATGGAGAAAAGGTCATTGACACTATGCACTTGTAGAAGGGTTGTCATGGTTCGAAGATCCTTAATTATGCAAGAATTAGAGGAGAAAACAATAGTAAGAGAAGGATTATCATGAATCAATCGTGAAAGACTAATCAAGTTTTTAGAAAAATGAGGAACATGAAGAATATCACACAAGTTCATAGAACCATTTGAGAAAGAAAAGGAGGTAGAGCCAATATGGAGTATTTTGAGACCCATACCATTTCCAATTTGAAGATTATCGGCACCTTGATAGGAGTAGAATGATGAGAGATTGTTGAGATCACTAGTAACGTGATTTGTTGCTCCCGAATCAATGATCCAATCATTTGTTGAAGTTGGTTGAATAGAAGGTTGAGGTTGTGCATTATAGGCTTGAAATCTTGGGTTTGGTTTCCACTCAGGATCACTATTGTACCGAGAATAGCACAACTTTGCACTATGGTTCGGTTTAGAGCATATCTGACACACAATTTTCGCATTGGACATCCCATTCTGAGAGAAATTGAATGCAGCTTGTTGTTTAGGAGGGTTAGAGAGAATAGGAGTACCAGGTCTCATGGACTGTTGTTGTTGATTCTGAAATTTTCCTCGAAAACCTCCACCTCTCCCCACAGCAAAAGCAGCTGGATTAGAAAGCTCCATTACCTCTGCCTGATGTTTGAGTAAAGCTTCATGACCAAGGAGAACTCCTCGAAGATCAGCAAATAGGAAGGGTTGAAGGCGACTAGAAGCTGAAATCGCTGCCACCACGGAATTGTAGTCGGAGCCAAGACCGCTGATCGCCGCCGAAACCAACTCGTCTTCAGCAAGCGGCTCTCCGGCGAAGGCAAGTTCATTAGCCAATTTTCGAAACTTCTGAAGATACTCGGCACACGAAGAAGATCCCTTGGAAGCCGAATTGATTTGTCTCTTCAATTCGATGATATGAGCACGAGAGTTGGAGGAGAAGAGTTTCTGAAGGTTGTACCACAGATTCATGGAGGAGGTGCAGGAGACGACTTGAGCAAGGATGGATTCCGTCAGAGAGGAGCGGAGCCAGCTGAGGAGGAGTTGGTCCTGACGCCTCCAGGTCAAGAATTCAGGGTTGACTTCAACAATTCCTGTTGAAGAGGTTCGAGTGGATTCCGGCGGTGTGGAGTCGATGAACTTCATCAGATCATAGCCATGGAGTAGAGGAGTTATTTGAGAGCTCCAAGTGAGGTAATTTGCCTCTGAAAGTTTGATTGAGATCGGAATTGAGATGGGAACAACCGAATCCATGGTTGAGGAGGAAGAAGAGGAGACATTTGTAGAAGGAGAGGAAGAATTTTGTAGAGGTATGGATTCAATCGCCATTGTCAGGCTGGTGGCACTGATACCATGTAAAGAACCAAGAAAACAAGATACAGAGAACAAGAAGGTATGAAAGATAATGGATCTTTTTCAAACTTTGATCCCGTCCTTACATCTGTGTTACATCTGTTTATACAGCCTCAAACTAACTAACTAATCAACAGAAAGTAGTTACGGCTGAAATTGTTACAAATGAATCTTTTAGAAGAGTTGTAACCGAATGCTGGTAAAGTTGCAAGCCATATCAGCTGATGCCAGTATATGCTTTTATTGCTGAGATGATTGATCCTTTATAGGAAGTAATTAAACAAAATAAGGAGAGTAAATAACGAGTACATGGGAGTAACTAAAATAGCACGATAGAGTATTTATCAAGAATAAGAGAGTAAGTAATAACTCTTTGTGTACCCTTTATTAGAGAGTATTTAAACACAATAAGGGAAGTAAATAACATATAAGAGGGAGTATATTGCGAAAAAATTGACAAATACGAAAGGGACAAAAAATAAGCGCTGATTGGGAGGGAAAAGGTGCACGAGAAGAGATGAGGGAGAGGAGAAACGAGGCAGAGGAGAGAGGGAGGGCCTGTGGAGAGATGAGGGAGATAGAGGAGACGGGACAAAGGAGATGAGGGAGAGATGCGAGACGAGATGAGAGAGAACGGGAAAGGAAGGAGAGAAGCGCGACATGGAAGGAGGGGCGAAGCGAGTTCAGATCTGGTGCCGCGCGGCACACCGTGTAGCGCGGCATCGTAGCCGTCTGATCAAGATCCAATGGACAAGGGAGCCCCGTGCATGTAACCTAGATTGATAGGCCCGTAAAAAATGAACCGTCCGATCAAGATCAGACGGCTCGTATGCGCGCTACACGGTGTCCCGCGCTACACGGGATTCGGGTCCGGGGTGAAGCGGGGTGAGAGGTATGGAGAAGTGCGTAGAGGATGGAGCGGAGGTTTGATTTATATTTTCGGAAAGGGAGAAGGAACGATTTTTTCTATTTTTAGCGATTGATTGCGTGATTGTTTGATATATTGATTGTAGTTATCAGCTCCGATTTGGGTGCCATTATAATTGTCAACTTGTTCCCTAATGAAAAAAATATTAATTATCTTGGAAAATGTTAATTGTCATGAAAAACATATTAATTATTCTAAAAAATATTAATTATATGGAAAATAGCATTTGTCAGAAGGAGAAGGTTATATACCGATTTTATCGGAGTTACACTGCCGTGGCTTTTTTCTGTCCACCGTAGCATGGCCCTATTAATAATAAATTACGATCCATGGATTAAAAACAAATAACTATCCTGCATGAGCCAATGAAACTAAACGGTCTGTTAAATTTTGTCTAAATAATAATTTGTCCACATACTGAGTAACGTTATTATTAGCAACTATTGATAAATCTATAATAAAAACTGCGTGGAAATAAATGGCAAACGAGACGCATATACGTTCCATCATCCGACGAAGTAACTTACTCTATCAGTCAACAACTATATTTGACGGATTAAATTAGAAGCAAAGACTGGGCAACAAAATAGGAAATAACTATCATTTACACTTAAACCTTTTAAAAAGAAAATCAGATTTTATTACATCCCGTCCATTTTCTAATTCTAAATTAGGACAAATACCGGGTCTGCGCAGAGATATTCCAAAGGCAAAGAGTAGAAAAAACATCAAACATATAAACCTCTCTGGTCCCCGGTGGTGGTAATTGGTATATCACTTGTTTTCATTTTCATTTTTGACCCTCAAATTTAACCCAGACTCCCACTACCATTCTCTCTTCTCAGGGTGCGTTTGGATGAGAGAAGAAAAAGAGAAAGAAGGAAGATGAGAAGAAAAAAAATTATAAATAATCCAAACTCTTCACAAAGTTACACACTTTCTAATACTTATTCCCACTTCTTCCCTTCTTCTCTTCTTCCTACACCTATCCAAACGCACCCTCAGAGAAGTCAGTAGGTGAAAAAAAACTAACAAATACTCACCTATAACCTACCCCCATTCATTCAATGAGACTCCTGTATAATTCAATTGTATTGTAATGTAATTGTCGTCCAAACCGATTTCTATTTTTTACCGACCCACCTAATCCATCCCCCACATTTTCCCCAACTTCTCTCACTCACTCACAACTAGCAGAGAGAGAGAGAGAGAGAGGCTTTTGGAAGAAGCAGTTCACAAGCGAACTAGAAAACAACACTAAAAAGCACCCACTCCATAGCTGGAGGAGAGAGAAAGATCCGTGTCTCTTTCTCACAACACCCGTCTCCTTCCTCTCTCTCTCTCTCTCTCTCTTTCTCTCTCAATCCCCACTCACCTCTCTTTCTCTCTCTCTCTCTATTTTATCAAATTAAAACCCTAACCTAATCCTTCAGCCGCACGCTTAGCCAGATCGAAAGCGGTTCGATCCGTTTGTACTTGTACAGCTCGAGCTTGCGTCGCTTCTTCGCTTCGATTGAGTGCATTTTGCCATTTCGGCGATTTTTCTTTACATTTTTGGTGAATTTGTTCGCATTTGTCGGAGATAGATGATGGAGGTTTTGTTCCATGGCGGCTGATCTGATCTCAAGCTATGTCTTCGGTTCCGTCTACTGGGCCGCAGTTTGAGCGGTCACGTGCCATATCTGCCAATACAGTATGTTTTTTTTATTTTTAAATTTTTCTCCAGATGATTATACGACAGGGATTGTTTATGTGATTAGTAATTTAGTACAGTTGTTGCAAAGTAATTCGCTCTAATAACACTGTCTTACTTGATGGGACAAATTGCATTTATTAGATTGTGGAGATTTAATTGGATGTGTAATAAAGTCTGCTGGAATTTTTTCTTATATTATTATAGGACAGAATGCTTAATTTAGTTCGGGTTATTGGTTGTCAGCAAGTGCTGATGAATGCAACCCAATTAGAGCAATGATTACAGCTAAGGAGATCTGCTTAATTCTAATTGGATTTGGTTGTAGTTGCTTAAAACCTGTCAGCGGACTCCTGGTCTGTCTACATCACAGTTTAATTGGGGTTCTCTAATTTGTAGCACACATGCTATTTTCAATTTCTCGGGACAATTCAATTGTCCATATTTGCAGTTTCACACGTTTGTGGTGTTGTATGAATGTAAACCCATAGCTATTGGAAAAGCGACCAGTTATAGCTATGTGAACATTTACTCAACAATCTATTACAAATTTCAAAAGTGTCACCCCTGCATCGACATATACGTAATTTTTTGAATAGAATGCAAACAACCATTGCCAAATATTTAAAATGTTTTTTAGGTCATTGCAATTTACTTCTAGTCTCTTGTCTTAGAAGTTTAAAAAGCTGACTAGGCAAAGGAGAACTCCTAAGCAGGTAGTAGTGTTGTTGACTGGTGGACTAGGTCTCACTAGGGTTTTAAGAATAATTATGCAGGTTCAATAAATTTGAACGAGGCAAAAATGGAATTGTAGTTTATTTCTTATATATTTAGAAGCCTGCCCAATTAGCTAAACATGTAACTACCAAGAAATTAGTTGGCCAACTGTGTGCCTTTTTCAATCAGATCTAATGATTGACTTAAGTACCAGAATTTTCTTTCAAAAATTATAGGCAGAATTCCTTTTGATATCAGAAGTAGTTTTCTTGGTCAATTAATTGGGAATCATGTAACTACCAAGAAATCATGGATTAATTAATTAATTGAGAATTTGGACTTCTACTATCCTTTAAATATTCTAAGATATAACTTAAAAATGGTTGGAGTGTGTTTTCTTGGTCAAGATTATCCAGAAGACTATGTTTTAAAAAATAGTTCTGGCTTTGCCATTGTATTCTAAGGTTTAACACTAACCAGAGTGAACTGAAATGATGATTAGAACATTCATTTACTTACAGGGTTTGACAATATTATTTAATTCTGATCATGTTCAATAACCAGCACTGCTTTTTAGTTGAAAAATACCTTCTTTTGGTTCAAGAAAGAGGGCATTCATACAGACTGTCAAAGCAATTAGCAGGAGCTATAGATATGGGATGTTAGTGTAGAATTACTAGGAAGGTTCATATGCTTCATTCTTTGTTTTAACCATGTTTATTTCTAGCAGGTTTTCAAGAGTGGACACCTTTTCATATCGTCCAAAGGTATTTAAAATTTGCCCCCTATCTCCAAATTGTACAATGGGCATGTAAAATCCCATTATTGTGACTTATTATCTCTGCTGCAGGAATCGGATGGAAATCTTGGAAGAAACGTTGGTTTATCCTTACACGAACTTCTCTTGTTTTCTTCAAAAGTGATCCTGTTAGTATTGTTCCTTTTTCCATTGAAATTTGAAAGTAATTATTAATTTTGTCAGGACCTGGTCTATTTCAAAAGCACTCTCCTAGTCACATTACTGCTCCTTGATTCTGATGTGATTTCCAAATTGCACCAAACATGATACACATTCTATCCTCATGATAAATAGCATATCCTCATGATCTTGTCGTTCTTTTAATTAAATTCATGTTGGTCAAGCTTGAAGCAGGGTCCTGTACAATTCAAATTAGGCAAACCAAATGATACACATTGTATAATTTCAATTTTTTCTTGTGCATTAATTTTCTGTGTATGTTTATGTTTTAGTGATGTTTGTTACATTCAACATATTCCATATCTGCTCTTTTTTTTTCCTGTCATTTAATTCCCGCTCAGACAATCCCCCAACTGCACATGGAAGCGGGTGTACACAAATCATTTACAAAATTTATATTTGCATAAATAGTAGGTGTATTTAACAATATATATTTTTTTAATAGAGTACATTACCACAACGGGGTGGCGAGGTGAACCTTACACTTGGTGGCATTGACTTGAACAATTCTGGAAGGTACATTTTGACTCCTTGTCTATATTATATCTATTGTTAGTCCTTCCATCTTACTCTTACGAGAAATGAACATGCTTTATTAATTGCATATTCCCTAATGCAGCGTGGTGGTTAGAGAAGATAAGAAATTGTTGACTGTTCTATTTCCGGACGGGCGTGATGGACGTGCTTTTACCCTTAAGGTACTCTTTTGTTGTTGCCAGAAATTGCATAATGCATGTTATAGTGCTGTATTTAAAGCTTTCATTGACATGGTGACCTTGACGTTGTTGGGTTTTATTTCTAGCCTATCCAACTTGTTTGGGACTAAAGGTTTTGTTGTCGTTGTACTAAACATGGTAACTACCCAGATTTTTTTTTTAATTATAAAACGCAAGAAATTAACTGAATAATACAATCTTTGGACTTGCACTTCATTGAAGCACTATCATGATGATCTATGTGAAACCTATTCATAACGTGATTTTGACCGTGAGGAACTTTAAGATGCTTTTATGCATTTCTAAGTGGAGCTTCAGAAAAAAACTTGCTTTTGCAGGGTGAGTACAAAGGCCTTTTTCTGGGTGGCATGTTGTATTATAACTTGTTTATATATGATGTAGGCAGAAACATCAGAGGATTTATTTGAATGGAAAGCAGCTCTGGAGCAGGCTCTTGCGCAAGCTCCAAATGCTGCCCTTGTGATGGGACATAATGGGATTTTTCGCAATGACAATACTGATGCTTACGAAGGTCCTATTCCACAGTGTATGTCTCTTCTCTTCTGATATGATCAATTTGTGCAAAACAAGATGGAAATTGGCTAGAGAATTCTGTGGGGGTTGTCTGGCACTTGCATGGACCAACTAGAACTTTGATCTGCTATTTATGCTGGTTTAGGCATACTCTTGTGGAGATCACACTTTGTGTTTATCCTTGAGTATCAAGCAATGATCAAATGTTTCATGAAGAATTTAAAATGGTTGAAAATGCTCCTATACTATTTTAAGAGATCTAGATTGATTTTGCACTGCAGTTTATTACTGTCACAGTCTGGTATTATGATTGGTGTGATCTGTTTTGTCCTATTGCTGGTCTGACTTCAGGGATCGATGCTGACTCCATGAAAATTTAATCAGCTTCATAAGTTCACTGTTTGAATCTCTTTGCCTTTGTTTGGATGGGATTGGAAGAAGGAAGAAAGAAGAAGGAAGAAGGAAGAAGGCAAAAAAAAAATTATAAACAATCCAAACTCTTCACAAAGTTACACAATTCCCAATACTTCTTCCCACTTCTTCCCTTCTTCCCTTCTTCCCACACCTATCCAAACGCACCCTATGTGATCTAAATTTTGCACACTTTATTGTTTTGAAAACGTGGTATATATATTTTTGTTAAAGACATAGATCTTGCAAATTTTAAGAAGGAATTGTAAGAAAACCAATTGCAAAGGGGTTTTTTTTATTAATATTTCTTCCTTGTTATCATTTAAATTTTTTAAATTTCAAGCTAAGATGGTATTTTGTCATGGCAGGGAGAGACAAGAGACCAATCAAGTCGCTAGTTGTCGGTCGACCAATCCTGCTTGCACTAGAAGATATAGATGGCAGCCCATCTTTCCTAGAAAAAGCTTTGAGATTCTTGGAGAAATATGGTAGGTGCTGAGTAAGGTCGACTTTGAAGAGTTGCCTTGTTACCCCTAGATTGATCTAGCATAGGGAACTTTGTTGAATTTTCTTTATGTTCCTTGTATATGTTGTGTAACAGCGATAAAGGTCGAAGGAATATTGCGTCAAGCAGCTGATGTCGAAGAAGTTGATCGAAGAGTACAGGAGTACGAGCAAGGTTTGTATATGAAAATGTTTGTAGTGTCTGTGTTTGTTGTAAATGCAATAATTTTTACATGTGGATTATCCTCGTATTGTATTCTTAAAATGCTTTTGACCAGAGATTTTCATAAAACAATGTTCGGTTTACTTACAATGCCTTTATTGATGTCATGTAATTTTAAATTTAGCCTCAATTTTGTTCAGAAATTCTCCAGAGAAGAATAAAAATACCAAAAAGAAGCCAGAGAGATGCCTGACATGTTAATCGTCTTATTTGTATGCTTTATCAGATCAAGCAACCTAGCTATTTGCCTTATTTTCATAAAATAATATCCTACTTATTTACAAGACCTTTATTGATGTCATATAACTTAAATTTAGCTCCAATTGTGCTCACAAATTCTCCAGACAAGAATAAAATTTGCCAAAAAAAAGCCAGAGAATTGCCTGACCTGTTATTTGCCTTATTTGTATGCTTTATCGAATCAACACCACCCAGTAGTGGTCACCACTCCTCTCATTCAACTCTTTTGTGGTCTTTGTTTTGTTCCAGGGAGGAATGAATTCGCACCAGATGAAGATGCTCATGTCGTTGGTGATTGTGTGAAGGTAACATCTTTTCCTTTTCTCATCTTCTACATTTGTTGCCTTCTGTTTTGTTCAATCCAATAATTGATAATTATTATAGCATGTGCTGAGGGAGCTACCATCATCACCTGTCCCTGCATCCTGCTGTACCGCATTACTAGAAGCTTTCAGTAAGAAAATTCCATGATTCTGTACAATATATTATTTTGTATTTTTCAGTCTAGTTCGTTCTTTCTTGATTGATTCTGGAGTAACAGCCCTTTTCACCATTTATTTGCTTAGAACTTGAAAATAGGGAAGCTCGCATTAGTGCCATGCGATCTGCCATTTCAGAGACATTTCCAGAGCCTAATAGGCGGCTACTTCAGAGGTTCGAATGTTTTTCCATCACAAGCCAGATCATCTGTTTCACTCTTACTTTCTCCTTCTACTAGTACTCGTTGAAAGTTGTAACCTTGTTGATGACAAATTGTCCTCATCTTTATCTTTTATATTGTTACAACTAGGGTGTTGAAAATGATGCATACCGTCTCTTCCCACACGGCAGAAAATCGAATGACCCCTTCAGCAGTTGCCGCATGTATGGCACCTCTCTTGCTTCGTCCTCTTCTTGCTGGTGAGTGTGAGATGGAGGATGAGTTCGATGCAAGTGGCGATGGATCAGCTCAGCTTCTTGCTGCTGCAAATGCAGCCAACAATGCTCAGGCCATCATCACCACTCTATTGGAGGAGTATGAGAATGTTTTTGATGTATGTTCCCTAAACCCTTTTAGTTTGGTATCTCAATTATTGATTTTCATGGATTCATTTCTTTGTTATGTGAAACGAAGATTGCATTATGCTTAGTAGAAGTTTCTATGGGCCACACATTGGACCTTACTGACAAGGTACTATACCACTATGTACCATTTTCGTCAAAATTTTTACCACCTAATTGAGTTTTATTATCCAGGAGCTATTACTAAGTGTCACTTTAATGTGATCTTCAGCATTTTCTCATTGGTTTGTCAATTGGACTTGCAAGCAAATTTTGGCTAAGATGATTTCCAATTTGTACTATTGAACACTGAACAAGAGAGAAGCAAAGGACATAAAAAAAAACAGATAGAATCCAGTGGCAAATTGAAAATCGATCCGGCCAGTGCTTGCCATTTTTGGCAGTATCAGATTATCTGGTTATGTACTAAACTCTATGATCATAGTCCTTTTGTGTCTACTAGGTCCATAGCTTCAGATTGAGCAACCAAGGATCAAATATTGAGGGTATAGCAGTATCTAGTGGGTCATTGTTGCGATTGTATCCTATATTTTGTTTTTATGTGTTTGATTACAGTTACTATAAGTGTCCTTTGTTGCTTATGTATGTTTTGACTTTTGACATAATTTCAAAGTTCTTTATGAATTAGTATCGGTCTTGAAGTTTATGACTTTGTAGCAATTTTTAATTTTAAATATTGAATCGTACATATAGGCTGTGTTGATATTAAAAATATAACTTGGATGATTCAATGATCTGATTTGGTATTTTATTTATAGGATGAGAACTTACTAAGATGTTCCCCATCTCCTGATTCTCATGCTGAGGAAACTGCCAGTGAGGGGTCAGTAGATGATGAGGCTACTGATGCAAGAGGCAATGGTTATCATGATGCTGAAAATGATGTTGACCAGGAGATGAATGAGGGTGATGCGGAACGTGTTCTTAGTGGAAAGCTGAGTGAAAGTAGTGGTTATGCTGGCAGTGACCTATACGATTATAAGGTCATCTAGTTCAACTTTTAGTCACTTTTAATGTTCAATATTTATTCTCATACTGGTAAAATAAGGCTGTTTCATTGGTGGCAAGTAAAATTGTGGTATGATGCCTGTGACTTGGGTTGCTGCGACTTTTAGTAAGCAGGGTCATGTTTATATATAATTAACCCTGTGAATTCTGTTTCACCCAATGCAGTTCTTATCTGAGACTTCTATTATTTCTCAATCTGAACCCACATATGTATTAAGTTAAAAGCCATTATGTATGCCAGTTACCATTTACAAAGTTAGTGGTTCTTTGTGCTTTGCTTTTAGATTTCATGAGCACATAAAAGGCTTTGGCAGTAATGCAGTTTTCCTTGCATGCCAATCTGGATTTCAACATTTAAGCTACTCCTAGCTGTGAAAAACATGAATATGACAGCCAGACTTGTTGTGCATTACTTGCATTTGTGGTCCATGCTGCATCATTATCTTTCCACGTTATATTCATCACCTTATGCCAAGTTAATTTTCAAGTTTTTTGGGTACATTAGTTGTTGTTCTTTGTATACTGCTGGATTCAGTTCTCATAGACCCCGAGAAGTAAACAGGTCTTTCATCTTAATTGCGTATTGTTTTGTGTTAAAATAGGTTTTTGATGGTGAAGACTCAGATGGAGAGTCTCCTAACGATGGCCGCAAGTCTAGTGTAAAAGCAGATTCAAACAAAGGCACACCAGACCAATTGAAAGAAAATGGTCCGGTAAGTGTTGAGAAGTTGTCGCTTGAGAGGAACATATCTAATTCAACACCAAATAGCGAAACTCCACTGTCGATGGGAGAGATACTATCTTCATTGGACCCTGGAATATCTTTTCCTGCTAATGGAAGCGCATTTTCTGCTGATAAACAACCCATTAAAGCTAACGGATCACATGCTCATGTGAAGCGTAACAATTTTTGGGGCAGAAGCAATGTAAGTAATTTACTCTTTGCATTTAATTTTTTTTGGGTAGCTTGGTTTTGGATTTAAGCTCTAGGAGTGGGTGCACTTACTTTGGTGGTTCTCATTTTATGTTCCATGATAATTGTAGGCCCGAAAGAACCTATCATCAGAATCTGTTGACTCGTCTGGAGAAGAAGAGTACGCACTCCTGCTTCCCACTTAACTCATGAATTACAGCTGTATTTTTAATTTGTTTTCTGTTTATTATTTTTGAAAATTTTCTCAATGAAAGCTTATTCTCTATTTTCCTCAGGCTTGCTATTCAAAGACTTGAGATTACAAAGAACGATCTTCAAATCAGAATTGCCAAGGAGGTAAATGCGAAAGTAGACTTATATTATCCTATAGTTCCACAATAGAATGAGTTGCAGACATTATTATCATTTGATAATGAATATAATATATGCCAATAATCTTGGGTGCATAGGAACCATTACTTTTGAACTGTTCATGGTGTTGAATGCTTTAGTTTTATTCTTATTGATATTGATGAGATGGAAGGATTACCTTGTAGGGTTTTACTTGAATTGTGTATAGGGAAGTATGTTCCAGCAAGAGCTAGTATAGGAATCCTTGTGTAATTAAACTAGCTTTAATTATTACATTGCCTAAGTGTCCCAATGCCAGGCTTATATTACCAGTCCACTTTCCAGCATGCCGTGGTTCTCTTTCACTTGGTTTAGGGTCCTATATATGAAACTTTTACCAGAAAAATAAATAGTTTAAATACAACACTAATTAGCACATATGCTCAAAGTTATTGATTCATGCCATTTGTTAAAATAATTTGGGTCAAACTATTAAATAACGTAATATCTCTGACCAAATTTACTATTTTCAGGCTAGGGGAAATGCAATCCTTCAGGCAAGCCTTGAAAGAAGAAAGCAGGCTCTGCATGAACGTCGACTTGCTCTTGAACAAGATGTATTCTAATTTTGCTTCATCCTTTTACCCATTTATACATTCATAATTTTACTTGCATGATAATCTCTGTTGATACGGCGAAATGCTTTCTGGTTGAACTAATAACTACCTGATTAGAATTTAGAATCGCTCTAAAGATCATAAACCTATATGAAGTTTAATCTGTTGAGGGTTGACCTCATTGCATCATATGCCCAAATAAAATAAGTCGATAGAAAATAATAGGTTGTTTTAAATTGTAGCTGATTAATTTTGTAGTGTGTACTTTGTTTGTTAATCTAAACAAGTGTTACTAGAATTTTTTATACCTTGATGGCTGGACACAGAACCAACATGTAGAATGAGTTAGGTCAGTTGGCTGGTTGTGTTTGGATCAAACTATTTCTTGTCATTTTTTTGTAACAAGTTGATCGTCTTGTCTGGTTGTGTTTGGATCAAATTATTCCTTTTCATTTTATTTTAACTTGTTCTTCTTGTCTGGTTGTGTTTGGATCAACCTTGATATGTTTGTGATTGCTAGTTATTATTTTACTGTATACTAAAGCTTGAATTATGATTATTAAATCAAAACTTTCTGATCAATCTTGTTATTCTATTTGGCTCTTGGCAGTGATTGGGTTAGACTTTACTTGAAGTCTTGAACAATAAATTAACATTGTTACTAAATGACATTTTTATATTTGTTTTTATGAGATTTTGTAATCCCTCTTGACTTCTCTTTTAGGTTTCTAGGCTGCAAGAGCAGTTGCAAGCTGAGAGGGATCTTAGGGCTGCTCTTGAGGTTGGGTTAAGTATGTCTTCTGGACAGTTCTCAAGCACGCGGACCATGGATTCAAAGGTAATCAATTATTTTTTTAACTGGAAATAAGAACAACCTTTTTAACATTGAATCGAATACAATCCTAAAATTCCTATCTGGACTTATCTACTTAGATCCATCACTGCTTATCATACTTGGTAAATGGATCAAACTGACCTAGACCTGCTTTGTACGATCTGTTAGGTATACAACAACCAATAAATTGAACTTTACAATCCATTACAATTTCTGGATAAATGATTTTGCTATTCTTGGCTTGCCTTTTGCCTACACTGGATGTTTCATTCTATATCCCAAACAAGACAGATTTCTTGCATTTGCAATCCACATCTTTTGGTTCACTTCACGTAGTACCATCTATCAAAGGTAGTGTTAAGTCTAACAAAAATTAGCCAAGCTGTCTTTTATCTTTGTTAATACCTTCTTAGCTTTCTTTGATGAATGTTAAATCCTTTTAGAGTAGGGGTGTTGATGGAACAAATATTATCTACGCAATCCGCATCTGTATCCTTACAATTATCAGTAATAATAATAATCTATATCCATATACGTGCGTATGAAAAATATGGATAATTATTAGGTAGGTAAATAAAATTTGTAGAAATGGATGCGGATGATTTAGAATCTCTTAAAATTTGAGGATATTCGAATTATTTGAATTTCTCTCTCAAATTCTAGCCTTTTCTTTTTCTTATGGCTGAAGCCTCTCATATTTTTTGTACTTGTCTCTTATGAAAATAAAATTGTACATGTGGTCTGTAGATTTCTTTTATCAATTTTGTAGTTCTAAACTTTTGAGTGTACTTTTGTTCTACTTGCATTTTTTAATAGTCTGGCAAATTATCAAGTTGTATATTGGTTAAGCATTTTTTGTATCCTTCAAAACCATATTTGTATCTGTATTGGTGCCGATATGGTTTTGAATTTTGAAAATTTTTTGATATCCACATCTGTATTGGGATCTCAACCCACTCAATGAATTGTAGAATTGGATATGGTATGATCATAATTTGCTGCTCAATTGTTCTTCTTGCACCCCTAGTTGAGAGTAGCATGATTTGCCTTGCCTTTTTGTACTTCAGGCTGAGGAAAATATGACATGAAAGAGTTAAATAGTAAATCTGCAAATACTAATGGAACACAAATTCACCATAACCTTGAGCTGAATGCATGGGTAATTTGGTTGCTACTGGAAAGGACTTCTTTCACACATTAATGCTTTTTGTTATTTGTTTTTTCTAGACCAGGGCAGAGCTGGAGGAGATAGCGCTTGCTGAGGCTGATGTAGCAAGGTTAAAACAAAAGGTTGCTGAGCTACACCTTCAACTTAACCAACAGCGGCAGCATCATTATGGGTCTCTGATGGAGGCAAGTGATCGGTATCAGCAACTTCCAACCCATCTGTCACAACCGTAAGTAGAAGAAACTATTCAGGTTGTAGAAATAGTTAGTCTGGTACTGACACTGCAGGTACATATTGGTAGTTTCCTAACTCTACCAGGGACCTCTCCCTTGGTAAAGCTGTTAATCTCATCTGTTTGTGTACAAGAAAAAATGGAGATAAATCTGAAAATTGGCTTCTTAATTCAGATAGGTCTCATTGGTAATTACTTTAGCCAGTTCTTTGTAACCATATACTAATAGTTGTTAGGCTTAGGATGGCTCAAAGACCTTTACTATATGCTTAATAGCGGTATTATTTGTCTGGTAAACTAGCAATCCAATTGGGCTGGTACATTTAGCTTCCTTGAATGTTTGCTCGTCTGTTGGAGGTTCTTTGTAATTTTAAAACTTGTAGTTTACTAACCATTTTTTGTTTTTATATGTTGCAGGAGTATTATCCAGCAAGGTTTTGACATGAACCTTGCTTTCTGCAGCCATGAAAAGAGTAAACAAAGAAATGAGGTTTGTCATTTAGAACTCTTTTGTGCAGCATAAATTATCATTTGATTCCTTGCTGGTCAGGCCTCATTCCAGCATAACACTGTTGCAATCCACAAAATCACTATACTTCTCTTTTGCTTGATAATTCCTCTATATGCTGGCGTGTGAATTGAAACTTAGGATCTTGAGATTTTTCTTTTCTTTTTTTTGTAAAGAAATTATTTTCTCAAAACAAATGAAAATGAAAATTCCCATTTATTTATTTATTTATGTTTTTGGGTCATTTGATGATTAAACTACCTTGCTTTTTTTATATACCAATAGAATTTCATTTTTTTTGGTAAACAATGGCAGGAGAGCACGTCTTCAGCTCACTGGAGAAGCATAAAGCAGCATGTGCTACCATATGCTAGCTCAAAGTCGCTGTCTCGAAAGCATTCTTTGGACGCATCATCTTCAAGTGAGCTAAGAGGCTTCGAGGCATCAACAAGCAATCTAGCAGATCACAGTTCTATTTCCAGTAACACTCCCAAATTGAGTGAGGTAATCCAACTTGTACTACAGATCTGGAAAATGAAATGCCATATTTGTGTATAACTCGTATCACTAAAGTCTGTATTACAGTGTTGTCGCTAGAGTTTTAACCTTTGTTAGAATGTACTAAGTCTATTTAGCATAGATTAAATGGAAAATTTTAATATCGACATATTGATAAGCATAGAAAAAAGACCATCATCGCATAGAATGAAATGTTTTGCAAGTTACACACGAGGTTCCAATGCCTATATTTTTAAATCTTCAATAACACAATATATGAACTTTGAATATTAAAATAATCGGTTAGACATAATCCACATCATTTTCTCTATGCACATGAAAAATACTTTTCAACTTTACTTTCAGTGCCTCCTAGAATTTGTAAAAATGCACTAATTTGGACAATTTCTGGTTATTGATTTTTCAATTTCTTCAATCATGTTTAAGAAAAAGTTGATTTTTCATAAATTTTCATGTTCACGTAGAGAGTAATATAGATCACATCTAACTATTTATTTTATTACTTTGATTCTAAATATTTTGTCATTAAGAATTTAAAAAGCTGAGGCATTTGAACCTTTCTCCTGAACACAAAAGAATGTGTTATCAGGAAGGTGAAGAGCCCTAATACATTTGTTGTTTGCCCCTGTGGGATTCCACAAGTGCTATACGATCGGACCTTATTGCAACTATATGCTAACTTGTAATTTTTCTTTTTCCTGGCTCAGCCGGGGCTTGAATATCCTAAGCAGCCTTCTGTGGCATCCTCAACCCTTGTGGAGCTCACTACTCGCCTTGATTTCTTCAAAGAGCGTAGGTCCCAGCTAATGGAGCAGCTGCATAGCCTTGATCTGAGCCATGGGGCTACCTCACAAGGATTCCAATATAACAAACCATCGCCTCCGTGGAACAGTCCAAGATGAGAAGAGTTAGATTGCTGCGGCATTTGTACATCCTTTGCTCTTTTGTTGTTTCATTTTGTATTTGTGTGTGCAGGCTTCTTATCTGTTTTTATTTAGCCCTTTTTGGCCTCTTTTTTTTTTTTTTTTACCTATTTACCTTTGTATTTTCAAGTGCCAGTCTCAAGGAGAATGATTTGGTAGTCAAATGATGTGTTTATAGCTGTCTTCATTTTATGATACTAGGACATTTGATTTTACTAGTATATTTTTGGAATTTTGAGGAGCATAAGATATTATATTATGAGTGTAAAAGGCTTATTCCTGAGTTATTGAATTTATGTTTCTCGATGAGCACGGTATGAAAGTGGCAAGTGGTATGGTTGAGATGAAACTGCTGATCATCAATTCTAACACCTAACTATTTATCTGTGTGTGTTTGCTATTGTATGAACACTGGCAAAGATATATGATTATCATTTTCAGACTGTTATACGATTTAACACTTGTTTTGAATTTTCAATTTAGCATACACAGCGGTCGAATGCTATTGTTAAAAAAAAAAAATCAGAAAATCAGTATGCATGGTTCCATTAATTGATACACACTTTACTCTCTGAATATGAATGCAATGAATGCAGGCTTCGCATGAATTGAGTGTTTATCATGAATCTAATTTCAAAATACATGTTAGTTAACGTGCACAGGTACGGTAATACGTGTCAATTGCTGAGAAAAGGTACGTATTTTCTACGGGTAGAATGCATACTCCAAATATTTACAGCGGCTCGTGTTTTTTTTCCTTCTGTGTCACTTTCAAAAGATAGTGAGACAAGGCTAAGCTAAAATGCATGAGTTGAGTTCGGATTACCTCACCAACAAATACCACTTTTTACATTTTATTTTCCAACCTAAACTGCAACTGCAATGCGAGCTTGGTACTTATATTGACGCTTTGTCATAATCCAATGCTCGAGTGATCCACATGATATCTTTCACATCCGACTGCATTGGTAATTGACCTCACCAACAAATTTTACAAAGAAACAGATGAACAAATGGGATTAGCTGAAGATTTAGTTACAAGTTAATAAAAAAGAACCTCTCTATAGTCTACACAAGTATAATAAAAATAATATAAAAAATCACTACTAATTAAATAGGGAAAAAATAATTATACACGATGATCCCTCCTGTTTTATGAAATCATCCAACAAACATTTGCCTATTCTTAATTATTGATAAGAGTTTTGTGCAAAGTGTTCATTGCATTCCATGAAATTACTACAAAATGCATTCCAAAAACTAGTAATCGGAACTTGGTAAATACGTCATCGTACAAACCTACCAAAAACTAATAACAGATTTATTTTAATGAAAATCAGAAAATATTTCTTTTGGATAAAGAACCTATCTAAAAAAATAAAACAAAAACCTACCAAAAACTATTAAGATGTACAAAAATCGGTTTAGAGTTTACAAGTATAAAGAACTCAGTTACCTGGATAAAAATCTTGACAACAAGTGGCAGCAGAATCAATGGATAATCTATAATTGTGATGAGATAAACTCTTGAAATAAAAAACTAACCTCAAATAAATTAAAATCGATGTGAACTGACGGATGAAAGCAAACAAAAAAATTCTGTATATATCATACGCACATCTTTCTCTGAATATTCTTTTTCCGGCCTTTCGAAGACAGAAAGGAGGAAGATTTACAAAAAGTTAATGGGACCACGACCAATAGTGAAAAGTCGCCTTGTGTCATAAAATAAAGTCTGTACTGCACAGCCCTAAAAAATGGGATAAATACATTCTAACCTTCCGCTGTGAAAACAATTTTCGTACTCAATTTTTCGATAATAAATACTGCAAACAAAAGTTTCGATCTATATTTAGATCGAAAATGCAATATCTATATCGAGATATAACAACTTAAAAATATATAATATTGCCTGCCACTGAATTTGAGGGTACAAGTACAACATTCCGCACACAAATGAAATGATCCCGATACAGAATGTTCAAACTTCAAACAACAGGAAAATGAGGCCTAAATTAATGTCCTAAAGTTAGAGTGGTTCAAACTTCAAACTGTATCTTTAACAGCTAATCAGCTATCCACACATTACAAAAATACGTTACCATCAGATAAATAACTTAAAATAACAATCGGTTTAGCCAGAGCTTCGGATATCGTTTTATTTTTTGAAAGTTGACATTTACAATTTTCCTCACCTTTCATTTTTATTGGCTTTTCGGAGATGCCGCGGGTGGTATTAAGAGGGAGGTGAGATGGAGACAGAGAGGAGACGGAAAAATTAACGCAATTCTAACTGCGATTATTGTTTTTCCTTTTGGACCATTGGATTGAAATCGGGCGGTTCCCTTAAGACTGCTGCCCTCTATGAGACAGAGAGAGAGCGAGGAACCGAAACGAATGATATGGGCCATTCGATTTCAATCCAATAATTTGGGCCACGCTGGAAAGAAAAAGGAAAGCCTACAATAGCCCGCAACAAGGGAGAGGGTCTAAACGAATTTCCCAAGGGCAATTTTGTCAAAAACCATGTTTCATTAGGAAAAGTTTGCAATTTCCGAAACAAAACTGCGAAAAAACTAAAAAGGGTCTGACACACTCTCTTTCTATAATCTTATACATCTCATTATCTCTCTCTCTGACTCTCTCCCAAGCTCCGACGATGGCGGAGGAGCCTCTACCCTTCTCTCTCGCTCTTTCTCCCGTTCCTCCGTCAACCTCTCCGCATCCCACGCATCCTATTATCCTAACCCACCACCTCCTCTTCCCTCTCTCCACTCGGTCGCTCGCGACCTCGCGTAGTCGCGTCCCAAGACCACCAGCTCGAACGAATGATCCTTCGCCGAACAAAATGCATTACACCAAAACATTATTAAAAAAAATGCACATCATAAAAATATATTTTTAGTTAATATCATTTGTTCATTCGATAAAACTCATGACCTTGGCGAAAGGAACAATTAATATCGGGTAGCAGTTGTTCAAAGATCGCAACAGAAAAAAACTGAGGAAAGCCCCACTGTGGCTCAGGCGCTTAGTATATTACACAAATCAAGAGGTTGAGATCAAGCAATTTAAACACTACAGACAAACAGAACTTGTGCTGTTTTAGACTTTAGTGTGCCCCAAATATTAAAACACGGTATGCTTTTGCGACTCACCAACTAACAGTATGCTCAGATTTTGATATTATAGAGGAATGGTATTGAAATTATTGCAAATTTCTTCCCCAAGATCTTAAGACCGCTTTTGTGGAGGCTTTTGGCATTTTGTTAGACTTATTTGCATGAAAATTTTTGTTGTTGTGATTTTTTAAAATAATTAAGTATCATTATAATCTTATTGTTAATCTCCATAATTAGAAAACATACTTCTGATGTATTATTTATATTAAATTTAATATAGAATTAATTATTTTAAAATTTTAATGATCCTTGTTTCTTGTGTAACTTTTTTTTTGAAACTTGGGATTGTTGATAAAGCAGGTAACCATCTCGAACACTATTTTTTTTGTTAACAAAAAGGGAAAAAAAAATTGCCACGGAATCATCTCGAGCCACTCCCTTGTTGGTCCAAATTCCAAAATATTAATTTAAAAAAGAATTCGCCACACACTAGACCCTCGTTTCTTGTTTCTCTTCCAGAAAATCAGTGTACAAACCTCATATCAGATCCCTTCATTGTATCTCTATCATCTAATTTGCAACTATTTTCCACGTAAACACTAATCTACAACAAAAGAGAATACAGTATAAATCTGCCGAAAGAAAAACTGTCCATATAAATCTGCCGAAAGAAAAACTGTCCGACGATCACTACACCCACTGAAATAATATAGGATGGAATTTTGTTGACAATAAATTAACTTAACAATTTTATAGTCGTAATAATAATTATAATTATGAAAGCTAACAGTTCAAATACAATTTATATTTAATACCCATCATGCACATAAACAAGTGATGCAATTAATAACAAGTCTCACCATTCGTTAATTGGTTCAAATTTTACAAATTTACAACTATTTATATCATATTTGAAATATCAGTTAACATTTAAAGTAAATGAAATTTGATACACAGCCAAATGACCAATACACACATAAATTTCTTTCTATCTATTTAACTTGATTTGATTAATTTGAGAAAGCTATTGCCAAGGTGGAAATGATGCGGTTGCTAATAAACTCCAACACCCAATAAAATATATACAAACAAAAAAATATTGACAAATGCCAGATAAGAAACAAGGTACGGGCATAATGCATGTAGTTTTGACCACGCTTTGATATCAGTATCCTGCAGCTTAGAATTCCTTTTTCCCTTTTTGAAACAAAAGAAGTGGTATACTTTTTCTATCATCTGTTTCAAGCTTTTAAAAAACTCTGTTTTTTCTATTTTATCACCGTTTTATCTATATTTTTGTTTACACC
The DNA here is from genome assembly GCA_028095005.1 of Rhynchospora pubera. Classification (NCBI taxonomy): domain Eukaryota; kingdom Viridiplantae; phylum Streptophyta; class Magnoliopsida; order Poales; family Cyperaceae; genus Rhynchospora; species Rhynchospora pubera. The sequence continues at coordinate 144,411,970 of CM051460.1, forward strand.
GCACAACCGTTTTATCCGATATTTCACCGTTTTATCGCCGTTTTATCACCGATAAACGCTAAATCACTATCCAATCGCTAAACCGCACAAATCACATTTTAAAACCTTAATCTGTTTCATTCAATATAAAACGTCCCAGTGCGATGTTTATCATACCGGTACCAAACACGACTGGAACAAAAAACCTACCCATAGCCGTGTGCACCCTAAAGTAAAGCACCTCAGAGCGCTTCCTAGAGTCAACGCCTTATCTGTACAGACAGTACAGCCTAACAGGTGCAACTGGTACAGAACAGGGTCGACTCTCAGTGCACTTAAATCATCCGAACCGACCTGACTTCGACCAACTCAGCTTACAATGAACCCAATTTATCACAAACTTTCCTTTTTTATATTGGTAAGTAGAAGATTGTGTCTTTTTACATGAACAAGTATACTATTTTTTTTTTCTTTGAAGCAAAGCAAAATGCCAACTTTGAAAACAACAACCCATTCTAACCAACACACTCAAAGTGTCTCTTAAAGTACTACCTAAAGTAACAAAACCTACGCTTCATGTTGACAGATAAGATATTTACATTCTATGACTATAAAGAGGGTAAGCAGTACAAAGCAACTCAAAATAACCTGACTGCAAAGCTGGAACTAGACCCAAATAACAGCTTAAAAGTAGCACTTGATTTCTCTAGTTACTTTCTCATCTCATTTCAATTACAAATATACAATTCATAGAAGATGTTCCCCAGTTCAAAATCTAAACTTCTGGTTTTCTGCTGCCACCTTGTTTACTGAAGGAATCTTTGCAAAAATGTTGCCAAAAAAATCAAATATTGATGGCCCAGACTGAAGTCTCACCAAGTGTGTTCTGTATGGTATTAGGAAACTCCTCAAACCTAAAAAAGAAAAAAAAAAGAATTATTAAGTTTAAGTTGTCAGTCAAGACTAAAGCCTCACCCGAGAGGAACTTCATGTGTTCACGAATCTACCATCTTGTTCAAGTTCATTGAATCACAAATCTGCATTAACTGCCTGCCTTGGTCAATCAAATAACTAAGTAAAAACTCTTCTTTTCCTTTCTATACTCAATCACTTGCTTGGTTATGGAAAAACTATTAAGTCAAATTCCTCAGCCATTTTAGTTTACTTCATATTGAGAACTACAAGAACTGTAAGTTGCTGGGTTCACCAATCTCTTACTTAATTACATTTTACCTCATGCGTGAGAAGATTAAACATGCAAGAGAGAATTGACCAAAATTAAAAAGAATGGTGTTTTCCAAGTAACATTGACATTTTTAGGAAGTGTATACCCAACTGACCTATGCAATCCTATCCATACCACTGTTGTGATCGCATGATTATACAATTATTCAACCGGATGCATCATACTAGAGTTGACTGGACCATTAAAACAGCTTCACATGATAAAATATGAAGTTGACCAGGCACAACTTGCTCTATTTAAATGTAATGGCCTGGACTGTATCATGGTATAATTGTGCCATTAGCCTCATTAACAACTAAGCCAATCCACCGAAACTTTATAAATACTGGTAAAGAAGCTTTCTAGTACAGTAATGAGCAAAAAGTGCCAGAAACTGTGATAGTTGGTTCTACCATTTCAAGGCTTAACATGAGAATCCTATTCTCTTTCAATTCAAAATTATCAAACTTTGATCAATTTGGTAACCTCTATTATCCTAAGCTGACTTCCATTCCTCATGCTTTTAAATGGCATATGGCCACAAACTCCTATCACTAAACAAAAAAAATTCAATCTGAGTTACTGACCAGCAATGCACATGGCTCGGTATACAATAGACGTATAAGCCCCGCCTTTGGTCGCCATGCGGGGTCTCTCGAGGCACTCAAGAAACGCAAGATCAGCCTTGAGAAGCTCAGCCTGATCATGGGTATCATATCCAATGTCATGACAATAACAGCAATGATCTAACCAATCAATAGGCCTCTGGTCCCAAAGCATGGACCCGGCTTCCTTCCCGCTCGACCAATTAGGCCCGCAGTAGTGCCCGTACCGGGGAAAGAGACGCGAGAGGAAGGCTCGAGGCCCGCCATGCCATGGCACTTTCGCAACGTATGGCCGGAACAAGGGGACGGTGCAACAAGTTGGAGTCGGCGGGGATGGGTCAATGACAGGTGGGACCGAGGGAGGGGATGGAGAGGAGGAATTGAAAGAGAGGAGGGATTGGAGAGGAGAGGTTAGGTTGGAAATGAAATTGAAGTGTTGGGTTTGTTGGGGTTGGGGTTGGGATTGGTCGGAGGGAAGAGGAGGTGATGGATGGGGAGTCGGAGCGGATTTGAGAGAAAAAGGAGGGTATATGCGAAAAAAGTGGAAATTTAGCGCGGGAGGAGAATTTCTGGTTCCCATTCGGGAAACGAAATGTCGAGATGTGTGTTGACGGATGCGAGAAGGAAGGAGCAGGTGATTGATTGATTGATTGCTGGTTGTGGTCGGGAGGAAGGAAGGAAAGGAAACAATGGAAGGAGAGAGGAGAGGAGAGGAGGTGGGGATGGCACGGGATGGGGTGTGGCGGTTCGCGGTCTATTTTTGTGGTTGGCGCTTTACTGTCGACCAATCAGAATTCAGGGTTCGAACAATCTAGTGCTTTTTATTTCGAGCTGAGAGATTTTGTGGCACGTTATACTGTAACTTTTATTTTACAATGAACATTAGTTATTAAAAATTATTAATCATGGAACGTTTGTTTGTTAGAATTAATCTTACTTAATTAATCATGAAACCTTTACGATGAACAATCAGTGTGTAACATAAAATAATTAATCATGAAACTTTTATTATAATTAATCTTACTTAATTACATTATGATGCCTAAGCTAATTAAAAACAAACTATAAGCAACAACATACAAGGAAAAATTATTATATCACAATCACGATTACATAATTTCCTTCGATTAAGCATCATATTTGATCATTTAATCGGGTTTAATTTCATATCGTTCATTCAAAATTATGAACATATATAAACAATTAATTATGATTCAAAGTCGGTTTTAAGTTTTAGTCCACCATAAAATTTAAAAAATAAAAATAATAAAAATATGAAATAAAAAGAGCATGTAATGTGTGCTTTGGAGTATACACTCCCATGCATATGTAGCTTATTGTTGGATCCATTCTCTATTATGCTCAACAAACCCGTTAACTAAGTTATATATGTTTTCAAATTTCTAAAGTTATGCCTACTTCTTGTGTTCATAACTTCATATGATGCATGGGGTTCCAAATTAAAGTGTACATGTGTAAAACTAATCTACCCGTGTTCATAAACATTAGACAAAATGTGAAAATAAATATTCAACAATGCATCAAATAAAAAATTAGTCACAATACAAAACCTAATAAATAATTTTAATAAACAATAGACAAAATCTGAAAATTAATGTTTCGCAATGTATGCGGTGGCTCTGCCGCGACTTAGAATCTAGCGTTATCATAAAATATAATAATTTTTCGAGTTCATTTGATACACAATAAAAAAAAATTCTAAAAAAATAAACATATTAGAATTAGTCTATCAGAGTTAAACTAAATTCATTCATTTTTTTCCCACCTTTCTCGTCATGACGTACTCTTGTATCATTACAACGAAAAAGAAGAAACACCTATTGAATCACTCACAAAATTTCCTAAGAGACCACTTCGCACCTCAATTCCTCGTCTTGCATATGCTATCATGATACAAGTACAGAAAATTCAGTTCATACTAATTAAAATAATATTCAATGAACAAAGTTCACCTATAACCCTGCAACATGTCAACACGTAACAGTAAATGAAATGCACACCTCAATATATTATGCGTATTAGTATATGGCAACTAAAGCAAAAAATATCATGCATGTCTTAGTAAAAAGAAACTTTTTATGCACCTTCTTCACTGATTTTTAGAATAAAAGATGGGGGAGGAAATGTGTAAGAGCAAGTTAGGTCTTGTAAGGAAATTATATATCCATAATCACTGGTACAAAATTTAATGCAAGGGCAAGCTTTCCCGTCTTTTTCTATCAAAAGTTTTGGGAGGTAGTGAAGTCTGATTTGGTGGATGCTTGATAGGGGATTGAAGAAAATACATTTAGTCAATTGGCATACTGTCTGTAGGCCAAAAGAGTTAGGAGGGTGGAGGGTTTTGAATATGGAATTAATGAACAAAGCTCTCCTTGGAAAGTGGAGATGAAACTTAGATTGCCCTGACATTCAGGATCTATGGAAGAATATTCTAATTGCTAAGTATAGATTTCGAGTTAGTGGAACAGCCTCACAATGTTGGAAGCATATTATTATTAATGATGACTTGCAGGCCATCAGATTAGGCTCAACGAAATATGTTGGAAATGGATCCTCTATTTCTTTTTGGAAAGACCATTAGTTAGGAGATATCAGTCTGGCCAGACGGTTTCCTCTCCTTTTTGGTAAAACTAAGAGGCCAGATGCTTCTTTGAGGGAGGTGTGGAATCAAGGGCTTTTAAGACTTTTCCTCGAAAAAGGGGCTTCACTTGCTCTCAGGGTTGAGAAACGACAGGTTTTAGATATTTTGAACAGCATACAGTACGAGGGACAAGATAGAATCATTTGGCATTGGGACAGGTGTGGGATGTATATTGTTAAGTCCATGATCAATTTCTTAGTAATGGGGGGTGTGGCTTTCTAATTCAGAGTCTGTATGGAAATTAAAGATTCCACTAAAGATTGAATTCTTTTTATGGATGGTGTTTCATCATAAGATTTTGACTTAGGAAAGACTTTAAGGAATAGGGTTGGATGGCACTTGTGTTTATTGTGATGATGAGTTAATTAATAATCTCTTTGTTAACTGTTCTTCCATTAGTAATTTCTGGATCCTTTTCAATAAATATAATAAATGGGGTTTATGGATTAACTATTTAGATGTAGAGAGTTTGTGGCAAAGCAGTTTCATGATTACTCAGCCTAATAGGAAACATTTTTCAGATTTTCTTGGCAGCTTTCTAGTGGGTAATTTGGAAGGAGAGAAATAATCATATTTTTAACTCTAGTGCAGGTTGCAATGCTGCTCATATTTTTAGTTTCTCTCTTTTGGACAGTTCTAGAACTGGCAAGGAGATGGACTTTCATTTGGCAAGTACAGGAGGCTTAACTTAACTGATGATGGTGCTGGACTGCTGATGGGAACATGCAGATCCTGTAGTTGATTGTGGCCTGTAAGGAGCAGGGTCATTTTCATTTTTCAGCTGTGTCAATGTCTCCTTTACGGAGCAAAATTTAGTTTGTTGTGTTGATTAGGAACCTCCCCTAAGGAACAACTCAGTCACTATTATGTGTGTGACTTTGGATTGTTGCAGACTGTTTCTGTTGCATTTAGTGAAAGCTGATGCAAGATTTCCCTTCTTGGGGATGTACGTATCAGAAAAGAAAAAAAAATAGATCCTTGCATTCAAAACTTCACAACATACCTGTCACAATAGTAATAAATAGTAACAGTGCCCCTATTGTTATCTCATTTCTCCTACACCCTTAATCAAGTAACAATTCAATTATTACAACTCAATTACAAAACACAGAAAGCAAAAAATAAAGCCACTTGCAGACTACTCAACATAGATCACCAATTGCCTCCCTTCTATACTATCGTCCTTCAACAGTATACACTCTTCCAGCTGTTCTAACACCTCTGGCCAGCATCTGTCTTCAAAGAAGCTTTCCATTTACCTGACCAATACATTAACAATTTTAATGTCAGCAATGCATATATTAGTAGTATATGGCCTCACATCTTGAAAACTGCAATCATTTCTATGAATCCACATATGCCATAAAATAGCTCCACAAAAATATCTGTAAGCTCTTTTACATGGAATTAGATAATGTGTATCAAATCCTCAACTTTGTGGGAATTCTACTGGGTTCCATATATTTATGCAACCAGGCCCAATTTTGTTATTTTGAGTGCATCCAAAAAAACAAGTGATGTACATTTGGGGTCCGCTTCTCATCCCCCCTAATAACCAGGTTATCCCTGGTTAAAATCTTTCTCTTACTTAGAATCCAAAGAAACATTTTAATTTTTAATGGTATCTGCAGGTCCCATATAGGGTGATCCTTATTTCTGGTCTCTGAAGCACTAGATTCCAACCATTTATTCATTTCTCTGGTTGAGTATTTACCATTGGCACCTTGTTTACAAATCTGCTTATCTGAAGACATAGCAGAAGGTAAATAAGATATAACTAGTTGTTGCCAAAACATATCCCAATATGACAATTAAACAAGTAGCGGTAACAGTAACAACCAACGAAACCCACCAACCAATTTACCTCACTTGTGTCGGAGAGCAGAGCAGACCAGAAGCGTCAGCCCCCACAACCGCAAGCTCACAAATATTACAGACCTGACCCTCAACTGCCAGGACAAATCGTGCACCACAATAGGGGCAGGACACATCCTTCTGGCCACGGTAGATAGGTACAAATGTAGCTCCACAAACAACAAAAGGATTTCTGAAATCATAGTTGAGCTCCGTCTCATCTGCCGCAGCTGCCTGGATCACTTGTCTGGCCTTCTTGGCCATGGCCTCATTTGGACTATTATCTAAAAGCATCCTGGCGAAATTTGCTGCTGTTGCTTTGTTCTTCTTTGAGTAACAAATTGACATGGCACTGCTCAACACAAGTCGCATGTGGATCTTTTGTAGCTTGCAGTTGGTGAAGTATGCAGCAAGTTCCATCTGACGAACTGGATCATCTTTCATTTCCCTTCTCTTAACCTCCATTTTCAAACCGAGAACGTATTCTTTTGCGATATCGATCAACTCTTTCACCTCATCAACCTCTCGCCTCGAGTCAACCACCAGCAGAGGGATGGTGTGAAGGATGCTCATAAACTGACGAAGGGCTTCAGGGAACTTCCCTTCGGTGGTGGCACGGTAGGCAGACTTTAGCTTGTCATCCATCTGAGAGAACTTAAAGACGAGAGCAGGCGGACCCCGCACATTAGGACTCGCTGATTCAGTCCAACCCTTTTCAACTGCAAGCTGGACTACCGGTGCAGATGCAAAGGCACGGAGGTATGTGTGGCTGCCATTGTGGAGGTCCATGAACAGTGGCTTGAGAGGTGCAAAATTTTTTATGCCAAGCTGGCGGCTCAGTAACCGCATTGCTGTGTCAAAGTTTCCAGCTGCAGCATGCTCCCCAGCAAGAGAAGACTTCTGGGTCCAGATTTGACTAACTGGCATGCCAGGTTGAGGAGCCACAAACATTGCAGCTCCGCGAGCTGAACTGGTGGCCTTTGGTGTGTCCGCTTCAGGTGGAAGCTCTAGATCCTCGAGCTCCCATCCTCCTTCATCCCCTTCCTCTCCATTTGCTTCACCATCCTCACCATCTCCAATTATGTCACCATTGGCTATCACACTATCCACATTGACAATATCCAAATCCTCATCTCCCCATTCAGCACCAGCAGCATCAGCATCTTCATCTACATCATCACCCCTCCTGCCAACGGTCTCAAGACCACCTTCGAAAATGCCACGCATGACACGTAACAGAGGCCAGTCACCAGCACACATTACAGGGGGTGGGGGTACCAGAAGGGAGGTAGTTCGCCCCTCAGGGAGGATAGGAACATTACCCTCCCCAAGCTCAGCTGCCAGCCTCTCAGCATCTTCAGATAGACCATGAGTAGCAGCAGTAACGTATGCAAGAGGCAAGTGGCCTGTGGATTCAAGGATCCTGACTCTTTCCTTCACATCTCCCAAGTACATTGCATTATGGAACTGACCCATTACATCTTTCTTAATCTCAGCTATCTTGAGCATCTTAGCGAGCTTCTCCATATTACCCGTTACCAGATACAAGAATGAGAGCCTTTCAAAATTCTTGGTACGCTGGTATGCATACTCAACAATGTTCGTGTTCCCCTGACGGAGAGCTTCAATGCCCAGACGATACCAGTGGTCCTTCTCATCAATTTCCTTGGCCGATGCAACAGCTATCTGGATATTCCCACTCTCTAAAGCAAGATTGAAACGGGTCCTTTCATCTTTAACAAAATGAAGGGCCACTTCAGGGAACCCCTTTTGTTGCAAGTAAGCAATCACAGCTTGACCGCACAGTTGTGAGTTTCTTATCATGCTCATCACATGGTCATATCGTTTGCGCAAGAGAGCAAGCTTGAAGATGTATTCTGATGCATCAATTGCAATGACCCGGCTCTTGCCGTCACGGTCCAGGCAAAAGATCTTGGTCCCAGAGACTTTGGTGATGTAAATAGGAACATCTAGCGTCTTGATGATCCCATTATCACCATTCGGAAGACAGTACTTAATGTGATTCAGGGTTGTATAGATGAAAACACCATTCTCATCCCATGCACCACTCTTCACACGGATTGTCTCGTGGAGTGTGCACCTATGAACCAGATTTTTATTTGCTATAACAATGGCATGTTTGCTGAGTAAAGCTATGGACTCCATGTCAGCTGACCAGACAATGTATTTCACTGCTGGGGTTTGGAGCTCACCAAGTAATAGCCTTTGCTGGAGATCAAAAATGACCACTCTGTCCTCTGCCCGACAGAGAAGATTTCCGGTACCGGCATAAAAAATAGCATCAGTAGCAATAGGAAGAAGACTCTTCTTCACAATCTCATTTTTCAGGTTCTTAACTAGAGCCTGGTTGGTGCTCTTATCTAGCACCGCAAACCGGTTGCGAGCCACAAAAACAGCCGAGGCCCCCGAACCCTTCTTTGCATCCTGAGCATAATCACCCCGGCCAGATGACTCCTTTGGCACAACATACAACTCATAAGAACCCCCATCAGCATCAGAGCAAACCAAAACTGCATTCTCAGTGGGACTATAGGACAGACACCTGGGTGCCTGGTTTAGACTCACAGACCCAGGTCGGCGAATGGGAATGAGCTGTGTATCCTTCCCTGAGGAGAACTCAAAGGAGCGAAGGAAGCGGTCCTTAACAAAGAGAAGAGTATCACCAGATACAGCAAAAGCAGGCCGCTCTCGCTCAAGCTTGAAAACGATCATGCCAGAGTCATGCCCAGCAGCGAGCAGGTTCATCTCAGGGTGTGCTGCAAGAATCCAGAAACGATCATGCTCACGACGGAAGGTCTGCACACCAGTGCGCTTGGTTGCATCCCAGATGCGGATGCTCTTATCCTCAGAGTTTGAAACAATGATGTCCTGCTTCGCATGGAACATGACGCAGGATACATTATTCATATGGCCACGGAGGGTGTCCACCTCCCATGCTTTTGTGTCTGTTTGTACAAGAAAGTATGAATCAGTTTCTGCCGTGGAAGTTAAATAACAGAGGCACTGTTACCTGAGTAAACCCACAGATATTTAAAATAACAATACTCAAACTTAGTAAGTACCAATAATTCTAAATAAATTAATAAATCTTAGCAATATAAATTTGTAAATGCTCAATCTGTAAACAAATGCCCAATGCCGTTACAGCAGCAATTACATCAAGGGAACTGAATCATGGACATGAATCTAACAGACTATCACAGAAGGAGATGTCAAACTGAAATACGGATATGAATCTAACAAACTATCATAGAAGGATAAAATAACAATGCAATCCCCCTTGTCCCTTCTAAATGCTGAAGTTAATAAGAAATAATCAAGTTCCATCCTTGTTGGTATGCTCCAAACTACAAGGTAACCCAATAATTGCAATTCTTCTAAGGGAAAAAAGTAAAAAGGATAGGGTAAAGGGAGACCAAGATAACGTACCATTCATACGCCAGAGCTTGACTTGACGATCATCAGCACCTGAAACAATCAAAGGCAAAGAAGGATGGAATGAGGCCCAATTAACACCTCGATCATGCCCCTCGAGAACGTACTTCACAACTGCATCAACTCCTCCAAAGAGATCAGAGTTCATCTGGGTGAGCCTGAGAATATCATCAGCAGGTGACACAGTCTTCTTCCTAAGAGCACCAATGTCCCAGACCCGCACAGTCTGGTCGAGGGAGGCAGAGACAACCAAATCCTCCTTGGGGTGAAAGGAGGCACACATGACATAGTGGTTGTGGCCGGTTAGGACAGAGATACAGTTACGCGACTGCCAATTCCAGATACGAATTGTCTGGTCATCACTGGCACTGACAATCCAAGGGTACTCATCGTGGAACTGCACGGTGCGAATGTAGTCAAGGTGGCCCAGGAGAGTGAAGAGGCACCGGTGCGTCTTGTAGTTCCATACCTTGATTTTGTAGTCATCACCTGTCAAATACAACAGAAGAGAATTATGTTTTCGCTTGTTCAGATACTATTGCAAACAATGAAGGTCATTTAAATTTAGATATCAACGTATAACTTTTTAATTAATTCAGATGCTAGATCCGCACAACAAGTAATTGGTCACAAATCTACAGATCTACAGAGCGCAAAACTCTATGACGGCAAATTCAGACCTAACGCAAAGTACAAAAGCATCATGTCAGTCCAGATCTACGGAAAAACAAAATGGTTTACCTCCGGATACGAAGAGGGGCTGGGATTTGTGGAAGTGAACGCCGCGGACGGGTCCGTCGTGCTCGTCGAATCGATCAATGAGGGTTCCCATCCTGTAGTCCCATAGCTGGATGACGCCACTGTGCAAACTCGCGAGGATCCAGGGCCTCTTGCTGTGGAAGCTGAGCCCCTTCACGCGGTTGCTCTTCGTCTCGAATTTCGTCAGCATCGCAAAACCCTACCCTAGGAATCTTTCCTGACAGACACAGATAAAAGGATTGAATTGAAGAGAAAGAAAGTAAATAATAATTCGGGGTTTGATCAGAGCATGGATGGATCTGAGGAGAGGAAAGGAGGGGGGGGGGAGAGAGAGAGAGAGAGAGAGGAGAGTTGGGGGGTTTGATTTAGTTCTGACCTGACCTCAATGGATCTCAGATCTGGGTATCGACTATCAAGACTCGAGAGGGTGAGGATGGATGATCTCTACCGTTGACACACGCCCATGGAAGAGATCTCGACCGTTGATATTTGTAAGGAAGACTTTCGTACCCCCACTTATTTCGGTGAAAAACTTAATAGCAAAGTAAAATGAACTTTTTTTTTTTGGGCAACTGAATTGGATGAAATAAAAAATAAAATAAAATTTTTGTGAAAGTTACATGGGTTGTGACTCTGGTCTTCAAATTTTGTAGTGTCATATTCATATTCAGTTATTTAATGTATTATATATTATATTTCAATTATATATGAGATATATTATGTTGACAAATACGATAAATGATTAAACGATTAATCATTAATAACTTTCACCTTCGCCATTTCACCAGCTTCCATTATCTCAAAGTCATACAAAGGATATCTGATGATATTTGACTATCGCCTGATCACCATCTCTTTGCTTAACAAGGTAACTTGAGTGCTTTAAAAAAAATTAAACAGCTTATTAGAAAAAAAAAAAAAGAGATTAAAACAAAATGAAGAATTCATGTCTCTTTACACAAGCCTATGAGTGATTGGAATTTGAATTCTGTACATAGTATATGCGAAGAAAAAATGAAATTCAAATTTTGTCAACTATGATGCCAAAATACTATTTTATTGTAACATTGTGGGGAAAACACTATGGGGGCGTTTGGATCTCTTAGGAATTTGGAGAATCTGGAGAATTTTTTATTCCTAGGCATAAATTTATTGGGAAATGTGTAACTTTGTGAAAAGTTTAGATTGTTTATAATAAATTTATGCTTAAGAATTGAAAATTCCTCAAATTCCCACTTCAATCCAAACAGTGATAAGCATGAGTAGGATAACCAATTAGCCATATTGTGCTCCGTCTATATGGGCACGTTTGGATCACTAGTGAATAAGCCTATTCATGAATAAGGTGAATAGAGATCATCCAAATGCACCACGAATAGGACGAATAGCCCTATTCACGGTAGAATAGCTATTCGAGCAAAAACTTCGAATAAGCTTCTCTGAACTTCGGGATTCTTTTAAATATTATTAAAAAAATGAGTTGATGCTCCTTTCCGAAGAGAGAGAAGGTACAGATAGAAACAACTATGTTAATAAAAAAACAAGATGCTTGCTCCTTTTTCAATCTATGCATCATGCATGTCTCGTAAAATAACAAGAGTTGTGTAAACAAAATTGTTACTGTTAAAATTAATATTAATTGATACGATCGATATTTTTATAATTTTTGCTCATCAACTGTTATTTTGATTATAATAATAATAAGAGGATTGCTAAAATGCTATGCATAGCACGGATGACCTTCGTGCTACGGATTCGTTCTTGCATTTCATGCTTCAAACAACCGATCCAAACAGTTCAATATCTTCTACATATTGAAATTTTATTAGAAACCAAAATTTACAATTTTTTAAATTTTTTTACTATTTTTCTCATATTTTTGAAAATCACTGTTATTGAAGGGTCCATAATTTATTAGATTAAGTATTTTAAAAAATCTTCAAACAAACGATTAATAACTTTCACCTTCGCCATTTCACCAGCTTCCATTATCTCAAAGTCATACAAAGGATATCTGATGATATATGACTATCGCCTGATCACCATCTCTTTGCTTAACAAGGTAACTTGAGTGCTTTAAAAAAAATTAAACAGCTTATTAGAAAAAAAAAGAGAGATTAAAACAAAATGAAGAATTCATGTCTCTTTACACAAGCCTATGAGTGATTGGAATTTGAATCCTGTACATAGTATATGCGAAGAAAAAATGAAATTAAAATTTTGTCAACTATGATGCCAAAATACTATTTTATTGTAACATTGTGGGGAAAACACTATAGGTCATAAGCATGAGCAGGATAACCAATTAGCCATGTTGTGCTCCGTCTATATATGAATACAACTTAGAAATGCTTGCATCGATCAATTTAAGGAGTCAGGTAGTTTGACAACCCGGAATCTAACAGACAAAATTCCGAATACAAAATCTATACCAAGTTATTTAGTTTTTTATCGAAGCAAGCCGAGTAGACTTGTTACTCATCATTCATTCGCTTAATATAACATTATATTGGATATAACCCGTATTCATCTTGGGTGAGTTTGGATCATTGGAAGAAAGAAGAAGAAAAAAAAATTATAAACAATTCAAACTCTTCACAAAGTTACACACTTTTCAATACTTCTTCCCACTTCTTCTCTTATTTCTTTCTTCCCACACATATCCAAACGGAGCCCTTGATATAACATTATAACCTCCTGCAAATTTTAAAATTGGAAATAACCCCTCTAATCATGTTCATTTTGGATATAATCCTTTTTTTTACTAATTTTAATATTATTTAATTAAGAAAAAATCACCGGTATAATTTTATGACCAAATTATCCCTCAATGAGCGTTTCATCTCCCTGCTAAATCACCACTCTCTATCTTTCTTTCTCTATCGAATAAAAATGGTGAATAAGAAATTAAATAACGACACCCTTGGTTATTCAACAAAGTAGTTTCTAATGAAAGATATTCCATTGACGATTGAAGAACCTCCATAAAAATAGAAGATGAGAAAATGAAAATAAAATATCACGAAAAATTAAGGTAAGCATTGTACTCAGGATTTGCTTATGCTCCGATATCATTTTGGATTTTGAAATTAATGACGTAATCTCAAGTTTTTTATTTGGAGTTGGTATAAATACTTTACTTGCCTTTTACAGATTAACAATTTAGAATCGGAACCGATAACTATCATCCTCAAATTTTATCATCCCCATCATCCTCCCACTAATTAGATTAATTGCATTCCGAAAAAGGAAAGAAGGGGTGAGGATGAGGGAATGATAACGCGTTTTTTCTTTTTTGGATAAGGGGATGAGGGAGGGCGGGATGAGCGAAATAGATTTGAAAAATCAGCGTCTCACAGAGGGGAGGGAGGCAGCGACACAGGGGAAGGAGCGAACACACAATATAAAAGTTCTACTTAATACATAACAGTTCTACTTAATATATGTAAAAGTTCTACTTATGTATATAAAGATTCTACTTATATACATAACAGTTCTACTTAATATATATAAAGGTTCTAGTTATATACATAGTTAAGTAGAACTGTTATGTATATAACTAGAACCTTTATATATATTAAGTAGAACTGTTATGCATATTAACTAGAACTATTATGCATCTCCTCTGTGTCACTCCCTTTCTCTGTGTCTGTGTCGCTCCCTCCCTCTTCGCTCATCCGTCTCCGTGTCGCTCGTCCCTCCCTCCTCTCTGTTTCGCTCATCCCTCCCTCTTCATCCCCTCATCCAAAAAAGAAAATTCGCTCATCCTCCTCTCATCCCCTCATTCAAAAAAGAAAAACGCGTTAATAACTGTCAAGGGATGATGGGGATGATAGAAGAAGGAGGATGACGGAAAGTAATTCCGATTTAGAATGGTTTTTTTTTTAACTAGCACAAGATGTCCTCATATGTAGACAAATAAATAATCAAAACAATGTTAGACAATAAAAATATATTTCTTAATTTATCAACGATACAGATAGATGTAGTAGGTATCCTAGTTCTATCAGAAAATAGTTTTGATTACACGCTAGATGGAAAACCAATCAATAATGTTGTTTCGGCTAGCGATTGATATCGAACCGCAGATCAAACCAATCGAACGGTAGAAATCCCTATTTACACGCTAGACCTAGTGTGTTACACCCAAGCTTTTAAATTTCGTTTTTTTCGGTATGACGGTCCGGAGTTGATATAGCGGTGCGGCGTTATTTCGGTGAAAAAACGGCGAAAAAACGGTGTGCATATACGAACATATGTGTCAAACTCATATTATACAAACAGTCAAATACTATATTACAAGTCGAACTTCTATATTTTTTTGAATGTGCTAATAATCTAATTATAATCTATATACGATTGGTACTGGATCTTCTCTTTGTAACTTGCACATTCTATTTCCTACCAGAAATATAGGTAGTAAAACAAATAATTCCTCTAAAGCTCAACAATACGACAATAGTACAATACTAATTAATTAATCCTTAACATCCAAATATCCAACTTAACAACAATTCATACGACAATACAATAGTAATCTCTAAAGTGATAAAGTCTAATCCATACGACAATAGTACAATATCAAATACCAAAATGATTAAATTATCTCCGTTTTTTCACCGCAAAACGAAATATTTTCGCCGAAATAACGGTTTTTTTTCGAAAATAACGCGTTACGAATTTTTTGGGTTTGAAACCGTAACGGTGGTGCGTTTTTGTCCGAAATACCGAAATTTCCGAAAAAACAGCGTTATTTCGCCGAAATTTAAAAGCTTGGTTACACCTCTTCGCATGCGTGCGTATAGAAGTATAGATAGGTAGCTTTCTGTTAATTTGGGCCGTGCAAAAATATTATGGTACCAATGGTGCTGGTAATGGACATTGAGAACTTTTTTTGTCAAAAAACAAAGGAAAAATCAGTTATATACCCTTCTAATTTTATTTAATTGGAAATATCCCCCTCTAATCGTTGAAATTGGAAACATCCCCTCCTAATCATGATTACTATTGAAATTTACCCTTTTGATTATTTTTAATTTAATATTATTTTAAATCTGAAAAATCAACTTTTTAAGTCATGGACGAAAATACCCTCTATCTTTTCGATGATTAATCCTTCCATATTCCATAATCCCCGCCAGATTTTCTTTTCTCTAAAATCAGAAAAATTACGATATTCTTCTCTGGCCCAGTTTCCTGGAACCCTTATAACTGCTGAAGTAAACCTCCTTGCTATATTCTTTAGTTCTGCTATTGCTTTCTTCGTAATTTGGAGGGAAAGATGCGCAAGAGTGTTTAAAGGAATTGAAAAATAAAAAAATCTTATTTTGAGCTTCTCCCTGAAAATCTTATTGGAATGGAGGGTACTCAAGAAGCCTTAGTTTCATATTTTCTTTTCATTTTTTTTGTTCTCTTCGTTTCTGTCAGGTTTTGATAGAAGATGGTTTTTTTTTCTTTTTGTTTGTTTTTTATATTCATTTAGCTTCTGGCTAAATTTCTGTAATCATTTGTTCTTTTTATTTATTTATTTAATGCAAAAGGTGAGGGCTTGATCCTCATTTTTCCTCAAGAAAAATGACTAGAGCAAGAAAAATGGTATATAATCACTAGAGCAAGAAAAATGGTATTTAGAGTCTTAAGACGTTTCCTCTTGAAGTATCCCTCGCTGTTAATCTGTTATACACGCCTAAACAAACATTTCTAAACGAATCTTGAAGTATGTAAGCAAATGGTGCATGCAGGATAATTAATTCTAACAACATGACAGAGTAATTCATCAATAGCCAAATTTCTGGATTATCATGATTTGCTCTGCTGAGCAAGTCATGTGAGCACAGACCAAGAACGTTTGGTTCTGGGGTACCTACTTCAGCCAAAAAAAAAAAGCAACGGAGGCTGTTAGTAAGTGTGTAAATTTCAATTTTTTATGCTAATTACCATTTAATTAAGCAATTAAACATCACACACAACGGATCGTGCACAAAAGCCAAATTAACACAAAGAGAAAAGGGTAGAATTTATACCTCCCGCAAAATCGTATTCGCGGGGCTCGATCCTATGGCATAGAAATCGATGGCGTGCCTCCATGCGCCTCCTTCTAATTTGCCTCGAGTCCACCAAGGAATTTGGCCATGTCCCAATTCTTGTGCTAGCAAGAGAAAGGAGATAGCTAATCCTTTTCGCCATTCTTCAAGTAATTCTAGCAATTAACCTTTTGGAATAACTATACTCAACACACGAGACCTATGGAAATGCAAGGGAGAGAGAGACCTTCATGGGAGAATCAAAATTCTGCCCATGAATGGTGGTGACGGCTAGGAGGAAGAAGAGAGGCAAGAAAAGAAGGTTAGGTTTTGCTTCTTCAAGTGGTCCTTATATAGACCACTCTCCACCAACCTTTCCTTGACTTTTTACCCTTCTAAGGCCGGCCATATACATGGGCCTCAGGGGCCATGTGCTAGGTTTGTTCAATCTCTCTTAGTCCATATTAAATCAATTATTTAATAGGCCTTTCAAGTTGCATTCAATTTAGGCTCAAATAGACTATTAAATTAAAAGTCTATACTTTAATTTAATTCGCTCAATTAAATTAAAGTGTGTTGAATAAAATTAATTATCAATATATTGATAATTATTTTAGGATTAGCATGTACATTAATTTATTTCTATATGATCCATTTGACTTAATTAATTATAACGGTCCACAACGTTATTTAATTAATTAATCAACTTATCATATTTTGCAATACTCACTATTGCAAATAAATAAATAATGCACGTATGGTCAAAGTCCTATTTGTGTGACCTTTTGAGGATTTATGCTAAGTTGGACATGAAATTAAATCGTTATTTAATTCCAATAATCATAAGCGGTATCTAGCAACACGTTATGATTCCCAATTCGCACAAATAGTGTACTGCTACAATATTTCAATCCTGCATAAGAGAATAATTATGTTTCTCTATTTTGATTCTTATGTCACACGATATCATCGTATAATCTAAGATAGGAATGTGTCATTCTTGCAGATTATACGTTTCTTGATCTAGAGTTGATCGCTTAGTTGCGCGCATACGATCCAACTCCATCAAGGGGCCCAAACAGATATCGTCACTCACTAAGTGAATTAATGAGGGACATACGGTTTTCTTGATGATTAGCTTTTCCCCGCACAATTCAAGAGAACGTAAATCAAGTCCGTATAGCAGCCCTTAATGGGAATCAGCGGTAGACGAGATTTATAGAATCTATCCTCATGTGGAAAACATAATCATCTCAAACTTAGAACCAAAATCATAACGAAATAAATAATAACACATAACACAATCCATATATTTATTTCGTTGGGTCAAGTCCTGTACTATGTTCCATAACATATACATATGCAATCAAGTTGGTAACTCTTTACCTATGATTTGTAGAACTTAATCATCACTTAACTTGCATACTAATCTTATATGATAATTAACGTTCCTTGTTAATTATCAAGATTATGGACCGTTTAGATTTATTATTGTCATTCTAAAGAATGATCCACAGAGATCTACAATTCAGATTCTCAACCTGAATGATCTGTCAATAATAAACCTAGGAACAGATGATAAAATATCATCCAAAACATAAACTAATAATTAAGTCATTAAATTATTGACTTCTAGGACATAACTCTAACAGAGGCTTGCTCTAGGAGAAATAGCGAATGTGGGAAATTATGCAGAAGGAGAATATAGTTTTTTTTTTTAATGATTTTAGAGGAACGAAATCAGGTAGGAAATCGTGGGAAAATCAATCGTCAGATTGGTTTGGGGCATTTTCGTCCATAATTCTGCAAATTGAATTTTCAAATCTAAAACGTTGTTAAAAATAATCCGGAGGGTAAATTTCTATATAAAGTGTGATTAGAAGGGGATATTTCCAATTTCAAAGATTAGAAGGGGATATTTCCAATTAGATAAGAATAGAAGGATATATAACTGATTTTCCCAAAAACAAATACCGACCTGGTACGATCGATATTAAACAAAAGTATAATACATACGTGGTAGTAAATTATTACATTGGCAGATAAAGGGGGAGACATAGTAGCAATTTAGAAAAAAATTTGATATTATCAGTATCAGAAAGAAACAAAGAAAAAAGGAGATGAAACGTTATTGAAGCGAGGGTAATTTGGTCTTAAAATTATGTTGCTGATATTTTTTTAATTAAAAAAGATTAAAATCAGCGAGAAGGGTTATATCCAAATGAATATGATTAGAGAGGGTTATATCCAATTGAAGAAGATTATAGAGGTTATCCAATTTTGCCAAAATAAATAATGAGTTGAGTTTTTCACTTTTTCCTCTAATCAAGAAGGCTAAATTGACCTGTCGATTTTATTAAGAATATTCATATGCTAGAAATATAAATTTGCGTAGACTTACTCAAGTATATTTAATAATATTTCTTTAATGTTTAGTTATTCACTCCATTTTGTTTCTTTTGTCCACGGCCTCCAGAAATAGCAAAAGAAAAAAAAAAAGATAATTTTCTTTAGTTTTTAATAAAATGCTTTGTAGAGACTTAGTAATTTCAAAAAGGTCATCTTTACAACTGAAAATTTACTTTTTACAAGTTATACTACACAGCGATGTTAAAAAATGATTGCTTTCAATAAAACAATTAACTAATCAAGTAGCAAAGGTTGATCATTTTCTTATGCAATTTTTTTCCCTTTTTCATTTCTTTTGTCTTTTCTACAATACTAGGAAATGAGAGGACAACATATGATTCATTTTTTTTCCCCATTTTCTTTGCATGATCTATCCATAATAATAAATGTTTAGCCTCTCTATTCGGTCTAAAATATGATTCATATCATATTTATTAAAAAAGATTGGATCATACATAGTAATCACGTATATAAAGTGCAAATAATGTTTATTCTGAGTATCATTTGAGCATTTCAACAGTTTCTGAATTCTTTCAAAGTTATTTCATCACAATGATCTACGTTTAAACTCTCTATACGATATACAATATGATTCAGATCATACTTATTCAAAAATATTAGATTATGAATAGTTATTACACCTATAAAGTGCATATAATGCATATTCTGAGTATTATTCGAGCGTTTCAACAATTTTTGAATTCATTCCAAGTCATTTCATCATAATAATCTACATTTAAACTCAACATACGGTCAAGAATATAGTTTAGATCTAACTTTTTTCAAAAAAAATTGGATCATACATAGCAATTACACATATAAAATGCAAACAATGCTTATTCTAAGTATCATTCCAACATTTCATACGTTTCTGAATTTATTCTAAGTCATTTAACCACACAAACCTACATTTAAGCTCTCTATATGGTCTTAGGATTCAGATCTTACTTATTCAAAAAGATTGGATTATACCTAATAATCACGCATATAAAATGCAAATAATGCTTATTCTAAATGTCATTCGAGCATTTCAATCGTTTATACATTCATTCTAAGTCATTTCATCATAATAATCTATATTTAAATTCTTTACACTATCTAGAATACGATCCATATGTTATTTATTAAAAAAAATTGGATTATACATGGTAATTACGCATATAAAGAGTAAATAATGAAATTATAAGTATCATTTTTGCATTTAAATCGTTTATGGATTCATTCTAAGTCATTTAATCACAATAATATTCATTTAAACTCTTAATACTATAAAGAATATGATTAATATGTTATTTATTAAAAAAAGAATGAATTATATATGGTAATTACGTATATAAAGTGCAAATAATGCAATTCTGTGTATCATTTGAGCATTTCAATCATTTCCGGATTCAATCTAAGTCATTTCATCACAATAAAATATACTTAAACTTTTTATACTGCCAACAATATGATTCATATGTTATTTATTAAAAAAAGATTAGATTATACATGACAATTACGGATATAAAGTGCAAATAATGCAATTATAAGTATCGTTTAAGCATTTCAATTGTTTATGGATTCATTCTAAGTCATTTCATCATAGTAATCTACATTTGAACTTTTTATGCGGTCTGGAGTATGATTCATATTTATTTATTGAAAAAGACTGAATTATACATGGTAACTACGCATATAAAGTGCAAATAATATAATTTTGAGTATTATTTGAGCATTTCAATCGTTTCTGGATTCATTCTAAGTCATTTCATCAAAATAATCTACATTTATACTCTTAATAATGTCTAGAATATGATTCCTATGTTATTTATTAAAAAAATATTGTATTATATATTGTATTTACATATAAATTGCTAATAATGCAATTCTAAGTATCATTCGAGCATTTCAATTATTTATGGATGCATTCTAAGTTATTTCATCACAATAATCTACATTTAAACTCATTATACTGCCAAGAATATGATTTATATGTTATTTATTCAAAAATATTAGATTAAACATGGTAATTACGCATATAAAGTGCAAATAATGTAAATTCTGAGTATCATTTGAGCATTTCCATCGTTTCTGGATTCATTCTAAGCCATTTCATCACAATAACCTACATCCAAACTCTTAATATTGTCTATAATTTAATTCATATGCTATTTATTCAAAATGATCGAATTAAACATTGTAATTACGCATATCAAGTGCAAATAATGCAATTATGAGTATCATTTGAACATTTCAATAGTTTCTGGATCCATTCTAAGTCATTTCATCACAATAATATGCATTGAAACTCTTAATACTGTCTAGAATATGATTCATGTGTTATTTATTAAAAAAAATGGATTATATATGGTAATTACACATATAAAGTGCAAATAATGCAATTCTTTTTTTTTTGAATATCAAATAATGCAATTCTAAGTATCATTTTTGCATTTCAATCGTTTCTGAATTCATTGTAAGTCACTTCATCACAATAATCTCTATCTAAACTCTTAATACTGCTTAGAATATGATTTATAAGTTATTTATTCAAAAGGAACGGACTACACATGGTATTTACGCATATAAAGTGCAAATAATACAATTCTGAGTATCATTCGAGCATTTCAATCATTTATGGATTCATTCTAAGTCATTTAATCACAATAATCTGAATTTAAACTGTTATTACTGTCTAGGATATGATTCATATGTAATTTATTGAAAAAAATGGATTATACATAGTAATTACGTATATAAATTACAAATAATGGGATTCTGAGTATCAAATGAGCATTTTAATAGTTTCTGAATTCATTCTAAGTCGTTTAGTTACAATAATCAACAATTAAACTCTTTATACTACCAAGAATATGATTCATATGTTATTTTTTCAAAAAGATTGGATTATACATGGTAATTGCGCATATAGAGTGCAAATAAAGCATTTCTGAGTATCATTTTTGCATTTAAATCGTTTATGGATTCATTCTAAGTCATTTAATCACAATTATATACACTTAAACTCTTTATACTTCCAACAATATGATTCACATGTTATTTATTAAAAAAAAAATTATATTATACATGGTAATTACGCATATGCTTCTGGATTCATTCTAAGTAATTTTATTACAATAATTAACATCTAAATTCTTTATACTCTCTAGAAGATGATTCAATGGTAATTTATTAAAAAAGATTGTATTATGCATTATATTTACGCATATAAATTGCAAATAATACAATTCTGAGTATCATTTGAGCATTTCAATCATTTCTGGTTTCATTCTAAGTCATTTCATCATAATAATCTGCACTTGCTCTATTAATACTGTCTAGAATATTATTCTTATGTTATTTATTAAAAAACAATGGATTATACATGGTAATAACGAACATAAAGAGCAAATAATGCAATTCTGTGTATCATTTAAGAAGTTCAATAATTTCGGGATCCATCATGTCATTTCATCACAAGAATCTACAATTAAACTTTTTATACTATATAGAATATAATTCATATGTTATTTATTCAAAAAGATTGGATTATACATGTCAATTACGCTTATAAATTGCAAATAATGCAATTCAATGTATTATTTGAGCATTTCAATCGTTTCTGTATTCATTCTAAGTCATTTCATCACAATAATTTACCTTTAAACACTTTATACTCTTTAGAATATAATTCATATGTTATTTATTCACAAAAATTGTATTATACATGGCAATTACGCATATAAAATGCAAATAATGTAATTCTGAATATCATTTGAGCATTTCAATCATTTCCGCATTCATTCTAAGTCATTTCATCACAATAATCAGCATTTATACTCTTGAAACTGTCTTTAATATTATTCATATGTTATTTATTCAAAAAGATTTAATTATACAAGGTAATTACGCATATAACGTGCAAATAATGCAATTCAGATTATCAATCGAGCATTTCAATCGTTTCCCAATTCATTCTAAGTCATTTCATCACAATAATCTACATTTAAACTCTTAATACTGTCTAAAATATGATTCATATGTTATTTATTCAAAAATATTGGATTATACATGGTAATTACGCATATAAAGTGCAAATAATACAATTCAGATTATCAATCGAGCATTTCAATCGTTTTCCGATTCATTCTAAGTCATTTCATCACAATAATATACATTTATACTCTTAATACTGTCTAGAATATGATTCATATGTTATTTATTGAAAAAGAATGGATTATACATGGTAATTACGCATATAAAGAGTAAATAATGCAATTCTGTGTATCATTTGAGAATTTTAATCGTTTCTGTATTCATTCTAAGTCATTTCATCGCATTAATTTGCATTTAAACACTTTATACTGCCTAGAATATTATTCATAAGTTATTTATTCAAAAAGATTGGATTATACATGGTAATTACGCATATAAAATGCAAATAATGCAATTATGAGCATCATTTGAGAATTTCAATTGTTTTTGGTTTCATACTAAGTCATTTCATCTCAATAATCTACATTTAAACTCTTAATACTGTCTAGAATATGATTCATATGTTATTTATTCAAAATATTGGATTATACACGGTAATTACGCATATAAAGTGCAAATAATTCAATTCAGATTATCAATCGTGCATTTCAATCGTTTGCAGATTCATTCTAAGTCATTTCATCACCATAACCTACATTTATACTCATAATACTGTCTAGAATTTGATTCATATGTTATTTATTGAAAAAGAATAGATTATACATGGTAATTACGCATATAAACTGCAAATAATGTAATTCTGAGTATCATTTAAGCATTTCAATCGTTTCTGGATTCATTCTAAGTCATTTCATCAAAATAATCTACATCTATACTCTTAATGCTGTCTAGAACATGATTCCTATGTTATTTATTCGAAAATATTGTATTATACATTGTATTTAAGCATATAAATTGCTAATAATGCAATTCTAAGTATCATTTGAGCATTTCAATTATTTATGGATACATTCTAAGTCATCTCATCAAAAAAATCTACATTTAAACTCGTTATACTGCCAAAAATATGATTTGTATGTTTTTTATTCAAAAAGATTATATTAAACACGGTAATTACGCATATAAATTGCAAATAATGTAATTCTGAGTATCATTTGAGCATTTCCATCGTTTCTGGATTCATTCTAAGTCATTTCATCACAATAACCTACATCCAAACTCTTAATATTGTCTATAATTTGATTGATATGTTATTTATTCAAAAAGATCGGATTAAACATTGTAATTACGCATATCGATTGCAAATAATGCAATTATAAGTATCATTTGAGTATATCGATAGTTTTTGGATCCATTCTAAGTCATTTCATCACAATAATATGCATTGAAACTCTTAATACTATTTAGAATAAGATTCATATGTTTTTTTTATTGAAAAAGAATGGATTCTACATGGTAATTACACATATAAAGTGCAAATAATGCAATTTTGAGTATCATTTTGCATTTCAATCGTTTCTGAATTCATTATAAGTCATTTCATCACAATAATCTCCATTTAAACTCTTAATACTGTTTAGAATATGATTTATAAGTTATTTATTCAAAAAGAACGCACCACACATGCTATTTACGCATATAAAGTGCAAATAATACAATTCTGAGTATCATTCGATCATTTCAATCATTTATGGATTCATTCTAATTTCTTTAATCACAATAATCTGAATTTAAACTCTTAAAACAGTCTAGTATATGATTCATATGTAATTTATTGAAAAAAATGGATTATACATGGTAATTACGTATATAAATTACAAATAATGGGATTCTGAGTATCATATGAGTGTTTCAATTTTTTCTAGATTCATTCTAAGTCGTTTAGTTACAATAATCTAAAATTAAACTCTTTATACTACCCTGAATATGATTCAAATGTTATTTCTTCAAAACATGATAATTGCGCATATAAAGTGCAAATAAAGCAATTCTGAGTATCATTTTTGCATTTAAATCGTTTATGCATTCATTCTAAGTCATTTAATCACTATAATATGCATTTAAACTCTTAATACTATCTAAATATGATTCATTTGTTATTTTATTAAAAAAATGGATTATACATGGTAATTACGCATATAAAGCGCAAATAATGTAATTCCATGTATCATTTGAGCATTCCAATCATTTCCGTATTCAATCTGAGCCATTTCATCACAATAATCTACAATTAAATTCTTCATACTGCCAACAATATGATTCATATAATCATATGTTATTTGTTCAAAAGTATTGGATTATACATGGTAATTACGCATATAAAGTGTATATAAAGCAATTCTGAATATCATTTGAACATTTCAATGGTTTCTGGATTCATTCTAAGTCATTTCATCGCAATAATCTGCATTTAACCTCATTATACAGCCATGAATATGATTCAAATGTTGTTTATTCAAAAAGATTGGATTAAATATGGTAATTACGAATATAAAGTGCAAATAATGCAATTCCGAGTATCAATTGAGCATTTCAATCGTTTCAGTATTCATTCTATGTGATTTCATCATAATTATATACAATAAAACTCTTTATACTATATAGAATGTGATTCATTAGTTATTTATGCAAAAAAATGGATTATACATGGTAAATTACGCATATAAAGTGCAAATAATGAGATTCTGAGTATCAATTGAGCATTTCAATCGTTTCTGTGTTCATTCTAAGTCATTTCATCACAATAATCTTCATATGAACTCTTTAGGGTTTCTAGAGTATGATTCATATGTTATTTATTTAAAAATATTGGATTATACATGGTAATTACGCATAAAAATTGCAAATAATGCAATTCTAAGTATCATTTGAGCATTTCAATCGTTTCAGGATTCATTCTAAGGCATTTCATCACAATAATCTGCATTTAAAATATTTATACTGTCTAGAATATAATTCATAAGTTATTGATTGAAAAAGATTAGATTTATACTTGGTAATTATGCTAATAAAGTGAAAATAATGCAATTACGAGTATCATTTGCGCATTTCACTTGTTTCTGGGTTCACTCTGTCTCATCTCATCACAATAATCTACATATATACTCTTTATGCTGTCTAGAGTATGATTCAAATGTTATTTATTGAAAAATATTGGATTATACATGGTAATTACGCGTATAAAGTGCAAATAATGCAATTCCGAGTATAATTTCCGCATTTCACTCGTTTATGGATTCATTCTAAGTCATTTCATCACAATAATCTGCATTTAAAATCTTTATAATGTCTAGAATATGATTCATATGTTATTTATTGAAAAATATTAGATTATACTTGGTAATTACGCTTATAAAGTGCAAATAATACAATTCTGAGTATCATTTGAGCATTTCAATGGTTTCTTGGTTCATTATATGTCTTTTCATCACAATAATCTACATACAAACTCTTTATGCTATCTAGAGTATGATTCATATGTTATTTATTCAAAAAGATTGGATTATATATGGTAATTACGCATATAAATTGCAAATAATGCAATTCTGAGTATCATTTGAGCATTTAAATCATTTTTGGATTCATTGTTAGTTATTTCAGCACAATAATCTACATTTAAACCATTTATACTCTCAAGAATATTATTTTAAAGCTATTCATTCAAAAATATTTTATTATTCAATGTAATTATGCATATAAAGTCCAAATAATGCAATTCTGAGTATCATTTGATAATTTCAATTGTTTCTGGATCCATTCTAAGTCATTTTATCACAATAATTTACCTTTAAACTCTTTATACTGTATAGAACATAATTCTTATGTTTTTTTCAAAAAGATTTAATTATAAATGGTAATTACGCATATAAAGTGTAAATAATTCAATTCTGAGTATCATTTGTAAATTTCAATCGTTTTTGGATTCATTCTAAGTCATTATATCAAAGTAATTAACATCTAAACTTTTTGTTCTTTCTAGAATATGACTCATATTGTATTTATACAAAAATATTGTATTATACGTTGTATTTGCGCATATAAATTGGAAATAATGCAATTTTGAATATCATTTGAGCATTTCAATCGTTTCTGGATACATTCTTTGTCATTTCACCACAATAATCTACATATGAACTCTTTATATACATTCTTTGTCATTTTAATACTCTTTATTCATATGTTACTCAAAAACAATGGATTATACGTGGTAATAACGCATATAAAGAGCAAATAATGCAATTCTAAGTATCATTTGAGCATTTCAATCTTTTCTAGGTTCATTATTAATCACGTCATCACAATAATCTTCATTTACACTCTTAATACTTTCTAGAATATGATTCATATGTTATTTATTAAAAAACAATGGATTATATACACGGTAATAATAACGCATATAAAGAGCAAATAATGCAATTCTGTGTATCATTTGAGCATTTCAATCGTTTCAGGATTCATTATAAGTCATTTCATCATAATAATCCACAATCAAACTCTTTATATATCTAGAATTTGATTCATATGTTATGTATTCAAAAATATTGTACTATACATTGTATTTGCACATATAAATTGCAAATAATGCAATTCTGAGTATCATTTGACCATTTCAATTGTTTCTGGAAACATTCTTTGTCATTTCACCACAATAACATATGAACTCTTTATGATATCTATAATATGATTCAAATGTAATTTATTCAAGAAGATTCGATTACACATGGTAATTACGCATATAAAGTACAAATAATGCAATTCTGTGTATCATTCGAGCATTTCAATTGTTTCCATCACAATAAGCTGCATTTACACTCTTAATGCTGTCTAGAATATGATTCATATGTTATTTATTCTAAAATAATGGATTACATGGTAATGACGCATATAAATCACAAATAAAGCAATTATGAGTATCATTTGAGCATTTCTGGGTTCATTCTAAGTCATTTCATCACAATAATCTACATTTATACTCTTCATACCGTCTAGAATATAATTCATATGTTATTTATTCACAAAAATTGTATTATAAATGGAAATTACGCATATTAGTGCAAATAGTATAATTCTAAGTATCATTTGAGCATTTCAATCATTTACGGGTTCATTCTAAGTCATTTCAACACAATAATCAGCATTTATACTCTTGAAACTATATACAATATGATTCATATGTTATTTATTGAAAAAGAATGGATTATACATGCTAATTACGCATATAAAATGCAAATAATGCAATTCTGAGTATCATTTGAGCATTTCAATCGTTTCTGTATTAATTATAAGTCATCTCATCACCATAATTTACATTTAAACTCTTTATACTATTTAGAATATGATTCATATGTTATTTACTCAAAAAGATTGGATTATGCATGGTAATTACGCATAGAAAGTGCAAATAATTCAATTCTGATTATGAATTAAGCAGTTCAATCGTTTCTTGATTCATTCATTTCATCAAAATTATCTACATTTATACTTTTCATACCGTCTAGAATATAATTAATATGTTCTTTATTTACAAAAAATAGTATTATACATGGTAATTACGCATATAAAGTCCAAATAATTTAATTCTGAGTATCATTTGAGCATTTCAATCGTTTCCGTATTCATTCTAAGTCAAATCATCACAGTAATCAGCATTTATACTCCTGATACTGTATAGAATGTGATTCATATGTTATTTATTGAAAACAAATGTATTATACACGGTAATTATGCATATAAACTGCAAATAATGCAATTCTGAGTATCATTTGAGCATTTCAATCATTTCCGTATTAATTCTAAGTCTTTTCATCACAATAATTTACATTTAAACTCTTTATACTATCTAGAATATTATTCTTATGTTATTTATTAAAAAAAGTGGATTATACATGGTAATTACTAGGGGTGAAAACGGGGCGGATACGGAGCGGATAGTGGTCATATCAAATCCGTATCCATATTTTTTTCGGATTCAGATACGGATACGGATACGGCGCGGATGTTAAACGGATACGAATACGGTTCGGATATTGTCGGATATGGATACGAATAAGGATATATTTTGTCGGATACGGATAATATTTTGCTCAATTTATTTTATTAAACAAAAGACAATATTCAAATGGAAGAGTGTAATGTTTATTTTTTTATGACTACTATAGAATTAACTCAAAAAATTATAGAAAGACAACGACAAAAAAAATCTTATCCACACATATTGAGACATCGCAAAAACAAACTTTAATCAAGTTTATATAAAAATTGGCATCATCTTATAGTAAAAAAAATAATCGTCAATTATGATTCTATATATATAATTGAAATAGTTATACCTATATGTCAATTATGATGTTATTTTAAAAAGTGCATCATTACCATATACAAAACGGATGTCCGTTTTGTATAGAAAAACGGATACGGATAAATATCCGTATCCGCATCCATATCCGCACTAATATTGCTTCCCATATCCGTATTAAAAAAATCCAAATCCAAATCCACATCCGTATCCGTTCGGATACGGATAGTATTACTCGAATCCGCTATTTTGCGGATATGGATACGGTTCGAAGCGGGGATTATCCGCTCCGTTTTCACCCCTAGTAATTACGCATATAAAGTGCAAATAATGCAATTCTGAGTATCATTTGAGCATTTCAATCATTTTCGTATTCATTCTGAGTCATTTTATCACAATAATCTGCACTTAAACTCATAATACTATCTAGAATATGATTCATATATTATTTATTCGAAAAGATTGGATTATGCATAGTAATTACGCATATAATGTGCAAATAATACAATTCTGCTTATGAATTGAGCATTTCAATCGTTTCTCAATTCATTCTAAGTCATTTCATCAAAATAATCTACATTTATACTCTTCATACCATCTAGAATATAATTCATATGTTATTTATTCGAAAAAATTGT
Source organism: Rhynchospora pubera (assembly GCA_028095005.1). Classification (NCBI taxonomy): domain Eukaryota; kingdom Viridiplantae; phylum Streptophyta; class Magnoliopsida; order Poales; family Cyperaceae; genus Rhynchospora; species Rhynchospora pubera. The sequence continues at coordinate 144,441,853 of CM051460.1, forward strand.
ATTATACACGGTAATTACGCATATAAAGTGCAAATAATTTAATTCTGAGTATCATTCGAGCATTTCAATCGTTTCCGGATTCATTCTAAGTCCTTTCATCACAATAATCAGCATTTATTCTCTTGATACTGTATGGAATATGATTCATATGTTATTTATTGAAAAACAATTTATTATACATGGTAATTACACATAAAAACTGCAAATAATGCAATTCTGAGTATCACTTGAGCATTTCAATAATTTCCGTATTCATTCTAAGTCATTTCATCACAATAATCTGCATTTTAACTCTTAATAATATCTAGAATATGATTCATATGTTATTTATTAAAAAATATTGGATTATGCATGGTAATTACACATAGAAAGTGCAAATAATACAATTCTGATTATGAATTGAGCATTTCAATCGTTTCTCGATTCATTCATAGTCATTTCATCAAACTAATATACATTTATACTCTTCATACTGTCTAGAATATAATTCATATATAATTTATTTACAAAAATAGTATTATACATGGTAATTACGCATATAAAGTGCAAATAATTTAATTCTGAGTATCATTTGAGCATTTCAATCGTTTCCGGATTCATTCTAAGTCAAATCATCACAATAATCAGCATTTATACTCTTGATACTGTATAGAATGTGAATCATATGTTATTTATTGAAAATAATGGATTATACATGGTACATATGCATATAAACTGCAAATAATGCAATTCTGAGTGTCATTTGAGCATTTCAATCATTTCTGTATTAATTCTAAGTCTTTTCATCACAATAATTTACATTTAAACTCTTTATACTATCTAGAATATTATTCTTATGTTATTTATTCAACAAATTTCGATTGTACATGGTAATTACGTATACAAAGTGCAAATAATGCAATTCTGAGCATCATTTGAGCATTTCAATCGTTTCTGTATTCATTCCAAGTCATTTCATCACAATAATCTGCATTTAAACTCTTAATACTATCTATAATATGATTCATATGTCATTTATTCAAAAATATTGGATTATACATGGTAATTGTCCATATAAAGTGCAAATAATACAATTCTGATTATCAATTGAGAATTTCAATCGTTTCCCGATTCATTCTAAGCCATTTCATCACAAGAATCTACATTTATACTCTTTATACTGTTTAGAATATAATTCAATTGTAACTTATTCACAAAAATTAGATTATAAATGGTAGTCACACATATAAAGTGCGAATAATGTAATTCTGAGTATTATTTGAGGATCTCAATCGTTTCCGTATTCATTCTAAGCCATTTCATCACTATAATATGAATTTAAACTCTTAGTACTGTCTAGAGTATAATTCATATGTTATATATTGAAAAAGAATGGATTATACATGGTAATTACGCATATAAAGAGTAAATAATGCAATTATGTGTATCATTTGAGCATTTCAATCGTTTCTGTATTCATTCTAAGTCATTTCATCGCATTAATTTGCATTTAAACACTTTATACTGCCTAGAATATTATGAGAAAGCCTTCAATCAAAGCGCTTTGACCGGAGTCTCAGTTAAACCCCGTCGGTTCTCAATTTTGAAAGTTCAAACGACCGATCCGAACCGTCAAATATGATCTCCATATTGAAATCTCCTTGCCGACCAAAATTTTCATTTTTTTTATTTTTTAAGTATTTTTTTCGGATTTTCAAAAACAGCATTTTTTGTAGGGTTCAGAACAAATTAGATTAACGATTTTTTAAAATCCGAAAAAAATACTTAAAAAATTCAAAAAAATGAAAATTTTGGTCGGCAAGGAGATTTCAATATGGAGATCATATTTGACGGTTCGGATCGGTCGTTTGAACTTTCAAAATTGAGAACCGACGGGGTTTAACTGAGACTCCGGTCAAAGCGCTTTGATTGAATCCATTCTCGAATATTATTCATATGTTATTTAGTCAGAAAGTTTGGATTCATGGTAATTACGCATATAAACTGCAAATAATGCAATTCTGAATATCATTTGAGCATTTCAATCATTTTTTAATTCATTCTAAGTCATTTCAACACAATAATCTACATTTAAACTATTAATACTGTCTAGAATATCATCCATATGTTATTTATTCAAAAAGATTGCATTATACACGGTAATTACGCATATAAAGTGCAAATAATGCACTTCTGAATATCAATTGAGCATTTCAATCGTTTATGGTTTCATACGTAAATCATTTCTTCTCAATAATCTACATTTAAGCTCTTAATGTTGTCTAGAATATGATTCATATGTTATTTATTCGAAAAGATTGGATTAGAAATGGTAATTACGCATATTAATTGCAAATAATACAATTCTGAGATCATTTGAACATTTCAATCATTTCTGTATTCATTCTAAGTCCTTTTGTCACAATCATCTAAACTCTTTATGCTTCCTATAATTTGATTCATATGTTATTTATTAAAAAATATTGTATTATACATTGTATTTAAGGATATAAATTGTAAATAATGCAATTCTGAATATAATTTGAGCATTTCAATCATTTCTGGTTTCATTCTAAGTCATTTCATCGTAATAATTTACATTTAAACTCTTAATACTGTCTAGATTAATGATTCAGATGTTATTTATTCAAAAAGATTGGATTATACATGTTAATTACGCATATAAAGTACAAATAATACAATTCTGATTATGAATTGAGCATTTCAATCGTTTCTCGATTCATTCTAAGTCATTTCATCAAAATAATCTACATTTATACTCTTCATACCGTCTTGAATATAATTCATACGTTATTTATTCACAAAAATTGTATTATACATGGTAATTATGCATATAAAGTGCAAATAATGCAATTCAGAGTATAATTTGATCATTTCAATCGTTTCCGTATTCATTCTTATTCATTTCATCACAATGATCTGCATTTAAACTATTAATACTATCTAGAATATGATTCATATGTTATTTATTCATCAAAATAATCTACATTTATACTCTTCATACTGTCTAGAATATAATTCATATGTTATTTATTCACAAAAATTATATTATACATGTTAATTACGCATGTAAAGTGCAAATAATGTAATTCTGAGTATCATTTGGGCATTTCAATCATTTCAAAGGATTCATTCTAAGTCATTTCATCACAATAATCAGCAATTATACTCTTGATACTGTATAGAATATGATTCATATAATATTTATTGAAAAAGAATGGATTCTACATGGTAATTACGCATATAAACTGCAAATGCAATTCTGAGTATCATTTGAGCTTTTCAATCATTTCTGTATTCATTCTTAAGTCTTTTCATCACAATAATTTACAGTTAAAGTATTTATACTATCTAGAATATTATTCTTATGTTATTTATTCAAAAAATTTGGGTTGTACAGGGTAATTACGTATACAAAAGTGCAAATAATGCAATTCTAAGTATCATTTGAGCATTTCAACCGTTTCCGTATTCATTCTGAGTCATTTTATCACAATAATCTGCATTTAAACTCTTAATACTATCTAGAATATGATTCATATGTTATTTATTCAAAAAGATTGGATCATACATGGTAATTGCTCATATAAAGTGCAAATAATACAATTCTGATTATCAATTGAGCATTTAAATCGTTTTTCAATTCATTCTAAGTCATTTCATCACAATAATCTACATTTATACTCTTTATAATGTCTAGAATATAATTCATTAGTAATTTATTAACAAAAAGATTATAAATGGTAATCACGCATATAAAGTGCAAATAATATAATTCTGAGTATTATTTGAGCATTTCAATTGTTTCCGTATTCATTCTAAGTCATTTCATCACAGTAATCTGCAATTAAACTCTTAATACTGTCTTATAATTCATATGTTATTTATTGAAAAAGAATGGATTATACATGGTAATTACGCATATAAACATCAAATAATGCAATTCTGTGTATCATTTGAGCATTTCAATTGTTTCTCAATTTATTCTAAGTTATTTCATAACTATAATTAACATTCAAACACTCTATACTATATATAATATAATTCATATGTTGTTTAGTCAAAAAGATTGGATAATACATGGTAATTACGCATATAAAATGCAAATAATGCAATTCTGAGTATCATTTGAGCATTTCAATTGTTTCCGAATTCATTTTAAGTCATTTCAACATAAAAATCTAAATTAAAACTCTTAATACTGTGTAAAATATCGTTCATATGTTATTTATTCAAAAAGATTGCAGTATACACAGTAATTACGCATATAAAGTGCAAATAATACAATTCTAAGTATCATTTGAGCATTTCAATACTTTCTGGATTCATTGTAAGTAATTTCATCACAATAATTTTCATTTAAACTCTTTATACTGTCTTGAATATTATTCATATGTTATTTATTCAAAACGATTGGATTATACATGGTAATTACGCATATAAAGTGCAAATAATGGAATTCTGAGTTATCATTTGAGCAATCCAATTGTTTCTGGATTCATTCTAAGTCATTTCATCACAATAATCTGCATATGAACTCTTTATGCTATCAAGAGTATGTTTCATATGTTATTTATTCAAAATGATTGGATTATACATGGTAATTACACATATGAAGTGCAAATAATGCAATTTCGAGTATCATTTCAGCATTTTAATCATTTCTGGATTCATTCTAAGTCATTTCTTCACGATAATTTACATTTAAACTCTTAATACCATCAAGAATATGATTCATATGTTATTTAATCATAAAAATTGGATCAGAAATGGTAATTACGGATATAAAGTATAAATAATACAATTCTGATTATCAATTGAGCATTTCAACCGTTTCTTGATTCATTCTAAATCATTTCGTCACAATAATCTACATTTATACTCTTAATATCATATAGAATATGATTCATATGTTATTTAATAAAAAAAATTGGATTATACGTGGTAATTAAGCATATAAATTACAAATAATGCAATTATTAGTATCAATTTAACATTTCAATCCTCTCAAGATTCATTCCAAGTCATTTCAGCACGATAATCTATATTTTAAACCCTTTATACTATCTGGAATATGATTCATATGTTATTTATTCGAAAATATTGGATTAGAAATGGTAATTACGCGTATAAATTGCAAATAATGCAATTATGAGTATCATTTGAACATTTCAATCATTTTTGTATTCATTCTTAGTTTTTTGTCATAATAATTTACATCTAGACTCTTTATGCTTCCTATAATTTGATTTATATGTTATTTATTCAAAAATATTGTATTATACATTGTATTTACGCATATAAGTTGAAAATAATGCAATTCTGAATATTATTTGAGCATTTCAATCGTTTCTGGATACATTCTAAGTCATTTAATCACAATAATCTCATTTAAACTTTATATACTGTCTAGAATATGATTCATATGTTATTTATTCAATAATATTATAATGCAATTCTGAGTATCAATTGAGCATTTCAATTGTTTCTGGATTCATTCTAAGTCATTTCATCACAATAATCTACATTTAAACTTTTTATACTGTCTGAAATATAATTCAAAGTTATTTATTAAAAAAAATGGATTATATATGGTAATTGCCCATATGAATTTCAAATAATGCAATTATGAGTATCATTTGACCATTTCGATCGTTTCTGGATTAAATCATTTTGTCGCAATTGTTATTCGAATGAAATTGAGGCCTAAAAGGGTTGAAATGGTAACATGAAACACGCCGATCATATACATAGTAATTACGCATATAAAGTGCAAATAATGCTTATTTTTAGTATCATTCGAGCATTTTAATTGTTTTTGCATTCATCGCAACTCATTCTATCACAGCAATCTACATTTAAATTCTCTATATTGTCTAGAATATGATTCAGATCTTACTTACTCAAAATGATTAGATTATACGTAGTAATTATGCATATAAAATGCAAATAATTCTTATTATGAGTATCATTTGCGTAATTCAATCATTTCTGCATTCATTCTAAGACATTTCATCACAATAATCAAGATTTACACACTCTGTACGGTTTAGAATATGATTAAGATCTTACTTATCCATAATGATTGTATTATACATAATTATTTCTCCTATAAACTGCATATAATGCATATTATGAGGATTATTTGAGCATTTCGATTGTTTTGGCATTAATTCTTTGTCATTTCATCACAATGATCTAAATTATGAATTTATGCAAAGATGTTTTTTGTTGTTTTGAGTTTGCTGTTTTTAATAAAATTGTATTAATTTAGAAATTGTAACTTTTTTCCTTCAACAAATAAATAAATAACACTCAAGTTGTTTCTCAATTTCTAATGTTTCTTCATAATCTTTTGAAGTTCCTTTTGATAATCTTCAAATGATATCGCCAAAAAAGTTTGATAGTGAATTTTGTTGAACGTTGGCACAATGCTCATTATCAACCATATGATGGATCCACTTATAAGCAAACTAAACTATGAAACTGATGGATTAGAAAGACTTTGATTCAATTTGGGAACAACTAATATTCAAAAGCTGAAATAATTCCTTGAAATCTTCATAATTGGAAATAACTCCCTGAAATCATGTTCTTTAGGATATAACCCCTTTTCATTAATTTTTCTTTTAAAAAATAATTATATTATTTTGTAACCAATGTACCCCCCACTGCCAAATACAAAAGCCTTCCCTCAAACGATTGCAAATGTTCCATTACAAATAAAAAAAAAATCAATTGCATAAATTTGGGACTTTTGCTTCGTAACTGATGTTCTTATTCAAAAGATGCTTCTTTGAGTCGATATGTCTTCCCAATCTGCTTTGTTTAAACTTTATGTAATTGTTATTTACCGTTTTTAAGTTCCCATGCATGGTGTTGGCGTACAAGAAGAGGAAAGAAAATTCATGATTATGAAATTAAATTGGCCAATCCGTTATTCCATGCGAGCGGAAGTAATTTGAATATTGACCTTTACGAGTAACTTCTCTCTAAGAAATGTTGCATTTTTAAACACCTTATCACAAGAAATGACATTATTAATTTAAAACAACTAATGCAAGAAAATAAAACTTTCAAACATTAATTGTCAATTAAATCAATGTAGCATCCCTCAGCATCAACCAATTAGGCAATGATTGAACCCATTTATGCTTGACTAGCTAAGTTATTTTAACGAATTGAGAAAAAGTATAGGGCAAACAAACTTAAATATCTTGACAAGGTCGGTGACTTCATTTCTGTGAAGTAACCAGACAGCTTTGAACAAAATAAAACATTTAGAACCACAAGAGGAAGAAGAAAGCATTTGGCAGGGAATGGTACTTCCATCGCAAAATTTTGAAATTGCATTTTTATAGTAAAAATATGATTAAAATTATATCCATGACAAATAAGATTTTTAAGAGGTTATTTCCAATTAGAGAAGATTATAAGGGGTTATATCCAATTTTTTCTTTATTTAAAATTACTATTTAATCACTAAGAATTATAAATTAAAAAACAAATCGTATTGACAGAGAATATTTATAAAACTATTAATATATATAGTTTTTATGTTCGCAAAAAAAATAAAGTAAATAAAAAATACTTAAAATACAAATACCCAACCGTTCAGTATGATCATGTGAGAAAAAAACAGTTAAAGTTAATTAATCGTATATGATTTCAATTACTTATGTATGCTATTGAATGAAAGTGAGATCAAAGTTGTATTAATCATTCCTTTTATTTTCGCGGTGCATTACATTATTGCTTACAGTTTATATAAATATTCTCTAAACAAGATTATATTTTCTGTGAAATATTTATCTGCCGTATTGTTTTGTATCGGATAAGAAATTATTAATCATCGACAGTGAACTTTTTCTTTTAAGATAAATTGGAGGTCAAGCCTTCCACCTTATTTTTAAATTAAATGTCTATAAAAAATTTCCCAGCCGGATTTCGAACATACAACCTCTCACTTGAGATGCATTGCTATTTGGGCCCTACACCAAGAGTGAACTTACATGATATTAACTATTGACACGAAAGATTTCCAAATTTCAAATGAGAAATTAAATTGATCACGAGAAATTCCGAGACGAGTTAATGGAAAATTTTTATCAATGACAAAAATGCCCCTAACAATTTTAAAAAAGGCAAAGCAGCCTCAGAAATTTTAAAAAGAGCACAGCTATAGCGGTAATTGGACTACCGTAATGCCTCAGCCCTATAGCGGCAATAGGATTACCGCTATAAGGGGCTATAGCGGCAATCCAATTACCGCTGTAGGCCTTTTTTTTAACTTTTCGGACTGACACTCTATGTTTTAGCGCAGAAAAAGAACAGTGCATTTTGTGTTTTGGATTTTTCCGCTATAGCGGTAAAGGAATTGCCGCTATAGGGATATGTTTTTTTTTTTTTGCTGACGCTCTTGACTTTTGCATTGAAAGGGACATTCTTTTTTGTGCCGCATTGAAGGGAGTGGGTGGGAGGGGTTGAATTGGTTCTTTTAATCAAAAATCCTTGGGTCATTTCTGCCGAGATAGAAAAGAGAGGAGGAGAGGAAGAGAGAAAGGAAGAAGAGGAGGAGAGCAATCTGCCGCATTTTCATAGGAGGAGAGGAGCCGGCCATAGGGGGAGATAAACACAAGGAGTCGGTTCGGAACGAGATATCGGTATCAACGAAGCGCCGACGACTCGGTGGAAATGTATGGTTTTTTTTAATGTAAATTTTTATGGAAATGGTATGAAATTATTGTTGAAAATTTTTTATTGGAAATGGTATGGAAATGTATGGAGATTATAGGAAATTTTTTTTTGTGTAATAGGATATGTTTATGAGGAATTTTTGAAATATGTCTATGTAAAAAAATATTTAATGTTTTTGTTAAATTTTATTTTTGAAATATACAATGTAAATTAGGATGGAAATTGTATGGAATTATTTATGGAAATTATTGATTGGAATTGGTATGGAAAAATGAATGGAAAAAAATATGGAAAAAAAAGAAACCTAGAAAGTAGAAACCTAGAACTAGAAATTATTTAGCTAATTAAGCTAATTTCGTTTGAGGTTTGATATGAGCCAAAACAATACGGCCAAAAATTATTTTAAGGAACAGTGTTAAATGATTGAGTATATAAATTATATCGCACAATAAAAAAAAATGTATACGCTGTGCTCTTGTGTCAATCCGTCAGTGTGAAAAGAAAAAAAAATCCTTATAGCGGTAAAGGGTTTGCCGCTATAGAGGAACAATCCAAAAAAAAAAAGCATTTCTTTTCTCTGCCTTTGTGTCAGTTCTTCAGTCCGAAAAGTAAAAAAAAAGGCTTATAGCGGTAATAGGATTGCCGTTATAGCCCCTTATAGCGGTAATCCTATTGCCGCTATAGCGCTGAGGCATTACGGCAGTCCAATTACCGCTATAGCTGTGCTCTTTTTAAAATTTCTGATGCTGCTTTGTCTTTTTTAAAATTGTTAGGGGCATTTTTGTCATTCATAAAAATTTTCCCGAGTTAATGGTTCATTGACATTGTTCGTTTAGGTGATTAGAAATTTGCAATCACTGATATACTAATAATTTGAGATAAAATAACAAATCGCATTTAAATTTACCAAAATGTTATTAGTTCTTTCATATGATATAAACGCATGTGAATATATTTGTCAAAGTATAACTTAATGATAATACTGTCTATCAAGTTACAACAAACTAAGATTTATGCTGCTTTGCTCCGGGTCCAAGAAGGACAGCCTGTACAGGCCGCTACAGCGGAAGATTTGGCTTAGACCTTACTGCTTCGACGCTAAGCTAAGCAAGAGCGGTGGATGGCTGTAACGAGCTGGATGTTCTCCTCCGACGGATGAGTAACATTTTGTGTTGCTAGTCGATGACAAACGTACTAAGCTTTTATAAGATAATAAAGGTTCCGTTTGGATAGGTGTGGGAAGAAGGAAAGAAAGGAAAAAGTGGGAAGAAATATTAGGAAGTGTATAACTTTGTGAAGAATTTGTATTGTTTATAATTTTTTTTCTTCCTTCTTTTTCTTCCTTCTTCCTATATCCAAACACATCCAAAGATACCATGTAACTTTAAAGTAATAAGGCAGATAATAAATATAGTATATATTATATATCTCAATAAATTAGGAAATAAATAATTATTTTTTCCTAAAGTATACAGAAGCACATTGAGATATAAGTTGGTATAATTAACAAAAATTATAAGTGTCATCTCTAATTTTGCCATCCCTGTCATCGTTAAATACAAAGTGAACACAGAAAACAGACAAGATAAACATATAGACTATTAAAGTGAACACTTACAAACATATAAGTGTTGTCATCTCTTGTTCAGAGTTTTATATGCACATTAAACTTATTTTTATTGAACTTATCTGTTTGTATGTGTTCGCTTTGATCACTACATATGTTCATATTGTTTATTTTAAGTGTTCACTTTCTATTTAGTGATGGCATGGATGGACAATTTCCTATAATTAATAATCAAGAATTATAAGTGTCATCGGAAAATATACCATCCCAACCATCTCTAAATACAAAGTGAACATATACAGCAAATAAAATGAACATATAGACGATCTAAGTGAACACTTACAAATAAATAAGTGTTGTCATCACTTGTTCAGAAGTTTACAAACATATTCAACTTATTTTCATCGAACTTATTTGTTTGTATGTGTCCACTTAGATCGTCTATATGTTCACTTTATTTGCTGTATATGTTCACTTTATATTTAGCGATGACAAAGATGACAAAAATACAGATGGCAGTGATCAATTTCCATTAATAATTGATTGATTTGGGGTTTGGGAAAAGTTTGGTGGGCCAATAATATATTTCAGCGAATATGAGCCCAAAAAGTGTGCTGGAATCAAATACGAGGTTCGCACGAGTTTTAGAGCAGAAGTAAAAAACAACAGGCTTGATATGGGCATATTTGGGCTTATACATTCGGGTTCTTCTTACTATCTCAAGAAAAACCAATGAAAAGTTCAGCAATCATCAGTCAGCAGTCAGTAGTCAGCACGCTTATTAGGCTCCGGAACAAAAGAAAAGAAAAGAAAAAAAAAGAGATTCTAGGTCATCATTGTAAGTATCTCAATTTCAATCCCTGAAAGTACTGTAGGTAAAGCTCAAATCGCAACGGTTGCGTTACTGTTCTGAAATGAATCTGAGCCTTTCGTCTCCGCTAGCGCTGCCTTCTCTCTCTCTCTCGAGCGAAGCTTCCTCGGTTCCTCCACAGACTGTCCTTTCTTTCTTCGATGGATCTAGGGTTTCTCCTCGCGACACGCAGAGCAGAAACTAAGGGCCTATGGCCTCTCCTAAGCTAGCGTTTGTCTCTGCACGATGGATTAGAGTCTCTCGGAAAACTTCTCCTCTTCCTTTCCCTTTTCTCTTCGATCGCCACAGTAAAATCAACATCAGCTTGCTCTCCTTATTTCTCCCTATTCTTCAACAGCTCGGTTGTCACTGTCTCTTCCGATATCAGATATGCTCACGAGCAATCTACCTCCGCACCTCCATGGCCAGAACAACTAGGTCAGGTGCTTTTTTCTTTTCTTTACTCTGCTCCTTGAGAAATTGGGGCTATTTCTTTTTCCGTACCTATCTATTTCCTCCTTTAAGAGCTTTACATGTTAGCTGATAAAATGTTGAAGTGCTGAATTACTTCAAGATTCAGAATTGATAGTTCAATGAGGACAGATCGAGAAAAAGCTATCTTCTTCTTTTTTTTTCTTATTTAATTTTTTTTTACAGATAGATATCTACTACTTTGGAGTATATTAGGAAAATTTTATTTGATTTTGATTTTTAGTCTAGATGAAATAAAATGTTGACCCACTGGCCGCTGTTTTGCGATTTGGACTTTTGTAGGGGCTCTGAATCAGGCTGAGATTGTGATGGATGTCAAAATGAGTTCGTCGGGTAGCTATAAAAATGGTGAATAGTGCAAAGCCAAGGTACTGAAATATTTTCACATTTTTTTTGTGTGCATTTTAGTTTCTCCATGTGTTTGGTGGAACACTCAAGTCAAAATTCTCAGCTTAAAATGAATGTGTGTTTGGGTCAGATTAATATCAATAATGTCATATCATATTCAGTGTAATTATTTGCTATAATTGGATTGATTTGTATCTACCAATGTATTTGTGCAGATTTACAACAAACAAATAAAATTTTCAGAACAAACATATGAGTTTTTATTATGATAATTCGTATCTATTAGCTTTGGATTAAAAAATATGAGGTAAATGTTCAGCGCTTCAACTTCTGGTGCAAAATTTCTTATTAGCACGAATGACATGGTGCTTTTCTAAAGGTATAAAAACTGATACAAGTTAGTATTGGTAATATTCAGTTTACCTATACAAGTGCTACGAGAAAAGTAATCTGGTTTCTAGAAAGTTCGCCTTGCTTGATTTTTAAAGTAAAAACTATTTTAATAATATGCTGATGGTTTTTTAAATAGATGTATCTAACAGTTTTACCTTCTTTCTTATTGATTTGTGGTTGCAACACGATTATGGGGTGAAATTTAAGGCTCAGGCTTTCCTTTTAATTAACTGATTTGGTGAGTTTCAAGTACATACATATATTAATTCTTCTTACTTATCATGTTTAAGTGCAATTGGACATATCAATTACATTTTTCTGTTTGACTATCTAATCTGGTATCAACAAATTATAATTCTAGAATTTTTAGCTCTATTTCTTTCGTCGTTCTCTCTCTTTTACGTATTACAGGATAATAGAGGGGCTTAGGTGCTCTCGGCAAATCCTTGCTTTTGGTTTGTGAAGGCCCTGCTTCCTTGAGGTAGTTTGTTGCCTTATCATAGCTTTCTTACTTTTCTATTTTCTACAAAAAAGAATATTTGATATGCTTTGGTCAACTTATCGACATCATGGATCATTAATATTTAGATATATTTGTGTTTGCTTTAGTGAGTGTGCAGATATCTTGCTTCTCTTGATTTTACACTGTGCAATTGTAGCAGTGAATGGGAGAATAAATGTTCCACTTCCTGATGCATTGGTTACTTTAGTTTTGCGTATATTTAGTTAAGTTGTCTGTCTCATGATGGTGACGGGGAGATACCTAGATTTGCTAACGATAACAACCTTTTTATCGATTTATTGAAGGGTATTTTATTTTAGTAAAAAATCTACTGCAGTAGCAAAAAGGTGTTGTATTTAGCAATTCCTGAGAAATCCTGCCATCTACTTCTACATGGATGTTTGTATTTCTAGATATAAACTGATCAAGGAGATAGGTTGCTTTTAAAGAGGATAATAGCTATCAATTTCGTTTTTCTGAAAACATACAGGTAGTTAGGAAGAAATATTTTTCCTTCTATCTCATCCTGCACTGATTTCCTTGCTCAAAGTCAGTTTTGCAATTGATCTTTGAATCATTTTGCCTACCACATGGAGCTATAGTTGTTACATCATTCATGAGATTTAATTATAATCAAAAGTGTCTATGTTATTTTATTAAATTTAATTGTGCATATTAAGCATCCAATCAGCGGAGATAATAATTTGATTGTTATTTGTTTTGCTATTGTTTGCGACTGACTTCATTTTATTTAAATAACTATGTTGATCTATACTGGTAATTATTCTGTGAATAGTCTCGATTGTCTTTTAAATTCCTAATTTGAGTTTTTGGTTTTAAGTTTATAGGGAAAAAGAAATACAAACATCCAGCACTGGTCAAACTAAGTTGCAGAAACGTATGGAGCACAAGGTGCTAATAAAGTTTGCTTTGGACAGTGTCAGAGCCTCATCCTATTGAGTGTCATGGTATTTTTTTTATTCCATTTTTTATGGCCAACTGCAAAAATATTCAAGAACAATCATGCTTTTGAAATACAATTCTTAGGAACTGTAAAAAAAAAAATATTCGAATATACTTTAATTCCTTTGGCCATACCATATCTCTCTTACTACAAGAGAATACATTTGGCATATTGAGTTATTTCATGTATTCTATTTCTAATGGTTTGATTATGAAGAAATTGACAAACTATTACAATTATCGTGTATCTCTTATGGATCGATGGACATCTAAACATGAAACAAAATATATGACAACCTCCATCAGGACCAGCTAAATCTTTCGTGCTCCTTTCTTCTAATATTTATGGTCTTTCCGTTATCTTTAGAACGACTAAAATACCCTTTTCTTATTCCCACCTGTACATGGATAGAAAAATTATGGATACATTGCTAATCATATCTTTTGAAATACATCAGGTTAGGAGGTGGTGTATAGTTTATTATACGCTTTTACTTAGTACAAGTATTACTTCTTTCTCAATAGCGACTATCAAGTTTCTTTTAAAAAAAATTACTTTCCTTCTTAATTAGGTTTCTGATCGGCTACATTGACTGGTTTGTACCAGTGCATTAGGATCTTTTTTAGGTATGAAAAATTTCCCCTTTTTTACTTTTCTTTTTTTTTCTCCCTTTTTATGGCATTCAGCTTCAAAGGTTCTATAATTCTATAGGGACATGACATATGCTTTTATGAATTATTTTTAAGGTACGATCTTTCGATTCAAGTTATTCCATATAAGTTTTGGTTTAGGTCAACTGCATGGATATCTGATCGACATTAGTACCAGTCACAGATCAGGATTTACATTTGCTAAGAGTAAATTGATTTAGTTAACTTATCGATTCGTCTCAATGGAGTTTTTGATGTCCAACATATGACAGTATGACACAAAACACAAAGTAGGCAAGTCCCGTGCTAATTGTATGATTACCTGATCATATGGTAATGTGCTATACAGATTTACACAAATGATGTAAAAGACGTACAAGGACTGGCCTTGCTATTGCTGCAAGGTTTTATAGTAATGTAATGATATATGGTCTATTGAAAATGCAGATTATATTTGTTGTTTACAATATCGATAATTAGTGTTTTTTCCAGGTCGAATTTTTAATTGTCTACGAGCTATTTACTTCTAAGAAAATAAATATGTTTGCATGAAAACCTCACAACTGAACATCCCTGACTTTCTCTCATATTGTGTTGGAGTATCGAGAGCTGCAACTAAGAAAAATCACCTATTCTTTGGATATAATTGTTTTTTTTTTGACGAAAAATAGGAGTCAAGCTCCTTCTTTGGATATAATTGTTAGTTTGAGCTTTTTATTTGTTTCTTTTTCTCGCTATTTTATAGAATATTAGACAACATAAAACGTTCTAGAGTTATTACTTTCGAAAATATTACATATGTAAATTTGATTTGCTAACATCCTTTTCTAGGTCGACCACTATACTGGACCAATTTCGTGTACAATGAACTGGTGCCTTTTATGAAGGATACTGCATCAACTTGAAAAGGTACTGGCACAGTGCTCCGAATTCCATTTAGATTGTCCTTATTGGTTGACACATCCAAAGATTAATTTATGCTTAAATATTACAAACTGAAAAGCAGAATGTCATTATGGTTTTTCCAATCATTGCCTCTTTGGATAGAATCAGTTCAAAATAACAAAAGCTATATTGGTGTGTTATTTAAACAAAACCGCATTTTAAGAAGAGTGAAACTCATAAAGCTCAGACAGAATGCCATAAACCGCCCTTTTTATTTGGAAAAATCCAGATATGCTATTATTATCTACTTGAACATGTAATTTGAAATCTTGATTCCTACTTGGACATGTTACATGGTATTTTTATTTCTCAGATCAAAGCATTAAGTATTCAATGATTTTGTAAAGATGGTAACATATTTGTATGATCCTCAAAAGCTTGCCAAACTTGCCTTTGTATAATTATAATAAAATATTAGAGTTGCTATAAAATTACAATAAGTATCCTAAATCCAGTTTGAGCTAAAACTGATACAGTTAGGGCGATACAAGAAAAGTGTTGTCAGCAAAGCGAGCTTTTTCTTATGCCTCAGTTGAACCATCGTATTCTATTGGTGTGTCTCTCTCCTTATGTTTTGCTTCCTTAAATTCATCTTTTGTTTTTATTTATACACGTCTTACCCTCTGGTATTTGAGGGACATTGAAACCATGTACACTGTCCAGCATCCTGCTGATAATAAGCACATTGGACTTGCAAATTGCACATGCCTTAATCTTTAAAATGTCATGGTTATTCTGATACAGCCTGAAAAAGAATACATGCGAACTTTGTTGAAAAATAAAAAATATATGTGATCATAGCAAGAGTTTGTGTACCAGTATGTGTGTGTTTTTTACTTCAAGTGGATTTTGAATGATAAACAATTCTTTTTTTTTGTTATGTTTCCCAATGGTATCTATAAGGAAACTATTTGAATTTGGCTGGAAGATGTTAAAGGACCATAAAGAAATAATGCTCGAGAAAATATCCTCCTTTTTTCCTCCTTTCAATTTTTCTAATTTACTTGGTTTTTTTTTCTTATTTATGCGAGTTGTGCTAGCTACATCGCCGTTACTTACAAAAGAAGATCTTGCTTCAATATTTCCTTATAAATCAGTGCCATACATCAAATTATCGTTTTGTTTTAGTAGTTAGACAATTATCGATTATTAGTGGTTTCTTTATTGTTTATTTATTAATTGATGATTATATATATATTTTTTTGCCAGAATAGGATTATGATGTGTTCTTAAGTTAAAATTTTCATATCTTTCTTTTCATATTTTTATATAGATAAATACTTAGCTGAAGCATTGGTTTCGTACTTGCTGGTTTATTTATTTATGGTTGGATTTCAAATTTGGTGCACAAACGATGGGTACATGATATTCGTGATTTTGATGCTTAATACTTTCTTGCTAAAAAAATAAACAATTAGAAAATCAATTTTGGTTTGTCTTTCATCGCGCGAAGCGCGATGCTATAGCTAGTTTATATTAACAACTTTAAAATTTAAAAAACAATATAAAATTTAAATACAATATGAGTAAAATTCACTAATATTTATTTTTTAAATAGTAATATGTCAGTAATTAAATATGCTCAATGTATGTTTCTGAGTGTTGCTTCGGCCGTGCTCCAGACTTTCATATATTAAAGGAATGGAACGGAAATGAAAGATTGAGAGAGTAATGGAAACTCTTACATCCTAAATCTGAGGGACAAAATTCAATGAATATAGAGTGAAATCTTTCCATAACTTCTGTAATACCGGAACTGGAATAGTGATCAAAACGACGGTATTTGATATTGTGAGAGGAAAAACAATAAAATTTCAGAAAGTACTAGAAAATATCGGATTTCAGTCACCTAGCCAGTATGGGTGTCGGTACGGTTTTAAAAACACTGCTTTTCCCAAAACATTGGTAAAATGTCGATAAAACTAATTTTTAATCGGCAGATCGGCACAACAAAAAATGAGAACTACTATAACATAATATATACGAAATAATTTAATTTGTATTCATTACTATATTATCTACTCACCACTTTTAAATTTCGATTCTTTTAAAAATCAATTCATTATCTCCCTTGTCGTAAGTTTTGTAGTCAAATGGGGGTAAGGGTTATATTTAATTGAAGTCGCTGAACCAGTAGGTGCATTTTAAATTTTATAAAAGCGTACGGATAGAGTAGGGAGGGTACTAAACTACTAATTCTGACGTTCTCCATCCGACAACCAATAAAAATTGGGAAAAAAATTATTTGAGTTTCAATCTACATCAGCCACTTGCCCACGGCAAGATACCTTGATTAATTAAACCAACAAAATAAAAAAGATACCTTGGTCAGAGTGATTAGTTGTTATAAGCTTTATCTATCCACCATGATCTGCCAACATGCACTCGAGGCATGCATTTTGCATGTAGACCCTTCCTACAAATAAATTAGTTCTAAGTGAGAAATAAAAAGAATGAAGGTAAGATAAGAAGGTTTCAATGGATACTGGATAAAAGAGACTAGATGTAAAATTTTAATTTTTAATGTTTGAATACT
The DNA here is from genome assembly GCA_028095005.1 of Rhynchospora pubera. Lineage (NCBI taxonomy): Eukaryota > Viridiplantae > Streptophyta > Magnoliopsida > Poales > Cyperaceae > Rhynchospora > Rhynchospora pubera. The sequence continues at coordinate 144,459,797 of CM051460.1, forward strand.
TGATAATAAAATATTTAATATGGCTTCTGTATGAGTTTTTGAAGCTATTTTTTTTTATAATATTTGCATTAATTTTTAAAATAGAGAAGTAACCATTAACAGTATAAATCATTTTTCTCTTAAGTAACCATTAACAGTATAACCATTAATTTGATTATTTCGACTTTTCGAGCAACGTGAATTGATTATTTGAATTTTAAAGAAAATGTCAATGGCCACGTAAGAACATTGAATTTGAAAACTTCACATCTATGTCACATTATCTATTTCTTCATCAATCTCATGGCTCATGTTTTTTTTTTAACTCCACCGGTCATTTAAAAAATAACTTGTTTATTGTGTCATAACTATATAATAGCTTTTAAAATAACACAACTTTTTTAGCTCCTCTGTCTTAATTTTTGTGCGATTTGTTCTGCTATTTTAATTGTGCATATCTTTAGTATTAAAAAAAAAAAAATTTCTGTGCTTGGGACTCTGCTAGTTACAAGAATTTTTTTTTTATAGGTACCCCCTTTTCCAAAACAAAAAAAAATCATACTATGAAATTGTAGTATTTAATTTGTTACCAGTATTTAGCCCTCTCACGAAAATGCAACTAACTTATTTTCTAAATCACGTATTTTTCAGAGTAGGTGAATATGATATAAATAATTAAACAAAGATAAATAGGCTTTCCAAACATCTTACGACGAGACATAATATAAGATTTAATTTTCTTTCAGCCAATCAGCGCATCTTATCCACGTACAACTGTCGTTCACAAGTCACAACCGTTCAGCGATGAACATCACATAAATTAAATTATTTTTCTTATTATTATGTATAGATTAAATGAAGCTTGTAAAAGGATAATATTTCGATCCATGTATACTCCACCTCAGAGAATTAAAGTAAGATTTATCCATTAATCTGTCAACCCTCCTCTAATTCTGTTTTGCTAGCTCAAGAAACTTCTTCTATACTTACTTAAAAAAAAAAAAGAATGAACTTTTCCAATTTTCTGCATTGTACAGCTTTGAAACAGCTAAAAGTATATTTTATCTGCGGAACCAAAATTCTTATTTTAACAGAGAAGATATAAATTGGATTTGTTCTCACTTGAATTAATAATAAAAAAACACATTTTCGTTTCATGGGTATTAAGAAGTATAGCAGTATACGCAACAGTGAATCTGTGATATAGGCATACATATTTGGTTCTTTTGTTTCGGTGTCATTGTGTTTTCTTTTTCTGGATGTTTGATTGAATTGGTTCTTTATTAGTTTTGAGTGGCCGTTTTAGATGGCTGTTAGTTAACAAGTGGCGGGATTGCTTTTGGCATCCTTTGTTTTTTCTTGTAAGATTTTTGTAAGATTTATGTTGGCTAGTTATAAATCTGGTGTCCCTTCTTGGGATACTGTTATTTAAAAAAAAAGAAAAAGAGGCATATATATTTTGGTACTGAGATATTTCAAGGATAACAAAAAATAATTCCTAATTTTTAAACCTAATAATGCGCTGGAAATTTTGCACTCTTTACCTAGTTTTCAATTTTCATAGTTTTAATAGGTTTGATAAATATTAATTTTACAACAAGTTCTGTTATGGACTAGTTTTAATTTTTACTCAAATAAATTATAACCATTTATAATTACGCAAAACGGATTATTTTTGAGCCCATATAAACAATTGGTCCCCTAAATAATTAGAATAATATTAATATAGAGAAAATAATTTTTGCCTATATTAGCAGCATACTTGTGAACCTAGAACAAGTGTAACAAGTAAAAACAACCCAGTCAAAAGTCAAAACAACCTCATTGAGACGAAGATAAGATATGAGAAAGTAGAGGGGTTGGATTCGCATAGTTGTAAAAATTAGTTAAAAATATTCCCCTTTCTCCCTCAGTGGTGGAGGTGGACGTGAGAGGGAGAGACTCTGCGAAAGCTGGTGGCTATTGGTTTCCATTTCCCATTTTTTTTTCCGTCTCTCGCCCCTTCGCACTTGCTACTCCCACTACTTCACATTTCAACATTTGTCGTTCTCTCTCTCTCTCTAATTCTCTATCCTCATCCCCTTCTCCCAATTTCCCTCCACACGATCACTCTTTTGTTCCTTTGCACCAAACACCTCTCTCTCTCTCTGTCTCTCTCTCTAGTCTCTTCTAATATTCCCACCTCCTCACTTGTGTGGCTTTGCTTCCAACCAAACCACACGGGGAGGGAAGAGGGAAGAGGGAAGAGGGAAGGAAGATGGCGAATCTTCTTCCCCATTCAAACCCTACCTTTAGACTCCATCGATGCGTCGTCCCAACCAACTCTCTTCTTCTCCATCCTTCCACTTCTCTCTTCTTCGCCTCCACTCGCCGCCATGACCGACTCAGGCGACTCAGGTACAGTTCTCGCGCTGGCGGATGGTCTGCCGTTCGCGCCGTTCTAGAACTCGATGGCGCCTCGGTTCGTGCCTCTGATCGGAGTAATAAGAAGAACGCCGATGATCTCAAGCCTCAGGTACGAGTTTGATTCTGGTCAAAGTGTTTTGGTTCAGTTGACTATGATTATGACTATGGTGATGTGGTGTGGAGTGTGGACCGTGTGGTGCCTTTAGCTTTTCTGCTCCTTAGAAATGGGATTGTGAAAAGGGAGTTGAAAATTGTTTTTGAGTTTCATTATTCTTTCATTTTCTCTTCCTATTCGTTGACTGGGTTTTGTATGTTTGATCACTCAGAGCAATTGTTTTCTTACATTCTGCTTTAAAGTGGTTATTCTAAGCAAGTCAGCTTTATGAAATTCCAAATTTGAGAAACTACTGTTGAAAAGGAATTATCAAAGAAGTTCCTTTTCAGTGGAGTTATTGAATTAATACAATTTGAAAAAATAGCAGTCATTTGAACTTTCATAGAGTGTTATCATCAACTTGTCTGCAATGCTCTTAAAAATACATAAAGTATACTCATTCCATCTCAGAATTAGCAGTCCCATCATTGGTTAGTTCCTTGTTAGTATTTTCTTGCTGAATTTTGATGATATCAATTTTATTGTCAGGTGGCAAACCTGAGTGACATATTATCAGAAAGAGGAGCCTGTGGCGTTGGCTTCATTGCAAACTTGAGGAATGAGCCTTCACACAAGATAGTGAAGGATGCTTTAATAGCTCTTGGGTGCATGGAGCACCGTGGTGGGTGTGGCGCTGATAATGACTCTGGCGATGGGTCTGGGGTGATGAGCTCTATACCATGGGACCTTTACAACAACTGGGCTAAGCAACAAGGACTTCCTCCGTTTGATACTGCTAAAACTGGTGTCGGCATGGTTTTTCTGCCCAGAGATGAAAAATCAATGATTGAAGCAAAAGAAGGTACTGCATGTTATATACTTCTTCTGAGCCTTTCTTGAGAATATGCTGATTCATTGGACTGGATACTTTATTATGATACTACTTTGAACTATAATGAAAAGATTGCTCATTGTTTCAGAAGTTGATAAGTTTTTCCCTTCTAAATTTTTTTGGTGCATAAATGCTTCTCTTTGTTGATTAGCAAACTTTGGAGTTTCTTATGAGACTGTAATAGAAAGTGCAAACTCCACTGAAACAGTTGTACTAAAATTGCTTGCTACCTTTCGTTCATGATTTACCCAAGACCTTTTGTATTCTTTTATGCACCCATTTGTATTTTTAATTATAAAAAGCTGCATGTCCTGAAGTTCTTAACAACTGTTTTCTTTTATAGTGATAATGAAGGTATTCTCAGACGAAGGATTGGAGGTTCTTGGGTGGAGACCTGTGCCTACAAATGTATCAATCGTAGGTCGCAATGCAAAAGAGACCATGCCTAACATACAGCTAGTGTTCGTGCGGGTTCCACATGAAGACAACAGTGATGATGTAGAAAGAGAGCTCTACATATCCCGCAAATTGATCGAGCGGGCATCAAGTTCCGCACCGTGGGGTGACGAGCTATATTTCTGTTCTTTGTCGAGCAGGACGGTGGTGTACAAAGGAATGCTTCGATCTGAGGTTTTGGGGCAGTTCTACTTGGATCTGCAAGACGAGCTTTACACTTCTTCATTTGCAATTTACCACCGCAGATATAGTACGAATACAAGCCCCAGATGGCCTCTTGCACAGCCTATGCGATTGCTTGGACACAATGGAGAGATAAATACAATTCAGGTTTGTACCATTCTTTCATGATATCTAGTGCTTTGTAATAGTTGTTTGGGTGAGCTACTGAAAAACCCTCTTCCTCCAGAATATAAATACATGTCACCTGGCTGGGCCAGTTTGGCACTTTGTCCTCGCCCACTGCCAGATTTATGCCCACTTGGCCTCTTTTTTGCATTTTATTGGCCTGTGTTCATTTCTACAGCTGTTAGATCATATTATTGATAGTTATGTACCTTTTTTCTATGATTTGTATTTATTTTTAGTATGGGATGTGAAATTTAACACTAGTTCTGGCTACTTTTTTTAGGCTTTATGTTTGTGTACACGCCTGAAAGTGGAGGAGTGGGGGGTTGGTGGGGTCTTTCTACTCTTTGTACATGTCGTTTCATTTCTTAGTTTACTAATCTTAAATGTTTTTTTTATTTTTATTTTTTGTCTTTAGGGTAACTTGAACTGGATGCAGTCACGAGAAGCCACACTTCAGTCTCCTGTCTGGCGTGGCCGTGAGCATGAACTGCGCCCATTTGGGAACCCAAAAGGATCTGATTCTGCAAATCTTGACAGTGCTGCTGAAGTAAGAATACTTCTTTTTTTTTTACATGTTATATTATTTTGCATATGTTACAGAGGGTACTCAAAATTTGTTTTGTTATTAATTCTAAAAATCATCTGACATTTAGTAGTGTCAGGCGTGTACAAAATCAGTATGGTTAGGTTTCCATAGGTATGCAAGGAAGCTCGTAGCCCATTAAGCATGAAGCATGCAATATTGCCCCAGTCCCTTCACTTGTTAGTTGCTTGCTTCCAAGTAACCTTAAGAAAGTACAAAATATACGTAAAAAGAGAGAAATTTGATCATTTTGAAATGCTGGTTTCATTTTTTATTACAGTTATTGCTAAGAAGTGGACGGAGTCCTGATGAAGCTATGATGATTCTTGTTCCCGAGGCTTATAAGAATCACCCAACATTGTCAATAAAATATCCTGAGGTGACATTTTCTTTGGTTTGAAAGCACCTATTATACTTATATTTTTTTACACAAGAGCGCACAGATAAACACTGTTCTTATAATAAATGACACTTTATCAAAAGCTTGATCATGTCTCATTGTTGTTTTGTTCCTTGTATGCATTAGGTTATTGATTTCTATGACTATTACAAAGGACAAATGGAGGCCTGGGATGGACCAGCCTTGCTTCTCTTTAGGTAATTTCTCAAAGAAAGGTTTCTTTGTTAAATTTACTTTTCCTTTTTTTTTTTGCTTAATTGAAGTTTTAAGTCTCCATTTCACTGTCCTTGAGCTAACTAAATGCCTTAATTACATCAGTTTCAATGTCGCTGAGCACCAGTGTATTTTGTTGGCTATACTTGTGGGTTTTTTTTTTTCATTTAGTCAATGAATACTTTTTGGTATGCATGTGCCATGTTGTAATGCTCATCTCCATGGCAGACTAATATTTCAATTGAAAAAACAGAAGAAAATATCAAGAAAAAGGTGAACTGAATATATTGTAAATACTGAATAGTGAGTATTATATGCTAAATTTAGTGATGGGAAAACTGTGGGAGCCTGTCTAGATAGAAACGGACTTCGTCCAGCTAGATATTGGCGGACAAAGGACGACATCGTTTATGTTGCATCAGAGGTACATTCACAATATTCTCGATATTTTCTATTACCTCAGTCATCATGTGCTGACTAAATCATATTGTATGGTATTGTCACACCTTATGATAGTGTTACCACAATTTATAAGATTTTTTAGCAACATCTTGATGCGAAACTAAGAAAACCATGAAAAACTGAACATATACAAATGATGTAAAAATTTGGGTCTATGGTCCCTAACAGTATGCATCGATTGTTCATATGGTGAGATAATAAAATCCATAGTCCTCCTTGTTGGATGCTGGTGTTTTGTTCTGTCATCAGTTATTGGTTTGCAATGCGAACAAATAAAGTTAATTGTGACTTACAGGTTGGTGTTCTACCAATGGATGAATCCAAAGTGATCATGAAAGGACGATTGGGTCCAGGGATGATGATTACAGCGGACCTTCTGAGTGGCCAGGTCTGTTGCCTGATTTGAATATAAATACCTTTGCAAAGTAATATTTATTTTCTTGAATAAAGATGCAAAATATCCATCTATGAAATCGAGGATCTTCTTGTTGCCTATCTGAACTGTAATTTTATTATCGATGATCAATAAGTTTTTGTTTCAACTATTCTTTTATGATAAACATTGGTATTATATGCTGCATTTTGGCTTATGCAAGTCATTTAGATTGCTTGTGTTGTTATTAAACATGTTTGAAAATCAAATCTTGAGTTCATACACCACGTTTTGGAATTTCTGTAACATTTTTATCTCATCCATTCTTTCTTCTTCTAGTCTCTAATGTTGAAAGCAAGATCAAATCCTGTCAGTTTGACTGAACTTTGACATACACAAGCTTTTCTGTTCCACTTACTCTGTACTTTGACTTTTCAAGAAGGCATCTGTTTTTTTTATTTTTGTTAGGTGTTTGAGAATACCGAAGTGAAGAAGCAAGTGGCTTCGGCAAACCCCTATGGCGATTGGTTGAAGCAAAATATGCGCAATATAAAGCCTGTAAACTTTTTTGCATCTGTTCTTATGGACACGGAGACTGTTCTGAGGCACCAACAGTGAGCAGCAAAATCTTTTCATTTTTGTTATAAAAATCATACACGTTATATCAATTCCAATCTAATAGTGTTCTTTATTATTTTTGTTAAAAATTTATCTCCTGCTGGAATGTAATTTACTTGTCAAAGTTTGATTGTTTGCTTGATTTACATGAATTTGGTGCTCTAAAGCAACTTTATTTTGGGTCTTAGGGCATTTGGGTACTCAAGTGAAGATGTGCAAATGGTGATAGAATCAATGGCATCTCAGGGGAAAGAACCAACATTTTGCATGGGCGATGATATTCCGTTAGCTTTTATGTCAAGCAGACCCCACATGCTGTATGACTATTTTAAGCAGCGGTTTGCGCAGGTTAGGAAGTTGGGTGTTGATATGCACTGAATTTCCATATAAGCTCGCGATTTATAACATGTTTAGCAGTAATACAGTTACAGCTCTAAAACTGTATGTACCATTTAACTGTTACATCAGGCTGGAAGCTGCACCTAACTTGTGTTGATTATCCTTCAGAATATGCCGACATTCGGAACTCTATGTACTGTAATAAAGTAATTTGGGTTCCTTTGTAGTAGGCTAGTAGATATTAAATGTAATAAGCTCAATTTATTTCAACCTGACAGAACTCAAGCTTGAATTGTAATGGGCATAGGCGACTTGAAACTTCATTCATCTAAAACTAACCACATACTTGGATGCATTTAGCATTTGAGTTGAAAGGTTATTCTAGTTTGGAACAAATATTTATGTTCCACAATGAGGTCATCTGTTTTCTTTTTTGATGTTAACATTCAGGTTACTAACCCTCCGATTGATCCCCTGAGAGAAGGTTTAGTGATGTCTCTTGAGGTTAATATCGGCAAGCGTGGCAATATCTTGGAGGTTGGACCTGAGAACGCTGCCCAGGTCTGTGTTATTATGCTGGAATTAGTGGTTTCTCTGCTATTTGGGTTCTTGGGGCTTATGCATGTGCTTGATCTACTTCAAATAGGGTTTACCAGTTTAGTATCCTGTGCACATCTATTGGGGTTACAAATCAATGTCTGAATATCATCTACCTAAACGTGTTGTTGATGATACACATCAGTATGGTTTCCAGTTATGTAAGACCTGCCTTGCAACTGTATGCAATCTGAACTTAATTTGAAAAATATCTTCAGGTTATGCTGTCAAGCCCAGTGCTGAATGAGGGTGAACTAGATTCTCTAATGAAGGATCCAGCTCTAAAAACTAAGGTTATATCAACATATTTTGATATCAGAAAAGGTCTTGATGGATCTCTTGATAGAATGATCAAGTTGATTTGCGAGGAAGCTGATGCAGCTGTTCGCAATGGCTCTCAGCTGCTTGTGCTTTCTGACCGCTCGGAGTCACTTGTAAGTTTATTGTTATTATTATTATTATTATTATTATTATTAATATTATTATTATTATTATTTATTCCTTTTTTTTCTGTAAGTAGGGGTCAATCTAATTGATTTTACCTTTCTAGTATTTCCATAGGATTGGCAAAACAAAACTTTATCGTGACATCTTGTTTCTATGTGTAAACTTGAAATCAAAGTATAATTGATTGGCTTAAACAACTTTTTTCTGAGGTAAAATTGTACAACTGATGCTCAGTTGAATTGGATGCTCAGTGTTTAGTTAAGGTACTTTAAGAATTAGTGCACAACTGGTGTTCTGTTGAGGTTTAGTTTTGCAACTCAGGGTTAAAAGGATCTTGCAAATTTTTTTTTGGAAATGATGCACATTTTTATAATGAGGATTTGTAATTTTAAATTATAAGCTGAAACTTATGTCGACATCCAATTTATGTCTCTTACATCTTTAAGGACAATTATGATTGAAACTGGGGATTGAACTTATCTGTTTATGTGTGATCTTTAATGTAAATTTCTTGTAGGAACCTACACGGCCAGCCATCCCAATACTGCTAGCTGTTGGTGCTGTGCACCAGCATTTGATTCAGAATGGATTACGGATGTCTGCTTCCATCGTTGCAGATACTGCACAATGCTTTAGTACACACCATTTTGCTTGTTTGATTGGATATGGTGCCAGGTAAAACCTGAATTTCTTGTTATAATAATCTCTTCTTGACAGTTTTCTTGAGGAATAATATCTATTAAGCATTGCTATGCCTATACACAACAATTTCAGTATTATCAAGCTCAAGTTATTGGTATCTAATGTATGTATCTGATCCATACTTTAGCATTGAGTGAATTTTTCCCCGTTTTGGTGTTTGTGGCTTCTTTGATTCTAAACTAGATTTTGAACGAGTTTCAACATCTTGTGGCGAATGACCTATTAGCCAATCTTTGTTGCCAATATAGATGGTCTGCAAAAGTAGAACCTCTTTGCTTCTAAAATGCATGCAAGACGAAGTTCAGGTATGTGGATGACGAATACAGTAATGCTACAATCGAGAATTCATCTTGCATGCATTTTCAGCCTGCTGCATGCCTTTTTTTGTTTTCCTTCTTTTTGAAACTAAGATAGAGTCTGCAACTATAATACTCTGATGATCAAGTTTAAGCCATATTAATATCTTTATGCCTGATTTCAGTCTTTTCCCATCCAATCCTTTGGATACCTTTCTAATATTCATTTGTAATGTTATATCTTTCCCCTTCATGGTAATGTGTGCTCAATTGCCCATTTCTTATGCAATTATAATTCTCCTTTCCTTAGTGCTGTGTGCCCATATCTTGCACTAGAGACGTGCCGTCAGTGGAGACTGAGTAACAAAACCGTAAATCTGATGCGAAATGGCAAGATGCCTACAGTTACCATTGAACAAGCACAGAGGAACTTCTGCAAGGTTTTGTCATTCAACTTTTATTTTAACAACAACAACAACAACTAAGCCTTTTGTCCCAAACAAGTTGGGGTAGGCTAGAAAGAAACCCAACAAGAGAACACATCCAAGAACAAAAAAAAAAAATACAAAACATAAAAATACTAATAGTAAGACTAGCCATACTAATAATAATACCTCTAATAATAATAGTAATAGTAGAAACCTAGTTTATTTTATTTTTTTATTTTTTTTTTTGCTCCATTGACCTATCTGGTCGTGTGGATACAAAGCCTCATTCTGTTAGATTTAGCTTTCGCTTAAATATATATATATATATTTTTGGAATTTCAGGCAGTGAAAGCAGGTCTTATGAAGATTCTTTCAAAAATGGGTATCTCATTGCTCTCAAGGTTTGTAATTTGAATACTTTTGTTGGATTCATGAGTTTCACTGATTAATGTTTTGCTACAGTTAGTGATTGTATATCTTCTATGGGCATCTTTTACTTAGTTACTGTGGGGCACAAATATTTGAAATTTATGGCCTGAGTCAAGATGTTGTCGATCTTGCTTTCTGTGGAAGTGTGTCAAAAATTGGAGGTCTTACACTTGATGAGGTAAACCTTGAACCTAATCAATAGTATTCAAATTTAGGATTCGAGTCTTCCATTGTTCTCCTCGGATTGTTCTTAAACTCTCTTAATGTTGACTTTCCTTTTGTTCATCATGAAGTTGGGAAGAGAGACATTATCATTTTGGGTAAAGGCCTTTTCAGAAGATACTGCAAAGAGACTAGAAAATTTTGGGTTCATTCAATTTAGACCTGGAGGTGAGTTTGGCAGCAATGCTTGTTTATTTCTCTCCTTTGAGCTTGTTTCTAGGTTTTGCATTTTTTTTCTCCTTTTTCTCCTTGTTGATTTTCTATTTATTTATTTATTTATTTACTTTTGATATTTGCAAGTTTTTTTGATATTATGGAGACAATGAAACCTCAGTGTTTCCATTACTTAAACATGCACCAGACAACCTAAACTTTGTACATCAAATAAAGACTAAGATCTAAAATTATGGTTATGCCAAGGAAATTGCTTTTGTCATATTTTCTTATATTGACTCAAACAAGTCGCTCTAGAATTACTGTACCTCTACTTCAGAACTACATCTGATACTTGCTTATTCAGGTGAATATCATGGGAATAACCCGGAGATGTCTAAGCTTCTTCATAAAGCAGTCAGAGAGAAGAGTGACAATGCATATACCATTTACCAGCAACATCTTGCAAACCGGCCTGTTAATGTATGCATGCATACATTTGTAATTATAGTTTCATGAAATTTGGATACAAGTGCACGTACATAAATAGTATTCACTTTCTCTGGTTGTCACCTGGCTTTCTTTTCTTGTAAAAGGTTCTTCGTGATCTACTCGAATTTAAGAGTGACCGTGCGTCTATCCCTATTGGCAAAGTCGAGCCTGCTTCATCCATTGTGGAGCGTTTCTGTACTGGTGGGATGTCTCTTGGAGCTATTTCAAGAGAGACCCATGAAGCTATCGCTATTGCCATGAACAGACTAGGTGGAAAATCCAATTCTGGAGAAGGTGGCGAGGTAAGTTCAGAGAATAAATGTGAAATTCTCAATTCTATCAATTGTTTTAAATTTGGCATTGTGTTTCTTATCTGTAGTAGTTACTGATGATAATAAACATGCTGGTATGAACTAGAATTAAGAGACTTACATATTGAGCCTGATTATCATTATGAAATGAAATTTATTTGCAAGTTTGGTTCCGTACCTGTTCTACTTTATCTGGGATAAAGATAAATCCTAGAGCTCCTTGCTATTTTCAGTAACATTTAGCATTTGTAAGTCAAAAGTTCTTTTCTGAAGTTGGCCATAATCATGTAGCAATTGTATAGATCTTGCTAAATGCGAGCTCCCATGTATTATACATCTAGGATCCAATTCGCTGGAGTCCACTAACTGATGTAGAAGATGGATACTCACCAACACTTCCTCATCTCAAGGGCCTTCAGAATGGTGACACTGCGACAAGTGCTATAAAGCAGGTAAAGGCAATAAAGTTATTGCCGTTCTGACTTCTTGTTGATTCTATTTCTCACATTTTTCAGCATTTTGATATTCGCTGATAAATCAAGTCCTAACTTAAAATGGTTAAAAACATAACTAATGTTGTTCCCAAGAACTTGCTGTATGTTGGTATAGTATCAACTACTATTAATTATTGTACTGGTGCAAGATCATCACTATAATTTTTATATTTTTGACTTCTGAATATGTTTGAGCAAATACAAATAAGGAATCGAACATACATTTAGGTGGCTTCTGGGCGTTTTGGAGTGACCCCCACGTTTTTAGTGAATGCTGAACAACTGGAGATTAAAATTGCACAAGGTGCAAAGCCAGGAGAAGGGGGCCAATTGCCAGGGAAAAAGGTCAGTGCCTATATTGCACGGCTAAGGAATTCCAAGCCCGGAGTCCCTCTGATTTCTCCACCCCCACATCATGACATCTATTCCATCGAGGATCTTGCGCAGTTGATTTTCGATCTTCATCAGGTAAATGGAAGTAAATACATATTCAAGATTTGTATTACATGTACATTTGGGAAATGACCTAAAAGGTAAGCCATTTTTAGCGAGCTGAAGTCAAAGTAGGGATCTGAGTGACTGGGATGAAAGGCAGAAAGCCAGAAACCCTTAAAAGCAGATAATTTTTTTTTTAAAAAAAAAAAATTGAAGAGATGTCAAAGATAGCTTATTTTTATTTTTGAAATTCTTCTGTTTCCTTTAATCTTTTAATTGACAAATTAACAGATAAATCCCCGAGCAAAAGTTTCTGTTAAGCTTGTGGCAGAGGCTGGCATTGGAACTGTGGCTTCTGGTGTAGCTAAAGGAAATGCAGATATTATACAGGTAAGCATTGACTTCCATAATTCTCATTCATTGCTAAAACTGCAATCTTTTGATCAACAGAATGATTTGTACTCCTAAAAACCAAACTTGAAATAAATAATAAATATGGCATGACTTGTAAACTCCCGAGCTATGTACTTAAATCTGGACATTAGCTTGCTAAGATTTTCTGTGCAATACAGATATCTGGTCATGATGGAGGAACCGGTGCCAGCCCAATAAGCTCAATAAAGCATGCTGGTGGTCCCTGGGAGCTCGGTTTAACTGAAACACATCAGGTAAATTCCATTGAAGTTTCTGTTCCTTAGGATTTCTTATTTCCAACTTCTGTTATTTTGCTAGCGAGCCTAGTGTTAACTTTAATTAATTGGAAGAAAAATTAGGAACTGAAAAATTGGGGGAAAATAAAAACTGAAAAAGATGATCTACATATTGCCTAGCTAAAGTTGTATGATCTATATCAAGAATTGTGGATTTATGGTCGACATTAACTTGTATCGCTTGTGCAGACCCTTATTCAAAACGGGTTAAGGGAGCGAGTGATCCTCAGGGTTGATGGTGGATTCAAGAGTGGCTTTGACGTTCTCATGGCTGCAGTTATGGGTGCTGATGAGTATGGCTTTGGGTCAGTGGCCATGATAGCCACAGGCTGTGTCATGGCCCGTATATGCCATACCAACAACTGCCCTGTTGGTGTCGCAAGTCAGGTGAACAAATTATTTATATTTTAATTTGGCTCCGTGTGGTTCTGCGTTTTCTTCTGTTTTAATAATCTTTATTTTTATTTACCTGGTATAGAGAGAAGAACTCCGTGCTCGCTTCCCTGGTGTTCCTGGTGATCTGGTTAATTACTTCTTGTATGTTGCCGAAGAGGTACCAAATCATTCTTTTTAGTTAGTTATAATCTTAGAGCCCAAAATAAGAAGGAAAGAAAAAAAAATTAAAACATGAATAGGAAGAAAAGTAACAAGTAGTTGTCACTTAACTACGCCCTAATACATTTAGATTAAAACGGTGCTGGCTTGTTAGAATTCGGCTGATCGGAGTTGTCATGTAAACTGTAATGTGCACTATATTTGGAGGGTTTTTTTCCAGACCTTTCTGCCAAAATTAATTAATTATACATGATAAATTGGGCAATTATTAACGGACTGTGTAGTGTTACCTTTTTGGGTCATATCTTCATACAAACACCAATTTTGATGATCTAGGCTCTATTGAAGCTAACATTACAAGCTTTCACGTGATATTAGTGGTTTCTCATTTGGACTTATTTGCTGAAAAAACATTAACTCTAGATTTACAATTCAAACATCTAAAAATATGTTGTCTTATTAGAGATTCAAAATAACAAAATATAACATGCTCTTCACAGCTTGTCATAAAAAATATCTGAAGTTTAATTTTTAAAAAATTAATGCCAAATAAAAGCTGTGAAGTCTATTTTTGAGGGAGTCTAAGAACATCAAAACCAGAGTTTGGATGAAGAAGACGCCCAAACAAGAGCACTGGATAGTCTGCCAGCATAATTTTTATGGATGTTGGCATTTTCTAGCATCGCTAAATTTTTATTGACACTAGATAATTGTAGTGTTTGTAGGGGCACTAGAGTCCTGCTTAGAAATAGGGTAAAAAAAAAAATGTTTGAAGAACTTGCTCAGACGTGTAATTTTGGTTTTTTCTTAGATTTTAAGAAGGGTATACAACTATACATTCATTCCATTCAAACTAGGTAAATAACTTATTTCTTTTGAATTAGAGAGAGAGAGAGAGAGAGAGAGAGAGAGAGAGAGAGAGTTAGAGAGTTTTTAATAACTTATTTCTTTTGATCAACAGAATGATTTGTTTTGCTTTGCAAATTTGGCACTTTTTAATAATCACTCTGTTGTTTATAAAATAAATGATTTTCTAGGTGAGGGCTACTTTGGCTCAGTTGGGTTATGAGAAGCTGGATGACATTATTGGACGCACAGAACTGTTGAAAGCAAAGCACATCCCCTTGATGAAAACCCAAAATGTTAATCTTAGCTACATGACATCAGTATGGCTTCTGATAGTAAATCCTTGAATACAATTAACACACGTCTACATCTCTTACACTTATCTTGTAATGCAAATGTTTATTTGTTTACCACTTATAGAATTTACTTCTTTCTAATGATCCAGAATGTTGGCATGCCAGCATGGAGCAGCACTCAGATAAGGAATCAAGAAGTGCATACGAATGGTCCTGTTTTGGATGAGACCATTTTAGCAGACCCGGTGGTAATATTTTAATTAATGTGTTCTTGTCTTTGCCAAGTATTTTGTTAGCACGTGTGCGGCATAAGTATATATCTGCAGTATGAAGGTTGCCACATTGGAGTTTTTTTTTTTTTTTTGAGACCTTGACAGGAGCTGTCAAGAAGGCCACATTGGAGTTGAATATCCTTTTCTGTAATATGTTTTCTGAAGCATAAGATTGGTTTTGTAAATATCTATTGATCTTAATTAACTGTAGTACCTTAAGTTGTAGTTGTGTGAATACCCTCATATTTTCTTGAGAAAGCTTGTGAGCTATATGCAATTCTAAGTTATGGTGGATAATAGTGTAATTCTTTTCTACTACATCACTTTGCAGATAGTCGATGCCATTGAGAATGAGAAGGAGGTTTCCAAGACCATACAAATATACAATGTTGACCGTGCTGTTTGTGGACGAGTTGCTGGTGTTATTGCAAAGAAGTACGGAGATACCGGTTTTGCTGGCCAGCTTAATTTGACGTATGTTTTTAACTTTTACTTTTATTTTACTCTTCCTTCAGGAATACAATGCTCATAGGTAGTCATGCTTGCAAGTCGAGCTTGGTTTCATTGTTATCTTTTCTCCTTGCTTTTTTTTTTTTAAATTAGCTTTTAGTATTCTTCTGTGTGTTTAATGTTTCATTGATAAATGGATGTATAGTGTTGGCAATTTCCACCCTTCCTAAGCATGCGAACAAAATATGTGATAAAGTGAACTGAAGAATAATATAAATTAATCATATAGTAAACACAGATAATTTAGAACTAAAAATCTGGTAGTTTTCCCTGATTGTCGTGCATCTTTGGCATAATAAAATTTCACATTAATATTACGTAACATGTAGTTTTGTGGGGAGTGCTGGGCAGTCCTTTGCTTGCTTTCTTACTCCTGGAATGAACATTCGTCTAGTTGGAGAAGCTAATGACTATGTTGGAAAGGTAACTTGTGGTTAACTTACGTAGAGTGGTTCTATTTACTAGATTGCTTTATGCTTCCTAAAGATTAGAGTTTTGTTACTTTTTTTTCTGATAATTTTATGTTCATTAGTTTGTGAATTGTTCACATTCTTTTGTAATTGAATCTCTTTTCATAATCATGCACATGCAGTCATGCTGGTTTTAGTTAAATTCCTATCAAACTTTGTAGCAGAATTGCTTTACAGCCTGTAGATGGTTCTAATGGTGGTTTGGTCACTGATATGAAAAGCAGGCAAACGTAGCTCTCACTGTCTCGATTAACAAATAGTATTTTTGTAGGGCATGGCTGGTGGGGAGTTGGTAGTGGTCCCAACTGAGACAACTGGGTTCCGCCCAGAGGATGCTGCCATTGTTGGTAACACATGTTTGTATGGTGCTACTGGTGGGCAAGTGTTTGTAAGAGGGAAGGCAGGGGAGCGATTCGCTGTGAGGAACTCCCTCGCATATGCAGTGGTTGAGGGCACTGGAGATCACTGTTGCGAGTATATGACTGGCGGTTGTGTTGTTGTACTTGGAAAGTATGTTTCTTTCTTTATAAATTTAAAATATCTATTGTTAATGAGAGCAATAAAAAGTTTTTTCTCAGGGTTTCGTGGAAATTTGTGAGGCAAATTTAACTTTTGAAAGATATACATTTACAGAAAAAGCAGTACACTCCTGGTCAAAATAAAATTGAAGCCTCATTTCAGGATCTAACTTGTTCCCTTATTTTCAATATTATTCTTTTCAACAGGGTTGGAAGGAATGTGGCTGCAGGTATGACGGGTGGTCTAGCCTATATTCTTGATGAAGATGGCACTCTAATTTCTAAGGTTTGTGTTATGAATTGTTTGCTATAACATTTTTTGTTGTAATTTGGCTAGTACAAGTTTGATCCGAGGAACCTAGAGTAACATGATGGTTATTTTCTTGGTTGTGTTGTTGGAGTGCAAATCTTAAAAATACTGAGTTTAAGTACATGCAATCTAAATGCTATTTTATGTAACATAAAATTTCTGCAAAGAAAGTACTAGACCAACTTAAACCATGCAAAGCTTTTTGTAATGAGTATATGCTGTTGCCTTATCCCTAACTAATGGAGAAAGGTGAATAGGAAAAACAATTTGCATGATATTTTCTAACCAATTATCGGAAACAGGTAAACAAGGAGATAGTGAAGATCCAGAGAGTGAATGCACCTGCTGGACAGATGCAGCTAAAGAGTTTGATAGAAACATACGTCGTAAGCATACTTTTATATAGCTCATCAGTTCATAGCTTCTGTATCTCAGTTCTGTTATGTATGTAACGCTTTACTGTTTCTTTTTGAAGGAAAAAACTGGAAGTGAGAAGGGTGCTGCAATTCTGCAAGAATGGGAGGCGTACCTTCCGCTATTTTGGCAGTTAGTGCCACCAAGTGAAGAAGACACACCTGAGGCCTGTGCGGAGTTTGAGAGAGTAAAGACCAAGCAACTACAATCTGCCTGATTCCATTCGAGTGGTTTCAATTTTGCACGCTTAGCCTTTGCTTTAGGAGTCCGTCACAAAATAAAACATCTGAAGCCTGAGAGAATGGATCTGCTGATTTTGTTGGCTTGCGCATTCATCGGCTATGCATAAATCTCAAGATAACACTTCTGAAGCCTCTTGTATATTTGTTCACTTGATACTTCTCGTAAATACGGTTTTGTGTATAGCTCTCTTGTGTTTCATAGACTGCAAACCTCAATATCATTATTTATTTGGCTTTAATGAATGCAGTTGAATTTAGAAGACGACTGCATGAAAAATTCTTTCACTCCAAATGTGTTGTATTATAGAACCAAGTTTAATTTTTAATCAGATAAAGTCAGCAAGACTTGCTTACTCAAGAACTTGCTTATTTGAAAATCCTGTTCTAATCATAAAGTTGGCAAAGTCTCTTTGTCAGGAAACGAGAGACTTGTCCTGGAACTATCTTGTGGAACTTGCTTATTTGAAAATCCTGTTCTAATCATAAAGTTGGCAAAGTCTCTTTGTCAGGAAGCGAGAGACTTGTCCTGGAACTATCTTATGGATAATAAAGTAGTTTTTGCTAATTTTATTTACTAAGATACCTTCATAATGCCTACGTGTAATGTTTCCTAGCAATTTTTAGTTAATTTTGTTTATTGACAGCGATACCCTCATAATGCCTACGTGTAATGTTTGAAGTGACTATGCTAAATAATGTATTTGATATGCCATTGCTTTGTTGTTTTTCCTTTTTGAGCGTTAAACCTTAAAAAAGGTACCATTGAATAAAACAGTTAAGGAGCTACATGATAAATATCATGTTGTGGTCATTATTGATGGCATTTTCAGAAAGAACAAGGAATAGAAAACATTACCCGTGCCTTAATCCGGTGCAATATGCCAATAATCAATGAAAATATCCACGACAATATGATCTTTGCATAAACTGTTGCAAACTTGCAATAACCAATTATGCATCCGGAGCCACAATGAAAGTGCGCTTCAAGAGGTTAGGTTGAAAAAAATCTACAGGAGTCCCCTCCTGCTCCTGTAGATTCAAATATAGAATCTTCGGCTTCAGCTTCCTAGGTCAGACAACCACATTGTTTTGAAACTGAGCGGCCTGCCACCAAAATATACTAAAAACGATAAAAAAAAGGGTTCAGATACAATCAAAAGAGAAAATCAAACCATCTTTGTCGCTAAAAGGCCAACACCTAATAAGAGATGGTGAATTCATGGCCTAACAAAAGCACACATTAAAGTAAAAATAGCTACGGACACAAATCTCAGACCAGTGTCATTAGAATTAAAAGATAGAAAACTAAGACTTTTAGATCCAGAATCAGAACTTGCTTCAAAAAAAAAAAAAGATCCAGTATCAGAACATCCGTCAGGTGTCTGACGTGTCATCCCTTGTGTGCCCATCCCTCAGCTCCACATTCTTCTAATGAGCAGCCAAACTCTCTGAACCTACCTTTCTTCCATCTCAGCTCCAAAACCTGTCCAGAATCAACATTGACATAAAGTGTTAAAATAGATGGTATGAGAATTGCAGAAGCTCTCCTATTTCTTTCTAACCACATATTCCAACATAATGGAGCCAAAATAATTTTGGTACAAGACCTATCTCTGCTTCTAAGTTTATTCATACTGTTCCATAAGGAATTTATGTCAGGAAAATCTAAATGAATATTCCTTATATTAAACATATTAAAGCTAACTCAAAAATCTCTAATGAAAGGGCATTGAGTAAATAAATGGATGACACTCTCAAATTTGCAAGGGAGTAAAGGATTGAGTTGGTTACTGGTGTCACAATCCCCCTTTTTGTTTGCCATCTTCTTTCTTTTGATCAATTGCTCAGTAATTATCATGTCGGGATGGAAAGATGGAAAAGCAATTGAGGTTTCAATTGTGCAGTGAGATTTCTTCTCCTTCACTATCTTGTAATCAAAATCTCCGACATCATCATGGTGGAGAGATGGTATTGAGCTTACGTGGTTTTGTGCATAAGAGGGAGTGAGGACTGAGGAGGGGTCTGGCTTCGTGTCTCAGACTCTCAGCAAGCGCGCGCGGAATTCCTTTCTGCCATCCTTATCATTCCGTCATCCTGCCATCCTGCAGGCTTGGATCTATTTCGCTCCTTCTAAAATGGGCCGATTAGATCCAAATCAGCATCGTCTTCATAATCACGTGAACTCAACATGAGAGGTTACGACATTTCCAAATTTTATTTCTTAGATGTGAGATCTCTTCGTTCTTAATCGAAAAAACCGATTTCTCTCTCATAGTCTCATATGATCGCATCCCTCATCTTTCTCTCTCTTATCGATCTAGTTCATCCCACGCAATTCACATATCTAACAATGGTGCGATCTCTCTTATTTTCTGATCGATTTTTTTCGACGAAATCATTCTTCTCGACTGAAATTATAAATTATTTTGTTCAATTTAAACACAGGTTGTAGCTCAGAAGGTAAAAGAGGTAGAAATAACATAGCAGGATTCGCTCCTTTTGGTATGATCTATTTTTGTAGTCAAATAAGATTAGATTTAGTAATAATTGAGCTAGATTTGTTCAATGATGCAATTTTGTGACCAATTTTAGTTATTTGAGGCTAATGTTCAATTGATCGACTAATTGCTTGCTTGTTACTTTCTTTAAGAAGTTTCGATTTACTTAGCTTCATATATATTCATTTGATTTTTACATTTCTTATATTTGATCCCTTAAACATGCTCATCTTATTACATTAATGCAAACCTAAATTGTCCAATTCATCATATCACGTTTGTACTGAATTGAGTTTGAGTTGAGTTTGAATCAGTGATGCAACATATAAGAACTATTGAATTAGTGATTTGTACATAAATGGAGAGAAGAAGGAGTTCTTGAGACTTCAATCCCAAGGAAATAATGTAACGGACCAAGATCTTTGATTGCAAATCTTTTCTTTAAAGAAGAAATGAGAGAATGAAGAGAGGAAGTATTGTTGGATACTAAGATAATATCATCAACATAGATAAGAAGTATAGTGATAGCATCTTTGGAATGAAGAATAAACAGAGAAGGATCATAATGAGAGGCATGAAAATGTAAATCAGTAAGAGCCGTATGAAGAGTATGAAACCAAGACCTAGGAGATTGTTTAAGACCATAGAGTGATTTGGAGAGAAGACACACATGGTTAGGGAAAGAAGAATCAATAAACCCGGGAGGTTGAGTCATATAGACCGTTTCATTTAAAGTTCCATGAAGGAACGCATTTTGCACATCTAATTGACGAATATGCCAACCAAAGTAGAGAGCAAGAGAAATAACTAAACGAATAGTGGTAGGACGTACCACAGGGCTAAAAGTCTCAAAGAAATCGATACCCTTTTCTTGATTGAAGGGAGTAAATATATTGTGCCAAAAGAGTAAATATATTGTTTCTTTTTGTAGATGTATTGTGCAAGAGAGTAAATGTATTATAAAGGGAGTAAATATATTGTGTAAGAGAGTAATTAATTATATATATGGGTGTATCTATCTAAGATTAATTGTCTACGTAAATAACACTGATTGTTTTGATGTCATTTACTGAGAAGTAAATAAATAATTTTAAGGGAGTAAATAAATAAGCTGGAGGGAGTACAAAATATAAGATAAGGGAGTACATATCAGTAACCTGGCAGGTGTGTTTGGTATTTTAGTATAGGCTTAAAGGAGTACAAAATATACGATAAGGGAGTAAATAATATCTAACAAGGGAGTACATATCAAGAACCTGACATGTGTATTTGGTATTTTAGTATAGGCTAAAAGGAGTAAAAAATATACGATAAGGGAGTAAATAATATCTAACAAGGGAGTACATATCAAGAACCTGACATGTGTATTTGGTATTTTAGTATAGGCTTAAAGGAGTACAAAATATATGATAAGGAAGTAAATAATATCTAGCAAGGGATTACATATTAAGAACTTGGCATGTGTGTTTGATATTTTAGTATAGGCTTAAAGGAGTACAAAATATAGGATAAGAGAGTAAATAATATCTAACAAGGGAGTACATATCAAGAACCTGACAAGTGTGTTTGGTATTTTAGTATAGGCTTAAAGAAGTACAAAATATAGGATAAGGGAGTAAATAATATCTAGTAAGGGAGTACATATCAAGAACCTGACAGTGTGTTTGGTATTTTAGTATAGGTTTAAAAGAGGAGATGTCAGTGGTGAGTTTATCAAACTTGTAATGTAATTTACATATTCTATCTTGGTGTTTTAATATATGCTTAAAGGAGTACAAAATATAGGATAAGAGAGTAAATTATAAACTGTATTGAATTTTTGTTCTAAAATTGGACAATTCTATGTTTTGCAGATTAATGTCATTGATGATAAACGTGTTGTTGCTTACCGGCTAGTTGTAATGTTTTCATTTACTTAAACATCAACGATGCAAATTTGTTATAACGAATGAATAGATGATAATTGTTACTAGTAATAAAATTTAAGTTCTAGTGGTATTGCCTCTTCCCTCACCCCTCTTGTTTGTGAAATTTTGTCAATATAGATTCACGGTCAAATTTGATGAATTGATTTTATTTGTAGAAGTGCATCGGTGGCATTAAATGTATGACAATCAGAAGTTGTTCGTGGCCGTTAGAAGCAGATGGTGGAGTAATGCACACTGTTTGCAATCGATAAGATGACTTCGTCTACATATAACATAATTTATTCAAGGTATTGATCTTAATTTTATTTTATTTGGTTCCAAATGTTTTTCTAAGATGTATCTAGTGTTATGATAAGGAGTATCTATTTATGTTATGGGGATGTATTTATGTATCTTGATATTATTTATCAGCAATAATATAGTATATTGTTCAGTTTATTAGAGTGATTTACTGTATGTTTATATAATTTAATGAAAGGGAGTATCTATTTTTGTGCTAGGTTTGATCTTTCGCTGTTAGTTTATCTCTCAAATCACATCATAAAAGCTTTATTAATTGGAACCATTATATCCAATTAATTGTGTTCAATTTGCTATCAAATTAGAATCGAAACTTTTTTTGCATTTACCCGACAATTTTGACATCAGTTTGTGATTTTTCAAACAACATAAATACATTCCCATAACATAGGCTTAAAAGAGTACATAACATAGGATAATGAAGTAAATAATATCTAACAAGGGAGTACATATCAAGAAGCTTTGTTGTTTGTTTGTTTTTCTAATATAGGCTTAAAGGAGTACAAAATATAAGATAAAGAAGTAAATTATATAACAAGTGAGTACATATGAAGAACCAGGCAGGCGTGTTTGGTATTTTAGCATAATCTTAAAGGAGTACAAAATATAGCATAAGAGAGTAAATAATATCTAACAAGGGACTACATATCAAGAACCTAGCAGGTGTGTTTGATATTTTAGCATAATCTTAAAGAAGTACAAAACATATGATAAGAGAGTACATATCAAGAAT
This sequence comes from Rhynchospora pubera, assembly GCA_028095005.1. Taxonomy (NCBI): domain Eukaryota; kingdom Viridiplantae; phylum Streptophyta; class Magnoliopsida; order Poales; family Cyperaceae; genus Rhynchospora; species Rhynchospora pubera. The sequence goes on from CM051460.1 coordinate 144,482,571, forward strand.
CTGACAGATGTGTATGGTATTTTAGCATAATCTTAAAGGAGTAAAAAATATAGCATAAGAGAGTAAATAATATCTAACAAGAGAGTGCATATCAACAACCTAACAGTTGTATTTGGTATTTTAGCATAATCATAAAGGAGTACAAAATATAGGATAAGAGAGTAAATAATATTTAACAAGGGAGTACATATCAAGAACCTGGCAAGTGTGTTTGGTATTTTAGCATAATCTTAAAGGAGTACAAAATATAGCATAAGAGAGTAAATAATATCTAACAAGGAAATACATATCAAGAATCTGGCAGGTGTGTTTTGTATTTTAGCATAATCTGAAATGAGTACAAAATATAGGATAAGGGAGTAAATAATATCTAACAAGGGAGTATATATCAAGAATCTGGAAAGTGTGTTTGGTATTTTAGCATAATCTGAAAGGAGTACAAAATATAAGATAAGGGAGTAAATAATATCTAACAAGGGAGTATATATCAAGAATCTGACAGGTGTGTTTGGTATTTTAGCATAATTTTAAAGGAGTACAAAATATAGGATAAGGGAGTAAATAATATCTAACAAGGGAGTACATATCAAGAACCTGACAGGTGTGTTTGGTATTTTAGTATAATCTTAAAGGAGTACAAAACATATGATAAGGGAGTAAATAATATCTAACAATGGAGTACATATCAAGAACCTGACAGTTGTGTTTGTTCTAACATTGTACAATTCTATGTTTTGGAGAATAATGGTAGTGATGATAAACGTGTTGTTGCTTACCAGCTACTACTAGATCCTATTAATGAGGTAAAGCTGAAATTTAGATCTGCAAGTGAGTGTGTTCTCTTTGATCTTGAGGAAGAAAGTTGAACTTGGTGGTTGATTGAGAAGATTACAAAACTTTGTCGTTGAGTATAACTTAATTTGTGTTGTTTGTTTTTTGTTGAGTGAATTTCGTTTGGGGAATAACTCTTATTTGAAATGGTTGGATGAAAAGTTTATACTCCATTTTTAAGAATTATATACTCTGTTATTGTTTTGAATTCTTATTTGCACAATTTGTCTGCTCATTAAATGCTAATTTGATATTCAATATGTAGAAGTATATACTCCTTTATGGAGAAGTATTTACTTCCTTAATATTTCAATTTTTATTTGATTATTCTTATTTTCAAATTAAAATATTAAATGCTTATTTGAACGTTTTGACCAAAAATTATATAATCCCGTATGAAAAAATATGTACTCCTCTTAGAAGAAGTATGTACTCCTCTCAGAAGAAGTATATACTTAATAGTTTCAATTCTTATTTGCACATTTTTTGTCTGCTTTTAAATGCTAATTATGTATTCCACATGTAGATGTATATACTCCCATACGTAGAATTATTTACTCTGTTAATATTTCAATTTTTATAGGATTATTCTTATTTTCAAATTCAAATTTGGTTTTTGCATATTTTTTGTCTGCTTTTTAAATGCTAAATTTGTATTCCGTATGTAGATGTATATACTCCCTTACGGAAAATTATTTACTCCCTTAATAGTTCAATTTTTATATTATTATTCTTATTTTCAAATTCATATATTGAATGCTTATTTGAACGTTTTTACCAAACATTATATACTCCCCTATGGAAAATTATGTACTCCTTCCAGAAAAAGTATATACTTCCTTAATATTTTCAAATTTGATTTTGCACATTTTTTGTCTACTTTTTTAAATGCTAATTTTGCATTCTATTTGTAGAAGTATATACTCCCTTATAGATAATTATTTACTTCCTTCTATTTCCAATTGTTAGCTCCAGATGGCAGAATTTGATATATTAATAATATATTAAATTTTTTTATTTTATAAGAAAACATATTTATATACTCCTTTACACTAATTTAAGTACTTCCACTTTTTTAGTAACGTCAGCGTCGCTGAATCGCACTTAAAGTTTAGGGATCTTCTATTTTGGACCAGCGTGCCTGTATTTGGGCCAGGTTGGCGTGGGATGTCATGTGATGTCATTTTCCCATGATGTCCCATATCAGCTCCGAGCAATGGGAGAGGAGACAGCGACAGTTCAGTGGGCCGAACAGATTCATTCGTGGGCTGAATCCCTTTTCTTTTTTCTTTTTTTACGTGCTTTATGCCTCTTTTCCTCCTGAAATTTTAAAAAATAATATTAAAATAATATAATCTATTAAAATTAATATCAATATAATCAGTTTAATATAAATAGTATCCTTAGATCGGATTCTGGGATTCCGATCAAACGTTAGATCCGAATCCAGGATTCCGATCTAACCTTTACTTTATATATAGGGATTTCTGATCTAATTTTCTGTCACTGCCTTTCGCTCGGACGCCCACGCTGCGAGAGAACACAGTAAGTTTTTTTTTTGTTTATTAATTTAATTAATTATTTATTTAGTTTATTAGTTTTTAATTTAGTTAATTAAATAAAAAAATAGAAAAATATTGGAAAAATATTAAAAAAATCTGAAAAAATCAGAAAAAAAATCTGAAAAAATTTATAAGTAATTTATTAATTATATTGGATTTTTTTTGTCTTTTTATTTGTTTATTCACTACTTAATTAATTAGAAAAATAGATAATAAATTGTAAAATTATTTTAAAAATACGGAAAAATAAGAAAAATTCATATGAAAATTTATGTGTAATTAATTTATTTTTTTATTTTTTTTGCTTTTAATAATTAAGATTTTGATAATTAAATATGGGAAAAATTAGAAAAATGATAATAATTGATGGTATTAATTAAAAATGTAGGTAAAAAATTATTTAGAAGAGAGTCAATTCCTTTCTACTCCAGGTGAGTTTTTTTATATGTTTATTTTATTATTGTTTGAATAGAAATGTTTGTGAATTGCTTGTAGATTGATTGATTGATTGTAAAATTGTGAAATACAATGATTGTAAAATTGTGAAATGCTTGTGAAATGCAATGTTTGAATTATTGATTCATTGATACTTGTGAAATGGTTTGTGAAATGCGATGATTGTAAAATTTGAATGATTTATTCAAATTGGGTTGGGTTGGGTTCAAATTGGAATGAAATTGGGTTGGGTTGGGTTCAAATTGGGTTGAAATTGGGTTGTAATTGGGTTCAGATTTTTTGGAAAACTCTCCCGGTACAGGGGAGATGCTGCCGAAATTTTTATAGATTTTATACTTGTAGAGACCTTTTTATCGCCGCGGAATGAAATAAACTGATAATCCGCAGGAAAGGGAAAGATCTATCCAGATACCCTCCGCGCGTCACAATTCGATATATGTCCTTTCTTAATGAAGAGAAGAGAACTCATATGAATTTCTATTCACACGAAGGTTTATTATTTTGTGAGTCCTTTCTTTCCAACAGGCGCAAGCCCCTGCTGTTAATTACCTCGGGGATAACCGCGAGAACCTCTGATTAAGGGATTCGAAGAATTATGTGTCTAGGCTAAAATAGTTGTGAAATGCAACTTGTTGGGTGATTATGCATGTGACATTTGTTCATGAGGTTTTTATGGTAAGTTAAGATTTTAAATTTTAAATCTAACTTGGACCATAATGGTAAATTACCGACCAGTCCATTAGTCGATCAAATACCGTTTTGTTTTAGAATTGAGATATTTATTCTCATTTTTGACACTTGATTTAGGATTTGAGTTATTTATTCTCGAATCCTGTGAAGTACCAGGTTCTAAGTACAGAACATATTGTTAACTCAGGAACAAGGACTTCGCAAAGTTAGGGTCAAGAATGGAACCGCACTGGTCACTCAGGCGCAACAACCTTGCAACTCGTACACTGAATACAAAGCGGGCCGCTGATTCAGGTGACGAGGGAAACTTATGATCAAACTGGGGCTTTGGTCCAGTTAGACCGCTTTTGATTTTATTTGGCATTTATTTGGGTATAACTTGAGTTAATTTGAACTCAAATTATAATTTGGTTTCACTATTGTTAATTTGAATCAATTTAGATTCAAATTATGTTAGTTCGAGACAATTTGGTGCCTCAAACTAAATTCTAGATAACTTGAGTGTATTTGATACTCGAGTTAGTTTTGATTTGGATTTGACACAATTTGAGTCAACTTAGACTCAAATCGAAATTTAGTTTGGTTTGGTTTGTATTTGTGTCAATTTGAGTTAATTTAAACTCAAATCAGAATTTTACCATAAATTTCAAACATTGAAGTCACACGATTTCATTTTGGTTTTGTGGACTTTTAGAATTTCTAAAGAAATTTCAATTTAATTTGAATTTCACATTATGCATTATGATGAAAATGATCAAAGTCGGATTCGACCAATCTTTAAATGATTTCGACATCAAATGACTAGTGAAACTGAAACCTTTAGAATTTTCTGAGTTTTTGGACATTTCATTTGAGATTTTTCGAGTTTTCTGTGAATTTTAATGTATTTTGACATTTGGAAAATTTGCAAGTTTTCTGGGCTGTGCATTTTGGACAGGACCGACCAGACCTCTAATCAGTTCAAAATTAGAAAAGAGTCTCTCTATTTCATCAAAAATCCTGAAACCTGATTCATTTGAAAGAAGACTCAGAGATGATTTTTAATATCATTTTTACAAGATTTTCGGAATTTGTTTCCTTTGGCTTTGGGCTTGATCTTTCAGGGTCATTTTCTGAAATACAGTTCTGTCAGTTAACATGACCTTTGGTCACTGTTTCAATAACTGTTCTTGTTCTGTTTTGTATTTTTACATAAGGCTTATTTTATTTGAAATTAGACTTGAAGAGAGAAATTTTGATATCTAGTATGGATTTTTCTGACTTGATTTGGTATTTTTACCGAAATTTGCAATCAAAGCCAACTTTCTGGAAACAGTTTCCTGAGACAGACAGACATCAGTTCAGTTTTTAAATTTTCATTTGTTCTCTGTTTGCAGTTATGATTTGAAACTTTCGGATTTGAAACTGTACATCTTGAGCCAGTTACAGTAATTTTTGTAGAATTTTTAAAGATTTATTTCAAGGGTTTCAAGGTATGAACGTTCAGACACATTTACTGGCACGATTTGCTGGTACAGTTTTCTGAAACTCAATTTCTATCTGATTTCAAAAATTCGTTATAAATAATCTGTGCATCCAAAAATCCTTAAATTTTTACAGGATGTGTGTCATATCATGTTTCATCTGCAGTTAAAATTTCAATTGGTTCTGTTTAACTGTTTATGAGATAAAAATTGTTTTGTGTACTGTCCAGAATGCACTTTGCTGGTAATAGAAAATTATCAGGAACATATTTTAGATTTAACTTATGCCAGAAATATAAAATGAAATATGACTTCTCTGAGTAAATTTCGGCAGCATAACGACGTCTTTGCATGGAATTTTGATCTTTGTTGTTCAAACAACCTAAATCGAATGGACTGAGCATGCTACAGATCCAATTCAATTAGGTTCATACCGTCTCCATAGGGACTGAGACATGCTGCAGACCCCTATAAAGCGGTTTTCTTATTGTTTAAACCACAACTGAGCATGCTACAGATTATGATATAAACAAATTTCGATCGAAGTGGTTGCGTTAGATCAAAACTCCGTGCCAAGAGCCGTGCTGCACAACGAGGATAAGTAACGAGTTTTCTGTAATCTGTACTAAACCAAAGTTAGAGATGCAGATACAAGGACAACCAAGTTAACATTTGTTTCATCTTTGTCAGAATTAGAAAATTTCGAGAAAAGAATAACAAAGAGGTTTTGTTCTGTACTTAACTGATGACACAATGACGCGAAATATGTTACATAAGAAAAGAAAATAAGTTGGATAAAGAGATAGAAATGGTAACAAAATTTTATTTCACCATGCTTTTACAAACCTTTCTCATTCTTCTTTCTACATGATTTCTCCTTTTTTTTTACAGAAATTTTTTGTGGAAAAAAAAGAATGAAACTCTCAATCTCACAGTTTTCTCTCTTTTTTACTCGAGACCTCTCACTTTTTCTTTTCTCTGTCCCCCCCCTTTCCTGAAGCGCCTCCTCCTTTTATATGCCTCCATCTCGACAGTTGTTTCTTAGATATGGACATATCACATGATGAGTTGGCAAAACTTGATTGGTCTTTCTCAACAGTTATGAGAACGTGGGTCCTTAATTTTTCTAAGAACTGAGTCCTTTGGCAGCAATTTGCGCCTCTCTGTTATCCTTTTGTTTTTTGCGCCATTTAAAAAAAAAAAATGAAAATCGCCTGCAACTTTTTGAAGGGCGATTTTGAAAAGGAATAATAGGCAGGGGATCGGTGACTTGGCACCCCTTCTTCGCTATTAATTTCTATAACCGCATATTTTCTTTGACTACACGGTTAATTTTGATTATTCATCTGGTGAATGGGTCCCACAATTGCCAAAGTGTTTCTATTCCTGTGAACCTTCCTTTTATGTTATCATTTTATTTGGCGTATATCATACATGAATTAGCTATAATAGGTATCTTCCTTGATTGGAGTCGCTGAGAATATCACAGGACAAGCACCTAATTAGCTAATCTCTATTTTCATTTATGACAACTTCTATTTTTGCTTTTTGCCTCTTTTTTTTTCTACAATTAACTTCTACATTTATTATTGAGCAGGGAATGGTGCTTGTGATTTAATTTTGTAACATACAAAAATGAATCTCTCCCGATTTCATTCTCACAAGTTGCATTATCAGCTGCCGACTTCTTTTTGGCAATCTTATTTTGTGCATCCTGTTATTAGAACATTCCTGGCTTTATATATTCTTGATTGACACCCTTCCCCATCTGCAATTTAATTCACTTTTCCATCAACTCCTCTAATCTTTCTTTGCGTCCAGTAGATTGTCTTCACAAAAAAAAGTGGAAAGTTGGTCGGCATATTGATTGCATTTCTTAGCTAGGCAAGGTGACAGTTTATTGCGCGTCCTTCACAGGCTCACCAACCATTTGTTTACTCAATTTTCTTTCTCGTACATCTTGTACAGAAAGACTTCAAGCCTTAGACATAGTCGACATTTTCCAAAGAAGGTAATTTGATTTGTCATTTGACTGCCGCTGACCTTCTCTCCAATTCTCCCTTTTTTGAAGGTGTAGTTCTTTGTTTCCTGTTAATTCTGAACTCATGCATGATCTAACGTTGCACCCACCATCACATGGTCTAACGTTTAGCACTCACATCCCCTTCTCATTTTTAAATCAACTTTGCATATCTTTCCTGAGTCACATACGCCTATACAAGTCATGTATACACTCCTTCCATTAAACCACGTTTTTTATTTCGCCCCCATCAATTAATGTTAAGACATGACTTGTACAATTTTGTCTCTGAATCAAGCACATTCTTAATGAGATTTTTCCTTTATGTTAATCATCATCATTTTTTTTAACCATAAAAATTCATAGGTCAACAATACTTTATTAAATTTTAATTGCATTAACAGTCGAAATGCCACCGCGAAGAAGAAGACCAGAGGATCGACGTCGATCCACGAGGCGTCGAGGAGATCCTGGCGCATCTACATCAGGAGGAGATCCTGGTGCATCTACATCAGGAGGAGATCCTGGCGCTTCTTCATCTGCCCCCCCTGCTGCCCCCCCCCCCCCCCGTTCCTCCTCCTGCTGATCAGCTTCTGCATCTCAGTCAGTCTGAGCTTCGAGGCGTACGAGTAAGCTTTTTTTTTATTTATATAGTTAATTCTTTTTTTTATATATATATATTTTAATAGTATATATAGGAAATAATTTATTATTTAAATTATTTAGGGTATAGGGTTTAGGGTTTAAGGAAATAATAAATTTTTTTTATTTATGTAGTTAATTTTTGTATATAGTTAATAGTATATATAGTAAATAATATGTTTTTTAACTTATTTAGGCGTGGACGCCCGAAATGCATAAGGCAAAAATGATACGAACCGAGGAGGTGGACCAGCGTCTTGTGACATTGGGCCTTATTCATTTCGTTGAGTTAGGTCACATGCCATTGGATCGTTCCATGATACAGGGTCTAGCCATGTTCTGGAGGCCCGAGACCCACACGTTCCACTTTCCCCGCATAGGCGAGATGACCGTTACTCTTGAGGTATTATTTTTTCCAAGTTATGTTGGTAGCTATTTATTTATTTATTATTTTTTTGTTGTTTAATAAAAAATTGTAAATTAAATTTGCAGGATGTCGCCTTCATTTTTGGCTTGCCTACGACTGGACGACCGGTGACCGGTCGTACTGATTACGACGATGTGCAGAAGCTAGCCGACTTTGCATTGCCACGGGACACTCCTATGGAGGATGTTCTAGATTGCTTCAGAGAGAGGGCGACTGATCGACGTGCTGGGAGGTAACAAACGTTTTAAAATTTAATTAAAATTTTGAGATATGCTGCAATATATATATATATGTGTGTAATGTTTATGTAATGCAGGAAACTTCACGCAGTACAGTTTGGGAAACTGCGTGATATGTGGGCACAGGGACCTGGGTCAGAGGACGCAGATAGGATCGATAGATACACACGGGCCCTGGTGTTGGAGTTGATGGGTTGCGAGATGTTTCCAGATACCACAGGAGATTCTGTTCCTTGTTTTTATCTGGAGTTACTTCGGGTTAGTAATTGTAAATATTAAGAACATCTTGTTTGCCTCTAGATTTTGCTGCATAAAACCAAAATAAATAAATTCCGCAACCAAAACCCAACCCGCACAACCAACAGCCCAACAAAATAGCCCCGATAAATGGTCATGATACATGAGAGGAAAATACAAAATTTCTTAAAAATGGACGATGAATTAATTATGGGGAATGCCATTATGTGCCTGTGATATCCTTATAATTAATTACAAAAGTCCTAAAAATAGAAAATTTGTAGCAATTAAATCCTTCATATTTTTATGAGGAGCCATGCAAAATTTCATGTCAAATTGACCTATGGAAGGACACCAAACAATTTTTCTAAGAATAAAGCAGCTTAATTATTCTCAAATTTCAGTCAAATTGACAGCTCCATTTTTTTTAAAAAATGGAGATAAACCTCCAACAGAGCCAAAGAAATGGAGGTAATTTCAGGTGGGCCTTTAACCTATACCAAAACCTGTCTTGGGCCGAGACTAAGGCCCGTTCGGGTTATGCTCAAACCCAAACCAATGATCACTGTTATAAAAATCCCATTGATCTAACGGCTGTGATGAATTCTTACAATATTATCTGAAATCAACGGATGGATTGCAGTCTGGGGCAAAACATTGGACGGAATTTCCTGATTGGTTGAAATAGAGTGGGTCCCACAGTTAAAAAAAAAAAGAAAAGAAGAGAGATGGAACAGTACTGTCTGACACGGCTTCGTACACCGGCGTGAGGAGGAGTTTCGCCGCCGCTCTACGCCGCTTCAGCCCCAACCAATCCCACCAGTGAAAAGGCGATGATCTCACCAATACAACAGTACCAGACTCGACGGTGAACGATGACTAGATTGAGCAATAACTGAAAGAGAAAGGATCAACGACTGAGACAAACGCATACGAAATTCTGCTAAATTAGCGAGAAATTGCCAAGGAAATATACCTAGGAGGCACTTGTTGGGTCTGTGGAAGGGAAATGATGAGTAATTCCGGGTCAATTAAAGCTGGCTGGAGCAATGAACCTTATGACCATGGCGGTAAATAGTGGAGATATGAAAACAGACGATAAAGGTTGTTATACCACGAGTTAGGAGAAAGAGATGGTTCCTCACTGCTTCGTGTGCCACTCACTCATGTAATGAGAGGAAGAAGGAACAGAAGAAAAACACCTATGCTTGAACTGGAGATGGCCAGTACAGCGAGTCATGCAAAATTGAATGAAAGGAGTAATGGAGAAAGAAGATTCCACTCTAGCCTAGGTGCTGAAAAGAAAGTTCTAGGCCTGTGAGGCCAGTGTACCATGGGCTCAGGAAAAGTAATTGGGAGAGAAGGAATTTCCCCAGTCAATTCAAAATTCCCAGCCGTTGATGCTCGAATGATGATTTCTCCTGCTGTTAATAGTACAGTGCATTGAATGGTATGCTAAAGGGGAAAGCAGAGTGCAGCACCAAGGATTTTTCTTTCTCGAGAAAATGCATCACCCACCACTCACTCACACATAGGAGATAAGAGGAATATGATGGATGGATAGATGTAGCCAGGTTAGGTGAGGTATACACCATGGGTATGTAGACAATCAACAAACACCAATTGGCACCTGAAAAGCATTCCAGGCGTGATGTAAGAGGGCAAATCAGGAATTAAAGGAAAAGATAAAAGAATGAAGCTTATGAAGCATGCACATAATGACCTCAAATTCCAATTATACCCTTCCATATCTTATCTGAGATTGCTACATATGGAGCTGTTCCAAAGGAAGCAACAGCTACGCATCAAAGGAGATGCCCCATCCGTGTAAATCTCAGCCATTCATAGCCTACAAACCATTGGATGAGAGACAACACATTACACCCCAAATTGGCGCCAAAATGAACACAACTCCTTCTCCAAGCACACTAACCTGTGAGAAGAGGTGAATCACATACATGCGGCCCCCACATGCCAAGTGTCATGATGTTACTGGTGAGTAAAAAGGAGTAGTGAAAGAAGAAATGAAGAAAGAAATACAAGATTGAGGCGGCAGCTCCATTTCACATCCTGTCCCTTCATCAAAGATCAAAGGCAGGAAGAGATGCCATGTGTCAAGAAGATGAAGCTAAACCCTAGAGGCCTTCCTCTATAAAAGAAGATCATCTCCATGAAAGAAAAAAGAGGAGGAGAGTTTTAGCAATTAGTAGATTTCCTGCGTTTTCTAAAGCCAAAGTTTAATCACTAAAAAAAAAAGAAAAGAGAGAATTTTCTGTAAAAGCAAAAAAAAAAAAAAAGAAACTAAAAGAAAGGTAATGGAAATGCCATTGTATCTGCTATGCTTTCGATGAAATGAAGAATTAAGATCTCTTTTGATGTTCTCTTCTCTTCTTCATTGCATATACCTCAGTCAAAAAAAAAAAACTTATTTATCTTGTTTGAAACCTTCTTGCAATTGCTTTTGCTGTGTCCAGACTAAGCACTTCAACAAATAATTTTACCTGTCCTCTCTATGTGTTTATTCTTTGTATGATGGTTATTCCACACTCCATGGTAAAGGAGTTCTTCTACTCCATGGTAAAGGAGTTCTACAACTACAGAGAAGCTGCAATCATGGTGAAGCTACAGAACTGGCAGCATGGTGATACCACTAAGGGTTTGGTTGTCAAGAACGCCGACCCGGTATCACCTTGTTGCCATGGTTTATGGTGATCTTCAGTGGTTCTTACAAATAAAAACCCAAAGCATGCTATGGTTTGATTGTCAAGAACGTCGACCATAGCCTGGTTCAAAAAAATAATGATAAGACTACAACACAAACAGATAGTCATATAAAAAAAATATATATATATATAAAAAAAATGTGCAAATACACATGTCTTGTTTTTCATACAAAAAAAAGGAGAAGGAAGTGAGAAATAAATCTGAAATCGATTTTCAAGAGAAAATACAAACGTAAAATGTTGATTTAATGTGCTTTAAATGAGAATGGGTTTCAAACAAAGTGTAGAAATGCTGTTCAAGAAAAAGAGGTCATGCTTAAGCTCTGCTAGTTTTTGAACAAAAGCATGTCAAGTTTTCCCTGAATAGTCTCCTTAAATAAAAAAAAACTAAGGACTTATCTGCTAAAACAAAAATAGTAATAGTTTTTTTTTAGAGTAGTTATGTATTTACTCATATATAAGATAAGGGTATTTCACATAAAAGGGGTAGAAACAAATTTAAAACTGCTCCTTCAAAAAAATAATACAAACAAAATTCTAATCTGGCATGTTTCAAATCAAAAATAGATACATGGATGTCGTAAAAAAAAAAAAGAGATATATATGTTTAAACTATGTCAAGTTTTAAGTAAAAAGAAACACATCAAAACTTTCTTAAATAATTCCTTTTTTTAAAAAAAAAGGGGAAGAGGAACTGAAGGCTTTTTCAGTCCAGAAATAAAAATGATAACAAGTTTGTGTGTCAAAATAACCATTTACTGGTTCACCTTTGCCTTTTTTTCTCTCTTTCTTTTTTCCAAAAAAATGTATAACAAAAGATGAGGGTTATTTTACAAGAAAATGGAGAAGCATGGCTCGGGTTCTTTGTCAGTCTCAAAATGATGAAATAACAATGAAAACGGGAGGGTCACACATTGAAAAGGAAAGGAATAACAGATAAACATAATATCAAATCAATTTTTTTTTAAAAAAAAAAACAAACAATGATTCTGAAAGTGTGTTTTCAAGGTTAAACAAAAATATGTAATGAAATAATGTTTGAAATTTGAAGAAAGAAGAGACAAACACAGCAAATGATTCAGATTCTCTTTAAGAAATATATGAAAGAAAAGAGAGGGGAGAGCTAAAAGCTTAACTGTTAACCTCAAGAAATGAAAAATCAAATCATGAAACTCAAAGTAATAAAGTAAAGTTGGCATGCTACATTTGCTAGGATCGAGAAATTATTGGCGATAGGCTACTATTTCCTGAGATATTGCAAAAAAAAAAAAACATATTTGAAGATCGGTAAAAGAATTTGGTCTCGAGTTTGTGCACCTAGCACCAGAATCTAATTGATCACCGTAGACACTCGATAAACTAATCAATTACTTAGCACTGGTTAACAACAAAACTAAAAGCACATGACGTATCCCAATTAAACAAAAAAGACAATATGACAAGGTTGTGAAAACCATGAACCAGACCTAACTAATATGCAAAAAAAAAAACAAAAATTGACAAAAGAGAAGGTTTTACTTGTTCAATTGAAGTCACCGACAGCTTTGTGGGATCACCTCAATGGTAGCCGGGCCACCCCCTTTGCGGTAAAATACTGTCCATGGCTTCCAATTTGTCTGCTCACTTCGTCTATAGCTAAGCAAGAAAGGGAAGACAGAAAATACTCTATAACGGTTGAGAGTAGGTCAAATCGGGGGTGTCAATCGAAAGAGGAAGTACTCACGACAACAATCTGGCCTCCATTTATGAAAGCCGTGCGCTCAAAGCCTGAAATCTCGTCGGACTATGGAAAGGTTGACGAGTCAAACTCTCGTCGGAAGGGACGAAGAGAAAAATAGGAAGAAAGAGAAAACTTGACCTGTTTGACCAGCACGAATCCTGACAAGAGCGGACGAACGGATTTCAAGATCAACGGTTATAACTCGAAGGCTCAGTTGGAGTTGGAGCATCTTGGCCGACTCACAGACAGTGGCCCCATGAATCGGGTGCGGATCAAACTCAGACTCGCGCGGTTCACAAGCTTGAGCATGAACCATGCGATTCAATCATCTCAACCCAATGCCCGTTTCTGATCCTTTGTGGCGCGTAGCATGCAGAAATTCCCTGACGACGTAACAGCAAACAACATGTCACAACCAATCACAAAATTTTGCAACGCAGGAAACTTTAAAAATATATTAAAAATAGCTGGATTATCAGGAAAATTCCCATAAAGCATCAAAATGTCAAGAAAAATATGAGGAATATTTTGATGTGTTATGTTATGCTAAAACACCAAAGTAAAAAATATTTTCTAAAATTAATAGGTTTAAGGGATGACCATAAGTAATAATAAACTTATATTTATATGGTTAAATAAAAAAAAAAGAAAAGGAGATAAAGCCAAGGAAAATCATTTTGAACATTTTATGTTCTGGACAGCAGGTACATCTGAGTATTTGTTCTGGACAGCAGGTATATTTGAACATTTTATGTTCTGGACAACATGTACATTTGACATTACATGTCCTAAACAACAAGTGCAGTCAAACATTAAAATCTGTAGACAAATAAAAAAAAGAGCATCACCAAGAAGGTCAAAGACAGAAGTCTAAGAGTGCAAATTTAAATGCCTAAACTCAAAAGCCCAACCAAATACTGAAAATCTAAAACTCAAAAGTCACAATTGAAAAGTCCAACTCAAAGTCCGGAATGCCAAAATTCAAAAAGTTCAAACCAAGTTCAAACTTTAAACCAATGTCTGAAAAATCAAAACCCAAATGTCAAACTCAAAAGCCAAAATCCCAAAAGTGCTAGCTTAAAAGTGGGACTCAAAAGTCCAAAATCCTAAAGCGAAAATTAAAAGTCCAAACCTGAAACTGACACAAAGTCCAAAAATGACACAAAGTCCAAAAAGGACACAAAGTCTATAAATGACACAAAGTCTAAAAGTGACACAAAGTCTAAATGACACAAAGTCAAAATGACACAAAGTCCAAAAATGACACAAAGTCTAAAAAGGACACAAAGTCTATAAATGACACAAAGTCTAAAAGTGACACAAAGTCCAAAAATGACACAAAGTCCAAAAAGGACACAAAGTCTATAAATGACACAAAGTCTAAAAGTGACACAAAGTCTAAATGACACAAAGTCAAAATGACACAAAGTCTAAAAGTGACACAAAGTCTAAATGACACAAAGTCTAAACGACACAAAGTCTAAATGACACAAAATTTAAAAGTGACACAAAGTCAAAATGGCACAAAGCCTAAAAGTGACTCAAGAGACACAAAGTCCAAAGTGACATAAAGTCTTAAAAGTCAAAAGCTCGTCCCTTCAAGACTGCATCGCGTTTCGCCCTGAAGGAGACACCCTCCCGATATTCAGATTGAGATAAAGGAAAAGTCAATTCTGAATTATCACTGAAGTTCCTGTCAAGAGAAGGCATAGCGCATCTGTACTCGCGACTTGAACGAAAATCCCAAAAATCCCTAAATTCCTCAAAACGATTGAGAACTGACCTAGAATACCTTATTTTCTAGCGTTGGACTCAAATCTAACAGCCTGTTTCTACAAGTTCACAGCATGTTTGACCAGAAGCAGACTGAAATCAGATGCCCAAGTGACCAGAAGAAAAGTCAATCAGTGGCCATCACCCAAGTTCCTGTCAAGAGAAGGCATAGCGCATCTGTACTCAAGACTTGAACGAAATCCCAAAGTCTCTAAACCTCCAAACGATTGAGGATCGATCTAGGGTACCAAATTTCCTAGTGTCGAACTCAAAAATCTCTGTGACGGCACTAAGCCTGACACAGCAAAGTAAAAGCAACCTAAATGTCTTAAAATGTGAAAATAAAGAACTAAACCACATCATTCATGTTTGCATGGCTCTGTTAAAATAGCTGCCTTTCTGCATTGTTTTCTTCTACCATGAAACCCCCTATCAAGACACAAGACACTATCCTTTTTATTTAAAATGGACTTCAGCCACCTATGACATCTAAACTTTGGTTATCCCGATCTAGAGGTGCTCTTAGCTCAGTTCGTAACTGAGTCCGGAGGTAATTAACAGTAGGGGCTTGCGCCTACTGGAAAAAAAGGACCTACGACAAACAATCAACTCTCGAGGTACTTAGAATCGCATTAGTGCCCTTCGCTCGTTCGGAATGGGCAGTAACGACGGGTCTCAAGATGCTCGAGGGGTATCTGATCCACATTTTCTTCGCCCCATAGAGGACTATCTGATCTTCCGTGGTTGGACTGAAAAAGTGCGAGACAGATTCTGGCACGCCCGGTGGGACATTTTTCTCCTCTCATCAGGGCATAGTCAAAGTTTAAATGTATAGGTGGAATTAAGTCCATAATATTCAAAGAAAAATACTAATGATTGACTCTGAGTCCTCTCCATTGCAGGAATCATGTTTACCTGGAGTCAAATCGTGAAGGGCGAGCGTCTTCGCCACATGAAGGCAGCAGCAACCGGGACTCTCTATGTGCCCGTCCAAGCTGTCGTGCAAATCTCTCCTGTGATGCTTGCTGGTGAAGCATCAGTGAAAGTCTCTGGAAAGCCTGCCCTTAACACCAAAAAGGGTCGGGCGGCAACCACTCACATCAAGGGGGCGACAACCCCAAAACTCAAAAAGGAAAAGAGGACTAGGATCTCGAGGGCCCAAGCTCTCCACCTGGTCCAGCAACCCGATACTGTCACTGACCTGTCGCTCAGCAACACCTTCGCCCCCCTACATGTGCTAAAAAAGGGAGGTGAGGCGATGCGCCTCAGAGAGGATTGGGAGCTCCCCATGTACGCCCCAGTCTCTGAGACAGAGAAAGTGACCCACCCAAAACACAAGGCAGTGGAGGCCATTCATGCGGCCTTCAAGATTGTCAAGAGGTCCCGCAAGTCCCGCAGGATCGTCACTGCAATCCCTGCCAACCCCAACAAGCCGTCCATCAAGGACAGGCTCAAGTTCCCGGCGCATCAAAGGCTCCGCTTTCCCTATCGTGAGGACAACCGAGAGGGAGACGCGGACTACAGTGCGTCCGAGAAAGGGACTGTGGCCCACCCGCCTTCAGTCTTCGACCGGCTTACCTTTCCGTCACTCCAACCCAACGCCCGCTCAATGAAGGCTAAAGGAAAAGTGAAGAAGGTCTGGAAGCCCAAGCAACCGGAATCCATCCCCGCTCCCGAGCAAAACGCAGGGGGCACCAAGCGATAGGTGCCAAAAGGAAAAGATACCTCTCTGACTAGCCAGGTGGCGAGTCAGATGATAAAAAATAAAACCAAAAAGAAATATGTGATGAGGAAGAGGCGGAATGCTGATTCTGTCTCGGTATATCATGTGTCAATTGACGACGATGAGGATGATGATGAGGAAACGGCGGAAGTCCGTATGGTTGGGACAGGTTCCCAGGAGCCGCCTCACTCTGAAAGCGTCCCCGTGGAAACGCGAGGGCAAAAAGGAAAAGTTTCAGCATCCAAACCTCCCAAACGGGTAGGGCGGCCTAGGAACCGCAGCCCAGTAGTGGAGGAAATTGTCCAACAAACCACTGATAACATCGCAAGCGATGAAGAAAATCCAAACCCGGACCATGGAAGTTCGTCCGAAGATGTTGATGAGGAGATTGAAATCCTCGAAGAAATATCTGATGAGATGGCCCAGCTTCGCAAGGAGCTGGAAGAGAAAACAAAGCAACTTGAGCAACTCCAAGCGGAGAATGCTCGAGTAACCGCGGCGTGCGCGGAAGTTCAGAAACACATAGCCAAAAAGGGGGCACGCCCAAGCTATGCTGTTTCAAACAATGATGTACCAAAATCAACTGAAACCCAAGGAATGGCTCCTAAACCAAAATCCAAAAACAAAAAGAAAACCAAGAAATCCCACTCCAAAATAGTGCGGGAAAAGGACAGCAGCTCCAGTGAAACCTCTGAAGAAGAGTTGCTTGAAAGAAAGGAAGCTAATGTCATTGACCCTGAGGCCATGATGGAAAGGATGCAAAGGGCCATGGATCAAAAACTGCAATCTCTAGGGATTGGGGGCACACAACTGCCCGTCAATTTCACAGGCCGACCTTACCCCGCAAGGTTTGACCAGCTGGATTACCCGAAAGGACATATAGTACCAAAATTTAAGGTGTTTGATGGGGTTGGAAACAAAATCACCCCGAGTCAACATCTGTCACACTTCATAACCTCCTGTGGAAACACCGCTCGAAAGGAGGAATGGCTACTAAGGCAATTTTCACAAAGTCTGTCTGGAGTAGCATTCGACTGGTATGCCTCTCTCGAGGCGGACAGTATCAAAAGCTGGAAAGAAATGGCGAATGCCTTTTGTGCGAGGTTTAGGACGACCCCGCATCGGGTCTCCGTTACCAATCTAGTCAATGCCAGACAAAAACAAGGCGAGTCTGTCTCTGACTACGTGTCAAGGTGGGAAACCATGTACACAGGATGCCAGTCCAACATAAGTGAATCTGAGGCGGTGCGTATGCTCTTGAACAGCATCCATGCGCCGATGAAAGTATGGATGGTGGGACACAATGTCACCACCTTTGAACATTTGGTAGCCATGGTTGCTCGATACGAGGAAGTGGAACCTAAAATGAACCAGTTGTACCATTCCGCTAAGGAAAAAGACAAAGAAAAGGGAAAGAAGCTGGAAATCAAAACGACAAAGGCAGTCAAAGCCGTCACTAACCAGGCTGAAGGCACTGGTAGTACCCAATGGGGAAAGAATGGTGAGACAAAGGACGGAAATCCACAGTCCAAGGCTCAAAGGCCAACACTCAGGGAGCTGAAAAGCAAACCTTACTCATTCAAAAAGGAGAAAACTCTGAAGCTGTTCAAGCAAGCTATGGAAGTTCTCGAGGTTCGGCTGCCCCAATGCAAAAGGCCCGAGGAAGAAGACAAAATAAACCACCCTAACTACTGTATGTATCACAGAGTTTTGGGTCATAACATAGAGGATTGCTATGTCTTTAAGGATTGGCTTGAACAGAAAATACAAGAAGGGGCCATTTCCCTCCATGATGACGCCAGGCAGGAACCGGCTCCTCATGCCATCTCAAGCGGAGCCCCAAGTGCCAGCTCTCGTCGTGTCTCGGTCACTACTGACGGAAAACCACCCACGACATGGAGCGTATATCTAAACAAAAACACCAGAAAGAAGCTGAGAGCCTTGCAGGCCGAACCTCAACTCAAATGGAAAAGCCCTATCATACCAGTGGTCCCAAAAAGACTCAAACCAACAAAAACACAACCGAAACCAATGACCCGTAACGCAAAAACGGGTAATGTGAGATCTAGACAGGCGTTCTGGAGGAAAGCCTCTCCCGAAACCGTCAAAGATCCCTATGTTCAAGAAAAACCAACACAAACAACTCTCGCTGATTTCATCTCCCCCAAGGTCGCTGCTCAAATCAGCGGACAAGTGTGGCGGGAGCTGAAAGGCGAAGGAAAAGAAAAGAAAGAAGAAGAGTTCTGGACGGCCGCATGCCATCATGTCTCAGGTAATGAGGGAGAACGTGAAGAACCCTCTAACCAACAGGAGCCGGCACAGGCAGATACCAGACCTTCCGAAATCTCAACAACAAATGAACAAAACCCTACTGAGTCGTCATCCAGCTCAGTCCCAACCCAACATACCTGGTCAACGGTCACTGTTCAACCTATGACCCAATCAGGAAAGAAAAAGAAAGAGATCCTCGAAATAAAGAAATTGGATAAGGCCCTTGTCCGCAAAGGAAAGAAGCCGGACCGAATGACCCTACCTTTCAAGATCAATGGCCAAGATCGCAAAGTGTTCGTAGACATTCATGATGAGTGTCTAGATTCAGAAGGCATCCCAAGCATAAAGGACCTAGGGTTCAACCTTGTCATACCAAAGAAAAAGGGAGAATCCGGATTTTCGCCAGAAACCATTGCAATACTAGCAGAGCATGTGTCTGAATTGATGAAACAAGCCATTGCTGTGACTAGTTTTGTAAGAAACCAAGTAAACAAAGAGGCTTCCACCTCTACCAATACCCAAAATGCCCAAGACATTCCTGGTTTCACTGATGAGGAATATGAATGGTCTGATTCGGACCCTCCCAGCCAAGATGAAAGTTGCGATTTTGGTAGCAACTTCGACAGTGATGAGGAAAGAGGAGGTGGTGATTCTGGTGGAATCTCCTGCAACGCCATCTCAACACCGGCAATAAATGCACACCCGGAGGATAACTCGGGAGAAAAAGAGGAAAAGCTCACTAAAGAAGAGGAAATAGAAATGATTGCGCAAATAGAGGAGGCTACACAGGCTATTCTCTCTTCCGCGGTCACAAACCAAAACCCACAAGAAGATGATGATGCCTTCTATAAGGCGCTGGAGGGATGCCAACCGACCAGTTACAGGAGGATAAAAATATACATGAAAGCAAGGGAACAATGGAGAGATCTCTCTTACTGGTGCGGTCAAACCAACCTTCATCCCATCCTGGAGGCAGAAATCGCCTTGAACCCAGCCTGGTGGATCCAAGAGCTTATGCATGGCGATGATGTGGACCAATTGCTAGCATCATGGCTGGCAAATAGGTTCTGGACCAAGGAAATACCTCTCAACATCTCTAAACAAAAAACCTATGAACCCGCAGAGCACTGCAGATACTTGAGCGATGCTGGGGAATCAGAAGAAGAAGCCGAAGAAGAAGACGACGATTCGCTACCACATATCTCTTTCAATGCTGTGGCAGAGTATGTGGACTTCTTGATGCAACTGAAAATTCAAGAGCCAGACTTGTTTCAACAGGAATTAAGGGTTGATGAAGAAATAGAAAATATGTCAGACTCGGATACCTATGAACAACAAGTTGAAAATATGGCCATAAAGAAAGCCGCGGTGGATATTGTGGTGCAAAATGGATGGGACAAGAAAGACCCAGACCCAAACCACTCCACAGATTTTGAAATCATGCGTGCGCATTTGGAAAGTACGGAGGACTCACACCTCTGGGAGAACATCGAGGTCACTGAAACCGACCTCGCGGAATATGAAAATAACATGGGTAACCAAGCCCACCTCTACCAGAACAGTCAAACATTCCTGGCTGAGGAGGACCAGGCTAATGAATTCTCCCAGTACCTCAGGAACCTGAGAGTCTCAGACCCAGTCGGCTACCATGGTGTGCTGAACCCTGAAAATCCTCAACAATATCGAGGATATGAAAGGCAAGCCATAACCAAGACTGTAAGAGAAATAGCTGATGAGACGGGGCGCGAGGAAGGAGAAATAAGCCCAGAAGCAACCCCATCAAGAACCGCTCGACGCCGTAGATCCAGGAGGATTCGGCGCTCCAGGCATACACCAGGTCCCGGGGCCGGGGTGACATTCCCTACCCAAACAGAAGCAGTTGAGACCTCCAACCAAGTCGATACTGCTCAGGGTGAGCCATCCCAGCAAACCCCTGAAGAAGAAGAATACAATGAACATGACAGCCTGGTAGAATGGTATGTGTCTGAGCTCAGGGAACTGAGAATCACAGACCCAAGGGCCTTCCGCCGAGCTACCCACCCCAAAGATCCAGACTTAACGGAGGAATTTGAAAGAGAAGCCATAGCAACCGTCCTAAAAGAGGTTAACAAAGGCAAAACTCCCCAGTGCACTGACTCTGAAGATAGCGGAGGTTCTCCGCGATTCTTCTTCTGCGGAAAAACATCTGATGGAAACGCCCAAAATAGCGAATCCGATAGCGATGAAGAAGAGGCAGAAAGGGAGCCTGAGGTGGAATCTGACCATGAAGAACCTCAACCAAGCACCCTCCAAGGAAGTTCAATCCTGATGGCATCTGGGTCTGGTCCGCCAGCCGATATAACCTCAGCTTTTGAAGGGTTGAATATCTCACAAGCAACCAGGATCCTCTCATACATGGAACATCTGAGACGGGAAGACCCTGCATTCCTAAACTTTATAGCTCAGCACGCTGAGATATTACAACAACCAGGAGCCAGTTATGAAAGGCTCAGGAGAACCCATCCACGGGAAACCGCCCGTTTTCGGGCACAAATAGAAAGGCTGTATAAGATCTCAAATGATATTGACAATGATGGTAGTGATGATGACGGCTCCGATGCTGGAAATTGTCGTTACATCAGCGGTTCGGGATCTGATGATTCTGAGTCCGAAAATTATGATCACCGGTCC
Source organism: Rhynchospora pubera (assembly GCA_028095005.1). Classification (NCBI taxonomy): domain Eukaryota; kingdom Viridiplantae; phylum Streptophyta; class Magnoliopsida; order Poales; family Cyperaceae; genus Rhynchospora; species Rhynchospora pubera. The sequence goes on from CM051460.1 coordinate 144,504,018, forward strand.
GCCCGAATTGCAGCTTGGACGGATGATGATGAGCCCTCCTTAAAACCATGTAATAAAAGAAGACAACAAGGAAGAAATGCTCGCATGACTGCCCGGCCTCAACCTGAATGGAATGAAAATGCGCGACATGAGCTGGAACAAGCCATCGCGGAAACCGAGGCCATGACAACCAGTGAACTCATAAGAAACCTAAGGGTAAATAGCGATGATGATACTTGTTGTCCCACCGAGGATGATGAGGAAGAGGTCAAGAGCCGTAAAGCCCTTAGAGTATACCAAAGAAGAAAGAAGCCAGCAAATGAGAAGGAAATAATAACCTATCAAAGGAGAAATAAAGGAACCAAGAAAGGAAAGAACAAGTTGCTCAAAGGCGAATCCTCTCGCGATGACGCCACCTGTCACCGAGTTGGCCATCGTGACTCTGACAGAGGCGAGCCCTCTGAGGCGCCACAGCCACAGACCGAAACCCCAGAAGAACATCAAACTAACCCAGAGGAGATGGCCTATGATTATGAGATCGTGCTAGATCCTGCTGAACAAATGAACCCTGCCGATCTACAAGGACGGCAACCAAGAATGGTAAACCTGGATATCCATATTCCTGACATCCCGGGACAACCTAACCTTACTCTTGAGGAGTTGGGGGAAATAGTGCGGCAAATGGTCAACCAGATCTGGGAGGCCACGTCTACTGAGCAGGGATGTGAAGAAAATGAACTCGCTGAACCAGAGACAGAGGAAAATACCGGCACCGAACAGGGGGCAGCCGCTACCTCTACTGATGATCAGGCTGAAAATACCACCCCTTCAAACCAAAGCCAAGGAGAAAACCAAAGCCAAAGCTCTGAATCATGTCAAATGATAACCATTGATGATGACTCGGACTCGGGAGAGCCTGAACAAGAGGAGCTCCCTGAAGAAGAGTACCAATCCCTCGCTGACCCTGTTGGGTGGATGAATCACCTGGTCAACCGAGTGGAAGAACCCAGCAAAAGAGTCGGATGGCAAGGGAGTGATGACGAGCTGGAACCAGAACACCCTTACCTGGTCGACCTGCAACCCTTTGTCCTAGACCCTTGGCCAAAAAGGCGACTGCCCACAAACTTTAAGCAAACTAACGAAATACAAGCCTCTCCCTTACCATGGGTAGAAAAGATAAGGCATAACAGGTCACGAATAGAGGTGTGCTCGCTAGAATATGGCCGAGTCAGAAACCTGGTGTCCCCTATCGCCAACCAAAATCTAGAAACAGAAGTAGAAATCACCCAACAGTTCCGGCAAGCGTCAATCGTGGAGGGTATAGAAGGTTATGAGCCATCTCCTCACTATCCCATCCCCAGCACATGGCCCAGACATTATGCAGATGACACAATAAAAGGGTATTATGATCCCGAAGTGTTCATCAACATCCAAAAGGAAACCATCGCCGAGGCGCGAAAATTAAAGAATGCCGCCAAGGGGCAGGGTGCTTCTGAAAGCTGTCGGGCGATCACTATAAGCGAGTCTGACACAGATGACGAAGAGGAAGAATCCCCAACAACACAAGGTGACAGCTCACAAAATGAACCAAAACTCACTCAAAAGAAAATAGTCAAGCCAAAAGAAAGCCCGCTTAAATCACGCGCGGCGGACAGCTCAAGGGAAATAGCTCAAGAAGTCACAACAGATGGCCCCGCCCACCGCACAAGGTCAAAGCAAGCACAGCCAAGCACCGCTTTAGACAGGGGGCAAGCCCAACAACCGTCAAAAGAAGATAGCGCTGCCTTCACTTTGAGGGAAAAGCGTCAACTCCTAATAGATCTGGATTTCTGCACAAATGCTCTGAGAAGAATGACCAGGCAAAACATTGAGATACAAACCTTGGTCGAAACCCTGATAGCCAGGCTAAAGACCGAGCGAAAGGAAAGAATCTCGATAGAGGCGGAACTCAAAGCATTGAAGGACCGCGCCCAGAAACAGGGGGCAGGTCAGAAAAAGGCCATGAAGTCTGGCCATGCTACCTCAGGCAACTCAGGAAACCTCCCAGAAAGAAGGAGGGAGGCCGGCATTGTCATCCAAGAAGGACAAAGACCAAAACCCAAAACTAACCATCCCCCAGGAAAAGGGAAAGGGAAAGCCAATGCGGAAAACCACCGCCATGAACCAAAACACCTCTGGGCCCGTGATAACTCGTTTGGGGGGCCTGAAACAGGCCGGCAAGAAAGAGGTGAGAGCTCGCGCACGCGAGTATGCCCTCCCATGAGACATGAGTCTGGCCATTTGAGACGAAATGCTGAAACCAACTCAACCCAACAAGTGAGAAACAAACAAAGCCATGCAGGGCAATACCACATGAAAATGAAATTGGTTAAGCTCAACAACACTTCGCCTTGCAACAAATTGCCACATAAAATCAAGATAACAGGGAAACTGAAACCAAAACATGGAGGTTCCGATGGGCACTTCCGACACAGGAACCGTACAAACCCATGGGAAATGCCAGAAGCCGAAAATGGGGCACTTCGGGCACAAACCACAAATGGACATACAAAACCACATAAAGCAAAGAAAGGAAATGATGCCGAAAGAAAGGCGTACTGCCGATACCACCAAGTCTGGGGGCACTCCAGGGAGGAATGCCTAATGTGGTCTTGGAATGACAATGACCCGTCAGATGAAGAAACAGAAAATGAAGTGTGTCGCGCTATAACCCGGGGTACAAACTCTCAAACCTCTGACGAGGAAACCGCCTCTGAATATGAACATGATACTGAAGGGGAACTACAGTACAGTAGCTCAGAAGAGGAGCCTGTTGTGCTGGCAATCAACTCCGCTGCAGTCAGACCACTAGGGAGTGATACTGACCAAAGCGAAACGGAGGAAAGAGAAATCAAACCACCACCAAAACCAAACAAGGTGTCCAACCTAATCCGACAGGTCTCTACTAGAATCCGACCAAACATGAAAAACCACTGCAATGTCAGTTTGAGATCGGGCACTAGGATACCTGAAAGACAACCTCCCAGAGAGATAACCAACAGTGGGACAAGGAACAGAAGTGAAACCACAATAGAAAGTGAAACAAGGTCCGATAGCAGGCCTAGAATGTCCGTGGGAGATTACAATGTGGTCGCTCATTTGCGGAAAATTCCCTCACTGCTCAGCGTCTTCGATGCCTTAATGGTATCTCAGGAGCTGCGTGATGCCTTGATCTATGCGCTGCAGAACCCTGCCAGCTTCCAGGCCTATTTCGCCCAAGAAACCCGTGAGGAGGTGGCGCAGATCGATCAAGAGCCATACATTACCTTCACAGATGAGGACCTAATGACAGGCACGGCCGATCACAATCGACCCCTGTACACCACAGGCACCATCTATGGCAGGAAAATCAACAAAGTCCTCATTGATCCTGGATCCTCAATCAGCATCATGCCACTAAAAACGCTGGTACAGTTGTCACTCAGTATCAAAGAAACAAAGAAGGACAAAATCCGGATCCACGGGTTTAACCACCAATACCAAAAGGCTCTTGGTTCCACAGTGATCGACATTACCTTTGGGAACCTGGTCACTCCAGTCAAATTCTTCATTATCGAAGCTGATACCACATACAAGGCACTGTTGGGGAGACCATGGCTCCACGCCAACGGATTGGTTCCCTCTACCCTGCACCAGTGCATTAAATATGTCAAAGACGGAAAACAATATGTGATTAAAGGAGATGATCAGCCATTTGAGGCACACGAAGCCGAATTGGATGATGCTAAATACTACAGACCCAAGCCCGGAAAGGGGGCAGCCACCAAACAAGGAAAGCCCTCTCCTGAAACCATGAAGGAAGCAGTCAAAAATGCTGTGCTCAAAGCAGCCATAAAATCACAAATGCTCTTGGGTAGTGATAGTGAGACGGGATCGTCGGAAGGCACAGCCGAGGACATTAACTTACCCACTCGAATGCGACCAAATTATTCCAGTGAGGGTGAGGAGCAAAATACTCTGTCCATAGAAATCCTACCCCTAGAACACTGTAAAGACCTAACACCTCGGGAAAGTGAAGAAGTCATCCCTTTCAAAACCTTCACTGTCCCTCCCAAAATAGAGGAGCTTGAAACAGGACATGTTGTCCACCCCAGTATACAATTTGTCAAAATGGGAGAAATTGAACATCAAAATGAAGAGTCAAACTCCGAAAACTGGGAACAATGGCTTGTAGAGGAAACCAGGAAGACGGGGATTCCTCCTCAGCTTCAAGACACCACCAACACACGGTTGATTGAACTGTTCCGTAAAGCACAATGCCTAGAGCCCATTCCCGAAAAGCGAGCAAGAATGTTCCGAGACATGTGGAATGGCTACTCTAATGAAGTCATAAAACTTAATGGGAAGGTTGCTAACACAAGGGGCCTAGGGTTCAAAGCTCAAACCAAGGGCTCAGGGTCAAATACCCCTCAAAGACCACGACAGCACTCTTGCCACCGCATAACAATCACTGAAATCAAGGAAGGCAAAACAAACTCGGATGAAGGGGAACCTCCAGAAACAGAACAATTCATTTTGGCAGCCAAAAATGCACCAAAAGAGTTAGAAGAGGGTGGTCAAAACACTATCGACAAATTGAAAGAAATCAACCTAGGGACAAAGGAAAACCCGAAGCCTACATTCATTAGCACCTCCCTTCCCCAGGAGATGCAGGATGAACTGACCAAACTGCTAAGAGAATACCAAGATTGCTTCGCATGGAGCTACAGTGAAATGCCCGGGCTAGATCCAGCAGTAGCAGTCCACAAACTCAAAATTGACAAAGAGCTCAAGCCAGTCAAACAAGGACCCCGGAGAATGAGGGTTGAGTTAGAAGAAAAGGTGACAGCCGAAGTCAAAAAGCTTATCAGTGCTGGATTCATAAGGGAAGAAGAAACGCCCGACTGGGTGGCTAACATTGTCCCAGTGAAGAAAAAGAACGGACAAATCAGAGTCTGTGTCGATTTCAGGGATTTAAACAAGGCCTGCCCCAAGGATGATTTCCCACTACCAGTGACGGAAATCATAATAGACCACACCTCGTCCCACGGGGTATATTCCTTTGTAGACGGATACTCAGGATACAACCAAATCAAAATGGATGAGAGTGACCAAAAGCACACTGCCTTCCGTACCCCAATTGGTATCTACTGCTATAAAGTCATGCCTTTCGGCCTCAAAAATGCAGGAGCCACATACCAAAGAGCCATGACCAAAATCTTTGACGACCTCATACACAAGGTGGTAGAATGCTATGTAGACGACCTTGTTGTGAAGTCCCATACCCATGAACAACACTTAGAGAACCTGAAGCTGATGTTTGAGCGGTTGAGACAACACACTCTGAAACTCAACCCCCTAAAATGCGCCTTCATGGTGTCATCAGGAAAATTTCTAGGCTTCGTGGTGCGGCACCGAGGCATTGAAATTGATCCTGATAAAATCAAAGCCATCCAAGAACTGTTCCCTCCACGGACACTCAAACAACTCCGGTCTCTCCAAGGGCGCTTGGCGTATATTAGGAGATTCATAGCCAACCTGTCAGGTAAAATCAAGCCTTTTACCAGGCTCACCAAAAAGGATGTCCCCTTTAAATGGGACGAAGAATGCCAGAAATCCTTCGATGACATTAAACAATATCTGCAAAAACCTCCTGTGTTAGCGGCGCCTATCCAGGGAAAACCTCTCATTCTCTATACCACCGCCTTGGACGGATCTCTGGGGGCATTGCTCGCCCAGGAGAATGAAGAAGGAAAGGAAAATGCCCTGTATTACCTCAGCAGAATGCTTGTGGGGGCAGAACATGCATACACACCAATCGAAAAGCATTGCCTAGCCTTGATCTTCGCAGTAAAAAAGCTTAGGCATTACATGTTGGCCCACAAAGTCACGCTAATCTCCAAGACCGACCCATTGAAGTACCTCATGACCCGACCCATGCTTACCGGAAGGCTGGCAAGGTGGGCAGTGGCTCTAATGGAATTTGATATAACATATGCGCCCCAAAAGGCTATCAAAGGACAAGCACTAGCTGATTTCATAGCTGCTCATCCTATATCTGATGATTCCCCGCTAGCGTGCGACTTCCCTGATGAGGAGGCTATGCAGGTAGAGGAAAATGAAACTTGCTGGAAGCTATACTTCGATGGATCATCTTCCATCCAGCCAGCAGTCAAGCCGAACTTACCAAAACGACAAGCCGGTGTAGGGTTGGTGTTTGTCACCCCAGAGAAAGGCATTCTCCGGCACGCTCTGAGCCTAACTGAACCATGCACAAACAATGAAGCTGAATATGAGGCCCTGATAGCTGGACTTGAAATTGCCCTTCAAATGGGTATTGAGAAGTTGGAAGTCTATGGAGATTCTCAGCTCATCCTGAGTCAGATCGAAGGCCTCTTCAAAATAAGAAAACCAGAATTGGTCAAGTACCATGAAAAGGCCCTCGAGTTGATGGCCAAATTCACATATATTACCTTCCAGAAAGTCCCAAGGTCTCTGAATGGCAAAGCCGATGCACTGGCTAGATTGGCTAATGAACTCAGTGACCCGAGTCAGGAAGAAATCCAAGTCCTTGTCCATCGCAGGAGATCCTTGTCCCCTTGTTTCCCACAGGAAAGGAACGAGGAGGAAGAAACCCTGTTTACTGACATCCAAACACTTGAAAGAGAACATGAAAAAGAACGGAAGGAAATCGCACAAGTCATGATAGCCGAGGGTTCGAACCAAGAGGACTGGAGACAGCCCTTCCTCGACTACTTCCAACAAGGAAAATTACCTGTAAACAAGGCCATTAGGGAGCAAATCAGAAAAAGGGCCCTAAGGTTCGTGTATGTGAACAACACACTCTATTGGAGATCCTACGAAGGATCATGGCTTAGATGCATATCGAAAACCGAAGCCCACCAAGTTATGCAAGAAATTCACTCGGGAGTATGCGGAGCCCACCAATCGGGCTCTCGGATGCGAGTGCAAATCAAACTAATGGGCTACTACTGGCCCACCATGATCAATGACTGCGAAAACTTCTCCAGACAATGCCACATGTGCCAAATTCATGGAGATTTCATACACCAACACCCAAACGTGCTACATCCCACGGTGGTATCATGGCCTTTCGAGATGTGGGGAACAGATATCATAGGTCCCATTGACCCACCAGCCTCAAATGGACACCGCTTTATATTGGCCGCTACGGATTACTTTTCCAAATGGGCCGAAGCCAGATCATACCGCAAAATTAAGGCCTCTGATGTGGTCAGGTTCTTTACCACTCAGGTGCTTTATAGGTATGGAAATCCAAGGAAAATAATCTCTGACAACGGGACGGCTTTCAAGAATGTTAAAATTGATGCGTTCGCCGATAAACACAAAATTGAATGGAGATACTCCTCTATCTATAACCCAAGAGCCAATGGACTAGCGGAGGCCTTCAACAAAACACTGATCAAGATCCTTCGCAAAACCATTGGAGATAATCATAGAAACTGGCATGAAAAACTGCATGAAGCGTTGTGGGCATACCGCATCACCCATAAAACAGCAACCCAAGCCACACCTTATTCTTTAGTGTATGGGGCAGAAGCAGTCCTACCAATCGAGGTAGAGCTCCCGTCATTGAGAGTAGCCATGGCAGCACAAATCCCTCTGACTAAACAAACGCAACTAAGGTTGCAAGAGTTGGATGGAATGGATGAAAAGAGACTGGCAGCTCAACAAAACTTGGAGTTATATCAAGCCAGAATGACACGAGCTTATGAGAAATTATCGAGACCTAGAACATTCAAGAAAGGAGAACTAGTGTTGGTTTTGAGGCGACCGATCCTCGGCCGACACCATGGTCCCAAATTTGCACCAAATTGGGAAGGCCCCTATGTCATAGAACAAGCATATGAAGGCGGAGCTTACCTACTCGCAGACTCAAATGGAAAACATCCTGTCTCCTCCATAAATGGGAGATACCTGAAGAAATATTATGGACAAAACTACCCCGACGTTCCCACAACCCACCAAAGCCAAAGGAAGAGCGGCCAACAAACTGACTGGGCAGACAATTGCGAGGTGGTCAACCACCTCTTCGCTTAAGTAAAAATCTCTCACGTCCCACCGGGTCAAGGCTCGACAGGGTACTCCGTTCTTTTGAACACTATGGAGTATCCCTGAGTCAAAACCCTAAAGTAATAAATTAACCTTTAAATAAAATAAACCCTTCAAAATTTCCTAAAATGACCCTAAGTCGAAATCTTAAATGAAATCCAAGTCCAACAAAAAATACATCTTATTCCAAGATATAAAAGCACATGACCAAAAGAAACTAGACCAAGCTAAAATATAGCTCAAATAAAAGGTTAAAGCCAAATCTCCCTAAATATTCTCAAATCCCTAAATAAAAAGGCAAATTCCAAAGTCCAAAATCTAAAACTTCTAAAAATGTACACAAAATGCTCTGTCCCACCGGGCCAAAGATAAAAGGAGTGTTCTGTCCTTATGTACATTCATAGAACATTTCCTTTACAAATGGCCTACACCCCAAAATACGACCCTAAAAAGTCTTGTGCTTTGTCCTTTAAACAAAGTACTAGGTGCCTGTTCATCTCACCGAACTAAAGGATGAACAAAAGTTCTGTGTCTTGAACTCTAAATTAAGACACAAAAGGTGAAATTTACCATGGGATTAGTCAAAACCACATCCTCAACAGTTACAGATCGAAAAGACAACCTGTCTGCTCCAAATGTAATCCTCGCCGAAACCTACCAAAAAAAATGAATGAAGACCAAACCAAACCTGAAAGCCCCTCTGAAAACGGAGAATACCACGGCTGATGTCCGCCAACTATGTTAAGGAATAGGCCTCATAAATCCTAATACCCAGAGGGGCCCATGGTCGTGTTGGGGCCTTAAACCACCGACTACGGTATGTTCCTAGCTGCCGTATCCAAAGAGCCAGGAGAGAAAAAACCCCATCTCACAACATGCAAGAAGTGATGTGGAATAAGCAAGTCCCTACGGTATGTTCCTAGCTGCCGTGCCCAAAGAGCCAGGAGAAAACCCCCATCTCACCACATCAAAAGAGTGATATGGAACAAACAAGTCCCGACGGTACATCCCTTATCACCGTGCAAAAAAAAAACAACCAACAAAAATGACGCACAAAGTCCCACTGCGTGCTATACCTAGAATGTCTATTCTACATGCCAGAGCAGTAGTATGGAGCAAACAAGTCCCACCGGAATGGTCCTAACTACCGAGGCAGCGATGTAGAATAGACAAACCCCACCGGTATGTTCCTTGCTGCCGTAACCAAAGAGCAGGGAGAATAATAAAAAATATCTGTCCCACTAGCGATGTTCGATGTCGCTACCTATGACAATCTAAACCAAATCACTAATAAACCACAACAGATGTCCATAAACCAAGATCAACATACCAAGAGTCATTAGGTCTCCAAATTGCCCTAATCAAACCATAAAATCAAAATACCAAACCTAAACCATCCAAAATTACCACAACCCAAACAACAACAAAAGAACATACAAAACAAAGCAATGAAACAACAAAACCAAATGATCAAACATCCAAGACTTCTTCATATCGGAGGCACTGGAGGCGCCTAAGTTGCGGCCATCGCCCCTGCAAAGGTCTCCAAGGTGTTATGAATTGACTGAAGCACTGCCTCGACATTCTCCAGTCGCTGGTCTAGCTCCTTAAAACGCTGGTCTATGTGTTCCTGGAGTGGAAAAGATTCTTCAATGGCTGAGCCGTCTGGAGAAGGGGGAGAAGCCTCTCTCACCGGACTATACTGATTCACAGCAGCAAACCTATGAAGGATATGACTGTTCACCGGGTAGTTGGGGTCAGGGACCAGAGTACCATGAACCATCTCCACCCACCCAAAGGAAGTCAGATCTAAGAGCAGGTTGCGCGGGTACAGGATAAGCCGCTCAGTGATCGGATTCCCCCACAGCATTTCAGGCAATGGAATCTGAGCCCGCTCCATTAAGGCCTCGATTAAATTCCCATAAGGCAAATGGCCCTTGGGAAACCTCGTGACATGATGCATGTTTTGGAGGATGAGACTGGGAAGATTAGCTTTCCCGCGTTTAAGGAGCAATAAGCGAAGGTAGAACAAAGTCCCTGGACGAGTTAAATCTGATAGCTCACCCTGAGGAAAGAGGGTGTAGTTGATAATCAAGAAAAATAACCTGAAAGGAACATATAAACTTCATGGTCATGAACCTATCCTTCAGAGACAAACAAAAGAAATAAACAAAGCAAAAAGCACACAAACGGTAAAATTACCGGTGAAGCGCGGGCAAATGCGTAGTAGAAATCAGTTCAGAACCTGCCGCGGACTTGGGTATCTTGAACCACTCGCAGTGGCCCCGGTATGTCCCTTGCTCGCGAGGCCAACTCCCAAAGGCATAAACTGACAAGCCATTTAAAGTATCTGCGGCACCAATCAAGTCAGCCAAATCCTCGACCCCTATGTGAAAGAGCCTGCCAAAAAGATAAGAAGAGGCAGAAGGAGTACCATGGTGGTCAAAGATGACGCGCAGATTGGCATAAAATAATTTGGTGATATCCGGATGGTAAGGAGTGTCAAGCCTCGACAAACCGTGGAGGCTCCAGGCATTAAGCCACCCTGCTATCAAATTCATATAAGGGGTGGTGAAACGCCCTTGAGAATGAAAGAAAAAGCAGGCGGAAACTTCACGCCCCCCTTCACCAATGTTACTTTGATAATATTCAAAAGCCTCGTCGTCTCGGAACAGATAACGGTTGCCTGGGTCATATGACCAGTTAGGCTTGGAAGGTGGCGCGCCTTGGACAGAGGAACTGCCCTCATCTCTGGGACGCTTGGGATTCCTTGGATCTATGACGCCGGCCATGGAAAATGAAGCCCGAGAAAGAAAGTCCAGAAAAAGAAGAAAATGATACGAGATACGTACACATGATGCCTTATATATATAAAGGAAATTAGGGCACCAGAAAGCGTACGTCTTCTCGAATTTACCCATAAATGCGAAAGATCGAGAGGCGTAGCGGTTTGCAAGGAACATGATCACTTTGCGATCCAAGGATTTTAATGAAAAAAAATGATGAGCCCAATGACACCAAAAATATAATATCCATGCCCATAAATCAACTACAATCAAGAGCCCAACAAAGGCCCAAAACATCACATAATCAGGAAGTCCAGCCGCTACAAAGTCGGGAGTGACCAACTAAAACCAAGTCTAAAACTAAAACCATAACAAAAGAAAAGATACAAAGCGCCAACGCGCTGCATAACTCCTACTCAAAGGAAACCCATCATCAACTCAACCTCTCGAGAAGCGTCCGCCACGAGAGAGGCAAAACAAGGAAGGGCTAGCACTACACCTGCGAGAGCTCTCTCGGAATCATCATCAGAATCAACATCCCTCTGATGAGCTGACACCCCAACTATTGGCTCAATCAACACAGTATCTGGCGACAATGGCAGACCCGCCCCACCAGAAGGCGATGACATGGCTAGAGGAGTGGAGTCAATGAGAAGAGCCTCCCACTCGGAGTAATCCAGTAATGCCTCATCAGAAAACTCCGGAACCCTGTCCGACTCAGGGAAAAGAAAATCACGGAGAGTCTGGAAGGCAGGAACGTCTGAGGGGCTCTCTCCTGAGTAAAAAGGAAAGGGTTATGATAAAAGAAAATGAATGAAATGTACGTCACGATGACAAAGAAAAATATGAATATATACCTGGACATAAGGTGGGAGCATGATCCAGAATGTCCAGCTCCATGCCCGTGACATGGCTCGTCAGCTCATCAACACTCATGAAACTCTGAAGGGACAACTGGTGTAAATGGCACAAGTCCCGTAAGCCCAAAGCCCAAAACTCAATGCTGAAGGTCATCAGAGTATAGGGAAACCGACCTAGATGAAGCAAGACAAGAAGAATATAAAATGAAACAGAAGGGAAATTAAGGCAAAAATCTCAGCGAAACAAGGCATACCTAGACCTCGAAGCGCTGGAAAGACGGCCGGTGTCGGAGCAGTCTCACAGGAAAAGACGGTAACGGCAACAATCGCCATAGAATCATCCGGAGCAGGGGAGTCACTCGCCTGGATAAATGGAGCCGGAGAGATCAGCCTGGGGTGCAGAATCTCCTCAAACGGCACGACAACGGTCTCCACCTCGACCTCCTCCATCTCAATGTCCCCTGTAGCAACCACGGACTCAGCCAAGATAGCGCTACCCAATATGCCGGAGCACGCAGTCCCTGGAAAGTAATACCATGACACGTTCATAGCAAATCAAAATTAAATGAAATGAAGTCAGAAGAAAAAGACAGAAATAACATACATGAATGTGGTGCAAGGAAAGGAGGCTCCATGGAAAACCCGTCATCTGAAGAACTTTCCCTTGGCCGCCGTCGAAGCTCATACCGAGTCACTTCTTCCTCCACCAAAGAATCCTCACGTTGCCTCTTCAGCAGCCTAGCTGCTTCCTCAGCCAGCTCATCAGGGTATTCAGGAGAAGGACAACTTGAAGGGGCTAACTCCTCGTTTTCTACCGAAGGAGGGAGACTGTGAACACCTGTAGAGCCAAAACTATGACAAGCCTACACTGGTGATAAAATTAAACCAAAAGAGAAAAGAGATGCAATACCTGAGTAAATAGCCCAACGTCTATAAGGCTCCGGTGCAGAAGCCTGGGAGGACTCTCCCTCAACAGGAGAAGTACCCTCCACCTTGAAATGAAAATGACCAAAATCATATCCACCGAGACCTGTCTTGAAGAACAAATCATCATAAGAGAGAAAGAAAGCAACCAAAAATAATTTAAATAAGAAAGGAAAATAACAAACCAGGGAAATGGCCATCTGAAAACGAAGGAGGGTCTACATACTCCAAGGGCTTCAAACCAATCGGCACAAAGCCATCGGCCCCAAAAGAGTTCCTTAGAGGCCTACGCTTACTCTGACTCACTGTTCTACCCCTGGAAGAAGAGCGATGTAGGGAATAGACCCTGTCTTTCAAAACCCTCACATCCACATCATGAGAAGCTTTGACCCATTTTCTGAAATACTGGTCATGATCACCAGTAATCACACCCCTCCGAGTGATGGGAGGCACAATATATCCAGTGCCGGTACCCAAGCGTACCGCAAACGCGCTGTGAATGGCACAGGAAGCCAAGGAAATCTCAGGGGTAATGGGAAGCGTAAACACTGAAGGAATATCCTGATCATAGCCAAACTGCCAAGCACATCGCTGGGGACTGGAAGAACACAACCTAGGCCGCTCTCCTGGAGTACTAGGGGCCGTGTCCACAAGCCTATATTCCTTTCCATTATCCTTAGGCCAATCCTTCACAAATGCCTCAGGACGGTAGTCTGGAATGTGCCTAGAACTCTGAACAAAGTAAAGGTGGGCCGCAATCTGGTCAGGCTCGCTCACAGTGCAACCAGCGATATGGATCAATGCAGGCAATGACCGTCTCATACCCGCAGAAGTCACGGGTGTGTAACACTCCTCCCAGTAAACATAAAACCACCCATGGAGAATATGCAGTGGCATCACAGTAGTGTCTCGGGAAGGATCCCTCGAGGAAGTAAGCTCTCTCATGGATCTATAAAGGTTTACCAAAGCAGGAATTGCTAGTGAGACTCGCATGCCACGAGCTAATGCATTGGCTACCATAAAGATCCCAGGACGGATGCAACCCGCGGGCTCATAAACCATCAAAAAATAGCACAACCACCAAGCAAGAAAAGCAGTCAAAACTGTTTCATCATCCAGCGAATGGGAGCACAATTCTGTAAATGGCCTACGCTCGGAAGGGAAATAAGTTTTGTCTGAACCCAACTGAATCGGCTCTAAGGGATCAGAAAAATGTGAGGCGCCACGTGCAGAAACCTTATCGGTAAAATAGCGAACCCAATCCCTTAAAGGAACATCGTGACTTAAACCACGAAGCTTGCGCGTCATGGCAATCTCATAGTAGATCCTGAACACGGTGCGCAAAGAATCTGGGTGCAGAGGTGACCCGTTGCGATCAGGCCCGTAAAGCTCAATTTCGGGAGGAACCCTCTCCTCATAAACCAATCCCTCTACAGGTATGCCCAGCAATAGAGACATCTGCTGAAGATCAATGGTTGCGTCGCGATCCTCTAAAGGGAAAGTATTATGCACATAGTTCCAATTGGTAGCCATGGCTTTGAGAAGGTTGGAGCTCCAGGAATACTCAAACAATGCCAAGGTCACACCCCCAAAAATCTCCACCTTGTTCAACTTGGTCCCCATATTACACAAAACATAACGGGTCCACTCAATCTGCCCTGGGTTCCACTCTAACTCACCCCGAACCCGGAGTCGACCAGATGACCAGGGAATAACACGACTCTCCATCATTTCCATGCCCAACAAATGAAAATCTGAAGAGAAAGTAGTACGACCAATAGGGCTCAGGAAAATACCTTCAAAACTGCGAGGAGGAGGCCCGCGTCTAGATTGACCAACCGGGAGATGTGAATCATAACACCTGGCCCGACACTCCTTGGTGCGCAGAGGGGGGTCAACAATCAAACAGGGATAGTCATAGATAGCTGGTAAAGGCAAGCGGTTGTGGCGAACTAAGAGCCCGTGAAAATTGTCCCTTCCTCTGAGAATGGCACGCTTCCACAAATGATGAAGGTGCACATGAGCCTTCTGAGGGTCCAGATAATCATCAATGTAAGACTCAAGAGCCTCATTTGAAGGCCCATAAAAACCTGTCCTGACAATGTCAAACCGAGGAACAGTACTGTAAATCTCCTCCACAGAAGTCATAACTACCTGCAAAAAAAAACAGACAACTGAAACATCCCGAAAAACACCTACATATGACCACCAAAATACCTAGAAATTGGGGACACCAGAGTAAACTGTTCGACGTGCTTCTCACAGTCCACTCTGGTGGGGGGCATTTGTTTGCCTCTAGATTTTGCTGCATAAAACCAAAATAAATAAATTCCGCAACCAAAACCCAACCCGCACAACCAACAGCCCAACAAAATAGCCCCGATAAATGGTCATGATACATGAGAGGAAAATACAAAATTTCTTAAAAATGGACGATGAATTAATTATGGGGAATGCCATTATGTGCCTGTGATATCCTTATAATTAATTACAAAAGTCCTAAAAATAGAAAATTTGTAGCAATTAAATCCTTCATATTTTTATGAGGAGCCATGCAAAATTTCATGTCAAATTGACCTATGGAAGGACACCAAACAATTTTTCTAAGAATAAAGCAGCTTAATTATTCTCAAATTTCAGTCAAATTGACAGCTCCATTTTTTTTAAAAAATGGAGATAAACCTCCAACAGAGCCAAAGAAATGGAGGTAATTTCAAGTGGGCCTTTAACCTATACCAAAACCTGTCTTGGGCCGAGACTAAGGCCCGTTCGGGTTATGCTCAAACCCAAACCAATGATCACTGTTATAAAAATCCCATTGATCTAACGGCTGTGATGAATTCTTACAATATTATCTGAAATCAACGGATGGATTGCAGTCTGGGGCAAAACATTGGACGGAATTTCCTGATTGGTTGAAATAGAGTGGGTCCCACAGTTAAAAAAAAAAGAAAAGAAGAGAGATGGAACAGTACTGTCTGACACGGCTTCGTACACCGGCGTGAGGAGGAGTTTCGCCGCCGCTCTACGCCGCTTCAGCCCCAACCAATCCCACCAGTGAAAAGGCGATGATCTCACCAATACAACAGTACCAGACTCGACGGTGAACGATGACTAGATTGAGCAATAACTGAAAGAGAAAGGATCAACGACTGAGACAAACGCATACGAAATTCTGCTAAATTAGCGAGAAATTGCCAAGGAAATATACCTAGGAGGCACTTGTTGGGTCTGTGGAAGGGAAATGATGAGTAATTCCGGGTCAATTAAAGCTGGCTGGAGCAATGAACCTTATGACCATGGCGGTAAATAGTGGAGATATGAAAACAGACGATAAAGGTTGTTATACCACGAGTTAGGAGAAAGAGATGGTTCCTCACTGCTTCGTGTGCCACTCACTCATGTAATGAGAGGAAGAAGGAACATAAGAAAAACACCTATGCTTGAACTAAAGATGGCCAGTACAGCGAGTCATGCAAAATTGAATGAAAGGAGTAATGGAGAAAGAAGATTCCACTCTAGCCTAGGTGCTGAAAAGAAAGTTCTAGGCCTGTGAGGCCAGTGTACCATGGGCTCAGGAAAAGTAATTGGGAGAGAAGGAATTTCCCCAGTCAATTCAAAATTCCCAGCCGTTGATGCTCGAATGATGATTTCTCCTGCTGTTAATAGTACAGTGCATTGAATGGTATGCTAAAGGGGAAAGCAGAGTGCAGCACCAAGGATTTTTCTTTCTCGAGAAAATGCACCACCCACCACTCACTCACACATAGGAGATAAGAGGAATATGATGGATGGATAGATGTAGCCAGGTTAGGTGAGGTATACACCATGGGTATGTAGACAATCAACAAACACCAATTGGCACCTGAAAAGCATTCCAGGCGTGATGTAAGAGGGCAAATCAGGAATTAAAGGAAAAGATAAAAGAATGAAGCTTATGAAGCATGCACATAATGACCTCAAATTCCAACTATACCCTTCCATATCTTATCTGAGATTGCTACATATGGAGCTGTTCCAAAGGAAGCAACAGCTACGCATCAAAGGAGATGCCCCATCCGTGTAAATCTCAGCCATTCATAGCCTACAAACCATTGGATGAGAGACAACACATTACACCCCAAATTGGCGCCAAAATGAACACAACTCCTTCTCCAAGCACACTAACCTGTGAGAAGAGGTGAATCACATACATGCGGCCCCCACATGCCAAGTGTCATGATGTTACTGGTGAGTAAAAAGGAGTAGTGAAAGAAGAAATGAAGAAAGAAATACAAGATTGAGGCGGCAGCTCCATTTCACATCCTGTCCCTTCATCAAAGATCAAAGGCAGGAAGAGATGCCATGTGTCAAGAAGATGAAGCTAAACCCTAGAGGCCTTCCTCTATAAAAGAAGATCATCTCCATGAAAGAAAAAAGAGGAGGAGAGTTTTAGCAATTAGTAGATTTCCTGCGTTTTCTAAAGCCAAAGTTTAATCACTAAAAAAAAAGAAAAGAGAGAATTTTCTGTAAAAGCAAAAAAAAAAAGAAACTAAAAGAAAGGTAATGGAAATGCCATTGTATCTGCTATGCTTTCGATGAAATGAAGAATTAAGATCTCTTTTGATGTTCTCTTCTCTTCTTCATTGCATATGCCTCAGTCAAAAAAAAAAAACTTATTTATCTTGTTTGAAACCTTCTTGCAATTGCTTTTGCTGTGTCCAGACTAAGCACTTCAACAAATAATTTTACCTGTCCTCTCTATGTGTTTATTCTTTGTATGATGGTTATTCCACACTCCATGGTAAAGGAGTTCTTCTACTCCATGGTAAAGGAGTTCTACAACTACAGAGAAGCTGCAATCATGGTGAAGCTACAGAACTGGCAGCATGGTGATACCACTAAGGGTTTGGTTGTCAAGAACGCCGACCCGGTATCACCTTGTTGCCATGGTTTATGGTGATCTTCAGTGGTTCTTACAAATAAAAACCCAAAGCATGCTATGGTTTGACTGTCAAGAACGTCGACCATAGCCTGGTTCAAAAAAATAATGATAAGACTACAACACAAACAGATAGTCATATAAAAAATATATATATATATATATATATATATATAAAAAAAATGTGCAAATACACATGTCTTGTTTTTCATACAAAAAAAAGGAGAAGGAAGTGAGAAATAAATCTGAAATCGATTTTCAAGAGAAAATACAAACGTAAAATGTTGATTTAATGTGCTTTAAATGAGAATGGGTTTCAAACAAAGTGTAGAAATGCTGTTCAAGAAAAAGAGGTCATGCTTAAGCTCTGCTAGTTTTTGAACAAAAGCATGTCAAGTTTTCCCTGAATAGTCTCCTTAAATAAAAAAAAAACTAAGGACTTATCTGCTAAAACAAAAATAGTAATAGTTTTTTTTTTAGAGTAGTTATGTATTTACTCATATATAAGATAAGGGTATTTCACATAAAAGGGGTAGAAACAAATTTAAAACTGCTCCTTCAAAAAAATAATACAAACAAAATTCTAATCTGGCATGTTTCAAATCAAAAATAGATACAGGGATGTCGTAAAAAAAAAAAAGAGATATATATGTTTAAACTATGTCAAGTTTTAAGTAAAAAGAAACACATCAAAACTTTCTTAAATAATTCCTTTTTTTAAAAAAAAGGGGAAGAGGAACTGAAGGCTTTTTCAGTCCAGAAATAAAAATGATAACAAGTTTGTGTGTCAAAATAACCATTTACTGGTTCACCTTTGCCTTTTTTTCTCTCTTTCTTTTTTCCAAAAAAATGTATAACAAAAGATGAGGGTTATTTTACAAGAAAATGGAGAAGCATGGCTCGGGTTCTTTGTCAGTCTCAAAATGATGAAATAACAATGAAAACGGGAGGGTCACACATTGAAAAGGAAAGGAATAACAGATAAACATAATATCAAATCAAATTTTTTTTTAAAAATAAAACAAACAATGATTCTGAAAGTGTGTTTTCAAGGTTAAACAAAAATATGTAATGAAATAATGTTTGAAATTTGAAGAAAGAAGAGACAAACACAGCAAATGATTCAGATTCTCTTTAAGAAATATATGAAAGAAAAGAGAGGGGAGAGCTAAAAGCTTAACTGTTAACCTCAAGAAATGAAAAATCAAATCATGAAACTCAAAGTAATAAAGTAAAGTTGGCATGCTACATTTGCTAGGATCGAGAAATTATTGGCGATAGGCTACTATTTCCTGAGATATTGCAAAAAAAAAAAAACATATTTGAAGATCGGTAAAAGAATTTGGTCTCGAGTTTGTGCACCTAGCACCAGAATCTAATTGATCACCGTAGACACTCGATAAACTAATCAATTACTTAGCACTGGTTAACAACAAAACTAAAAGCACATGACGTATCCCAATTAAACAAAAAAGACAATATGACAAGGTTGTGAAAACCATGAACCAGACCTAACTAATATGCAAAAAAAAAAACAAAAATTGACAAAAGAGAAGGTTTTACTTGTTCAATTGAAGTCACCGACAGCTTTGTGGGATCACCTCAATGGTAGCCGGGCCACCCCCTTTGCGGTAAAATACTGTCCATGGCTTCCAATTTGTCTGCTCACTTCGTCTATAGCTAAGCAAGAAAGGGAAGACAGAAAATACTCTATAACGGTTGAGAGTAGGTCAAATCGGGGGTGTCAATCGAAAGAGGAAGTACTCACGACAACAATCTGGCCTCCATTTATGAAAGCCGTGCGCTCAAAGCCTGAAATCTCGTCGGACTATGGAAAGGTTGACGAGTCAAACTCTCGTCGGAAGGGACGAAGAGAAAAATAGGAAGAAAGAGAAAACTTGACCTGTTTGACCAGCACGAATCCTGACAAGAGCGGACGAACGGATTTCAAGATCAACGGTTATAACTCGAAGGCTCAGTTGGAGTTGGAGCATCTTGGCCGACTCACAGACAGTGGCCCCATGAATCGGGTGCGGATCAAACTCAGACTCGCGCGGTTCACAAGCTTGAGCATGTACCATGCGATTCAATCATCTCAACCCAATGCCCGTTTCTGATCCTTTGTGGCGCGTAGCATGCAGAAATTCCCTGACGACGTAACAGCAAACAACATGTCACAACCAATCACAAAATTTTGCAACGTAGGAAACTTTAAAAATATATTAAAAATAGCTGGATTATCAGGAAAATTCCCATAAAGCATCAAAATGTCAAGAAAAATATGAGGAATATTTTGATGTGTTATGTTATGCTAAAACACCAAAGTAAAAAATATTTTCTAAAATTAATAGGTTTAAGGGATGACCATAAGTAATAATAAACTTATATTTATATGGTTAAATCAAAAAAAAAGAAAAGGAGATAAAGCCAAGGAAAATCATTTTGAACATTTTATGTTCTGGACAGCAGGTACATCTGAGTATTTGTTCTGGACAGCAGGTATATTTGAACATTTTATGTTCTGGACAACATGTACATTTGACATTACATGTCCTAAACAACAAGTGCAGTCAAACATTAAAATCTGTAGACAAATAAAAAAAAGAGCATCACCAAGAAGGTCAAAGACAGAAGTCTAAGAGTGCAAATTTAAATGCCTAAACTCAAAAGCCCAACCAAATACTGAAAATCTAAAACTCAAAAGTCACAATTGAAAAGTCCAACTCAAAGTCCGGAATGCCAAAATTCAAAAAGTTCAAACCAAGTTCAAACTTTAAACCAATGTCTGAAAAATCAAAACCCAAATGTCAAACTCAAAAGCCAAAATCCCAAAAGTGCTAGCTTAAAAGTGGGACTCAAAAGTCCAAAATCCTAAAGCGAAAATTAAAAGTCCAAACCTGAAACTGACACAAAGTCCAAAAATGACACAAAGTCCAAAAAGGACACAAAGTCTATAAATGACACAAAGTCTAAAAGTGACACAAAGTCTAAATGACACAAAGTCAAAATGACACAAAGTCCAAAAATGACACAAAGTCTAAAAAGGACACAAAGTCTATAAATGACACAAAGTCTAAAAGTGACACAAAGTCCAAAAATGACACAAAGTCCAAAAAGGACACAAAGTCTATAAATGACACAAAGTCTAAAAGTGACACAAAGTCTAAATGACACAAAGTCAAAATGACACAAAGTCTAAAAGTGACACAAAGTCTAAATGACACAAAGTCTAAACGACACAAAGTCTAAATGACACAAAATTTAAAAGTGACACAAAGTCAAAATGGCACAAAGCCTAAAAGTGACTCAAGAGACACAAAGTCCAAAGTGACATAAAGTCTTAAAAGTCAAAAGCTCGTCCCTTCAAGACTGCATCGCGTTTCGCCCTGAAGGAGACACCCTCCCGATATTCAGATTGAGATAAAGGAAAAGTCAATTCTGAATTATCACTGAAGTTCCTGTCAAGAGAAGGCATAGCGCATCTGTACTCGCGACTTGAACGAAAATCCCAAAAATCCCTAAATTCCTCAAAACGATTGAGAACTGACCTAGAATACCTTATTTTCTAGCGTTGGACTCAAATCTAACAGCCTGTTTCTACAAGTTCACAGCATGTTTGACCAGAAGCAGACTGAAATCAGATGCCCAAGTGACCAGAAGAAAAGTCAATCAGTGGCCATCACCCAAGTTCCTGTCAAGAGAAGGCATAGCGCATCTGTACTCAAGACTTGAACGAAATCCCAAAGTCTCTAAACCTCCAAACGATTGAGGATCGATCTAGGGTACCAAATTTCCTAGTGTCGAACTCAAAAATCTCTGTGACGGCACTAAGCCTGACACAGCAAAGTAAAAGCAACCTAAATGTCTTAAAATGTGAAAATAAAGAACTAAACCACATCATTCATGTTTGCATGGCTCTGTTAAAATAGCTGCCTTTCTGCATTGTTTTCTTCTACCATGAAACCCCCTATCAAGACACAAGACACTATCCTTTTTATTTAAAATGGACTTCAGCCACCTATGACATCTAAACTTTGGTTATCCCGATCTAGAGGTGCTCTTAGCTCAGTTCGTAACTGAGTCCGGAGGTAATTAACAGTAGGGGCTTGCGCCTACTGGAAAAAAAGGACCTACGACAAACAATCAACTCTCGAGGTACTTAGAACCGCATTAGTGCCCTTCGCTCGTTCGGAATGGGCAGTAACGACGGGTCTCAAGATGCTCGAGGGGTATCTGATCCACATTTTCTTCGCCCCATAGAGGACTATCTGATCTTCCGTGGTTGGACTGAAAAAGTGCGAGACACATCTCTTACATTAGTACTAACTTGGATAACTTAGTTTAAAATGTGGAGCAACTAACGAAAAATATTTTTTCTTATTTGCAGGATGTTCATGCGTCGGATTCAGTGAGATATAACTGGGGTGAGGCCACACTTGCTATGTTATACCGCGGCCTGGACTTGGCAGTCCTGGCAAATGGCGCTCAGAAGGTTCCTGCTCCGTGGCTACTGCTTCAGTTGTGGTCGTACACCCGGTTATTGCTTTGTCGCCCGTCCGTTACGAAAAGTTTCCAAGGTTGGGGGAAGCCGTCAGTTGAGAGATGTCCGCCGTATGGGAGGTATAATATTTTTCTTAAATAAAACAAATTAAATTACATAATTTAAAATTAATTACTTAGTTTAACAATTGAAATCATGATAATTGTAATGATTTGGCAGGCAATGGACGACACAGCTTAGGTCGAAAAAGGTGAAAGGTCCCGTTCGCAGCGGTATTGAGTACGCTCGAGACGTACTAATGAAGATGGAGCATGCACACGTGGTGTGGCGGCCATACGAGGATGAGCTCAGACAGGTGGTCATGCCTCCTTATGCCCGCTACGAGCAGAGGTACTACCGGCTCCGCGTTCCATGCATCCATTTCTGGGTCGTGGCGTGGCACTATGCCGATCGGGTGATGCATCAGTTCATGCTGTTCCAGACTGTTCCGCCTCCTCTTCCTACGGTACGTTATTCTTTTCACCTTCGTGATTTAAATTGAAATATTTATAATACGTGCATTAAATATGACCTAAAAAAATAGGCTTGGAGGAGGATGGAGGCTTTGTTACAGTACCGGCACAACACATTTCGTCAGAGGGATTTGCAGGACCTTTTCTCAGTAGAGGTTGCGATGTGGGCCGACACGACGCAGGTCGAGGTGGCAGAGGCGCGGCCATGGAGTGACGATATTTTGCCCGCGTACGATAGATGGATGCGGATACATGGAGGTGCTCATCTTGTCCCCATTCCGGAAGTAGCACAGTAGATTCCAGCTAGCCGGATGACCTATCTAGAGGATGCGCCCGAGCGGGTGTCTATGGTAAGTTTTTTACTCAATTAAAATGAATTGATTTGTATTTTGGTCACTAACAACAAATAAACAGGTCAAGCACATATTGACGCAAGCTCTGCGAGCATGTGCATGGGCGGTGAAGAAAGGATTCAGACGGGCTGGGAAGGAGATGCTGAAGGGCTGCAGGACGCAGTTGGAGCTCGTTGGGGAGCCGCATCGGTTACCTCACCTTTTAGAGTCGAAGGGTCTAGCTACAGACATAGACTCCATACCTGATTCGCCTGAGGAGGATCACGCGCCAGAGCCTGGATTTGAGGAGCAGCAGTTTATGACGGTAACCTAAAATTTGTAATATTATTATTTTTTATTATTATGTTATTGATAATATTAATATTATTTGTAATATCATTGTATGTAACAGCCATCTGGGTATACTTTACACGACTGGGACACATATTTTGATCAGCCGAGACCCAGCCAGCCTATTGTGCGGAGCAGACGGACAGAGAGTCAGCCATCCACACAGCCGCCCATCCAGCCATCTACACAGGCACCCATATCCACTGGCGAGTTACCGACACCACCAGGCCCACCTCCTGTTCCATATCCAGACCCACCTACCCATTATGAGTACCAGACCCAGTACCCACCATACCACACACAGTATCCGACACAGTATCCACCTGGAGCACCACCATATTCTGAGGGCGAGCCTATCTTGAGCCCGGCTGACGCTTTTTTTCATCCATTGGGGTACATTTGGACGAGCCGTACACACCTCCAGTTCATCCATCTCCTTTCGGTCAGAGCTATGGTCCATTTGGTCAGACATATGGCGGAGCCTCTTCTTCTAGTGCACCGCCTCGTCATTCCACTCCTCAGATGGCTCCTCGTCCACCACCTGCCGGACTTGTTCGCGGACGAGACCCCCGTCAGCCGTCAGGTCCTCCGTATATTTGGTCCCCTAGTGAGGGGAAGTGGATCCCCCGTACTGGACATATTTAGGATTTATTTGTATTTTATTTTTGATTTACTTATGTATGACTTATATATTTATGAGTTCTATATTTATGACTTCTATATTTATTTATATTTTATAATAACTAAAAATTTATTAGGACCAATCACAACGAGTACGAAACACCTAAGTATGATAAACGCTTTGAAAAATATGAAGTTTGGCGCAATCACACCTAAGTACGAAACACGTAACTATAAACCATTGGATTCGAAAAGTTTGGCGCTAGAAAAATATGAAATACGCTCTGAAAAATTCTAACAAAAATACTGAGCTGTTAATTGGCGGACCAATTTTCCTAAACTTAAATTTCAAAATTTTAAGGCGTACCATTTGTTCAAAACAAAAATGACAAAGGACCAAGATAGTCACACTTTTAACTGAAAAAACAGCTCTGGATTCGAAAAGTTTGGCGCTAGAAAAATACGAATGAGTATTTTTGATACTCTCCTATGAGTTGCTCTTTCGAGAAAAAAATTGTCCGTTCTGCTAATGGCCCTGATCCATGAGGTTGAGACGGATGAGTTACGGAATTTCTATACTCAGAAATATCTAAAAATTGCTCTACGGGATGGTATGTTTCTGTCCTTCCTGTAAGGTAATACTGGTGATTGGGGTTCACGTTTGATTGGGGTCCACCATCGATTCCCTCTGACTCAAATAAGTCCACTTCTTCATCACTAAAGTCCTCACCTGTTGCATAGTCTGACTGAAAACCGGGACCTCGGTCGTATAAATCATCGAGTCGACGTGTTTCTTCTTCGTTTTCTTCGTTTACTTGAACGACCTCTTCTTCTTCTTGTGGCCGGCCGTGCCTACTACTACTACTACTACCACCATGTTCTTGCCTACTACTACCACCTTGTTGATGCCTACTACTACCACCATGTTCCCAAGTGCCTTGACCGGTGTAAGACTCGTAGTATGTAACTTCTTCTTTCTGAAGTGTACTATCACGAGGATCTATACTGTTAGGGTCCCAAGGATCCCAATCTAATGTAATGGTTTCATTCTCTTCTTCTTGATTGGTTGCATTTGGTTGTTGGTGTTCTTCTTCCTCATAATTTTGTTGTTCATTATAATTATAATTATAATAACCACCTAATTGTAATAAAAAAAAGTGTTATAATCACATACAAAAATTAAATTAAATTATAATAATAAATAACATAGATATTTTAAATATTATTCATACTACTACAGTACTTTTTTATTTCCTAATAACGATTTTAAATATTACTTATAAATTGCATAGTTAATATTGTAGTAATAGCATAGTTAAATATATTTAATATTTAAACATAGTTAAATTGTAGTAATAACAAACTTATAAATCGCATAGTTAAATAATAACGATATTAAATATTACTTATTAAAAGCCATTTCTAGAAATTGTTCTTATTTATGTTTTTATGCATAGTTAATATTACTAAAATATGATTTTCAATATGATTTTAATTATTATTTATAAATCGCAATTATAAATATAATTTTTTTCGTAGTTAATATTAATATAAATATATATATTTAAGCACATAATTCTATTATTCAAAATTAAATGTCACATAATTACATTCAAAATTAAATTTACCTTGTGCCGGAAGTAAATCGACATGCATTTCTAGACCATCAAGTCGCCTTGCCTCAAAGCACTCGTGTTGAACGTATCGCCATTCATTTTGAGAGTTGACCGGCAAAATAATTTGTTGAAACCTTCCGTCCATAATTACGTTGGAACGCGAAACGATTCTCAAATTGAACTCACCTTGATAAATTCTCAATGAGGACAAAATTATTTGTTTAATAGATTCATAATCAGTTTGTGGAAAAACATCAAAACGAAAATTATTTGCTGGATTAAAGGGAGATTGATTGACAAAAACACTAATTGAATACATTTCTATATGACTAAGAATTAATTAGAAAAGATAGATGATATTAAGATTGTGATAACGACCAACTATTTATAGTGATAAGATCGGAATTTGAGATTCCGATATTAGCAAACAAAATTAAAAGTTCACGTCAATTCCCAATCAAATCAAATAATTTCCTGCTGTTTGGCGAATTTATTGCTTAGATCGGATTCTCAGATTCCGATCTAAGCATGTCAGGAATCCACCGCCCCAATCAAATCAGTTTTTGGTCTTTTTCCCTTTTTACTGTTATTTATTTTATTAAATTAATAATATTTATTATAAATATTTTAATTATATTAATTAATAAATTAAAAATTAAATATATATATTATATTTTTTGTAATTAAAATTGATTTTAATTTTATCATATTCATTAATTAAAATAATTCATTACCTAAAATAAATTTTTCAAATATAATTACTTACATTAAATTAGTTAAATTAAATTAAATTAAATTAAATTATTCCATCTTTTTCAAATATAATTACTTAAATTAAATTAGTTAAATTAAATTAAATTCAATTAGTGAAATTAAATTAAATTAAATTATTCCATATTCAATAGCTACATATTTAAATTAAATTAAATTAAAAAAATTAGATCGGAATCCAGAATTCCGATCTTAGCATTTGTCAGAGGAATCCACGCACAATCAAATCAATACTTTTTCTTTTTCTTTTTACTGTTTACAATTTAAGTAAATTAATAATTATATTTTAATTATATTAGCTCAATCAAATTAAATTAACTAAATGAAATTAAATTAAATTAATTACTTCAAATAACTAAATAAGATTTTATTACATTAAATTAAGTCAAATTATTAAATAATTTTATTTAATTCATTTTTAATGTCATTAAATTCATGCAACTGATAAAGTCTGGAAAAGGACTGCAAAAGGACAGTCGTGCTCTGATAAAAGCTCAAAAGTATACTGATGCCTACCTAAGGACTGCAAAAGGACAGCCGTGCTCTGATAAAAGCTCAAAAATATACTGATGCCTACCTAAGCTATGCAAAATGACAAACGTATTCTGATAAAGTCTGAAAAGATATCACATTATATTTATTAATTTTAAATAATTGCAAGTCTAAAATGATCTATAAAATTATTCTTCCTCAGCAAAAATATGTCACACCCACTCAATCCTTCTTTCTTCAACATTCAATACCATGGAGAAAGGAAATACCTCCAACAGTGAAGTGCAGGAATGGCCATCTACTCGACATGAGTACTTGCCAAATTACAAACATTCTCCTGCCAATCCAAATGAGATCGAAAAAGGAGATTATCATGCGATATGTAATAAATGTTACCGCAAATTCGACTACAATATCCATTCGCAATATGGTGGCGAGTGGCCATTGTACACCCACTATCAGTGGCACATTCATGGTGGCCCAGAAAGAGACCGCAGGGAGAGATTGTGACATTACCTGACTAAACCTGAGTCGAGCAACACTGAACGCTATAAAAAGTACTACACAGAACCTGAACCGATGTCGGAACTCAAACCGTGGAAACCAGATCCTACACCCATGATTGTTTACGAAAGCATTTACGATTTTCGTGGAGACCACACAATGAGCTGTACAAAGTGTGGTCAGGTTTTCAATTTCAAAGATACCATTTTGCGTGACCACTACGATGAACACAAAAAACAAAAAGAGAGGGATGAAATTGTAAAGAGATTTAAAGTGAAAGAACAATGGAAAGGAGAAGAATGGAAGAAAAGGCCGCCGAAGAGAGCCGGAGGTTGCAACAAGAAAAAATTGGAAAAAAATTAAGGAGAGCCTAATAAAGATCAAGAAGAGAGATGAACAATGCAAAATTGCAGTAGCTAGAATGGCCGAGATTGAGCAACAAGAAGCCGAGGCAGCTTTCTGGAACGAAGCCGCTCAATTCGCAGACAACCCGGCTGCGAATAATCAACAAGAAAATGATGAGGCCTTTTGGAACGAAGCAGCTCAACTCGCTGAAAACCACGGTGCCAGTAATGAACAACAACCTGATGCCGCTTTCTGGAACGAGGCCGCTCAATTCGCCGACAACCATGGTGCCAGTAATCAACAAGAAATGAATGCGGAAGAAGATCAACCCTGGTGGGATGAAATTCTGCAACATGTAGATGATCAAGATCTCTAAGTATATTTATTACTTTGTTTTTAAGTACCAAACTAAATTCAGTGTGTTCATTTATATTATGGTCTTTTATGTACATTTTTCCTTTTTTATTATTTTAGTGTGCTAAATTATATTATGATTTTCATGTATTTTTCCCTTTCTTTTATTTTAGTGTGCTAATCTATATTATGGTTACAAAATTCAATTCTTCTTCTAATGGTGAACATATACATAAAACAAAGTGAACATATAAACGATCTAAGTGAACACATACAAACAAATAAGTTCTATAAAAATAAGTTAGTAAGTGTTCACTTAGATCGTCTATATGTTCAGCTTATTTACGGTATATGTTCACTTTGTATTTACCGATGGCTGGGATGGTATATTTGCCGATGATGACACTTATAATTCCTGTATTTTTATATTATGAATTAAATGAAATAAATCTAATATTTAGTTATAAGTTAATATTATAATTATTGCCATAAATAAATTATTACATAAAGTATTATGTACTTATTATGTACAACATTTAACATAATTGAAAATTTTTAATATTAAAAATAAAACCATCCATATAAAATTAATATCAAAACTTTAAACATTAAAATATTATTCATAATATAGAATTATATTATATTAACATTCTTCAAAATATCAAAAATCCGGTTCTAAACAAACGACAAAAATTTTATAATATATTAATTTAATATTAAAATTTTATATATTTAATTAATGTTTATAATAGAAGTAAAATAAAATATATTAATTTAATATTATATCTTCAAAATATATTACTAAAATTTCATAATATATTAATTTAGTATTAAAATTTTATATATTTAATTCATTTTTATAATAGAAGTACAATAAAACCATGAAAAACAACAAAATTTCCTGTTACAGCACTGTTCGGAATCCTGGATTCCGATCTAACGTTTGATCGGAATCCCAGAATCTGATCAAAGGTTAGATCGGAATCCAGGATTCTGATCTAATGTTCGGAATCCAGGATTCCGATCTTACGATACTATTTATATTAAACTGATTATATTGATATTAATTTTAATGGATTATATTATTTTAATATTATTTTTTAAAATTTCGGCTTTTCCTCTTTTTATTTGCAGGCCTTGTCGGAGCGGGCTACAATGGGCCAATCACAGAAACTGTGTTTTGTTTTTTTTTTGTCCGATCAGATCTGATCCATGTGCACGGATCTTGATGTATTTATTTCAAGAGGCAATATTTCCATCTTCCTGGTATAACTGTACAACGATATCTATAAAAATATACATATAATCATATAATTATCCTTCTTGTGTTGTGCTTTGAGGCATGTCTTGTGCTTTCCATGGATAACGAAATGTTTATTGCATGCTAAATTAACATAATTTTATTTTTATGTTAATATTACCACCACCACAATAATTGAAATTTAGACCCACTCGGTTCGGCACGGCATTGAATTTTAAGTCGTCATATCCGCGAATACATCTTCCTATTTTATCGAGATAATTTTTAGGTCGCCTTGGGATTTTTTTCACGTGATAAACCCTTTTGCTTTTGCTTGTAGTAAGCTCGAAATTCTTGTACCATCTTTCGGTAATCTTACATATAATAAAGATACGTTAATGGTCTCAAAGAGTGCGAATAAAAATGTATCTATTTTAATATATATTTTATAGAGTGTGATTTGAAAGATGTCTCGTCAAAGGATGCAATCAAATTGATGGTTTAAAAAGTGTGATTGAAAAGGTGCAGAGCTTAACATGGTGACCATAGGGTATCATCTAAGGAATGTTTCGTCAAATGATGCAATCAAATATATGTCTCCACCAAAGAATATCAACATTTTATCTATAAAAAGCGCTCATTTTCTTTTATAAAAAAAAAATAGTTTGCTCATGGCATCGGCTCATGGCACCCTTTCAAGGTATCTACACATGGCATCCGCTCATGACACCCTATCAGCATCTTCACATGACATCTGCCCATGACACATTTTCATCACATCTGTACATGACACTTTTTCATTCCATCTTCTCAATGCAGCTCTTCACAATCACACTTTATTAAGCTAATTTCGATAATCCCCTACTTATTTATAGACTACATATATTTCCATCAAGTCCTTTCAATGCATATGCTCATGGAATCCTTTTATGGCATCCAGTCATGGGCTCATGGCACCCTTCCATGACATTTGCACATGACATCCACCTATAGCACATTTTCGTCGCATCCGCTCATGGCATCTATTGATCGCATCTTCTCAATGCACCTTTTCACGCATTTATCAAGTTATTTCCAATAATCCCCCACTTAGATTAATAAATAATAATAAACCATATTTTATGTATAGTATTAGTGCAACCAATATTTTACGGACAAAACCAATCAATAGAAATGTTAAACAATGACAGTGTTGGAGAAAATTATCCAATGGAACCAATACAACCGCATCAGATTGAGATTAAAGAAGAAAATCAATCTATACAACTGCCATATAGGGAAACAGAACAAGAAAATTGCATAATGGAGCTGTTGTCCCTAAGGAGGCGGCTTAATTAAGGTTTAGCGGAAGCAATTAAGGTTTTAGACCGGTTTGGTAAGGACTACCCTAACACAATTCAATTGGCACCCAATACAAGTAAGCACACAAGCAATTCAAGTATAGCAAGATAATAAAGAGAGAAAGAGAGAGAGAAATTGAACACTCGGTATGATTACGGAGTTCCAACCTGCTAGGAAATGCTAGCCTTATTCGTACGTCTCCGGGAGTTTCGCTACCACCAAAGGGCGCGCTCCGTTCAATTCCAATAAGAACGGGTCTACAACTTCGAACCGAATCACCTCGTCACAATGACACTCGAGGTGGATCGGCCTAACTCAAATGACACAATGACCTCAAAGGAGAAGAGCTCTCAACCTATTCCAACCTACACCTAACGACAATGTCGAGGCGGTGGTGTTTGAGGCTACTAAATCTCTCAAAATGGTCTAGCTATGAAAAGCTCAACTTGGAGAGTATCCCTGTGCTCAAAGGCTCTATTCTGGTCAAATTATGCAAAGCAAAGCTCTCTATGTAGAGAAAGAACAAGGGGTGGATATAAATAGAGCTCGTCAAAAGCTGCAAAACAACTCAATTTGCTGTTGTGCGTTACACAACGCAATATTGCGTTACACGACCCACAGATAGTCGTTATAATAAAACAAAGAAAACAAGCTATCCGCTGGTAGTGCGTTACACGACCCAATATTGCGTTGTACGACGCACTGGACGACCGTTATAATAAAACAAAACGGATAAACTAGTCGTTTGAGCTGTCAGGCGCGTTATTCGACGCAGACCACCCGTTATGCAACGCAACATTAAATGTCATTAAATGATCAGAATTTTGCTTCAAAAACGAGTGAAAAAGGCCAGAGAAAAAACAAAGGAAGGTTGTACAACGCTTTAGTGCGTTATACAACGTTCTGGCTTGATTTGAGGAAATTGCGTTGTATGATGCAGCTGGTGCGTTACACGACCTTCTGTTGCGTTGTGCAACGCACCGTTTCTGTGAAAGGAGAAAACTGCACAAACTGGTGCGTTGTGTGATCCAATATTGCGTTACACAACTCACTGGTGCATTGTACAACCCAATATTGCGTTACACGACGCACTGGGTCTGAAACTGAGAAAAATACTGAGTTCTTGAGCTTTTCTGCTAACTAGACCATTTCAAGGAAAAAAGGACTAAAGTAAACCTTCTATTAAAGTCTAAACTAGCATGTAAGCTCTCTAAAGACTTGATCTTGATCTTGCACATAGTTTTTATCCAAGTCTTCAAACTTTGCACCTTCTTCCTATAAAACTCAAAGGAGATTGTTAAATGCTTAATGATATTGTTTTGTAATCGACAAACTTAGAGACGTTTAGTACAACAATCTCCCCCTTTTGACGATTTGCAAAATAATATCATTAGTAAAGCGATTAAATTTTGGCATTTCACAAGCTTTACTACAGGAGCATTACATCTTAATCATGAAGATATATTAGATGAAGAATTTGAAGACAAACCGATTATAAAGTAACAAATTTTACTTTCCATTTCTATTACATAATAAAAATGTAATAGTTAATATACATCTATGTATGATTTGAATACCTCCCTTATATTATTATAATAAACAATATCATGTGCAAAATATGTAATGGAACCACTATTTAATTTATTATTATTTTCATTCTTTGATCACATTTCACTTCAATTCAATTAGAATTTACAATTTTGTAATAATTGTTATTTTTTTCCTCATCAAATATCAGTTTATCAAATTGTCTTATATAGTAAATATACTTTTATAATAGAATCCTTTCCACTAAAATTTTTTATTAAAAAAACTTCTCATTTCAAAATCATCTATCTAAAATTTTTTATTAAAAAACTTCTCATTTCAAAATCATCTATCGACTTTAAAAATTAAGGCAGAATTTTTTCATATATTGTTTATAATAAAATCAAATATCGTCGAGCGAAGCTCGACGTATAAATCTAGTTATGATAATCTTTTAGGGGTCAACAGGAGTAAAATAGTATATTTTTCAAAATTGCAAAATTTATTTGTATGATATATTTTGAAATAACACAAAAGTACAGTTTTTTTTTTCTATACATCATTAGTAAGTGTTATTCCATATTTTTTAAGAAACGATGCTGCTCCATATATATATATATATATAGAGAGAGAGAGAGAGATAGGCTAAATTAGACTCCAGCCTATAGGACCCCTGTATGCTGAAGTTTATTAGCCGTCCGATTGATAATCCAAGAGTCCAGATTATGTCGCTGATGGAGGTGCTGCCTTTAAAATTTTTCGCTATCGTCTCCGTTTCCTCTCCGTGAACGAACCAAATTAATCATATTTTTTATTTCACATATCTCACTCGCTCTCCCCTCTTCTCCCCTTCGTTCTCCCGAGAAAAAACATAGCGCTCAAACTCGATAAGTGCAAATGGCCAGTGACGCACCCCTCTCTCTCTCTCACTCTCTCGATTCTCTGAAGAACTGCCCTCTCCTGCACCCTCCTCCGATCTTCTCCACATCTCTCAATGAGACGAAAAATCAAAACCCTAGATTGAGGTGGGTCGACTAGAGGTATGGACATGTACTGGTTTAATACCCAATCGTCTCTCTTGTAGATTCGAAAGCCAAATGACTAGCGTGAAACAAAGATAATGGTTTAATTTATTTGCAATTTGGTTTAATTTGTTTTAAGCAAAGGTCCTGATTTAATTTATTTGATTTCCTCTTAGGAATAGATCCAGTAATTTATTTGGTCACAACTAAACTGGTTACACGATAGTTAGACAATGTATTTGGACACTGTAATGTAATTAGGATGTATATAGTCTCTCTATAAATAGTATAGATTGTAATTACGACGTTACTGGAAATTTATTCAATGAGCCAACCAATAAGATTGTATCTACTTCTCTATTTCTCTCTCTGTCTCTCTGTTACTGGTAAACGTAAATCATATACCAGTAAATAAGAAAAGCAATTTCCTTTCAGTGAGCCAACCAATAAGCTCAGCTTATTAAGTACAGGATGATAATGGCGGTTTATTTGCCTTTATCTAGCTATCTTGAATCATGTTAATTGTTCATTGTCTAGTTTGTCTTTCTGTTGCTGCTTTCAAATAGTATAGAATTATAAAAGTTTTAGTTAATATTGTAAGACTGCATTTCTTCTTGACGTTTTTTTTTAAACTTGGAAATTTTATTGTTTCTATTTCAGGTATACAAGTTGTTACCATTGAAGAACTAAATAAAAAAAAATAAGAAAATCTATCCTGAGATGTTCATCATTATTGACAAATGATTTTGTATGTTGTTATTTTGCGCAAATGTTCTATGATAACAACTCACTTGGTTCATTGGGTGTATGCAGAATTTTCTTTATCATGTTTGTTGTGTAAAAGAATATTGGTCTTGGGAACTTTGATGACCACGTTGGTACTTTGATGGAAACTGAGAACGGTATATTAATGTCATGATATCATTTGGTAATTAACTAATTACAGATTTCTATTTGAGTTGTATACTAACTTTACAAAACAAGTGAATGGCATTAGTGCTTGGCCACGACATGAATACTAAAGCATATGCAACTAGTTCAAATCCTAAACCAAAACAAGTGTATCAAACATCCAAATATTCCAACAATAATCTCACATTATATCCAAATATGTTAGTATATCATTTCAAACACGTTTAATAAAGATGAGAGTAGAAATAATATTAATTAGATCAAACTATTTCAGCTTTACACAATCCACTTGGTACCACCTATCAGAACTTGGGAGATACATTACAATAAATAGCATTATATTGCAAAAACACGTTTCCAAAAAGCAAGATACGTTACAACTCAAAATCAAACATCCATTACTTACAATAAATAGCATTTAACTCAAAATTAACCATCCACCTATTACCAATTCTAAGCTAGGAAATCCCTACCAATTATTAGAAATCTCTAACATTCAAAACCAACCATCCACCTTGTACCTCAACCTGAGTATCTCCTTTTATCAGCCTGTGTAAAGAAGGTCACCATAAAACTAAAATTAATACTACAACCAATTGAACTTTTAGTATGCTATTTATTGTAATGTATCTCCCAAGTTCTGATAGGTGGTACCAAGTGGATTGTGTAAAGCTGAAATAGTTTGATCTAATTAATATTATTTCTACTCTCATCTTTATTAAACGTGTTTGAAATGATATACTAACATATTTGGATATAATGTGAGATTATTGTTGGAATATTTGGATGTTTGATATACTTGTTTTGGTTTAGGATTTGAACTAGTTGCATATGCTTTAGTATTCATGTCGTGGCCAAGCACTAATGCCATTCACTTGTTTTGTAAAGTTAGTATACAACTCAAATAGAAATCTGTAATTAGTTAATTACCAAATGATATCATGACATTAATATACCGTTCTCAGTTTCCATCAAAGTACCAACGTGGTACTGGTCATCAAAGTTCCCAAGACCAATATTCTTTTACACAACAAACATGATAAAGAAAATTCTGCATACACCCAATGAACCAAGTGAGTTGTTATCATAGAACATTTGCGCAAAATAACAACATACAAAATCATTTGTCAATAATGATGAACATCTCAGGATAGATTTTCTTATTTTTTTTTATTTAGTTCTTCAATGGTAACAACTTGTATACCTGAAATAGAAAAAATAAAATTTCCAAGTTTAAAAAAAAAACGTCAAGAAGAAATGCAGTCTTACAATATTAACTAAAACTTTTATAATTCTATACTATTTGAAAGCAGCAACAGAAAGACAAACTAGACAATGAACAATTAACAGGATTCAAGATAGCTAGATAAAGGCAAATAAACCGCCATTATCATCCTGTACTTAATAAGCTGAGCTTATTGGTTGGCTCACTGAAAGGAAATTGCTTTTCTTATTTACTGGTATATGATTTACGTTTACCAGTAACAGAGAGACAGAGAGAGAAATAGAGAAGTAGATACAATCTTATTGGTTGGCTCATTGAATAAATTTCCAGTAACGTCGTAATTACAATCTATACTATTTATAGAGAGACTATATACATCCTAATTACATTACAGTGTCCAAATACATTGTCTAACTATCGTGTAACCAGTTTAGTTGTGACCAAATAAATTACTGGATCTATTCCTAAGAGGAAATCAAATAAATTAAATCAGGACCTTTGCTTAAAACAAATTAAACCAAATTGCAAATAAATTAAACCATTATCTTTGTTTCACGCTAGTCATTTGGCTTTCGAATCTACAAGAGAGACGATTGGGTATTAAACCAGTACATGTCCATACCTCTAGTCGACCCACCTCAATCTAGGGTTTTGATTTTTCGTCTCATTGAGAGATGTGGAGAAGATCGGAGGAGGGTGCAGGAGAGGGCAGTTCTTCAGAGAATCGAGAGAGTGAGAGAGAGAGAGGGGTGCGTCACTGGCCATTTGCACTTATCGAGTTTGAGCGCTATGTTTTTTCTCGGGAGAACGAAGGGGAGAAGAGGGGAGAGCGAGTGAGATATGTGAAATAAAAAATATGATTAATTTGGTTCGTTCACGGAGAGGAAACGGAGACGATAGCGAAAAATTTGAAAGACAACACCTCTATCGGCGACATAATCTGGACTCTTGGATTATGAATCGAATGGCTAATAAACTTCAGCACACAGGGGTCCTATAGACTGGAGTCTAATTTAGCCTATCTCTCTATATATATATAGAGGGGGGTTCCGCTGCCACCGAAATTAGTTGCCCCAAATTGTCACAAATCAGCAGCCTTTGGATTAATTTTGATCAAACGGTTCTGATTAATTATATCAACTTCAATGCTCCAGACTCTTTGTCTTTATTGAATGGATCGAGAAACTCACATAAATTAATAATTTAATACCATCTTCACCAAATCCCAACTCAGTTGGGTCCGACTTGTGAAAAGCTCTGTTTTCTTTTCACTCTAAGATAGCTCTCACACTTCATCTCTTGCTTGCAATAATCCTCAAACCGTTGCTTCGTCGGTTCTCTTGTTTCTCTCCACCAGTCAGACATGACATGTCGCTTCTCTCAAACCCTCGACGCGATCTAGTGCTCTCCGTTCATCTTTCTCGCACATATCCATTTTCAGTGTAAAATTGAGTCACTTTTGTTAGATTTAGTAGGGAAAAAAATTGAATTTGGGATTTGCTCCTTTCAGTTCACGAGTTACATTGTTCTTCTTTTTCTCTCTTGTTAAAATCTGATTTAGCTTATACTGGTTGAGAAATAAGTTTTAAAAGGAGGAGATGTTATTGCTTGGTAATGCTTGAATAGTTGGAATTTGTTCTTAAATTTGCCAGAGCAATTAAATTACTTTACTGCTTGAATAACTTGAGTTCCTCACAGCGCACATAAATATCAATTGAGAAATTATCATTAGATTCTTGAGTTTTATTCAAGCTCAACAGAGGTAATTTCAACATTAAAATTGACAAAGACAATGGACAACACGAGACAAGAGAAAGACAGAGTGCGTGCTAAAGAGAAGAGAGAGAGAGAGAAAGCAAGAGAGTCGTTTCATATGCCTGATGTGTTTGGAAGAGATGATAATACTTTATTAATTTTTTTAAGTTTCGCTAGTCATTAATGCGAAAGGATCTTGCATGTAGCATTTAAATTGACACAATTAATCAGAACCGTTTGATCAAAATTAATCCAAAGGCTGCCGATTTGTGACAATTTGGGGCAACTAATTTGGATGGTAGCGGAACCCTCCTCATATATATATATATTTTGCTGTTTTGTGTTTCTAGATGCACTTTAATTTCGAAAAACAACGACTATTCAGACAATAACCTAATTCCTCACCCGTACAAAACACATAGAAGTCCATTTCGTTGTGCCTACCAATTTGCCGGTCTATCTATATATGTTAGCAATTACTATCTTTCTGTTAAGAAAAAAATATATTATTGTTAAAATTTTTATGCATGTTATCATAAATTAATAATTTTATGACGTTTATATAGGTTTCGTGACAGAATAACAGAATATCTATTTTAAATTAACAGAGATATAATTGTCAGTAACAGATTAATTTATAAATGACAGTTTAGTGGACTCCCAAAATAGATCGTTCATACGATCTATTTTTATTTCCAATCGGCTTCTCAAACAAAACCGGCCCCATATGCCCACGGGCTCATTACCAAAAAAAAAAAAAAAAATGGCCCCAGGTACATGCCCCGTAACACAATTCGGAAATGCAGGTGCATTAATTGCTGATTTATTTATAATTTATAATAAAAGATACGGAGCTGGATAATTTATTGTATAATAAATAACAAAAACTTAGTATTAGTTAGTTGGGTACTTGGGTTTTAATCATAATATTAATAGTCCTACTTATTACATGCATGAATCTTAGCAATGCATGTACAGCTCATCAAAAGCCATAACAGCTATAGGCTTATATAACGCGTTTAATTTGTTTTCTATAATTTTAACCAACATATATATTACTTTCTGGAGTTGGATCCCATGATATCTGAAAAAGAATTCAAATGTTAGAAACAATTTCTTTCGATATTCACGTGTCAATAAAAAAAAAATCAAAACTATTTTCAAAGATTAAATATAATCCATTCAAGCAGATTAGAATTAGATTATTGAATTATAGATATCGACTGACAATACATCATACAAAACAGTCAATAAATATATTACGTTTTATCTTTCTCAAAGAAATTAAAGATATATACGGGTGCGTTTGGATATAAGAAGGAAGAAGAAGAAGGAAGAAGGAAGAGAAAAAATTATAAACAATTCAAACTCTTCACAAAGTTACACACTTTCCAATATTTCTTCCCACTTCTTTCCTTCTTCCCACACTTATCCAAACGGAGCTACATGAATTAACATGTTTCGTATTTTCCTCACTAAATTTTTGCAATAAATCAACTTGAAATATTTTGCTGATCAATTTATACAAATATAATTCAATTTATAGATCCTTGGCCCATGAGATTTGCATATTGCGAAGCAAACCTTCCAAAAACAACTTTGAGAGAAAGTGGAAAGGTGAAAACTACAGACAAAATGCGTAATTTGCAACAGCTGTATTCTGTAAACCTAGTTCCTCTTTCTCCTGCCTAAAACCACACCAATCTGTCATTGTCAAACGAAAAATACAAACATGTTTGGAGAAGAATGTAATTGTAGAATTAAGAAAATGTTATCATGTATGTTAATTTTGATATTTATTTCCATCATCGGGTCCAGTTGGTGATCAACTAATAAATCAAGGCTGCAATTGTATGAAACAAATTATTGCAATTCATTTCTTTTTCCTGTATGTTTCTTTTACAATAAGAAATTACACAAAAATGACAGATAGACCCGCCAGCCGCGATTATATCTCAACTTTTGAGGTTCTAATTGCTAATCCGAACCATTAAATGTGTTCTCCATATTAAAATATAATCGGAGACCAAATTTTATATTTTTCTGAACTTTTTTACTATTTTTCGTTGAGATTTTTAAAAATTATTGTTATTGAAGGTTCAGAATTGTTTAGATTAAGAATTTTGTAAAATAAAAAAATAAAAATTTTTAGAAAAATGTAAAATTTGGTCTCCAACGAGATTTCAATATGGAGAACACATTGAACGGTTCGAATCGATCGTTAGAATCTCGAAAATTGAGATTTCATCATTGCTGACAGTCTCATTCGTCAGCCGCGACTGATTTTAGTTTGCCTCAAAATAATTTCTGAAATTGAGAAGAAGACATCGCACTGTCTTCTATTATCTATTTATCTTTGTTATAGCCTTCATTAACTCTTGAAAGTTGGCGCTAACACAAAACAAGAACGAGCTCCCTCCCGAAAGCGACTCAGAGGCGACTCCATGGCGACTAGAGAATGGAAGCTGGTTCAGAGCCGTCGGCGTAACCCAACCGTCACCACTCAAGCAGGAGAGAAGCCGCCGAGCGTCGCGAGAGCCTTCAAGCTCTACTCGACTCGCCCTTCCTATGCTAGGGTTACGGCAGCCCCGTCGAGACCTCTTCCAGCCACCACAGCTACCGCTTACAAACATCTACCCACTCCTGCCGCCAAACCTCCTCCCACACCAGCTAATGCTTTCACCAAACCTCTTCCCACCTCCGCCCCCACTAACACCAAGTCACAGCCGAGTAGCTCTAAGCCACCTCACTCTGCCCCTCTCTCCCCTAATAGCCCGACTGATTTGACCTTCTCTCCTTCTCCGACTGACAATTACTGGAACGGTAGGTGCTTCCACTGCCTCGAGAAAGGTCACATTGCGAAGACCTGTACCAATCGCAGAAGGTGCGCCCGGTGTGGAGGTCCTGGTCATGGGTATAAGCAGTGTACCTCCGGGGGTCTCCTTCCCACCCCACTGCTGCAAAATCAGACCCAGCCCCACCAAACTGATATACCTCCTGTTGCCGAGCCACGAGAAGAACCCATGTTCGATTATCGGTTGCTTGAGCCATCGTCAGCTGAGGTGGTCATGCCGGAAGACTCAGAAAGGCCAGCGGCTGTCTCGTGCTTCATTTCCAGAGATGAGGCCTTCTTTGCTGAATTAGACCGCCTCAAAAGAGCTATTGTGCTGACGGTTCCCACTGATCCTTCTCTTGAGCTCTCTTTTGATGATGTTGCGAGGTTCTTCGCCTCGACGGGATTAGTTCAGACACACCAGCTTGAGGTGGCTGAACTACCTAAGAGGCGCTTCCTTGTCACCCCCCAGTGGAGGTTGACTGTCGCACCCTAGCTGAGGCTTTCCCTGAAAAACTTTGGGATCGTGGTTACTCTGTTCAACTCTGGTCCCCGCATCTTGACACCTCTGTCAACATCCCGGGCTTCTAAATCTGGTTCGACCTGGTTGGCATTCCTCCTGAATTGTGGAAAGAAGAATACGTGATTCAAGCAGTAGGCTATTTCGGGGTCTTTTTGGGGACGGTTAGCAAAGACGGCCATGGAAACCTGAAGAGCTGGAGCGCTATTGCGGCCACACCGGACTTGAGGAAGGTGCCGAGGTCGTTTATAATGGAGGCCGGAGGACTCCAGGCGCCTGTGACTCTGGTTCCCAAAAGGTGGGTTCGCTCACCTCTGTACAAGGTTGAGGACATTGCTTGTCACCCAACTCCGATTGTAAGACCCTCTGACCGACCGGTGACACCGCTGCCTGTGCAAGGTGCAGGTAGAGTTTCTGATGAAGTGACAGGCCCGAGATGGCTACTGGAGAGAGAAACAATTACACTCAATATCAAATCTCTCAGGGAGATTTTCAGAGGTGTATCAGCTTCTTCCCTCCCTCCGCAAGTCGCGGCTATCTTGGGAGGAGATAGAGATGAGATCCGACGGAGTCAAGCGTGGGGGGAACAAAATGTTACTGTTCGCCTCAGCGATGGCTCGACGTTGATCAGGGAGGATGAGCACCGTTCGTCACACGTGGAGGTGGCCGACAGTAGCCAGCCACACACTTTTTCGCCGGTGCCACCACAAAAAATCCTTAATAGGCCAGCACCTTCTGAGCGCGTCCAGACTGACAATCAGAGGACACATGGAGTTAGCAGAGGGGAGAAAAAACAAAACACTGGTTTTGATGCTTCTTTCCAGGTTCTTACTCCCTCTTTTGTCCCTTCTTCTGAGCTGGAGAATGGAGCCCCCTATTCTTTTTGTTTGTTTCCTGAGATTGGCACGGTTTCAGGTTCAAGTTTTGAAAATGGGATGAAAAGCACAAAGGACTCTGGGACAACAGATGTTTTATTGGGTGAAA
Organism: Rhynchospora pubera; assembly: GCA_028095005.1. Classification (NCBI taxonomy): domain Eukaryota; kingdom Viridiplantae; phylum Streptophyta; class Magnoliopsida; order Poales; family Cyperaceae; genus Rhynchospora; species Rhynchospora pubera. Next base: position 144,545,358 of record CM051460.1, read on the forward strand.
ACGGTTCAGGGTGTGTTAATACAGCACCAGCAACACCTACTGATAACGCAGTCCCAATAGAACAACAAGTCTCTCTTTCTAAGGAGATAGTAGTGGCCAATTTAGAGGTCCCCCTTTCTGAGAATCATGTAGACTTTTTGCAACCATCTCCTTTAGACCAACTTGACCAAACTCAAAGTGTTCAGGTCTTGGCAGAACCTAACGTTTCAAATATGGTGCAATTAGAAAATAATGAGGTTTACTTAGATCCAGAGGGCTTTATAAATGTGCCTCTTAATTTGGTAGAGGCCCAAGAGCTGGCTTTATTAATTGGAGCTAACAATTGTGTCTCTTAACCTTTGGAGCAGGCCGGCATTGTAAAAGGCCCCAGTCGGGTATTGGACTCCAGGAAGGGCCGTGCATCAAGAGATGTTGCAAAGACCCGAGTTAAATTGACTGCTACAAAAAACAAGAGGAAAGGGGCCCATAAAAATGAGGATGCTCAAAGGGCCGACAAAGGCATCCCTATCATGACAGCAAAGGCCTCTAAGAAGAATGAGATGGGGGGTGCATCAAGCAGCAACAACAAGGCTTCTGTGTTCACTCGCCTCTCTATTCCTGACGAGGTGACACAAGATCAAGAGAAGTTTAATACAAACTACGATCCAGTTGAGGATGAGATGCTTGACCTTAGCAGCCCTGGCGAGGTCTTTTGATTGGCTCATCTTTCTCTTCTTGTATCTCCTGAATTTTACGTGTTATACTTCTTGTTGTTGTTGATGATGTAGTGAACTTATTATGGATTATACAAGTCATTACTTGAAAGTTTTTAAAATTCTTTGTTGGAATGTTAGAGGTCTTGGGGATTCATCTAAATGTAAAGTAGTGCGAGACACTATTCGCTCCTCTCGTTGTGATGTCTTTTGCCTGCAAGAAACAAAGCTTCACGATCCCTCTCTCTCCCAAATCTCCTCCTTCTCTCCTTCTTACTTTAACAAGAACGTTGCCACTCTGGACTCTGTTGGATCTAGGGGTGGAATTGTCATTGCTTGGAAATATTGTTTTGACCTTTTAAACTCTTTCTCCACTTCCTTCACCTGCACTGTTGTTTTGAAAGATTCTAAAAATGACTTCATCTTTGCTGTTACTTTAGTTTACGGACCCATTCAGATTCCTTGAGACATCTTTTCTTGAAAGACCTGAGATACTTGGCTTCCTTGATTACTGATCCTTGGATAGTGGCGGGTGACTTTAACATGGTTCGGTGGATGACGGACAGATCGAGTCTTGCCACAGATTTTAACTGCATGCAACGTTTTAATGATGTCATTTCTGACTTGGCCTTATTCGATGTTCCCCTTTCTAATCGTTCTTTCACACGGTCAAACAAGCACCCCTCACCGATTCTTTCTAAGCTTGACAGATTTCTTCTCTCTTCCCATTGGAGCCTCTCCTACCCTTTAATTACACTCACGGCTTTACCCCTGGTCGCCTCAGACCACGTCCCTCTTCTCTTGCACCTCCGTCAAAATGCTACTCGATCAAATGCCTTGCGACTAGAGAAGTTTTGGCTAAGATATAAAAGTTTTGGGGAGCTAGCTCAGCTAAGTTGGTCCAACTTCCAGCAGGAAATTAACCCACTTAGACGTTTCTACTTGCGATCCCACAATCTCAAGAAAGATCTACGCTCTTGGCACTTAACGCACTTCAGTACCCCACAGTTACACCTAGACAATGCTAAATGTATAATTTCTTTCCTTGACAATTTGGAAGAACACAGAGACCTGACTCAATTGGAACTCAAACTAAGAGTCTTGAGCAGAGAAAGAGCGTTTGAACTTGCGCAGGTTTTAGAAACGAGATGGTTCCAAAGATCGAGGTGCAAGTGGCTGGCTGAGGGAGACCGGAATACGGCTTTCTTCCATGCCTATGCCTCTACAAGATTGCGTAGAAAACATATTTCTCAGTTAGAGGTTAATGGTGCTATTTTCACAAACCACTTAACCATAGTGAAAACTTTCAGAGACTTTTATAGTAATCTCCTCGGAAGGGATAAACCGGTTGAGCAACTCAATCTTTCACTTCTGTACCCGTCTTCACCCCCATCGGATTTGCTTCTACAACTTCAATTACCTTTCAATCGAGAGGAAGTTCGAGTGGCAGCTTTTTCTCTAGCGGACAATAAAGCAAGTGGCCCGGATGGAATTATCAATGAATTCGGTAAACAAAATTGGACTTTAGTCCAAGAGGACCTCCTCGTGATTTTTACTGATTTATTTGAGGATCGCCTGCAGCTCTCAGATTTAAATCAGGCTAATATTGTCCTCGTCCCCAAGAAAGAGTTATCTGGTTCGGTTGACGACTATCGTCCTATTAGTGTCATCAATTATATCCCTAACCTCATTTCCAAGGTACTGGCAAATAGGCTCAACCTTGTGCTTCCTCTTCTTATCTCTTCCGGCCAGACTGGTTTCCTCAAAGGCAGATTCATTGCTGAAAATTTCAACTGCGCTAGGGAGCTTTTACACCATATTGACAGTACTAACTGCAAAGGCCTTTTGCTTAAGATAGACTTTGCGAAAGCTTTTGACTCGGTCTCGTGGTCCTTCTTGTTCCAAGTCTTACAACAGAGAGGCATTCCTGACAAGTATGTTTCTTGGATACGTTTGCTCCTGACCTCGGCCACCTCTTCGATTTTGCTTGACGGTATCCCGGGGGATTCTTTTTCGCACCGTAGAGGGTTAAGGCAGGGAGATCCTATCTCCCCATATTTGTTCATTCTAGCAGCAGACGTGCTAGCCGTAATGCTCACAAATGCAGGAGCCGCCCTTAACTTTTCCCTGACAGATAGATTGCAACACCCGTTCTATCTCTTTCAATATGCTGATGATGCATTACTCTTCTCCTCTGCTGAAGGACAAGCGGTCAATATCCTCAAACAAACTTTACAATCTTTCTCAATGATCTCAGGATTACGGATTAATCTTGCAAAAAGCAGTTTTGTTCCTTTGAACCTGGAAGACTCTGTGGCGCAAAGAATAAAGAACTTCCTTCAATGCCAAATCACGAGCCTACCAATTACCTACTAGGGTTTGTCGCTTACTTCCAGGAGGCCGGACAAAGCCTGCTACCAACCGCTCATTGAAAAGTTAGAGCGAAGACTTGTAGCCTGGAAAGGCAAGTTCATCACTAGGGCGGGACGCCTCCAGTTAATCTCCTCAGTCCTTTCCTTAATCCCTATCTACTATCTGTCCTGCTTCACCCTTCCTAAATGGCTGCTTAAAAAGATAGATAGTTTGAGCAGGAAGTTCTTATGGAGCACCCCGACCGGGGGAATACCTCTTAAAAATTAGACTTCGATCTGTCTCCCAAAAGAGTTTGGGGGCTTTGGACTGAGGGATCTCGAATTGCAAAATAAGGTCCTCTTACTCCGCTAGTGGTGGAGGCTTTATACTGCCCCTGACTCATTGTGGTGTCAGAACATTTTCAATCTTTACTCAAGGAGATCTCTTTATGGCCCTCCCATAAATTGGCTTCCTTCTGGCTCTTTTTTCTGGAAAGACTTATTTAAAGTACGATTGCTTTTTCAAATTTCCACTCGATAGGAAATAGAGAATGGTCAGCTACCTTCCTTCTGGTTTGATGCATGGGGAGGGGAGCCTATTCTGTACTTCAATCAGAATGACGCTAAACCCTCAAAGCCTAACATTTCTCTTCATCAAGCACTCCCACAATTGCATACGTTACTTCCCATGCCCCGTAACCTACGAACTTTGCACTTGGCCAATAGAGGTACAAATCTCGCTTTGACCCAAGGACAAGATAGGATCTTCTGGAAATGGTCTCATGATGGAAACTTTTCCTCCAAATCTACTTATAGACAGCTTGTCTCGGCTGGGAAGATGCTAACACCTTTTAAATGGATCTGAAAATTGAAAGTCCCTCCTAGAATCAAGCTCTTTGGGGTCCTACTGGTACAAAGGAAACTTCTGACACAACAAGTACTTCTTACTAGAAACATTCAAGTACACCCAGATTGTGTATTGTGTTCGGCGAATTTGGTGGAGGATGACCTTCATCTCTTCTTTCAATGTCCGTTTTCTAGATCGCTTTGGAGGCATATTCAAAACCTCACTGGCTTACGAGTTCTCCCCGAAAAAAATACAGTACTAGATACTATTCTAGAAGCTCATCAAACTCTTAATGGGACGAATAGAGAGAAGAAATGTTCACTGATGTTTACCGCACTCTAGATGCTTTGGAAGGAACGGAATAGCAGAAGATTCCGAAATAAAGAGATGCAGGTCCAGGTGCTGGCGAGGAGCATTGTACACGAAAGCGATATCTTCCTCAAGAATTGCTAGAACCGAAGATGTCCTTTGTTAGACTGTCTTAGGCTGCTTTTGTCTCTGTTTTTTCTTCTTTTTTTTTCTGTTCTTTATCTACTTAACAGCTACTGTTAAGGTTTCGAAAAAAAAAAAAACTCTTGAAAGTTGGCCACTTGTGCAAGTACAATCAATGGCCGAACAGGTAAGGCTTCAAATTTCACAAATGCATTTCCAGTGAAAAATATTTTACTCCGCCACTGTGATCCTATGAAGATCTTAATCATGATGGAATTCACCAGCCATTCTTGCACAACGTAATTACATAAACGTCTTCCATAAAACTTTTTTGCTTTTTACATGCACTGTTTTGCAGATATTTAGAATTAAATACTGAAGGAGAAATATAATTTCCTGGCATTCACGATTCAATTATGAAGCATTTCAAAATTCAAATCCCACAATATGTATAAACAAGTCAGTGGAGAAGTCTTAATTCACCATACTCAAAACTCCAATAAACTTTTTTTCAGAGAACACTATCATGCATGAGTAAGATGTCTTAACAGCAGTACCCATTTCTATTTTCATCTTCATCCAAAAGGAAAATAAATTTTAATTTTATGCGCACTTGGTAAATTGGTATTGTGCGCAATGGTAGCTCCTGTGACTAACAGTCTAACAAGCACGAAACCAAAATATTTCGAGAGATGGGCTAAAATCAGCTACGACTGACAAATGCAACTGTCAGCTACGATTAAATCTCAATTTTTGAGATTCTAACAGTCGATCCGAATCGTTCAATGTATTCTACATATTGAAATCTCATTGGAGACCAAATTTTATATTTTTCTGAAATTTTTTAGTATTTGTTTGATATTTTACAAAATTCTTAATCTAAACAATTCTGGACCCTTCAATAACTATGATTTTTAAAAATCTCAAAAAAATAGCAAATAAAATCAGAAAAATATAAAAATTTGTCTCCAATGAGATTTCAATATGGAGAACACATTGAACGGTTCAGATCGACTGTTAGAATCTCGAAAATTGAGATTTAATCGTAGCTGACAGTTGCATCCGTCAGTCGCGGCTGATTTTAGCCCATCTCAAATATTTCAGCTATCTTTTTTTCTTTTTGGTTGTTTTCTATACACTTCTTTTTTTGACGAAATAAATTAGTCGGATAAGACGCCTAACTAAAATACATTAGAACTCACCTATATATCCATTTTAACATGTAGCAAAGCTAAAAAAATCATCCACTCTTGCAAGCTGGCTTTATAGGTCATCTTAGTATCTACCAAACATATCTTAATGTTTAACACCTTTAACCATCTTTCTAATCTTCTTTTCGGAAAATATCAGAACAAAATGATTAAATTGGAGAAAAGTTAATTACCATTCATGCTGTGAATCTTAAAGAAGAAAACCAAATAATTAAATTGGTTGCAAATGTAGTATTGCATAAGAAAGCACCTAACCTAACTGTAATCAAATTAATGTCTATTGCAATTAATGTCTCATATCCATTTATTACTTAGAGAGCTTTGCAGATTTGCTTCAATCATGTAAAGTAGTCGCTTAAGCTATATTAATTGTACTTGTACCTCTTGTTGGACTGCTCCGTGCATCCGTTCAGATATACTAAGTGATTGGACTTCTCCTTTGACATGCCAGATTACAAAGATATAGAGAAATAAGCATTAGATTCGACATTTTTGTTTCTTGCATTCTGTGCGCAAATTTTCTTTTGTTTCTGTGTGGTACGTACACTGGAACTGATATACCATTGCAGCAAACCATCCTAATTCCAACTAATTAATTTTCTATTTGATAACGGAAAATCATTAACATATTTGATATATGTAAAACGTATATATAGGTAAAGTGATGTTCTTTTCTATTCATGAAGGAAAGAAAAAGAGATGCAATACTCGATCATATTTACATGCACCAAAATATAGAACACGATCTAATTAATTCCACAAACTGCTTGTACATCTAGATAGTCTGAAATACAGCTTAGTAAATATAACTATCATTATTTCCTAATTTGCTACAACTAGCAGACTGCTTAACAGAAGAGAATTTATACTTCAACTCGAAGATCTAAATTAACTTGAGTGTTTCAAACAGCCTAAATCCTAGACAGAGACTATCAGTATCATATCTCACCTTTTCTTTTTCCTTGCAATTATTTTTACAACGAAGAAAAACCCACAAATTTGGTTTTACAGATGGGATCTGAAGTTGTCCGGAAGTTCGTTTGAAGTGGTGAAGGCGAGGAAGCAGAGCAACAGGATCAACACAACCGGAAGCAGAAGCAGCACCGGTGGAGGCGGCGGCAAAGGAGGCAATAACAATGGGAGAAGAAGAAGAAGAACTGTGAACAAAGCAAGTGCTAGAACAGCCCCGGGGCCGAAATAAGCCATGCATCGATCGGCTTTCCGATATGCCAGCTGCTGCTATGTAGTTTTTCCTCCTACTTCTTCTCTTCTTCTTCTTTCGTAACTATATATGATTCCATTTAGAGAGCACTTGCAAATTGATGGTCCATGCAACGGCCCCTCTCAACTCTCCAGCTGTAGGCCTGAGCTGGTGGCACAGGAGTTAATTCTTTTTATTTTTTTCCCTCTTACTTTTTGAAAAATACAGGGTTCACTATTATTTATGTACTTATTTACATTTCTCTTTCGTGTCCCCTTGTTTGATGTTTCCGTAGTTTAGTTATTGTTAACTAAGGAGATCACTCATACAGTAATCACGTGGCATGCACACGGAGAACTATCTGGTATCCTGCGGCATGACTGTGAGATGCATTGTGTAGTAGTGAAACATGCTTTAAAATTTTTGTTTGAATTTGAGTTGTCTAAATATCATGTAATTTATCGGACTTGAGCGCACAAGGACTATCTCAAATTTCGAATCTTTTAAGCATTACATTATTTAATAGTTATTTTCATTTGACCAATATATCAATCAGCTGCCTCGTTCCAATTAATAGGATCTTATAAAATATGCAGATTTAGTAATAGTGTTTTTATAATGAGTTCTTTAGTCGTAGGTGTGTCATACAATATATTGAAAGATCACTACAGTTTTTTTGTACATTATTAAAAAATTATGTTAAATTCGAATTAATTAATACACATATGATTTTGCACAAAATAATTTACAATGCTATTTTAATGTATTTAGTTTAGTTAATATGGATATTTCTCATAATTATGCTTAATTAATTATTATTCTTAATTAATTTGTCTCTCATAAAGCTAAGAAATTTAATAAATAAATAATGGTTTATGATGTCCTTTTCTCATATTAATAAGGTATTCATTAAGAAGTGTTTCTTGTTGTGTTAGTAACTTTAAAAATGAATGCCGATATATAATTTAAGATCCCAAAGACATTTGTCGGTTGACACAGAAAAGACGACACAGAAGAACTAGCAAAGATGGAATGGGTTGGGTGGCAACTCTTTTCAAGGAATGTAAGGAAGAACTTCGTTTTCTTGATGAAAACTAGAGCAAATTGCACTCGAGGAACCTTTTGCAGGTACGTCCTTAACATTAATAATATTATACTAGAATTCTGGAATCCTACTTTTTTTGCTAGTTCGGTCCCATTTTGTACCAAAAGTGAACATAAATAAATTCTATAATTATGGATGCTAAGTTATTTTCTGAATTGAAGGGCAATTTGATGGAATAATAACTTAATAAGCACCGCATCATATGCGAGGCTAACAACAACAATTTACTTTTAAATTAAAAATTGCAGCTTGTTAGGACGAGAGGGTGAGTTAATTTGTAGTACTATTCTAGTACTTAATTATCAGATATCACAATTGCAATCTTGATTTTCGAGATTGAAAGGACTGATCTGAGTTGATTAATGCGATTTGCACGTCGACATTTATTGGAAATCGGAGTTAGCATTTTTTTAAGGATTTTATCTGTTTACTAATATTTCGGTTAAAGAGAAAACTGTTCCTAGTGCATGGACGCTTTAAAAATTTTAAATAAATAATTTTCTCTTTGGTAAAAAAAATACTGATAACATTATAAAATTTGAACTTCTAAAAATTTTCCATATTGATCGAATTAAATGGTTCGAATATGTCATTTGAATTTCAATTATTGATACTTAGCACGATCATATATTGATGCCGTCATATATAGTACTATATATAGCCTCATTTAGGATGAAAAGTATGAAATGTTCTGAAATAAGCAGCTTAAAATGTTTCTTACTTTCTTTTAAGTCAAAAAATTGATAAAGATATCTCAAATGAAAAAATCGTTATATATAAAATTTATTTATATATAACTGTTCTTTTTGAAGCTTGCTCCTTTGTGCCAATATGTTACGTCTCTTCATATCTATATTTTTATTCCCTACAGATGTGAACCCACAAACTGAAATTTATATAGTAAATTTCGCACTTAATTTTTCATAAGATTTTTACATTTTGCACGCATGTTAGGATGAAATTGATCCGAGAGGAAAAAGAACATCACGTCCTATAAAAAAAATTTATTCTTTGGTGGACAAGGGTTGGTTTTGTCTAGCATCCGAAGAGTTCAAATTTTTAATCCGGATAAAGCAAAAAGGCCACCGGATTGGAATATTCGTCAAATTATTTTACGGAAAACTAGATGTGAGAAGGTATAAGGTGCAATGTATTTGACACATTGAGGTGGTCAAGTGGGCTGTGGCGTTTAGTACGGTTAGTGACCTGGTCGCCAGAGGATCAGGCCGTGCCGTTGTTTTTGTCTTCAATGGTTTTTTGATTAAGCAGCAATAGACTTCAATGTTTCATATTTACATTCAGGATTAATTCGTGCTATTTAAATTTGATTTTTTTTTTTGAAGCAAAAAGGAGGGTGAGGCTCCCATCTTTTTATTTTGAAATTTAAACATTAGCCAGAGGGGCAGAGGCCATTCAACAAGTAAATAAAAAAAAAAAGCGTAAAAAAATATAGGGCCGGTGAAGTTAATTTAATTCGAGCTTTTTATTCAAGGAAATCCTATGAAACCAACTCAGAGAGCACCGTTTCTCTAAAGATACATGCACGTCGATTTAAGTATACAGCCGAGCAATGACATATAGAGAGAAAAAAATAAGACAAAAAAGTCTAAAGAAATATCCAAGTTGTTAGAAATTCAGAGAGAATTAGAAGTGCATAACATTTCTAGCGCTTTTAAAATGCATTTCTTTCGGTACGACGGTCCGGAGTTGATTTAACGGTCCGGTGTTTTTTCGGTGAAAAAACAGCAAGAAAACGGTATATATATGCGAACATCTGTGTCAAACTCATATGTATTTTTGTGTACAGTATTATATTTGTATGGACGATTGGTATACAATATTGTACTTAGAGAGACAATGGTACACAATATTGTACACGATATTGAACATCTCTAAGCATTTTATTCACGATATGTACCAAATGCACTATGTTCTCAATACACGATATGTCTTTTGATATTGTACACGCTTAATCAGCGAAAAAATGCAATTTTTTTTTACGTTTTTTCGGCGAAAAAACGTAGATGACGGATTACGTTATTTTATCGTTTTTTTCTATGACGTTCATGTGGTTGGCTATAAAATACCGTTATTTCGAAAAAAACGGCATTTAAACGGCGTTTTTTGAAAGCTTGAGCGCTACCCATACATATGATTTTACTATAGAAAATTATTATTTAATTCTCATAAGATTATTTTGTTATTAATTTGATTTGATTATTATAATAATGATTTCAGACTGATTTTAGTATCTGATACGATGCATTATTAATTAGATATTAAAATATTCATATTCTACTTATAAATCATATAATCTCATGCATCTTTAAAGAAAAAGAAAATAGCAGAATGGGTTTCTGATCTTAATTTGTGGACAATTATGGTATGCTCATGTTGAATACGTTATACGTTTCACCAACCCTCTTACCCTGTATATTAGACCGTCTTTTAAATATGTTCGGTATATCTTTGTCTCTTTGTTGATGGTGACCTACTTGCTCAGGGCCTCTGGCTGCATCTATATATTTGACTTTGCTTGTTTATAACGTAAGTTATTATTTGTTATTCTTTGCTAACGTGCAAATCGGATTTATATTCAGAACAGGGGTATCTTATTTCAAAATTAAATGTCACAAAAGATTTTCAGTCGGATTTCGAACTTGCGACATCTGTTGAAGAAGTGTTACTCTTTGCCACTAGACTAAGAACTGGTTCTCTATTTTTATAATTATAATGGGTTAATTAGCTCTTACGAATAATAATCAATTAATTATTTCATGTAATTATTTACTTACTTTTTTTTTCCAATTTCGTTCTTCTAACCTTGTAAATTTTATCTTACTTTTTTTATTAATAAAATTGCCGGGCCTTATATATATAACAAGAAGCGTTGTTTATATGTAAGAAAAACTCGAAAAAAAAGTCTGTGAACATTCCTCTAAACTAGTCGTATACTAATGAAATAATGTTGAATGATTTATTATTTAATTTTGGTTTCAAGTATGTATACGATCCATGAATTATATATTGCAGTCGACTGCGTGCAAGCTGGTCGCTGGTCAGTGCAAAGGAAAGTCCAAATTAAGTTTGAAGGAAAAAATATATTTGGAAAAATATATATGAAACACGCCCGAAATTATTTAATATAAAAATTCAGACACCAAAAAATTTAATACAAAGAATTATTTATTATTTTTTTTTAATAAGAAGAAAGTTCCAACGCGTTTATAAACCGCGCCTCCCTCTCTCCTCTCGAACGCGTTTTATAAAAGCGTTACAGGCCCTAAAACGCGTTTATAAAACGCGCTAGAAGTCTGAACTTTCGGAATAGTTAAAACGCAATTAACGCGTTTATAAAACGCGCTAGAAAGGTTTTTACTCGTTTATAAAACGCGCTAGAAGCCTGAACATTCCAACTTCTATCACTTCGATCAAACTTTAGTCATTTCAATCGAACTTTAGTCATTTCTGTCTATAAGTTTGTGAATTTATAAACGCGTTATTTGAAGTTATATAAGACTATACATTCTCGCAGAATTTAAATCGTCAACAACAGATTATCTCTTACAATTTAAAAACCTATCAATCAAATCCAAAAATGTCTACAATTACAATATATGTCAACCAATGTCCAACTTTTGGTGCTTCTTACTTCCACATCGGTTGTAGTATGCATACCACATTTGCTGAAATTCGAAATGAATTATACAGCAGGCTACAGATTTTAGAAACCCAGTACACTTTGAATATCCATGGTCGTTACAATGAAATTGTAAATGGGAGATATGAATCATTATTTCTTCCTGTAAATTCTGAAGATCAATGGCGCCTTTTTTACCACGAGACATTCGAGACGAGAGGGTTACCGATTATTGAGTTGCATGTTGATTTCATCCCCGTATATGGCACGGGACCAGATCTGAACCTAACACCCCTTGACGAGCCCGGTAGCAGTGAGCCAAACACTTCCTTAAACCTTATGTGTGGCCAGCAATCCACCCCTTACCAATACACTGGCGAACAGTCCGTTCCTACGCAAGACAATAACACATCAGGAGATGAAGTCGAGGTTGCCGATGGTGATGAAGATGAGGGTCCGGCGACTTACTCCGACCTTCCTACCGGAGAAGAATATACCGATGTGGATGACTTCTCCGAGAGAGAAATGCCTTTTTATTCAAACTGCGACCAGCCATACGTTTCAGGAAGGACGGACTTGCACCATCCTGTAAGTGAATTGTGTGATATTTCCATGTTTGAGTATGCTGGTATGCCGGAGCGTAGTTTAGGGCCACAAGGCGAACTTGCTGTTGGTAAACGATTCGGTTCCAAAAAACAATTAATTCTAGCTGTCTGTGATGTTTCATGCAAAACAAATCGAGAAGTTCGAACGGAAACTAGCAATAAACAAAAAATTGTAATGGTTTGCATGCAAAAACCGAATTGTAAGTGGCGATTGTATGGTAGACGTGAGAGTTATAATACAAATTGGAAGATCTCTACCAATCCAAATGAGCATATTTGTTCGAGACCCCCGGGCCAAAAAGGTCACGCAAACCTTACAGCTAGTCTCATTGCCGAACACATTAGGGATGAATTGAAAAAAAATTTGGGAAAAAGTGTCCAGGACATAGGAAGCCTCATAAGGGCTAGATATCCACGTATTGAACCGACTTATAATAAACTATGGCGTGGGAGGGAGCGAGCGTTGGAGCAATTGTTTGGGTCCTGGGAAGGGGCCTACAATAAACTTCCACGCCTCCTGGAGGCAATGAAGGCGACAACCCCAGGAACGAAATACACAATAGTTTCTTGGCCTACAAACGATCCTAATGTTGGCGTCTTCAAGATGGCAGCCTGGGCTTTTGGTCCGTGCATAGAAGCGATGAAAAATGCCAGACCTGTTATCTCAATTGATGCTAGTTTTTTATCGGGCCGATACAAAGGTAGATTGTTCTCAGTGTGTGGTTATGATCCAGAAAATCGATTAATTCCGGTTGCATTCGGATTGGGCGAAAAAGAAGATAAGGATACTTGGGGATGGTTTATGTCTTGGGTTAGATGTGAAGTTTTAGGCCGGAACACTAGATACTGTGTCATATCTGACCGTCATAAGGCAATAAAAGCGGTATTTGCATCCGTAGATTACGGTTGGAAGGCACAAGGTGCGCATGCAGTAGCGATTCATCGGTTCTGCATGCAGCATGTTGCGGAAAACTTATGGAAGGAGGCTGGCGGGTCACAAGATGCTGATTTGAAAAACTTTTTCAAATGTAGACTTGCTAACAAGAAAAACCCTAGACGTTTTAGAGAGAATTGGGGAGTTCTGAAGGAAAATAACCTGAGAGCTTATCAGTACCTAAGAAATTGTGGTAAAATTAATGAAAATGACAACAACGAGCGGCCAAAACTATATAAATGGGCTCAGAGTTTTGACAAGCGGCATCGGTGGGGTATAATGACGAGTAATGGATCGGAGAGTCTGAATAATGTGTTTAGAATAGAGAGAAGATTACCAGTGACAGCACTTATAGAAGGCACGTGGTATAAATGTGCCAACTGGATGAACAAGCGAACACAAGAAGCACTTCAAAGGTTGAGTTTAGGAGAAAGATGGCCGGAAGGAGTAAAGAATAAATTGATCAAGCACGATGGAAAATCACGTAAGTACTTAAAGAAAAAGAATTCAATTCATTCATTCATTTTAATCCATTTTGAACTAACTTCATCTTTTTGTTTCAATCTCAGAGGAGTTTATGAGCACATTCGTGTTAAGATTGGACCTTGGAGAATTTCGCGTGAAAGTTCGCGAGGAGTACCGTGATGGTGTAGGCTACGATTATTCCCATTACACAGTTCAAATTCCACCCGACATGGAGCAAACCGATGTGCAATTGCCCTTCACTCGAACCACATGTGAGTGCCAAAAACCACAATTGACAGGTATCCCTTGCGCACATGTCATTGCTGTTTGCAGGGAGACAAATTACAATGTAGATCAATTTGTGGATGGTCACTATAGCATGCAAAACCAGCACATGATATGGTCAGCAGGTCGGTTTCATTGTTACAAAGATGAGGAAGAGTGGCCAGTTTATACAGGTCCGATAATTGTCCCCGACAAGAGTTTGGTCAATCGAGGAAGGCGCAAAATCATTCGTGCAGAGATGTGGATGGATAGGATGGAAGGAAGGAAAGGTGGAGGTTCCACAAGAAAAACAAAAAAGAAAAATCAAGGTGAAGCTTCAACCAGTCAACCGCGACAAGCAGCACCCCAACCGCCATATCCGATGGACGCATTGCAATCCGGTCGATACACCAGTAGACCACCAACAAGGGCCAACAGTCCAAGAAGGGCCGCGAGTACTGAACTTACGGTTCGGACTCGTCAAACACCCATTCAACCAGGACGAATGTCATTGCATGTTGATCCACGAAGCAACAATAATCGGGAGGACCAAGGATCTGTACAACCACAGAGAAATTCTATAAGCATTGATCCACGGGTAAGAGATGTCGCATCTGGAAATATGAGAAGTGAGTCGGCTAGATTTCCAACAGATCAAGGCAATACATCAAGGGAGAGAGGACGTAAAGGATTGTTTGGGGGGAAATTTGGCAATATACTGTCTTTCGGTAGGAAGAAAAAATGAAATAATTGAAGATTAAGTGTTGTCGTAATTTTATATATTGTAATGGAATGTATTGTAAGAGAATTTTACAACTAACTCGTATAATATAATGTTGAAAGGTTTAGTGTTAGCATTGACAGACATGCATTCTTGTTATCTACAAAAAGCCCTAATCCTAAAAGGCTTTGTACTCTATTTAGTGTTGAGAAGCAGTTAATTAACTCGTACCGCTAAAAGGCTTTATACCCTTTTATAAAACGCGCTAAAAGGCTTTACCCTATTATAAAACGCGTTCAGAGGCTTTACCCTATTTGTAAAACCCTATTATAAAACGCGCTAAAAGGCTTTACCCTATTATAAAACCCTTTTATAAAACGCGCTAAAAGGCTTTACCCTATTTGTAATGAAATTTTTTTCTTAATTTTTATATTAATTAGTTATAAATATTAAAACATAAATAAAACATAAATTCATACAATAACATAAATTCATACAATAATATAAATTTCATAGAAAATAAAATACATAAATTCCATTATTCTAGCACAATTAAACTTTAATTTTTCTCCACTTCCTTAACATCTTTATTCTTCTCCTCCTCCTTATTCTCACTAGAACTCTCATCTATTTTAACCCCCATACTAAAATCAGGGCTCCTGCCACATCCTGGAGGGAAACGACGTACAGCCGAGACGGCCCTTCTCTTCGGAGGACCGTATAATGGGATCCTTTTTGCTCCCACATTAGGTGTTCCCTCTCCCACCTTGGATGTTTCTTCCCCCATCTTATTATTATTTTGATCCTTCTCCATTTCTCAAATTTCTGATTTTACGCGTCTTTTGTTTGTGATTTTTTGATACGAAATAGGAGAACGAATTGAGATATATATAGGCAATTATTTAACCGTTTATAAAACGCGCTAAAATAGGGGTCTACTCAAAAAACGCGCTATAAAACGCTGCTCAAACACAGTATCACGCTGCTCAAAAAGTGGACACCACCTTTGTACGCGTTTATAAAACGCGTTGGAGGCCTCCGAACGCGTTTTATAAACGCGTACGAAGGTGGTGTCCAGGTAAAACAGCAAAACAGACTGACAGCCTGCGAAAGTATTGAATTCCATTAACTTAGCCCTTCGTACGCGTTTATAAAACGCGCTCAAACCTTATTACGCGTTTTATAAACGCGTACGAAGGGTTGAGTCTATAAATAGTCCTGCTTCTCCGCAAATTCACGTCGAAAATTCAGAAATCAAAAACCAAAACTTTAGAGAAGTTACGCAGAGAAAAGAAACAGAGAAAACATAATGTCAACTAAACCACGTCATGTTTGTACCGGTGTGCTTCTACAAGGAGATGGAGGAATAAGTAAACGAGATATTCTTCGGCACGTCTACTTGCACTATCCTTCCGACAAATTTTACGTGAAGGTTTTTCAACGCGACGTTTTTGTAGTGAGAGGGCCGAAATATTGGACGGATGCAGTTAAGAGGGATGGAGGATATAATGTCCGACGTGGAGATGGAATCGTTTGGTTGCGTTTGCAACAGGCATGTCCTCCTGGATTTGAAAATCACCCGTTAAATGGAAATGACATATATCATTTGGACTGATTATTAGGTTTTCTAAAATTAGATGTTTTTATTATTGTGTGTTCTATAATTAGGTTTTCTATAATTATATGTTTTTATTATTGTGTGTTCTATTATTATCTGTTTTCTTTTATGTTTTAGTATATGTATTAATTCGTGTTTTAGTATATGTATTAATTCGTGTAGTATATGTGCTGTAAGTTTTATTATCTAATTTATTTTAGTTTTTATTTTATCCATTTTCATTTTTATTGTGAAATTCGAAATACTAATATTTATTTAAATTATATTAGACATTACAACTCAATGAACATTATAATAAAAAACACAATACAAATTAAAAATTACAATTTATTAAAATTTTGAACCACACAATACACACAAAAAAATTACAAAATACATGATATTAAAATTTTGAACCACATAAAAAAAATTGTAGAAGATCCATTGCTAAGGGTGGGAAGAGAAAACATCACCGCAACTAATAGAGAAAAGTAGGGGGACTGATTGTCATATTGACCCCCTCTTTTTCTGAGACTTGGATGAGGATGACTGCATGTATGCAGATTCTCATCCAAGGATGCCGGCTGCGGTGTTATGGCTCGTAGACCCAACCCAACAAACCGTCCTCTACACGTAATAACAGATTCCACAGGAAAGTTTTTATTTTAAAGTTGGTGGAATATTAATAGCCATAAGGATTGTGTGCGACTCTGTATCAGTGAATAAGTGTGCCGCATACAACCCTTATGGCTATTAGTTTCGCACCAACTAATATTATTTTGCATTCCACCATCTAACTTTTTTCCTCTCATTTTTTTCTTTTTTTTCAGATCTTTTCTCTTTTTTTTTTTGATTTTGGACGACAGAAGGATGGGTATTTATATGGAAATTAGATCTCTCCAACGCGTTTTATAAAAGGGTAAGAACGCTTCTTACGCGTTTTATAAACGCGTAAAATCAGAAAATAACGCGCAAACTCAGAAACTTTCGCCGCAATCACTACAGCGTTTAGCGCGTTTTATAAACGCGTTTTAAGGCCTGTAACGCGTTTATAAAACGCGTTCGAGAGGAGAGAGAGAGGCGCGGTTTATAAACGCGTTGGAACTTTCTTCTTATTAAAAAAAAAATAAATAATTCTTTGTATTAAATTTTTTGGTGTCTGAATTTTTATATTAAATAATTTCGGGAAACACGCGAACAAGTGAAATAGAGTGTAGAATAACTAAAAAAATAATAAAAATACAACCTTTTCCTTTAGACTATTGAGTATCCAGAAATTCTTTTGAAAATGTCTGTATATAACAATTCTATTGCCAAAAATACAATTTTTCTCTTATTTCTACTTCTTTTTTTTATTAATTATCGTATTAAACAACAACAACAAATAAATCAGAAATCAAAGCTGCGGTTCGAACAAAGGAGGAGCTAATAATTTATATCCAAACATGAAAGGTAAAGTTTTCTACCGCGGTTTGTAAATAATCTTTTCAGTTTCCTCATGAAGACATTGAATTCCAACAAGTGAAACGTGGAAAATAAACTTTGACACAGTCAAGGATGGAAAAAAAGATTCCGAAGTCAAGGACCGTATCAATTTAATCGTCACGATACTCCTCTTTATTCCGCAAGGTGATGTATGAAATTTGAATAAATTATTTCGGAAGTTAAGTAGTCGAATTTATTGCATTTATTTGTCCAATATTATATAATTATATAGAGTAAGTAATTGTGCATCATGATACTTTTTCATTAATATTTTTACAAATATAAATCTATTTTATCCAATCTAATCTACATATTGAAATCTTGTATCAAACCAAATTTTAGATTTAAAAAAAAAAAGATTTTATCATTGTTTCGAATTCTTTAAGATTGGCTATTTTTGGAATATTCTTGGTATAATTTGTTCAAAAAATAGTCAATTTTAAAAAATTCGAAAAAAATAGTAAAAAAATATAAATTTTGATTTACTATAAGATTTAAATTAATTAGATTGAATTAGTAAAATTAGATTTATTGTAAAAATACCGAAAAAAATATCATGATGATAGAAGGTCCCATGAGTCATGTGATGCATAGCAAAAAATTATATGTTGTATCGCGACGTTCATATCCATATTGTGATAAACAGATATGTTCGTAATAATTTGCACTAGTATATTCGGAATCCGGAGCCGCATCCCGTGCATGCATTGTACCGAATCTACAAAGCAAAGAACCGAAAGAAAAAAGTGCTTTACGTACTAAACATTGCACTGTTACGATTCTGCAAAGCAAACAAACAAATGGAAAAGTGCTTTACGTTCTCCCCAACTTGCATCGATCGTCAGAGTGCATCACTGATGTATGCCACTCCATCTTTATTTTGAATTTTTGATATGTGTGATCATATATGCATCTATCAAAAATTGAAATTATGTTCAACTGAAAGTGAAAGTGAATAATACTGATTCGATGAGAGCATGCTTGATAACATATATATTACTGATCAATTGAAATGGTTTTACATTAATAAAGTCTAATTATTAATCTGCTGGCTAGGAAGAGCGCTTGCGTAAATATCACGAATATGAAATTAATTAACTAGAGTATTTGTGTGGATATTTAAAGTTGGAAAGCTTGATAATTTTCTAGAATATTGATAGAAAGAACATAATCTTAATTTTATTTGAAACGATTGCATATTTAACGATTAAATGGAGGGTTTAAATGCCAAAACTGTATTAGCATGATACTTTTCTTTGATTTCGACGGCTATAACACAATGCACTCGAATCACAAATTCAACGTAGATATAAAAAATTAAAAATGTATTAAATTTTTGGGGGCGACGAAAGGTTCCCCAAAGTGCGATGAAGAAAGTAATTTGGAAAAAAATCCAACACGCTACAATACAACATGGCGTATCTCAATATCTGTCTATCAAGGTTCAATGCACCTATGAATCCCACTGGGCATTCTTTCATTATTATTGTCACTTGTAGTCAGACCAGATTAACTTGGTAAACGGACACGGAATGGGGTGTTTCGTTTACCGTTCCGTTAACGAAACGAAATTGATTTCGCCACCGTTTATCGTTCCACTTACTAAACGAAATGATTTCGCTAAACGGCATGTACAAAAACACGTTAAAACACATTAAACCGTTCCATTTCATGTTCCGTTTACCGTTTCATTAAGAAAACGAAATAAATATTTCTACCGTTTACCGTTCCGTCTTAGCAAACGGAACGGCATAACGTTTTTTTTGTTTCCGTTGGCAGACCTACTTGTAGTAAGGCACGTTCAGATGCATTATTTTATTACCCATTAATGTATACCCCTAGTGTCCGGTACAACCTGATCACCAAAACCTAGTCTCAAGATAGTAACAACTCTGGTCTAATGTGGGTCACCAAAACCTAGTTTAAGTCCCGTTTGGATGGTCCGGAATTTGTAATTCCGAAAATTTTATATGTCAAATTTATTATAAACAATTTAAATTCTTCACAAAGTTACATACTTTCTAATAAATTTATTACTAAAAATTACAAATTCTCCAAATTCCTACCTCCATCCAAACGGCCTCAAAAAGTAGTAAGACCGGATTAAAAATTTATACAAATGAAAACTACCTATGGATGTGCAATTTGGCATTTCCTTTCTATCCTATATTACGACATGGCTGACGTAAGAAAAAATTTTTCGTTCCGGTTGCATTATTTACTTGAGCTAGGAATACCTTCACACCAAGTGTTATAAGTTTAGCCAAGTTAGACCAAAACAAAATGAAATCACAGTTTCGCCGCATTTTTTTTGGTGTCACCATTGCTACACTTTACTATTTTATTTTAAATTTTAAAATATAATCGTTCAATCCAAATCGTCGATCTTGTTAACGACGGATGCATTGTTATTAAATTTTATAATTTTTGAAGTTTATTTGTTGCTTGATCAAAAGGTAAAAAAATGAACGAATCAAAATAAGTATAAATTATGAAACTTTAGAACAACACATCCATTGTTAAAATAAACAAAATCAACGGTTGGGATCGGACGATTACATATTAAAAAAATTTTAATTTAAAATAAAAAAATAAAGTGTGACATTTGTGGCACCAGAACCTTTCTTTTTTCTAAGATAGAAAAACTTTAAGTCTTACTTAGCAATAAAAGCGTACGAAAGATAATTTTTTATTGATTTTCTCTCTAAATACATGTTCTCTTCATTCAACCAAAAACTAATATTATACTCTCAAATTGCTTTTGCTGTCTTTCTTGGTCTTTAAAGAGTTAGAGTAAAAATGTAAAATAAATTCAGACTTATTTAACTGTTTTCTTTGATCTATTTGAGAGTCAGAAACAAAAGAAATTTTCAGATGTCGGAGAGTCAATTTGCATCTTCGGGGTTACTTTATTATTATTTTTTTAATATTGAATCAGTTTTTCCTTTGTTTGATCTATAGAGCAGTTTGAAGACAGGAGTGATGACAGTGTAGGGAAATGAGGAGGAAGACAAGATGATGTCTGACGAAATACTTCTCAGTTACAGATTTACAATTAATTAACTGATAAGCATAATTCAATTTTGGGAGTTCGGATCTTGTTCACTCGCAGGAAGTTTGTTTAGGTGTTTCTAACATAATATATAATTGTGTATAGTTGGTTAGAATATCAACTATTTTAATAAATTTGACATTAACTGTTTGATTTACAATAAATGGTCTATTTAATTGCTTCGAATGTTGCAATGATTTGGCTATTGTGGGCCGGGGCAGGAAATGGATGTTTAGGCTTATGCAGTTACTTTGGAACGCTAATTAGTAATAAGTAATAACTTTGCCATTTAGGGTGCACGTATAAAAAAGTTAAAGACTTTGTGTCTTTGTTTGATAAATCAAGAAGAGAAATAATGTTGAGAATAATAACGGTGCTGAAAGAATAAGAGATCTCCAGTTGGAAGAATGATGAAAGAGTATATTCTTTTTTTTTAAAATGATAATTGGTTGATTTGGCATTAAAAAAAAAAATAGAAGAATATACTCTCTCCTCTCTTTCGTTACTTTAGTAGTTTTTGAAACAAGTCAATAACACACAATAGTATATATATACCATCCCTCGAGCAACAAATTAATTTGTATTGGACAAAAAAAAATTGTGAAATATTCAAAATTTATAGTGCTATTATCTAGAGTTTTCAAATGATCTTGTAGATATTATAAATTTATACTTTTATGTGATTTTCTTGTGTTCAAACATAGATAATGTTTTTGCTCGAATTCAATATGAATGAGAAAATGGAATTTGTGTAGATTTTGACTAATTAAATAAAAATACATTACTCGTGTTGCTCTCTGTTCATGAACTTCGTCTAATTTTAATGAACCCTTTTGTTATTGTATGCTGCAGTTTTAGGTTGTAATTAAGTTGTAACTGATCTTCATTTATAGGAGAATGCTTCAACGGAAGACGATGCGGTCTAGTAGATTTTTCAAATCATATATCTTTCTTTAACTTTCCTTATAAAATTATTATTGGAAATGAGAAATAAGCCTATAAATATAATTGGTCGAATGGTCGTCTCATTATCTTGTCTTTTAAGAAAAATTCATGTGGGAAGTGGGAAGTGGGAACCATATACCATGCCCATGCAGCAGAGAATTCAATTCAGCGAGGGCTATTATATGACACGATTTGGGCCTCGTTTACCATCATTCGGCTCAAATAATTGTATAAATGACTCTGCAAGATCCAAAATCTCGCATTTTTATGGGCCGTTAAGTGGTAATTAAAAGCCTTTTGCTTCGAAAGTTGGAATTATCAATTATATATGCTATAAATAATACATTAATACATACTGGAAATGATATGCGAGCTCACGGGTTTCTGTAATTATGTAATAAAATCATAAACGTTCATTGTGCGTTTTAATTTCTCCTAAAATTAGGTTTGCCTGTGACATGCATCAGTGATGTAATAAAATTTTGCTTGAAATGTATACAATATCAATTGAAGCCGCCTCGATACCTTTTTAGATTCGGGGCCTAGTTTGGTTTTCAACTTAATAAATCACGAATGAGAGTTTGGATATTACGATTTCCTCACCGGTTTGAATAAAATTGAATTAGAACAATCTATCGCTATTATATAAAAAAAAAACAATTTTTTACAAGTAATTGAGCTTGGGACAATCTTTTGTCATGAGATGGGTCACAAGCTCACGGCTAAATAAACCTAATATGGATAGTTTAATTTTGATTTGCTTCATTTATTTTGAAATTTATTGTTAACTAAGATTTATCATACATCATTACATTTAGTTAAATTTTTCGTTATGTTGATACATATAAAATAGTTAATTGAGTTACATGAGTCGAGTTGCGTCAAACCTCTGATCTGTTCGGCTCGAATCTATTAAGATCCATAAAAAAAAAATATATATAATAATAATAATAAAAAAAAAATATTACCAACTCGATACAATCAAGTTCACTCCTATCAACCTATCAAGTTTATTACAGGGCCATTTTCAATTAATTCCCTTTGGTCAATAGAATATTTTCATTTTTAATCATTGTAATTTTTTGGATTGCTATATTTATTAGTAGTCCACGAATAACATTACATAACGTTGGATTTCTCATCTTCGGAGTCTTTTATCATTTCGTTCGTACAGGTACAGCCAGTCGAATTTTAATTTCGAAAGACAGTGGAACACCTGTTCCTGGTTGAATCACCTATGAGCTTTTCATGCATATTTGATGAATGCAACGGGTAAAAAGAGAGTGTTATGCAGCGAGACTATCATGTTGTTACAGGCACGTTTGGTTTGCTTGAATAAGGATTTATTTCAATAAGTGGTTAATCCTACGAATCAAACGATCAATGAATAAATGCTTATTCGAATAAAGAATTATTCAATCCCTTATCATTGTTCTAATATTTTCTTAAACAAGAAGATGATAAGACTTATTCGAATGAAACTTATTTCTTATTCGATGATACCCAAGAGAATGCTAGCCGCATGAATTGCTATATAAATTCAATACATCACAATAAAACTTTTCTAGTCATAATCAATTATATATATAATGCATTTTATAAGTGAAGGAGTTGTTATTATTGAAGCAATTATAAATTTGTTTCAAAAAATGAAACTTTTTGTTCGGATGTTAGATGAAAACTGAATTTTAATTGATTAATCGTGCTTTCTTTTAGCCATTTAATTTGTCAAAATAATTTGCAAACTTAAAATTACTAGCATATGATTTTTTTCAAATTTTATTAAGAAATCAATATATTTTTCTAAAAATAAATCTCACAATAAAACAATATGATTTAAAAAAACTAAGTTAATGTAAAACAATACAAATAAAAAGTATTTTGTGTGTCTATGATTGTACACTTGGATATTTGAAGTCTCGCCCCATACTTTTTAGCTAGGGCTGTCAACGGTACCCTTTTAACCGTATCGTATTCGATAAGACGGGTATGGGTAAGGTTTTATTTTCGTTAAGTTATCAGG
Organism: Rhynchospora pubera; assembly: GCA_028095005.1. Lineage (NCBI taxonomy): Eukaryota > Viridiplantae > Streptophyta > Magnoliopsida > Poales > Cyperaceae > Rhynchospora > Rhynchospora pubera. The sequence continues at coordinate 144,568,928 of CM051460.1, forward strand.
TATGGGTATGGGTAAGAAAAAATTTTCGTTAATTAATTGGGTAAGGGTAAGGGTAACGCTATTTCGTAACCGTTATTTACCCATACCGTTATATATATAATATATAATTGATAATCATTAATGGAAAAAGATAGGATTATAATATCCAATTAATATGTTAATAACTAATAAGTCAATTCAATTGGTAGATTTAACTGAGACAATATACTAAATTAATAATTTATAATTCATGGTGATGAGTAAGTAAACTTTTAATTATTAATTAGTTATATATATTTTTCATGAGAAGATATTATATGATTTTATTATATTTAAAGTATTATTCAATTTTGCACTTTATTATATTTATTTGATATTATTTATTCATCCATATTGTACATTTTTTATTGAATTATTATTATCATTATTATTCGTTTTCTACCGTTACCCTATCCTTATCGTTAATTCATAATGGGTAAGGGTAGGGTACGGGTAAGTTAATTTTTAACGGGTACGGGTAGAGTATGGATAAAGAAAATTTTAACGGATGTGGATAACGAAAATGTCTCTACCGTACCCTATCTTACCCATTGACAGCCTTATTTTTAGCAATTATGTTTTCTGGTAGCTTAAAAGTTGTTTGTTTTGGGGTGGGGTTAGCTTTCTGCTTTCTGGCAACCGAGTGTGGGGTTAGTTTTAGAATGTGTTTTCTGTTTCTGATCAGTATTATGTACTCTAATTTGTACTACTAGTTTCTAAGTTAATGTTATGCCTATGGGCAGTTCATAAAAAAAAATATTACGTGATTTTCATTGATAATTATTCTCGTTTTACTTGAATTAATTTTTTTGTAAATAAAGATAAATAAGGAGTTTCGAATTTACCATAATCATATATACTTAGCTCAAGTTAATTAGATTAGCCCGTTGATAGTGAGGTTAAGATTAGCGTTTCTTGATGTAACTCTTGCGTTTTGCTATATAAAGACCAAAATCCATCTCTGTAAAATATATTATTCATTAACAACAAAATTCTTTTCCAACTCTACTTTTCACAATTGGTCTTTCATTCATGAGTTGAATAAGAGTAGTTGTTCTTTAAAAAAAATGAAATATCAATCAAAATACATGAAGAATACTCGCATTGAGTTTCATATATTGCAGAAAATGTCGAAATAATGTTCTTGGAAATCTTCAAGACAACATGTGAAAGCTCATTCTTGTTTACCAATATCAAATAGCTAGTTAGAAACCTTCTATTCGTTAGTATCAAACAGACATTTATTTAGAAATCTTTTTCATGTTGTATTATGCTCAATTGCTACTTAAAAATATTTTATTTCTTGATATTAAATAGCTTGCTAGAAATCTTTTATGCTGTATTTATACTCAATGACACGAAACTAAATAATTAAAAACTTAAACAATTATTTATAACTACATAAATTATATAAAAAGGGTATTTAAAATAGCAAAAAACAATATATGCGGCTGGATTATTTTTAATAAATTAATGTCTGTTTAATTCTTTTCTAATCTATCGAAACTTGATATAACCTGAAAATTTTTTCAAGCGAAGAAAAAGGCACCCTTCATAAAAAAATGCTATGATTTGTTTGGATGGTTCACTCACGATTCGATAAAGATATCGTCCGATTCTCTTTCTATTGATTTTTTTCCGGCCCACGAACAAAATCAGTTCGTGAAAATCGAAGAATCAGGAGCTAAGGAATAGTTCCTAGTTCGCGACTGTTCGTGAGTTGTTTGACTCTCGTGAACTAGCCTTGTTCACGAACCGCTAGTTCGTAAATGATGCCAAACACATTTATGTTTTTTCATAAAGAGTGACTTTTATTGTTTTATGTTTTTTTCATACACAATACATGTATTTAATCCGTGATTATTGTTTCCAACTTAAATTTGATTTGTACACCAGCTATTTTCTGTCTTATTTGTGTGTTTGAATGAGTTGATTATGCTATATTCTTATTCGTTATTCAAATTTCATAATTTTACTATAATGCAATTTAGAATTGAATAAGCTCAAATTTTTTATTCTTATGTTGTTTGAATTTCACTAGAATTAAAAAAAAATTAAAACTTATTCTTATCCAAACTCTTATTCTTGTGCATCCAAACACACCTCGTATAACTGCCAGTTTCACTTTGCACATTAATCCTGCAAATGTAAATAATTGGGTTGCCAGTGAGAGTGTTTGGATGAGAACAACAATAAAAAATTAAAATTCTAAAATACATATTTATCTAATTTTTTTATTCTAATACCATAATTTTGTTCGAATATGAATAAAACCCAAATTTTTTATTCCAGAATTATTTGAATTGTACAAAAAATAAAAAATTTAAAACTTATTCTTGTCCAAATCCTCAGTCTTGCGCATCCTTACTCCGTAGTTCATTTCTTTTGAATGATCCACATCACGACTTAAAACTAATAAATAATAATTATAACTATAGGGTGAAAATAAGAATAATAATAATAATATTGTTGTTTCAGGAGTTCCACAGATGAGACGAACAACAGACGATGCTGAATTATGCCTTCAAGTTCTATTGGAATGATCAGATCCTTGCTGCATGTTTTGTGGTTGATTTTGCTCATGATGTTGGTCTGACGTACTTTCGGGATAACAGAAAGTTTGGCAACAGAATTTATCTGGCGTTGAAAACAAGCAAATGTTTTTTGGGGTCGAAAATAAGCAACCAAATAGAAAAAATATATTTCCCAAACAGGGGTGCATCTTCTAAACTCTAACAAAATTACTACCTGAAGCAGAAAACTAACAGAAAAAGTAAAGACTTGGAGGAGAAGTCCCTAATCTATAACCGAACCACTGTTAATCTAACAAGATCCTCATTTGCAACGGAGGATTGTGGCGGTCACCTGGCAGCTTTATACGACCCAACGCACCAGCTGGGACGAGCTCCAAATTTTCGCAATTGCATATCTCAATCATGAATCCATCAGGATCTTTGAAGAACAATTGATCGATCGGTGCACCTTCCTCTTCATTTATTGTTCTCTTCATATACTTGATCTTCATGTCTATGAGCCTCCTCTCCATTGCATTCATGTCCTCACACTGAAATTTATAGTTTACATGCCAATTTGTTAATGAGGAGGAGCTAAATTTGTTCCTAGACTTTCTAATTAGCTGTGCAATGCAAAGGAAGATACCAGAGGATGCAATCTGTGGCACTGAAATATATTTGGGAGCCATAACTCCTCTTTATTTCTGCTGTATAATTTAATAAAATTAAATGGAGTCTACAATCTGTTGCAGCACCAATTCTAGTTTTATGCCAATACTGAATGCAAACGTATTTGTTGAAACTATGATTGCTAGTTATAAACAAGTAAGTTTTAAAGGTCGCAGTTATAGTTATGCAGTTGTTCTTCATTACAGTTTCTACTGGTATATCACCAAAATAGAAATACATTAGGGGTCTTAATTCTTTAACACTAAACTGCTTTCAACAATCTTTTGATACGCACAAAAAGCAGTATTTTCTTTTTTTTGATGGTCAGGTGGCAATCACCACACCGACAAATTTTATTAATAAGAAAAATATTTACAATAAAAAAAAGCAGTATTTTCAATACCTGAAAAGAGATGTGGTTATCCATTGGATCAAGCCGGTTTGGATCAGCATCTGGAAACTGTTCATCACCCTGCTTTTGTACTAGATGAACACCAATACCATAGTTGAAGAGCCTAATGTGGAGTAAGGAAAAGCACCAGATTAAAACCAAAAGGCTCTTGCAACATGTACGGCTAGAATTAATTGGACTTGCAAGTCCTACAAACTATTGGGCTCTGCACAAGTAATAATATGTAATAATGCATCTATCACATTCAATTATTTTCTTATATTTCCTAGAAAGGAGTCAGCTGCTTCCGGTTTCTATTAAAATTGTCTGATAAGCCGTAGGTACCTTAGGTCCTTAGCAGAGTAGCAGTATCCAAAGTATCTAATAATTAAGGCTTTGTTTGGATCGTATGAGATTAAGGGTAGGATTAGCTATTCAGGATTAAGATTCTTAATCCTAAATTCTTAAGAATAAGCTTAATCTCATATTAAGACTTTTTGTTTGGATGAGGAAAGAATAAATAATGAGCTTTTCTTTCTAATCTCAACCATGGTTCTGAAACTCGGAATCGGACTCGGACTCGGACCGTTGGTCACAGGAGTCGAATCGGATGATTCGGAAAAACTCGGGTGACTCGGATTGAAAACTCGGATTTTCTTAAAATATCATTTTTAGTGTTTTAAAAATCAGAAAAAAATATGAAAAAATTAGAAAAATAATTTATTCAAAATAAGTTAATAAAATTTTAATTTTTTGAAATAAATTTATTAAAACAATTAAGTTGAGATTTAATGATTAATAAAATAATTAAAATATGAAAACAATATAATTATTGGAGCCTGCACTTTTGCGAAATACATTTTTAAAAATTATTAAATTCATATTTCATCAGGGGCGGAGACAGGCAGGGGCAGGCATAGGCCTGGCCTACGCTGCGAAAACTGTTTTTAGTGTTAAAATGTAAAAAATATAGTGGTAATTCGGTTATTTAATGTATCTGGCCTACTCTACTATTAAAATTTCAAGTTACTAATGTCCAGTTGAAGTCGACCTCGACAATTCGGCCTACCCTGTCCTCAAATCCTGGATCCGCCCCTGTATTTCATGACATACATGTTTTATGGAAAAATATTTTTTATAACACTACATCCATTAAACCATCTTAACATATCAGTTAGGCTATCTTAACATATCAGTTAGGTTATTAGAGCGTGAAATTTTATTGTTTTTTCATGCCGTTTGACTAATGTTTGGAAAGAACATCATTAAATTTTTTTATTTTTATCACAACTATGAAATCTGGGCCGTCCAATACTATAAAGAAATCGCAACTGGAGGTATCCAGTTAAACCTTTTTTCTTCAAATTTTTTATTTCCGTGTTATCTCACTTTACTGTTCGAAAAGGGGGTTGAATCTGAAACCCATGGCGGCCGGTGGTGCTTCCCTCAGCCTCCCCGCGTGGTTTCGCCGGATCTCCGCCCCTAGCCATCTTAGACGGTGTTCCCCGCGCCTCACCACCTCTCTCCGTTGATATAAACCATTAATGACGGTTAAAACTTAGTTTCCGTTCCAAATCGAGAAAAATCGGCTCGGTAGGCGCCGAGTCCGAGTCAACTCGGGCCGATTCCGAGTTGAATCGCCGAGTTTTAAAACCATGATCTCAACTATTATTCTAACAAAATGTCGGATTAACTAATCTTAGTCTGATTAAGAATAAGCTCTTAATCCTGGACTGTTTGGATGGTTTCTTAGTCCCGAATAGCTATTTAGTCTAGAATAGTCCTTATTCCTAACTATCCAAACAGGGCCTAAGTTAATTACCCTGTATGAGATACTGGTACTTCAGGTCTTAAAGTCTTAAGACAAGGCGAGGCATCATCATATATAACCGAAACTACTGCTCATTATACATATTTAAAATCTATTCATCCAGATAAGAGTAACAATAAGTATATAAAGGCGAACCATTAGATAAGATACACTTTAGTTGTCAGTAGTCACCAGCTCTTTAATTTTTTTTAAAACCATAATACAGAAAGGACTCAATACGTTAACTATTCGTTAGATAAGTTTGAAATCACTATACCATGCACCGTTGAAGTCGAGAGAAGGAGGCCGTTCAATGACGACAAAACCGAGAACCTTGACATAAAACTCGACTGACGCCTTCACCGACTTGCACAGCCGTGACACATGATTGAGGGCCATTTACAGATCCTTCCCTTCCTCTCCCATGGTCAAGTGTGAACTTAAATTGGAGAGGATTCCAAGCTCTAGGTTCTTTTCCTCCCGAGCAATGCGAGGCGAGGGTCAGATTTTATTGATTGGATTTGTAGGCGGCGCCGAATCAATGGGAAGAGCGGTTAATTGTATGTATGTACGTGGCATTGCAAAATCATGCTATCGAAGCATACAACACCACGTTGACACTGCTATACCATGACATGTGGAAGCATGCATGTGGGATTTGGTGATGGATGTCAGATCTCTGCAGTATGCACTGCCACCACATATGTATCCGAATTTTGTAAAGTCTACGTTGGCCGGGGTTGTCAGGTCGATTCACTGCCACTGCCAGTCTGCCATAGCCACCTAGCTATTACCCATAATTTTTTTTTTTTGAATTATATCTAGCTATTACCCATAATTTGTGGACTACTGCCATGCAGATATTAAATGTATTCCCTGTCAGAGTGTCAGTTCAGCCATAATTTCTGTTATTTCCTTTCCCTTCTGTTTTCCTTGGAGAGCGTTTGATCAGCATAAGTGGATGCATAATTTATCGTTGTAAAAATATTTATGTGAAATTATATCATGAGTGTTTGGTTGTGACATAAGTGGATGGAAACTTATGATGATATATAAATTATTATTTTATCATTTATTATTATGATAATATTAATGGTATTATATAATATTGTTATAATTCTTATAATAAATATTATAATTATTATTATTATAGTTAAATTTAATTGGGAGAAAATATTTAAAATAATATTTTTATTATTCTTTAATAAGTAACATTGAATTTTATTGATAGTTAAATTTATTATTAAATTAATAAAAAAGAAAAAATAAATAATATAGTAATAAAAAATAATTATCATTATTATTATCGTCTCGTTTGGATTGCTTAAGAATAAGGAAGAATAGTTTCTTCCAACAATTATATATACATAATTTCAACAAAATTAGCTAAATACTAATAGCTAAATGAAATTTTGTGTGCTCTTTAATTAGTACTTTATTTAATATTAAAATAATAATTTTTAATAATTTACTTAAATTAATATTAATTTGTTAATTCCTAATTCACAATCCAAATAATATTTCTTCTTCCCGGAATAACACTCTTCTCACTCTTCCCAATATTTTCTTCCTAAACTCATTTTTCCTTCTTTATTCTCATACCATCCAAACGAGCCCATAAGTATAAATCACAAAATTAATAATAATAATAATAATAATAATATAATAATAATATTTTATTAATTCCAAGTATTTTTATTAGACTTAATATATAATATTAGAATAATTATAATTAGAAAAATAATAATATTATAAAAATAATTTTTTTTGTCTTGGTGGCTTGAAAAAATAATTTTTATTATGCTATGTGTGGGTCCCATCGACTTAACTTATAACATCTATTTCGAGTGCATAAGTTATTCACTTGCATAAGGTTATGCGTCGGGTGTTTGGTGACTGATGCATAACTTAATTATCCTTTATGTCGCAACAAAAAAATAAGGATGTGACTCTACAATATTTGTCTAGTAATTTATTTACATAAATAGGATACATTATTTATTTTCACCATGCAATTATTAAATGCGACCAATTCAATTTTTGCGTGACACGCTACTATTATAAGCACGGAGTTGGGGAAAAAAAAGGGTACTATAAGATACATTATTCGATTCATTCTAACCAAGTTTGAGGGTCACGAAATTAAAATGTGTTTTATGAATTTACACAATAGAAAATAGATATTGGAGAAAAACCAAATTAGATATTATAATAACACAATGTTTTATAAGAAAAAAAAATACCACTTTCTAGTAAAGTTTTTCTTTTAGAAATTTTGATGGTCACTTTCTAGTAAAGTTAAAGTTTGGATTTTCTATTTTTTTAGATTTATTTTTTGCTAAACTCAATCTTGATAAAATTTATTTCGTGCTCTATAAAATTTCGTTAGGGCATATAATCTAGAGGTATGTTGTCTTTTAAATTGAATTAGTTATTTTGTTATTCTTCTTTCGCTTCTATTAAATTACTTGTGAAATTTGGTGTATCAAAGTAATAAAAATTACTCATAAGACTTCCCAAATCAGCAAAACATTTCAATTTTGGAGAAAATTTCCTCAATATGCTTATACATGAAATTATATTTCATTTCAAATTAAGGGTGTTTTGGCCACACTTGAAATTTAGAGTGTCTTGTTTGTCCAACAAAAAAAAAAGAAATTTAGAGTGTGTTGCTAATTTGATGTGACATGGGGAATTTTGCCGGGTAGAATTACAGTTTGAATTTGGAGGTTACATGAGCAGTTTTATGTCACCATCTTATTTTGTTGTTCTGTGTTTGAAGGTTTTACTCAACTAAGAAAAAAAGAAGGAACAAAGCAAATAGAATGAAGATACTAGAGAAGTGTGGCGGTGTTTAAAATGGATCTTTTTTCCTTCACCCGTGCAATTGTATATACACCTAAATAGTGGGTGTTTAAAACAGATCTTTTTCCCTTAACGTGTGCAATTGCATGTAAACCTGAATAGCGGGTCCAGATGTCAGTGAGAAAAGTGATTAAAAGAGAGTGTCAAAGAAAAATGTATGTGTATCGATTGAGGAGTGAGATAATCCGTGAAGGAGTTGTAAATAATTCTAAGCATGGACCAATTGTACATGTGGAGGGTTTCCATTGGAGGAGGATGAAACAAAGGAGCTGTTAGCAAACTATCAAAAAAATATAGCCTACAGCTATTTCTGTAGCTAGAATAATTTTTAGAAGAAAAAATTGAATGAATTGTCACTACAAAAGCAACCTTACTATATTCCTTTCCACAAAATCCTTTCAATTGTACTTGAAAATTAAAAAAAATGTCCTCCCACTTTTTATTACATTCTTTCTTGTTGACTAAATTTTTTTTTTGTAAGTTATATTCGCTAATCAAATGGAAGAATGAATGTTGGTATTGAACATGTGGCGAATCAGATGTCATTTCTCGTGCGATATTTAAATTTTAACCTTGGGCAAAATAAATTAGTCCCACAACTTTTCATCAATGATAGTATATAAAGATCGGATATAATGTGACGACGTAAATTTATTTTATTGTTTAATTAAAGCAACTTTTTTATTAACATTAATAATGAAATATTGAAGTGCTAATATGAAAGATCGTTTTAAATTAATAATAATGCAATTTTTAGTTTAACAATAAGGAGCAAATTTGAATTTTATGTTTGAAAATTTTTAGTTTTTGTAAGTGAAGAATTGAATGGAAGGAGGTTATTGCAACTAATACAATTGGGCATATTTGCTTAGTTTGAAATTGCTGAGGTATTAAAAACCCACATACAAATGTGTATGTGCATAGACGGATTAACGTAACTAGAACGGAGGACTGTCCACCATTTTTTTATCTCAAAAAAAAAATATTTTTAATGTTGTATATATAACTTTCACTAGTAAAATTAGTATATTGGCCCCATAATAATTAAAATTGTCCCATTATTTGGCCAATATAACTACAATGTAATATTTTTTATATGAACATTAAATCATTAAATTAAATAAATATAATATATGTACATGAGATAGTAGGTGATTGCTCTGCCTAGGGTGGGGGAGTCTTTGTTCGTTTTCTATATTATATATATATATATTTTATTTTACTAGCAAAAGATATCCTCAATACGTGGGCAAATAAAAAAAATAAAATGTTGATATTATTTTTTGTTATATATAAAATGTTGCATGTTAGACAATAAAGATATGGTAAAATCAATAATTTAGTCTTTCTTTTTAAATAAATAACTAATTTGGTAGTAACTTAATTTTTTTTAAGAAAAGTCTAACCTTGATCTAGACCACTGATCAAATCAAATTATACAAATCAATGGTCCATAATTGATATAAGAATTGTTTACACCCTTTTTATCTGAAAAGTTTACTCCTTTTATATGACAAGTTTACTCCTTTTATATGGGTGCTTTTATAAGTAGTATAGATAAGATAAATCGAGATTTAAAATCTCAACTTATTTTTTTTTCATTTAAATGTTCGTCAAGAACTTTCAAGTCAGATTTTGAACATGAGACCAGACTAAGAGCATGTTCTCTTGTTTCATTTACTCAAGATGTATTACTTCTTGTCACCAGACTAAGAGTATTTTCTCTTGTGTTCATTTTTGTTGTTATGTATTTTGAGTTTGAGAAATGCTAGTGTCTAATATATTGGACGAATGGGTCCGTCCAATATGATCGTTTTCACGTTTTTAAATTTCAAATGACCGATACGAACCATTCAATATGTTTTCTATATTGAAAACTTACAAGAAACCAAAATTTTTTATTTTTTTTTTTTACTATTTTTTTGGTATTTTTGAAAATTCATGATATAAACTGTTAGTTAAGTGCACAATTTTAATTTTTCAAAGATAATTACTATTAATTACCCATAATTAAGCATGCACACACATAGGAACTAGTACTAAGTCATTCACACAAGAGAAAGGGTTCAAAGATGTACCTCCCTTGATATCGTAACCAAGGGGATTTGAACCGCGGCTAGGATGAAGGTGGTGCTTGCTCTTTCGGCCTCCTTGTCGAAAGCTCCTCGAGTCCACTTGGTATTAACCAAATCCTCAACAAGCTATGCTAGTAACTTGGAGGATATGACTAATCCCTAGCTTTCCCGTTCAAATGAACTAATTGATTTGTGGAAGAATGAGGCTCAACACATGAGCAATAGGGAGATAAGAGAGGGGGGAGGCGCCTCACAAGGAGGGGGGGCGCTAGGTTAGTGGGAGAGAGAGAGAGGGGATTTGCAACCATACACATCTTTATATAGTGTGCAAACCCTACCTACCTCACACTAACTATTTACCAAATTGCCACCCCACCTACCTCTATGCATGGCCGGCCACAATAAAGGCCTTTATGGGCCATTTGCTTTGCCTCATGGGTCCACTTAATCAATCATTAAATGACCCTTCTTGTTGCTCTCAATTTGGTTCCCTATTGGGCCTTTAATTAACTATTTAATTAAAGCCCTATAATATGCATATGTGTTGATATAAATAATTATTAACTTAATAATAATTATTTAGGGATTAGAAAATGCATTAATTTATTTCTATATGATCCCTTTGATTTAATTAATTATAACGGTCTATAACGCTATTTAATTAATTTAATCAACTTATCATATTTTGCAATACCAATTATTGCAAATAAATAAATAATGCACGCATGGTTAAAACACCAATTTTGTGTGACCCTTTGAGGATTTATGCTACATTGGACATGGAGTTAAATCGCTATTTAATTCCAATAATCATAAGCGGTATCTAGCAACACGTTATGATTCCCAATTCGCATAAATAGTGTACAGCTACAATATTTCAATCCTGCATGAGAGAATAAAAGTATATCTCTATTTTGATTCTTATGTCACACGATATCATCGTATAATCCAAGATAGGAATGTGTCATTCTTGCAGATTATACGTTTCTTGATCTAGAGATAATTGTATCAGTTGCTAGCAAACAATCTATCTCCATCAAGGGGTCCAAACAGATTTCGTCACTCACTAAGTGAATTAATGAGGGACATACGGTTTTCTTGACTATTTAGCTTTTCCCCGCACAATTCAAGAGAACATAAATAACGTCCGTATAGCAGCCCTTATCGGGAATCAGCGGTAGACGATATTTATTGAACCTATCCTCATGTGGAAAAGATAAGTATCTCAAACTTAGAATCAAAATCATAACGAAATAAATAATGACACATAACACAATCCATATATTTATTTCGTTGGGTCATGTCATGTACTATGTTCAATTAACATAAACATATGCAATTAAGTTGGTTACTCTTAACCTGTGATTTATAGAACTTAATCAACACTTAACTTGCATACTAATCTTATTGATAATTAATGTTCCTTGTTAATTATCAAGATTTTGGACGCTTTAGATTTATTGTCGTCATTTACTACTAAATGAATCACAGTGATCTATAATTCAGATCCTCAACCTGAATGAACTGCCAACACATAAATCAAGGAACAAATGATATAAAATCATCCATAACATAAAACCATAGAAGTAGCCAAATATGATTGGCTTCTAGGACATATCTCTAACATAAACATCATGGATCGTCCAATAACAACCATTTTCTAAAATACCAAAAAAATAGTAAAAATTGGTTTCTTAGAACATATTGAACGGTTTGGATCGATTATTTGATATTTGAAAACGTGAAAACGATCGTATTGAATGAACTCCATCCGTCCTATATATTGGACTCTAGCATTTCTCTTTGAGTTTTGGTTCAATCGTGAGACCAGGTCAAGAATACGAGTATACAAAATGTAAGTGTAAACTATGTTTGAAAAACTAGAAATTGAAATTTTAAGGGAAAAATGTAAAAGAGAGCCATCAATTATATCAAGTGCTTTTCTCAATTGACAGCCACTCTCAATTCTTCCAAAAAAAAAAAAAATTAAATGAAGTGCTAAATTAGTAATTATTGAATAAGAAAACACATTAATTATTGTTAAAGGGATGTAAGACAGTAAGAGTCCGTATTTGTCATTTTCTTGTCAATAAAAATAGATATCCGCGGCTTCAACATGACTGTCCGGCTTAAAACAAACAGATCAAATTCACATTACTGAAATGAAATCTGTATGTAAGCCGTATATCTCAAATCTTACGGTCGGAAAGGAACCAGATGACAACGCTAAACCCAAAAAAACCTTCTCATCTAATAAGGACGAATAAATAGAAAATACATCATTCTATAACGCTTGCAATTTACTCGAGTCACTACAAGCTCGACAGCTGGCACACAGATTAATATTTTGCATATCACGGTAACTTTAAGGGCCACGATCTCGTCACGAGCGTGTTCGTGAGAAGAACCGTAGAATTTCTGGTGCGAATAACATTTACCAGAGGCACTCCTACTCCTATTTTCATGTCTACATCATATCATACAATGTTATGTAACGAACAGATCTTGCACGACATTCGACAAACCATAACCCGCCACACATATTGACACACGAGAATTATCAAAAACTATCAGAAATCAGCTTAAAATAAAATCCTCGCTCCTCGGCTGTTTATGAATTCTCATTATTTCTGTCTCGAATCAGTTTTCGTCTCGACACCGATCCGAAGGGATCAAACCAAGATCTCCCTCTAGATCTGAAACATCTTCTCTCAGTACATCAAACCAAGATCCGAAAACCCTTTCTTCTCTTCTCTCTTCTCTCTTCTCTCTTCTCTCATGGCGTGCATTAAGAGCGCGCAGCGATCGGCGCTGGTGGCGATCGCTCCAGACGCGCCGTATTTCGCCGCCGGAACGATGGCCGGAGCAGTTGATCTGTCCTTCAGCTCTTCTGCGAATCTCGAGATATTCAAGCTCGATTTCCAATCCGACGCGCCTGATCTGCCTCTTGCGGCGTCAGTTCCAAGTCCCGATCGGTTCAATCGCCTCTCGTGGTCTAAACCAGCTTCGTCTAAAGAGTTCTCGCTCGGATTGATAGCAGGTGGGCTTGGCGACGGATCCATTGGTGTGTGGAACCCTTCGACTATGATCAGGTATGTGTAATTTGGCAGATCTGATGTGTTGTTTATTGCACTGTGTTGTAAGATCTGAATAAGCGATTGCATTTGAGGTGCGGCCATGGCATTTTTTATGATAATATGGTTTGAATTACGCCAAAAAGGACGAGAGGGGTGTTGAATTTATGGACATGGTTTATTTTAGTTGGCTTATAATTAGTAGCTTTGTAAAATTCATACTGAAATTATGAATGAAGATATTTCTTAATGGCAGGTGAATATAGAACCAATGGAATTGAATTTGGGAAACAGGATGCTGGTTGTTTGGAACATAGAAGTTTAGACTGGAAATTTGAAAAGATCATACGAAAACATCATTTAATGTTACTGAAGGCAAGGGTAATTGTTGGCCTGTCTTGACTGGGTTTCAGATTGGACTTGACCCTATTACAAATTTGTTCTTTAAATTATTTTATGCTGTATTTAGGATTTATAGTTGTGGGTTTTCAAGTAAGAGTTACTATGCCACACTCCATACTGAATGAGCTCCTAACAAAGCATTGTGCCATTCTTTGGCTCTTTACTCTTGTTGATGATTGTGCATTTTCATTTTGTGTGTCTTTAACATTAGCTCCCCAGATCAAGATAAGGCCTTGGTGGCCAGGCTTCAGGAGCACACAGGACCGGTAATAATGATGACACATATTTTTTGGTTTATTTCTTTTGATTTGTAATCATTATACTAATCTAGGCTCATCTTAGTTACTGGCCTTATATTTTCTTTTGTATTAAAATATAGGTTCGTGGGTTGGAGTTTAGCACGATTGCACCAAATTTGCTTGCTTCTGGAGCCGACGAAGGTCAAATCTGCATCTGGGATTTGGTGAATCCTGCTGAGCCAGTGCATTACCCTCCTCTGAAGGTATTGTATACAATAGTCTCCTTTACCATGCCTGAAGTTCTATTTTTAATTACTCTCGCATGTGGCTTATGAGTTTCCTATATGTCGTAATAAAGGAATTTTGTTCTTCTCTATCAAAATAGGGAGTTGGCTCTGGGGCTCAAACTGAGGTTTCTTTTGTGTCATGGAATCCGAAGTTCCAACACATTCTAGCTTCGACTTCATATAACGGCATATCTGGTATTTAATTTCTGTAGGTTTTTCTTTTTCTTTCTGTTAATTTAGTTTGGGCAGATAGTGCAAAATGCTTACATCTGCATTTTATTTCTTATTATATGATCAATTTCCAGTTGTGTGGGACTTGAGAGGACAGAAGCCCATAACAAGGCAAGTACGTACTTTGATGTTATTTACTATTGAGTTATGAAAGCCGCATTCATTTCTTATCTTAACTGTAATTGGTCCTTTTTTCCTTCTATGATTTAACAGCTTTTCAGACCCAAATAGGAGGAGGTGCTCAGTTTTGCAATGGAATCCTGATATGTCAACACAATTGATTGTTGCATCCGATGATGATAGTTCTCCCTCTCTCAGGGTATGAATTTTGCTGTATCTAAATTTTTTTCCTCATAGTTTGGAAAAATGTTGAATAAGCCTTATTCCGAATAAGGCTTATTCAGGATGAAACCAAACGCGTTTTGAATAAGCCTTATTCCGAATAAGAGCTTATTCAACTCCATATTCTAATACCATCTATATGGTGGAATTAGAATAAGGGGTTGAATAAGTCCTTATTCGGAATAAGGCTTATTCAAAATGCGTTTGGTTTCATCCCGAATAAGCCTTATTCAGCATAAGACTTATTCAAATCCCATACCAAAAATCTTGTGTTTAGAAAGTACTGTTAACAACTTTCAAGAAGAAGTTCTTTTTTTTTAATATTTTGGAAGATCTATTTGTTATGCAAAAGAATACTTTGCTTGTACTGCTTTATAATAGAATGAGATGTATTTTTTTTTATTTGAAGTTCTTTTAAAAAATCTGTTAATTTGTCTCATATGGTTGTCTAATTGTTATTCTTTTGTTACCATGAAGCAAACAATTTATATTATGTTTCAAATAACTCACTAGAATGGAGGAATGCGCTTGTGATTGCCACCCTTTGTCATTTGTTGTTATCCTTTTCCATCTTACATTTGACAGGTTTGGGATGTGAGGAAAACAATATCACCTTTGAGAGAGTTTGTTGGACACACAAAAGGTTCAATTTAGCTCTACTTCTGTAGATTTCAAAACTATTCATAATTTTCTGTCAGAAGCTTGAAACTTTGCACTTTTATTTTTTTGTCTTACATAATGTTCTATCGATTTTGTTTCTGGATACCAGGTGTAATTGCTATGTCATGGTGCCCATATGATAGCTCATTTTTGCTTACTTGTGCTAAGGATAACAGAACTATTTGTTGGGACACCAACAGTGGAGAGGTAAAGGATCATGTTTCCACCCTATTTCCTGAACATCCCAACATGGAGGAAATGCATCAATCTTAATAAACTAATTTGGCTTCTTGATTTACTTTAACATGATTATAGATAGTAAGTGAACTTCCAGCTAGCACAAACTGGAACTTTGATGTTCACTGGTACCCAAAGATCCCTGGGGTCATTTCAGCTTCTTCTTTTGATGTTAAAATTGGAATATACAACATAGAGGTACTGCAAACTCTTGCTATTTAGTTTAAAGGCTATATTTGATTTGTAGAGAGAAGGGACCTTCATCACTTCATATTAATTAATGTTTGCTCAATCTTTCAGGCTTGTGGCCGTGGAGACGGTGCTGCTCCAGGTACTCAGAACCTTTCAATATTCTTTTATTTCTATATATTGGCTCTTCTTTATTTGTCACTAGTTTCATCAGCTTACGTTCATTTTGTCTTTGTTGCAGCTCGTTTGAAGGCCCCAAAATGGCTGAAATGCCCAACAGGTGCCTCTTTTGGTTTTGGAGGCAAGTTTGTCTCATTTCGTGCTAGTCCATCTGTACCAAATGCCCCCAATACGAATTCTGAGGTACTTTAACACTTCTTTATTTTTATAACCTGCACTTTTTTCCCCTGCTACTTAATCTCTGTTTTCTCCTTAGGTTTATGTGCATGAATTAGTGACTGAGCATACTCTGGTTAGCCGATCAACTGAGTTTGAATCTGCCATCAAAAATGGGGAAAAAGCATCACTCCGAGCATTGTGTGAGAAGAAGTCTGAGGAGTCCAGGTATGCATTCATCTTTGTAAAATCATCAATGATAGTTTGTTGCAAAATTATGCCATATGGTGCCGTATGTTTGTACTTCACCAGTTGGGCCATGAATTAGCAAATATGATTGGCTTGTTGCTTATCTTAGAAGTGAAATGTTTTTCGAAATGTTGGAAATCTAATGAACACCAGCTTCTCCTGTACTGGGCAGGATCAGAAAGCTTTACCAGTTAAGTATCAGTAAATTATCGACCAGGCATGTCATGCCCATTTTCTTTTTGTTTCATGCTTTCTTGATACAATTGTGACAAAGGCCATGTAGATTGGGACAATAAGTTGTTTTTTGTAATTACTGATAGTGTCTTATACCACTATTGAAAATTTTGTTTTTCCATGTGCTCAATTTATTTATCTACTATCTGTTAATTAATAGATCTGAAGAAGAGAAAGAAACCTGGAGCTTTTTGAAAGTAATGTTTGATGAAGATGGTGCTGCAAGGACCAAACTGCTGGCTCATCTTGGTTTCAGTGTACCAGAAAACCAAACTGTTGACTCTGCCAATGACCTTGTGAAGAGCCTTGAAGACTCCCTCAGTTTAAGTGGCACACCAACTCCGACAAGGGACTCCCAATTCCTGGTTGACAATGGAGAAGAGTTCTTCAACAATCCCCAGGCTACCTCTGAAGGTGCATTGCTGTCAGAAGAGGCTAGCTCCAGCAATGGAACTGAACAGGCAAAGAAGGATGAAGTGCAGATTCCGGAAGTTCCTTCTGATCCTTCTGTAGATGAGAGTATTGAGCGTGCCTTGGTGGTGGGTGACTATAAAGCAGCTGTTGCACAGTGTGTTGCGGCAAATAGGATGGCAGATGCTTTGGTGATTGCTCATGTTGGAGGTCCATCTCTTTGGGAGAACACCCGCAATGTCTATCTTAAGAACAGTGTTTCTTCTTACCTCAAGGTATTATGATGTGTTTTATGCTACTAAATTTGTCCATGACTTATTCTAGTAGACTATTTAAAGGTTGGTTAGTTGCCATTACCTTGCTCAAAACTTAATTTCCATGTAAAAATTGAATCTAGTCGCGTTATCCTCCACATTTCATACTCTGCAACAGTTGATTGTCATTTGGATGCTTCTCGCTCAGGGGTTGAAACAGATGGGGGACAATGAACATCTGGGTGATACTTTAATATAGAAATGAATTAGATATTAAACGATGGTAAAATTCAGAAAAATAGAAATGAAATTTAGATACGAACCGAATTAATTATTTTGTATTCATAGTAATAACTGACATACACATATAATCAAGAAGCATTTAAAATTAGTAACATTAAACTTTTGAATTACATAATCGATTATAGTATGCATAATCTATTACTTGCATAATAGATACAAACTGCATTAAGTGTTAGTCTTGCAATAAAAAGGAATTAAAAAAAAGGGTTTTGGACGGGTTGATAGAAATCTTATATCCAATCCATATTGGTACTCAAGGGTTATAATTATCCATATTGTTATCTGTGTCTCCATCTGCATATCTCTGGAGATATAGATTCTGACCGTTGAACAGTTATCATTACCTTCATTTTCAGTTTGCTACTAAAAGTTTTCACTATATTTGTGTTGTCCTTAATTAGAAGATGACATTCTTTTGCTTGTTTTTTTTTATTACCCAGATTGTTTCAGCTATGGCCGGTAATGATCTCATGAGCTTTGTTAACACATGGCCACTGAACTCTTGGAAGGAAACATTGGCTCTTCTTTGCACTGTAAGTTTTCTCCTACTGATTTGTACATCAAAGCTTTAACCTGTTTGTAATAATTCATTTGCATGGATAGTTTGCAGTTTGCACTATAATAAATGCAACTTTGATCATATTTGAATCGCAGTTTGCAAACAAGGACGAATGGGCTGCCCTGTGCGACACACTTGCTTCAAGACTTCTAACAGCTGGCCACACACTTCCTGCAACTCTCTGCTATATTGTTGCTGGCAGCATCGACAAAACTGTTGAAATTTGGTCTCGTAACTTGAAATCAGAAGATGAAAGCAAAACTTATGTTGATCTTCTTCAGGTAAATTGTCTTGGCAAAAACAAAAAAAATGCTCATGTGATGTATTTTTTTTGGATAAATTAAAGGAAAACGGCACTTTTTTGCATCATTATTTGTATAGCTTAACTACATCTTTATGTGACTTCTGCTGATTTTTTTGTCCTGTAGTGGTAAATCATTATTGCAATTTTTTTTTTTGTTGTTGGTGGGGAGTGGGGTGTTGTTAAAAAGTGAGAATAGTATATTTGCCTTGAATTTTATGTTAGTGATATCGCAGAACAGAGGTTTCTGATACTTAACTGAAATAGTATAGGAAGTTATCTTAAATTATTTGCAACTCAATGCAATTACATACAGTGATAGAAATTGAGTTCCTTTTAACGTACTGATGTGCTAATGAAGATTTAAATAAATTGAATTAAGATGAAGTTGAAATAAATTGACGTAAGCTCCATCTTAGATTTGTACAAATGGCTTGCAAAATCATTATTGTTTTTTTGATAGCTTTATTATGAGATATATTATAATCAATAGCGACTTGATTTATTTTCCTTGCTTGGCAGGATTTGATGGAGAAGACTATTACTTTAGCCCTTGCGACCGGGCAAAAGAGGTTTAGCGCTTCCTTGACTAAGCTTGTGGAGAACTATGCTGAACTCTTAGCAAGCCAAGGCCTTCTTTCAACTGCAATGGAGTACCTCAAGCTGTTAGGATCTGATGATTCTTCACAGGAGCTGACCATCTTGAGACAGAGAATTGCATTTTCTTCTGAAAGTGGTAAGAACTGTTTGGTTGTTGGCACTGGATACTACTTTTTTGTTGCAACTTGCAGGATGTGCTACTTGTTGGCATTTATCTATCAATTTTTGGATGATTTAAAATTGGAAAATGAAAATAATATTACGAACTAACATGTTCGCCTGGCCAATTACCATCTAAGATGTAGGAGACTGAGCATATATTGATTATGATGCTTTTGCTTCGGATATTTTTACTGCGCCTGGCATTAGTGATGTTCTGCTTTAGTAAACATATATTTGAATGATCTCACTGACATATTGAACTTTGATTTCTTTCCAACTTTGCAGCTGCTTCAGAAAGTTTTTCTTCTGAACAACCTGGCTCTTACTACAGTGCAGATCAGTCTAGTCAAGGCAGCATTAATTATCAGGTTTTGCTTTTGTACCAATGCTTTTGTCATATTAAAAATTCTGCAGGTCTTTTATTTATACATCTTTTTTTCCCTGATGTCCATGGCTCTATCCTCTCTTCAGATTTACATACTATATGTGTTTGATTTTTCTTGTGCACTTTGTGACCTTTAATGTTGTTGGGTTTCATTTCTAGTCTACCCCTAACTTGTTTGGAACTAAAGGCTTTGTTGTGGTTATTATATAAATGATATTAGTTTAAAGCCTTGATCTAAACCCATTGGAACTTTTAGAATATACAGTGCCAGGATTTCTGGCATTTGCATCTCTGATTCCATTTTAGAATTTTTTTGTAGTAAAGCTGGTAATTGTATATATACTTTTTTCTCATATATGGTAAGTTGCAGACTCAGCAGCCAAGGAGTATTGGAAACCAATTTGGTGAAGCCTATCAGCAGCCATTTAATCCAACATATGGCAGCTATGCACAGGTGGAACAGAAGCCTGTGCAGTTCCAAGACTATGCTTCTACAAGCTCAGTGCCTTCATTCCAGAGCAACACAGTTCCATTTCAGCCAACCCCACCACCTAGTCAGATGTTTGTCCCATCACCGGCACAGCTTGCACCTCGTCCCCAGGTATCTTTTTCATTGAAGACTTCATGGTTTTGAATAACATTATTCACTGTCTTTTATCTTCTATAATTGAGCATTCACAAAATTACTGCCGGATACCATATATCATTATCCTTGTTTAACTTTTTACTGTTTATTTTTTTTTCCTTACGCAGCCAAGTTTTCATCCACAACCAGCATCTCAGCCCACTGCCACATCTTTTGTTCCATCAAATAGACCTGTTCTCAGAAATGCTGAACAGTATCAGCAGCCAACGACTCTTGGTTCTCAGCTCTTTCCAGTATGTATAGTGTTATTTGTTTGATATTCTACTTTAGATGTTCTTTCTTGATGCTGCTGGCCTCCTATCTGTAATTAAATGGTTCATTTGTTATTGGATAATCTACTGCATTTGACCACAAACAATCATTTTTTATTGTTTCTTTCTTTTTCGGGAGCATTGTGGTGTATTTATGCATTATTGGTGCTATTATGGTTACTTTTGCGAATTTCGGTGTTTATGGGTCCCAAATTGGATTACATTTGTGGGTCTAACTGGGTTCTTTGGGTGTAGGCTGAGATTAAATTGTAGATGATTATATCTTTAGTGCAAATGAAGTTAATTTATAACATTTAGGTGTCTTCGGTTCCAATTTAACATGTTCCATACTGGGGAAAGTCAGATTCCTTTACTATCTGTTGTCTGAACAACTTCCATGGTGTTTGCAGGGCCTTGCAAA
The DNA here is from genome assembly GCA_028095005.1 of Rhynchospora pubera. Classification (NCBI taxonomy): domain Eukaryota; kingdom Viridiplantae; phylum Streptophyta; class Magnoliopsida; order Poales; family Cyperaceae; genus Rhynchospora; species Rhynchospora pubera. The sequence continues at coordinate 144,590,042 of CM051460.1, forward strand.
TTCCACTTATCAAGCGCCAGTAGCACCTGCAGCTACAGCACCCCACAGCTTAGCCCCACCTATGACAGGCTCCATTCCAAGTCACAATTTTCCACAAGCTGTTTCAACCAACCCAACTTCTGGGTTTGTTCCGACGGCCAATCAGGGATTTGTTCCAAGGCCTGGTATGGGCCCCAACTTGAGCACTACTCAGCCATCTAGCCCAACTCAGGCGCCTGCACAGCAGCAGCCATCAGCTGCCCCAGCAGCCCCTCCAGCTACTATACAGACGGCTGATACATCGAAAGTGTCAGGTAATATTTGGTTGGGTTTATTCAGTTAATCCAGTTTTGGTTATAATGTTATATACATCATGGTACATTTTCTATGGTATAATTTTGAATTCCATTGTTGAACTTACATGGCATGGTACTTACTGCACAAGCTGCTACTTTTGGTGTTTTTGGCAGAAAGTAGGCTCAAAATATTTTTGAGTTTCAACCATGCACCTTGCAATACTGAAACCTAATAATATTTTTCCATGTTATTGTTATATACGTATCTATGTAAAGATACATATTAATAGTTGGCCTGTTTTTAATACATTTTTCTACAAGTCAAATAAAAAAAAAAACAATGCGATTGTTTTTTATATATTATGCAGCCGAACTGAGGCCTGTTATATTGACCCTGACACGGATTTTCGATGAGACCTCGAGAGCATTAGGGGGCCCACAGGCAAACCCGGCCAGGAGGCGTGAGATAGATGACAATTCAAAGAAAATTGGGGCCTTGTTTGTGAAGTTGAATGGTGGGGATATTTCTCCGAGTGTCAAATCTAAGTTGGTCCAATTGTGCTCAGCTCTGGATGCTGGTGATTTTGCCAGTGCCTTGCAACTCCAGGTAATACTTTGGTAATTAAGACATGGTTATTAAAGAAATTGACTGACATATTGGGTTGTGTTAGAGATATTGCAAATTCCTTTTGCAAGTACAAATTAGAAAAATATTAATTGGATTTAATCCAGATATTTAAAAAAAAATCTGTTATTTTGGCCTTCTAGAAATTGCTATAAAAGATCCAGGAGAAAGTTATAATTGCTTATGGCAAATCTCCCATAAAAGTATGGTAAAAGTAATAGAAGTATGTACTTCATTTTTTATCAGGTCTCATTAACAACCAGCGACTGGGATGAGTGCAACTTCTGGCTTGTGGCACTAAAGCGTATGATCAAAACAAGAACTAGCTTGAAGTTATAAGACCCAAGTTACCCAATGTGTGCCTGTGCCCTAGATATAGTCTATATATATACAATACTGCTGTCTCCTTGTTTTTGAGCAGGATATCTCGAGTTTCTTCTATTGGTATCTCCAGGTTATTATGCTTTCCAGCAGGGTTGCTCCCATAATGACTTAGCATAGGATCATGTAGAACTCAGTTTGTTGAATTCTTCTCAATCTTGTTGAACAGAAATTAGGCTTGTCGTGTTTTTTTTTTTTTTTTTTTTTTTTTTTTTTTACTTTTCTAATGGAGGTCAACCATATTTTTCGTGTTTCATCACTTGTTTGTTATTATGTCATCAGACTAGCTTTGCTTTTTGGATTAGAATAACAGCTTTGTTGCATAGTGAATATTTTTTCCTTGGGACTGGTTGGTGATATTGTTTCTTCGCTAGTTTTCTTCTGGGTAATGTCGCCCCTTCTCTCTCTCTCTCTCCCTCCCTCTCTTTTTTTTTTTTTTTTTTGGATTTGAGCAATAGGGATATTATTGTATGATGATTGCAAAAGAAGTCACTTAAAAGTTAATTGTTCGTTATGGGCGTCCCTCGATGAAGTCTGTTTTTTACTATGTCGTCTTCTGTGACATGATCTTAGAAGATGCTTTCTCTGTCAAGTACTTGTTCTATAAGCATAATTTTGTTGCGTGTATCGCTGTTTTGGACTTTGTGGGCTATTGGCTTGACAGAAACGATAGCCTTTAAGAAAAAGATAAATTAATTACTCGAGCTCTACCAACTCACCAACCATTTTGTCCTGTCATAGTTATGCTGATGGTGCAGGGACTGAGGGACAAAGTTTCAAATATCGGAGGGAATGCATATCCACATTTTCAAGTCTCAGCTGAAAAAAATGACGAAAATTTCATATCAGGGGAATGGGAATAAAACAATTGATCGATCCAGACATCGATGTTGATCATATGACACAGAAGTGGGAAGAGGGGCCCACTCAACAACACCCATATATGGAGATGCTATTGTCTGCTGTTGTTTATCCTCTTAATAACAATGAATTTCGTACATTTAGAGTCATCTGATAAATTCACTATAATTAAGCGAAATCCCCTTTATCAGAGATGCCTCTAATGTGTATTCGAGTTACATGACCACTAGATTCTAGTATAATGGACGGTGTCACACTTTCAGCAAACACCATGCCTTTTTTTTAAAAAAAAACTTAAATTGAAACGTCCGATTTGAATTGTTGATCTTGTTCACATTAATGATGGATGCATTGTCATAAAATTTTATAAATTTTGGAGACTACTTGATATTTAATTCATTGGTAAAAAATATATGAATCTAAGGGCCGTTTGGATCGCTTAGGGCATAAAGTATTGGGAAGTGTATAATTTTGTGAAGAGTTTGAATTATTTATAATAAATTTATGCCTAGGAATAAAAAATTTCTCCTATTCCCATATGATCCAAACAGCCCCCTAGATAACTAAGATTAATTTTAATATATTTATTTTTCGACTTATAGATCAAGTTCAAATAGACTCCAAAAATTATAAAATTTTTTTAACAACACATCCATTGTTAATATGAATGGGATCAATTGTTCAGATCGGAAGTTTCAATTTTAAAATCTAAAATAAAAAATAAAAAATAAAAAGTGTGACATTTGTGAGTCTAAAAGTGCGATAATATAGTCCTCTTTATTAATCCCGTTACAGCTGCCGTCATCCCGATTAAAAGTTGATGGAACCAACTCAACAAGAACAATAGTAAGTTGAACATTGAAGCTTAGTAAATGAGAACACAACCCATCAGAAAAATTTCCCCTCAGCTGATCCGAATGTGTTCGATATGACCTAAACGTCAAAATATGTTATAATGTTAACAACCAAAGGCTTACGTTTTTCTAAATCTTTTCTTACTTGTTTTTGGGGAATAAGCAACAATCATCGCTTTTAATCATTTCAATCTTTTTAATATCAATAACGAAATATTAAATTTGATCTTTCAAGCCTATATTTGACATTTAAATCACATCGAATGACTTGAACTAGCATTTGAGTTTTAAAAATCTGGAAGTCAAACATAAAAGGACTGGTAATCTGCAAAGCACTCAATAGCCCTCCCTTTAGAAATTTTGTCAGCCATGTTTTTAATTCGTACGTTATACACACGGCCGTTCATTCTTTCGGTTGATACGTTAGAAGCTATGTCAATATCACAACATTATGAAAAGTGCCCCATGAATTTAAGATACGTTGAATGTTAATTGGAAAGTATATTAGGTCGGCCATCAAAAGGTAGGGAAACAAAAAAAAGTTCATTTAATGTGTCTTCGATGTTATCTGGCCACAACAAAATGCGGTAATTAACTATACGTGCAAACTTATTGATCAAGGGAAAACCTAATCAAAACAAGTCCTTAGGAATCACCGATCTAATCGTTTGCAGTGATAGCTTAAGGGTCGAATCCACAGAAACGGTGTTGGAATATCAATCTTTTACCTTATTTAATTAACTAGACGAAGGTTCAAATCAATTGAGGGTTTAATTGATGAATTGAAAAAGTATCAAATCCTAAGGTTGATCTAAGTTTGATTGAGAATGCGAGTTCTAACACCATAACACGAATTAGGATCAATTGATCGGGTTTCACTTCCAGGCACTATCCAGGCGGGTCGCCAGAACAGTTCGATAATTCAGTTTAATTAGTTTCTAAGTTTTCTAAGTTTAGGTTTTTGACTTAAACTCTGGTCCAAATACAAACTCTCGTTCTTGGTATTACTAAGTTTCAACCTCTAAACCTCCCTAAAAACCAAAGTTTCAACTCTCGTTCCTTGACTTAAGTTTTAGGGTTTGCTTTAACTATTCGGTAGGATATCCTAAATCTCTCGATCTTAGGAAGGAATAAACCTCTTGGCTAAGTTCCGGTTTCACCTTTTGAGTATACTACCTATCCTATGGTAAGTAAGTACGAATTGACTTGAAATTTGGGGTTCTTTGTGCTTATCTACGAGGTCTGGCCTAAACCAAGTGAGCAAACCTTCAAAATAATTCAATTCATAATCACAAAACAAGCAATCAAGATCAAGTAAAGCAAAGCAACTCAGAAAAATTAAAAAACTAAATTAAACTTTCATTAATCTACCAAGTAAAGGTTCCTTACAATTTCCCCTAACAACAATTCTAAGCTAGACAAGACATAGAATCATACAAACCAAGATTTTCTTGAATAAACAAACAAAAGATAAAAAGAAGAGATAGAATACAACAAATGAACTTCAATTTCTCTCCTCTTCCTCCTTCGCCTGCCTTCGAACGACTCCGTCTCCTTTCGGGCGGATCCGCCTGGGCCTTGGGTTGCCGCGTCGTGTAGAGACTCTCAAATCTCTCTCTAAACTTTGATTTCTCTCTAAATTCGATCTCCACTTCTTCTCTCTTTGAAATCTCCTCAAATTATGTTTATATAGGTTTTAGAATTGATGGGAGGCGCTCATAATAGCAGGAAAATGCTTCTGGACGTGATGGGAATAGAGAATAATCGTCTTCCCAAGTTAGAACTCTAAAACGGGCACTTTCTGCTAATTCAGGCAGGTTTCGGGTGGACCCGCCAGGATTCTGGCGGGTCGCCAGAAATCGTCCTGAGAGCAGGTCTGGAAATTTCAGCATTGCGCCTTGTTCGTATTTTGCCCATAATTTTTTCATTCGGACACCATTTGAGGTGATTCAAGTACCGTTGGAAAGCTTATGAGAAGCTCTACATCTTCATTTAATCATTTAAGTCATGTTCTTGTCCAGAATCTGCATAAAATAGAGATTATTGTAGTAACTCCTTCTTTGACACGAACTTAATTAAAACTAACCTAAATATGTTAAAATCTAACTAAAACACAGTGATGAAGGTATTTTAACCTAGGATATCAAATAAATTTATAACCTAGAGCTAACCTCAGTAGTCGTTTTAGTTAAGCTTTAGGGTCGAACCCAAGGGACGGTACAACTGATTACTAGACTTTACTTCCTCACGAAAGCTAGACAATTAATTTTTGAAATTTTATGATTTAGAAATACAATTATCTAAAGTGCAATTAAATAAATTATTTTTGGTATTTCTGGACTCTAAATAAATGCAAGGATGTCCTAGAGTTTCGTGTTCAATTAGTTTAGCTCTAAAACACCTCGGCCTACGACTTTCATCGAGACAGAGACACATTTCGGACCGAAATGTACGGATTTTGGACCGAAATGGATACTATTTCAGTCCAAAACTTGCTTTAGACCTCTTGTTTCAACTTGATATCTTTACACAATGTTATGTGAAGGCTACTAAACAACCAGACCTAAGTTTCTAACCTCAGCTGTCGCAATTTTGGTTCTAACTTGGTTTGGAACTTGGTTTTTACCACGTAAATAACTAAACCTATACTTTCGTTCTGATTTAGTTATTTAAGTATGTTTGGTTGGATTTCTAGAGGTATTTAAAGTCCTGTCGGATCAATAAAAGTTACACCTCTCGGTCGTGAACTAACCTCCTCTTTCGAGCGATTGGCTTACCTCAAGTACTAAACTAATCAATTGTTTGTTCTAGTTTATTATCCTAGTGGTGCTGCAGTTCATCAATAGGTAAACAGTCAAACAAGCAATCAAATTAATCAAGCTAGATATAATACTCAACAAAACATATCACATAATCATAGCATAAGCAATCAAGTCATAACAAAATACTAAACTAATCTACTAACTACCCCTAAGACATCATTAACTAGCCTAACATGCAAGCAAAACAAGATACAAACTCCATCAAATCAAATATTAAGAGAAAAAGAAGGAATAAACCAAATATCGCCTCTAACTCGAGATATCGATCGTCTAGAGCCATGGTTGGATCGGTTCTACTGCCGTCGCATCCAGAATCGCTCCAAAGTTGCTGTCATGGTCGTGCTCCGCTGTGAGAGGTGGAATCCCACGCCTTTCGACGCGAGATCGGCGTGAAAACGGTGGTGGAAAGGTGGAGAATATGCTATGGTAGGTGGTCTCCCTTCTCTGGTCGAAATTCGTGCTTAAATACATCAAGGGAAAGTCTAGGAGGCGGCTAGGGCAAGAAATCTCCTTTCCTTCTCCGAAACTTTCCAAATTTCACTTTCCATACATGGATTTCGGATCGAAATCCGTACATTTCGGACCGAAATTCCAGAATCGAGCACTCATAGTATTTTGCCCATAATTTTTTCATCCGGACTCCGATTGAGGTGATTCAAAGATCGTTGGAAAGCTTAGGATGAGCTCTACAGTGCTATGGATTCTATTCAGTCATTTGTTTCTCCAAAATCCACCTTTTTATGTGATAATTATGCCTAATCCACCAAGTTCCTACAAAACAAATGAAATTGGTATGGCAGTACCCAATCTTGCAAAATAAATCACAAAAGCACATTGAATATCATTGATTTTGGGTAGTATTTTGGTGCCAAGTATGGTCAAAACGTATATATAAATAAGAGATATCACACAGATATTTAGTTGTAATTTGGGACCTAAAAGAATTGAAATATCTATATGAAATCCGCCGATCACTTATCCACTCAATGGGTGGATAAATAAAAAATAAAAAATATTTATACTTCAACAAAAAAAATTGACATCTCAATAAAAATAATTTAATAAAAAAATTTAAAAAAATTCTTAATAAATGAAATAATTAAAAAAAATTATAGATGAGAAAATTTTATATATGTGATCTACTTTCAAAATGTGAAAATGGAAAAAATAATTATTATTTTAAAGAAGTTTTCATATGTGTTGTGTTTTTTCCCAAACATAGCATGCAACCAATTAGCGATAATTTTCTTTCTATTAAAAATGAAGAGTCCATAAACTTATATTTATCTTTATGTTTACACCCTTTCAAAATGGTTAAGAATATATAAAATAAACAAATTGTTTACATCCTTCGTCTAATTGTTTTAGTTCTTGAATATGTGCTTTTATAAGTAGCAAGAATTTAGTTGTAAACTTGTAATCGAGTAAATATATTTATAGCGTGATGAAAGGTGAAAGATTGACTCGCAAGATTCAGAGCCCGTCAACATGAAGTGTATCAATAGAAATATGTTGAAAGCAATAAATGATGATTATTAATTAATCATAAAGCATTTTAAATTTGCGTTTTCTACGTTGCCTAATATAATTAATTACCAGATAAACCAACTTGTGCTCATAAAAGCAGCTAGAAATCTATAGCCGAAGCAACATAATTCACCATTAAAAGGCGGGCGATCCTTATCTAAGAACCCCTAAATAAGGCTAAATTAATCAATTCGAATAATAAAAGACCCATAAAAACAGAATTAAAAAATGCACATAGGCTTAACTTTAAGATAAAGCAGGGACCAAATAGGAAATTATGAGTTTGGTCTAATCCAATCCAGGTTGGAATCATTTAAATCTAGCACTACGCGAAATATGGGATTTTGTAACGTTCTATAAAAAGGATCTGTAACGTTTATGGACACGTTACAGTAGGCTCCGTTGCAAAAAGAATTAAACGTTACAGATCTGCAACATTCTTTTCAAAAAAAAACGTTACAGATTATTAAATTAATATTTTACACACAGCTTTTTGAATAAATCTGTAACGCTCTATTTGAAAAAAACGTTATAGAATATGGGATTCTGTAACGTTCTTTTGAAAAAAAACGTTGCAAAATTATTTTATTTTTTTTATATAGCAGGTATTCTGTGGCTAGCCCATGTTGCTAGCCGTACAAACTGGTACAAATATATAATTAATATGCATATCACAGACACAATATCACATATATATCAAACACATTCATATACAAATAACAAACAAGCCATGTAAATGATATATATTTTACATAATTTTTTTACATAATTTGTCCACCGCTAAAAAATATCTGAGTTGAACTTGTAATACAGACTTTGAAACTATCACAAGTATTTCATTAGCACAGCCAAAGCATGGTCAAAAAAGAAGCAGGGAACATAATACAGATGCGGCATGTGTTCTGTGAACCTTCACTATAAATGTTTGTTTACAGCTGGCAATGAAGGTGGTTCTGTTGGCGATGATCGCGTTGATGCAAGCAAGAAGACACAGAAGCCAGCGTTGACTGCTAAAAAGTAAAATACAGGATGTTCAAGTATATATATATTGAAAGTTCAAAATTGATGTTTGTGTTGCAAGTATTCTTTTAATTTAAGACTGGGTAAATTTCATGGAACATGTTTAAGTTGGGGCATGCTTAATTAAAGATTGTATAACTAGTCTGATCTAGAACAGTTAATTGTTTCATTTCGTGCAAAATGATGAAATTTTTAAGTGATCTCTAAGCATACAGTTGAGAAACGCACTATTTTGGACCGTTTCTTTTTAGTGTTGGCTACTACTTGATTATTTATAAGCATTGGACAGTTTCCCTTTTACATCAGAATGATGTGTCAGTAGTTTTTACGCGGTCTGTTAGGTGTGTATAAAAAGTCGGAAGTAAGAGGTACTGGTAAATACCACCAGCTTCTCAGTTTTTAGCTTTTAGTTTCAGGCTAATACGAAAGCTTACTAATTAGATTACACCTTATGCCGATTTAAAACTGTTGCTGGGATGACAGATTTATGGACATTACGGCAATATATCACAAAGGATTTACCTGAAATAAAAGTGAGACAAAGGAATACTGACATGTTGCCAGCATAAGCTCTACAGACAATGACAACCGTGTGGCAGCGTGAGCCGCAATGGCCACGGACGTGGAATGTTCGCAACGGTCACGCGACCGCAACGACCATGTGACGGCAATGACTGCAATGGCCGCGCAACTACAGCACTGTGCAACCTGTCAAAAGTCAAAAGGAAGTAAAAAAAAAAGAAAAGAAAAAAAGACAAAAAGAAAAATCAAATATCTATGTTCGCCGAGTACATAAACGGTCACTCGAGTACCCACCAAATATTTAAGGAAAAATCAGATATAACCCCTCAAATCTTAGCTAATTGAAAATTAACTCCTCTAATTATCGAAATCGGAAATAATCCCTCCGAGGCTCTCATCTTCTTAATTTAGAATATAACCTCTTTTGCTTAATTTTAATTAAATTAAAAATTTTAAAAATAAAAATTTAGACATATGGAAGGAAGTACCCTTCTTCTACTGAGCAACCTTTCATCTCCCCGCTATATAATTTCATTCAAAAGGTTACTAAATTACAAATTAACCCATGAAGCTAACAGCATTGTACATCTTTGCAAGTAGGGTTTAATATTCTAGCTTCATGATAATTTCTATGCTCGTTCTACCTCAAACTTTTCATTTTTGAAAGCTTTGTCTTCTTATTGTTTCTGCGAGCACATTTAAAAATAATTTCTTCTTCACCGATCTTATTGCTTCTCAATTTTCACACCGTATCTGATGTCCGAACCAATGGCTCAGTTCCACGAGTAATTTCTTAACCAATCAGATGAAAGACTAATATTTTGATGAATCCTTGATTTATGAATGTCGGAATTACTTCAGGTTATTACGAAATGGAAGAACCATTAATGATGGTCATAGTCAATCAATAATTGATGTTCAACAGATATCGAAATCGATAGTGGGTTGGAGACAACTCTGAAACAAAAATTAATTTAATTACCTTCTTCTTCTTGAGGTATTGTGGTGGCTGTCGAGAGGAGGCAGTGGTGCCGTCGGCTAGGGTTTGAGGTATTGAGAGAGAGAGGAGATGAGGCCGATGAGAGGAGCTTCGATTCGAGGTAGTGAGAGAGAGATAGAGAGAGGATAGGAGGCCGGTGAGAGGAGCTTCGGGTGTTGTCGAGAGGAGGCCGGCGAGAGGAGATTTGAGTGCCGTCGAGAGAAGAGGAGGTCGGCTTGTGCAGTCGAGAGGAGCTTTGAGTTGGCCGGCCAAAAAACGAGAGGGAGAGGAGAGCTGAGTGCAGTCGGCTAGGGTTTAAACGAGAAGGAGAGTCGAGAGAGAGGGGACTTAGAAATTTTTCGGAAAAAGGAGGAGTCGATAGGTATATAGGAGTCGGACCTAGAATCCCTAACAAAAATATCAGGAAAATCTGTAACGCTTTTTATATAAAAAACGTTACAGAAGGAAAATGATAATCTGTAACGTTTTATATATAAAAAACGTTACAGATCTGTAACGTTTTTTGTATAAAAAATGTTACAGAAGCTTTGACATTTTTTTTCTTTTTTTTTATGGAAAACTTGTAACGCTTAATTTATAAAAAACGTTACAGATTAGATCCACTTTTTTTCACCCGCTTATTTTTCGCAGATCTATAACGAGTTTTAAAGAAAGCGTTACAGATGACCCGTTGCAAAAGCCTGTTTTTGTGGTAGTGTAGGTAGAATGTGAGCAGCATCAACTGTTTTGTTTTGGGAACTGTCTGATTAAATGGCAAGAGAACCAGCTGGGTTTTCTCTGGTTGAATCGGTGTACGCGCCACGTCACTTTCAATGGAGAAAGTTGGTATGGATGGACTTGAACGTAATCAACAAGAAAAGGGGATATGGTTGAGTAGAAAGCCAATTAAATGATATGTGTACAGATTGAGGAGAAGTCCCGGGCTGGTAGAATTATCTTATCATCTTTCTTTTCCTTTTGACGTCTTGTCATATAACGAATCGTCTCAACACAGAGAGACATCTTGACCTAACTGGACCCAAAATTGGTATATCAAGATATACACTTAACTTTTTAAGGTATATATTCGGCTCTGAAATAGGGTTTGTGAAATAGAGATTACTTAATTCAGTTCTAAACAAGTTGGAGAAAAGTGCAAAATATGAACATTGTTTAGGTCTAAGTAATTGAGTGCATAAAATTAAGATGTTAACTCTTCATAAATTAGTTGGCTACCTTTAAAATCAGCTGCTTTAAACCTCTTCTAACAAGTAACAAGTAATTACCAGAGTATTTTCCTTACAATTCCTGAATAGATACTTGGCTTTTGACTCTTGAGCATAATAAAAACTATTGTTCAATATTTCAGCAATTACTTTTTTATTTATTTTATGATAGCAATTATTTTTTTTAGCTCCTCTCTTATGAATGGAGAATTAACCATTTTTTATGAATTATTTCTGAATTAATTGCACAAATTAATCTTTATTGTTTGCAGAATTCAGTCCCCCCCCCCCCTAAATCGCTAAAAATTTGGGTCTATAGAAATATGCATTATAACAAATGAATTATTTCGATATCCAAGTCATTTTATATGTGACACCCAATAAAAATGTTTGGTTTTGGCATGTAATAACCCTACACTGTCATATAATTTTAATACGGTCATTAAGTTTTGTTACTCTTGTATAAAACATTTTCTTTTATTTCTCAAACTTTCTTTAGACACAATTTGCTCTGTTTTCCTAAAAAAAAAAAAATTCGCACAACATATATATATAATTTTTTCTTCGGATGTCACAATATTTTTCTGGCTTAACTGGCACGAAATTTGCTGTCTAATAACATGAAACAGAGTTGTAATTTTTATACGGAAACAAGATATGAAATGCCTAGATATCTTATCACGTGCAAGATGGTCAACAAAAGCTAGGTTTCGTAATCTCAAACATGCAATGTATTACTTTTTGCATTTTGGACAGCTGTGGCACGCTGCCATGCACAGAATAAATTGGGCAACAATTTCAAATGTTAATTTGATCACAAACAAGTCTTTTGACTTGCGCAATAGCACCTCACATGTTTACCATGTAACTGCCAATGAGGTCTACACTAATAGTTGAGGTGATTAATCCACACAATATGGGCAGCACAAAATACAAAATTAAAGATCTTTTGTGGCGTGTGAGAAGTAACTTAGATGTGGCAAATCACTGAACTAAGTTATAGACGAGCCCTTTCTATTTCGTTGGAATTTATTCTTAAGGCACATGCTTTTGTGGGGTCATCTGTCAGTGATTCACATCATGGGTAACTTTATTGGTTGTCTCTGAGAGAATCTGAATTTTAACAGCACACACCTCACATGACAGTTTTTTTTTCTCTGACACGTGACCATGTCCAATTGTGGACTTGAACAAATTAATAACATGATCTAGCCATTAGTAAACTTCTCTCGTATTCCGGTGTATTTTATAAATAAAAGAAGTTAAGAACTTTTAGAAATAGATCCCAAATAGTTCAATTTTTTTTTTAATAAACCAAATAGTTAATTAAAGTACTTTTTCATACATTTGCTGTGTGGTGCCAGGTACTCTCTCTTTTTATAACCAAACATGACAATTTTTGTTGGTGGATTTGATAGAGAAAGAAGATTTGTATTGAATTGTAATGAAAATGATTACAATTACATTATATTTATATGCTACTCTAAGTTTATTACTAACCATCTCCAATAGTGCATCTCCTACCAACTCTCTACAATCTCTATTGTTATCAATCTCCAACAATCATACAATCTTTATATCTCCTACCTAATACAATCATACTCTAACATCCCCCCTCAAGCTCATCGTAGTAACACACGATTGAGCTTGCCATCTTCGAATGGTTCAACCCTTGTCGAAATTAAATCACCAACTTGCATTTGTACTCCTTGAAGAAAAGAAAAGAGAGCTCTTTTGGCTCAATTGAAAGAGAAGAAGATTGAGAGCTCTTGTGGCTCAATTGAAGAAGAAGAGCTCTTTTGGCTCGAGAAAGAAAGAATGGAGCTCTTTTGACTCAATTTTGAAGAAAGAAATTGAGTTCTTTTGACTCAAGGGATAAGAGAATGAGCCCTTTTTGCTCAATTTAAAGGAGCTATCGTGGCTCATGCATGCTTTCACAAAGGCTTTTTGCCTAGCATGTGTGTAAAAGAGGCTCGTGGGAGTCCTCATAAAAGAAAAAAAAAATTGAGAGCTCTTGTCTCAATTGACTTTTGCCACAAGTTCTTAGCTCGCTTGAGCATTGGAAGTAATTTAGTAAGAAAAGAAGAAGAGGAGTACATGCATTTTTGGCTCATTTGTCTTTTTTTTTTCAAATGGAGGGAGTTTGCAAATTTTCTCGGTTCAAATTAGGTAGGATAAAGGGTCATTGGTTTTCATTCAACAACAATTCTCTTCTTCAAATCATATTCAACCATTGGTATGTGTTGTTTTCATTCACTCTCTGTTGCTCTCGAGATTGAAGTAGATGGACTTGTAAATTGGAGAGTTCAATCATAATCCAATTTCTCATTTTTATTTCCGTATTCTCTGTCCAGAAAATCCATCAATTTGCGTTAATTCACACAAACAAACAGTATTGGTTTTGACCTGATTGAGGCAACATGACCATTCGATCAAGGCAGAGGCTTAAGGAGAAGTCGACCGGACCTTCTATCATTGCCATGTCAGCGCAGTTGTGCCCTCTGCAACCATTACATCAGCACCCCATCTTCTTCCCATCAATCAAGATCAAGCCTTGGTACCTCCTGGGAAGCGGGTTGGACTTGTTGAAATGGGTCGGATCTGAGTTCAGATATGTCACAGAAGATCGGATCTTGTGCCGGAGTAAGGCGATATGGTCTTGGTTGCACGTGACGGAGGCAGATCGGCCAAGGTAAAGGTGAGCAAGGCTGAGCACCATTGGAGTCCTTTGGCTGAGGTGGCTGTTGGAGTTGATGAACGAGGCTAACTAGATCTAGGCGGCGACGCCGTTGCAGAGAGGCGACGCGAGGTCGAAGTTTGGTGGTGCTGCGCGACAAGGCTAAGATCGACTATGTGAGACAGTGCTCGTCAGGTCTGATCGATCAACCTAGGTTTCAGTCGAAGCTCAGAGCCGCAAGGACAGGCGCGAAAGAGGTTGCGGCGGTGCAGGTGCGGTGCAAAGCCTGGCGCACGGCGATCGTCGGAGGTGGTCAGATCTTGAGAGAGAGATGAAGAGAATAGGTGGAGAGAGAGAGAGAGAGAGATCGTGAGAGAGAGGTGGATCTGTTTTAGGAATAGGCAGCGGTAGAGATGGGAATAAGAGAGAATAGGTGAGCTTATTCGCTGGAATAAAAGAAGACACGAATAGAAATTCTAGAATAGAAAATAATATGCTATTTATTAGGTGGAATATGATAGAATAGTAGTCATAATTTCTGGAATAGGCGTGAGCCTAATTTCAGAATAGTTCTGGCTCAGATACCATGATAGAGAAAGGAGATTTGTATTGAATTGTAATGAAAATGATTATAATTACATTGTATTTATAGGCTACTCTAAGTTTACTACTAACCATCTCCAATAGTGCATCTCCTACCAACTCTCTACAATCTCTATTGTTATCAATCTCCAACAATCATACAATCTTTATATCTCCTACCTAATACAATCATACTCTAACAGGATTGGATGTTATGTCATGTGGCAAACAATTGGAAATTTTTGAAAGACCTATTTCCTTTCAGAAAGGAATACCTCGACATCCCTATTTTAGTTTATTATATAATTAGAAACTAAAAATAAATTATATAAACTTTCTCTACAGTTTATGCAGATTTTAAAATTTTCTTGGTATAACATTAAAATTGATTGGTCATTCATGAAGCAGTTGGGGAAAATAAAAGTTATCGATTCATTTTCTTGCAAACTACACCATTTTTAAATTATATGAAGCTTGATACACTTCGTCTCTATTCTGTAAAAAACATGTCTACTATTTTATCTATTTAGTTTTTGTAAATGATTGTTTATTTCGTATTTCTGTCAAATAAAAATTGTAACCAACTAGTCCATTCCTTTGCATGGATTTTGGCATATCAACATATATATGTTCAACAGCGCATTCTATAAATTTATACTTTTTATTCTCTTTAGAATTTAAACAATATTATAGCTTAAAGCTTCTCAATTCTATCTCAAGGTAACTTGAGGATCTCTAGAAAGTGGGATTTAACTCAGTCGTCTTTAGAGTTCAACTCTCGTTTAATCGAAAGAAAAATAAAATCAAAGTATCATTATTTGATGGATGGATCTTTTATATTCCTTTTAGACATATATTCCTTTCTCTCACATATACTAATTTACATGGAAAGATAGCTTAATAAAATTCAAATACTATATATAATATAATCATATCTATTGCCCCGTTTGGATACCGTGTGGAAAGAAGGGAAGAAAAGAAAAAAATTATTATAAACAATCCAAACTCTTCACAAAGTTACACACTTCCCAATACTACTTCCCTTCTTCCTACACCTCATCCAAACTGAGCCTATGATATAAATTATAACTCCATACGTTTGATATAAATAGTCACGATTAATCTCAAACATTCAGTAATCTCTCTAGTAGTGAAGATGATCTCTTTTATTTTGACGAAAAAAATAAGAATCAAGTCCTTTCCTTCTATATAATTCAACATTAAACTGGTAAAAATAAAAATCAAAGGTTTAAATAGCGGCCATAGCAGCCGCAATAGCGGTGCTATTTGGTACACCGCTACAACGCTACAACGCTACAAATTTAGTTGTCCGTCTGATAGCGCGACCTATAGCGGAAAATAGCAGGATATAGCGGTGAAATAGCGGAAAATAACGGGTGATATAGCGGAAATAGCAGTGCAGTTTATATATTTGCTGATATAACAGTAGTATTTTGGGCATAACTTTCGCATACGAACTCCGATTTACGTGATTTAAACTTCTATGGAAAGTTTACAAAACTGGCCACAATTTTTATGCTTTGAACATTTTCAAATTCTTAAAATTTAATGGTCAAATATGCATAGAAAATAAATGTAATTTTAGTTAGCGTTAATTAGTTGCTTGAAAATATTTTAATTTTTTATTTTAGACTAAACTAGACCTTCAAAATACACTTGTATGTGCAAATTCGCTATGGTCCGATAGCGGTCGCTAAATACCCGCTATCCGCTATGATATTAGCTCGTCCGCTATGAATCCGTTATCCGCTATTTAAACCTTTGATAAAAATAAAGGATTTCCTAGAAGCTAAACCAGAAAAGTATTAAGGCGATTTAAAATCATTGGTGCCAACAATGCCTGAAAAGGTATGGCCGGAGAACCAAGAATAATATTTTACTCTGTCATGTGATTTGCCAGATAGATTTGGGGCATTAAGAGTTATAAAATCAGGATGTAAGCCCCCACTACATACTAATTCCAAATCCAAATACAAATTTCATAATTAAGCGAGCAGTATTAGGAACATAATCTACTACCTATTCGTGGAACAATTAGGTACTCTGCGCATTATTTATATGTGTCTATTAGAGTATTAGTATAGTTGATTT
This sequence comes from Rhynchospora pubera, assembly GCA_028095005.1. NCBI lineage: Eukaryota > Viridiplantae > Streptophyta > Magnoliopsida > Poales > Cyperaceae > Rhynchospora > Rhynchospora pubera. Next base: position 144,606,505 of record CM051460.1, read on the forward strand.
ACTTCTTAGTATTTGTTTATGCATCATGGTCCCTTATTAAAGTGAAATTAAATTGGAATGCTTTGATAATGCCGTACTGCTTGTTTGGCATCCACTTCATAATTCATGCATATTATTTTACATCAACCTTTTGAACTGCCTTGTTGGAGCAAAATACGGTGGATAACTTGCTTCTATGCTATTTGCTATCAGCTTGCAAGTTGCAACTTGTGTTTGTTTATAGTTTATAAAAAGAAAATTAACATATATCAAGAAAACAGAGCATTCTAATCGGAGCTTTCCAAAGACTTTGCCGAGTTGGATTCACACAAGCTTCTTAATTCAATTCAATATGTGATGAAAGCAAATTTTCATATGGTTACATGGGCAGTTAGAAAAGGTTGCAAAAATCACCTAATTAAGTTTTATTTATTTATTAATTTATTTTTGTGGGGTTTGTTTGTGTGTTGGGGGGTGGGATGTGCGGACCCTGCAGTGATGACTCAAAAATTGAATTGCTAACAGGAAAAAAAAAAGAAGCAATTCCAACTAAAAGAGCTTATTAGTTGCGATAAATGAAGGAAAACTCTATAATTTATTTGTAATAATTGTATATAGTGTGAAGTAGTTATACATAGCTATATTATAGAACCGTATTCTGTTTGCTTTAAAAGGATGACTTGTGCGTGTATTACCAATCTCTTAAATCATAATGGATGATTTTGGCAAACAGAGTCAAATAGTCAAACTTTATACAATCCGAAAATGTTAATTAAACATTCGTTGTCATAATATCGCCCTTTCTTGAAAAGAAAATCAATCTGCCGTGTCAACAATATACTAATTGTTTACCACCTGAATGAAAGTAGGTGGTAACAATCTATCAATAACTTTGAGAAAGAGTATGATGAACATATACTATTTTGAACTTTCATTAAAATTCATGTTTCTTCTTTTTATAATTTCTTTGTTAAAAATGGCAAGTGACAGGATTTGAAATAAAGACGTCAAGTCGTCAACATAAGATCCATTTCAATTGTTCAACCATATAAAGCTAAGATCTGAACTAATCTCAGGACACCATAATCAATTAGTTGCTAAGAAAAGGCATTGATGATAACCAAATGATAACGACTCGAGAACTATCCTTGCAATTCGTTCTAGCTAAGTTCAATTTCCCTAATACCACCTTCAAGTTTGCAAATATTTGTCAATTAGCTATGATCACTCTGGTCATTTTTTTATCCCGTCTTGTCCTTAAACAACTCCATTTCCTCGAGTACATGTGCTACAGTCGAACCAACTAAATTCAAATTTGTGTACTGCTGCAGTAGTGATATTATTAAACATAAAAGAACTTTTGCACCTAGAATTCAAGGCATTTCAGGGACAACATGACATGATTTTTCAAATAATTCTTACAAAAATATGAAGAACCAGATTCTTAGTTGTTAATAGTCCCAACTTAAGTTTGCTTAAATTTCTGGGGCATAAACACTTTGTAGTAACAATACAATAATGGCAAAGAAGAAAAGAAAAAGGAAAACACATTTAAACCGGAAGCAAACAAAGTCGTCACTCTTCAGTTTACCAAACAATCCGTTTTATTCTTTATTATGTACACAAATTGTCACCCCCGGTCCCCACATGGCCACTATCCATCCCACCAAGTATAATCTATCTAAACAATTCAATTAGAAAATCTTTTGTCAGAGATAAACATTCACAAATATATCCTAAGTTACAAACTAATAAAACCCATAACCATCGACCTAGCCTCATTCTGACCTCAAATTCCTTCATTGTGCATTTTGATTCCTCTTCTTAGCAACCAAGTAAGCATGAGCTCTGACCAGCCTCTTTCTAAATCTCCACAAATCCAATCTCACATTTTGCCTATCCAAGTAAACCTTTTTTGTTACTTCCCAGCCTCTTTTACCCACACTTTCTGGGTCTGTCAGAACTGGGTCCCCCTTCGGATATTCTCTGTACAGAGAACTCTCTTTGGCTTGGATCTTATATGGCATGTACCATAGTCCCAATTTTGTCGCCGGTTGGCCGTAGTACGTCTCGGCTGCCCAATCAGTACCGAGCGGTATGATTTGGATGAAAACCTTTCCTGGTCTCATAAACAGAAAATGTGTCATGGCTGCACCGTGCACTCCAATCATGGCATCACTGTAGTTTAGTTCTCTGTATATTTTGCATAGCTCTGTTGTTCTGTCTGGCTTTAGCACCTGAAATGATACATTAGATATGGCACAAATTTAGCAGAGTCAGATGTATGTGGTAATGAAATTATTGGTTCTTACATTAATGTATTAATTTGCCTTATAACTTTTTAGATGAGTATAAGCTTGTATAATTCCTTCAAAAGTGTAACAACTTTTTGCTAAATGATTGAAGTACACTCCACCAAACTTAGAGCCGATGTGACCTTTCAGTTTGAAGTAAGATACTCGTTCCAAAAAAATATATAAAGGGAAAAAAAATGAAGTGCATAAATTTAATCAAGATCAGCTGCAAGCTTTGTTTAGAAATAGAAAAGATGGGTCTTATCTTAATATGTGCAGCAATCATTATAAAAAAAAAAAGCTATACTATAACAGATTATTAAATTAATTTAAGTGTCAATTTATTGGGTATTTCAACTCCGAATTAATCTAGCATGACTCCAAGGTTGGATGAATGAAACAACAGTTTCAGTACCTAAATTAAGATCTAAATTAGAAATTTAGGTAGCAGTTCTTCTTCCATTGTATGGTTTTCTCAGTTTCTCTTACTTTAAGTGGGTCCTTACCTTTCTGGTAGCACTTGTTAACCTAAACAACTAAGCCAATAACAACTTCGTTGTACTTTTATCACCAGATCAAAACAATTGAACAGAATTGAATATGCACCTATGTGTATATCATATATGCAATGGAAATTTCAACTCATACACGATTATTTTCTGTATAGTGTATATCATATCTGCAATGGAAATCTCTTCCGCTATAATCACACCACTTTATTGAGTAAATCTACTTTAAATTTCAAAGGCTAATTAATCATTACCTGAACCTGAAATCCAATAGCCTTGGCCATGGCCACCAGCTCCGCCTCATTCTCAATCATTCTGGACCCACCGCTCCTTGACAAAAATACCAGCTTTGGCCGGTACACCTCACTTGTTGAACTCGTTGGCAAATATTGCACTGGTACCAAACTTCTTCTCCCATCTATTCTTTCAATGTACTTAATTCTCCCCTTGTAAGCATCATCAAGCATCCTCCTAAAATCTCTGATAGTTTTACCTTTGATCATTTTCTTTGGATCAGCCGTCAATTCGTCGTGTATTCTCACACCCACAATCACTTCCTTGAAGCAATGAGTTCTCTTATCGCTTGTGAAATCAATCGGCTTGTATTTAGAGAGACGGGATACGACATCACCATACTTAGTTATCCACCAATCATGGTACTCTAAAATGAGAAACACCACTTTCCTGTTGAAGTGTTGAGAGGTGATGTATAGAGGTAGTATACCATCGTTGAACTCGTGGTAAACATTACCAGTATAGCCTCCTGTGGAGAAGACAACGGCCGGTACATCATGGGTAACATCGCACTTGTGGAACCGGCTGTCCGCTACTTGTCTGAGCCTGAGCTCGTCTATTGTGGACATGACATTTGCTTCCCATTTCCTTGTGTAAGGCCTGATTTTTTCCTCTGTGATGTTTGATGTTGCTGGAGAGGAGACGAGGAGGATCGAACTGGAGCGGGAGTTAGTTCGAACATCTCCTCTCATGAAGCATATGTCGGTGCGAATGGATGTACGATCACAACAGATTGAGTTGTTCTGCATAGATGAGCAAGGTGGTTTTGGTACTACTTGCAGATTTCTCTCTACTTGTAGAATTTGCTCTGTTCCTAGAGAGTCTGAAATATGATTAAGCAAGTGGTTAGACTTACTAAGTAATGAGCTGGCTGAAAATTTGATTCAAAAATTCAGTATAAATTTTTGGATGTATGCTTTCCATTCATAAACAACAAACAAATAACTTTAACAAGAAAAGAAACAGTATGATGAATTGACTTGCAATCAATCGCCTGCTTTTTTTTCCAAAACGTATCCATAATAATTGGAAAAAAAAAGATATAAAGAGAAAATTCTCTGGAAAAACAACAGGCGATATATCAACGGAAATTAAAGTGCTCATCTTTCTCTGATTTTTCTTGAAAAGTTAAAAATATTGACCACAAAAGAATTAGGAAAGTACATAGAGAAATGAATATGGATTACTCAAATTCATCAAATTATGCAATTATATCCTACATTTTGTCAAAACGAACTCAAACTGAATATAATATATCAAAATAAGTACGACCATTAAAAAGAGCTACATGGGAGGATGGTGTGATGTGTACTTACAAAAAAGAAGAGAGAGGAACAACAGAGAGAAGCAGAGGGAGGAGAGGAGGAAGAAGAGGCGGCGGAGGGGATGGTGGTGCTTCGGATGTAGCCTGTTGGTACGGCCGGTGCCATAGTCATAATAGCACATCAGGTGATGAGGCTCTTTTAGGCAGTGTATACTCTCAGCCTTTCTCAGTTGTAATACATATATTCTTTGGTGGTTGTTTTGCGGCTGTTGCTTCTGCTTCTGAGCCATTTCTGATTCTGATACTGGTACTGATCCTTCCTCTGTTTCTGATTCTCGTTTCCTTTTTTGTACACTCTGACTAAGTTATGACTAAATATGAGAGAGAAAGAGAGAGAGTGGGAAGAGAGAAGAGGTTTGAAGAGAGTATAAAAGGGGTGGAAGGGGGTTAGAGAGAAGCAGCATTGAATAAAGAATGATTAGTGGTACTAATGGGGGATGACTTGCCAGGCTGGACGGTGGGAGTTGATATGGGTCATGAGCTAAGGAAGCCTTTTGTATTTGTTATTGTCTTTTGGTTAAGCTTGTATTAATTGAGTTTAAGCTCAGGTTAAAGAGCAAATTAGAGTATGAAGATATCACTATCGTGTTAAAAAAGGGGCGCAAGAGTTTGAATAGAAGACATATACTTTGGTAGCGGTACGAGTTGGGGAAAACCATTTCTATTTTTATTGATTTGGGAAAGTGTTCCTTTTTTTTTTTTTTGCGTTTTTAGTGTTTTACTGTTTTTACTAGCAATAGCACCTTTACTCCTTTTTAATTAGTGATAACGGTCCCTTTAAAGGCGCTTATTATATTTTGTATCTATTCAAAAAAATAAAAATGCAATTCACATTGTTTGGTTAAATCCAAGTCGATGAAGGGATAAGCATTTTACATGGATGTAAGTTATTCAAATGGTCAAGTCTTTCACGGTCAGGATCTTGTCCAATGCAGACCAGATATTTTGACAATGTGAAGCTGTTCTCTATCCGACTCGAATTGTATTCTGCTGTCGTGTGGAATTCACTTATTAAAATAATATATAATTGAATTTTCATTTTAAAAATGGGTAATTCGGTTAGCTAAATTGCATTTGTAAATTAGAATAGTGAATGTTTATTTTATTGGAGTTAATAAAATCTATTTGACTTCCAGTTTAACATAATCATCTAATGAAATTTTCTAGACGAACTTAAATCCATTTTTTTTAAGTTTACCGTTTTTAAAACCTGCCATTCTTATTTTATTCTTTTAAAATCCGACGCTCCAGATTATTTACGTTTCATTATATCTATTTCATCTGAAATAAAGTTGGAAAAAAATCTTTTGGAAGAACACTGCTTCCACTCTGTTCCAAATTTAAGAGCAATACTAATTTCTGAAACAAAATTAAAATAGTTATAATATCGATATTGAATATAATTTATGTCATAATAATAATAGCAATAATAATAGAAATAGTAATTATGATGGTAAATAATAATAATATGAGAAATTTTACAGTCCATGTGGAACAGATATGGCCTGTCCTACATGACTGTTATATCACACTTTAAGCTCTAAACAATCGATCTTAATAGTTCGATGTGATCTTTAAATTTAAAATAAAAAACTAAATTTTGTATTTTAAAAAGTTGTTTACTGTTATCTGAATTTCATGATAAAAAATATTATAGAACTCCAATAATAATTATTAAACTTAATATTCATTATCATCATCAAAAGAAAATACAATCTAATTAATTATGTTATAATAACAAATGTAATATGAGAAATTAGTAATATTTTAAAAAAATGTTTTTGTTGTTGAAAAAAATAATATAACTTATATAGGAAATGTTGTTAAAAATATCTAATGATAACAGTAAATTACATTTTTGTAAAAAAAATGAAAGAAATTTCTTTTTTTTATCGCCAAAAGATCTCTTCTTTTTTGTTGACTTATGTTTGACAGTTTCTTTTCTTAAAATATCAAGCACCCCTTAAGTTTACATATTATAGCCTTTTGTACTCCTTCCTATGCAGTCTTAAGTCATATTTTATTTTCACAATTCAAAATGTATTAATATACCACATGATTTTTAAGTAATTTCATATGTGATAATCTCTTATAACTACTTGCACAACAACTTCAAATGTTATTCATATAATTCATGTCATTTTCGTTTTGACTGATCCGCCACCTCCACCTAATCAATTTCCACAGGACTTTTAATCCCACGCTTGTGTTCTTTATCTAGGTCGGTTTCATTGCTTTTTGAATTCAACTTTTCACAAATTTTAGAATATTTAATTGGTTCAGACCGTCCAATCTTTTCCTGCCCTTAGGAATAATTGTGGCAGAGTATATCATCTAAAACACTTGGTGAGTCAGAGTTGATGATCACACTAAATTCCGTTTAGGGGAATTTTTAAATAAACAAAAAAAAAAAATCTTACGCAAGGAAGCGCAGGATGGATCTGAGAATTACGTGATGAAAAAGTCCATTTAATTTTATGGGCATGAAGTTTCTTTAGTTCACTAGAATGTAAATTCTACAGTGAACTAACTTTCTATATACCTGAAAAATATATATTTTTTAAAATTATATACGATTGTAATTGATTACTAGTAAAATTAGATTGAAAAAATTGGCCCACCATATATCATTCTTCAAATACAAAGTCTTTAATTTTTTTAAAAATCATACAGCAATATCTATTTCTAAAAAAATTAAGACTCGTATCATTTTGTCTCCTCTATTAATTCTAGAAAGGTATGTATTTGACGCCGTACACAACTTATTTTTGTTCCTTCGCAATCATATAAATATTTAATGTTTCCAAAGAACTTTTTTTAGTGCCCATAATTGCAGGATACAATAAATTGTCACATTTTACAAATTGTTTTTCCTTCCAAAAATTTGCTCAGAACGTACTCTATTCTAGGTATCTTAATTTCACTGTTTAAAGGCCAGGACAAAAATGTTTACAGAGTAGCTGAAATTATGTCTCAATTACTTAATCTTAAAAAAATTTAATTCATAGAAAAAGTTGGTTCAAAATTTTAACTCCTGATAAGGATTTGTAGAATAAAAAAAAATCTAAAAATTTCATGTACTGGAAAAATATGATGGATATAATATATTCATTTTTCGATTTTTCTACATAATATCAAATGAACTAAAAAAATTATAAATTGTACGGTAGCGTCGTGGAATTGCTCAACGTTTTAGATTTGACAATTGAATTTCAAATTTTGAAATATAATAAAAAAATGATATTGAGGCATTTGGGGACACCAGAAACATGAAACACCATAACCTCTATTTTCTTTTTAACGAGCTAGGAGTTTATATTTAATTCATTAATGACTCCATTAATTTAACAAATTTTGAGCCTTTACTAGATGGAAATTGGACACAATTTAGCCTCTGCCATCGAACTGTAGTACGCAATTACCCATTGTGATAATGTTGTGCCTCTATTGGCTCCAAGCACATCAATTGCAACAGTATAGATAAATTTTATTTTTCTTTATGGGCATATTTGTGATATTACGCGGTACGTTATGATTAGGAAATAATTTCAGGATGAACCTCCGTTATGTAATTGAAGGTTGTACGAGGTAGAGGAAGTTGACTATTTAAAATGTCAAATGGCCAACAAAATATTGAATGATCAAAATTATTCATAGCAACTAGCAGATCCATTCCTCATTATTTTTTTAAAATTTTTGTAACCACATTTCTAATTCCAGTAGGCATTCTGCGTTATTGATAAGAAATTTTATAAAATCTACATGCTGATCCATATTTGATAGAAGTAGAACAATGAGAATTTAAATGTTGATGTGTTAGTATAAAAGGTTGAGCATATGACAGGTGGGGCCACTAGACGGAAAATAGTAATGAAATTGAGCCCCCTTCATTGACGGAGAGGAGGAGGCCGTTAAATATTAAATAGAAGGCGCTATACAAATGAATTGGGAGCCGCTGAGGCCTGAGGGTCTGCTCCAGGGAGTCATTTTTGAGGAAAAGCAACGGAAGATAAGGAGAAGTTTAATTATTTTTGGGGAGTGGCCAGTGTCAAACATATAGGACAGATGCACTTGTTTAACATAATAAAATTTAAATTTTTAAGATTGGAATGGTAGATTCGAACCGTTCAAATTGTTCTACGTTATAAAATTTTCGTGGAGACCAAATTTTATATTATTTAAAATTTTTTTACTATTTTTTTGGAATTTTAGAATATGCTTAATCTAAAAAATTATGAACCCTCCAATTTTGAAAAAATTGAAAAAAATAGTTACAAAATTTTTTTAAAAATATAAAATTTGATTTTCATGGATATTTAATGTAGAGATCATATTGATCGGTTTGGATCGGCCGTTTGAAATTTTAATGGTCGATATATGAATTGTGTTTGATGTCCTATATATTTGATTCTAGCATTATTCTCATTTTTGAGGAATAGTAATGGAAACAAACTAACAAAAAGAGTTTATTCTATTTTCACAGAAATTTGTATTCTCAAAATTGAAGTGTAAGAGTTTTCGTTACTCTCCCAATCTTGCCCTCCCCTTTTATTTCTTTATTAAAAAAATCTGGAGTACCCTCAATCTCAACGGTAACCATTCATGATTGTACTGAGGAAGAGAACAGAGCGAGAGAGTTATTGTACTTTCTGTCGTTTCATTAAGTGGCTACGGCTATATATAGATGTGAGTTGTAAAAGAATATTTTAAAAATTGTATTTTTGTTATCATCTTTTATCAATTGTGCTCCCCTATTTATTTATGTCCACAATTCCCTTAATTCCACTTAAAATTCACTACAAATTGTCTCGAATTCCCTGTCACATCCCAAGACTGACAGTTTTGAATACCACACCGGAGCTTATACTAACCAACAACCGAAATCCAAAAGTTTTTTAAAATTTTCGGTATTTTCCCTCTATTTACCGATACCGATACCGCCGTAGGGTCATTATACCGATTTCACTGGTATTCTGGCTGAAATGGCACGGTACTGAAAGCACTGCCAATTGGAGATGTCAACTAAAATCTCCACTTATTTCTAGATGGTTCGTGGGATTGCTGTCGTTCTCACCTTTTCTGGGGTGGCGCGGGCATTTACAATATTTTTTTAAAAATGACACAAAATGGATGAGCAAGGAGGGTTGTATAAAAAAAAATACTAATAAATAAAAAAATGGGGTGTAATTAAGCGGGGACGATGTGATGAGGAAACATAAATACTCGCATCCAAAGTCATTAACCTTTGAAAACGAGGAAAATAATTAACAAAGTTGTTCCGTGTTTACTTTCAAGTTCGATCAGGTCAAATTACGCAAAACATTCTCCAAAAAAATTCCAGAAGTTCATTGACGGAGTATTTTAATTGTGACAATCTAGAAATAATTATGAATAACAGAAATATATAGTGAGAGTGTTTCCTAAAAATTCTTTAAAAATCCTTATATATATTTCAAAGGTCCCATGTTATAAATTTTTTTACAAAATAATTTGAGTAATGCTAGAATCAAACGTGTTTGACGTCAAACATGATCCTAAACTGAACCATTGAAATTTTAAATGATTTTGGAGACTGGATTTTAATTTTTTCTTTCAAAATTTTAACTATTTATTTCGAATTTTTTAAATTAGATGGTCCAAAATATTAATTGAGAATTTTCTAAAATTCAAAAAAATAGTAAAAATTTTTAAAAATATAAAATTTGATTTTCATGGGCTCCGTTTGGATCGCTAAAGAATAAGAAGAATAATATTGGGAAGTGTGTAACTTTGTGAAGAATTTGGATGGTTAGGAATAAGAAAGAGGCTATTTTCTTATTCCTGGACGTATCCAAACGGAGCCATGGAGATTTTATTGTGGAGAACATATTAAGTGGTTCGGATTAACCGTTGTAATTTAAAAAATTGAGATTTCATCACGTTTGACCGCTTAAGGGTCGAACCTATTTGACTCTAACATTGCTCAATTAACTTTCGTATATTTAAATGCACACATCTTCGTACATCTAAATGTAATTTCAAACTAATCCACAAGTAGCAGTACATGCAAAACCTATATATAAAATTAAAAGCAACTCAAAACATATGTCTAATTTTAAATATTTTCTTACAGGATATATGATACACAATTCTTACAACAAGTGAAAGACACATACTTAACGTCAAGATATGAATATTAATTATTGAACTCTCAGCAAATTTTTTACTCTACCACGTAGGTCGACAATATGTAAATAAGACCGAGTAAATTCTCTTTCAAGATTCATGGTGGAGTTAATAAATCGTTGATAAATTTCGTAATTGACATATAAATTTAGATCAAGATTCATGGTGGACCATCTCCGCACCGATCATGATCTAAATTAAAACTTCGATATCTTTAGTGACGCACAGTTAACTTGTTATTTTTATATTCGTACGCCTCGGGTCTAAACCAAACAGAAGCTGAAGTAAACTACTTAACTAGAGAAAATGAAATGAACTATTTTAATGAATTAACCAATTTGAACGTTTTCCACTTGCGTCCCTTTCTTTTTGAAAGGAGGGGAAGAAAAAGGAAGCAGTAAAATATAGTATTCGAAAGGAAATGAAATTTAGTCCCGCGCGGGACCGTGCAGCGCAGGAATCACAGCCGTCTGATTTAATCTCAATGGCAAAAGGAGCCCCGTGCATGTAACTAGATTGATAGGCCCGAACCGTCCAGATCAGATCGGACGATTCGTAGGCTGCGCTGGACGGTCCCGCGCGGGAGCGGACGAGGATTCATTCGAAAGGGTTGGCCACTAAGAGCCTACTCTTCTCAAAATCACATATTCACATGCTTGAGAAGACCAACAATTAATTGTACAAGTACAACTAATACTGTTTGTTTGACAAAATTTTATGGGGGTGTACACTGTTAACATAAAAGTAAATGGAGATATCTTTAATTTATTACAAAAGTATATTGAGGGCTTGACCTTCTTCGTACCTCGCAAGATATTAATGGGTGTCTAACTAATAAGATACAATTTTAATTTTAATTCTAATTTTATTTACAACTTACAAGTGTATAAATCTAATCGTGCAGTATTCAAAGTGTCGATTCACGACTAGGCGAGTATAAATTAATTTAGCTTTACTAATTTAGGTCTATAAATTAATTCTAGGATTGCTTAACTAAAACTATGAGGCTGTTAAAAAAGTGTAATACGAATAAATATCAAATGATTTAACACAAATAAAATAATGAAGTGTAATTAAAATGGTAGTGTTAAATTACATATCAATTTAGGACTTCTACCCGCTATTTGAAATATTTTATTGTTCACCAGATAGACAGACACAAAATAATAATGCGAATAATAAACTAATAATACTGTTGGGCTGCACCTGATACGTACAGATAAAAAAAAATGCATATATACTCCAGATTCTCGGCTTTCTGAGGTGACAGCTTGGTTTTGGTCTTTTGGATTAGGGATTCCATTGATTTCATCCGCAAGCAAATAACAAACACCGTTAAATGGTTATGTCGCTATCAGGGGATAATTTCTGTTTTCCACCCTTAAAAGAATGCGTTTTCGATTAGGCCGATGGAGGAAAGAGACAACCTAGAAAGGTAAAGTGGTTGAGCGGCCTATCTTACCAGAATTCTGGTTCCTGAACTTGGTGTACTAGCTGCTCGCAGAAATATTTATATCTTTTTGCTGGAATAGCCTTTTGGTTTCATTTTTATATTATAGTGACAATTCAAAAACGGTTATTACTTCAGATTTTTTTTATTTATGCATTATTTTATACTTTTTGCATCATAATTAAGTTTTTTCAATTATGATATTAGACGATCTATACCACAAACATTATTTAACATGCTATAACTAACTTTCTTCATCCTCAATTTTTGTATAACCAATTAGTAACTTACAAAAGGCTCTTTTTTTTGTAGAGATATTTAGTTTGGCAAAAGTAAAGGTTACTTTACTTTATACTTGTCAATTGTCTTTGCAAATGGGAGGTCTAGATCATTTCGTTTTAGCAGTTGTTGCTTAATTTTGGTTTGTCTCCCCCACAAGCGACATACTTCTAATTTATCAAAAAGTTAACGAAATATTGATAGCAATATTCTCTTTACTAAAAAACTTATCAGCGAAAATTATGTTTCATTTTATATATATAAGAAAGTCGCTTACACATACAAAATCTTAGTGGCAAAATCATTTTATGTATGCATTAGTTAAAAAGTGGTCATATCGAAACCTTGTTTTTTAATGGAAAATGTCAGAGTAATTTGAGTGAGAAAAATCTTAAATTCACTGTTTAGTTCGTTGTCAAATTCACGACAAAAGAAAAGATTATTGGAGACATTTTTAAAAATATTATTTTTCTAGTTTTTAATTTATGATTTTCATCCTATTTTCCCAAGATCTGGGAATTGTTAGTGCAAAATTGCAAATGATCATGGAGCACCCAAGAACTTTCTTATTCAAATGTGAAGCATCAAGCAGTTGTGTTCATAGACTGGCGTCGGACAACAAAACATTGTCTAGTTTGGTGTGTATTACATCTGTTGGTTACATTGTTAGAACCATGAATTTTATTAGAATAAAACTTAATCTTGTACCGAATCATTTGGTTTGGTCACCCACAAAAACCAACCTTGCAATTGCAAGTACCGTTGGCAACCCAATAATGCTTCAAAAAGGGGGAATATGGCAGAAAACCCAAGTAATAAATATAGATTCACAGGTCTAAAATTAGAAAATCCAGTAGTGCAACAGCTCTGATTGAAAGGGATATCTATAGAGTAACTACATGAGATTAATTCAATAGGATTAAATAATTGTGAGCATCTAGACGCATTTTTTTTATTTTTCTTTTTTGTGTGCATCTGAACAGTTAGCCGTGCAAATGATGAAACTATTAATAATGATTGTCATCTCATCCGAATTCCTTAGAAAAAGAAACTACTTACAAAAGTATGTCCTTTATGATTGGGTGAGTACAGTAATTAATGCTAGAGAAGTTATAACAATTAGAAAAGAGACACATCTAAGGAAGAATAGAAACGACATTTTTTTTTTTTGTGAGAAACGACATATATTTAATTACATCATGAAAGTATGAGTTTTAGCGACAGCCCGTTACGTTTGTCTTTTGTTCATTTACAAATTTGTCATTGATAATGAAAAAATTGGCCAGTATATATTGATACAAGGCATTCCATTTCTGATCGATCAGCATACATTAATCAGATATATCAATTAAATGTTTTATAATTTGACATGACGAAAAGTAGTAGTAATTTAATTTAATTTTTCTAAAAAAAATAACCGTTGAATTTCGGAATAGAGTATGGAGTTGGATTTAATGGTGGGGAAAGGGAGCAGAGGGGCCACAATAGCTAGGTGCTTAGAATCTTATATTCCATTTTTAAAAAGGGTGAAACATGAACAAGAACTCCACATCCTTCTCGTATTTCGAAATTTAGTCATTAATTTAGTAAAGTTGATCCAAATTTTAACTTCTATTAGATGAAAAACTTTTTTGGGGCGTGATAAAAGATGATATATTTTAATGTTTGGTGATTTTTATAATCATAGATTGCATTTATCCAAATTGAATAAGGTTGTGATATGTTTGCTGTCTAAAAAGGTTGATGCCTTGGAGATTAACAATATAGACCATTAGTCTTACAAATTGCATCTTTAAGTGATTTACAAGGTACGAATCACTAGATTAGCCATAGTTCTTAAAAGACTTTTAGGGACATGAAGCATTCTTAGAGGAGAGGTAAGACTTTTAGGGACATGAAGCATTCTTAGAGGAGAGGTATATACTTGACAATGTAGATTTGTGCTAGTGAGATAATTCACTCAAACTAGAGGTCACTGGTTCCATCATTATTCTAGAAGTAATGTGTTTAATTTCCGTTGGGAGCGTAAGAGGAATAAAAACTCTATTACAAAAAAGTGGACTATGTCTCTATAATTATAAATAAATAGTCTTATTTCAAAAAAACGAAAAGATAATTCACTTAACCAAGTTAGGTAACAAGAAGGCATAATGCTAAAGATTGATATGGAGAAAACATATGACAGGTAAACTGAAATTTTCTATTTGAAGTTCTCTATTCCAGAGGTTTTGATAGTAAATGGATTAGATCGACCAAAAAAACATATTTTTCCTTCATTGAAATAATTCATCTAAACAAGAGATATAAAGAAAAGAAGAATTAATTTTTTATCCAAATAAGAAAAAGAACATTATTTTGCTTTCCATCACATTCCTTTCTTCCCTCTTTATTTTTTTCTTTCCCTCCCATCCTCTACCACCGAACTAAACAGAATGTAAAATTTGGTGCAGTGTCATTCAGTGGATACTGTGGTTAAACTAAAAATCAGTCCACCTTTGAGTCTAAGCCATGCCCTACTATTAGGAGCATTTGTTTGAGAATTTATGAATTGTTACTGTACTGGGTAGGGTTGTGGTCATATTAGCCCAAAGAAGCAGTTAAAACTATGATACCTGTGTTGGAAGGTCTGCCTTTGTAGCTAGAGGATATGTGCACAGGAGCCGAGCAAATAAGGGGGCAGCTGTGCCTGTAGGTGATGATAGGTGGGCCAGAGACTGATGCTCAAGAAGTTGTTGTTTTAGTTCAAAATGCAAAATTTCCATGATAATTTGTATTTTGTTTTGGGTCAGATTAATAATGTGCTACATTGCTTGGTTTTCTTGCGTTGTGGTTGTAATAAATTTTGGGGTTTGACTGCAGGGGGACAGGGATGGATACTGTCTAGTTTAGTTTGCATTTTGATTTTGACATTATATTTTTGGGATGTTAGATAGGGTTGTTGTACTGGTACCGGGTATGGTACCAGTGTGGAATTTGATTCTCAGTGTTGTATTATATATGACATTTTTTGCCTCTGTTAATAGGAGTGGTAGGCTGTAAGCCTGCTTGTTTCAAAAAAACTAATAAATAAATACATTTGGAAGTAACAAATATTGATAGGACGACGTTTTAGCTTGATTAATAAGGGTTGCCAGTGACTTTCCAAATTTCTGTTAGTTTTATCTAGTAACAAGTAATTATGTGTTTGGATGTTGTCCGAATGGGACATGTTTACGGGTGTCAGCGTGAAAAAATGGCACGTGGTGCCGTTTCGTTTAAGTGAAACGAAACAGTTAACAAAATTGGTTTTCATTCCGTTCCAATAACGAAACGGTAAACGGAACATGGAATTATACCGTTTCGACTGTTTCAGTCTCATTTCAAACCGTTTCATGTGTTATTTCTGAAGTGGAACGGTTAACAAAACGGAATTATGTGCCGTTTTAAAAACGAAACAGTTAACGAAATGAAATTCTATACCGCGTTCCTTAACGGAACGGTAAATGGAACAGTCCGTTCTGTGCTTTTTTGACGCGTTTGACAGCTCTAGACATGTTCCTAACTTTTGCTAGAACAAAAATAAAATTTGTTCAAAAAAGAATAAGACTTGTTCAAAATAAGTTCAGTATTCATCATTCGGGATGCGTCTAATTAAACACATCCGTCACAATTCACAAATAGTAGGACCAAAACCGAATTTTGAAATAGATGTTACAAAATGTCATTAAAATTGAATGCATGTAAACATCATTTGAAGATATCCAGAGTTCTACGCATTACGATATGTCGATATCCTCCTCTCTTTTTTTGTTTTTTTGTTTTGACATATAATAGTTAATAACAGCATCAAGTATTTTTGCGTGTTTTGAGGACATCTGCACGTTAGATAACTAACGCCATATCTCGTGACAATGAAAAGATGGCTTTATTTTGACGAAAAAAAATTAAGTAGTTGCAGACTTGTACCGTTGTACGCAAGTCCATTTTCACCAAAACACTCGCTGACAAGAAATAATTTATTAAAGAAATTTTGGTTTCACAGCCTCCATGATGCCCATATTGATCCTCAATCTTTATTTGGTACAACTCTCCAATGTCTCAATACCTGCATATATATAAATTTTATAGAACGTTATTAAAAATAAGAAAGGCTAGAGCCAAATATTTTTGACAGATACAATCGAATTTTAATATTTTAATTTCAATGGCGATTTCTAATCGATCATTGCTATTTTCATACTAATATTTCATTAGAAATCAAATAATATTTTTTTTCATTTTTTATTACAGCTCTTAGAAAACTGTTATTGTTGGATGGTCCAAAAATATTTTAATCAATTGATTTTTTTTTTCAAAAAAGTAAAAATTTCAAAAGAAAAAAAAATGTAAAATACGGTTTCCAATGGGGACTTTCAATGTGAAGATCGTAATAGCAATTAGATTGCAATTGATAGGCAAATCTATCAAGCATATTTGACTCTAGAATTTCTCCATTGTCTTTGCATGTAAACAAATCTAAAATTAGTTGAAATTACAAAACAATGCCTATAATTTTTAATTCTCTTTTTTTACTTTGTAGAGCCCAAACAATTAGAAAAAAATATATAATATTTTCCGTAACTAATAATAACTAATCGCCTTTTTCAAAATATGAAGCTTAACTAATTCACCAATTGGCCTTCAAAAGACTAGAATTTTACGACGGTCAAGATTTAATAGTATTCGAGAAATACCAAATGACATTTAAGTTATACGAAAATCTATATACAACCAATTTTTTTAAAAAACCAAAAATATTTCTTTAAGGATTTTTTCTATTTGTAAATTTTTTTAGTTAATTTGAAAAAAAAAAGCAGTTAACCAGTGCGAATGATCGATCCCGCCCTTGTGTTATGTAAAATAAGTTTACGCTGTTATTGCTAAGCATTCAAAAATTACAAAGAGTCATTTTATTAAAATTTTTAAGGGATTTATTAACAAAAAGAATGGTTCGTAGCTATATCCCCTAATCCCCGCAAAATATCTTCCGAGATTTCACGTATCTCCTTCTTTCACTCAAATCATTATGACATGCAAATATGCAATATAATGTGGAGTGTATTGGGTCCAACACATACATTATTTTTTCTTTAATCGATCTCAAACAAACGAATTATATCAGATACTATTATACTAATACTGTTGCGAGTTGGTTCAGCACAATTGGATGCTTATTATCTCACTGTTAACTTCTTTTCATACTACTGTGGTATTTCCATAACTTCTAGAACAGCTGGTCATAGAATATAACATTTCCTTTTCTTAAAGAGTTAAAAAGGCTCCTCCTTTGCTTCTGCCATAGTTCATCATTGGTAACTTGGTAAGAGGACTGCAAAGCAGTTAATTACTTAATATACTAATATATTAATCTAAGGATTTCATGTGGCATTAAATTGGGTGTAAACTTAGTGTAAAAATTGTGTCAAAACTCAAAAGTCAAAATTGCATAGTATATATATTTTTCTTGCGAGATCAAAAATAGGTGGAGAAAATACTTTGATAAGTTATTAAATGGAGACGATGACAGTCTAGTTATTAAATGGAGACGATGACGGTTTTTTTTTCCCCTTAGCCTATTCTAATGTTTGGGACAAAAAGCTTAGTGGTTGTTGTTGTTGATAGCATTTAAGAATCATAAGAATACCTTGTTGGTCGTTGTTACAATAAATAAATCAATTGGGGTTTGCAAATAAGTAAATTATAATACATTTTGGGCCTCAAAGAAGTAGCCAGCTTGTGTTTTGGTCCTATTTCAGGGTACTCATTTCGGCCTTTATATTTCCCAACTAACGCAATTTTGATCTGTTTAGGCATAACTGCATAAGCCATCTTTGAGAGATAACAGCGACAGAACTTGTAAGAGGCAAAGATAATTGTGTCATTTGCTTCATTGAAATTGTTCCATCAAAATAATCGATACATAGAAGTGGTCGTCTGATGTAGTGATGTGTTCCATTAGTTTTAAGTTCTCAAAAGAAATACTGTTTAAGCCCTATTGACTCAAGCTGCAGAGTGTTATTTATTTTACTTTTTATTTTTTATTTTTTATTTTTTATTTTTTATCTTTTTGAAGCTTCTAAAGCAAGTGCAAACTAAAGAAGATTGAACAAAGATTCAGGTAATTAAAACCAATAAGTAAAATACTAGTGCTTAACAGCTTTAATACAGATGCATTTCAGTCAATAGTCATACTGGTACAAGTTGATGCATTAAGATTAATCAATGCAACAAGGATGTTAGAAATCAAGAAACGTGGAACAATCATCCTAAATATAATCTACTAAATTATTTTCTTCCTCATATCGGTAGAAGCAATTCGCAGATAGTCAGAAGGAGCCATATCACTCATCTTGCCAAATGTCTCTTCATAATATTCCCACAACTCAAACCTAAATTGAAGAAAGATTTCTCATTTGTAAGATGAAAATGTTATCCAAAAGTGCAAAGAAAAAAACAAAATATCAGGTATCACTGAAAATGGAATTCGTATATATCCCTAAAATTCTCATACACAGAGAAAATAGGAGAAATATCAACTGGGTCCCAGCTCTCTGTATGTGCTCAAAGATGTTCAAAACCACCACTCCCAGTTTATGAAGGGGGAAAAAATGCAATGTTAAAAAAATTATAGTTTGAGCATCATTTAAAAATATAAACTTCATCTATAGTAGAACTTGTAGTGATATTCTCATTTTCCAATGAACTTGTGCAATGATTTGTGATTTTTAGAGTATAATGAAATTGTTCAACAAAACAAACCGATGAAAAACATGTATAATAGATACTCAGATGAGTAGAGGACAAATATTTTGTATTACATACCAATAAGCCAAGAATTGGAAAGGAGCATATTTCCCATATATTGCTTCAATCTCCTTCTCGATAGTGGCAATTGCACAATTAACTTTATAGACCTGTCAAGCCAGAAAAATACATTAGCTGAGTAACTATCCTTATTTTCAGCTAATATGAATAGAGAAAAACTCTTAAACAATTCTGAATGAATGTCATTAAGGTCAACAAGTTAAATTAAATATTGTCGCAATGCTTAGGCAAGAAAATAAACTTTGATGCAGTCAGGTTTGATATTAAGATACATTCACGGATTCACCAAGTTCGAACAGCCACTATTTTGTCAACTAATTTTCTTTTGTTGGGAGTTCAGATGCTTTTTCCAGTTATTTTCATTGTGTACTGTTTTAATTGTTTAAGTGGCACTCATATGTTAAATTCAGACAAAACAATGCATTAAAATAATGAGATCAGCAAGTGCCAACTAAAAATCTATACCGTGTCAGTCAGGCCCTTTACCAGCATATTCTTGTTCTTGCTGTATTTACTGTGCTATTTTGAAGAAGATTATAACAAGAAAGAGAAGAACATTACTGATTTCAAATGCCTTATTGCCTCGCTATCAACTGGTATTTTATGGAAGTAACCCAAGCACATCAATACATTCGCACACGTAAATGGGCCAAAACCAGGAATACTGAAAATCTGTGCGTACAAAGTATCGTAGAATGAAAACATATTATTATCATTACATGACTCTTCCATCTTTCTTACTTGTACATCTCCTCTTACTACACTTTGTGCCAGATACACAATTATCTCTGCACGGTAGCCAAGCATACATCGTCTACCCAAGTATTCTGCATCCAGGGCCGCCAGCTCATCTGCCGTAGGAAAATCTCCAATTTCAACTTCATCATCATGATCATTAGAATCATTAGTCATTTCTGTGAGGTCATCTGTTGGCTCTTCTATGCAATTTTCAAATTTAGTTTCCAATTTGGTGGCCGCCTTTGATTTCCTTGTCTGTTTTGCACGCTTCCTTTTTAGCTCCTTGGTATGAGGGGCCTTTGGTGTGAAATCTTCAGAAAAGTTGCCTGCTTTTATCTCTAGTTGAAGGGCACAGAGAGCTTTTGCCATCGCCAAAGATTTCGAGAATCTGAAATCATATCATGAACTAGAAGATATCAAATTTATGCATCATGCAAATTATTATGGAATGACAAGGATTCTTTGTTTATATAGTTGTTTGGAACCTTGATTTTGGTGTGTCAGTATGACCCTAAATAAAGCCAATACCTATTAAATAAAACTGTGGTACTGAAAAAACCTCATGTTTATAATTAACTTTTGAACTCAACAAACCAAACATTGCACAACTAAAGCATTAAACCTCAGCCCTTGAACAATCAAGCACAAGAGTTGTCCCTCAAAAAAGGAAACTTCAACTAAACAGGTAGTGGTCAGGACCAATATGATGTAACATTGCAATTTACCAGAATAACTTGATTGTTACTGTTTTATACAACTCATTCCAAAAAGCCAACTAAGAAGGGAAAAAAGAAAAAAAAAAAAAACTTAAGCTTGTTAGTGTCTGACGTGCATTTGCAGAGAAGAATGCACTTGACCATGTCTTCAAAAAGACTAGGAGACCGGAATATTCGACCAAAACCT
Organism: Rhynchospora pubera; assembly: GCA_028095005.1. NCBI lineage: Eukaryota > Viridiplantae > Streptophyta > Magnoliopsida > Poales > Cyperaceae > Rhynchospora > Rhynchospora pubera. The sequence goes on from CM051460.1 coordinate 144,627,283, forward strand.
TTCTTCTTAGCCATGTCATGGAGCTTGTGAAATTCCCATAACACTCTATCATGACCATCTGAAATTCGAAGCATCCTTCTGACTTGACCCTGTAAAAGAGCAAACAACCAATTTTCAAAATAAGGCTCTCCAATTCCCAAGATTTTAATAAGGCAAGGACCTACCAAAATAGCCTCCTGGTCCTGGGTGCAAAGACAGTCTGTACCAGAAACACAAATCTCGAGAACATCAGAGTTGGAGGACTGAGAAATGGAGACAGGGAGAGAGGTGGAGGGGGAGGAAGAGAGGCGGAGGGGACGGTGGAAGGTTCTAGAAACTGGGTCCCAGCGGTTGGGGGCCAGCATGAAGAGACCATGGCTGCAGACGGCTTTCTCTAGGTTGAATGCGGATGCCTCGCTCAAGGGAAGCCGGAGAGAGACAGAGTGGGAGAGAGAATGGTGGTGGGTTTGCTTCGTTGGTGAGATTGGTGTCTGAGTGGTACTAGTTTCTGTTTCTGTTGTCGCCATGGTTCAACTGCTGAGGCGACTAGGCGAGGAGGCACTGTGAACTCTGAACTGGTTTGGTTGCGAACCTGAGTTCTAGACTTTTAGTCTAAGTCCGAATTGGTGAGGTTCTTGTAGAAGCGGACCAAATTCCTTCTCAGCCCACCGTCCGAGTGATCTAATCTTACGGGAATTAATTACGGAGTCCTTATCATAGATCGGACGGTTGTGACGAAAATGCTGCGCTCTGTAGCGTGGCAGAGGATGTGCTATAATTACGTTGCATTTGGCGTGAATGATTAGCGAAATTGTCAAGCAAATTTAGATTTTCGAAGTTCACTTGGCAGCCGGTATCAAGTTTTTCTAAAAGAAAAAAAAATTAGATTTACGAAATTGGCACTAATTTTTTAATTCGATAATTTGGTGAGTGAGTGTTTTTTTTTTTTAAACACTAGATAGAGGCTATCTAGGAATTGGTGAGTTACTGTTAGTGTTGCTAATTTGTTTTTTTTTTATTTCGATTTTTCAATTTATGCTGAGGAAATTTTGAAAATTTTCCAAAATTTTAAATTTCCAAATGTCAAAATTAATTTTTTATTTTTTAATTTACATTATTTTTAAAAAAAATATCAATCAGCTTGAATTGGTCATTTTAATTTCTTAAATTGAAATCTAAAAAATTTTGATAGAGCAATCCATCAAATCAATTTAATCGTACCATTTTTCACATCATTTGATCTAAACAGGCCTTACATTATAACGAAATACAGATTTGTCATTTGGTCGCCTCCTGACAAAAGAAAAGAGCACCTTTTCCTATCGGCTCTGTTTGGATGGGTGCAGGAATAAAAAAATAGTTTCTTTCTATTTCCAAATTTATTATAAACAATTCAAATTCTTCGTAAAGTTACACACTTCACAATATTTCTTCTCTTAATCTTTTTATTTCACACCATCCAAACGGAGCCATCAGGAAAAAGCCACGCCCTGAAGAACACTGATATAGATACATTAATAAATCAAATAATGAGCCCTGCATAAATCAGAGACCCTCATTCCTCTGCCGTAAGCAACAAAACAAAAAACAGAAGTCATACAGGCTAAGTCAACATACATAATTTTATTAATTAATTTAATCATTGTCATTTATGATTTATCAACCTACACTACACAGCAGGGCGGCGCCCAGTATAACTGTGTGCTGAAAGCTTGCTTATTGGCCGATTTTTTTATTATTAATAAATATTATAAATAAATAAGTTTTTTTATAAATCGAAATAATATTTAATAATACTAGGAATTTTGCACCGCCAATAGCCAGAAATCGCCATTGGTAATGGTGATTTCTATCTCACAAGAGTCGCCATTACCAATGGCGAGCCCTATTTATTATTTTTTTTACAGCGATTTCCATAAATTTACTACTATAAATTGAGTTACATTTGAGTCAATTTCAAACCAACACAACAACTGAAACACACTGCACTCAAGTACAGTAGCCTTTAATAGTTTTTCCGCCTAGAAATAATATTTTCGATTGAGATTCCAGTCAATAGATCCTATGTTACAATGGATCTGTGGTCACACAAGGAGGGACCAGATTAAAAATGATAACATAAGAGATATGGTTCAGGTTGCATCAATAGAAAAAAAAAGTTGATCTAACATCGTTTGAGATGGTTTGGACATATCCAACGTAGGCCTCATGAGTCACCATTACGTAGAGAAATTCTCAATCATTTAGAAAACACAATAAGTGACATGGATAGACCAAAATTGAAATAGGAGGAAGTAGTAAAAAAAATCTTAAAGAATAGAGTGTTTCCCAAGGAGTTGGTGTTCGATAGGAACGCATGGAAGTTGACAATTGTTGGTTAAACATTTTCTCTCGATTTGCCGATTTGCAAAACAACACCGAAACCTTTAAACTAACATATCTCTTTAGTGTTTTATAGCTAAATTTATTGAAGAATGGATTAAAGCAAGTGTGGCACTTAGTTTGGAGCTTCAAGAGATTGCTTTGGTCTAGTTAGAGTCAGTAATTAAGGTTTAATTAAACTCTAAACTAATCTCAATCAATTTGCTGGTAAAATGCTCAGTTTTTCTGTCCAGCGTCATACAACGCCAGTTGCCGTTACACAACGCTGAGTTAATTCGATTTTAAATTGCAAAATCTCTGACAAGGTTGGAACAGCGTTACACAACGCTCAGTAGCGTTGTGCAACGCTAGTTCATTTGTTTTTAAACCAGTTAAATCCTTTATTTCCCCTTGTCAGAACGTTATGCAACGCTAAGTAACGTTACACAACGTTTCCACTCCTATGTTGTGTAACGCTACTCAGCGTTGTACAACGCAGTATGAAACAGGCGACTCTGCATTGCTCAGACATCGATCTGCATCGATGCTGCATGCATGCTGCCATGTTCCATGCATTGTAGCGTTGTGTAACGCTCTAAACTTCGCTCAGACTTCGTTTTTTCGCTCTGGTCGCGTAGAGCAACGCTGAATAGCGTTGTGCAACGGCGACGTTGTGTGACGCCAGTCAGCGTCGTATGACGTTCTGACAATGTTGTTTGAGTTTGTCAGTTCTGCCTTATTCGTTTTCTTGACTTCGTTGTGCAACGCTACCAAGCGTTACACAACGCTCTGACAAGTTCCAACGGAACTGTCGAGCTTTTGCTTTGGATTTTTGCTGAAGCGTTGTGCAACGCTATACAGCGTTACACAACGCTCTGACAACTCACAACGTTATTGTCTGTGACCGTTTGATTTTTCAACGGCTATTTGGGCGTTGTACAACGGCATATAGCGTTGTATAACGCCAGAGTCTGTTTTGACTGGTTTTTGGAGCTGTTGGCGCCCTCTATAAATATGGGGCCTCTTGGAACTGTTGAGACACTTTTGAAACCTTTGAAACTCCTCCCTTTTGAGCTCCAACCAGTTAGACATTACTCTCTCTTGTGTTTGAGCATTATTTAGCAAAATCATTGAGATTAGAGTGTGCTAAACCAATCCACTAGTGTTAATTGCTAGATTTGTTGAGTGATTTGGTTAGAGCCTCAATCCCTTGAGTGTTTGAGCTTGTTTAATTGAGTTAGGCCAATCCACCTTGAGAGTGTTTGTAACAAGGTGATTTGGTTCGAATTTGTAGTCCCGTTCGTGTGGAATTGAACGGAGCGCGCCCATTTCGAGGTTGCGAAACTCCCGGAGACGTACGACTAAGGCTAGCACTTCCTAGCGGGTCGGAACTCCGTAATACATCGCGTGTTCATTTTCTCTCTCTCTTTCTCTCTTTATTATCTTGCTTGACTTGAATTGCTTGTGCTTTGATTGTTTGTATTAGACCAAGTTTTGAATTGAACCAAACATTGACCATACCGGTTTAGAAATTCGTTTTTGTGCCTATTCACCCCCCTCTAGGCCTAATTTTAGGGACAACAAAGTGGTATCAGAGCAGGGGTTATCTTTTGACCATCTTGTTAGGTAGATAACCTCGATTCATGGCCTCTAGGGTGATAGAAAAACCGGACAAATTTGGTTCCACTTGCAAGAACTTCCGTTATTGGAAGAGATGTATGGTTGTATACCTTAACTTGATTGATCTTTGGGAGGTTGTTGATAAGCCATACACACCAATTGTTGATAGTGAAGGTAGAGAAACCCATGCCTCTAAGACCATTAGGACCAAAAATGATAATGCCGTTAATGTCTTGCTAAATTCGGTACATGAGTCCATAGCGGCCATTTTTGGTAGCTCTACTAGTGCACATGAAATGTGGGTCTCTCTCTTGAACCGTTATGAGGGAAATTCTCTAATCAAAAGCTCTCGACAATTTGAGTTAGAGTCTAGATTGGATAATTTCCGCATACGGGAAGATGAATGCATCGAGGAGATGTATACTCGATTTATACAATTGCTCGATGAATTCACTAACATAGGAGAGTCCTTATCTAATAGTCGTGTTATAGGAAGATTGCTTAGGGCTTTGGTGGGAAGACCTCAATTCGACACTCTCATCTCGACTCTTGAGACACAACAAAGGTCCCACAACAACCTCACACCGGAGATCATCTACACTCATTACCGGTGCGTGGAGGAGAAGCTCAAGCAACTTGGAGAGTTGAAGTATGAGCCCAAAACCGTAGCATTGGCGGCAAGTGACAACAAGGCATCTCCCTCCAAGAACCGCCACAATGACAATCACCAAGGGAGACACCGCCACTCAAGTGACAAGGCCAAAGGCATCATCGACCTTGATGAGGACAAGCAAGGAGCCATTCTCTCAAAGATGTTTCGAGCTATCATGGTGTTTGAGGGAAAGTTCAACAAAGAAAGGCTTGAGAATGACGAAAGAGCTCTTTGCTTCGTGTGCCAAAAAGAAGGTCATACCATGTACTCTTGCTTCAAGCTCTTCCCTCACTTGAAGAAGGACAAGGAAGATGGTGGCAAGAGAAGAGGTGATGGCCGGTTCAAGTCCAAGAAGGGACACTACAAGAGCAAGAAGAAGGGTGAGAGAGCCATGCAAGCCACTTGGGACAACGATTCCGATTCGAGCTCATCCTCTCAATCCGATTCGGAATCCGAGTGCGACTTTGACAACCTTGCTCTTGTGGCTCAAGTGAATGATGTGGTGATGCCGGTGGATGACGACCTAGATGACTTGGTGAAGGAGGTCTTCAATGAGTTCAACCGAGGCAAGATCTATGTGCATCCATTGAGCAAAGCTAGCCTTGATGAAGCATCATCCTCTACATCGACTTTCACACATGCTCCATCGACTATTCAAGAGGATCCATCCACAATTGCCATTGAATTGCCTAAGGTCACTAATGAGGTACTTCTAAACTCATTCTTTAGTAGTGATAGCGATTGTGATAGTGAGAATGACTTGAGCTTGAATGATGATGCAAACTTGCAATTTGATAGGTTGAATGATTATCTTGATGAGTCTCTTAAGACTATTGCTAGTCAAAAAGAGCAAATTAGTCTTTTGACGACTAAGGTGCATGATCTTGAATCTTTGGTGACAAGGTATAAGAGTATGATTGAAAGTTTTGAAAAACCAAGTGTTTGTGAAAAATGTCAAACTCTTTTGAGTGAGACAAATGTTTTGAAAAATGAAAGGGCTTCAAGTTCGTCTAGTGCTTCTCATAGCACCAAGATGAATCTTGATAAAATGTTTGTGGGACAAAAACCAAATGACAAAACGGGTCTTGGCTTCAAAAAGAGGAATCAATCCTTTTCTAGACCAAGAACCATGTCAAGCCCAACACAAAATGAGAGACTTTATCACAAGAGCACCAATGGTAGGAACACACACGGGCAAGGGCAAAAGAATTTTGTTGGCTCTCAAAATGGTGCTCAAAAGAGTTTTGGTAGGAATAGAAATGGGTCTCAAAGACCTCAAAAGAACTTCCAAAACAATCGGGGCCCAAACAACTTGTATTTCAAGGGACCCGATGGGTGTTTTCATCCTTTTCAAAACAATGGTGGGAATAGGAATAGAACACACACTAGACCTCAAACCAATGGGGGAAATCAAAAAGTCTCTCAACAAAACAAAAGGAATTTTCAAAAACCAATTTTGAGAAACTCTCAATCATACACTTTCTCTAAGGATCCAAAGATTAGGGCCATGGAGCTTAGGCGTCATTTTCAAACCCATTTTGTTAGAGAAAGTTCACAAGTGAACAAGCCAACTTGTGCTTGTTGCAACTATTGTGGTAAGAATGGCCATGTCACACTAGAATGCAAAGTTAGGAAAGCAAATCATACATCCGGTTCAATTAACATGATTTGGGTTCCTAAAGTCACTTCCACATCCGTTTTGATTGGTGGAAGTGGTTCGAGTGTGGCTTAGTTAGCCATCTTCTTTCCCCAAGGATATTCTTGTCAAATCTTAAGGGGGAGAGATTACAAGAATATATTAGTTGTTTGTTTCTAACTAATATGCATTCTTGTAGGTTTGTTTGTTATCATCATTCAAGAGAAGTGCTTGGATCATAGATAGTGGTTGTTCACATCACATGACGGGTGATGAATCTTGTTTCAAGACACTTGAACCTTTTGATGGTGGTGAGGTTACTTTTGGTAATAATCTTAGGAAGAGCTCTATTATTGGTATAGGCTCGGTTGGAAACCAAAATTTAACGGTTTTTAATGTTTACCTTGTGGATGGTCTCAACTACAACCTTTTAAGTGTGAGCCAATTATGTGATGCGGGATATTATTTGAAGTTTGATCACTCCTCTTGTTTTGTGCATCAAATTTCGGATAATTCTCTTGTTTACACGGGACAAAGGAAAAAGGATGTCTATTACTTGAACTTTGATCACTTCACAAATGGTGAACAATGCTTTAGTGCCATAGCTACCGGTTCATGGTTATGGCATAGAAGACTTGGTCATGTTTCTCTAGACTCCATTAAGAAACTTGTGAAATTGAAACTTGTCCGTGGTCTTCCATCACATAAACTAGACTTAAATGGGTTGTGTGAAGCTTGCATGAAAGGAAAGCAAACCAAGTCTAGTTTCAAAACCAAAGAGATCATCTCAACCACTCAACCTTTGCAATTGCTTCATATGGATTTGTTTGGACCAATCAATGTCTTGAGTATAAGTAAGAAAAGGTATGTCTTTGTGGTGGTAGATGACTATAGTCGCTTTACTTGGGTTTTCTTTCTTGCTCACAAGGAAGAAGCATTTGACCATTTTGTTAAATTTAGCAATCGGGTTGAAAACGAAAAAGGGTTGAAAATCTCTAGAATTCGTAGTGACCATGGAAGGGAATTTGAAAATGCTAAATTTGATGAATTGTGCATAGAAAAAGGATATAAACAAGAGTTTTCCGCTCCACGCACCCCTCAACAAAACGGTGTAGTGGAGAGGAAGAACCGAACCTTACAAGAATTAGCACGCACCATGCTACATGAATTTGCCGTACCCAAATTTCTTTGGGCCGAAGCGGTAAATACGGCATGTCATGTAGTAAATCGGGCATGCATTCGTTCTCAACTCAAGAAAACTCCTTTTGAATTATGGTTCGGTCATACTCCTAATATATCCTATTTCCGTGTATTTGGCTCCAAATATTTTGTCCTTGATGAGTCTCCTAAAGTAACCAAGTTTGATGCCAAGTCTTTGCCCGGTATTTTTGTTGGTTACTCAACCACAAGCAAAGCGTATAGAGTCTATTTGCCAAACTCAAAGGTAGTTATTGAGTCTATTAATGTCAAATTTGATGAAAAAGTCCTTGAGGAATCCAAGGAAGGTAATTCTATTGTAGGTACACAAATGGAAGAAACTACACAAGAAATCGAGTCACAACCTCAAGCACAACCACCGGTGATCATTGAGGAGCCTTTGAACCGGGTTGATGACATTTTGATAGGGGGAGAGACTCATGAGGAGGGCATCTTAGACACAACTCAAAATGAAACGCCTCATGATGATCCTCAACCTCAACCATCTCCCCAACCGGTTCATGAGCCTCCCGAAGTGCTTAGAGAAGTTTCCTCTCATCCTCTTACTAATGTCATAGGTGACCCTAGGGAAGGTGTTAGGACTAGGTCTAGTTTGCACCAAACTATTGGTCATTGTGCCTTTTTTTCTCAACTTGAACCAAAATCCTTCAAAGAGGCCAATGTTGACCCAAATTGGATTGTTGCCATGCAAGAAGAGTTGAACCAATTTGAGAGAAATCAAGTTTGGGAACTTGTACCATTACCAAAAGGTAAGCAAGTTATTGGTACCAAATGGGTTTTTAGAAACAAGCTAAGTGAGGATGGTATTGTGGTTAGAAACAAAGCCCGTTTGGTTGCACAAGGTTTCAAGCAACAAGAAGGTATTGATTTTGAGGAGACCTTTGCACCGGTTGCTCGTCTTGAATCCATTAGAATGCTCTTGGCTTTTGCCGCTAACAAAGGCTTTACCCTATTCCAAATGGATGTCAAGAGTGCTTTTCTAAATGGTTGGATAGATGAGAAAGTTTTTGTCCAACAACCACCCGGTTTTGTTGACCATTTTAATCCGGACCATGTGTACAAGCTTCACAAAGCTTTGTATGGTTTAAAGCAAGCTCCTAGAGCTTGGTATGGTAGACTTTGTACCTTTCTTCTAGACAATGGTTTTAGTAGGGGCAAAATGGATACAACTCTTTTCACTAAGAAAAGAGATGATCATTTGCTACTTGTGCAAATTTATGTGGATGATATTATCTTTGGCTCTACTAATGCAACTCTTGCCCAAGAGTTTTCTTCTTTGATGAGTAGTGAATTTGAGATGAGCATGATGGGAGAACTCACTTTCTTCTTGGGGCTTCAAATCAAACAACTCAAGGATGGTATCTTTGTGAACCAAGTCAAATACGCCAAGGAGTTAGTAAAAAAAATTCGGTGTTGAAGATAGCAAGAGCTTAGACACACCCATGGGCAAAAGTGCGAATATCGATGCGGATGAGAAAGGCAAGCCTATGGACATAACTCTCTATCGAGGCATGATCGGTAGCCTACTTTATCTCACGGCTAGTAGGCCGGATATTATGTATGCCGTATGTCTATGTGCTAGGTACCAAGCCAATCCTAAGGAGTCTCACCACAAAGCGGTAAAACGTATCTTGCGATACGTCAAGGGTACTCAAAACCTAGGTCTTTGGTATGGTAGACAAACCGAACTAGACTTGTTAGGTTATACCGATGCCGATTTTGCCGGTGACCGTATGGACCGCAAAAGTACTAGTGGAACTTGCCAATTTCTTGGTGGTTCACTCGTATCTTGGTCTAGCCGCAAGCAAACTTCGGTTGCTCTCTCCACCGCGGAAGCGGAATATGTAGCGGCCGGTAGTTGTTGTACCCAACTTCTTTGGATGATGCAAACCCTTAGGGATTTTGAGTTAGATTTCCAAAAGGTACCAATCTTGTGTGACAATACTAGTGCCATCCTTATATCCAAAAATCCGGTATTGCACTCTAGAACCGAGCACATAGAGATACGACATCATTTTATCCGTGATCATGTTGAGAAAGGTGATGTGGAATTGGTCTACATCGACACAAAGGAGCAAATCGCCGATATCTTCACCAAACCTCTTCCAACACAACAACATCTTGAACTTAGGTTCAAACTTGGTATGCTTGAACTCAAAGATTAAATTTATGCATGTCATGGTGTTGTCTTTGTTGTTTGGAGCTTATTTCAGTTTAAATTGGTTGTATTTCTTTTGAAAACCTAGAAAAATAAGTTTTTAACTATTTCGGTCTCAATTTTCTGAATTTTCTGGTTTTCTGAACTCTGGCGTTACACAACGCCATTCAGCGTCGTGCAACGCAAGAGTAACGTTAGTTTCAAACGAATTTATGCTGAATTTTGAATTCTGTCGAGTTCAACGTTGTACAACGCTGCCTACCGTTGCACAACGCTTGGTTGATTTTGTCTTGTAACGTTGCACAACGCTGACTATCGTTGTACAACGCTGGATATTTTATTTTAATTCTCCTTCGCTGAATTTTAAAATCTGTCGAGTTCAACGTTATACAACGCTGGTAACCGTTGTACAACGCCAGTCTGTTTCTTTTTACTGAACGTTGTACAACGCTGTCCACCGTTGTAAGACGTTGATTTATTTCTTTATTTTATTTTTTATTTTTCATTCTTTATTATTTATTTTTTTTATTTTTTTATTTTGTTTGGCTTTAGTGTTGTACAACGCCCTTTAACGTTGCACAACGCTGGGTTGTAGCGTTACCCATCGCTACTCAGCGTTGTACAACGGAGCAGTCAGTCTCTGCTCATTTTTCGCTATTTTGACTCCTGCGTTGTACAACGCCCTTTGGCGTTAAGTAACGGTGAACGTGTTTTTTTTTAACTGCTGCGACCCCACCTCTTCTTCTTCTTCCTCTTCTTTCTCTATTCCGCACCCCCTTCTATTTTTCTCTCTTTCTCTCCAACTCACACCCCTTCATCTCTCTCTCTCAATACTCTCTCAATTCTCTCTCTCCACTCTAACCAATACCACCAAAATACTCCTCTCTCTCTCCTCTACACCCTCATACCCTCAAATCACTCTCTCTCTCTCTCTATCTCTCAATCCACCGAAATCCTAGCCACCGCCATCACCGTCAATTCCGGCGATCCGACCGTCGGATTTTCGATCGGCTTCGGTTCTGTGCTCTCCAAGGCCATCTCATCCTCTCCGGCTCTTCAATTTAAAGGTTTAGCCTCATCCTTTCTCTCTCAATTTTCAATGGCACCGAAAACCGCAACCAACAAACGGTCTAAGCGCAACCCCAAGGGCGCTTCCTCATCCAACCCACCGGTTCAACCCGACCAACCCATTCCAATGGATATACCCCCGGTACCCGTGGATTGGACCCTCTCCTCCTCAAATAATTACCTATTCAAGGACTCGGCCTCATACATGCATTTTTGCCAATACCGCGATATCAATCGCGAGTGTTCCGAGTGCTTCTACTTCGAGCACCCCTATGGTGTCTACCACTTGAATCCAAGAGAATTGACTTGGATCAAAGAAAGGATCGAATATTGGAACATGGCGGGTCTTCTCGCACATTCTCAACCGTACAACCCGTCCTTAATCAAGCTTTTCTATGCCAATCTTACCATGACATGGACCGATGGCCACCCAACCGCCAACTCCTATGTCCTCGGTCGCCACATCTCCATCACCGAGGAAACATTGGCCAACCTCCTTAGCCTCGACAATGACAACTTGGAGATCTACATTCATGCCAATTGGCCCCGTGAATTGCCTCCGTATGACGAGTACCACCGCTTCTTTTATTGTTGGAGGAACTTCAACGTTCGCCAATTCACCGCTACCGAGCTACCGGCCTTGCACCGCCTTCTCTTCCTCTTCATCAACAACATTATCACTCCGAAGGCCACAATCAAAACCAATGTGGAGCAATTTGCCGTGTTTCTCCTTCGCTCCCTCCTTGAGATGAATCAAAAGGTGAATCTCCCTTACATCATGCTTGCTCATATGGCACGGGTCGATTCCTCTTCTCGCTTCTCATTTCCATATGCCCACATCATTCAATCTATTCTCATTGACAACGACATCCCTCATGACACACCTCTTTGGGGCGAACCCGTGCCCGAGAATGCCATTGCTACTCCCGAAAACCTCATGGCACATCTAAATGTTACCGGATGGACGGCCCAAGATGATGACTCCATTGTGCCCGGTCCTTTCCACCGCAACAACTACCTCTTCCGGCCCAATGCCACCATAAACCAATATGAAGAGATAGGCAATGAACCATTGCATGTGCCCGGCGGCCGAATGGAGGGTCAAGGCGCACCTCAAGACTTCCATGCTTACCTTGATGCCAAGTTTGCCGCCTTGACAACTCATATTGATACGCGGTTCAACACAATTGAGGAAAACTTGACCGCTTACCAAGCCAAGACCGATGCCTCGATCACTCATCTCAAGGATGAGATGATTAATCTTTGGGGGAAGATGGAGCTCCATCTCAAAAGGGGATCCGGTAGTGGCGCGGGGGATGATGATGAGGAGTGATTCTAGCCAAAACCCTCTCCAAGCCTTAGCTCTCTCTTTTATCTTTATTTGGACTTTTGATTTTCGTAGTTTCTTTGCCTTTCGTCTCTCGTTTGTGATTTTTCGTTGTTTTGAGTGTCTTAGTTATGCTAAATGGATTTGGTTTGTTTTATGGATGTTGCATGAATGATGTTTTGTTTTTTAATGAATTATGTTATGTATTAATGTATTATGTTTGTGCTAAATGGTGTTGTTTTAGCTCTTTTTCTTTTAATATGCATGCATGGTCTATAATTGATAGTTTATGCCCTCATTAAACCTTGTTAGATACCCCTAATCAAATGAACTTAGTGGCCAAATTCTTTTCGAAAGGGGGAGGATTCTTATGGTTTGTCATCAAGGGCGTTTTGGGTATTCTTTTCCCTCATTGCAAAAAGGGGGAGAATTAGGTAATTTGGGTTATTCCGCCTTGTTGTATCAAGTCCCAAATATACTGACATCGTCATTATTTGTAGGCATTTGGACCATACTTGGCACTCAAATAACACTCAAACCATTGAATTATTCAATAGATTGCTATGATTTCGATGGAATTGGCTCTACCGTCGTTTCTTCTCTCATTTTACAGGATTTTGATGATTTCTGATGATTTTGGAGCATATAGATGGATTCCCGACGTAGCACGCACGCTAGACGACTCATTCCTAGCATTGGAGGCTCTTTTCTCTCTCCTGGTCGACCCGAACAATCATCTGTTCGATCCGACCAGCACCTATGGCAGCCAGGCGTCATTTTCTCTCTCCTGGTCGATCCGACCAGGAGCCTGTTCGATCCGACTGGGCATCACAACAGCAGACTTGTGCAGCTGTTCTTTCTCTCTCCTGTTCGGTTCGAACAAGGATCTGTTCGGTTTGACCAGGGTGCCGCCATATCACATAAGGCATTATTTTTTACATAGAAACTGATGGAAATGGCAATTTGTTGCGCCCTGGTGCCCTAGCCTTCCATCCTTGCGACCTGGGACATCCATATATACACCTCTAGACCTGAAGGAAAGGGGACAACCTTCCATACCAAAAATTCCTCTTTCCATAGGCGTTTCTCTCTCTTCCACCATGGGAGATCATCAAAGCTTGGTTCTTTGAAGCGACGGCAGCAAGGAGACGAGTTTGATGACCATCTTGCAACACACCACTGCCTAGAGATCGTAGTTTGAAAGCATAAAGGAGTATTCGGTTTATTCTTCTATGTTTTCTTCTCTATTTTCAATGGGCTTGTATCTTGTTATTTCTATGTTATTTGTTGTGTGTTTTAGTACTATGTTAGGCTAAATTTATGTAGTCTTAGGGGTAAGGTAGTAACTTAGGTTTGGATGTTGTGATTTGACTTGATATGATATGATATGTTTTGTTGATTTGTTTTGTTGAGAATTATGTTAATTGCTTGTTTAAATTGCTTGGTTAAGTCTAATTAACTTCTAGATGAATGGCCACATTTAGTTAAGTTCTAAAAGTTAGGTTAATCAAGATAATTTAGATAAAGTATTTGGGATAAATCGTAGATCCGAAAGGGGAGATTAGTTGACATCAAAAGTGTAACTTTTAGACAAGTCCAAAAGACCTCTAGATATCCTTACGAACTCCAACAAACAAGTTTAAATTGATTGAATTCTATACCAAAAGTTGTGAACCAATCGAGTTAATTAGGTTAGGTTGTGATTTAACCAGTTTCTAGTCCAACAAGCGACAGCTGAGGTTTAGAATATCTAGGTTTGACCAACAAACCCTAGCACAAGGCATAAAGTATCATAAAAGGTCAAAACCACACACTTATACCAACTGTTCGGATCGAACAGACTCCTGTTCGGATCGAACAGACTCCTGTTCGGATCGAACAGAGTCCTGTTCGGATCGAACAGAGTCCTGTTCGGATCGAACAGAGTCCTGTTCGGATTGAACAGAACCTTGTTCGAACCGAACAGAGAAGTAAACGCTTGAAAAACACCGTTCGATGCACGAAAGTGATAAGTTATGTGTTCTAGAGTCCAAACCAAGGTGAAACCTGAACCCTAAGACACTTTTTATACTGTTTGAAAACCCAAAAACTTTACTTTAGTTGTTTACATTATTTTAATAGACAAAAACAACCAAAAATATCTACTTTATTGCACTTAGATTTATTTCAACTATTTCTCCACCAAAATATTCTTGTCTAGCTTTTGAAAAAGGATAAGTCCAGTAATCAATTGTACCGTCCCTTGGGTTCGACCCTAAAGCTGTACTCCAAAAGACTAGTGAGGTTAGCTCTAGGTTTATAAATTTATTTGATTCCTAGGTTAAAATCCTTCATCAAATTGGCGCCGTTGCCGGGGACGGTGTTGATATTGGATCCTTATCTTAGTATTAAGAGACTAGATCTTTTCTTTTTCTTTTTAAACTCACGTTTTCTTCTCTCTTGATTACAGGACTGGCAGGTAACACGCAAAGGAAGAAGTCCCCACCCCCAAAGGTCAAAGACTTTCTCCGGAGAATAAACGAAGAAGCCAGCTCCTCCTCCTTCACTTCTGTTCGAACCGACCAGAGCCCCGTTCGATCCGACCAGCACTCCGAACAGAGAGAAGAAAACCCAGCAATGGCCGACCAACTCACTCCCGAGGCCATTACCCAGCGCACACAAGAATTGGAGGACCTCCGCCTCCAACTTGAGCAAAGAGAGGCTCGATTGACAGCCGATCGGACCCTCCTAGCGGGTCAAAGGAGGGATTTTGACAATGAGCGTCGCCGATGGACTCAAGAAGACGAGGGAAGCGTCCATAACTCCGACTACGAAGATGAAGAAGATCGTGAAAGGACTCTTATGGAGTTTGGAGTTCCCAGCGCAAGAAACGTGGGCGGACCAGTGGTGATTCCAGGCATCGCCGCTAACAACATGCAAATCGCCCCCAACCACGTCGTGCTTGTGCAACAAAATCCGTTCTATGGGAACGACGATGAGGATCCCCATGCTCACTTACAAACTTTTATTGATTGCACTAGATTGATTAAGTTTAATGGTGTTCCTCAACAAGCAATTAGGCTATTGTTATTTCATTTCACCCTTAAGGACCGAGCACAAAAATGGTATAAAACATTGAAAAAAGGGTCAATTAGGTCTTGGGATGAAATGGCACAAACCTTCTTGGATAGGTATTTTCCTTCGGATAGAGCGGACAAAATTAGAGCTGAATTGAATAATTTTGCCCAAAACCAAAATGAATCAATGAGGGATGCATGGGAACGGTTTAGGGATTTAGAAAATTCTTGCCCACATCATGGGATTCAAGAATGGATGCTCCTTAAATCATTCTACACTGGACTTTATGATAATATTAAAATCAATCTTGATTCTCTTTCAGGTGGGGCATTCAAAAGACTTGATACGGCACGAGGGCGAGATTTACTTGATTATTGTGCAAGAAATTACACATGGTACCCTCTACTCATTCCCCGCTACTCAAGTAGTTCGAGGCAACAAGTGCAAGCAATTTCAACTAAAGAGGCGAGGATAGAGGAGCTAGAAGCTGAACTTGCCGCTTACCAATCGACTCAAGGGACACATCTTCATTCAAACCAATGCGGAGCGTGCGGCGAGGAAGGACATACATCTATCAATTGTCCTCTTGCCAAAATTGGTAACGGAGGGGCCCAAGTGAACTACCTACACAATGGGCCCCCTTACGGTTCAAAGTACCAAAATAGCCCACCAAATTTGTATAGGAATGCCCAATTCAACAACAACAATAGAGACCAATCATTTCAAAAGAAACCCTTTTTCGATAGGGAAGAGATTCCAATTGTTGTTCAAGAATTCATGAGTGAGCAAGAAAGGATTAACAAATCTGTGGCTTTAGGGTTAGATGAATTGAAGGCCACCACTGACGAATTGAAGGCTACCATCAACGAATTTAAGGGAAGTGCAAGCACCTTACAACGCTTGGAGCGCATGATGGAAGCACACTTCTCCCGACCACCTGGCAAGCTTCCAAGCCAACCACAAGTCAACCCAAGTGCAGAGATCAAAGCCATTCATGTTCTACGAAGCGGCAATGAGTACCAAGACCCACCCGTGCCACCAAACGAAGGAAACAACCTCTCTGTTCGGTCCGACCAGAATCCCGTTCGGTCCGAACAGGAGGAACCAGGGGAGATGCAACCAATTCTTGAGAAAGTTTTGGCATTCCCTCCACTCCATGAGGCATCCCAGACACAAGGCACCATTCCTGAGCCTGAACAAGCTGAAGAGGTGCCACTTGCATCCTCTGTTCGGTCCGACCAAGCTCCTGTTCGGTTCGAACAGAGCACAAAAGTGGTCCAAAGCAAGGGCAGAAGGAAGGCACAACAACCTGAGTCAACCTATAGGCCACCTGTCCCATTTCCTCAGCGACTTGTGAAGAAGAATGAGGAAGAACGATTTCGAACTTTTTGGGAGATTCTCAAGGAATTGAAGGTCAACATTCCATTCACAGATGTCATAGCTCAAGTGCCGATCTTTGCAAGATTCTTGAAGGAGTTATGCACGGGCAAGAGATCCATGGAAGAGCTCAAAACAGTGGCCCTATCACACAAGAGTAGCGAGACTTTGAAAAGCAAGATGCCCCCAAAACTTGAGGATCCGGGTAGGTTTGCTCTTCCTTGCACTATTGGAAACGCAACAATCAAGCAAGCCTTGTGTGATATGGGGGCTAGTGTTAGTTTGATGCCCAAGTCCGTTTATGAAAAGATTGGAATTGGAGAATTGAGACCCACATGCATGACATTGAAGCTCGCTGATTCCTCAATGCGGTTGCCCTTGGGTGTTATTAAAGATGTGCCCGTTCAAG
This sequence comes from Rhynchospora pubera, assembly GCA_028095005.1. NCBI lineage: Eukaryota > Viridiplantae > Streptophyta > Magnoliopsida > Poales > Cyperaceae > Rhynchospora > Rhynchospora pubera. The sequence continues at coordinate 144,644,145 of CM051460.1, forward strand.
TGGATAAGTTTGTCATACCGGGCGATTTCGTGGTGATGGACATGGAAGAAGACAAGGAGGTGCCTATAATTTTAGGACGCCCCTTCCTTAGAACCGCCGGTGTGAAGATGGATGCTCGAGATGGGACGATTTTGGTTAGAGTGGGAGGAGAAAAACTCCGATTTTCAATAGATCATGCTTTGAAGTGCTCCAATCCCGCCAACAAGGGTCATGACAAATCGCTCGCCGTCTCGCTCTCCGGATCCGATCCGATCAAGACCTAGTGAAATATGGTCAAGCTAGGGACCTAAAACAAGCGCTTCTTGGGAGGCAACCCAAGGATTTCTCAACTCTTCTCTCTTTTATTTATTTTTTTTTTCATTACAAATAAAAAAAAAAATCCATAAAAATTTGAAAAAAAAAAAAATAAAATAGAATTTGATGTTTATATTTGTTTGTTTGTAGGGAAATTTTGAGGAACAAACGAAAGAAGATGCGATTCGTGCTAGAGCACCATGGGTTACGTGAACCAACTAACCCCGATCGACCTCATACGGATTGCATCAAAAGATCTAGAAAAAATGATAGAGCCGTCTTGGACAACGAGAGAACAAACTAGAAGCAAATCAACATATGGAAAGCAAAAATTGGCTAAGTTCTCTTTTCCCTCCTATTTACTTTTCTATTCGATTGCATGCATTGAGGACAATGCTTGATCTAAGTTTGGGGGGAGGGAATAGGAGAAAAATCGAACTTTTGGTGGATTTTGGTAAATTTTTGCAATTTTTTCGAACTTTTTGCTTCTCTGGTCAGCTCGAACAGACATCTGGTCAATCCGACCAAAGCCTTGGAAACTTCTGTTTTTAACTTTCTCTTTGGTCGGATCGAACAGACACCTGGTCAATCCGACCAGAACATGGAAATTGCATAGATTGGTATGATTTTGGCTTGGAAATAAGTTGGTTTGCCTATTCTCTCTCGATTTGGATTTTAAACGTTAAATCTCACACTGCTTAAACTTGTTTTTGAGTCAAACAAAAATTTTCTCAAAGAACCCTAGAATGTTTTGATATCACACTTGATCTTGCACCAATGGACTGAATTGGAGTATTTTCTTTAAAATTTGAACTTGATCTTGGATGCTTAGAATTGTTATGACAATCTTAGTCGATTCTCACAAGTTTTTGCCGAGTGAACTGATTCGTATTTGACAAACTTTTGAAAAGAAATTTATCGACTTTGGAAATTGTAAAATGAACTTTGTCTTGTTGAAATTGCTTTTTAATCGCTTGAATCACCAACAAGCAAAAATAATGGGACAATAAATCAAAATAGCTGTGAAAACGAGGACGCACTGAGGCCTTTCTCCACCAACTTAGCCACAAATTGGAGGGTATTGGGTTAGGTATGAATTGTTAGGAATTACAACTCAAAGAAACCGAGAAATAATTGGACAACTCATGCTTAATTCTACCGGACCCGGTGCGAAAGCATTGGTAAAGGAGTTGTTGAGTATTATGGCCCAAGTGTACCGTGGCCATAGTCGAGCAACACCCGTCTAACCTCCCTAGCGCGACATGTGCTAGTAGCAAACTTAAGGCCAATGATACCGCATTATCCTCTAGGGTGTAAAGCCCCACGGCTCGACTTGCACGAAAAGAAAAAAAAAAAACATTGGTGAAAAATTGAAATTGCTTTTGAGAAAAGTTCATTATAAAATTTCTGAAGTTGATAAAGGCCTTTACAAATTTTTGTGGAATGTGAAAAGGAACGGGTAATTGAAATTGAGATCGCTTTTGAAATATCAAAGGGAAGCTAGAGTTCTAATTTTTGGAAAAAGACTTTACTTAGGGCCAAGAGTTGCATTAATTAAGTTGTGAACACTTAACTTGGTTTTTGATTTTGATTCTTGTTTGACTCATTTGATGAAAGTGTGAGAAATTTTAGGCATAGCAATTGATTTCACGATATTTATTGGTTTGAGATACAACTCAATGTTTAAAGTTTAAGTATAGTCCAAAACTCTAAGCTTAGGGTGTTGCTTGAGGACAAGCAAAGTTTAAGTTTGGGGGGATTTGACATCGTCATTATTTGTAGGCATTTGGACCATACTTGGCACTCAAATAACACTCAAACCATTGAATTATTCAATAGATTGCTATGATTTCGATGGAATTGGCTCTACCGTCGTTTCTTCTCTCATTTTACAGGATTTTGATGATTTCTGATGATTTTGGAGCATATAGATGGATTCCCGACGTAGCACGCACGCTAGACGACTCATTCCTAGCATTGGAGGCTCTTTTCTCTCTCCTGGTCGACCCGAACAATCATCTGTTCGATCCGACCAGCACCTATGGCAGCCAGGCGTCATTTTCTCTCTCCTGGTCGATCCGACCAGGAGCCTGTTCGATCCGACTGGGCATCACAACAGCAGACTTGTGCAGCTGTTCTTTCTCTCTCCTGTTCGGTTCGAACAAGGATCTGTTCGGTTTGACCAGGGTGCCGCCATATCACATAAGGCATTATTTTTTACATAGAAACTGATGGAAATGGCAATTTCTTGCGCCCTGGTGCCCTAGCCTTCCATCCTTGCGACCTGGGACATCCATATATACACCTCTAGACCTGAAGGAAAGGGGACAACCTTCCATACCAAAAATTCCTCTTTCCATAGGCGTTTCTCTCTCTTCCACCATGGGAGATCATCAAAGCTTGGTTCTTTGAAGCGACGGCAGCAAGGAGACGAGTTTGATGACCATCTTGCAACACACCACTGCCTAGAGATCGTAGTTTGAAAGCATAAAGGAGTATTCGGTTTATTCTTCTATGTTTTCTTCTCTATTTTCAATGGGCTTGTATCTTGTTATTTCTATGTTATTTGTTGTGTGTTTTAGTACTATGTTAGGCTAAATTTATGTAGTCTTAGGGGTAAGGTAGTAACTTAGGTTTGGATGTTGTGATTTGACTTGATATGATATGATATGTTTTGTTGATTTGTTTTGTTGAGAATTATGTTAATTGCTTGTTTAAATTGCTTGGTTAAGTCTAATTAACTTCTAGATGAATGGCCACATTTAGTTAAGTTCTAAAAGTTAGGTTAATCAAGATAATTTAGATAAAGTATTTGGGATAAATCGTAGATCCGAAAGGGGAGATTAGTTGACATCAAAAGTGTAACTTTTAGACAAGTCCAAAAGACCTCTAGATATCCTTACGAACTCCAACAAACAAGTTTAAATTGATTGAATTCTATACCAAAAGTTGTGAACCAATCGAGTTAATTAGGTTAGGTTGTGATTTAACCAGTTTCTAGTCCAACAAGCGACAGCTGAGGTTTAGAATATCTAGGTTTGACCAACAAACCCTAGCACAAGGCATAAAGTATCATAAAAGGTCAAAACCACACACTTATACCAACTGTTCGGATCGAACAGACTCCTGTTCGGATCGAACAGAGTCCTGTTCGGATTGAACAGAACCTTGTTCGAACCGAACAGAGAAGTAAACGCTTGAAAAACACCGTTCGATGCACGAAAGTGATAAGTTATGTGTTCTAGAGTCCAAACCAAGGTGAAACCTGAACCCTAAGACACTTTTTATACTGTTTGAAAACCCAAAAACTTTACTTTAGTTGTTTACATTATTTTAATAGACAAAAACAACCAAAAATATCTACTTTATTGCACTTAGATTTATTTCAACTATTTCTCCACCAAAATATTCTTGTCTAGCTTTTGAAAAAGGATAAGTCCAGTAATCAATTGTACCGTCCCTTGGGTTCGACCCTAAAGCTGTACTCCAAAAGACTAGTGAGGTTAGCTCTAGGTTTATAAATTTATTTGATTCCTAGGTTAAAATCCTTCATCATATACCTTAGGTGTTGTTTTGCAACTCGGCAAAAGGGGGAGATTGTTGGTTAAACATTTTCTCTCGATTTGCCGATTTGCAAAACAACACCGAAACCTTTAAACTAACATATCTCTTTAGTGTTTTATAGCTAAATTTATTGAAGAATGGATTAAAGCAAGTGTGGCACTTAGTTTGGAGCTTCAAGAGATTGCTTTGGTCTAGTTAGAGTCAGTAATTAAGGTTTAATTAAACTCTAAACTAATCTCAATCAATTTGCTGGTAAAATGCTCAGTTTTTCTGTCCAGCGTCATACAACGCCAGTTGCCGTTACACAACGCTGAGTTAATTCGATTTTAAATTGCAAAATCTCTGACAAGGTTGGAACAGCGTTACACAACGCTCAGTAGCGTTGTGCAACGCTAGTTCATTTGTTTTTAAACCAGTTAAATCCTTTATTTCCCCTTGTCAGAACGTTATGCAACGCTAAGTAACGTTACACAACGTTTCCACTCCTATGTTGTGTAACGCTACTCAGCGTTGTACAACGCAGTATGAAACAGGCGACTCTGCATTGCTCAGACATCGATCTGCATCGATGCTGCATGCATGCTGCCATGTTCCATGCATTGTAGCGTTGTGTAACGCTCTAAACTTCGCTCAGACTTCGTTTTTTCGCTCTGGTCGCGTAGAGCAACGCTGAATAGCGTTGTGCAACGGCGACGTTGTGTGACGCCAGTCAGCGTCGTATGACGTTCTGACAATGTTGGTTGAGTTTGTCAGTTCTGCCTTATTCGTTTTCTTGACTTCGTTGTGCAACGCTACCAAGCGTTACACAACGCTCTGACAAGTTCCAACGGAACTGTCGAGCTTTTGCTTTGGATTTTTGCTGAAGCGTTGTGCAACGCTATACAGCGTTACACAACGCTCTGACAACTCACAACGTTATTGTCTGTGACCGTTTGATTTTTCAACGGCTATTTGGGCGTTGTACAACGGCATATAGCGTTGTATAACGCCAGAGTCTGTTTTGACTGGTTTTTGGAGCTGTTGGCGCCCTCTATAAATATGGGGCCTCTTGGAACTGTTGAGACACTTTTGAAACCTTTGAAACTCCTCCCTTTTGAGCTCCAACCAGTTAGACATTACTCTCTCTTGTGTTTGAGCATTATTTAGCAAAATCATTGAGATTAGAGTGTGCTAAACCAATCCACTAGTGTTAATTGCTAGATTTGTTGAGTGATTTGGTTAGAGCCTCAATCCCTTGAGTGTTTGAGCTTGTTTAATTGAGTTAGGCCAATCCACCTTGAGAGTGTTTGTAACAAGGTGATTTGGTTCGAATTTGTAGTCCCGTTCGTGTGGAATTGAACGGAGCGCGCCCATTTCGAGGTTGCGAAACTCCCGGAGACGTACGACTAAGGCTAGCACTTCCTAGCGGGTCGGAACTCCGTAATACATCGCGTGTTCATTTTCTCTCTCTCTTTCTCTCTTTATTATCTTGCTTGACTTGAATTGCTTGTGCTTTGATTGTTTGTATTAGACCAAGTTTTGAATTGAACCAAACATTGACCATACCGGTTTAGAAATTCGTTTTTGTGCCTATTCACCCCCCTCTAGGCCTAATTTTAGGGACAACATGACAATTCATATACTTGAGCCATGACATAAAAATCTAGAGTAGAAATAATGTCATAAATTTGTAAGTTACTCTATTAGATTATCGTTTAGGTTTTATCATTACTACTAGTACTACTACTATCACAACCACCACTACTACTATTACTATTACTATTACTATTACTATTATTATATATTAGCATTTTTTTTATGATTTTTTGTTTGATTTCATTACTGGCCTATCTAGCTGCTTACTCTTTGCTTGTAATTTGGTCTTTCTTTTATTTTACTTTTACTGTATTGTTAGTCAGCCACGGCTGATTTCTGTACTTCACTTTTTTTAATGAAAAGATAGGGACTAGATCCCTGTTTTTTGTTAAAAAAAAAAAAAAGCTTGTTTGGGACAAATCTTAGTTGTTGTTCAGAGCTTTTAAGCAGGAGAATGCTTAGTGGGCCCTGTATGCACAAAAAACTTGAACATTGTCGTTACTCGTTACAATAAATAAATCAATTGGGGTTTGCAAATAAGTAAATTATAAGACATGTTGGGCCTCAAAGAACTAGCCAGCTTGTGTTTTGGTCCTATTTGCGTTTATATTTCCCAACTCATGCAATTTTGATCTGTTTAGGCATAACTGCATAACAGCATAAGCCATCTTCGAGTGATAACAGCGACAAAACTTGAGCCACTGACCACTGTCAAGCATTTCTTAAAAAAAAACTTGTAGGAGGCAAAGATAATTGTGTCATGTTCAACAGAAATACTGTTTAAGCCCTATTGACTCAAGCTGCAGAGTGTTATTTATTTTATTTTGTTATTTTTATCTTTTTGAAGCTTCTAAAGCATGTGCAAACTAAAGAAAGAAGATTGAACAAAGATTCGGGCAATTTAAACCAATAAGTAAAATACTAGTGCTTTCCAGCTTTAAAACAGATTCATTTCAGTCAATAGTCATACTGGTACAAGTTGATGCATTAAGATTAATCAATGCAACAGGGATGTTAGAAATCAAGAAACGTGGAACAATCACCTTAAAAATAATTTACTAATTTGTTTTCTTTTTTTTTTCGTTGTCTTCATATTGGTAGCAGTAATTCGCATATAGTCAGAAGGAGCCATATCGCTCGTCTTGCCAAATGTCTCTTCATAATATTCCCATAACTCAAACCTAAATTGAAGAAAGGTTTCTCATTTGTAAGGATGAAAATGTTACCCGAAAGCGAAAAAAATAAACAAAATATCAGATATCACTGGAAAAGGAATTCATATATATCACTAAAATTCTCATACACACATAAAATAGGAGAAATATCAACTGGGTCCCAGCTCTCTGTATGTGCTCAAAGATGTTCAAACCGAACACTCCCAGTTTATGATGAAAAATATATGCAATGTTAGAAAAACTATAGTTTGAGCATCATTAAGAAATAAAAAAAAACATCATGTATAGTAGAACTCATAGTGATATTTCTCATTTTCCAATGGACTTGTGTGATGATTTGAGAGTTTTAGAGTATAATGAAATTGCTCAACGAAACAATGCCATGAGTAAAGGAAAAATATTTTGTATTACATACCAATAAGCCAAGAATTGGAAAGGCGCATATTTCCCATATATTGCTACAATCTCCTTCTCAATAGTGGTAATTGCACAATTAATTTTATGGACCTGTCAAGTCAGAAAAAATGCATTAGCTGAGTAGCTATGCTTATTTTCAACTAATCTGAATAGAGAAAAACTCTTTAAACATTTCTGAAAGAATGTTATATTAAGGTCAACAAGTTAAATTTTTTTTTAAGGTCGTCAACAAGTTAAATTAAATATTGTTGCAATGGCTAAGCAAGAAAATAAACTTTGATTTAATCAGTTTTGATATTGAGATACATTCATGGATTCACCAAGTTCAAACAGCCGCTATTTTGTCAACTAAATTTTCTTTTGTTGGGAGTTCAGATGGCTTTTCCAGTTATTTTCATTGTGTGTTGTTTAATTGTTTAAGTGGCACTCATATGTTAAATTCATACAAAATAATGCATTAAAAAAATGAGATCAGCAGAGTGCCAGCTAAAAGTCTATACTGTGTCAGTCAGGTTCTTTACCAGTATATTATTGTTCTTGCCGCATTTACTGTGCTATATTGAAGAAGATTATAACAACAAAGAGAAGCACATTACAGATTTCAAATGCCGTATTGTCTCTGTATCAGCTGGTATTTTATGGAAGTACCCCAAGCACATCAATACGTTCGCACATGTAAATGGGCCAAAACCAGGAATACCCAGAAGCTGTGCGTACAAAGTATCATAGAATGACAACATATTACTATCATTACATAACTCTTCCATCTTATTCACTTGTACATCTCCTCTTACTACACTTTGTGCCAGAGACACAATTCTCTGTGCACGGTAGCCCAGCTTACATCGTACGCCCAAGTACTCTGCATCCAGGGCTGCCAGCTCATCTGGCGTAGGAAAATCTCCAATTTCAACTTCGTCATCATGATCATTAGATTCATTTGTCATTTCTCTGAGGTCATCTGTTGGCTCTTGTATACACTTTTCAAATTTAGTTTCCAATTTGGTGGCCGCCTTTGATTTCCTTTTCTGTTTTGCACGCTTCCTTTTTAGCTCCTTGGTATGAGGGGTCTTTGGTGTGAAATCTTCAGAAAAGTTGCCTGCTTTTAGCTCTAGTTGAAGGGCACAGAGAGCTTTTGCCATCGCCAAAGTTCTCGAGAATCTGAAACCATATCATGAACTAGAAGATATCAAATTTATACATCATGCAAATTATTATGGAATGAAAAGGATTCTTTGTTTATATAGTTGTTTGAAACCTTGATTTTGGTGTGTCAGTATGACCCTAAATAAAGCCAATGCCTATTAAATAAAAAGTGACTGGTACTAAAAGAACCTCGTATTTATAATTAACTTTTGAACTCAACAAACCAAACATTGCACAATTAAAGCATTAAACCTTAGCCCTTGTAAAAGGAAACTTCAACTAAACAGGTAGTGGTCAGGACCAATATGATGTAACATTGTAATTTACCAGCATAACTTGATTGTTATTGTTTTATACAAATCATTCCAAAAAGCCAGCTAAGAAGAAAATAAAACAATCTTAAGCTTGTTAGTGTCTGACGTGCAATTGCAGAGAAGCATGCACTTGACCATGTCTTCAAAAAGACTAGGAGACCGGAATATTCGGCCAAAGCCTTTCTTCTTAGCCATGCCATGGAGCTTGTGAAATTCCCATACCACTCTATCATCGCCTTCTGAGATTCGAAGCATCCTTCTGACTTGACCCTGTAAAAGAGTAAACAACCAATTTTCAAAATAAGGCACTCAAATTCCCAAGATTTTAATTTGGAATTAAAATACTACTATTAATTAAACATTTTGACTTAATATACATTTTGAGGTGGTTTAGTGAGGTCAAGACTAGAAGAATTTGAGGTATCTTTTACACCTTGTACAACTTAACAACAATCAAATCAAAGAAGAGAAACAAGGCAAGGACCTACCAAAATAGCCTCTTGATCCTGGGTGCAAAGACAATCTGTACCAGAAACACAAATCTCGATAACATCAGAGTTGGAGGATTGAGAAATGGAGACAGGGAGAGAGGTGGAGGGGGAGGAAGAGAGGCGGAGGGGACGGTGGAAGGTTCTAGAAACTGGGTCCCAGCGGTTGGGAGCCATCATGAAGAGGCCATGGCTGCAGACGGCCTTCTCTAGGTCGAATGCGGATGCCTCGCTCAAGGGAAGCCGGAGAGAGATGGAATGATGGTGGGTTTGCTTCGTTGGTGAGATTGGTGTCTGAGTGGTAGTGGTTTCTGTTGCCGCCATGGTTCGACTGCTGACTGCTGACTGCTGACTGCTGAGTGCTGAGGTGTCAAACAAATTTAGATTTTCGAAGTCGGCACTAATTTTTTTTAATTCGATAATTTAGTGAGTTAGTGTTAGTGTTGCTAATTTGTTTTTAAAATTTTTAAACTTCAAATTTTTAAATTTCCAAATGTCAAAATTTAAATTTTTTTATTTTTAAATTTAGGATTTTTTTAAAATATCAATCGGCTTGAACTGGTCATTTTAATTTCTTAAATTAAATTGAGATCTAAAAAAGTTTGATAGAGCAATCCATAAAATCAATTTAATCGTACCATTTTTCACATCATTTGATTAATTAGATATTTAGATTAAACAGGTCTTACATTATAAAATACAGATTTGCCATTTGGTCGCCTCCTGGCAAAAGAAAAGAGCACCTTTTCCTATCTGGAAAAGGCCACGCCTGAAGAACACTTAATATAGATACATAAATCAAGTAATCAACCCTGCATAAATCAGAGATCCTCGTTCCTGAAGTCATACGAACTCACATCCTCTGCCGCACAGCCCTTTTCATCCCGACCGTCTGATCTAATATGAACGGCTCCTAAAAAATACCGGATTAATAGGCTCGAAAAAATTGAACCGTTCAGATCAGATCAGACGGCTCGTATGAGAAGTGCGGCTGTGCCGGACGGCAGAGGATACGAATCCAAAGTCATACAGGCTAAGTCAACATACATAATTTTATTAATTTATCATATGATTTATCAACCTACACAGCAGGGGGTCCGTATCCTCTACCAACTTTTTGAGGTTGGTAGAGTGACAACATTAGATCCGAGCCGTTAGATCTAATCTCGACAGTTAAAAAATTTTCGGGCCTATCAATCTAGTTACATGCACGGGACTCTCTTAACCGTTGAGATTAGATCTAACGGTTCAGATCATAAATCGGCACTCTACCAACCTTTTAAAGTTGATAGAGGATGTGATTCCCACAGCAGGGTGGAGCCCAGTATTCGGTCCTTCATTAAGCAAACTGTGTGGTGCAGTGCAGGTGCTTGAAGAGCTTGCTTATTGGCATATCGGATCTTGACTCGTCTTATGCGTCTAGAGTGCTACGACCTTTTACTTAGCAACGAAATCTATTGACTGGTTCATTAGTTTGTTTTGTTGTCATTTTCACGGCCTACATGGCTACATACATGGTATACACGCACTTGCTACTTGATACAGACAAATCCGAAATTCTAATTTCTTAGCGACGAAGCCTTTTATTAATAGACTGGTACGAGCAGTGCCACGTAGACAATGACAAGATTGTCAAACTGGAAGTCTTTTATTAATAGACTGACCATTTTCATTTATTTAGGTAAATTCTAAAATGAAGCGTATTCGAGATAAGGAGATATGCAACTTTGAACTTCTGTGTGATATTTTTTATATGGACCGAGCAAAAGGTGGCATATCTACAACTTGCAAGGAAAGACTTCGACAATTGGAAAAGAATGCTATTACCATAGATGATGTAGATCGACTCCAAGCAGACAATGTGGTCATCCTTGACAATATGGAGAATCATACTCCTGGTGGTCATCTTGAAAATACTGATGGCGTTTCACCATCTACTAAATCCATAAAAAGGTCTTCCAAATTGGGTGTAAAGAGAAAAATTCAAGATGTTGACACAAACAACACTGATTCAAAGAGTCCAGGTAATCAAATGGAGGAGGGCTTGAATCGGGTGACTAATTCAATGTCTGATATTGCTCGAGCACTTCAAATGGCAAATGAGAATTTTATTAAATCAAATTCTAGAGTTTATTCGCCTGAAGAAATTATCGCTGAACTTAAGAAACATGGAATAAGTGGTGATGGATTGCTTGATGCTGCAGATCTCCTCATGTCTGACAATAAGAAGGCCGGTCTCTTTTTTGCTTGTCCTGATGAACTCAAGGGCCGATAGCTGGAGCGAAATGGGTTCAATGACTGATCATTCATTAAATGTTTTATTGTTTGGGAATGGGGTAGCAAACATTTTAAGTCGCATGAATAATATTTATTTTAGTCCAATAAAAATAAATCTGATATATTATGGTATGTATGTCACCAGTAATATTTGAATTATATGAGTTTCTGGTTTTTTTTCCTTAATTTTATATTTAATGTTATGATCTATTGGTGTTGAGTGCTTGATTTTGTTCTGTCTTAAAAGATGCAATTGTACTTCTAGATCGTTCCTATCATTTTGATTGGAAGTTTGGAATTGATACCTTCAACTTATGTACCGTCATCGGTATGCTTGGTTGCTATGGCTTTTTAAATGGACGGACAACCAGTAGGTATGCGCAGAGAGTTACAATTTTATGCACCAATCGTGTATGTATCAGTTATGGACTTCTGGTATGGTCTCAGTACTAGTCACTACTCACTAGGCTCAACTCCAGTATAGGATCAGTACAAAAGCAATACTGTTTCAGAAAGACAGCATGAAGTTTTTATACGTGTCCTTATTCTCTGGTTGGGGCACATATTAGATAGTAGGTTTTATGTATTTTTATACATGACCTTATTCTCTGTCTATATTGTTCTTTGACTTTGAATTTAGATGATATTTGTTGCAATAAATATCAATTGTCCAAGATAAGAGTAAAACAGTCAATATTAAAGAGCTGAAATCATTTCCTCTTGATTTTTTATTTCATATTGATCACAAATTTCAATTCTATTCAATTCTTTTAATTTTGATTCCGATCATAAATTTTATTTTGAAATCATCACTATTGAATTTTATTCTATTGAAATGAATTGAATTTCTCTGAAGGATCATTCCGATCAGAGCCTAAGCTTCTAGAAACGACTCATTAAATCGTATCAGATATTCAGATTCAGACATCACCTTCCCTTCCAACACTTATCGACCTCTATCATCTAACCTTCTCAACTACAACTAGCTCGAGAAACAGATCCTGTTCCATGGAGGGAGTGGGTAAGTTCCTCGACTCCGTCGGGACCTTCTTCAAGGGAGGCGATAACCTTCCCTGGTGCGAGCCCGACATCATCGCGGTACTACAAAACCCTAACCTATCCTTTTCTCTCTATATACTTCCAATTCCTTTCATCTTGCTATGCTAATCGGAGTGCTTCAAATTTCTCCGGGTATTGATTGATGTATTGTATTCTTCTTTTTGAAATAAAAAAGGGTTGTGAGAGAGAGGTTGCTGAGGCGGGAAACGAAGAGCAGAAGAATGAGAGTCTGATGCGTCTAGCTTGGGCTCTTGTGCATTCCAGGCAGCCTGATGATGTCAATCGTGGTATTGGAATGATTGAAGGTAATTACGCAGCTGAACCCTGCTTAATGAAGATTTTTCATTTTGCTCCTTTTATTTTCTTATTATTGAGAACAACTTAAGCCCAAATATACATCTCAAACTACTGAGAATAAGACTTAATTGCGTTGAGTGTAATTTTACTTTATGTTGGGTAAATTGGGATCTTAATTTCTCAATTCAGGATGCTTACTGTTAAACTTTGTAGTACTGAGCCAAATAATCCAAGTGTTTATTGATTTCAAATGAATATATTGGTTAGTGAGATTAATGGGGTTGTAAGCGCATAATTGTTGAAATTATGCATTAATACTAATTTACCATTGGTTGAGGTATAGATCTTGACAGGCTCAGGAAATTACTGGTTGTTTTTTTTTTTTTAATTTAATTAGATATTCAGTTTTCATATGTTTCTTTTAGGCTTCGCTCCAGAAGGAGAGAGTCGGAGCGAAGGGAAGGGACTCGGTACTCTCCGATTTTGGGAGTAACCGATTTCTCCCTCTATCTGTCTCTCTGATCTCCTCCCTTTCCGTCCATTCTCTCCCTCTATCCGAACTCTCCTCCCTTCCCTTCGCTTCCACTCTCTCCTTCTGGAGCGAAGCCTTACACGTTTATAGCTGATAACTTCTAGATTCAATGACTTAATAATTACTGAATCATATTTTATTATTTATTAACTGTTTAATTATAAATATTGAATTTTGGCAGCATCACTGGAGAACTCCAATAGCCCACTTCAAACAAAGGAAAAGATTTATCTGTTAGCTGTTGCGTTCTATCGGACTGGTAATTATGCTAAGAGCCGACATCTTGTCGATCGTTGTTTGGAGGTTTGTTTTGTACTTATTCTAGAAGGTATTATGGTTTTGCAGCCTTAACGTGATTGTTTAACACTGCTCATTTTTTCTTTGAAGATCCAACCTGATTGGAGACAGGCACAAAATTTGTCAAAAGTGGTGGAAGACAAAATTGCTCGAGGTGAGAACATTTAACTTTCCTTACTGTGCTTTCCAAACAACTGAACAATTTTTATATCCTGTGTTCATTAACCTTCATTTGGAAGTTTTTGCCGGTAAATAATAAAGAGTTTGATAAGTTCAGAAAACATTTTTCTGTTAGTAAGGAAGGAAGGACTGTATGCATCCTGCTGTGGGGGCAGGGTTGGGATTTGTAATTAAAATGGAATTAAAAGCTTGTTAATGGTTATATTTATCCAAATTGAATTAACAATAAGTAAATGAATAAACAAATAAGGTCATTTATATTTATCCTGTAGTTTTTGTCTTGGACAAATGGCATCATTTAGACGTTAATGTTCTTTTAAGAATGCATCTGAATGTTACTGGTAATAATTGCTGCAGTTCTAATCACCAGTACTCATTTCTTTAAGAATGCATCTAATTGATGTTGTTCAAAACCATCACACAGACTGAAAGGCTGGTAGTAGAATCTAATTGATTTGTACTTTTTAAAATAGATGGGTTAATTGGCATGGGATTAGTTGCTGGGGCCTTTGGAGTGGCGGGGCTTGCAATTGGTGGAATCGTTGCTGCGGCTACTTCATCTAAGAGAAAATCAACTGAAAAGAAGTAGTTTTCCAATGATTGCAAGGACAATCAGCAGGAAAGAATTGGCTTTATGAAATAATTGTATGAATGATTAGTGGTTAATTTTTTTTATCGTTTTGTATATTCCTGTTTAGCTAAATTGTAGTAGAGCTAAACCATTAGTTTTTCCCCCCATTTTCTGTTTTCTTTTTTGGGACCCTTGTCTGTTTTATCTGTAAGAAAATGAAAAGGAAAAGGTTCTAATCATTTTTTAGTTTAATTGTTTCATTCCTAGCATCCTAGGAATATCCTATGACTCGTACTAAAGAATTTTAAACTTCTGTTTTGACAAATATCTTGCTTTGTTTGAGGGGAGAAATTAACAATTAACACAACATAAAACTAGGTGGGCTGTAGCTGCAAATAATGAGTTATAGTTGCCTAAATTGGAGTTAGGTTGGCAGCTGCATATATATTTTTGGTGGTTTTATTGAAGGTACTGTAGATTTTGCTGCTGCTGTTTTTTGACTTGTTGCTTGCACAGCTTTGAACTTCCTCAACATTTTGCTTATAGCCTGTTGTTTTTATATTGGTAAACTGATATTTATAATTACCGGAAGCTCCTTATATTCTGTTACAGTAAAAGTTCCCAAATAATTCGATCATCAATAAGTAAAGATAAATAAATTTACTATTTTTCTTCCTGCAAAGATCATTTTGACAGTAATAGGTTAAATAATGTCATCCGCAATCCTACATGCTACGGTTCCCGAAGAATGACTTTCTGGGTCCTATCAATGCGTATGGATCAAGCCTTTTTTTACCTCCTATACAAAGGGCTAAGACCAGGCTCTAGCATAGCACCAGTACGTTCTGGGCGTTTATCATCAAATATACAAATTCTGGCAAACCTTCCAAAATATTAATGTTTACAAAAACCTTTCCAAATAGTCTGACATAATCATAGTATATACACTTGCAGCGTATAAGCCTGCATTTCAAGTAGAAAATTCTTTTATTTAAGCCTTTTTTTATTTAGTAGAATTGAACACAAATGCAATTTATAAATGCTTCTATGTATAATAACAATATTAATATACAAGGCACATACCAAACAACTCACACCAAACACACTTAACTATAATTTTGCTCACTCGTGTAGAAGTTCAGTTCTTTAATATTGCAATTGTCATGGCTCCTCACTGCCTACTAGTGTTAGCAATATTTCCTTGTAATCACCAGATGTGTCACCGATAACATCACGGGTCACCGTAGTTTTGAAGGCGCTTTTGTATTCTTCTTTGATTATTTTCATGTCAATTTCAGCCCGGCAAACAATTGCTCTTGTCAGTGTATCCTCGTCAGTACCTAGTCCTTCAATAGAATACCTAATCACCTGGAGAGAGAGAGAGAGAGATGGGTGGAGAAGGGTTATAAGTATCGACGCCTGTTAACAGCCTGAAAAATGTGTGATGCTGCAATTGTGCTGTATCTCATATATACCAAAAGAACCCACAGATTGCACATTAATGGGAAAACATAAGGTTGTAGGGCGCTGGAGACCTTGCATCGGTACCATAGGTCTGAAATCATATGGAACCAGTACCTGACCTTATCAGTATAGGATTTAAATTTGGGAATTGTTATGCTCAGCTTATTACCTCTGCAAAGTGCTTCTCTGGAAAAGCCAAGCACCAAATGGCTCTGATCATCATATTGGCAAATTGACTGCTACTATGAGATTCAATATCCTGCCGATTTAAAAAATGAATGATCAAACATTCACCCAGCTACATCATAAATATAATGCACTGATACCAAATTTGTCGTAGGTACTTAAAACTTTTATGATACAATGACTGAATAAACTCTGTAAGAGTTCCAATTTTTTCATCTTTTCAGGAGCCACTTCCACTTTTATAGCCCACAATCCACATGACAGGAGCAAAATACAGGAACACTGGATTTTCATGCCATACTGAATAATCCCTCACTAGATAAAGCAGTGAGTATTAAGAGAATTGGTTCAGACAATTTAGTCTGTTGCTGCTACTTGTAACTTTTGACATGTTAATTGAACAACAGGGGCATGAGGTTTATTTTGTTTAATTTACTATTTACAGCAAAACATGATACAATTTTGGCTTATTTGAGGCCAGAATTAGTCACTAGGGTATAAGGATATGGGTGGTCTTCACCATACACAGCTCAGGAACTGTTGCATACCACCAAATTAAAATCCTTGGCTTTATGTACAAAAAGTTCAGTCAAATAAATCAAACAAAATATTTTCAGCAAAAAAAAAAAGTTTTTTAAGTTTTAATCCAAGTACTAGGGGTAGGGCGGACAATTTTACCTCATCAATGGATTTTCCAGTGAGTTGCTTGTAGTGGTGAAAAGTTGCCTTGAGCTGAGACTTGTTCCTTGTGGTGATTATGCGAAGAACATCTTCATCATGGAGGTCATTCTTTTTTATAGCATTGTGAAGCAGTGAAGCCTCAAATTTTGCCAATTCTCTCATGACATATTCATCTGTGTATCTGTAGCTGCTCACTAGCCTCGCCAAAAACTGCACATAAACAACAATTTAAGTACTCAGATAAAATCAACATATATGTGCCTCTAATTTATCTTTCTTCCTCCACATGTCTGCATTCCAATACTATTTGGTTCATGTGCTCTAATACTATTTTAATTGGATACATTCAAATAATGTGCAAGAACGTATTGGTTTTGCAAAGAATTCATGCATACCCTTCTTAAAGGCTCTTTGTACATGGAAGAGGAAGCAATATCCTCTTCAAGTGAAGAGAAGAAAAGAGAACGGTAGATGCGTCTAACAGCTATCAGATGGTCGGGAGTCGAAGCACATGATACTTCAATTACAACCCAGATTGCCTTCTCACCTTTCTTTTTTAATGCCTCATGCACAAGCTTTGCATCCCTTTCTGCCGGATCCATTGTCCATAGGATCATTGCTTTCTGTGTAGATCATAGAAGATAATTTTTCAATTTCACATTTAAATGTATAGAACCTCTTCAGAACAACAATGGGGGAAAAAGAAAACTGGATACTGGTAGCTTCCACCGGAGATGGTATTATGTGTGGTTTTCTGTCTGAACTCCAAACTATGCCCAAGCCCAATGTTTGTCTCACTTTCTCCACAAGCACCCACCTCTTTAATTAAGTAATACAAAGGTGCATTTGGTTAAGTGTCAGGAAATGTGGTGCCTCCTTTGAGAACTGAGTAATTTAGTTGGTTGAAGAAAACATAAACATAAGGATAGTTCGGTTTTCTTTTTCACTCGATTCAACCGTTCTTTTAACAGTTGGGTGACATATGCAAAATACAAATGAACCTATAATTTTGAATATCACTGCAAATTCACAGGGTGTATGTTAGATTCTACTTTTGTATACAATGAGTATTGCTTGGAGAAAATTAGTACCCTAAAATCTCCAGAAAGCTCCGAGTGAAGTCGATCGAGAAGGGATTCCTTGTAGAGCTCAGCGTAGGTACGGCGTATCTCTGCACGCTGCACAGCTGTTCGTCGGCCAAGGATTTTTATAGCTGACTTTTCGTTTGTTCCCCATCCTGTGTGAGTATCACATTAAGTGAAAATGAAATATAAGGTTCTATTAAACTGTCACAGTATCAGTTACAGATAATACGTCAGCCTCTTGCCAGGTTTTTTAACCAATAATTACTGCTTGTTCTTGTGGTAACAATACAAAAACCACACTAAGAGAAATTGTATAGTTCCGACTCAGATTGTAACTGTCAGTTCTTCACTGATAAAAAAAAAACCAAAGATTAAACAAAAATATTCAGGTCTCCTATACCGGTGTTGGGTAATTGGGTAACAACTTTGCAGCATTTCACAGTTTTGTACTTTTTTAAAACAAAAGGTTCAGATCTTTTGAACCAAGCTAGTGGTTTTATGGATGAGTATTAAAGGGGGGGGGGGGGGGGGGGGGAGTCATATACCAAAAATTGAGGACACCATCTAAACGCTGTCTACCCCCAAAAAGGGAAATTGGAATTAAATTAGGTTGAATATTAGTTAAGCACTTCAATTGTAGCTATTATCCAGCAAACTAAGCTTTAGCTTGCACAAGCATGCATTGTAGATCCTCCCTCTTGGACAGAAATTGGAAAATTACCTCAAAATAAAAAGACAACAGATAGAAAGCTGAGGAAGTATAGTACCTTCAAAAGCCTTTCTGAGTTCCTCAGCGTCTTCTTTTGGGGAAGGAAGAGGGTTTGGGACATCAATGGTAGACATTTGTTATTTCCTCTTTCTGCTGTTGAAGCTGAAATTATCTCTCTCTAAAGCTGAAAGGAAGCGTTACACTGAAAAGGATTATGGTTTCTTATTAATCACAAGCGTTTGGGCACATGACTCCCAATATAATTCCATGTTTTTTTTTTAAAAAAAAAGTGAAGGCTCTGAAGCACTATTATATATGTGACTATATAATTCTATAATACTTTTGACTCTGTTAAGTAAATTTCATCAAGATCCCTAATATTATCAAAAATTTATATTACAAAATTATGACCACTACAATATAATAAAATTAATATTATTATTCTTTTTTCAAATAAGTAGGGCATAAACCCCATAACTTTCTATTAACAGAAAGAAAAGTATGATTAATTTTTTTCTTCTTATTGTCATGTAATTATTCCATACCATGAAATAGTGAAATTAGGGCCAAATTAGTACCAACCCCCCATTATGTTGTAAGCATTAAATATAATAAATGGCCTGTCAATGGGTTGGGGTCCTCTTATCTTATAATTGATTAGGAAAGGTAGATGGATCTGTCAAATCCACGTTTTCCAGGTACTAACGTGATAAACATGAGAGTATTTTATTGTTTATCCCATTTCATATTGATAATGACCAGTGAACCACATAACAGAATTAACTATCTTTCTTGGCTCTAATGGGTTTCCATCATTTGTTTTGTTATGTAGCAACTTCAATTTTAATCTATATGAAAATCGGCTTTCCTATTGGAACGTGGTGACAACAATACCTTTTAACTATTGGTATGCCAACAATTATCTGTGTATTTGTTTTGCTTTCGCTTTGTGCGACTATTACGCACGTTCATTGTGCAAAAAGTTCCACACGAGTACAAATTAGATTTAAACTTCATAAAAAAGAATGGATTATTTTTTTTGTGCTAGGAAATCCACTTGGTGCATACTTCACTAATTTTTATATAGAGAAAGAATGAATTATGTTCTTAAAAAAACTATCATAGTTTACTTTTTTCATAAAAGAAAATACTAACTACGCATTAGACAAAATATGGGCGAAATTCGATACGTAATAGTTAGCATTTAGCAAGGCCAATAGAAAAATATAAAAACATATTTTAAACTTAATAATAAACGTCAACAATATAAATATTTGTTGCAACAACTGTTAACCATTCATAAATTAAAATTTTTCTACGATTCAACTAAACAATAAAATGTTAATTACCAACATATAGTCATTATAAAAATCTGTTATGTCAAGCGACAATGTTGTATTAATTATAATTTGTACATATTTGATCTTTACGAAAAAAAAAATATTCATGTTGTGACACCTAATTAAACAAAAAATATTCATGCAAGGTTAAGGCCTAACAAGGTTAAGTCATGTACAAGTCTTTCTCAAAAGTTGGAAAACTCGTGTCCTCAAGTTCACTTTGGCACAATAAAAAAATTGTACAAGTATAAAAGCAAATGAAATGACGCTAACTATAAATCATTTACATTTAAATATTGGTGTTATAAAACAATATTTTCAGTATTTTTTGCATTAAATTTTGTCATTTTAATTTTCTAAGGAAAACAATCATAAATGAAGCGATATGATGTGTATTATGTCCTCTTAACTAACTATGTCAACATCAACAAACCTAAAGGGGTTTCACATGTCGTGTGAGCAGGACATTGGTGCCACTTGTCAAAGAGTATCACCTTTAGATGATTGGCGCTATAGAATAATAGAAAACGTGAGGCACGTTACAGGTAGGGATGAAAACGGATCGGATACGGAGCGGATGTAGGTCTTCTCATATTCGCATCCATATTTTTTTCTCGGATACGGATACGAATACGGATGCGTTCGGATACGGATACGGTTCGGATATTAAACGGATACGGATACGGTTCGGATATTATCGGATACGGAGTCGAATACGAATATATTTTGTCGGATACGGATCATATAACGATCAATTTATTTTATTTCATTTCTTTAGAACTTTTTTTAAATTTCATATTGCGTATAAAAGTTTGTTATATATGAGAGTAGTTGAAGCATAAGAAAATTTTCATGTCACGCAATAAGTTATATTCAAACAATATAAATTATACGATAATAAGGTAATAAGGTAAGCAGTGTACAAAATTTATTCTTTCAACCAATTAAATCCAAAATTTCATCAAAATATTTATATATAATATGTATGAATTAAATTATTATTAACATTATTGGTTGGATTCTCAACAAATATATTGGATTCAATAAATCACATATATAACCGTAATTATCAAATTTATGAATTAATCAATAAAATTGCAAGCACCACATAAGTACAAATTTAATAGAATTGATCAATAAATTCAGTCTTTCCACAATTTGAATTCCAACAGTATATTTAACTATTTAATGTCAAATCATATCATGTTACCTTAAATGTCATCATACATCAAAAAAGTATATTAATCATATGTAATCAACATGATTAGAGGAAAAAAATTAATTTTAGTATTATTATCATATATAATCATCTCAATAATAAAAAAATAAAAATAATTTTATGTTCCAAATAAAAATATTATTATAAGAGAACTTATCTAATAAAAATTAAGCATTATATAATTAAAAGTATTCTCTAATGTAGATAAGTAATTATATTAATTATATTATGCCGTTAAAAATACGGATAAACGGATTAATATCTATCGGATACGGATAATATCCATGTCGGATACGAATACGGATCGGATATTGTCAAAAAACTCAAAACCATATCTGCATCCATATTTTTTTGGCGGATACGAATACGAATACGGATATGTTCGGATACGGATACGGATCGGATGTTATGCGTATTTTTCGGATTCGGATACGGATCAGAGCGGATTTTATCCGCTCCGTTTTCATCCCTAGTTACAGGGACGAGTTCATTTTAATTACGGGTTGATAAAGTTCATCCCCGATTTCTATCATCTTCATTATTCTCAAAACGCGTTTTCCATTTTTAGAAAACGCGTAAGTACATTTTCGGAAATTAATTCCCCTCATCCTCATCCATCATCCCCTCAGATTAGCGTCTCACAAAGCGAAGGAAGACAGCGACACAGAGGGGAGGGAGCGAACACAGCAAAACAGAGGGAGCGAACATAGTTATAGTTGATATATTTAACTGTTCTACTTATATACATAACAGTTCTACTTAATATATATAAAGTATCTATTTATATATATAAAGGTTCTACTTATCTCTACTACTTATAAAGCACCCTTAGCAAGGTCAGCATTTTTCACACAAAGGGGTCCAAATAATTTTGTTAGCATCATTATAAACCATTGATCAATATGGTGTACGGTTTGGATCGCTATTTCTATAAAGGACTCGACTCTACACACAAATAAGTCAAGTCGCTCGATGGTATGCCTCTGTGTTTCGCTTCTGATTCACGCGAGTTCGATTCCCGTTTTCGCGTTTAAATCAATTTTTTTTCGCTGCTACTAACATAGAGGGTGCATAGCCATCTTTTCACCGCACTTCCGGCAATTTTTTTACTCGCATTTATTTTGCGCTCTTTCTTTTTTTTGCTCCTTTTCGCTCGATTGCAATTTGCCACGATTTTCGCCGGGACCCAGAGCAATATCAGGTTAGGGTTTCGTGAGCTGCCTACTCCCTATAATTCTCATGGCTTCCTTTTTCCCTATTGTTCCTTCAAACGGCGGCGCAGAGGCCCCAAGTGAACGATTGAAGAGGAGCTGCTGCCCTGTTCGCCCGTAGATCTACCCAATCGCCTGCGTATCCCCACTGCCGCCTGACATTTGACTACGAATTCCTACTCCATGAAGTTGGTGAAGAGCGACTAGATAGAAGCTTAACCTATTTTCGTTGTTGTTTTATTTCTTGCGTCTTCCCCCATCGCGAGGAGAGAGCCTATTAAGTAGACAAGCAAGCAAGCAATTGTGAATGATTTTTCAGTTACCGTTGATTTCGAGCAAGCAAGCAAGCAACCCGACCTGGTAAGTAGACAAGCAAGCAAGCCTGGAGCCTGGTAACCTATCTGAAGCATGAATTTTTTTCATTTACCGTTGATTTCGAGTGTCCCTACCTGGTAAGTACACAAGCAAGAAATTGTAAATGATTGCCTTTGGTTTGGCTATCCAATTTTGCTTTAGCAGGTTCAATTAGAAAATTGTATATCAAGGCTGAGTTATGAATTTTTTTTAATATTTTTCTCCATGCTTTTTTTTGTTATTGATTTTTCCTTGCAAAAGAGATTCATTTTAGCTATATGTATGCAACATCCTTTATCTGATAGATATTAATATATATATATATATATATATATATATATATATATATATATTTGGAGTTTTAGGTAAAATAAGATGAAGTTGTTCGGAAAACTAAGAGGAGTCACCGAAGGCGCAACTAACCAAGTGACTTGGTAAGTGGCAAATGTCTGCCATCAAATATGCAAAATTAAATTCATGAGGTGGTTAGTATAATTTTCTTTCTACTCAAAATCGCAACTCTAATGTCAATACTTGTCAAAACTTGCCGGTATAGTAATCTTAAATTGATTTTGTATGTGTGTTCTTCTCTAATTTCTGAAATTTAGTTTATTTTTCATGCTTCAGGCACACAAATAATTGAGGTTTTTCTGATGGCATTTGAAAATGAAGTGAAGAAGACACATATAGTAGAAGCCGTGGTCCAGAATATTAGCCACAATGTAGGGTGCACAGAGTTTGGCAGCCAATCAATTGAAGATTCCAATGCTGATGTGGTGGTTTTACTTAGGAAGGTACATACATTTTTTTTTTTTGTGGCCTTGAGCATTTCTTAATCATGTTGTTTCATCCGTAACTTACGCATCTGTAACCAAAGATGTTCATTCTGGCATCGATACCATATGCAGCTGACTTGTGGAACTATCTTCTTTCTCCGTGTTTGTTGGCACCACTTGGGGTGGTGGTGCAGGCATGAGTAATTCCTAATTTGTGTACTTCTTGAAGAAATTAAGAAAAAGACATATTTGAAAATATTCATTTTTAATATTCATTAAATTCCTGATTACTAATTGTATTTTTGATTGAATAAACTTGAGATGTCTAGATCGGACGTTCTAATTATTTTTGTTAAATACAGTGTTGATTTTGTTTCCAATTTAATAACCCTACTAACGATTCTGTAGTCTTGAAATCATTTTCCATATACTTGCTTAAGATTAAGATCGATTTTATTACACCTGTATGTTCATTAATTAAGTATCAGATTTTAGATGCAAGGTTTGACCTAATCTCATCTTACAGTATTGGACCATTTGTGTATTTTTTTTGCCTGTCTATCACTTTGCATCAATCAGATTGTCGTTTATCACAAGTTATTTCCTATTTAATAAGATGGCACTATATATTTTGCTATGAATGCACTGACAGTATCTATTGTAAATGTGATGTACAGACCTACATGTTCAAATATGATACCGTGCACGACCAGTACAAGCATCATGAGATTTCTATCAAGGACAACAAGACCCTTCTCTTTGGCGAGAAACCCGTCACTGTTTTTGGCATCAGGTAGAGAGAGCTCCTATGTTATTGAAATCACATGCATTAATTCTACCCAATTTTGTTTAAATGCAATCAATAGACTAACAATTGCTGTTGGTTTTGAAGGAACCCTGATGAGATTCCATGGGTGAGGCTGGTGCTGAGTATGTTGTTGAGTCCACCGGCGTCTTTTTCACTGACAAGGACAAGGCTGCTGCTCACTTGAAGGTGAATACTTCTTTTTGTCATAGTTTATATGTGCATTAAGGTAATTTTATATTTATAATAAATATATCATACTTATTGCTTTGATTTGAAATAGGGTGGTGCCAAGAAGGTTGTCATCTCTGCTCCCAGCAAAGATGCCCCGATGTTTGTTGTTGGTGTGAATGAGATGGAATACAAGCCTGAACTCGACATAGTCTCCAATGCTAGCTGCACCACCAATTGCCTTGCTAAGGTAATACTCTTGTGAATTAGATGCAACTTCAACTTTTGAGAATTTATTATACAATTCACATTCCTGGGATGAGTACTTAATTGTGGGGTTCAATTTTGCAGGTCATTAATGACATATTTGGCATCGTTGAGGGTTTGATGACCACTGTTCACTCAATCACTGGTATTTATTTATGATTCCCTAACTCTGAGATATCCTTGTAATATATGGCTTTGTTTATTTATTGTGAGTTTGTATTTAATTCCTGATCAGCTACCCAAAAGACTGTTGACGGACCCTCAGCCAAGGACTGGAGAGGTGGAAGGGCTGCAAACTTCAACATCATTCCCAGCAGCACTGGTGCTGCCAAGGTATGTTTTGTTATATACTTGCCACATTGCCAAGAATCATTTTCATTGCACATACAAGGAAACTACTATAATGCACAATGTGTGGTTCTCAATAACACTCTATGTCCATTACTTAAAGCTTGTTCATAATTGTTATGTCTATTTTTTTGTTCACTTGTTGTAGGCTGTCGGGAAGGTGTTGCCTGCTTTGAATGGCAAGCTAACTGGCATGGCATTCCGTGTGCCCACTGTTGATGTCTCTGTTGTTGATCTTACCGTCAGACTTGAGAAAGCTGCCTCCTATGAAGATATCAAGGCTGCTATTAAGTGAGTGTTTTTCTCAATTAATAATTCTACATACTGATGTGATATACTTATGGTTAGCCGAGTCTTTGTTCATTTTCTAATGAAATATTTCACCATTTGCAGGGAGGAGTCTGAGGGCAAGCTCAAGGGCATCTTGGGTTACACCGAGGATGACCTTGTTTCAACCGACTTTATTGGTGACAGCAGGTACATTTTTCTACTTTTACTGGAAACTAATTTTCCTTTTAAATTATTCTGTCTATTATTCTTTTGTTTATGTACTTCACATTAATTGCATCGTTTGATCATCAATGTTACAGGTCTAGCATCTTTAATGCCAAGGCTGGTATTGCTCTTAACGATAACTTTGTTAAGCTTGTTACATGGTACGACAACGAGTGGGGCTACAGGTAATTAACCTTCATGGACACGTACTAGAATATTTTTTATATGCTTTTTATTTTATTCTTTTTAACTGATTCTGATCAGGTCACGGAGAGATAAGGCAGAATGTTAAGCACCTGATATGATATTTGCTTTTTGAAAACAACATTGTTTAGATTTCTTTATCTTTTCTTTCTAATACCTTCAAATTAACAATATTATGTTAGATATTTGATACAGGTGGTTGTGTTGAGTTTATACCTAGGCTATCTAGCCATTACTGGTTTGGTGCTTCTAGGGAAGGTCGTACCAGGTGCTGTCCTTTCCGATGGTTCATGCTTACGGTTACAATGGTCCAATTTACTTTCTCTAATTGTTTTTATTTTTATCACTTTATCATTATTCATTGAGTAGTATTTCTGAAATTTAGAAAATTATCCATTATTTGACTATGTAAATAATTTTTTTGGGGGGAGAAGCGGGAGGGGGAGATGGAATTTAGGAAAAAATAGTGGGACAGTGAAAGAGCAGAAAACTGAGAATATTTAAACTCTAGATGCTATTGAGGCTTATTTCTTATATCATTAACTTATCTTATTAAATATGAACACATTTTGTCGATCTTTTTGTAGGTTTATGTAGAACCTATCACAGAAATAAAATTCTATTCGTATACAGATGTATTTGAAATTTGAAAGGAAATGCAACAATATTTTGTGGTGAAACCATACAATATAGCGAAAGATACTTGCATTGTTGGGTTAAAGCAAGCACTAGAGACAGTTGTATTATGCAGTTTGACCTTTGTAATCTTTCTTCAATTTGTAAGTGCACCTCTTTCTTTGACAGCATACTTATTTTTTTACTAAGTTTACAAATATATATAACAGATCTACGAAACCAATCCATATTTTGCTCAGATGGTATTGAGAAGTTATTTATTTGGATAATATTTAAAGTTTTTATCAGGAAACACTAACTCACAGAATTAGAAAACGACTTCTGACTAAGTTTACATAAACACATGATAGGTAGCACCAAGAGCAAATATGGGCCTATAAGGTACTGCGTGGTTTCGTTTGCATTTTTATTTTTGGTATTTGGAGTAGATTGTAAATATAGGAGATTTGGAGTATGTTTCTCTGAATCAAGCATCTTGTGATTTGCTTTTACTTTTTTTGTTTTACATTTCGTATTGTTTGGTTAAGTTTTTCATTTGGCTTTGCAATTTCTTCTCTCTCTGGAGCTTGGTGGTGTTCTCTTAACAGTTCTTTTCCCTGATTATAAGCTTATATTTTAATGCCGTGTCATACTTAACATGTTGCACATATCAAAATCATGTTTAACTGTACAAGTGCTAAATAAAGCGGAACTCTATTTGAAACGAACACCCAAATTGTTTTCCAGTTATATGTACCAGTAACAAATATGTTGAACAAGTCATATAACTACTTGCAACAGAAGAGGATGTACATGCCGAAGGACAATATAAAATAAGTGGACCAAATTGCACAGCGGATATTGAAACGACAAAATATACGAGTGTTTTTTTTTGTTCAAAATTATTTAAAAAATTTCCACACATTGGATGCAGCACAATTTTTCAAGAATAAAAAAAGTTCGTATAAAAAGAATATATATACTAAAAATTTTTAACTTTTTTGAAATATATTAAATAAAAAATTGCCCGCACATTGAGCGGGCACTGCTGCTAGTATATATAAAGGTTCTACTTATATTCATAACAGTTCTACTTATATATATAAAAGTTCTACTTATATATATATAAAGGTTCTACTTATATATATAAATGTTCCACTTATATTAATAACAGTTCTACTTATATATATAAAGGTTCTAGTTAAAATGTATAATTGTTCTCCTTCCCCATCTCTCTTCTCCTCTGATGCGCTCGTCCTCACCCCCTTTTCTCTCTAGTTCGCTTTCTCCTCACCTCTCATCCTCTTCTCTGGATTTCTAAAAAAAGAACGAAGAAGGAAGGAGACCAGAGATAAAGATGCGATGAGATTAATGCGTTTGGATGGGGGATGACGGGAATGATACAAGAGAGGGATGACGCGTTCAGTTATTAACGCGTTTTGATCTGGGGATGATGGGGATGATACGGAAGAGAGAATGATGTTAAGCAATTCCGTTTTAATTATAATAGTGTCCTATTTTTGTTTTGTCAAATCTTAATATAAAATTTTTAATAAATTAATTAATGAAAGATTCATGGGGGCTTGACCCCATTTTTTGCTCCGAGAAAAAAAATTAATTAACTAAAAAGGCGGATTTGGTACCACCCGTTTGATATGAAACAAGTGCAAAGTTTTTAACAGACATCACACGTATAAGACTAAACTCATTATACTGCACTATACTCTGATCCCAGGTTAAAAGCACTCAAAAAAAAAAAGTAAAATATCTCAGATAAAGAGGCAAGCATTGGCCATTAGAGATTCATATCTGTTTAATATCTCAGAAAAAGAGGAAAGCGTTGGAGATTCAGTATCACTATGTGCATCAAAATAACTGTTTAATTACACAGCATCGATATCTCACAATTTGACCTTCTATCATATCACAATTTGACTGCTGATAACAAATTTCATTCAACACAGAGCAAAAAGATAAATAAATAAATAAATAAATAAGAAAGAAAAATTATATTGATAAGACCAGTGGACACCAAAAATCAATATGCTGTAATTAAGGTTAGATAAGCTGATCTGTCTTGTGTTGTGTAGGCCATTGTAGCACATGGAGACATTATCTGAAGGGAGATAACATCTCAGTTCATTGAAATCCAATCACCAATACGGTCTTTCATCGGGTCAGGCACTAAACTAATACATTATCATCAACCTCACGAGTCATACGTACAGGAAAAAATAATGTCTTTTTTTTTTTGGTAAGGTTGGTTGGGGATTGAAAAAGATAATAATAACAATGTCATCATTATGTGCTGGCCCAACCACAATTTGACTGAACAAATTCTTTCTAATTCGATTTGAATAATGCTAGAATCAAATATATAGGACAATCCGAACCGCTCAATATGTTCTCTATATTAAAATATCTTTAAAAATCAAATTTTATAACTATTTTTTCGAATTTTTAAAATTGGAGGGCTCATAACTATTTAATTTGATCATATTAAAAATTTCCAAAAAATAGTAAAATTATTTAAAAAATATAAAATTTGGTCACAATGAAGATTTTATTACAGAGAACAATTAGAGTGGTTCGGATCGTCCATTTTAATCTCAAAAATTAAAATTTTGTCATGTTAGACGAGTGCTTGTATCCAACATGGAGGAGATTGTTCGGAACATTTTGAGTGTTGTCCGGAGCACCTCTCGCTAGCTGTCAAGGTGATCTCGTGTATAAGGAGATGTGCTTTTAGAGCAGCTAAATTGCAAGATATTATATCCATTTTATATGACACTTTTGTAGCTTCTGTGTGTATAAACATTATTTAGACGTACCAATATGTTAAGCCAAAATGATGATTTAGTTATTGACCTTGCTTATAATCGTTCAAACATTATGTGTTGAACTTGCCAATGTAAATATATAGATTTCAATGCGTGAAATAGTCAGAAGTGTGAACTTTATACGAAATTTAATTTTATAAAGAGTTAATGTTTAATAGAAGGATTATTTATACGGAGTTAACGCTTAATGTACATCAAGCGTTACAAATCAGCGGTGAACAAATATAAAATTGTAAATACTGCACAGTTTTTAATTTACATAATTCACAGTTCTCATGTCAAATATGGATGAATGGATCTACAAATTTAAATTTGTACAAAATTTATACTTTTGACTGTTTGGCACACCGAAATCTGCTTTGGTGCATTATATCCTTGATGCACCAGAATATATTCACGCGGAATAACTAAATCCTCCCTATTTGTGATGCATCAGTATAGGTAGTAAGGTAGATATCATTTATCTTTGCTAAGTGATGCCATTTTACCAGTAATAAAAGGAATTAACGGCGGAGAGTTATGTTGAAGGAGGGTTTTCTTTTCAATTATTATGGACAGCTTGGAATCTGCATGTATCCCTAGATTTATAACATTTGTTCAACTCCTCTGCTTCTATCCGTTTCTAGTAAATACGTAAATTTCTTTATCGCCTTAATTTTATCATCATTATTATTTAAAGAAATATTTATATCCTGTTTATTTCACCTTTAATTAAAAAAAATAAACATTAAAAATTTTTAGGTCTCTTCAAAATAATTATACTACGTAATCCAACAAAATATTGCATGAAAATTACTCCCACAGAAGAAGGGAAAGTTTCTGCTTTTAGTGAACCGATCCGGCCCTACTATTCATTGATTTTATTTATTTATTTATTTCTATCTGAACATCATCTATCCATCCCAATAAATAAGAAAAAAAAAGAGCCCCTCATTAAAATATACTGTCCCAAGAATAATTTTACTACTATATGAATCCTTGCATTGAGTAAGGAGAAATAACCCAAAGAAATCAGTCGCTTCTTCCATCTGAAATTCTGAACGTTTAAATGTCATTTATAACACAAGTCACAGACAAATACGGAATTAAAAAAGTAGCAGTTTCATATCTCTTCCCCGTTATTCCAAAAATTTGAGCTCCCATGCATACCTTCCTGCTTTCATGCATATATACTGCTCAATTCTCCTTCTTTGGAGTGGGAGAAAGTAAAAGGGGATTCAACTTAATTGAAGAGCCCAAAAATGGCTGACGAGACTCTTTCGCTGAAAAAGGCTTTCTCAGGTCTGATCATATTGATATGACAATTAATTTTCTTGTGTACCCAGGCTTTTCATTATGCAATCATGAAATTCCACATTCTTAGATTTTGGGTGTAATTAACTACAAAAACCAAGCAAAAATACAGTTTATTTAATCAATTTTGATATTGCAATTTGTTCAAAAGGTCATGGAGGATTTGGGGTGGATGAGACAATAATGGCAGCAATGGTCACTAAATGGCGCAAACAACCTGATCAAAAATCTCGTTTTAGGAGTGATTTCTCGGGATTTTTCACCAAAATTGGCAGCATTGAGAAGTGCGAGGATGACTATTTGCTCCGTCTGAAAACAGAGTTTTCTCGGTTCAAGGTAAGCATTGCAAGGATGATCAAATCATATTGTTATTGTTAAATTGTCTCATAAATTTTCGTTTTACTTTTATGATGTGTTAGTAACTGATGCTTGTCTATGGAACAGATGGTTATAATTACTCAGGACGTAATTCATAATTTCCTTGAATCGTTAAGATAATGCATTTAAAAAATAATTCACAAAAAAATTACAATGTGTCTGTAAATTGATTTGTATTTTGTACCATCCACAAGAAAAAATAGGCTAGAGATTTGACTATACATGACTTTAATTTGTGTGTGTCTGCAACTGCGAATAAAATATTTTATATGCACCAATCTGATAAAATATTTCCTTCCTTTTAAAGAACATTATGGTGCTGTGGTTGATGCATCCTTGGGAGAGAGATGCACGTTGGATGCATCACGTTATGCACAAATCGTATCCATTCACCGTCATAGTTGAGATTGCATGTACCCGCACATCAGAAGAGCTGCTTGGTGCAAAGCGAGCATACCAGGCTCTCTTCAACCATTCTGTTGAGGAGGATGTAGCGTACCACATCAAAGAAAGCTACTCAAAGGTAGACTAATTTAGCTTTTGTAGAAGAGAAAAATTGTAATGATATAAAAACACAAATCACAGTTGCCTGAAGTAGCTCATTCTGTTAGGACGTGAATTCAAATAGGAGTTATGTACTACTTGAATTTAATTACATGTATATATGATTTGAAATTAAATTTCTAATGTGAAGTTTTTGAATCTTAAAAGTTAAACAAGTAAAATTTATTATGCAGACTTTTCAACTGCTTTCTCCCTTTCTCATTCTTTTACTTATTAGTTTTTTCAGATCTCAATTTTTATTAAAGTTGATGGTAACAAACTAACAATTGTCATGAACAGCTTCTTGTTGGCTTGGTAAGCTCATTCCGGTATGAGGGCCCCCAAGTTGACAACGACATGGCAAAGTGGGAAGCAAAAGCACTTGGAAATGTAATAAAATCTTCAGGATCAGGAAAGCTAATTCAAAATGAGGAGGTTATCAGGATACTCACTACTAGAAGCAAGCGTCACCTCAAGGCAACTTTCAAACATTATAAAGAATTGCATGGCAAGCCCATCGAAGAGGTATGCATGTATATCGTTAGTGTAATGGTACCAGTATGGACCCTTACGGCTTACGTAGATTTTTTTTTTTAGACATACTAGATAGAGGCTATCTAGTTAAAAAAGAGAAAGAAAAAAACACAAAAAAGGAACTGTAATTAAGTAAACTTGTAAAATAAAGCTGCCTCTTGCACCAACCAGTCATGCACCCCCTGTACCGTCCTTGTGCTGTTTCTGAAGATTCGGTTATTTCTTTCAAGCCATAAACTCCATAAAGCCGTTGCTAGGCGAACCGATGTTACATAGATTTATCGGCTTACGTAGATTTATCGTTTGTGAAAATGTAACAGGTTTCATGCCAGAATAATACAGTTTTTCTTATCAGCAAGTTTGATGCATATCAGATTGTCAATACTCAAGACTGCTGTTATACATTGATATACAGTAGGTATTGGTGCAAAGCTTGGTAGCTTGGAAATTATTTCATTGATCACCATAGCAGATATTAAATGGAATTACAAAGCAACCTTGCAGTTCTTGGAGATGATTGTACAATTTTTTTACTTCAAACTGGCCTGGATTAATATATACCAGAAAGTCCAGAACACTTGATTGCACAAGTTTTGGTTCATAGTGACGAGTGCTAATATAATTGTATTTGCTATTTATTTTTCTGATTACTTTTGATTTGTTCATCAGGATTTGGGAGCCAATCTGTGCTTGCAAGAGACTGTAAAATGCATTGACAAGCCTGCGAAGTACTTCAGCGAGGTAATATAACTTTTCAATAGTGCTGCAATTTTGTTTGGTAAATCTTGATTGGTTTTTAATTTTTTATCGATCCTTGACATTGCATTTGGATAAGATTAAAGGGAAAACAAAAATAAAGAAAAAGACTAGCAATTTATGTTGCATTTGTCTAACTTAAATCTTGCAAAAATAAACCTAGTGATAAACCAACAGTGGTCATTAGTATTTATGTTGATTTCAGGCAATAAACATTGCTTTCAAGGAAGGAGCAGATAAACCATCAAAGCTCTCTCTGACACGTGTGATCATATCACGTGCTGATGTGGACATGGAAGAGATCAAGGAGACTTATCATAAGCAATTCGGGGTTAAGCTGGAAGATATGATAACTAAAAACACCCACGGCCACTACAAGGATACATTGCTTACTTTAATTGGAAAATAAAAAGGTCTGGATCAACTTATCGTGGCAAAGTCTCTCTAGGGAAATTAGAGATGAGATCAGAATAAATTATGATGAAGTTAATTTAGCTGCTGTTTTTATTTTGCATAATAAGCAATAGTGTTCATTTTCTTCAATGGTATAATAATGTGTCGTAAGTTAATTGCTATGTTTTTTAAACATACTGTACCAGTGTATGTTATTGACTTACAGTTCTGATTGTTTTGCTTATTTCTGTTTTGTTATATATGTTCGTTTTTATTCATTGGCTTCTGTTTTATCTGAATACTTAATTAGATCAGGTACCAAGCCTGTTCTTAAGAAACTTGTAAGAAATCCTAACAGTGATGCCCAAAGACCGTACCAACTTAGTCCGACACACAAAGAAGGAAAGAAAAGAAGTGACCTTACGAATTTGGTCCGGGCCCAACTTTTACCTTATTTATTGGTCAAGAGTCAAAAAGACACTGTCACACTGATAATTCAAAAAGAAAAAAAAGGAAAGAAAGCAACTTGGATTCTTGGTGTAAATGTTGCAATGCTTTCTCGCTATTTTCAATTGAACAATTTATAATTTACTTACAAAAAAATATATATATATATATTCCTCAACTATAGCAGTTAGGGTCCTTGTCGGTCTCATCGCCCGCCTCGAAAAGCAGCTCCGCTTTTTGAATCTACAGATCTGATGGAAATTGATTTGTACACCCCTCAAATTGATAAAACACTCTTTTAAGACCAAAATGTCCATATTTAATTGAAAGTATTGTTCAGAGATATCATCATTATTGTAAAACTGTCAATTAATTAGGAATATTTTAGCCTAACAAGAAGTGTTTTATCAATTTGAGAGGTGTGCAAATCAATTACCAGATCTGATCCGTGCCACTATCCTTATGCAAATTTGTTGTGATTCTTGTGAAAGCTTGGCATGGGTTCGATCCACCTGTTTCAGATCAGAAGGACCGGAGCACATATACAATAATATTAGGCCTTTTTCATTTTGAGTTTCCAAGTGAAAAAAAAATAACGGAAAAGAAAAAATCACAAACGTCCATTTGCAGAAATAACCTCAATAACGGTCATTAATGATTAATCTTGATTAGAAAGTATAATAAAAATATAATAATTGAAATTAGTCATTGGAATTGAGAATTGAGCAATAACTTCAACTGTAAAGCTAAAGTATAAACTTAGTAGTGTAATTGAAATAATAATACAAGGTAACTAAATTCTGATTACACTTCATTAATTTGGTTTCTGAAAGTGAACTCAAAGTCTTCCTGACACACAACAGTAGCAAAAGTACAAAATGACAAGAAAATAACCAATCCCTACCCTACAACAATACCAAGGGACAAACAAAAATAGCCTAAATATAGCATCTGTCTTCCTTAATCCCTTGTTTTCTTTTTTTTTTATTTTTATGATGTCTTGTTTTCTTCCTCATCAGGTACACAGCTCACGGGCAAACCCGACCCGTGAATTTGGCACATCAAACAAAATTCTATGGTTCTGTTGTTGCATGTTTGCTATCACATTCAACACAGCATTCATTCCTTCAGGTGCTGCTGCCATGGCCAGGCAACTTAAAGTTCCATATGTGCTGTGTATTATCACATTATCTTCTGGTAATGTAACTTGCATTCCATCAAAAAGAAGGGTAATTGCTGGTATTGTTACAGGCCCATTGTAACATGTATCGAAACCACCGAGAGATGTGACTGGTGCTTTAACCTGGCGTCTGAACTCGTCGCGCATCGCCTCATAGGCTGGACGCACTAGCTGTGTGAACATGGTGCCTGAATCAATAACAGTACCAGCACCAGTTGCAGGGTCAAAGGCAAGGGAGGATGGTGGTATGGCTACGGTGCGTCTTCCGACCTTGATGCCAGTCATGTTGACATAGTAGAGAGAAGACCGGTGGGGGTTCATAAGGAGAGGTGTTGTTTTGATACGCTTTGGTTGGCCATTTGTACCGAGACGGAGTGTGCCAGAGAAGTTTAAGGATTTGAAGCTTGGAAGACAGTATGAGAATGTTGATCCGTAGATGGCTTTTGTTTGGGTTAAGAAGGATAATGGGCCCCGACCAAGACCGAGTAGGCCTTGAGGTGGTATTGAGTTGCCGACAACCTTCTGAAGACAACCGAAAGTGTATGAACTGACGGTGTCAGATGCCAGTGAAAGAGAGTCCTGGCCAAGGCCAGCTTCAAAAGATGATGCAGTATATGAGAAATTAAAGGAACAAGACTTTGCGCGAGGGTAACATGTTGGATTTGGAACTTGGTTGCATTGATATGAACCACATGGTACTGGGTGGTATGAAGTTGAAGTGGCAGGGTTGAACCAAGGTGAACCCCCAGGGCAACCAGTACAGCCGTTGCATGGTATCCATGCAGCATCATTGCTAGTGTCAAAAGCTAACAGGAGGTTTTGAGCAGGTGTTCCAAGGCGGCCACGGACAATGTAGTTAGGGATTTGAAGTAGTTGCTTCCCTGAGGCAACTGGTACAAATGATTTGCCGGTTCCGGTGGAGGCAAGGGAGTTCAAGAAGAGAAGCCGGGTTGTGTCGCGTTCAGTTTGGTCGGTAAGGAAGTCTGCCCATGAAGGAAATGGTACGGCCGGGCGAAGAGGAGAGCAGGGACCGAATGCATGGATTATGCGCAGGGTGGAACCGGTGTCTGGTGTTGTTGCACATGCACCGGAACCGGTACTTGTGGTACCAGAGGTGGTATGGAGTAGAGTGACGAATAGGAACAGAGAGAGAAGAGGGAGTGAAGAAGTAGCCATTTCAGTGTGGTTTGTGTATGAGGTTTTGATGGCTTAAGAGTGGCTTTATAGATGGACGCAGCATAATTTGATGGATTTTAGCTTCAGATTCTCTCGAGTTTACAAGGGAAAAGAAAGTTTTTCTTGTCTTTATTTGAAGAAGATTCCGTGATCTAAATTTCCAAACCGACACTTTTATTGAGTCTAATAAGAAATTTTGGCATAATGACTGTTAATTACTTAATTGCTACATATTCAGAGTCTAAGAAGAATCGCTTGTGTTTACAAAATTCTACGAGTTGAAGAACTGTGTCTGTGAGTACATTGTAGCAAATTTTTCTTGGTGTATATTATTAATGGAATTTTTAGTTTGTGCAAGATATATAAAATTTAACTGGTACACTAATTAACTGCACTATATAATGACAACGTGTCAACCAATTCTACGGATCGGCTATGTTTGGGAGGCTGGATTAGCATTTTAAAAATGAGATCTTCACTTATACAGACAGTGCTCTATGAATGATTTAATTTAGCTACTTGTCATTGTGCTTTGCTTTTTAAATGACTTAATTTTATTTTTAAACCCTGGCTAAAATTTTGTAACTTTGCTCCCTTTTTCTCTATAAAGAACACTCGTGAGTCCTGACTCGCAGGCTGGGTCAGATCGCAGGAAATTTTGAACATCTCTGTGTTGACAGGTCGGGACATGATCTGACAAATTAATGAAATTCTGAAATATCCTTGACCTCATCTGGTTTAAACTATTTGACATTCCTAATTTTTTATTTTTAAATTTTTTTTGGAATAGTAATTTCGATTAATTGACAATAATAAGTTTAACGGCCATGTTTCATTTTTTAACATAAGACCAGTCTGGGTTTCATGATTTTTCTAAGAAAAAAAATCATTATTTTAACTATCACTTCATCTATCAGAACATTTATTTACACTGTATCAAATTAAATGGTATGTCTATAAAAGAACTTAAATTAGATTTTAATCATTTTATAAATAAGACAAGTTCTGTATTTTTTATTTTTTGTATCCAGTAAGGTTGGATATGAATAAGTATATCTCTCGAAAGTCGAAACATAATGATATATATAATTATATAATAATCATGCCATAATTCATGTAAAAAATCGCCATAATTGCATACTTTAAGGACTTCCTAGAAAATGTGGCCACCGAACCTGTGGCATCAATGGAAGAGGAGGCAAGCGTAGGCGCATGAGAGGGAGGAGGTGGGTATACACTGGATAACCGCCAAGCAAGTAAAGCTAATGACGATGATGATGAACAATGATGATGGTATGGTACTAAGTAATTTCTATTTGAATTTGAATTAATACAAACGCCTGAAGAAGAAGAACATATAAATATTTATATATTTAAATGTCATGATTCGCATTTGCCAATTCGGGACGACTCTTTGCACAATAATCATAACATTGGATAGCGTTACAAACGGTACCTCAAACGAAGCTTCTCATTCTCCGAAACCTAGCTATGTCAAAATAAAAGTATAAAACTTGTTACAAATGTGGCTTCGATATTGAACAACTTGTATGATTCTCTAAAATGTAATGTTGCACTTAATATAATTAAGGAGCTCCGTAACTAGCTCGCTAAATCTCAATTTAGCTTCCACTAATGTTTTCCCCTAATTAATATAGCAGCTTATAAAGATATGCTTAAAATTGTTCATGTGCTTGAGAAAGGTAATTAATTACAAAAAAACCATAGACACATATATATTGCAGTAGTATACAAATGAAACAATTTTAAACAAAACAACAACGTCACTGAAAAAGTGAAAAGTAGGTGTTTATTTTAATAAATAAGATAAGATGGCATATCACATTTGAACAAGAAGCACAAAATAGAGCTCTCCAGCGTTGATAAATTAAAAAGGGTATAAACAAACAAGCAAAATTAAAATTTTAAAAGCAAAATGTTGAAGCACAGACTGTATCTGCGTCTTGCTCCGTGTCTGTCATGGTGCGCCCGTGATAGAGAGTGCTGTACTGCTGTATATAGAAAGGAGGCAGGGAATCGTGCATACCTAGTGCCCCTTTGACCCACTATTCCCCACTCACGCCGTCTCTTCCCTCAACCAATAGAAAAGAGCCGCGTCATGCCAGGGTGTATTTGGAGCGTTGTGATTGGAGGATCTCCGTGTTGCGTGTTGCGGGAATGGGCGCCGCGGAATGGATCTTGGAATTGTGTGGAATTTAAGTTGGGTTTTTTGTAGTGTTACTTGTTGGGTTGTGGGATTTTTGGATCGGTGGACATGTGGAAGCAAATGAGAGGGGAAGTGTACACAAAGAAGAGTCGAAAGAAGTGGCTTTTTCGAGATATTCTCATCTCTAGAATAAACATGCAATCATGCATTGATGAGATAAATACTTATTAAAAATAAAGTTGAATTTAAAATTTTCTATTATAAAAATAATTTGTATAATACAAATAATATATCGTTTAAAGCTTAAGGTTCGAAATCCGATTGAAGGGTCTTTCACGGATATTTAATTTAAAAATAAATTGAGAGGCTTTAACCTAAATTTATTTAAAAAAAACTGATTGAAATTAACAGCTTATTATGCATTAGTGTACAATATTCAAACTACATAAAACTTAATTAGCATTCTATCTATATATCCAAGACGTATAAGTTTATTTTATAATTTTCAGTCTTATTTAAATTATTTTTTTGAATAACTTAATTTGAAATATTTTCAAAATTATATCAATAAGTTATGTCAAATATTTTCTACTCCACATAATTATATAATATGTGTTCTTAGTTTCTTACACGTCGGATGAACAAGGTGTGTTTGGATGAGCCATGAATAAGGAATAAGAATAGGAAATTTCGGTATGCGTGCTTATTCAAATTTCTTATTCTTATACCATAATTTTGTTAGTATAAGAATAAGGGCCCAAATTTCTTATTCTTGTGTTGTTTGAGTTGCACAAGAATAAGAATAAACATGCATACCGAAAGTTCCGTGATTTTTTAAACCGAAAATACAGAAAATGTTATTTTAATATAAAACCTGCGACTGAGTAAATTAGAGGAATGAACATGTCAGGGCGCAGGTAGCCTGCGCGGGTTCTGACAGCGCCATTGCCAGTGGCGCGAGCATGACAAAGCCATTGGCAGTGGCGTGGGCATGGCAAAGCCATTGGCAGTGGCGCGGGCATATCCTGCCCAAGCCAATCTGACTGGCGCAGGCACACTGTCCTTTTTTTCGTTCCCTCCGTTGCTTTCATGTTCATTTATTTTTTGTAAAATGTAACCGCATGTTGACAAAAAGAAAAACATGGGTGG
Organism: Rhynchospora pubera; assembly: GCA_028095005.1. Classification (NCBI taxonomy): domain Eukaryota; kingdom Viridiplantae; phylum Streptophyta; class Magnoliopsida; order Poales; family Cyperaceae; genus Rhynchospora; species Rhynchospora pubera. Next base: position 144,683,117 of record CM051460.1, read on the forward strand.
GACAAATAAAGCAAAGGGCGCATTATCTTTCTACACTTAGATTGTAGTGGCGCCAATATGCCTGCCTGGTGTCTTCACAATCTATATAAAGCACATCATTTTCAATTGGATGCAAGTTCTTACTCTCAGCTATTTATAAAGTACCAACCCATATATTTACATAATGATACCATATAATCCAAATTATCTCTATCCAAATACTCATTTTGTAGAATCTAATAATCCCGAAGAGCCAAATAGAAATGATACTACTGAAGAAGCAGGTAGTACCTTTGGCTCCGTTTGGATAGGTGTGGGAAGAAGGGAAGAAGGGAAGAAGTGGGAAGAAATATTGGAAAGTGTGTAACTTTGTGAAGAGTTTGGATTGTTTATAATTTTTTTTCTTCTTCTTCCTTCTTCTTCTTCTTTCTTCCAACAATCCAAACGCACCCTTTGGTATATTTCCCAGCTATTCGAGCAGTCAAACGGGCTACCGTGAAAGTTATGGTCAAGGTACAATGTCAAATTTTTCTTCAAATGTTAGTACCATTTATTAGAGGCACCAATTGAACCAAGTTCTTTTTCCAATACTAGCCTGCCCTTCTTTTTCCCAAATCTTAAATCCAACATTAATTTTCTTTTTTGTTCAAAAGACTTAGTCAAATGCTTATGCTTAATTTGGTAGATGTGCCTGTGCTTTAATTGATATATCTTAGGCTCTGTTTGGATGCGTTGAGAATAAGGTAGGAAGAAGAAAGAAGGGAAGAAATTTATTGGGAAGGGGTAAATTTATTGGGAAGTGTGTAACTTTTGTGAAGAGTTTGGATGGTTAGAAATAAATTTATTGGTAAAAAGTGGTTACTCATTATTCCTTATTCCGGGAAGAAGCCATCCAAACGGAGTCTTAAAGCATAACTCAAAAGGAAGAAGACTACATAGTTTTTAGTCATTTTTATATGAAAAGCATTTTGATATCTTATACATAAATTTAATTAAATGTTGATTTCCGTATGAATATTTGCCTCTATTTTTTCCATTTTCTTTTATTTTTTTGACCCAATTTCATATTTAACCGATTTTTTTTTTGTATCATAAAACATTGTGTAATTATACAGTCTAGAACGAAACAAATTTTCTTTCTAATTTATTAATGTTATATATTATATACATTTCATTAATAGTACTATAATTGATAATGTTTGAGAAAACGATATATCTATATTAAAATTTATCATTTATTACAAATTTTGATTTTAAATTAAATTTAATAATTTTTTTATTGTACCATGCTTAATTTTATTCTAGATCCGTCACTGCGTATGGCTATGAGTGATGCCACTCAATACCAACAACAATGGACGAGACCATTCTATAATCCAAGTGGTGTAGGTGGTCAATATTCTATAATCCATGTTTTTGTCTCACCCATGTTTTTCTTTTTTTCTTTTTGTCAACATGCGGTTACATTTTACAAAAAATAAATGAACATGAAAGCAATGGAGGGAACGAAAAAAATTACAGTGTGCCTGCGCCACTACCAATGGCTTTGCCATGCCCACGCCACTGCCAATGGCTTTGCCATGCCCGCGCCACTGGCAATGACGCCGTCAGAACCCGCGCAGGCTACCTGCGTCCTGACATGTTCATTCCTCTAATTTACTCAGTCGCAGGTTTTATATTAAAATAACATTTTCTGTTTTTTCGGTTTAAAAAAATCACGGCCGAAAGTTCATTCACTTATAGTCTGCTTCTGTGAGTCCATGTCCAAACAGCAAAGTGTTGTGTGTTTCTGACAACAGTTTGTTTTCTTTTTCTTCTCTCCAGGTCTGAGATGCAAAAATAAATACATGGCTTCAAGCTGGATGCAACTGAGTAGCTGTAAAAGTGCGATGGTCAATGAGCGAGCATACTCTATTTTTATTTTGATTTCTGGTGACTATAATAATTTGGATTTGGGATTCTTCATGTACGTCATTGATTTTGTAGTTCGAATATTAATGCAAATCAACCTAGCTAATGCTTATATACAGTTCTTAATACGAGTCTTTATGCTATTTGTTGTAACGGTAATGATATAAGGACATATTTGGTAAGGAGGAATAAACTTCTTTAAACTTCTTTAGGTTTCGTTTGGATCGTATGGGAATAACTTCTTTCTAGGCGTAAATTTATTATAAACAATCCAAACTCTTTACAAAGTTACGCACTTCCCAATAATTTCTGCCTAGGAATAGGCTATTCCTCTTAAGGAGGAATAGCTCAACAAACAAGAGAGGAATAAGTTTCTTTAAAGAGGAAGAACTTATATCATCAAAATTGGTAGAATAACTTCTTCCATGATGAGTTCCATCGCGAATTAGTCTCGATTTTTGAATAATCATAATTAATTTTGATTATTAATGATAATTAATATATTATTGTAATATTATAATATTTCTAGTTGCTATAATATACAAATAGAATATATTAATTAGAATATATTAATTGAATATATTAAAATATTATTAATTTATTATTGTAATTATAATTATCATTAATATTATAATTACTACAACAAATAAATTAATAATATCTTAATTCAGATGATGATTATTATTATTATTAATATTATGTACTTTATCATATAATTTTCATTATCATTAATTAAATTATTGGTATTAACAATAATATAATAATAATAATTATTATTATGATTATTATATTAATTATGATTATTGTAATTATAATTATCATTGATATATTGTGAATTAAAATAATTCATATAATAATAATAATTATAATATTCATATTTGTAAACTAATAATAGTAATTATTAATTAATATTGTAATAATTACTACATATCTAATTTTTTATTTTTATATTCTTATTCCTTTACTTTACATAACCAAACAACCATGACATAATTTGATATAAGTTTTTCCTTCATTACTTCTTCCTCTTAAGTTATTCCTTTACCAAAAGCCACCATAGTTTTTAATAATGAGACGCTCAAGTTCAAGTATTAACAGTAATTGCATTTTAATTTTAAAGACGAGTCTTCACTAAAAAAAAATTATGGACAATAATTTATTGAGATAATTGTTATTTAATGATAAAATTTTCTAACAAGAATATTAATTTACTATTACATGATTATATCTACCACAATGCTGAATAATTATTAATGATTGTTGTTATCGACTAGCAATACTGGGCTAACAAAACAAATGATATCGTCATTATTTGTAGGCATTTGGACAGTACTTGCCACTCAAATAACACTCAAACCATTGAATTATTCAATAGATTGCTATGATTTCCATGGAATTTGCTCTACCGTCGTTTCTTCTCTCATTTTACAGGACTTTGATGATTTCTGATGATTTTGGAGCATATAGATGGATTCCCGACGTAGCACGCACGCTAGACGACTCATTCCTAGCATTGGAGGCTCTTTTCTCTCTCCTGGTCGACCCGAACAATCATCTGTTCGATCCGACCAGCACCTATGGCAGCCAGGCGTCATTTTCTCTCTCATGGTCGACCCGACCACAAGTCTGTTCGATCCGACCAGCACCTATGGCAGCCAAGCGTCATTTTCTCTCTCCTGTTCGGTTCGAACAAGGATCTGTTCGGTTTGACCAGGGTGCCGCCATATCACATAAGGCATTATTTTTTACATAGAAACTGATGGAAATGACAATTTCTTGCGCCCTGGTGCCCTAGCCTTCCATCCTTGCGACCTGGGACATCCATATATACACCTCTAGACCTGAAGGAAAGAATCCAAGCCACATACCACAAAATTCCACCTTCCTTAGGCGATTCCACCACAGAAGATCATCAAAGCTTAGTTCTTTGAAGCGACGGCAGCAAGGAGACGAGTTTGGTGACCATCTTGCAACACACCACTGCCTAGAGATCATAGTTCGAAGCATAAAGGAGTATTCGGTTTATTCTTTTATGTTTTCTTCTCTATTTTCAATGGGCTTGTATCTTGTTATTTCTATGTTATTTGTTGTGTGTTTTAGTACTATGTTAGGCTAAATTTATGTAGTCTTAGGGGTAAGGTAGTAACTTAGGTTTGGATGTTGTGATTTGACTCGTTATGTTATGATATGTTCTGTTGATTTGTTTCGTTGAGAATTATTATAATTGCTTGTTTAAATTGCTTGGTTAAGTCTAATTAACTTCTAGATGAATGACCACATTTAGTTAAGTTCTAAAGTTAGGTTAATCAAGATAATTTAGATAAGTATTTGGGATAAATCGTAGATCCGAAAGGGGAGATTAGTTGACACCAAAAGTGTAACTTTTAGACAAGTCCAAAAGACCTCTAGATATCCTTATGAACTCCAACAAACAAGTTTAAGTTGATTGAATTCTATACCAAAAGTTGTGAACCAATCGAGTTAATTAGGTTAGGTTGTGATTAAACCAGTTTCTAGTCCAACAAGCGACAGCTGAGGTTTAGAATATCTAGGTTTGACCAACAAACCCTAGCACAAAACATAAAATATCATAAAAGTTCAAAATCACACACTTATACCATCTGTTCGGATCGAACAGACTCCTGTTCGGATTGAACAGAGTCCTGTTCGGATTGAACAGAGTCCTGTTCGGATTGAACAGAGTCCTGTTCGGATTGAACAGACTCCTGTTCGGATTGAAGAACATATTCTTGTTCGGACCGAACAGAGCGGTATATGCTTGAAAAACACCGTTTGATGCACGAAAGTGATAAGTTCTGTGTTCTAGAGTCCAAACCGATGTGAAACCTGAACCTAAGACGACTTTTATATTGTTAAAACACCCAAAAATATTTATTTACTTGCATCTTTAGATTTAATCAACCAAAAACTCCATAAAAATATAATTGTCTAGCTTTCGTGAGGAAGTAAAGTCCGGTATTCATTAATCCGTCCCTTGGGTTCGACCCTAAAGCTGTACTCCAAAAGACTAGTGAGGTTAGCTCTAGGTCTATAAATTTATTTGATTCCTAGGTTTTAAGCCTTCATCAAATTGGCGCCGTTGCCGGGAACGGTGTTGATATTAGAATTTATTTTAGTAGCGAGAGACTAGATATTGTATCTTTTATTTATTTATTATTATTGTTATTTTTTTTAAAAAAAAGAACATAAAGTTTCACTTGTATCACCATGTTTTATTCTTTTCAGGACCGTGAAAAAGAGGACAATTGGAGGCGTCGCTTGTATTACCAACTCGATGTTGTAAACAACCACATAAGGAAAGCATGCGATGGAGGATGGAGTGAAAATCGAAAGGATGCATGCGTGCAACAAATGTACCACCAACTTGATGTTGTCAACAACAACATAAGAAAAGCAAGCGGAGGAGCATGGAGCAAGCACCAAGACCCATATGCCCACTACATGGACCATACACCACGCAACATGGAGAAGTCTATCTCTTCTATGGATCGAATCAAGTATCAACTCAATGTGGTGAACAACACTATAAGGAAAGCATGTGGGGAAGGACATCATGATGCAAAACCCGTACATAATGCATACAATTCTGGTTTGACAAATAACTCTTGTTTTTCTTGTTATAATTCATGTTCAATGTCTCAAGATGAATCTAGATCGAATTTCATGGCCAAAACTTCTAATCCTCAATTACTTTCACAAACGTCAAATGATAAACTAATGTATAAAGATTTCATTAATAACCAAAGGAAACAAAATGAGGAACTTCTTGAAAAATTGAATTCTCTATCATCTAAGTTCAAAGTTATTGACACACAACAAGAAAAGATATTTGAGACTACATTTTTTCAAGAAACTTGTTCCTCATATAGATCACAAGTTGAACAAAATGATACAATGACGTTGCAAAGTAATGAGAAATTAGAAAGTTTTAGTTCTTTGAAAGAAATTACGATTTGTTTTGAGACCGACCGTGATGATGACACACAATTTGAAATAAATGAACAACAAGAGAAAATTGAAGAACCAAAGATTGTAGCACCTCCACCCAATATCTTTCCAATTTTAATTCCACTTAGATTAACATATATTGACAAATCTAATGAGTTGGAATTGAAGGATCCTCCAATAGCTTCTATTATCGATGAAACTGAGAAGAAAGAAGATGGTAGTATACCTCTCCAAGTCGAGGCATCCGACATGACAAATGAAAAGATCACCAAAATCGACTTGAGCTCTCAACTTGAAAAATGCGTGAATAATCATGATGTGATGAAAGACGACAAACCACAAATCAAGTATCACATCAAAATCGAGCGAAGGAAGATGACATCAAAACTAGAAAATTTCAAGCATATTTCAAGAGTCTTTCTCAAGTACTTTTGGGTGAATAATGATGCGTTAAATGGGTGTAAAGCGAAGATAAGATGAACATGAGAGGTGGTCAAGCTCGTGACCTAAAACTAGCGCTTCTTGGGAGGCAACCCAAGGATTTCTCTACTCTTCTCTCTTTTATTTTAATTAAAAAGAATAGAAAATCACAAAAAATATAAAAACAGAAAATAACAAAAATAGAATTTGATGTTTGTGTTTGTTTGTTTGTAGGGAAATTTTGAGGAACAAACGAAAGAAGATGCGATTCGTGCTAGAGCACCATGGGTTACGTGAACCAACTAACCCCGATCGACCTCATACGGATTGCATCAAAAGATCTAAAAAAATGATAGAGCCGTCTTGGACAACGAAAGAACAAACTAGAAGCAAATCAACATATGGAAAGCAAAAATTGTCTAAGTTCTCTTTTCCCTCCTATTTACTTTTTTTATTCGATTGCATGCATTGAGGACAATGCTTGATCTAAGTTTGGGGGGAGGGAATAGGAGAAAAATCGAACTTTTGGTGAATTTTGGTAAATTTTTGCATTTTTTTCGAACTTTTTGCTTCTCTGGTCAGCTCGAACAGACTTCTGGTCAATCCGACCAAAGCCTTGGAAACTTCTGTTTTTAACTTTCTCCTTGGTCGGTTCGAACAGACTTCTGGTCAATCCGACCAGAACATAGAAATTGCACGATTTGGTTTGATTTTGGCTTGGAAATTAGTTGGTTTTGCCTATTCTCTCTCGATTTGAATTTTAAACGTTAAATCTCACACTGCTTAAACTTGTTTTTGAGTCAAACAAAAATTTTCTCAAAGAACCCTAGAATGTTTTGATATCACACTTGATCTTGCACTAATGGACTGAATTGGAGTATTTTCTTTAAAATTTGAACTTGATCTTGGATGCTTAGAATTGTTATGACAATCTTAGTCGATTCTCACAAGTTTTTGCCGAGTGAACTGATTCATATTTGACAAACTTTTGAAAAGAAATTTATCGACTTTGGAAATTGAAAAATGAATTTTGTCTTGTTGAAATTGCTTTTTAATCGCTCGAATCACCAACGAGCAAAATTAATGGGAAATTAAATCAAAATAGCTGTGAAAACGAGGACGCACTGAGGCCTTTCTCCACCAACTTAGCCACAAATTGGAGGGTATCGGGTTAGGTATGAATTGTTAGGAATTACAACTCAAAGAAACCGAGAAATAATTGGACAACTCATGCTTAATTCTACCGGACCCGGTGCGAAAGCATTGGTAAAGGAGTTGTTGAGTATTATGGCCCAAGTGTATCGTGGCCATAGTCGAGCAACACCCGTCTAACCTCCCTAGCGCGACATGTGCTAGTAGCAAACTCAAGGCCAATGATACCGCATTATCCTCTAGGGTGTAAAGCCCCACGGCTCGACTTGCACGAAAAAAAAGAAAAAAAAACATTGGTGAAAAATTGAAATTGTTTTTGAGAAAAGTTCATTATAAAATTTCTGAAGTTGATAAAGGCCTTTACAAATTTTTGTGGAATGTGAAAAGGAACGGGTAATTGAAATTGAGATCGCTTTTGAAATATCAAAGGGAAGTTAGAGTTCTAATTTTTGGGAAAAGACTTTACTTAGGGCCAAGAGTTGCATTAATTAAGTTGTGAACACTTAACTTGGTTTTTGATTTTGATTCTTGTTTGACTCATTTGATGAAAGTGTGTGAAATTTTAGGCATAGCAATTGATTTCACGACATTTCTTGGTTTGAGATACAACTTGATGTTTAAGGTTTAAGTACAGTCCAAAACTCTAAGCTTAGGGTGTTGCTTGAGGACAAGCAAAGTTTAAGTTTGGGGGGATTTGATATCGTCATTATTTGTAGGCATTTGGACCGTACTTGGCACTCAAATAACACTCAAACCATTGAATTATTCAATAGATTGCTATGATTTCCATGGAATTGGCTCTACCGTCGTTTCTTCTCTCATTTTACAGGACTTTGATGATTTCTGATGATTTTGGAGCATATAGATGGATTCCCGACGTAGCACGCACGCTAGACGACTCATTCCTAGCATTGGAGGCTCTTTTCTCTCTCCTGGTCGACCCGAACAATCATCTGTTCGATCCGACCAGCACCTATGGCAGCCAGGCGTCATTTTCTCTCTCCTGGTCGACCCGACCACAAGTCTGTTCGATCCGACCAGCACCTATGGCAGCCAAGCGTCATTTTCTCTCTCCTGTTCGGTTCGAACAAGGATCTGTTCGGTTTGACCAGGGTGCCGCCATATCACATAAGGCATTATTTTTTACATAGAAACTGATGGAAATGGCAATTTCTTGCGCCCTGGTGCCCTAGCCTTCCATCCTTGCGACCTGGGACATCCATATATACACCTCTAGACCTGAAGGAAAGAATCCAAGCCACATACCACAAAATTCCACCTTCCTTAGGCGATTCCACCACAGAAGATCATCAAAGCTTAGTTCTTTGAAGCGACGGCAGCAAGGAGACGAGTTTGGTGACCATCTTGCAACACACCACTGCCTAGAGATCATAGTTCGAAGCATAAAGGAGTATTCGGTTTATTCTTCTATGTTTTCTTCTCTATTTTCAATGGGCTTGTATCTTGTTATTTCTATGTTATTTGTTGTGTGTTTTAGTACTATGTTAGGCTAAATTTATGTAGTCTTAGGGGTAAGGTAGTAACTTAGGTTTGGATGTTGTGATTTGACTCGTTATGTTATGATATGTTCTGTTGATTTGTTTCGTTGAGAATTATTATAATTGCTTGTTTAAATTGCTTGGTTAAGTCTAATTAACTTCTAGATGAATGGCCACATTTAGTTAAGTTCTAAAGTTAGGTTAATCAAGATAATTTAGATAAGTATTTGGGATAAATCGTAGATCCGAAAGGGGAGATTAGTTGACACCAAAAGTGTAACTTTTAGACAAGTCCAAAAGACCTCTAGATATCCTTATGAACTCCAACAAACAAGTTTAAGTTGATTGAATTCTATACCAAAAGTTGTGAACCAATCGAGTTAATTTGGTTAGGTTGTGATTAAACCAGTTTCTAGTCCAACAAGCGACAGCTGAGGTTTAGAATATCTAGGTTTGACCAACAAACCCTAGCACAAAACATAAAATATCATAAAAGTTCAAAATCACACACTTATACCATCTGTTCGGATCGAACAGACTCCTGTTCGGATTGAACAGAGTCCTGTTCGGATTGAACAGACTCCTGTTCGGATTGAACAGAGTCCTGTTCGAATTGAACAGACTCCTGTTCGGATTGAAGAACAGATTCTTGTTCGGACCGAACAGAGCGGTATATGCTTGAAAAACACCGTTTGATGCACGAAAGTGATAAGTTCTGTGTTCTAGAGTCCAAACCGATGTGAAACCTGAACCTAAGACGACTTTTATATTGTTAAAACACCCAAAAATATTTATTTACTTGCACCTTTAGATTTAATCAACCAAAAACTCCATAAAAATATAATTGTCTAGCTTTCGTGTGGAAGTAAAGTCCGGTATTCATTAATCCGTCTCTTGGGTTCGACCCTAAAGCTGTACTCCAAAAGACTAGTGAGGTTAGCTCTAGGTCTATAAATTTATTTGATTCCTAGGTTTTAAGCCTTCATCAACAAACAATCACACAATCAGTTGTTAAGTGCTAACTATGTAAAGAAGGAAGAAGATGAAACTCCTTTTTTGTGTATTTATAGGCATTGGCTCTTATACAAGTGTTATTCTTGCTGACGTCCTCTATCAAAAACTCATATGGACAAATATCAGTTAGAGCAAGATTTTTTTTTTCTCTTGGTTGTCATCTCATATTATTTTTAAAATTTATCTTTCAGAATCGAAGAGAGCAAAATTTTCTTTCTCTTGATTGTCATCTCATATTATTTTTAAAATTTATCTTTCAGAATTGAAAAGAAGTCACAAATCGATATGGATAAAATAGTCTTAAACCAAACAAAGTAAAATACAAAATTTCGTGATATCTGTTTGGCTAAAAAGTCGAGTAACTTTTGATCAAGTTGCAAAATTTGTCAAGATATCTGTCAAATGTCAATGTATTAATTCTAAACTTTTTGGACTATTTTATTTTTGACTAATTACTATGATTTTTTTCCTTTATTTTACATTTTTTATTCAGCTTCCTCTAATATATGAAAAGATATTTCGTTGTGCATTTTGATTGAAACCTTATTTACCAATTCGCATTTAATTTCTATGGTTCCAGCAACTCACCAAAGCGCAAAGCAAGATGATCTAGTTCAACAATAATCACCTACTATAATAATAATTTTCTTTAATAGAAAATTGGATCGTCTATGAACAATTTTGTCGAATATATATTTGACCTTGCATCGAACGCTAGAAATCACCTACTATTCTATTGGGTACTTGCACATGATAAATGCATGACAGTAAAATGTATAAGTTTGTTCATAAAACTAGAAAACACTCACTATTGGTCCGCACATGATATGTATATGACAAAAATCGTCTAAATTAGTAAATTTGTAGGTAAAAAATACACAATCATGGAGATAAAAACACAAATGGTGTTTTGGACAACACGTATCCAGGCCCAGCAATGAGCATTATATGTGTGCACATTTCTGAAACAGAAAATGAGAACTGTCATCTATAGTTTTGTCATTCTTTACCATCGTTAAACACAAATGAACACACAAAATAAACAAGGTAAACAAATAGATTATCAAACTGAACACTTACAAATAAATAAGTGCTCATCTCTTTCTCAGATTTTTATATGCATATTCAATTTATTTTTATTGAACTTATTTGTGTTGTATGTGTTCACTTTGATCATTATATATGTTCACCTTGTCTATTTTTATGTTTTCATTTTCTGTTTAGCGATAACAAATGACGGCAAAACTGCAGAAATGCCGGCATAATCAAATTTATTCTCGGCCCAATTAATGGGCTGTCTCGCTCATTCAAGTAGTAAAACAAAAGCAAGCTTTTTAGTACAAAGCAAAAATAGCAGCCCAATTAAAAATGGTAGCCCAATTTAAAACCTAATTAGTATTTCTCTTTCGATTTCTATAAAGAAAGAAGAAAAATCTCTCCAATGGGAGCTTCGTCGGAAAGTAACCACGCGCCGCCCACTCCCGATCAAATCGAAGAGCTTGTGGAGGTACCTTTCAACACCTTTTTTTTTTCCCGTTATACGCAAGTTACTATGATATGCAATGTTGTTTCTCCAAAATTGAATTTTACGTACCTTTTGTCACTTTCTAAGTAAACCCAAGACTTCTTACAACAAATTAGTTTTCCTTTTGTTAATGGAACCTGTGAGTAACAATAATGCTGCCTATTAACCTCAATTAAAAACCCAAAAAGAAGAAATAATTATTTCATGTTATAGTATCTAGGACTGAAAATTGGAAAGTTAGTATTTTATTTTTCTGGTTTTGTGCCTTTCCTTTTTCAATATTGTTCATTCTGAGAGTGCTTCATAGATTGATGCTGACTGTTATTCTTCCTTATTCTGTAACAGGCAGCAAGGTATGATGAGCTTGATGATATTGTTCGCTTATTCTCAATTGGTGTTCCCCTTGATTCGAAAGATTCCCAAGGACGAACAGGTTTTCTTCTTTTTAACATTTTTTTTCAAAAAATGTGCTTTTTCTTTCTATTATGGTATTTGCTATTAGCAATCATTGTTACATACGTTATAAATTATACCATCTTTAAGTCTGTTGATATCTTTATGAAACAGCTGTTCTTTTCCTCCTCAGATTTACAAGGTTATTTTTGTCCCAAACATATCACAAAAATGTTGTTTGGACCAATTTGGATGATGTCCAGATCATATCCGGTGCTGTTACTCAATGCAGTTTTTCAATGTTGTTCTGCAGTTACTCTATTTTAGTTCTATCTAATCTTTTCCAACAAAAAAAGAGCAACAAAGTAGTGCTGCCTTTTACTAGCAAAAGCTTGTTCTATAAATTTGTTATTTTGCTTCATTAGCAAAGTGGTGTTTAAATTGAGATTAATTTTAAGCTGATTTTAGCACTTTAATGTTAACTTCTTTTGCAAACCATGCCAAGGATTGTACTGTAAAAGTGTAAATAACATCCAGAGTCCTTCATATTACACAGCATCAGCAAATTCATATTGGTTTGCAAAAATTACCAATTGTAAATTCAATCTAGGCAAAAACGACCAGATTGCCTCCCCAGGTCATCAAATTTTCCAAATGTAAATTCAATTTAGGTAGAAATGGCAAAATTGTCTCCACGGACTACTAATTTGTTCCTGATACCTACATTTATAATTCAGTTCAATTCTGCTTCACAAAAAAGAAGAGTTCTGAGGATATGGTGCTAAATTGTCAGCAGCATAGGAATATAACCTTTCAATTACCATAACCTGATTTGTTTGGTGCTATTTCCACATATAAAATATAATCAGTAAAGTTTGCAGGAGATCAAAGTAAAATTGTCTTGGCCAAAAAATAGACCGGCGATAAAAGTCCTGGTATTAAATCTCAGTTTTGTAATTTGACATGAGAAAAGCAAAGAGACATGAAACAAAGAAGTGAAACTGTGAAGGTTTGGTGCCCTTACTCAAGGGATAAGGGACATTCATATAGAAAAGTTTATACCGTGGCCTACAAATACCTCATGTGCCCCCCTCCATCTGTGCTGGATGGGCCGGCTCATGCCCACCGTTGTCTGGCAGCTGTTGCGCATAGATAGTAGGGGTGTACCAAGGGTGAGGTGATTGTTGAGTACTGCATCACTGTTGATTTATGAAATATCTCTGTTTTCTTTTCGAATGGTTTGTTTTATATGTTTACCTGGTTTTTGAAGTTTATTCTTTGCTGTGTATGTCATTAATTTTCTAACTCTTTCTATCTATTAGCTCTTCATATGGCTGCTGCTAATGGACATTTGGCTATAGTCGACTATTTGATACAAAATGGTGCGGTATGTATCTCTTTTTGATTTGCTTGGTACACCTTCATTGCAAATATATCTTCCAAGTTCCAATATAGTAACATATTTGTGTTGTGAGAGCATATTAAGAATGGTTCCATAAGACTAAATACTGGACAAGAGCAGGTAACACCATCTAGCAAAATCATATTTTGAGGATACTAAAATTGTAGAGCTAAATGAACGATTGATGATTTGTTGTAAACATTATTAAAACTTTTGTTAGCCTTTGCAATGAGAATACTAAAACAGATGCCTCCATATCTGTGTTCACAAAAGATGTTCTTTTTACTTGTAACTATTACATGTCCTTAAAGGAAATAATATGATATAATTAGATTATAGTTTGGATCAAAATCAGATATACTAGATTCTATTTTATTTTAAATATATTATGTATCTTGAGAATGGCTAACGCGCCATCGATGGCACGTGCCATCAATTTTCAATCGACTCGTTTTTCGAAATTCAAAAGTCAAACGGTCGATCCAAACCGTTCAAGTTGATCAAAATATTGAAATACCTTTAGAGACCAAATTTTACATTTTTTCGAATTTTTTTACTATTTATTATGATATTTTCAAATTGGAGGGCCTGAAATACTCTAATCATAATGTTTTTAAAAATATCATAATAAATAGCAAAAAAATTCGAAAAAATATAAAATTTGGTGTCCAAAGATATTTCAATATAGAGAACAACTTCAACGGTTTGGATTGACCATTTGAATTTTGGATCTCGAAAAATGACTTGATGGCACGGGACCCTCCGTGCCATCGATGGCACGTTAGCCATTCTCTATGTATCTTTTCATTCCCTTAGTTGGCTGATGGATAGATGGAAAGTATATGGATGATTATTGCCATATTGAAGAAAAGCTCCATATAATATGAGTTGATGATTGTATTAGGATTAAGCATAAATCAATAAAAATAGTCTTTTCTTTATATCTATCTCTGTCCTCCCTTTTATCTCTTCTAGACCCAACCAAAGGTTGTAACAGTAACCATGGTGAAGTGTAAAATCAGGTTGAACATTATATATTTTTAAATTTAAATTACAAAAGTTAGTATCTTTTCCTCATTCTGCTCTCTTCTGTGCTGGAATTACACATTGATTATATTATACTACACTGTAGAACAATTGCAAAAAGGTGATCATTGCCAATTTGTGCTTGTTTATCAATCACTTTACCCCTGAATAGGAATCATTAGGGGAGGGGGGGGGGGTGTCTATAGATGCAAACTACTATGCACTAGACCATGTGCTACGCTAAATTTCATGCTTTTAATGTATTAAGAATTAATGCAGAGAATGGAATAAGTATTATTTTATGTACCTCGATATTCTCAGAATAACCGAAAGCTTTGACTGTATTAGGAGCATGGATGTGTTGCCTAACATGTTATCAATCTATCTATGTCATATATTAAATGCAGGATGTAAATGCAACCAACTTGGAAAAGAACACCCCGCTTCACTGGGCTTGTCTCAATGGACACCTGGAGGTATTATACTCTTTTATCAATTTAGTTTGATTTGATTTTTTTATCTACTGGTGTTTATTTTATGTATGTAATATTGGTGATAAAAAATATTGCTCAGGTGATCAAGTCCTTAATCATGTCTGGAGCCAGTGTCAGTGCACTAAACAGGTAAGTAATTTTGGTATGATTGTACAATGCTGCTTATAGAAATTGTTATATTCTGAGTTCTTGCTCCCAATCTACGCATTGTCCATGGAAAAAATTATTTGTGTTTAGTATATACTCTTTTCACATGACCAAGTTTGATCATGTTATAATTGAGGTATCAGAAGTCCTAATCAAGCATTGCAACATAGGATTTCCAGTAGGCATACCAAATTGCATGGTTTTTGTATTCAGTTTACATTATGTTTGTGGTTTTAACTGACAGGAAAGGTAAATATGTTTTTATAAATAAATATTTGATTTGTTGGTGATGTATCAACCAAAGATGCAACCAAAGGCACGACAGTTCTAGCAAACAGATAATCTTCTTTCCTCTGTAAAATATATTTTATTTAGTTCAATAAAAGAAATTTGGTTATTTTTCAGCCATGAGAAAACTCCTGTGGATGAAGTAGTATGTAGAGGAAAATTGGAGGTAGTGGATGCAATAAATGCAGCAGTTGCTCAAGCAGAACTCGAGGGAGTAACTGTTTCTTAGATTGTTCCTTTGTATTTTAGTAGTATATAAATGATTCAGTGGGAGGTCTTTATGTAAGTTCGTTTTTTGTGACATCTGGATCATGATGACCAGGTTGATATAGATCTAGAGGAACTTGCTTCATGTCTTTAGATTTCACTTGGGAAGTTAGCTTTAGAAAGATAGGATTTTTTGCACTTAATTCTTGGAAGTACAATTTTGGTGTTAGGTTCTTTCTTTCTGGGCCTCATGTATGAAATAGCACCAAACATGTTCTTGAGATAGTGCTGCATCTAATTATAACATTCAATGGTTATTTGATATAATAATGATTTTCTAGAGAGTGGATGTGCGCGCGCATGCTAGTAAAAGATTGATAAATGGTTATTTTCTTATCCGCTACCACAGAATTGGGTCTTTTTCATTTGACAGTTACATTTGCTGATCAGATGCAAGCTCTATTTCTTCAAAAGATGGTAATTGAATCAACCGTCAAGTTCTTGACAATTGCTTATGGTTGACATGCTATCATCTAGGGAGGCTAAACTACTGAAGTCCACAACATTACAAGTAGAGGGTTCCACCATAACAATGACTTCTGTGTCATAGTTTCTTACTTTCTATTGCAAGCGTTAGTTTTTGGGATGCTTCATACTAGTTCAAGAAATCAAAAGATAAATGCATGAATCATCCATTATAATCAAGTTTGTCCCGTTCAATTTATATCTCTTCGGCCTTGATCAAAATCCAATTTTTTTAACGTAGGATTTCTCATTTTGTTGGAAAATTCATGATCAAAACGAATAGATTTGGTGTCATTTGGTTGGAATTCCCATATAATTAGATCTAAAGAAATTATGTGAAATCACTTAAAATGAAATGAAATCCTGTGTAAAAAAAACAGTTTGATCAGGGCATTAATCTTGTAGAAAAAAGTTCCAAATGGGCATTGTGCTTTATAAAACACAAATTATGTATGCTTCTGTCTTTTAGCTCAAATTTCAAATTTTTAAAGGCCAATAAGAACACCTCAATGTGTTCTTCGTATTGAAATATTAATGAAAACTAAATTTTATATTTTGCTATTATTGTTAATGACTTTTAAAATTCATTTGATCGATGGATTTTGAATTTTCAAATAATAGCAGTTCTCTAGAATAAAACAAAAGAAAATTAAACAAAACAAAATTGATTTTTGACAATATTTCAATATGAACAACGTATTACTGTTAGATTAAAATTTGAAATTTCGTACTGACATCAAAGTATTGATCGATCTATGTTTTCTTAGAGCACAATATCATTCTCACAAAAGTTTTGTGAAATTTGCGGTTTATGACAACTGTTACATCTTGTAAAATTCAGTGTATGAGAGCTAGTTGTAAACTTGTAATATTTGATTTTGTCTGCTTCAAATTTCAAAACAATAACATGAAGGCTGTGTTTGGATGAGCCTAGAAATAAGAGAATAGTTTCTTTCTACTTTCAAGTTTATTGTAAACAATTCAAACTCTTCACAAAATTACACACTTCCCAATACTTCTTCCTTTATTTCCACACCATCCAAACGGAGCCGAAGTGAAGATATGGTAATATTTTAAAATAAAAGAAACTCGGTTGTTTTTCGCTAACACCCGCGGATTTCTGATAGAAAATAACTTGGTTCCATCATGGCTAGGCAAAGAAGTTATCAATCTCTCTCTATCCGCTTCTTATGTGAATATTTCTCTAACTTTGTCGTTTAAGGTCTCTTGTTATCAATCTTTCTATATTGCTTCTTACGTGAATATTTCTCCAACTTAGTCGTTTAAGGTCTCTCTCGACATTTCATAAGTTGTCAGTTTCCTATAATGTTGCTCCTGGAAATCAAGAAACTTTGATGTAAAGTGGGGAGAGATTTCAGCCTTGGATATTCCTTTAAATGAATAATCCAAAGTAAACAACCCATACTCTAGGGACAACAGCACTAATATTTTTTATTCTTCCTTAAAATAACAATATAAACAAAAGAGTTGCTTATTTTAGAAACCCACCAGTGCCCCTACCAGGATAGATATTCATTCTTGCCACAGTTTAGGGTTTTGGATCATAATCCGAAGCTCCAAAGTATTGACAAAGCATGTTACATTTATAAGTTTAATGCCTCATTGGTGGAAAAACAAAATTAGGATCCTTCCATGTGCATTTTCAGCATCCAGTGCAGGCAAACCATATCCGGTATTAATTCTATTTGCGAATTCAGAAAATGTGACAATCATGGGCATAAAAATTTGAAATAAAATTTTATTATATTTTCCAACAATTAATTTAATATTATGAGATAAACTAAAATCAGCCACGATTGATGAATGATCCCGTCAGTTGCGACTATATCTCAATTTTCAATGTTCTAACAACCAGTCCAAATTGTTCAATGTATTCTTAAACCTCGAATCTCATTGGACACCAAATATTATAATTTTAATTTTTTTAGTATTTTATAAATTCCTAATCTAAATAATTATAGACCATCCAATAACAACAATCTTTTAAAATCTAAAAAAAAAGAGTAAAAACATTTAGAAAATATATAAAATTTGATGTCCAACGAGATTTCAATATGGAGAACACACTAAACGGTTTAGATTGGCCGTTAGAACCTCGAAACTTGAAATATAATTGCAGGTTGGTAGTTCATCTATTAATCGTGGCTGATTTTAATCTACCTCTAATATTATTAATCGATTCTTAAAATTTAAAAATGTATTAAACAAATTGCAAGTTATATTGAATATTAAGGTGGGGATCTGATCGGATTTCTGGTGTAGATTCTTGCTTGTTGTGTTTGAGCTTTCAATATGAAATTTACATATGAACCGGATTGAATCACTAACATCATTCAAAAGAGATCTTTTATATATGAATATAATTCATTCCTTTTACCAACGGAATAATAAGACTACATACTTGGATCGAAGCAACACCGCAAACTGAAGACTTTTGTGCAAACCAATTGAGCTTATAAGAGTTGATTTTATAAAACTTATAAAAATCTATGTGTGTGTTCGACCGGAGAGGCAGGATACAGAAGCCTCTCTCTTGGAAGCTCTGGTTTGTGGACCCAGCTGACACAAGTTATGAGGTACGGTTTGTAGACATGGAACATTGTGGAGTGGTGGGCCACAAATATATCTTTCGTTGCCATGTTAAGTTGTATGGCAGGAGACGCTACCATTGGGGCCCCTTTTAATATCTTCCCTTGCCACCATGTTTCCTCAAACAAATTCAGAGCCATGAGTTTTAATTAAGAGGTTTCCAATCAATTCTGTAGAAAAGGCAAAATCATATTTGCATATCAATCATCAACTATCAAATCATACGAATTAGTTAGCTTGTGCTGAAGTTCTTAATTATGTTTTTTTTTTTGAACAAATTCTTAATTATGTTGTTATAAGATTCACAAATCATAAATACCTCAATTTCAAACTGGGGAGTACTGTAGAATTAATCTTCAATCCCAGCCATCTGATTTTTCTGGTCTGGTTGATGGATTTCATCTCATCCCTTCGCGTCCACTACGACTTGCCTTTTTTCTTTCTTTGGTTTTTCTGCTGCCTTTTCTTTCCTGCCTTCCTGTGTCGCTATTTAGTTGCGTGTCTGGAGTTTGTATTCTATCTTGCCTTTAGTTACGTGTATGGTGTTTCTGCCGTGGCGGATCCGGTTGAAACCCTTTGTCCAGTCAAGGCCATGCCTCTCCTGTACTCTACCGTCGCTCCACTGTGTACGGATGCCTCCTCTTCAGGTCCTTCTTTTTGTGCGTTCTCCAGAACCATTGGTACTATTCTCTTTCCCTCTCTCTTAGACTCTCACCTTTTCTTTCCTCAGCGCAATCCTATGAGCTAGGGTTTCTAGCCTCTCACGGCGAGACAGAAGGGGAAAAAACTGTCTCCTAGCGCTATACTGCTCCACACACAAGCAGGTAATTTTTTACTGCTTTTGTCTTAAAATTTTGTCCTTTTTTTGGTTTCTAGCTGAATTGGTTACGATATTGGTTTTTGCTATTGTGTTTTTTTTACTGGATTCAAAGACAGAATGGACTTGCAAAATTATTTGGGTTATATATATTTTTTTTTAGTTACGTTTTTCAATTTAATGCGATGGGAAAAACACATGATGCATACCTGATCGAGTACCTCCTAAAATCTTGCTTCAAAAAGGTAATAACATAGGGAGAGCAATTAGAGATCATGTACCTTTCAAAATGAATTACTACATATCCATGTTTAACATAGTTGTTTGATATCAGTGGGTGGATCATTTTATATTTTAGCAGTGTGTTTGCATAATTACATGAAATAGATGGAAGTTTAAAAAGTGAGGAATGAATGTAGCGTGATGATTCTTATATATCGATGTGGGAAATAAACATCTTAATTGAATGTTCAACAGTTTCCTTCTTATATATACTTTCTTATTATTAAAAAACACATGATATTTTTTTGAAGGTATAACATACAGGTACCAATTAGTATCAGTGCCATTTGTCTTGCAAGCATATGTAATTGCAATAGTTGGGGTCCCTGTCTATGGAACTCAGGATATGAAATTTATTTTCAGCATATCTTCAGAAACTGATTCCTTTTCTTTTAGTTATATTTTTTCCCTTTTATTTTCCTTGCTTTTGTAGCTATGTTGATAAATTTGCACTTAAAATCTTTTATTATATTATTTCGTGCCTCAGGTGTCTTATCTCCAAGACAGGTGCTTCATGCATCAACAAAGAAGGATAAGCGTAGTGTCAGCTCTAAAAATCAGTTGGATGAAGTCATGAAGAGATATCTTGATTTGTTTTGACAAGCATTTCAGCGGCTATACCAGCACATTTGAGGTCATATACTGATTGAAATAACAATCTGTCCAAAAATAAGATGCAAATAAAGATAGAAGGAAAAATAAAAGGTTGAATAATTTTTCCAGCACTACCCTCAAGCATATTATTTGTGCCTCACAGATCTTGGATTTCCATGTTAGTTGGATATTAAATAGTCAATATGTATTTATAAATAGGATTGAGTCTGAAAATAATAGTGATGAACTAATAGGAAGTTGTATCATGACATAATTCATGTAATTTATTTTCTGTGCAATATTTGTTGTTTCGATGTCCATATATGACCTATTGATATCAAATAGTCAATATATATATGTATAAACATGACTGAGTCTGAAAATAATTTATTTTCTCATGCTGCGGACCAGAGATCGAGTGGTGGAGTCGACGTATCTGCACGAATTTGTATCCTTATCGAGAGAGAAAGATTCAGAGAGAGGTGTTCGATTGTAGTTTATCTTCCGACTTTATCCTATTCCTCCTCCAAATGTGGAGAGATCAATCGGAGCCGACGTTCCTCTTTTTTCTTTTTGGGTTTTTCTTTGTTTTCTCGCTGATCCCTATTTTGTTCCCTGTCATGAGATAACTGACCCTGTTACTGACAAAGAGATTAGTAGGTCAGATACACCAAGTCTACCTTGGTAGGAGCAAATAAATAGTTCTTTGCTGCAGTGTGAGTTTGTGCTATTTTCTTTTGAGACTTACGAGAATCAATTATTTTTTATTCTAACAGTCAATTCTTTCTTAGTTTAGACAACTTGATAATGTGTGTTTTTTACTTGCTTTCTATTTGACAGGCTACTTAGGCATTCTTTCTTATTCTATTGATTTCAATGATTTGTGCATCAGAGAAAAGTAGAGATGCTTCTATGAGCTAGCGCTTTATTGCCTTTCCTGGTAATCTTATTTCTTCTTTATCCTTTCAATTTATTATGGTTGGTTGAAAATGTTGATGAACTGCAAAATCTATGTATTTCAAATGTTGTCAGGAGGTTACAGATAAATGAAGGTATTGCTGAAGATGATTATTTTGTCCAGCCCTGATATTTATGTAAGACTGTTTGTTTATCTATCTTCTTTCTTTGTTTATCATTTAGTGCATGCACAGCTTATGTTTTAGTTCTTTATGGGATCACAATGTGTTCTACAGTGTTGGGGTTGGGAAACTCAATAGTTCCATGATAGATTTGTTAAGGTAACTATTTTGATAAGATAATTGTTTTTAGTTAGGTATGTTACTCGATGTGCAATATGGTGCAAATTTGGAACACATTATCGACACTGATTTTTATTAAACTTACGCCTACAAATGGGCCTACTAGATGCAGATCGATACATACATTATTGGCACTCTTTAGCATGCGTTTGTTGTGTCAAATGTTGGTATTTATAGTGTTGTATGTTTATCTAAGATTTTGGCCCCAAACTGTATGACAAAGCATATACTGACCTATCAAATTTTAGGTTGTTTGGATTAACCATTTTCATTAATATTTATTTGTTTGGGTATTGAGTTGGTTCATTTAAATGTACAGAAGTTATTTCAGTATTTTAGATCACCATGCTCTATTAAAAAGTAATGTAGAAAAATGATGATACATTAGCCATAGAAATTTTATACTGGTGTTTGCTGCTGCTCTACACAAGTACGGCTGGGTTCATCAGTCAAATACTTTAACTGGTGCTTGCTGTTGTTCCTATTATTCATACTCTAATATTTTTTATTATTATATTTATATATATACTTTTTTCACCTTTTGTGAATTTAGATTAGTGTTTACTATTTAGAACAACTTAGATCTTTTTAGCCTTACATATCTTATTCTTATTTGTCTGTGTGTTAGTCAATTTCTTCATGTCATCTCAGATAAATAAATTGTTGTGAAAATAATTACTGCATGATTGCAATATTTTATGTTTTAGCATCAAAATAGTTCTTTGTACTTAATCATTATGCTCAAATGAACTGATGAGTTCCGGGTCAAGAGATTAATAGTCTGCAACTTTCCTTTAAAGTAAAAAAAAAAAGAAGTTTGAACTAAGTTGAGAACTAAGGATATTATTCAGTAAATTTTTTTTTGGACTAATCTTTTTCGTTCCATCAGCCTAATGTTTAAATCTCATTTTTTTTTAAATTTGGATATATAAGGTGCTTTGATGTATGATTTGATAGGTATGTTGCGCCAACGGTATGCAAGCTTACAGTCCCTCATGTTTGATCAGATGTTGAGTTAGTGTTAAAGGTGAATAACAAATGCAGCCTTCGAACAAATCTTTTAATTTTGTAAGATTAAACATGGCCTCACAATTATTAATTTTGCTTTCTTTTTGTATTTATAGCTGTCTCTATTTCTAGAAAAAGTATTATGTATGGATAAAATATTGCGTAAGTACCAAAAACTTCTATATAAATTGAGTCATACAATTATTACATACCCTCAGGTATTAATTTTTTTATGATTCATTTTTTTTCAAGTTAGAGCTCATCCAATACAAACAAATTTTTGGTAATTTTGATATACCTTTTAGGAGCTAATGGTATACTGTACATTCAGAACATAAGTTACTTCATCTTTAGTATCTTTTTTTTTTAAATTTGATGTCCATTACTTTACAGTTCAAGTTAGATTGTCCTTTTGCAAAGCATTCAGTACAATTCGAAAATGAAAAACAGTAACAATATTGCAAAAGGAAAATTTAATCAAGCAATAGCTTTAATTTTTGCTTTCTCTGGTATATTCTCAAACCTAAAATTGCTATTTAAAATTAATT
The DNA here is from genome assembly GCA_028095005.1 of Rhynchospora pubera. NCBI lineage: Eukaryota > Viridiplantae > Streptophyta > Magnoliopsida > Poales > Cyperaceae > Rhynchospora > Rhynchospora pubera. The sequence goes on from CM051460.1 coordinate 144,706,186, forward strand.
GATTGTTTTTTGGCATATCCATAAGATTCTCTCTTCTATATATGTCTAATGTCATTACTTTAAAATGAATTAGATCTTATCTTTTGGATTATATTCAAATTATCCCTTATGCAGGTCTCTCATCTTTTTTTGATGAAAAAGATAAACAAAGATGATAGGTTTTACTGGCTTTATTCGTGCACAACAGTGTGCCATCTCTTTGCAACTTCAGAGGATAAAATCAAGTAAGCATGATATCCTTGATTTATCTCTACAAAATTAAAAATGTATTTCGACTTCAGTCCGAAGAACATATGGTGACAATGTTAGTAACTGGGAGTCATTGCGAGTATGCATGGGCGAAAAACATAAATTCTTCGAGTAGTTGGTACTTTTAGTTGCCCTTTCCGGTATTCTAAGTACACTGTATATATATCCTTTAAATTTTTTATAATTGGGGTAAAAAATGCTGATGAAATACTAAATATGTGCATTTCTAATTTTGTCTCTCGGTTTGGATAAATAGAGCTGTTGCTAGAGATGATTATTTGTTCTTACTTGGTATTAATGGTGTGCCTAATAGTTTCTTTATCTTTTCCTTTTATTTTTCCGTTTCTGTATTCAGTACCTTTCTCTAAAGCTCGGAGCAAATACAAGTTTTGTCATTTCCTGTTGTAATGCCGATCATTCACGGTTAAAATCCCTCTTTCATGGATCAATGGATTGATATTTTCATTTGCTGAATTAAATTTAATTTATTTAAAATATTTTTTTCTTACTTTCATAAAATTGTAATGTCTTTTACTTGCTTAAAAGCTTATCTATCTCCCAATTGCCTATTGACTTTGTGCAATACATTAATGTGCAATCTGTTTGATATATATTTTGTTGTATCCTTTTTAAAACAGCTAATTAACAAATCCATTTCATATAATTATTATTTATTCTGTTGCAATAGAGATGATCATGTACGTAATGTCCTTCGAAGTAGCAAATAGTTCAAACTCAATTTATTAGAATTCCCATAATAGTAAAATCATGAAGTCCGCTTTTCCCTTTCTCAGTTTACTTGCTTTCTCTAAACAATCAAAATCAATTCAGATTGATATCCAATATACTATTAACAAACAACGAATATACTAAACCAAACAATATAATCACTTCAGATTGATCTTATATCGCGCGGAGCGCGATGCAATAGCTAGTTCTATATTCATTTTCAAACATAGCGGTTATGTTTAGATGCATATTTAAACATATTGGTTATTTTTGGACGGGTGAGAAAGTAGTCGTTAATTTTGTTAACTATAATTTTTCAGTTAGTATTCGGTAGGCAAATGCAAAAAAGCAATCGAAATTATGCCTATTTTGTTAATTCATCTAAAGATGAACTAATATTGTCTTCATTATTCCGACTCTTACTACAAACTTACCATCTTGTGATCATGAAAAATCTAAGAATTTATTTTTTATATTTTGTTGTGATATACATCTTGCCATTTAAACAACCAAATAATTACAAACTGACGTCAACAATTTTTAATAGCTCATCTTAAAATATATTGTTGTACTAAACGTCTCTAAGTTTGTCGATTGCAAAACAATATCATTTGGCATTTAACAATCTTCTTTGAATTTTATAGGAAGAAGATACAATTTATGAGGACTTGGATAAAAGCTTTAAGAAAGATCAAGATCAAGTCATTAGAGAGCTTGTAGGCTAGTTAAGACTAGGATAGAAGGTATACTTTAGTCCTTGTTTATCCTTAAAATGGTCTAGATAGCGAAAAGCTCAATAAACCAGCAAAATCCTGTTTTCTGTGACCTAGCGTCGTACAACGCTAGATAGTGGCACACAACGCTAGAACAGCTAAATTCATACTTTTGTGAATCAACGTTGCACAACGCTATATAGAGTTAGGCAACGCTGAGTCACAACGTTGTACAACGCTCAGTAGAGTTGTACAACGCTACAGTTAAAAACTTGGAAATTTTCCTGAGTACCATCGTGCAACGCCATATAGCGTTGTACAACGCCACATAAATTCCAAGTTAGTTGTCCCATGTAAACAGTCGTTTTTACATGCAAAGTCTCTGGAGACGTTAGCCAACGTCTTTCAGCGTTGGGTAACGTTAGCGTTGTGTGACGGCATATAGAGTTGTACAACGCTCTGTTGAATCTGTCAGAGTTGTTCCTTTTGTCTCCCTTTAGCGTTGTGTAACGCCATTCAGTGGCAAGCAACGCTCTGACAATTTCCAACGGAATTGTCGGAGCTTTCCTTTGGTTATACACTCCTTCGTTGTGCGACGGCAAATAGCGTTGCACAACGCTCTAACAGACCAACGGCTATATTAAAGAGCCGTTAGAATTTACAACGGTCATATTCCAGCGTTGTATAACGCTATTCAGCGTTGTACAACGTTGTGGCCTGTTTTTGCTGGGGAACTGCTCATTTCGAGCCCTATATATATCCACCCCCTTGTTCTCTCTCATGGTGTGGCTTCACTTTGCAAAATTAGACCAGAATTGAGCCTTTGAGCACAGGGATACTCTCCCACTTGAGCTTTTCATAGCTAGACCATCTTGAGAGATTTAGTAGCCTCAAACACCACCGCCCCGACATTGTCGCTAGGTGTAGGTTGGAATAGGTTGAGAGCTCTTCTCCTTTGAGGCCGTTGTGCCATTCGAGTTAGGCCGATCCGCCTCGAGTGTCCTTGTGACGAGGTGATTCGGTTCGAAGTTGTAGTCCCGTTCTTGTTGGAATTGAACGGAGCGCACCCTTTCGTGGTAGCGGAACTCCCGGAGACGTACGACTAAGGCTAGCATTTCCTAGCGGGTCGGAACTCCGTAATCATACCGAGTGTTCAATTTCTCTCTCTCTTTTTCTCTTTATTATCTTGCTATACTTGAATTGCTTGTGTGCTTGCTTGTATTGGGTACCAATTGAATTGTGTTAGAGTAGTTCATACCAAACCGGTCAAAAACCTTAATTGCTTCCGCTGAACCTTGATTAAGCCGCCCCCCTTAGGGACAATATATATATATATTTATAGAGGATGGCTAAAGTGCCATCGATGGCACGGAGGGTCCTGTGCCATCAAGTCATTTTTCGATATCCAAAATTCAAATGGTCAATCCAAACCATTCAAGTTGTTCTCCATATTGAAATATCCTTGGAGACAAAATTTTACATTTTTTCGAATTTTTTTGCTATTTATTATGATACTTTTAAAATTATTACGATTAGAGTATTTCAGACCCTCCAATTTGAAAATATCATAATAAATAGCAAAATAATTTGAAAAATTGTAAAATTTGGTCTCCAAGGATATTTCAATATTGTGATCAACTTGAACGGTTTGGATCGACCGTTTGAATTTTGGATCTTGAAAAAATGAGTCAATAGAAAATTGATGGCACATGCCATCGATGGCGCGTTAGCCATCCTCTATATATATATATATATGAAAATGTAAACACAAATACCAGTAAGGATTAGCCGCCATTTAGCACGCCAACATGACTTTTCAGTGGGTGATTTAAACAGTTCCAATTAAGATAGATGCTTAATGATTTTAAAATAACAAGTTGCGCGCTTTTGTGATACTGAAGATCATCTTAACCAACGTTACCCTTGCAAAATGAACTAGTGTTGTCATACAATTTGCACTTTTTGAAACCAAATCTGCTTTAGAACGTTCTTACGAATATTTTTATTTGCACGTACAGTTCTACCAACTTGCAATATCTACATGCATTCCCCCCTTAATCCATACTTATTTAACTATATATATTTTTTATATGTATCTCATTCATGATACAATTGCAACTTTATTATTCCATTTATCTTATATACTTAATTACTAAGATAAAAAAAATAAGATGACATGGCTGTTTCTATTAAAATAAATTTAAATATATAAAATAATATATACAAACATAAGAAATGACCTAACATCATGGGAACTATACACAAAAATATTATGGGAACAAAAGATAGACGGCCTGTTTGCTTGGATGTGGCGCTTGTTGGAATTTCCAATCGCTAATAAAGTCGGTTCTCCATTGAAAAGGAGAAAAATGCACCATGAATAGGGGCACTTGCCATTGGAGTCGTATCCTCTGCGTGTTTGTTTTAAACGTGCAGAGTGCGTGTCTTGTAATCTGAACCGTCTGAGCTAAATGGACGGTCAGATCTCAAGCGGATCAAAAGTCCCAACCAAAAAAAAAAGAAAAACCGGCTTGATTGTATTCCCCTGTCACACCCGTCCCTTCCGCTTGTTTCTCTCTCCCTCGTAACCCAAGTACCCAACTCCCTCTCTCCTTATTGTAATTACAACCGTAAATCCGTAATCAAGTAGAAACATGTGGAAATATGTCTCCAATACAAGTTATAGACTCCATGAAACGAATCGAGATAGCAAAGTCAAGAGAAAAAATGTGGAAATGTGCCACCTCTGGAGATGGAGATGAGAGAGTGCTTCTTGAGGCGGAGAAAGAGAAAGAAGCCAAATCGAGATAGCAAAGCCAAGATGAAAGATGGTAGGGTCATAATTTGCTGTAGGCCACCACAAGCGCCACTAGCCGTCGGACTTCGTCATTGTCGACCAAGTCCGAAAGAGAGAGATTGTGTGAAAGGAATTACTGGCTGAGAGAAGGAAGTGTTGTGACCTTAGGTCTGGCAGTCTGAGGGAAGGTAGAGGAGAGGGAGAGAGGGGTTTCTTGAGGTGAGTGAGCAAACGAGAGAGTGAAGGAGAGAGGAAGTTGGATTTAGGTTCGAGTGAGAGAGAGGCGGAAGGAACGAGTGTGAGAGGGCAATACCGTCAAGCGGATTTTCCTTTTTTTTTTGGTTGGGACTTTTGATCCGCTTGAGATCTGACCGTCCGTTTAGTTTAGACGGTTCAGATTACAAGACATGCACTCTGCGCGTTTAAAACAAACACGCAGAGGATACGACTCCACTTGCCATTGGTACACCCAACATGTGTTATTAGTGGTGGCTCCACACTTTTGTGATTTGTCTCTTGCTTGTTCCCCTCTCAGCGCTTCATTCCTTTTCACTCTCCTTCTCACCAAATTCCCCTCCTGCATTAATTTCTTATATTTGAGATTGATGGATTGTCAGCGATGGATATGTGGGCTTTTAATTTTTGTGCTTTATGACAGAATAGGTTAAGAGCTACTTATTTAGCTATTTAGCTTTTCAAGAGGTTTATCTTCTGTCTTGAATCTCTCATTTCTCTCGGTTCCTATTATACCCCTCTTCTTTTTATGGTACTTGATTTACAGCTAGCTTTAATAATTTCTTTTTTCAAAGAATTGGTTTAATTTATAGACGATAGCTTTAGACTAAGTAGCAAATAATTAAAGAGGTCTGCTAACTAGTTACCCAAAAAAATTGCCCATCTTTGAATCATTCAGATTTTTTGTGGCAGTTATGTAATTTCTAACTATTATGTTATGTTGCACAAAAATTTCGAAATTACATGGATTTATTATTTTCCGTAGAACTCACTTCAGACCAAGCATTCAAGAGCTTCACTCCTTCCGTTCGATCTAAAAATTATCCGTGTAGCACACTTTATTAGAGTACAGAGTCAATGCTTTACTAATTAACGGGTTGGCAGTTAAAAACTAAATTTTATTTAGAAATATATTTCTATACTGCTATACAAATTTAGAATTTTAATTCTTTGAGAATGGTGCTGTATTTTCCAAATTTGCATATGAGACAGCCGTATATTATTCTATAAATAAGTTTTGATGCCTTGATGGCATTAGGATTCATGCATCATTGCATCCGTATTTTAAAAATGTTTGGAGTCTGACACTTGTTAGATCTGCAAGGAAGGTTTTTATTTGCAAGAACAATCTGAGACAATCATGGCAAAATTGACTGCACTGATGTCACTCTGGGTCAAGTCAATATGTATATCACGACCTCATCTCCTGCAGTGAACACCGGAATTAAACGTCCTATTTTTCTGAAGCAAGTCTCTATATAGAATCCAATGGAAGCAAGAAAAGGAAACAAGGGTCCACTTTAATTAGTTCAAAAATGATGAAAAGTCACAAAGGACTTAATTAAGTAATTTTTAGATAAATTTCCTTGGATTAATAAAGATAGATAATACGAATAAAATAAATATTAACTTAAACATTAAAGGTTGGCTTCTTTTATAATCTAATATTTGACAAATTGCAAAATGAAATTATTTTGTTCACTAGTAAACGAAAATTGCAAAGGAGACAACAAAACAAATGATTTGAGATCAATAAAAAAAAACAGCTAATTATATCCATCACAGTTATTTAAATTATGTTTAATATTTAATCAACTTTAATTAAGGAATTCTAAAGTAGTTAAAAAATTATCACTGTAAGTATGACGTCAGCGTATTTCGTTTTTAAAAATGTGGGAACTATTTTTTTTATAAAAAATGTTGGAGAGGATGGACGTGACATTGTGTAATTATGTTATCCAAAACTAAAGGTTAAATACAACCTAAAAGTTGGCATAGAAGAAGGCCTTAATGAACGTGAAATATCCAAAACATAACGCATAAGAAACAACAACAACATTCATTTTGCTTTACAAAGTACCCCCTAATTATTTTTGTTTTGATGATTACCCCTTATCATTATACACCGCGACACCGCGAATCCCAAACTCCAAAGCTTATATAATATAATTAATACATGCCAAAGAAAGATTCGCCGATTGCGCGCAACGGCCTCTAAAACAATTGTAAAAATAGATGTCATATCGTCAACCAAAAACTGGAAAATAATATAAAAGAAATATCGAGTCAAAATGGGTAAAGGGTGGCACGCACAAGGCTGGTATGATGAACTTGAGGCTGCTTCTTTTGTAGCATTCTATGTAGCCTTTCATTTTTAATTTTTTATGTATTTTTTTAGAATCAAGAGCAGTGGTTGACTGGTTGTTTCAAATGTTCTGAAACCGGACCGAACATCAAACTGCTTAAACTATCGGTTCGATGATTCAATTGGTTGGATCGGTCAAACCGGTCAACCGGTAGAAAGAATTAGATGAGATCAAGCAAGAAGCCCAATGGTCCAGTGGTAAAACAACTCTTTGTTATTCCAATTTTCTCATTTTGATCCCTACATCTCTCAATTTTTGTGAGAAATTTTTAAACCAACTGAAAAATAATTTGAAAATATAAACCGAACAATTTGGTTCAACAGCTTTTGCAAAAATCGGACTGGACCAATTGGTTCTCACTGGTTCAGAAACAAAATGGTTTTTTGCCAGTTTGGACTGGACTGGTCATCGATTTGCGGTTGAGCTGGTCCAATCAGTCAATCTGATTCGGGTTTTAAAACATTGGCGTTTGGATGGTGTGGGAATAAGAGGAATAAGGAAAGAAGTGAGAAAAAGTATTGGGAAGTATGTAACTTTGTGAAAAGTTTGGATTGTTTATAATAAATTTATTTCCTTATTTTTTTATTCCTACACCTCATCCAAACACAGCCAAAGATTTGATAACACATCATATTGCATCACCCTCCAACAATGCTTTCGTTATTTGAGAATTATCTATTTAAAATTTTGAAAATTAAGATTCAATCACATTTTATATACTCGAATGTCAAAACATGTTTGACTCTAATATTACTCATTATATATATGATGTGAAATAGATAATAATGTACTTCTTGAGAGAGAATTCTTACATGCATTACCTGACCTGGCTCGCCACATGAATTGCAGCACGGTTGAAAGATACTAACAAAAGGGAAACAGCTACACAGAGAAAAAGGCAAAGACAGTTGTAACATGAGATCTAACATGGAGGCAGGCCGTTTTTTTAGTTATCTAAGATTTCCTAGCCATGGAGAAAACTATTAAATTTTAATTATGATAAATCTATATTACTTAATATTCAACAGACCAACATCCAATTACTAACATTAGGGGTGTGTTTGGCAACCCTACCGAATAAGCTTATTCGGAATTTGGAATAAGCTTTTCTCTCTCCTTTCTCCTCTCTCCTCTCTCCGGATAAGCTTATTCAACCATAGAGGTGGTATTAGAATAAGAGTGTTGAATAAGCCTTATTCGGAATAAGACTTATTCAAAAGACGTTTGGCAACATTCTGAATAAGCTTTATTCGAAATAAGGCTTATTCACCCCTTTCCAAACACACCCAAGGTTTTAGAAAACAATAATAAGTTTTGTCCTGCATAACAATTATTTTCTGGAAATTTGCACATTTCACCATTAAATATCCTTTATATTATGCGAGGATCCAAAAGTACACAGCTGTTAGCATTAACTCCCCAAAGGGAGGCCTATTTGCATGTAACATGTTTTCCAAAATAGACAGGACCTGAGATATGCAATGCACGTACCTACTTGTCCAAAATATACAAATTAAACTGTAGATAATTTGATTATATAGTGACAAATACTTATTTTAAAAAATAATAATAGCAAATACTATCCTATGACTTCAAATTTTGCAGGAAAAAGAAAGAGAAAAATTTGTGTTCCTCCCATATCCAGAGAAAGAACACAACAAAATATAAAAAATTAAACCAAAAATTAGTTAGCACTAACAAGTGCGCCTGCATCAACTCAAGTTTGTTAACAACAGTAGACTGGAAACTAACAAACAGTATTTTTTTTTCTTTTTTCTTTGCAATGTTTGCATCAATTTCTATCGTAGGTTTCTATCAATATTAATTGCAGAAACAGTTGAAAAGTAGTTATTAGCAAATAGAAACTATAATGAATGTAAGGAACAGAAAACTAAGCAGAAATTAATTGAGCATGCATCAAAATAATTTTGTTGGGCCTTGTGAAATTTTTTGCTCGTCCATTTACAGCTAACAACTATTTAAGTATTTTCCATTTTTTCTCTTCTAATTGATTGGGGAAGTTGCGCTTGGAACTGCTAGTGGGACCCACAATCACAAGACACAAAAAGGGACAAATAGACAACCACCTAGTAGGTCTCCTCGGTTAAATTCACCTACTAATGAAAAAAGCTGTAGAAACTAAGAGGTATTAACTAAAGCCAGTCTTGTTCCAACACAACTGAATCCTGTTTCTGTGGTTCAAATTCTCTTGTGCACACTGTTGCAAGTCACTTGAATAACAGATAGGTCTATATTATATTCTCAATTAGTCATATTGTCAGTGACCTGTGATAGAGTTCCACAGGATAGTTTGTAACAGAGAAATGGACCTTCTTTTTTCCCTTCTTTCTTTGTTTTTTCTGCTTTATGTTGACCACCACTTTCACACAAACCAAAACCCGAAATTTACCACCAAAAAAAAACCCAAAATTAATTTTTACAAATACACCCCTTTATTATCCAATTTAGCATATTTTTCCCTATAAAACTGCCTTCTGGGAACAAATTTTATCAGTAAGAATAATTCTACATTGTCCCAATCCAACAAGAGTTGGTTTTTTCATGAATAATTAGTTTCATCAATGCATTGGCACTTGGAATGACACGTGTCCAATAAAAAGAACTCTGGGGACGTACACGCAAAAGCAACTTCAGGAGAGAAAAAGAAAAAGAAAAGAACAATGTAAAAATCACAATGTAGAGGGCTTCCAAAAACCTAAAACAAATCAATAACAAAATAAGAGAAATATACATAAAATAATAAACCGAAACCCAAAATCCAAAAAAAGAAAAAAGTAACAAAAACAACACCTCCACCACCTCTCTCCCTCGCTTTCTCTCTCTTCCTTGACCTTCGTCTTCTCTTCCCTTCCTTTCCTTCCTTCCTTCCTTCCTTCCTTCCTTCCTTCAATGTCGTTCCCTCTTCGACTACACCTCCAATCATAAACCTCTCTTCTATATCCATTACTTACATTTCATAGAACAACCTTTACATACAATGCACGAGCAGAGCCGCGCCAAGGGCTGGGACCCACCTCCTCAATCTCAACCCATGACGCGGCGCCGCGTGTCCATCTTCTCTTCCATGTCAGTAACGCCAACCACCGACGAGACTGACACTGCCACCACCTCCTCCACCTCATCAACCTCCTCTGATGACCAAGAGAATAGCAATTCATCGTACCATGTAGAGAAGCTATTGCCGAATGGCGATTTCTATACCGGTCAATGGCGCAGTGGTACACCACACGGTATTGGTAAGTATTTATGGACTGATGGGTGTATGTATGAGGGAGAATGGCGCCTTGGCAAGGCAACTGGTAAGGGGAAATTCTCTTGGCCAAGTGGTGCCACGTATGAAGGCGATTTCAAAGAAGGGTACATGGACGGTACAGGTACATACACTGGAGCAGCCGGTGACACGTACCGGGGCCTTTGGTCGATGAATATAAAGCATGGACCCGGGCGCAAGTACTATGCGAATGGTGATTTCTATGATGGGGAATGGCGGCAGGGGCTCCAAGACGGTAAGGGCCGGTATGTATGGCGCAATGGCACAGAGTATAATGGTGAATGGCGTGGTGGGTTGATACATGGCCGTGGGACCCTGACATGGGCCAATGGAAACCGGTACGAAGGCGGCTGGGAGGATGGGTCGCCAAGTGGCAATGGGAGCTTTAGGTGGGCTGATGGTAGCGTGTATGTCGGTCTCTGGACCCGTGATTTGGCTGGGGCCAGTCCAGGTGTGCAGCAGAAGGGAAAGTACTACCCGTCGCCGGCTGCATCATCGCCAACTGCACGTGATCCAAGAGATTTCTTTGCCATGAATTTACCAGAGTGCAAAATTAGCAGCTCTGGTGAATTGCTCTCGGTTTTACCATCCCAAAAGCAGTTGAATTGGTCAGGCAGCACCGGAACAGATTCGTCTAATCGGAGGTCGCCCCGGTTGCGACCTGACCCACAATTGTTCCAGCGTTCACCAGACTTTATCAGACGACCAAACGGGCTGTCGGGCTCAACCCTGGATGGGTTGACAGTTTGGGTGGCTGATGGGGATGGAAATGGTAATAGCAGGTTATCGAGTTCAGTTGGGGGTGGTATTGAGGATTTGCTCTCAGGGTTTGGGTTGGACGAGGCGGCATCAGGCGTGGCTAGCACAGTGCCAAGCCGAACAGGTACGCCTGAGTTGAGGTGGGGCCCGCAACGGGCCCAGAAGCGACAAGGGGAGACTATTTCTAAAGGGCACAAGAATTATGATCTCATGCTTAATTTGCAACTTGGTATAAGGTACATTATGGTCTGCATCAGTTTTTTTTATTTTTTTAAAATTGTATGTAAATGTAGAGTTCCATAATTTTATACTGGTTGTGTTTTACTGGTTTAAGTATTAGTCAATTGATTTGTTCCATTTCTGGGTTAAACTAATTAATAGCTTGTCATGGATGAGCAAACAAGATTAATTAACGAACAATTTGTTTCTTTTTGTTTTTTCATCAAAAGTTCTATTAACCTAGAAAACCTTTAGCTGATTTCCTAAATAGCCTCTTAAAAATTAAGGAGTTGCTGGAATCAAGATCAATTTCCAAAACTGCTCAATTTCGAAAGGTTTTAAAGCACAATTTCTGCTTTCTTGAAGTAAATAGTATTCATTTTTCAACCATTGTATTTCCTTGATAGTGATGTCATCTGTATAAATCCTTTAATTAATTTCTGGTATAATTAGAATTTCCACTTAGTGTGGAATATTTGGGGCAATTTAGTGGGCTGAACATGATGTGAACTTCCATCTTCCTTTTGGTAAGTGTTAGGTCTCATTTTATGTCTCTAATCAGTCCCAAAAGTGGTATATTGACTTCCATGCAATTAGAGAATTACTAGGTGGAAAATTAGTTGGCATGCCCTCATTTCTATCTTCTCGTCTATCTTTGTTTCATCTGATACATTTCCTTTTCAAGTCCTATAATTGCCTGTCCCATGAATTGCATGTGGTATGTCATACATCATCACTGACCTGAAGGTTCCACCACATGATGCAGACAAAGGATTCACAGTATCAGTTCCAGGGATAGAACAATTTCCATATTCAAGTATAAATTTAATTTGACACCTAGAGGCCTACTTTATTTAATTTTTAACCTGTTTTTTTGGTGTGTAACATAGGCATGCTGTAGGCAAGCAGGGACCAATTACATTTGATCTGAAGCCAGCAGCATTCGATCCAAAAGAAAAGGTGTGGACCAAATTTCCTCCCGAAGGGAGCAAACACACACCACCTCACCAATCGTGCGACTTCCGATGGAAAGACTACTGCCCTCATGTTTTCAGGTGGGAAAGAAATTGCCCATTACCACACATTACTTTTGGATGGTGAAAGTTTTGGTTTGTACATAGTAGTACCATTTTGTATTCTAACTTTGGCTCCATCATGTTTGTTGATTTGAGAAAGAGATTTAGGTTAAACTTAGGGATTATGGCCTCTGTATAGAGGCTCCCTTTTTATATTAATCAAGAATCATACTTTTACAAATAGGACCCTAGACTTCTACAAATAACATAAATGACATAAATACCACAAATAACATAATAACTAATATAACTCCACACTCCCCCTCAAGATGGGCGATAGATATCAATCATCCCCATCTTGTTACAAGAACTCTCAAACTGTTTACAACCCAAACCCTTAGTTAGACAATCAGCCAACTGGTCCTCTGATTTCACATAGTTCAACATCAACACTCCATTATTCAATTGTTCTTTGATGAAGAAACAGTCAATCTCCACATGTTTGGTACGATCATGCTGAACTGGATTGTTTGCAATGTTGATTGCTGACTTGTTGTCACATCGAAGTTGTAAAGGTTCTCGTCGAAACACGCGCAACTCAGACAAGAGATTCCTCACCCACATCAACTCACATAGGCTAAGTGCCATAGCCCTATACTCAGCCTCAGCTGTAGATCTGGCCACCACATCTTGTTTCTTGCTCCGCCAAGACACAAGATTGCCTCCAACAAACACACAATATCCTGTGGTGGATCTACGATCATCCATACAACCTGCCCAGTCAGCATCACAATAGCCTTCAACTCTCAGATGCCCATGGCTTCTGAACCACAGTCCTTTTCCAGGACTTCTTTTGATATATCTAAGGATCCTGTGAACAACATCCAAATGTTGCTCTCTCGGATCATGCATGTATCTACTCACCACACTCACTGCATGAGAAATATCAGGTCTAGTATGGCATAGATAAATGAGCTTACCAACTAGCCTTTGGTACTGCTCCTTGTCCACTGAGTCACCTCCCTCAGCACGCAGCTTCTGATTCGGCTCAATAGGAGTAGGGGCAACCCTACAACCTAGCATCCCTGTTTCTGAAAGAAGATCGAGTGCATACTTTCGCTGAGAAAGCACTATACCAGTTGTTGATCTGGCAATTTCAATTCCCAGAAAATACTTCAAATATCCCAAATCCTTGACCTCAAATTCCTTTCCAAGATTTTCCTTTAGCCGCCTGATCTCCTCAACATCGTCTCCAGTAATCACAATATCATCAACATAAACAGCCAGGATGGTGATACGACCTTTCAGATGTCTGTAGAATACAGTATGATCTCCATTGCACTGCTTGTATCCCATGCCACAGACTGCGAGTCTGAACCTATCAAACCATGCTCTCGGAGACTGTTTCAGCCCATACAATGACTTCTTGAGTTTGCATACCTTCCCAGCTGATTGTGGAGTAGCAAATCCTGGTGGAATCTCCATGTAGACCTCTTCTTGGAGATCTCCATGCAAGAAAGCATTCTTGACATCCAACTGGTGTAATGGCCAATTGAAATTGGCAGCACACGACACCAACATTCTCACAGTGCTCATTTTTGCAACAGGGGCAAAGGTCTCATCATAGTCAATACCATAAGTCTGACTGTATCCTTTTGCAACCAGTCGGGCTTTGTACCTATCAACCTTGCCTTCTGGAGTTTGCTTGACAGTGTACACCCATTTGCATCCAACAGCACGTTTTCCAGCTGGTAAAAGTACCAACTCCCATGTGTCATTCTTCTTCAACGCCTGAAGTTCTTCCTGCATGGCACCAAACCATCTAGGATCTTGCTTAGCTACCTGCCATGTGTTAGGTACAGGCACAAAATCTAAAGATGCAAGGAAGGACTTATATGCAGGTGGAACAGATGCATATGAAACGTAATTTGCAATATCATTTCCCCAATTACCATACTTAACAGGAGGTTTCCCAGCATTAACCCTAGATGTTCTACGAAGGGAAATTTGAGGAGAATTGTTACCTATCAACTCTGAGTGAGAATCTGATGGAGCACTTGGGGAAGGACTTGGGGAGGAGCTACTTGGGACATTGGCATTTAAGGGAACAGGCTGCTCATGCTGCTCAGGTTGCTCATGCTCATGCTGCTCAGGTTGTTTTGGCCTCCTCTTATACACTATTAGCTCCCCCTGTTTCTTATTTTTACCACTCAGATCATCACCATTTCCATCATTACTTAGATTACTATCACCACTCAGTCCCGACAAAGGACATGGATAATCACCAATTATAACTCCATTCTCCTTCTCCCCCTCTCTACCAGCACTGGTAGAGTCATCTTCAAACAATAAGTCTACCTCTGTCTTTTCTCCATAGTATGGTTCAGATTCTCGGAAAGTCACATCCATACTAACAAAGATCTTTCTTTCAATAGGACTCCAACACCTGTATCCTTTCTGATTTGAGGGATAACCTATGAAGATGCATTTAACTGCCCTCGGGTCTAGCTTTCCTACTGTCAATCTGTGATCTCTCACATAGCACACACATCCAAACACCCTGGGTGGAACAACAAAATCATTAGATCCAAATAGTACCTCACGTGGTGTTTTCATTCCTAACACTCTTGATGGCATCCTATTGATCAGATAGGTTGCTGTCAAAACTGCCTCACTCCATAGGAACTTCGGTACGTTCATTCTCAGCATTAATGAACGTGTCACCTCCAATAGATGTCTGTTCTTGCGCTCAGCTACTCCATTTTGTGCTGGAGTATCTGGACAAGTAGTTTGATGGAGGACCCCTTGCTCAGACACAAAATTGGCAAATTCTTTGTTGACATACTCAGTTCCATTATCTGTTCGAAGGACCTTCACCTGTATTCCAAATTGAGTTTTTACACAAGCACAGAAATCTTTAAAGCATTTGAGAACTTCAAATTTCTGTTTCATCATGTATACCCAGGTCATGCGTGAGTAACAATCAATAAAGGTAACAAACCATCTAAATCCACTAACAGAAGTAATAGGACATGGTCCCCAAACATCAGAATGAACAAGTGCAAAAGGCTCCAAACTTCTTAAACCAATCATTTTATAACTAGAACGAGTATGTTTTCCAAGTTCACAAGAATCACAAAATAATTTATCCCTATCTACTTTATTCATCAAATCAGGATCCAATTTAGTCAGACTATCAAAAGATAAGTGCTCTAATCTATTATGTTGCAACATAGCCTCTGCTTCTGCTCCTCTTTCCATAGCAGCAACGAGCATAGCAGCTTCCTTATCCAGATACCAAAGTCCATCACGCTTGTTGCCATTCCCAAGTCTCCTCCCCGTTTCCTTTTCCTGAATCAAACATGTAATTTGATCAAAAAGAACAGTGCAATTCAATTGATCAATTAGTGAGATAACAGAGAGTAAATTAACAGGAAAAGAAGGAACATGCAACACTGATGGTAGAGTAATAGAAGAATTACAATTGACTGAACCAATACCTTGACAGGTTGAGATGTACCATCAGCAGTTTGGACTGTATCTGGTTGGATTTGTTGACTAGGACAATATTCCACAAATTCATTAGATGATCCTGTTATATGACTAGATGCACCTGAATCTATAATCCAATCTACATGAGATTTAGTGGATGCAAAAGCCTGTGCCTGAATACCTTTAGTCACATTAGCATAATAACCAACATTACCGAAGTAAGCACTGTCATCACATTCCTCCGAGACCTTTCCCTTGCCTCTAGAGCTCTCAACTTGGGCTTTGAAAAGTCTCAGTTCTTCCAGCTCTGTCAGTTCTCCGCCAGTTGTTTCTGTTGCAGCCTGGGGTTCCTCTGTCGTGGCAAAATGAGCAACACCTCGACCTCCACGTCCTCGGGTTCCTCGCCCTCTATATCCATTTCCACGTCCACGACCACCATATCCACCTCTCTGTCCTCCACCCCCTCGGCCACCAATAGACTTGCGAGGCGCAGGACAATTGAAACTGAGATGACCTTTCAGTCCACAATTAAAGCAGTCCCTGTCATCTCTGACTTGGGTTCCAGGCACCACCATTGCTGAGCGAACAATGGGCAAGGCTTGAGATGCCATCACCTTTTGTCTGACCTCTTCTTCCTCCATCGAAGCAATAACCTCATTCAATGATGGAAGTGATGGCAAATGACATATTGCCGCCCTTCTCGTCTCAAATTTCGAGTTCATACCTTTCAGGAAGCGAGCCACACGCCTCCGTTCAAGATACTGCATCCCACAAAGAACATCTGCTGGATCTTTCAGTGACAAGGGGTCATAGTGATCCAAATCAGCCCACAAACTGCGCAACTCTGCTGCATACTCGAGAACTGATTTCTCCCCCTGGACAGTGGCATCGATCCTTTCTTCCACATCGAGCATCATCATCACACTCCCAGCTCCTGAGTACATCTTAGCCAGAGTGTTCCAGATATCTGTTGCACTTCTAATCGACTCCACCATCCCAGCTATGGCTGGAGACACGGATGTCAACAACCAAGAAACCACCAAAGAATTCATGTGACTCCATCTTGTCCACTCAGCACTCGATTTGTCAATAGGTTCAACACACTCTCCTTTCACATATCCTTCGAGTCCTTTCATGTGAAGGTTCAGCAACGCCCTATGAGACCAACTCAGATAATTTCTCGTCCCCTCGAGTTTGATATCATTTGGTAGCAACTCAATTCTCTGTAACACTTGTGACTGGTCCAACATAGATCCGGATGTCTTACCGGACTCCTCAAATTTCAGATTCAACAATCTGGCCATTTCAGTCATAACGGCCTGCAAATCTTTCGTAGTCACAGTTTCACCCATTTTGGGCGGGTACCATGATTATAAGTTGTATGATGTCGAAAATGCTAGACTATTGTCCCTGGATAATAGATCCATCAGAGACTACCTCTTTATAAATATTATTTAACCAGATATGCTTTCCTTTTTTTAACTTTAATATGCAGGACTTTACGAAAACTTTTCAAGGTAGACCCAGCTGATTATATGCTTTCTCTATGTGGAAATGATGCACTTAGAGAGCTTTCTTCTCCAGGAAAGAGTGGTAGTTTCTTTTACCTGACAAATGATGACCGGTACATGATTAAAACCATGAAGAAGGCTGAAGTAAAGGTACTGGCCTACTTTAACAGTTTTGCCTTTTTGAGTCACTATTGTTCGAACTAAGCTGTTGATAATCCAACTAGCACCTTTAAAGTTCAAATTTGAAGTTGCATGTATTTTTCAAGTAGTACTAATTAGTACTGGACATGAGGCTATGAAAAAGAAGTTTGTTTGCTACAAGACCAACAGTGGTAACTCATTCTTTGCAACTTCAGTTGGTATTAGTAGGCAAAATGCTTGTTATCAATTTTCAATTAATAAATAAATCAAGGTTTAATGGACAATATTTTCTTACGTTTATCTTTTGCTTGATTTTTTTGTAGGTGCTTTTGCGGATGCTTCCTGCATATTACAGCCATGTTAGAGCCCATGAGAATACCTTGGTGACCAAATTTTTTGGGCTCCATTGTGTAAAATTGACGGGCACAAACCAAAAGAAGGTTAGAGGAAAAGAAAAGCTAAACTGAAAAACTTAGAATCAAAATGCCTTTATAAGTAAATATTAAATTATGAATTATGTGACTGTGCTTTACAAAAGTGTCATCTTGTAAGCCTGAGATAGACCAAATATGTCCCAAAATAATTATGCCATCTATAGATTTGCGACCATTAAGGTTTTGCACATGCATTGATGTGAGTCGTGTACTAAGAGAGGTCAATTTTCTTATGTAACTACATATGTTATAAAAAATACAGGTTCGCTTTGTTATAATGGGGAATCTGTTCTGTTCTGAGTATGCAATTCACAGAAGATTTGACTTGAAAGGATCATCGCTTGGTCGTATGACTGCCAAGCCACAATCTGAAATTGATGAATACACAACTTTGAAAGATCTCGACCTTAATTTTATATTTAGACTGAGAAAACATTGGTTCCAAGAACTTGTGAGGTTTGTGCACTTGATTGTTTTTTCAATTACATCTCAATAAATAGACAGTCAAAGATCTCATCCCTGCCACAAATTTTATTACTCATTGGTATCTCATTTTTATTTCATAGGCAAGTGGAAAGGGATTGTGAGTTTCTTGAGCAAGAGAGAATAATGGATTACAGTCTTTTAGTTGGTGTACATTTCAGAGACACACGAGCAAATTACCAAATGGAAGGTTCGTGTTGGCAATAGGAACACCTTTAAGTTAACTAAAAATCTGGAATTTTTCAAAAACTATATCAACTGATTATATGATTATATCTGATTAAAGGTTCAGTTGACATGGATCAGCTACAGAGACCAACAACTCCCCGACTCTCAAGAGCAAGCATGGATCAACAAATTGTAGACCCAAATAGGTAAATAGTTGTCAAGATAAGCTTTTTTGTTTCTGTCAAATTTTGCATATGACCACAAATAATCTAAAAAAGGAAAATTTTGACTGACAACCAATTGTACAGCTATTTAGGTTGATCTATGTATATCTTTTACCAATATGGGCCTGTGAACAGACCACCCACTTTACAAAAACCACACGAATCAAATTTGTAGAATACCCCTTGTATTTCTAAAGCACTATTTTGGGATACATTATATGATTTCAACAGTAATAATTGTGGTTTTGGAAGCTCTTATAACAATATAACAATAATGTAAGTTTGCACTGGAATTAATTAGTGAAATAAGTGTTAACGGTTTAATTAATCCCCATTCTACAGAATACTTCATTGATGATTACAATAATCTAGGGAAACACAAAAAAAAAAACAAATTAAAGGAAGCAAAAGGTCAGGAATTTGTAGTGATCATCGACCTGTTGCTAGCTGCCATTAATAATAAGATAGCTCTCCTATTATTATTTCGGCCCTCACTTGTTTCCATCATGCATTTTTAGGTGGGCTAAGATTAGGCTGGGTGCAAACATGCCTGCTCGAGCTGAGCTGACATCGAGGCGAAACGAATCCGAATCACAGCTAATTGGTGAACCAACTGGCGAGTATTACGACGTGATTTTATATTTTGGCATAATCGATATTTTACAAGATTATGACATCAGCAAGAAGCTTGAACATGCATATAAATCCATGCAGTATGACTCCACATCGATCTCAGCCGTTGATCCACGGCAGTATTCGAGAAGGTTCCGTGATTTCATCTTCAAGGCCTTCTCTGAAGACACATGAAAGTGCGGTTACATGCAAGTGGAGCTGATGGTCATTTAGGTTATGTGAGGTACATCAGCAGGCTAGTCTGCAGATTTTGTTGCAAAACGGGGCCGGTTACCGTAAATATAAGTAGATAAGAAATACGTATACATATATGGCTAACTTATTTTGTGATTAACTGATATAGGTGAAATTTTTTTAACATGCTTGGACTTATAGATAGAGTTTTGTAAACAAGTGAGTGCAAAATCGGTCTAAGTTGTAAATTGGGATATGGCTGAGGTCAAATATGTAACAGAGACAAATAAGTTTTCTTTTTCCCTTTTTATTACTTTCCCCTCACTATTTTGTAACCAGTTTTGTTCTCTTTTTTAAGGTACCAGGAGGAAATTCTTCATCTCCTGAGAAACATTAAACAAACAGAACAGTGTACAGGATAATTGTCTGAGTTTCGTTTAGAAATTGCAAAATTCATTTGTTTAAATTTTATAACCAACTGCCACTTTTTTTTACCTTTCTTTCTGTGAAGTAAAAGTGTGACATCCCGTCACATACAGTGACTAAACAGTACATGACGGAGTGCCCGCCGCGGATGTCTCAGCACCCGCAAGGCTTACTATTACTTAACTTACAAATTAAAATTTAATTATATATAACAATAAACATACAGGAAGTCATATATACATTAGTACTATAATAAAATGCAAGTAGGCATATCTATATCGGACATGTAGGTTTCAAGTTTAAAAAAAAATGAAACTACTAAGACAAGCATCCAAAACGTAGTTGGGATTTACAAAGGGATTTACTTAACAGAAATAACGTACATGCACTGTATAACCAATAGATGAAGTTAAGTTGCAAATGCAAATATTTTCATAATTCAAAACAAAGAAGGTTCAAGTAATACTCAAAAGAAAAAGCTAACGTGGCCAACATAAAAATCATTCATGCAATTAAAATATACAAGAGTTGAGAACTAAATAAATCATCATTTTCATTTATCCTTTCCCGATATACAAAAGCTTGAAATTCCATACATATATACTATCATAAAATAAAAAGAATGAAAGGGTGCTTCAAATTCAGATTCAAGCAAAATCACACCAAGTTAACATCCCAAATGTACAGACCCTAGTTTCCTAGAGTATATACCTGTAACTAAGACATGAAGATTACATATTAATTATCACAAGAAACGCTAGCTGCCTTAGTACAAAACCAAGAAGAATAAACTAATACTTGCCACCTAATTCAACTGCTCCAGTGGGCAAACTAGAAACTGAAAATTTATCTTTATACAAAATATAGTAGCATATACATATTTAAAATGCAAGCAGGTCCAAGGTTTAAATATGGAGCTATGTATAATTATGAAGAAGAAGAGAACCAATAAGGCTTATCATTACCAAAGATGCAATTCAAGTACTCAGTATACAACTATAACAGTAAGGTTGTAGATGATAAAAATACATGCTGATATCACAAGAGGTCAAACTATCTAGCCATCTCTCCAAAACAATATGCATTCAGATATATTATCTACTAGTTTACAAGCCTGATCCAAACTGAACTATACAACACCTGAAAATCTTATAGTACTTACCAAGTGAAAAACAGAATGGCTTATTCCCTTGCAAACACGACCCCGCTCGCTAATCCTGGAACCCACAAAGTGGAAGAGTGAGATAAATAAAAATTTATCTCAGTGCGGTATTCAGTTCCAGCCACACGAACTTCAAGTACATGCTCGGAACTAATTACCGACTGAGTAAAGAGAATACATAGCAATTATACAGTCAATAATACAATCAGATAGTACGAATATATTATGCAACAATTTCATATTTATGCAATGCAAGTGAGCCCGACATTTTATTCAATTCCAATTCAAATACAAATGATAACACAAGAATGTCGGCTCAATTTTGGTAACTTTCAATGCAAGGCTGGTAATCATCAATCATAATCACAGATCAATCAGACATATACAATCGTCCCTCCCCGAACTCAGGGGGATCAGGACCAATTTCAGATTCCAAATAAATTTCAGATTCCAAATACAATTTAGACAATCAGATCAACAAATATACTACAAGCTGAGAACACTACCACTCCACGGACTGGATACCGTATAGAGTACCGGACTATAAGCGCTCATGACCGGAGTCTGGCCAGACGGGGAAGCCACTCCCCGGCTCCAAACTTGAGAACGAGTGTCTATTCAATCACACAAGTAGTATAACCATTTCACATCATTTCTTTTCAAATTGGATAACCATTCAATATGCCCATATAATAATAAATAATATCAACACGATATCATGCGAATATGCTTGCAATTATCAACAAATTCAAAGGATGCAATGCAAGTAATTAATTTCTAACATGTAATTAAAGTTCTGTGGAATCCGCACCTGAAAATGCAATCAAAATCAGCAAGCAAGTATCAAGCAAACAAGCCTAGCGCCTCTCTAAAGTATCGGTTCCACTAGTTCCGACACTCGACCCGATTCTACACAAATAAGTTCTAAGTTAAGTCCTTAAACAAACAAAACAAGCAAGCACCAATAATCCATTTTCAAACAATCTCTAACTTAAATTGAAATATGGTCAGTACTTAGTTAAACCCAATTTACAATAATCCTTACTGGACCATGCGCCAGATACAAGAAAATACATAAAATCCAATTAGTCAATGGGTGTTATCTTACTTTAACCTTTTACAATTTGTCCCCAGCAGTAAGTTTGATATACATGTAGCAAGGTTCAACTATTTATTTGTCTATTTCCCTGATCCTAATTACCAGCAAATAAAACCAGCACTAAAGATCTGAAATTTCAGCACCTATTTACCAGCAAATACATAATAAAAACAACACACAAACTGAAATTTCAGCAGTATAAATTAAAGTTCCAGCAATACCCTCAGTAGTAAATACATAAAAGCAGCAATATAAACTGAAATTTCAGTACCTAACTACCAGAAAATAAAGAAAAACAGCAATGAACCGAAATTCTGGTAGTACATTCAGTTGCAAACTCAGTACAACTGAAATTCCAGCAGTAAATCACAACAATTAATTCAGTTTCAGGTTATTCTTGAAAGCAACTAATGAAGATAATCGAAATTTCCAAAATCTGACACTTGACTGATTTTCAAAGAGATTATAAGAAAATTTTCAGCAAGAAAAAAAAAAGTCTTGATAACTGATAGTACTTTAAACTCTAGTATTAAATATATTTTGCAAATTATGGCTGCTGCCCCTAATTTTTGGAACTCGATTCCAACAGATTGTTAACATTGTTCATGAAACCCTAACTCAAAATCAAAGCTACTTTTCACAACATATCAGAAAAATAAATGCTAAGTTCCAACTCTAAGGAATTAAAAGCACTGGCGTTACTCAAAATAGATGATTCTTACTTGTGCGAGATGGTCCTTGAAGAAACCTCAAATCAAATACGGCTTCAACTTTTCAATTTTGCCAAAAGTTAAGAAAGAGAGTTTGCTCCACAATTAATTTCCAATTTTTCTATAATTTTTGCTTGGATTTTTTTTTTTTGGTGTTGAGATCTGGTGCGTTACTGTAAGAGGAAGAGGACTCGATTTGGGAAGAAAAGAAAATGACATGGGTGGAGTGTGATAACGTGTGAAAAGAAACAACTTCCCAGGAGTAGACTAGATGGACCTTTCTAGATGAAATGTTTTATAATTCGGTTGAACATGGTGCAAGGTTGAATAAATGGACTATAGAATGATTATGACAATAAGGTCCCACACATAATAGACACAACAATGACTCATAAAAAGCATACTTAGAAGTACTAATCTGATATTCTCTTATATATAACCGACCTTGCCTTTCTAAAAACAAATTCTCTCTTCTTTTTTTTTTTAACTAGTATTTGACAAAATATATGCACGTTAGCATTTCTAAATATATTTGAACAACCAAATAATTTTCAAGCATTACACAATAAAATAATCAAAAACAGAAAATAAAATAATCAAGTCAAAGGGAACAAATTTCAGAAATTATATAAAAAAAAATCAGAGTATTACATCCCTCCCCCCTTAAAAACCCCGTTCAGTCCTCTGAACGGGATGCGTACCTGAGACGTGAACTCTCTAGAAGCTCTCTTAAGAGACCAGACTGACTGAAGTTGCACATCCAAATTTCTAAGTCTGAGAAGCTTGCAAAACCAGCAACAGGAATTGGTGGAGGTGAGGGAGTTGTTTTCCTCAATGGAGCACCTACTCCTCTTCCTATCTTCAATTGAGCTTCTAATGCCTGATTTTTAGCCCTTAGCAGCTCTAGTTGAGCTTGCAACTCCTGCTGAGAGCCCTCTTCTTTCTCAAACTCCCTGTCATGCATCATAGAAGCCCTATCTACTATAGTAATAGATCACCAATGGCATGCACAATTACACCACAGGTCAAGATCATCCCATACAGAGTAATAGGCTTCACCGCTGCGCGCCTTTTCCCTTCTAGCCTTTGAGCAGACCAAAAACAAGTTGAAGAAGCTGACACAAGAAGACCTATTGTACTGTTGCAAGTTTTAAATTTAGGTTATCTCTTAAGTCATAAAACCAACTCACTGGAGCAACTCAATCACTAGACAACATGGAAATCAGATTCCCAAAATCTTTAGACACCAAAATCTTCTAACCAACAATGAGGCGCACCTGCTCATCTCCACTGAACTTGATAGATTGGTGATGCACTTTAGTGTATCCCTTCAGCAATCGTTGTACTTATTGGCTTAAACTAAGCAATCAACTTAAGCTACTACATCAAAATTCCTGACACTTGCTAAATTTTTTTTTTATTAGTTTTACTTGGATTATTTGGTACCATCCAGGTTTAATCCCCAATGTAGTTCAAGATTAAGGTTGCCATTATAGTGTAAGGAGTAAGGTTTGGTTGGTTTCGGTTGACACAAAAGACTACTAACTCTAAAAACACTCACATACAGTCTCAAGCTCTACACCTCCTTTCATAATTCCAATTGATTTGAAATCTACGTCACCACATTCATCTGATCTTTTCAGACTTAACACATCGACTATCCACTTGGCCTTACCAGCATCATACAACTTAATCTTTATGCAAAGGTTAGAAAGTAATTCCCCATGAACTATCTGTACTATTCAACCAACCCAAGGCAACTGCATGTCTAATATTGTCTTTAGTTGTTTCTAACTTAACCTCAACATGAAAATACATCAGCATATTTTATATAATGTGGGAGATCAGCCCTATTCTCAAAATTACCCAGATCCTCTTATCTAGACTCTACTACAAAAAGATCTCAATTCCAGCACCTTCTCAACCTCTTATTTGGTCCACAACTCTTAATGATCTCTACTACTTTGATTGCTTTTCCATTACATCTCTGACTAGTTTGTGCAATCCCTTAACCAATGACCTGTATTTCCACATTTAAAGCAAGTTTTGTTGAGATGCCGACAATTTGACTCGGCATGAGGTTTATTACAATTCATACACCAATTTGCTGTCCTTGCACCTTCCTTAGCTACATTCAAGGAAGAAGAGCTTAGTACTCCATTCTTGCTAGACCTTGATTGTGATAAATTTGGGCAATCTCTTCTCCAATGATCAAAACTGCCACATACAAAGCAAGTTTTGTTTAAAAATCTGCACCTTGACTCAAGATGTGACTTCTTACACTTTCGACACCACTGCTTCTCTTTTTTCTTTATCTTGGTTGCGACTGTGACACCTTGCATTTCATCTCTGCCTCTACTCGAGGGCTGACCCTTATTGCTTTTGTGGTGCACATTCTTTTCTTGGTTTTCCTCATCTTCTCTATTATGATGCACTTCCATTTGGATAGCATAATTCATCAACTTCCGTAAATCCTGTACTGATGGGTTATCTACTACTTCTGCAATTCTCGATCTCAAACCACCAATGTAATGTCTCCTGTAGCGGTGTGCATCAGCTCGAATGTCTAGGGCATAGTGAGAAAGGTTGACAAACTGAGAATTGTATTCACCTACAGTTTGGTTTCCTTGCTTCAAATTCACAAACTGCTCTCGCATTAACTCTTGTTGTAACTCTCCAATATACTCTTCCTTAAATTTTTCCTCAAACCATTCCCATGAAATCTTCTCATGATCTCCCTCAAACTCCAATTTTGTGTTTTCCCACCAGAATCGAGCAGAATTCTCAAGGTAATGTGTTGCAAGCTCGACTCGATTAACTTCAGGTGCCCGGCAAATCCGGAACTTAGCTTTAACACTAGCAAGCCACTCTTCAGCTGCCTCTAGACCGTCTCCCTTAAATCGGGGCGGCTCCAACCTCCTAAAAGAGTCAAAGATAAGACCAAACTGATCACTTACATCCCCAGGCAGAATTGTGGGCCTACCTCTTTCCTGGCCCGCTGCTAGAAAACCCTCCTTAATAGCATCTACAATTCGAGCCTCAAAATCAGCTTGGCATCGAGCATGCGAGACCGGGATCTCTGTCGATCCAGACCCGACAGCTGAGCTCTCAATCTCAACTCCAGAACTAGCAGACCCGACATTAGTCGAGCACTTGCACGGTGTACCACGAGAACGCCTCTCGAGTCTTACACGACGATCCATAACAGACCTGCACTAACAATCAACACCATAACAAAAAACCAAACATGAAATAAAACCGACCTCACAACCCAACTAGAATCTAGCCCCCACTCAACACTATAAAAGTCCGGTTGGGTTTCCCTAACCATTCTCTGATACCACCTGTGACATCCCGTCACATACAGTGACTAAACAGTACATGACGGAGTGCCCGCCGCGGATGTCTCAGCACCCGCAAGGCTTACTATTACTTAACTTACAAATTAAAATTTAATTATATATAACAATAAACATACAGGAAGTCATATATACATTAGTACTATAATAAAATGCAAGTAGGCATATCTATATCGGACATGTAGGTTTCAAGTTTAAAAAAAAATGAAACTACTAAGACAAGCATCCAAAACGTAGTTGGGATTTACAAAGGGATTTACTTAACAGAAATAACGTACATGCACTGTATAACCAATAGATGAAGTTAAGTTGCAAATGCAAATATTTTCATAATTCAAAACAAAGAAGGTTCAAGTAATACTCAAAAGAAAAAGCTAACGTGGCCAACATAAAAATCATTCATGCAATTAAAATATACAAGAGTTGAGAACTAAATAAATCATCATTTTCATTTATCCTTTCCCGATATACAAAAGCTTGAAATTCCATACATATATACTATCATAAAATAAAAAGAATGAAAGGGTGCTTCAAATTCAGATTCAAGCAAAATCACACCAAGTTAACATCCCAAATGTACAGACCCTAGTTTCCTAGAGTATATACCTGTAACTAAGACATGAAGATTACATATTAATTATCACAAGAAACGCTAGCTGCCTTAGTACAAAACCAAGAAGAATAAACTAATACTTGCCACCTAATTCAACTGCTCCAGTGGGCAAACTAGAAACTGAAAATTTATCTTTATACAAAATATAGTAGCATATACATATTTAAAATGCAAGCAGGTCCAAGGTTTAAATATGGAGCTATGTATAATTATGAAGAAGAAGAGAACCAATAAGGCTTATCATTACCAAAGATGCAATTCAAGTACTCAGTATACAACTATAACAGTAAGGTTGTAGATGATAAAAATACATGCTGATATCACAAGAGGTCAAACTATCTAGCCATCTCTCCAAAACAATATGCATTCAGATATATTATCTACTAGTTTACAAGCCTGATCCAAACTGAACTATACAACACCTGAAAATCTTATAGTACTTACCAAGTGAAAAACAGAATGGCTTATTCCCTTGCAAACACGACCCCGCTCGCTAATCCTGGAACCCACAAAGTGGAAGAGTGAGATAAATAAAAATTTATCTCAGTGCGGTATTCAGTTCCAGCCACACGAACTTCAAGTACATGCTCGGAACTAATTACCGACTGAGTAAAGAGAATACATAGCAATTATACAGTCAATAATACAATCAGATAGTACGAATATATTATGCAACAATTTCATATTTATGCAATGCAAGTGAGCCCGACATTTTATTCAATTCCAATTCAAATACAAATGATAACACAAGAATGTCGGCTCAATTTTGGTAACTTTCAATGCAAGGCTGGTAATCATCAATCATAATCACAGATCAATCAGACATATACAATCGTCCCTCCCCGAACTCAGGGGGATCAGGACCAATTTCAGATTCCAAATAAATTTCAGATTCCAAATACAATTTAGACAATCAGATCAACAAATATACTACAAGCTGAGAACACTACCACTCCACGGACTGGATACCGTATAGAGTACCGGACTATAAGCGCTCATGACCGGAGTCTGGCCAGACGGGGAAGCCACTCCCCGGCTCCAAACTTGAGAACGAGTGTCTATTCAATCACACAAGTAGTATAACCATTTCACATCATTTCTTTTCAAATTGGATAACCATTCAATATGCCCATATAATAATAAATAATATCAACACGATATCATGCGAATATGCTTGCAATTATCAACAAATTCAAAGGATGCAATGCAAGTAATTAATTTCTAACATGTAATTAAAGTTCTGTGGAATCCGCACCTGAAAATGCAATCAAAATCAGCAAGCAAGTATCAAGCAAACAAGCCTAGCGCCTCTCTAAAGTATCGGTTCCACTAGTTCCGACACTCGACCCGATTCTACACAAATAAGTTCTAAGTTAAGTCCTTAAACAAACAAAACAAGCAAGCACCAATAATCCATTTTCAAACAATCTCTAACTTAAATTGAAATATGGTCAGTACTTAGTTAAACCCAATTTACAATAATCCTTACTGGACCATGCGCCAGATACAAGAAAATACATAAAATCCAATTAGTCAATGGGTGTTATCTTACTTTAACCTTTTACAATTTGTCCCCAGCAGTAAGTTTGATATACATGTAGCAAGGTTCAACTATTTATTTGTCTATTTCCCTGATCCTAATTACCAGCAAATAAAACCAGCACTAAAGATCTGAAATTTCAGCACCTATTTACCAGCAAATACATAATAAAAACAACACACAAACTGAAATTTCAGCAGTATAAATTAAAGTTCCAGCAATACCCTCAGTAGTAAATACATAAAAGCAGCAATATAAACTGAAATTTCAGTACCTAACTACCAGAAAATAAAGAAAAACAGCAATGAACCGAAATTCTGGTAGTACATTCAGTTGCAAACTCAGTACAACTGAAATTCCAGCAGTAAATCACAACAATTAATTCAGTTTCAGGTTATTCTTGAAAGCAACTAATGAAGATAATCGAAATTTCCAAAATCTGACACTTGACTGATTTTCAAAGAGATTATAAGAAAATTTTCAGCAAGAAAAAAAAAAGTCTTGATAACTGATAGTACTTTAAACTCTAGTATTAAATATATTTTGCAAATTATGGCTGCTGCCCCTAATTTTTGGAACTCGATTCCAACAGATTGTTAACATTGTTCATGAAACCCTAACTCAAAATCAAAGCTACTTTTCACAACATATCAGAAAAAATAAATGCTAAGTTCCAACTCTAAGGAATTAAAAGCACTGGCGTTACTCAAAATAGATGATTCTTACTTGTGCGAGATGGTCCTTGAAGAAACCTCAAATCAAATACGGCTTCAACTTTTCAATTTTGCCAAAAGTTAAGAAAGAGAGTTTGCTCCACAATTAATTTCCAATTTTTCTATAATTTTTGCTTGGATTTTTTTTTTTTTGGTGTTGAGATCTGGTGCGTTACTGTAAGAGGAAGAGGACTCGATTTGGGAAGAAAAGAAAATGACATGGGTGGAGTGTGATAACGTGTGAAAAGAAACAACTTCCCAGGAGTAGACTAGATGGACCTTTCTAGATGAAATGTTTTATAATTCGGTTGAACATGGTGCAAGGTTGAATAAATGGACTATAGAATGATTATGACAATAAGGTCCCACGCATAATAGACACAACAATGACTCATAAAAAGCATACTTAGAAATACTAATCTGATATTCTCTTATATATAACCGACCTTGCCTTTCTAAAAACAAATTCTCTCTTCTTTTTTTTTTTTTAACTAGTATTTGACAAAATATATGCACGTTAGCATTTCTAAATATATTTGAACAACCAAATAATTTTCAAGCATTACACAATAAAATAATCAAAAACAGAAAATAAAATAATCAAGTCAAAGGGAACAAATTTCAGAAATTATATAAAAAAAAATCAGAGTATTACAAAAAGTCTGCTTGTTTATACCAAATTCGTAATGAAATTTATCAGAAAAACAGTAACATAAATATGGAAAAGAAGATAAGCCAACATGATTCCCCTCTCAAAAATCAAAATTCTCCCTTGCAAACTCTTTGATTGGCTTTCGACCTCTTATTTGGTGACTCCACAACAAGGATTTGACATCGTACTTGCATATATCATCATCACATGGCATGTTTCTTTAATAAATACATGTCCATGCTAAAACCTCTACCTGATCCTCGTAACAGATTATTTATTTATTATTTTTTGACAAAATTTATATAACAGTATATGCAATAATGCAACAGGAAAAGGTTGCTCATTTGTCATGACGCTACATTATTCATGTATTTATACGTTCCTTTTGCTTAAAAGTACATGAAAAAAATATTTCTTATTTGCTGCAATCAATAAGTTGTTTCAATAAGTTTCAAGGGGTGCCGGAATGCTGGTGCATCAAGAATTGGCCTAGAATATACTACTATATAAATGACATAGTTTATTATAAAAGATATTATCGTTGCACCAATAAGTTCAAGAAATTTAAATATTTGAATGTGAAAGCTATGATGATAGGCACAGGATTTTGGGTTAATTTTGTGTGGGTGGTGTGCACGAACAGGAGTGGAGTTGCTCCCAGGAGGCAAGGATGAGCATGGTTGCACGAATTGGTACTAAAAATTTTGCATGGAAGAAAATTGAAAAATAATATAAAGTTGGCAGCATGTAAGCTTCTTAGCTATCAATAATATTTTGCATTTTATAAAAAGTGGGGCCTGTTTGATTTTGATATTCTAGGTCAACTTGGGACAATCGGCTAACTAAAACTGTCACAGTGGTATTTAAGAAGAAAATGCTTTAGAGCGCAAAAGGTTCGCATCAATCTCTTCACCATTTCTCTTCTAATTAATAGAAGTAGCCTTAATTAGTCAATGTAAGCAAAAATTGTTGTTGAATTTGAAAAAGTTTATCAATAATGTAAGCAAAAACTGATAGTGTTTGTTTACCTTCAGGAGCTGCGGTATCATATAATTGGAGGCTCGGAGCGTCGAATTTGAAATTGAATCTGTCAATTTTATTTGTTTGTAATTTAAGAGGGATCAAAACCATACTTTTAAATTAAGTCGTCAATATAAATTGAATGGACCCATCGCTCTTAAAATATGGTATTCACAAAGTTTGAATTTATAACTATTCAAGAGATTTAGTATTTGATTGTTATTGTCATCTGTTTAAAAATCATGTATTTCCTCTATAATATGGGACTTTTAATTAGTTTTTTTTTCAAGATAAAATAAGGTCAAGTCTCTCAAACTTTTATATTCATAAGAAATTGTTCAACTCGGTATTCGCAATGTCCTCTTGAAAAGTGTTTTCATTTAATTTTTTAGAAAGGCTTGTACAGAAAAAAAAATCTTATTAACAAGTAGATCAAAATCGATTTCTGGGCTTTTAACTAGTTTGTTAAAATTACTTAGCTATGACTGAGTTTATTTTTTATCCCTAATTGCCTGTTACTCATGTCATGGATAGTATTGATAAAATTCTGACGATATGAATTTCGGAAAGCCTCTCTAAAACTTCGAATTGAATAAGCGCATAAAAAACTGGCAATTGGACATTTTTTTTTCTACTTTTCTGACTGGTCGATGTTTAAAACAATATTGACTTGTTTAATAGTTCTTTTCTAAGCTATCAAATAACAATCAACTCTATACTTTAATAAACCTTGCATTTTTTTTTCTATAATAGCTAATAATCCAATCTTTTTTATGTATTTGAAAAAATTAGGTAAACGTAAAAAATAAAGAAAAGTTTGACCTAGCATATCTTATACAATATACAAAAAACGTTGTTCTTCTAAAAATAGAGATAAACAAATAAAAATTTTCTTTGACTAGTACATAAATTCACGAGGGGTGCACATCAGATATCACTATCGATGGTGTATAATGTATATAATCATGACCGACGAATTAGAACTATACATATCTGATTACATTGCAATTTCTTAATAAAACTTTTAAAATTTGTATACTATAATTGTACTATGGCAACAACTATAATAGTGGGATGGACGTTTTCAATAATAGTACACCTTGTATAATAATTAAATCGATTTGGAGGTAACACCTGTCTTTGATGAAAATAACAAAAAATTGTGTTTTCGGTTTTCTTGCTCCAGTACACCCTTCAGGTGGAAACGTGCAGTACTGTTAACAAAATAATAATAATAATAATAATAATAATAATAATAATAATAATAATAATAATAATATATTAATAATTGCCGAAAAGATTAAGCTCTGCCGCTCTTGTAATGGTGGAGATGGTGCTTGAAGGAGTGCTTGTCAGGTCAAAAAGAAAATTGATTGTTTGTCAGGTTAGTCTACTTCTTGTGTATTATGGGACACCTGTCGAGCTAATGTCGATGATTATTTGGATTGGTAGTTTGGTAGCCGACTTTTGAAATATTATGCTTGAGAAATTCTGATAATTAATTACTTGGATGGAAGAATTGAGATAGTGGAAATCTTAAAGAAGCATTTGAAACCTACCAACAGAGGAGCTAGGAGGGGTTAGTTTTTTTTTCAAGATAAAATAAGGTCAAGCCCAAGCCCAAGGCCTTAAAAAGGCATAAATAAAAAGAAAGGTGAGCTGGCCTAAGCCCAAGGCCTTAAAAAGCCCATTGTTTGCGATTATATTGATAACCTTGCGCTGTTGTGCAACAAACAAATTAGAAGGTACTCAAAAAATTAGAAAACCTTCTTCTGCAGTTTATCGTTGCGATATTTATTTTTGTGGCCGATATAGAATATTAGCAAATTATCTCATATTAGATACACAACACTGGTTCTGCAGGTTTCCCTGAGGTTTTTCTTTAGCTAATAGCTATTCTTTTCTAAATTCTAAAATATTGGATGCATCTCTGGTGACACCTCGCATAGACCTATGTTTAAGTGCTTGATGATATTCTAAAATACTTGCTAATATCACAATTTAGGAACTGAAATGTGACCCTAATGGTAAAAATGTGATTAACCACGATGGAGTTTTGCACAATAACTTATACAACTTTTAATATATATACTTCTTTACATTTGTAACATGGATTAATTTATGCCGAGTGCCTTCTATTTTTTAATTTGTTCATTTTGACTATTACTTGAGTTATAATCTCTTTGATTAAAAATAATAATTTACACACTAAAAACTGAACATAAATGTACGTACTACATGTTTTTAATGAAATGTTAGGGACTTGATCCCCATTTTTCTCCCCCAAAAAAAAGGTACTCCATGTTACTGATGATCGGAGGTAAAATCTGGGTCAAATTAAACCTCAATCTAATCTAATGCAATATAGCTTGAGGATCGAATCCACAGGGACGGTTATTCTAAACTATAGAATTTAAGTAATTTAGTTCGATTGATCTAGGGGTAAACAAGTCAAAAATTGATTAATTAATTAAAAGGAATAAATTTAAACTAAAGAAATTAATTCTAAATTCTAATTGATGTCTAAATTACTCTAAATATTAAGGAAAAGATCTAAACTCGAATTAAGGACTTAAACTAGGGTCAATTGATCGGGTTCCACTTCCAGGCACTATCCTGGCGGGTCGACAGGATTCCTGGCGGGTCGACAGAGTTCCTGGCGGGTCGACAGAGTTCCTGGCGGGTCGCCAGAAGACAATTCAGTTTAATTAGTTTCTAAGTTCTCTAAGTTCAGGTTTTTGGCTTAAACTCTGGTCCAAATACTAACTCTCGTTTTTGATTTGGTATTACTAAGTTTTAACCTCTAAACCTCCCTTAAAACCTAAGTTTCAACTCTCGTTTCTTGGCTTAAGTTTTAGGGCTTGCTTTAACTATTCGGTAGGATATCCTAGATCTCTCGACCTTAGGAGGGAATAAACCTCTCGGCTAAGTTCCGGTTTCACCTTTTGGGTATACTAACTATCCTATGGTATGAGAACACAAATTGTTTTGAAATTAGGGTTCTAGTTGCTTAATCTACGAGGTCAGGCCTAACCAAGTGAGCAAACCTTCAAATCAATTCAATTCACAATTTCAGTAAATAAATTCAAGTAAAGCAAAGCAACTTAGAAAAATTAGAAAACTAAATCAAACTTCATTAATCTACCAAGTCATGGTTCCCTACAATTGCCCCTAAACTAAACTACTCACTAAAAGTCATACTAAACATAAAGATAAAAGGTTTCAGCAAACTAAACATCAAAGACAGAACATAGAGAAAGTTTACAACAAGAAACAACAGCAAACAACTCTCAGCCTGTTTTCTGGCGGGTCGCCAGAGATCCTGGCGGGTCGACAGGAGGCAGTTGGGGGAGACTTCTGCTATCTTCTCTCGAATTCTCTCTCTCTAATCTGGCTTCAAACTGACTTCCGAATTGACTCCCCCCTTTCTGGAGCTCTTCCTATGTTTAAATAGCTCTCAAAGGCGGTTCACATAGGTGGAGATCATGTCTGGTTCGTCCAAGAATAGAGAAAGTGCTCTGCCAGAAATAACTCTCCAAATTGGGCAGGTCGGTTTATGTCTGACGGGGTCGACAGGAATCCTGGCGGGTCGCCTGAATTCCTGGCGGGTAGCCAGAACAGGGGACTTGTCTGGTTTGACCCTGTTCCTTTGCTCCAGTCGCTTGGACCCTGATTTGCTCCGCTTGAACTCTGCATTGGGCCCAATTTTGCTCCAAATCATTACTGAACCTGAAATTAGACAAGGGCAAATAGCAGTACCATATTTCTAACCTAAATTGCATTAAATCTAACTAAAACACAAACATTTAATTGAAATTAAGGCCTAAAAGGGTTGAATATTTCGATGTGAAACCCGCCTATCAAATCTCCCCAAACTTAAACTTGCTTGTCCCTAAGTAACAATTCAAACTTAGAAAGATAGTTTAGGACTTAATTGCAATTCAATGGTCGGTTTCCTAAGCCTAAGAAGGGTCCTTAGCATAATTAAAATCAAAACTTGAGCAATTTCAAAATTGAGCATGTCAAAACAATTTTTCAAAATCCAATTTCAACCAATTTTAGTCCAAGTGACCATGACTTTACACAAACAATTCTCAAAACAATTGACCATCATTAATCATGACTTTCCCCGTTTTTCTTTAATCCCAATTGGTTTTCAAGTTCCTAAAATTTGCATTAACAATCAAGACACAAGATCACACCCTCCCATCACAAACGTTAGCCCAACAAATTCAATCAAGCAAGAGTTAAGACAATTCACCTTTACAATTTAAATTTAAAGATACATTTTGCTCCTGGGGCGAGGAGATTTTTCCCGAGGCGGAGAAGTCAGCCAGATAAAAGCGGATTTAACTTTAGAGGATTTTTCCTCTTTATCTCTTTTCTCTTTTTTTTATACCATGAATCTCTTTCTGTTTCTTACCCATGGTTTATGGAGTTCTTTTAATCCGCTAGTATCTATAGCTTCCTACAGTGTCCATGGCACTGCACCACTTTTTTGTTCCCCTTTTTATTTTGTTTTTGGATTTTCTGATTTTTTTTATAACACTTAATTAAACTAAAAAAACAATGTGACATTTCATTAACTCTTGCCAAGATTTCTTTTGTTGAATCTCGATTTTGTGTTGCAAGAATCGATCTAAGGACATTTCGGATATTCAATTTTAAATGTGGATGCCTAATAAACCGAAATCTAGAATTTCAATGCAAACTTAAAATCTTAAAATTCAATTGAACTTAAAGAACTACGAGACAAGTCATGCTTAATGCTTTTCAATTGCTTTTAATCCTTGAGTGTATTAAGTTAGGTCAAATTCAAATTCAGATTTTCAAATTTCAATTTCAAGTCATACTCATTTCTTAATTTGCTCAAATTTCGATCCTAATTATTGCTAATTATCTCCTTAAACTATTTAAATGCAAATTATATGAATTAACCATGCATTATTTACAAATCTAAATGAAAAATGCTAAAGCCAAGTTTTCAGGCGACCCCGCCAGGATTTTGGCGGATCCGCTTGTTTTTGTCCCGAGAGTAATGCAAAAGGGGATTTATTCCTGGCGGGTCGCCAGGATTTCTGGCGGGTCGCCAGGAATGGTCCCGAAAGTTACAATTCTACATGAAAATGATGCAAATTCCTAGATACATGTGCATTTCCATCAAATTTTCCAAATTCCCCTCCCCAAACTTGTTCAATTGCATCCAACAAACACAAACAAACAGAATTTAAAAGAGAAAAACAAAGGAAAAGTGAAGGAAACTCACAAATTGTCGTGCCGACCTTCCGGTCATCAAATCTCACTGAGGCGGTGGAGGCGGTGACTGTCCATAGATCGGGAAGAACCAATCATACATCTCGTTCACCCGTCCACGAGCCACCTCATTCTGTCTTTCGTGTTGGAGGAGGAGGTTGATGTCTCGCCTTGCCTCCGCTTGTTCCCTTTCAATTGCATCGCACTTGTCGCTTATCCTCCTTCCTAGCTCGATCGATTCATTCGAGAGGCGAGCTAGGTTGTTCAAACTAGCACAAAGAGATGCATTGTTGAACTCTTCTTGTGGCGGTGCATAGGAAGATGAACCACCCGCATCAAACCCTCCTTGTGGCATGGCATAGGGCGGCATTTGGTACGGTGGCATCCCGTACTGGCCAAACGGCTGCGGCCCTTGCTCTTCTTCTTGCACAGGCTCTTGCGGTGGTGGTTGCATAGGAGCATCAGGTATGTCCGCTCCTTCGTTGGGCTCGGGTAGTAGCCATGTGTATCGGTCCCCAAACCTGAAATCGTCATTGAGTGGCAATGGCACGGGTTCTCTAACTTCATTCTTCCACGCCCAAGGTCCATCGTCCGGGCCAACTAAGAACCCTATCTGCCTCAAGTATTTCGCATCCATGAGAGAATGAGCAGTTGTCACACCCCGCAGCGGCGGCGTGACCGATTTCCGCCGCAAGAACGTGCTTCGCACGCCCCGCAAGGCTTACTGTTTGGCCACAAGTCAATATGCCATGTTTTAGTATACTAAGCACCATGCACTTAACTAGCAACAGTTCAAATAATCCAATTTGAGGTTATGCTTGTAACATGTGCAAAACAAAATTTCGAGAGAGTTTCCCCTGTAATAGACGGCATCCAGCCATATAGGCAACATTCACACAGTTTATCAAGTCTTTTCCCAACCCAAACCCATCAAGCAACAGTTAGTAAACTTAGCAACTGAAGTTTACACACATACAAGCATATAGTTACACAATCAAACAAGCAACAGCACACAAGTACACAAAACATAGCCTGACATAATGTACATGGCTTACTTCCTCAACTATTCAGCCCACGCCGTCAAAACCTGGAACCCATGAAAACATGGTACGGTGAGAAAGGAAACCATTTCTCAGTGCGGTATTTAGTTCCAGCCACGCATGAACCTGGAGTCTCATGTTGCGGAACTAAATACACACTGTTTTATATATAAGAACATAATTTGCACAGTTTGTTCATAAAACAGTTAGCAATTCATGCTATGCAATGCAAGGCCAGCTAGCAACGATTATCCGAAATCTGCCAATTCAATTCATACAAAAGCCAGCACTTGTTGGACACCTATCCATGCATAATACTAGGCTGGTTACCTATCAGCCAAGTCATTTCCTTTCCATCAATACAACCAAATAGTACTCAATTGCTGAGAACATTTACCCCCTCATAGTCATGAGTCCCGGAACATAAGCGCTTATCTCACGGCCCTTGGAAAGACGGTCGCGACTCCGCTTTCCAAAGATGTAAATGTCATTCATCACACAATTAGCACAGCCATACCATATATCACAATTCAGCCACAATAAAATAAACCATTCAATATGCATGTCATGAGATAGCAATCCATCCTATGCACAGTCATGTAGCATATATATATAATATAGCAATTCATACATGCAGGCTACATGCTAAGTCATGCAAAACATCAAGCAACATGCATAATATACTTTAAGTTTAGCACAACAACAAGAGTTAGGGTCCAGGTGAAATCCGCACCTCAAACCTTACACCGCTTTACCCACCGTTCACT
This sequence comes from Rhynchospora pubera, assembly GCA_028095005.1. Taxonomy (NCBI): domain Eukaryota; kingdom Viridiplantae; phylum Streptophyta; class Magnoliopsida; order Poales; family Cyperaceae; genus Rhynchospora; species Rhynchospora pubera. Next base: position 144,743,955 of record CM051460.1, read on the forward strand.
GTTGCGAAGCGCCCGCTTCACCGCTCAAGTCCACCGCTTCGGTCTGTTCAAAGTCTGGTTCAAGCAATCAAAACCTTATGTCACAGTCATACTCCACACCAGCCTATAACTCATGCAATTACGTGGTAAAGGCACCTAGCCAAACACCGTTGCGTGACTGGTTTGCGGGTGTTTGCAACACCGCTTCATGGTTTGATAGTCAACCAACACCAGACCTATGGTGCTTACTAGCACATGGTCAGTTAGGGTGCACCAACAGCACTATGCAATGCACCAAATCATCATGCCTTGGTCTGGTTAAGTCATGAAATCATCCACCATCCATGAACTATGCACTGCCATGCTTAGTTTTCAGCCTGGTTTGAGTAATATAGGGCCAGAACCATGCATAAAATCTTGTTTTCTACCTTCCCAACTGTTTAGCTATGATCCAAACACTCTTTTTCACTGTCTAGCACCTCACAAACAAGCTCAAGGGGTCTGTTTTGGTAAGACACAGTGGTAATACGAATTTGGCAGGGATAAGGGCATAATTGTCCACCAATTTGGGCCAGAAAGAGAGAGTAAGGGGTGGGGACCAGGTGTCAGCAAACCACTCTCCCCCTGCCTAAATGACTAAGCTGCTAGGTGTCATGCAGCTAATGGGGCTGGTCAAACCAGGTTGGACTGCCCCTTGGCCAGCTCCAAGGGTCACCACTGGACCACTCCAGTCCTACATGCAAGGGGACACTCCAGTACTTACTGCCAATGCCAAACATGCCTAAGTACATGAACCATGACTGGGCAGCTACGTTAGCCACCGCACACGCAGACCGGCCGTAACCGTCATGCGTTACAGCATAATTTAGCCATCATTTTGATCACAATTTGGGTCATCATACCATGTCATTATACCACGCAATAATTTATTTCAGTTTGGCATACATGATGCAACATACACACAAAGTCTGATTGTAAGGCAACCGTTACCATAGTGGGACTTATACCGTTTCCAACCACGCTTTACATGACTGCACTAGTGTCTGGACAGGGACGGGGGTATTTTACATGGGTCTCTGGTCAGTCAAGGTCTCAAACATCACCACCCCCTAATAGACAGGATGCAATTTGGAGCAACATCTAGTACAGTATTTACCAACCCCTGAATTTCCCCCACGCTCTAAGGCCTGGTTGCATGGTGTTTACATGACAGGGACACCGTCAAACAGCCGTATCTCACAGCAGTACACTCGGTCAGATCCTCAAGACGTGCCAAAGGGATACCATTCATCTCAGCAAGATAGGTCACATACCCTCCAATGGTAACTTGTCCTTCTCCCTTCCTTCTCAACTTCGCAATCCCTTCCCAGTACTTCATCATCATCACTCCCAAATCCAGCTTGGGGTAATTTGCAACTCCGTACAGCATCCGTGTCAACACCATGAATTCTTCCTTCCTAATCTTTGAAGAAGACTCTCCTCTTGCAAACAAAGTGTTGCTAAGGGCCCTCTGCATTATCCGAATGACAGGATGCTGGATGGACTTTCCTTTTGGTTGCTCTCCCGCCTTGCCCGTGTCTCCAGAAATCTGCCCCCAAAGATTGCTTGAGTATTTTCCTTTGTACTCTCCACCGGGCGTGAATCCCATGTACTCGCACAATTCCAGGGCATCAGTCTCATAATCGGTATCAAGGAGACGGTACCTCATCACAAACACCTCATCCTCTTCTTGAACGGTCAAAGAGGATAGAAACTCAACCGTGAGCCTCTTGTAGGCGGGCCTCTTGATATCCCAGAACTTCCTCATAATCCCCCCCTTTTCAGATATAGCAAGAAACGGTTCCAAAATCCCTATCTTCTCCAGAATGTCAAGGTCTACGGCTCGGGTGTTCTCAATCCTCTTGCTGCTGAAATATGCTATGGCATCGGCCATCTTTTGTGAGTCAGCAATGATTGGCCCGACCACATCCTCTTCTTCTTCCATATATTCAGATCCGGACTGAGAAGCGGAGCGGGTCGCGGATTGAGAGGTTTCGGAACTTGATGGTGAAGGGGTAGGATCATGGGCTCTCTTTCGAGAGGAACTAGCACCGGTAACAGCTGAGCGGAGGCGCTTCGCCATGCTACCGATGGTAGGGTTCTTGGCGCGAGGAATGACTGAGTAGGCTAGGGTTTAGCTTTCAGGAAGTTTTCTGGCGGGTCGCCTGAATTCCTGGCGGGTCGCCAGAAACTAGGTTGGAAATGAGGGTGATTCGGGATAAATCCTGGCGGGTCGCCTGGTTTTCTGGCGGGTCGCCTGAAACTGGGTTGGTACGAGTTTTTGCGGTTTTTCGAGAAATTTGCGGTACCGGAGGGTTTTCGAGAGTTGAACAAATGAAAATTGTGAGTAAGAAAGGGGTTACCTTGGAAATCGAAGCGAAACGGCGAAGGTTCGAGAGAGAGAGAGACGGGTTGGTGGTGCCGCGGTGAAATCCGAGGGAGAGGGTGGAAATTGACGGCACGAACGTGTTCTCGGCGGCGAGGAGACGCAAGAGATGGTCTCCGTTCGTCGAGAGGTGGTCGGAAGCGGTGGTTGTGCGGTGGTGGTTCGGTTTCGGCGGGTCCGATCGAGAGAGGGAGAGAGAGAGTCGAAAGAGGGAGAAGGAGGGGTCGGGTAGGAAGAGAGAGAGGGAGAGAGAGGGGTTTAATGGGTTGAGTCAGTTACAAAAACGCATAACGGGTCAAACGGGTCGCAACATGGTCAGTTATTAGGGTTTTTCCGACATGGGTCCTGGCGGGTCGCCAGAAACTGATCCGAGAGTCTGCATATTCACCTCTTCTTCTGGCGGGTCGCCAGAAATCATCCTGAGAGCCATGTTTTCGCCTTTCTCTCTGGCGGGTCGCCTGAAACTCTGGCGGGTCCGCCTGGATGCATTTTTCACCTAAATCAACCACAGAATAAACCATTTAAACCCTAATTTTTTTTGTATTTTTCGTATTTTCTAATTTTTTTGTGTTTTTTCAATTTTTTATATTGCAAGTAAATAAATTGAAAGAAACTAAATCATAAAATTCTAAAATAAAACCCTTGGGTTGCCTCCCAAGAAGCGCTCGTTTAAGGTCTCGAGCTCGACCCCTCATATCTACGTCTCTTCGGGTCTCGGGTCAACGAGTGATTTCGAGAGCAATTCTTCCTTCTCTTGTCCTTGGATGTAAAGCTTGAGGCGTTGCCCATTCACAGTGAAATAGCTCCCATCATTTCCCCATTGCTCAACCGCTCCATATGGATAGACTTTCTTTACTCGGAACGGTCCAGACCATCTTGACTTAAGCTTGCCTGGAAATAGCCTCAATCTTGAATTGAAAAGTAGAACCATGTTTCCCTCCTTGAGCACTCTCCGTTGGATATGTTTATCATGTCATTTCTTCGTTCGCTCCTTGTACAACCGAGCATTCTCATAGGCATCCAAACGGATCTCATCTAACTCATGCAAATCCAGAATTCGCTTCTCTCCTGCAGCTTGTGCATCCCAATTGATTGTCTTGACTGCCCAATAAGCCTTGTGCTCTAGTTCCACCGGTAAGTGACAAGCCTTTCCATAAATCAACTTGAAAGGACTCATTCCTATTGGAGTTTTATAAGCAGTCCGATATGCCCAAAGTGCTTCATCTAGCTTTAATGCCCAATCCTTCCTCGTGCTACCCACAGTCTTTTGCAAAATATTCTTGATCTCTCTATTCGACACCTCAACTTGACCACTGTTTTGTGGATGAAATGCTTTCCTCCATCGCTTATGACAACTCTTGAAATCCCAAATCGGGGAAAGATCACCTTATTGAAGAGCTTCTTTACCGTGGCTGAGTCGGCATGCTTGCTTGGAATTGCTTCCACCCACTTGGACACATAATCAACGGCTACAAGGATGAATTCATACCCTAGGGATGGCGGAAATGGTCCCATGAACTCCACTCCCCAAACGTCAAATATCTCAACTTCAAGCACCGGATTTTGAGGCATTTGATGTCTTTGAGAAATGTTCCCCGCCCTTTGGCATTGATCACACTTGAGAACAAAGGCCCTTGCATCTTTGAAAATTGATGGCCAATAGAAACCGGATTGAAGCACCTTCGAGGCGGTTTTGTCGGTGGAAGCATGTCCTCCATAAGCGGACGAATGACACTGGTAAAGAATATCTTCAACCTCCTCTAGGGGCACGCATCTTCGAAACATACCATCTACCCCTCTCTTCCACAAAAACGGGTCATCCCAATAGTAATACTTTGAATTGGCTCGTAACTTTTTGAATTGCTGGGACGAATACCCATGAGGCTTGATTCCGCTCGCCAGAAAATTCGCGAAATCTGCATACCAAGGTACTCTGGCGGGTCCGCCTGGAGGTGAATGCGCCTGGCTGGTCTGTCAGGATGAATCCTGACGGGTCGCCAGGATTCCTGGCGGGTCGCCAGAAATTGTGCCGAGAGCAGCTGCTCGCCTGGTAAATCATCGTTAATGGGCATCAATTGGTCCTCCGTCTTCTCCACTTGAATCCTAGACAAATGATCTGCAACTAGATTCTCTGTGCCCTTCTTGTCTTTGATTTCAATGTCGAATTCTTGAAGTAAGAGCACCCATCGGATCAAGCGGGGTTTGGTGTCCTTTTTAGTCATGAGGTACTTGATGGCAGCATGGTCGGTATAGACAATCATCTTTGATCAAACAAGATATGATCTGAATTTGTCCAATGCATACACTATGGAAAGCAACTCCTTTTCGGTGGTGGTATAGTTCACTTGAGCCGCATCAAAGACTTTGCTTGCATAGTATATGGCATAAGGTTTTTTGTCACGCCTCTGTCCCAAAACTGCTCCGATTGCATAATCGCTTGCATCGCACATCAACTCAAAAGTTAATGTCCAATCGGGCGGTTGGAGAATGGGTGCTACCACCAAAGCTTCCTTAATCCTGCGAAAAGCATCAACACAATCATCATCAAAGTCAAATTCAACATCTTTCATAGTGAGATTAGTTAATGGTTTTGCAATTTTAGAGAAATCTTTAATGAACCGCCGGTAAAAACCGGCATGACCCAAGAAGCTTCGAATGTCTCTAACGCATGTTGGTTGCCTCAATTTCTCAATGACTTCCACTTTCGCTTTGTCAACCGAGATCCCTTGAGACGAAATCACGTGGCCAAGTACCACCCCCTTGCGAACCATGAAGTGACATTTCTCCCAATTCAACACTAGATTCACCTCTTCACACCGCTTCAACACCTTAACCAAGTTGGCTAAGCAATGATTGAAGGTTGTACCATAGACCGAAAAATCATCCATGAACACTTCCATGTCTTTTTCAATAAAATCGAAGAATATCGCCATCATAGCTCTTTGGAAAGTGGCTGGGGCGTTACACAACCCAAATGGCATCCTGCGATATGCGTAGGTACCATATGGGCATGTAAAGATTGTCTTCTCTTGGTCGCTTGGATGAATGGGGATTTGGAAGAACCCGGAATACCCATCCAAATAACAAAAATAGGAATGATTGGCTAGTCTTTCCAAGAGTTGATCAACAAATGGAAGGGGAAAATGGTCTTTTCTCGTGGCGGTGTTGAGCTTTCGATAATCAATGCACATTCTCCAACCCGTGACCACTCGAGTTTGGATTAACTCATTCTTGTCGTTCTTCACCACCGTAGTACCTCCCTTCTTAGGCACCACATCAACCGGACTAACCCACTTGGAGTCGGAAATCGGATAAATGATCCCGGCTTCAAGTAGCTTGAGAACTTCTTTCTTCACCACCTCCTTCAAGGTTGGATTTAATCTTCTTTGATGCTCAATGGTTGGCTAGCAATCATCTTCCATGAGAATCCGGTGAGTACAAATGCTCGGATCTAGTCCCTTCAAATCATCAATCGAGTAACCAATAGCTTTACGATGGGATCGCAATTCCTTCAAAAGTTTCTCAATTTCTTCGCTGCTTAGATGTGCACTTACTATCACCAGATATGTCTCATCAGGCCCCAGGTATTGGTACTGGAGGTTGGAGGGCAAAGGCTTCAGATTCAGCTTCGGTCGTTCAGGGCTGGCTTCCTGGCGGGTCGCCAGGATTTCTGGCGGGTCGCCAGGATTTCTGGCGGGTCACCAGGATTTCTGGCGGGTCGCCAGAAACTGTCCTGAGAGCGTCAACTTCCTCTTCAGCGTCTGGTTCCTCCTCCAAACTCGCCACGTAAGCATCCCATTCCTCCTGGTTGTCGATGGGGTAGGTGTAGGCATTCGTCACCGTCGAATTAAACTCTTCTTGTACCATTTTATCAAGCATATCTATCATGCAACAAGTATCTACTTGGTTGGGCAGCTTCAATGCTTTTTCAACTTCAAATTCGGCTGTTTCGTCTCCCACCTTCACGAGCATATTTCCATTCCTACAATTGATAAAAATACTAGCAGTTGCTAGAAACGGTCTACCAAGAATAATGGGTACCTCGGGGTCTTCTTCCATGTCTACAATCACGAATTCGCACGGCACCACAATATCTCCAACTTGAAGCGGCACGTTTTCAACAATTTCCAAGGGAAAACGGGTTGATTGATCTGCAAGTTGCAATGTCATCCGAGTCTTCCTCAATTCTCCCACACCCAGCTTGTTGAAAATGGATTCGGGCATAAGACTCACGCTTGCTCCTAAGTCTAGCAAGGCTCGCTTGATGTTTGCCTCCCCAATCTTGCACGGAATCGTGAATCTCCCTGGATCTTTCAACTTCGGGAGAAGTTTCTTGGTTGATACAGATTTGCTCTCATGTGTTACAGCAATGCAAACGTCCTCTAGCTTCTTCTTGTTTGTTAGAATATCTTTTAGGAACTTAGCATAGGAGGGCATTTTGGTCAACATGTCGGTGAAGGGTATGGAGATTTGGATTTGTGACATTATCTCCATGAACTTGCTGTATTCTTTCTCTTCCTTTGCCTTGGCTTGCCTTTGAGGATATGGAACTTCTGGGGCATAGCGGGTCTGAATCGGAGCTTCGGTCTTGCCTTTCTGAGCCCCAGGACCTTTTATGGAGGGTCCGCCTGAATACTGGCGGGTCGCCAGAAACTGTCCCGAGGGTTCTGTATTCTGCACATTTTCCTGGCGGTCGCCAGGATTTCTGGCGGATCCGCCTGGATCAGTCCTGAGACCGATTCGTCTGGATTCTTGGGCCCATCGTACTCCGTTCCACTCCTTAGTCGATGTGTGACACTCTTGACTTCTCCGTTGGGGTTTACTTCAGGTTGACTTGGAAACATCCCGGTCTTCGTTAAAGCTCCTTGGCTTTGAGGGTTTGCCAATTTGCTTTGTTGAATGAGGAATTGCAAGGACTCGCGAACTTGCTTCATCTCATCAAAGACCGTATGATTTCACTCCGTTTGATCTACCATGAACTTGTCCACCAAATTCCTATGTTGCTGATAGTAACTAACTTGATTGTTATTACCTGCAGCGTTGTTGTTAGGCTTGTTTTGAGGTGGTGGTTGAGCTTGCTCCGGATTCGCGCACCCGCTTGGATTGCCATAAGATAGCCCAGGATGGTTTCTCTTGTCTCGGTACACGTAGTTCTGGGGGGCGTAGGGCGGAGGTGCCATGATTGCATTAACATCGGCTACGGGCTCGTCTCTTGCTACCAAGTAACATGCCTTTGCTGTATGTCCTTCTTCCTCACAGAATTGACACTTCTGGACTGCCTCCACGGGTTTGGTCTTCATTTCCTTCATCATTGTGGTCAAGGCGTCCAGTTGAGCTTGCAAATGAGTCGATTTGTCCACTTCTATCATCCCTCCATTGGAATTCTTCTCTCTCACCGACCAATTGGTTTGAGAGCTCGCCATGCTTTCGATTAGCGCCTTTGCATCCCTACACCCTAGGTCGAGAAGAGACCCACCTGCAGTTGAGTTAACACTTTGACGAGTTTGATGGTTCAAATCGTCATAGAAACTACAAATTAGTCTATCCTGACCTATATCATGATGAGGACACATTCTCAACAAATCTTTAAAGCGTTCCCAAGCTTCAAACAAATTTTCATCACTTTCCTGTTTAAACCCAATTATCTCCCTCACGATCGATGTGGTTTTGATTCTAGGATAGAACCTTTCCAAGAAGGCCTTGGCCAAATCATCCCAACAAGTAAACGGGTTACTATTGAAACTATTCAACCAATCCTCCGCTTGGTCTCTAAGAGAAAAAGGGAAAAGAGTTAACCGGATTATATCGCGAGCGACTTCTTCGAGGTTGAGAGTGATGCAATTCCGTAGGAATCGCTGCAAATGCTTGTTCGCGTCTTCCGTTGGATTCCCACTAAATTGGTTCTGTTGGATAAGGGCTATTAGAGATGGGTTGAAGAATAGATCGCGAGTCCTTCGAACTTGGGGAGGGTTGACTCGAAGTCGGACATTGTTTGCGGTTGGGGCTTCGATCTCCTTCAAAGGTCGATTTTCCGCCGCAATCCTTGCCGCCTCCCTAGCATCATCAAGGGCTCGTTGAAGCACAGCTGGATCCACTATCAACGGCCCGTCTCCTTCTGGACCAATAGGTGGGTTCCCGTTCAGGTCTGCCATTGGTTTCGCGTCGTTTGTGTCTTTCGAACCAGCCTCAAGATAAATTCTGGCGGGTCCGCCCGAATCCTGGCGGGTCGCCTGGATCGGTCCTGGTGGTTGATTCGTGGATTGAGCTGATGGATTTCGCCTTCCTCATTGGTAAACCAGCAAGGGAGTCGAAATAGGTGATGAAGTCGAAGTTGTGGCCTCCTTGGCTTCTATTTGTTCTCCCGGAAAACGAACGGTTTGGGAAACAAATGAAGCGGAAGGTCGGGGTGTCTCGTCGCTCTTGGCTTGGCTCCTCGTAAAGTATTTGCACTCGCTTGCGGGTTGAGGTTGCTTAGACTTCTTCTTCCCGGCCAGCGTATACTCCTACAAACAAGAAACAAGAGGAAAAGGCAAAAGATCAATAAAACTTAATTACCTAAACTTAAATCTAGTCACCGTCCCCGGCAACGGCGCCAAATTTGATCGGAGGTAAAACCTGGGTCAAATTAAACCTCAATCTAATCTAATGCAATATAGCTTGAGGATCGAATCCACAGGGACGGTTATTCTAAACTATAGAATTTAAGTAATTTAGTTCGATTGATCTAGGGGTAAACAAGTCAAAAATTGATTAATTAATTAAAATGAATAAATTTAAACTAAAGAAATTAATTCTAAATTCTAATTGATGTCTAAATTACTCTAAATATTAAGGAAAAGATCTAAACTCGAATTAAGGACTTAAACTAGGGTCAATTGATCGGGTTCCACTTCCAGGCACTATCCTGGCGGGTCGACAAGATTCCTGGCGGTTCGACAGAGTTCCTGGCGGGTCGACAGAGTTCCTGGCGGGTCGCCAGAACAGTACGACAATTCAGTTTAATTAGTTTCTAAGTTCTCTAAGTTCAGGTTTTTGGCTTAAACTCTGGTCCAAATACTAACTCTCGTTTTTGATTTGGTATTACTAAGTTTTAACCTCTAAACCTCCCTTAAAACCTAAGTTTCAACTCTCGTTTCTTGGCTTAAGTTTTAGGGCTTGCTTTAACTATTCGGTAGGATATCCTAGATCTCTCGACCTTAGGAGGGAATAAACCTCTCGGCTAAGTTCCGGTTTCACCTTTTGGGTATACTAACTATCCTATGGTATGAGAACACAAATTGTTTTGAAATTAGGGTTCTAGTTGCTTAATCTACGAGGTCAGGCCTAACCAAGTGAGCAAACATTCAAATCAATTCAATTCAATTCACAATTTCAGTAAATAAATTCAAGTAAAGCAAAGCAACTTAGAAAAATTAGAAAACTAAATCAAACTTCATTAATCTACCAAGTCATGGTTCCCTACAATTGCCCCTAAACTAAACTACTCACTAAAAGTCATACTAAACATAAAGATAAAAGGTTTCAGCAAACTAAACATCAAAGACATAAAATAGAGAAAGTTTACAACAAGAAACAACAGCAAACAACTCTCAGCTTGTTTTCTGGCGGGTCGCCAGAGATCCTGGCGGGTCGACAGGAGGCAGCTGGGGGAGACTTCTACTATATTCTCTCGAATTCTCTCTCTCTAATCTGGCTTCAAACTGACTTCCGAATTGACTCCCCCCTTTATGGAGCTCTTCCTATGTTTAAATAGCTCTCAAAGGCGGTTCACATAGGTGGAGATCATGTCTGGTTCGTCCAAGAATAGAGAAAGTGCTCTGCTAGAAATAACTCTCCAAATTGGGCAGGTCGGTTTATGTCTGGCGGGGTCGACAGGAATCCTGGCGGGTCGCCTGAATTCCTGGCGGGTCGCCAGAACAGGGGACTTGTTTGGTTTGACCCTGTTCCTTTGCTCCAGCCGATTGGACCCTGATTTGCTCCGCTTGAACTCTGCCTTGGGCCCAATTTTGTTCCAAATCATTACTGAACCTGAAATTAGACAAGGGCAAATAGCAGTACCATATTTCTAACCTAAATTGTATTAAATCTAACTAAAACACAAACATTTAATTGAAATTAAGGCCTAAAAAAGTTGAATATTTCGATGTGAAACCCGCCTATCAACTGACTAAAAAGTAAAAAAAACAATTAAAATTGGAAAGCCACCCAACTCGAGGTTAAGCCATACTCTCACACTCCAAATTGAAATTTGATCTGGTATATATAGTTTTTGTTGCAATATGGAATTAATTAAATGTACGTCATCAAGATCGTTCCATTGACGCGTGAGGGCAAAAGCTAGCTCCCACTCTTACCTTCAAGGTTTAGCCGTATCAAATCGATTACTGTCACGAGTCGCGACTCCCAAATCACGATTCACCTAAAAAATACTGTCATGAAATAAAAGATCTAACAACACGTTTAATTTAGAAAAGAGACATCGACAACGAATAAATAGTACTATTATATGGACTATATATATATATATATATATATATATATATATATGCAGTAGCGCGCAATCGTAGTCATTAATGCTTGATAACCACATTCTAAATTAATTTGGACAAGTATAATAATATTAAATTTCGAGAACCAGCTCTCGGTCTAGTGGCAAAGAGCAATGCACCTTGACTCCTTAAATGAAAGGTCGCAGGTTCGAAACCCGACTGGGGGTCTTTCATAGACATTTAATTTAAAAATAAGTTTGGTAGCTTAGATCTCCAATTTATCTTAAAAAATAATAATATTAAATTTCAAAACCTGAATTAATTTTCTTTGTCTATTCAGCTCCATTGTCAAGTTAATTACTATTTATTTCTTGATAGCTCCCGTCAAGATCTCGAAAAAAAAGTTAATTACTATTTATATTTTTTTTGGAATAAAGATAAAGTCTAAGCCTCTTAACTTTATAATATCTAAGTAATCCTCTAACCGAATTTTAAAACTGCTCTGTACTCAAATTATATTTTTTTAGTTACCAAACTACAAACTAAATGTTGTAGACTAATTATTAATAATTGTTAAAACCAAAGGTATAAACCAATCAGAATAATCAGATATATTGTTGTAAAATAAGGTGGAAGAAAGAAATAATGAACAATATATTAAGAGTAAGACAATATTCTCAATCACAAATTTCAGAATTTTATTCTCTCATTCCAACCATCCATACAAATGTACAATGCCTCTATTTATAGGCTACAAAATAATATCTCACATAATGATAATAAATAAGTAGTGGAGATCATGGATATAAATATGTAGTGGAGATAAATGCTTAGTGGGAATATGAAGATGAACAATCCACATAATTATTTAATTTCATAACACTTCCCCTTGGATGTTCATCTTTGATTATACACTATTAATATGATACTTCAGGATCAATATTAATATGGTACTTCTGGACCAATTTATCTGCCTCATTAAAAACCTTACCAAGAAAAACTCATTGGGATAAAAACTTGGATAAGGGAAAAAGAGTGCAGTGTGTATAATACTTCCCCTCATTTTAATATTATTGGATATCCTTTAGTCGATGTAGACCTATCTTCTTTCTGAGTTGTTCAAAAACACTTGTTGGTAAAGATTTTGTGAATAGGTCGGCCAAATTGTTGCATGATTGGATTTTCTGAACATCTATTATACCATCCTTTTGTAGATCATGTGCCCAGAAGAACTTTGGTGCAATGTGCTTAGTTTTATCTCCTTTGATGTATCCTTCTCTTATTTGTGCTATACATGCTGCATTATCTTCATATAATAGAGTAGGATTTTCTTTGATATTTTCAAGTCCACATTCTTCTTGAATATTTTGGATAATTGACCTTAATGAAACACATTCCCGACTTGCTTCATATAAAGCAATGATTTCAGCATGATTTGATGATGTGGCAGTTAGAGTTTGCTTTATAGACCGCCATGAAATTGCAGCTCCACAATAAGTAAATACATATCCTGACTGAGATCGCGCCATATGCGGGTCTGACAAATAACCTGCATCTGCATAACCAACTAGATTGAATTTTGAATTCTTTTGATAGTATAGTCCCATATCACGGGTTCCGCAAAGATAACGAAAAACACCTTTAATTCCATTCCAATGTCTTCGGGTTGGTTTGGAACTATATCTTGACAATAAATTTACAGCAAATGCAATATCAGGTCTTCTATTATTTGCAAGATATAATAACGCGCCAATTGCGCTTAAGTATGGTATTTCAGGACCAAGTACTTTTTCATCATTTTCTTGGGGACGAAAAGGATCATTTTCTACATTTAATGATCGTACAACCATTGGTGTTCTCAAAGGATGAGCTTTATCCATATTGAATCGTTTTAGTATTTTTTCTATATAATTTGATTGATGGATAAATATTCCATTCTTTAGGTGCTCGATCTGTAGGCCGAGACAAAATTTATTTATTCCAAGATCTTTCATTTCAAACTCTCTTTTCAACAATTTTGCAGTATTTTCGATCTCTTCAGGAGATCCAATAATATTTAAATCATCAACATAAACTGCAACTATTGCAAAACCTAAATTTAATTTTTTTAATAAAAACACATGGACTAACTACATTATTTTTATATCCTTCTTTTAAAAGATACTCACTAAGTCGATTGTACCACATTCGACCTGATTGTTTTAGTCCATATAAAGATCTTTTTCAATTTTATAGAGTACATTTCTTTAGGTTTTGATCTATATGCTTCTGGCATTTTTAATCCTTCAGGGATTTTCATATATATGTCACTATCAAGAGAACCATATAAATAGGCTGTGACAACATCCATAAGTTGCATTTTCAGATTTTCTGTGACTGTGAGACCTATTAAAAATCTGAGAGTTATCGCATCCACTACAGGCGAATACGTTTCTTCATAATCTACTCCATATATTTGTGTAAATCCTTGTGCCACTAATCTTGTTTTGTATCTCACAATTTCATTTTTCTCATTTTTTTTTATGGCAAATATCCATTTGTAACCTACAGGGTTAACATTTTTGGGTGTTTGGACTACTGGTCCAAATACTTGTCGTTTGTCAAGTGAATTTAATTCATCTTGTATGGCATCTTTCCATTTAGGCCAATCATTTCTGTGCCTACATTCTTCTATGGTTTTTGGCACATTATTCTCTTCGCTTATAACATCACTAGCTATAGCGAATGCAAATATTTCATCCACATGAGTTTCATTTCTATTTAATATTGTACCAGTTTTTACATAATTTATAGAAATCTCATAATCATTTGGTACTTCAGTTTCTTCTGAAACTTCATCAACTTCTTCTGGAGTTTTAGTTTCTTCTGGAACTTTATTAATTTTTTTCTAGAGATTTAAGTTCTTCTGGAATTTTATTAATCTCTTCTGGAGATTTAGTTTCTTCTGGAACCTTATAAACCTCTTCTGGGGTTTTACCAACTGGTTTATTCTGCTCTTTTCTTTTACGTGGATTTACATCCTTAGAAACAATTGGTCTTCCACGTTTCCTACGCTCCATGAGATTCATTTGATATTTTTGTAATATCTATTCGAGCAGGTGCATTTATAGCTGGAACATGTGATTTAGTGACTCTATTTATATCTGTGAATGCGTCAGGCAATTCATTTGCAATTCTTTGTAAATTTATAATCTTTTGAACTTCATGTTCACATTGACCACTTCGGGGGTCAAGATAAGATAATGATGAATTCCAAGTCACTTGTTTATCCAGCTTTTGTTTTCCTTCCCCTAAATTTGGGAATATTGATTCATCAAAGTGACAATCAGCAAATCTTGCCGTAAAAACATCTCCCGTTAATGATTCTAAATATTTAACAATAGAAGGAGAGTTAAAACCAATATAAATACCCAATCTTCTTTGAGGTCCCATTTTTGTGCGTTGTGGAGGAGAAATTGGAACATATATTGCACAACCAAAAACTTTTAAATGTGACAAATTTGGTTCTCTTCCGGAGACCAATTGTAACGGGGAATACTTATGATCAGCAGTTGGCCTTAATCTAATTAGTGCAGCAGTATGTAATATGGCACGTCCCCATGCAGAAGATGGTAAACTAGATTTCATAAGTAATGGTCTAGCTATTAACTGTAACCTTTTAATAAACGATTCTGCTAGACCGTTTTGTGTATGAACATGTGCCACTGAATGTTCTACAGTAATCCCAATAGACATGCAATAATCATTAAAAGTTTGGGATGTAAATTCTCCTGCATTATCAAGTCGGATTCTTTTAATTTGATAATCCGGAAAGTTGGCTCTCAATTGGATAATTTGTGCTAATAATCTAGCAAATGCAACATTTCTTGTTGCCAATAAACACACATGTGACCAACGAGTTGATGCATCAATTAAAACCATAAAATATTTAAATGGTCCACATGGCGGTGTTATAGGCCCGCATATATCTCCTTGAATTCGTTCTAAAAATGATGGAGCTTCAGGTCCAACTTTATTTGGAGATGGCCTTGTAATTAGTTTTCCAAGATAGCATGCTTGGCATGTCAATTCCTTTGATAACAGGATCTTCAGGTCCTTTAGGGAATGTCAATTTGCACTTTCTATTATTCTCCTCATCATTATATTTCCTGGATGACCCAATCTATCATGCCATAATGTAAATAATTTTGGATCAACTAACTTCCGGTTAGTGACAATATTTGATTCTATTTCACTTATATAAGTACCATATAATCCATTAGACAATGCTTGTAATTTTTCCATTATCCTTTTCTTGCCATTTATAATAGATACGATATGAAGATATTCGCAATTTCTTTCATTCATAGTTTCAATATTATAACCATTCTTTCGAATATCTTTAAAACTTAGTAGATTTCTTCTGAATCTACTCGAAAATAATGCATCATCTATTATTAGTTTTGTTCCTTCAGGTAACAAAATACAAGCTCTTCCGGAGCCTTCAACAATATTGCTTGAGCCAGATATAGTTTGAATATTAGTCATACCGGAATGCAATTGCAAAAAGTATTTCTTACTTTTCAATATTGTATTTGTAGTTCCTCTATCAACCAAACATGGATCATCTTTAATTAATATCGCGTCAGTCATTTTCCCTTAAAATAAAAAGAAAAGTAAAAATAAATTTACTTTTATTTATTAACATATTCATAATATAATAATTAAAAATAAATTAAAAATTCCTACAATGAAACTTGATAACATTATTTGGATGTACTGCTGGTACGCTATAAATATTTTGTTATACCACATATGTCATAACATCTTCGAGATGATTTTCTTTGAACGTACTGCTGGTACATTTTTCTTTTGTTATCAATATCTTGTTATAATGAGTTTTTTTTATTTTGATAGTCATATTTTTCCTTGAAAGACTCTTCAAGAGTACTAACATGATTTCATCATAACTTCATGTTATTACTTTAATAACTTCCGGTTATTAGTATCATAACTTCAGGTTATGATAAATGAAATAGAGATAAATAAATAAATAAATAAAATGAACAAATAAAGAGAAAGAAAAAATAATAATAATTTAGCATTATAACTTCAAGTTATATTTTATTTAATAACTTCTGGTTATTAAATCGTTTTGACTGCGCAATTTAAATAAATTAATTGAAATAACTTCAGGCTATTTTTCATTCAATGACCAATAATAAGTGTTAATATATTTTAAATTGGGAATAACTTCATGTTATTTTTTCATCCAATATCCTATAATAACTTCTGGTTATTTAAGGAATAGAACTTCTGGTTCTTTGATAAAAATTTCAACTTTGAATAATAACTTCGAGTTATTAATTTAATAATATTCAGTGGCATTCCATAACTTCTGGTTATATTAAATTTCAAATAGAACTTCATGTTCTAAGCAAAATAAATTGAAAAATTAAGAACTTCAAGTTCTAAACAAATTACTACAAGTATCAAGAACTTCAGGTTCTAAATAATTTTGAACGAAATATAAACTTCATGTTTTAAATAAGATAAATTTAAATATTAGGAACTTTGGGTTTTAAACAAATTATTTATATAATTAAGAACTTCAGGTTCTAAATAACTTTAAATCGAAATATGAACTTCAGGTTCTTCATGCAATAAGAACTTCGGGTTCTTGATAAACTTTCAAGTTTGAATAATTCCTTCAAATTATTATTTTTATCATCATTCACTTCAGGGAATGTTTCTCATAAATTTTAAACAAAAAAAACATAGCAATAAAAAAATTCGAATAAAATTGAAATTAATAAATTATATGATATCAATCATACTTTTTACTTACCTTCAAATTTCTTTGAGCAATTTATTCTTACTTACCTAGAAACTTTGCAACTTCTTCGTAGCAATTTGTGCTAACAACTTTGTAATTCCTTTCGAGCAAATTCGTGCTGATAACGTGTTGTAAAATAAGGTGGAAGAAAGAAATAATGAACAATATATTAAGAGTAAGACAATATTCTCAATCACAGATTTCAGAATTTTATTCTCTCATTCCAACCATCCATACAAATGTACAATGCCTCTATTTATAGGCTACAAAATAATATCTCACATAATGATAATAAATAAGTAGTGGAGATCATGGATATAAATGTGTAGTGGAGATAAATGCTTAGTGGAAATATGAAGATGAACAATCCACATAATTATTTAATTTCATAACATATATTACTTTTTTATCATTCAACAATGTTTTGTTTCTCCTTTTCCTTTTGTATTATAAACTACAGCTCACATCCTATTACAAAACCACTGCCCAAGTAGCAGTATACGAAAGTACACAGAAATTAATTGGCACTTGTAAATTTGTAATCGTAAGCTATTTTCTTTATTTATAAATGCAGCTCGTATCCATGCCTACCACTTCAATAACAATCACAATAAGAAGAACACAAATAAGAATTAACTAGTAATATTAATAAGAAATTAATAAGGTTGCGTCTAGGCATCCATCTCTTCGCAACTAATTTGCACTGGTTTTGTATGTGTGTACTGCTGTTTCCTACTCATACTGCAAAACCACCGAGAATTTTTCATACCAAAAAAGAAACACATAATTAAGGCTTTTATTATAAAGTTCTCCTTATCTTAATTTGACAGATAAGCACCAAATTAAAAAAAAAGGTACATATTGACCTGAACTCTTGTTCTTCCAATATATATAGGTAAAATAAAGAGAAAGAAACAAAAGACAAGGTATGGTATCAATTAATCAGTTTTAACTTGCCCTAAGAATCATCCATGCATTAATACTACATCGTGCGTAGATTCCAATATTATTCATGATAACTAATCTGACGTTTCCTGAAAATTAAAGTAAGATATATAGTACAATTCCAAACTCAAATAATAACTCGTGATAGAGATTCTTGCATTAATTTATATATGTACAATTCTCAATAGGTTAGTAGAAGATACATGGTTTATTTATTGAACATTATACGGAAGTAAAGAATTCGAAACCCAGCTGGGATCATTTGTGACAATAAATGGTTTAATGACTTGCACGGAGAAGTATAGCTAAAACCGGCTGATTATTAAATGCAGAGCTGATCTCGTTAAACATACACAAAGAGGTCATATGAAAAATTTAGTGCAAAAGGAACCTAGGTCACGGGGAGGGAAAAATTTAATGCTATCTTTATTTGAAAAGCATTCATTTTATATGTAAACATCTAACTATTACGTTTCTTGTTGGACAAAAACCTAGCCTTTTTTTATTTTCTTCATGCGTGAGAGGCAATCTGAACAAGATTTATTTGAAGTATCAGTTTCATGTTTTATTGTACTATATGAAAAAAAAATTGTTATTCATTGCACAAATAATAACTCATGGATTTCTATGACATGACACATGATTTTGCTTTATGCCCATGTTCGGCAATTAAATGCGTCAAAAGAACAGTATACAACCGGCACAAAATTTCCCATGTGTTAATAAAGTCGAAATTATTGTCTTGATCATGGGCCTTAATTTGAACTTTTTTTTACAGGACCAAAATCGAAGTAACCATGAGAGAATTTCAATGATTAAAAGTTTAAAACTATATATATATATATATATATATATATATATGCTCTAGAAATTAACATAAGCTACAGATTATTAGCTAGTAAATTAGTACAAATGTAGAGAAAATTGGAAATTAATTAATGGTAGTACGCTTATCTTTCTCCATCTGTAAACAAGTGGAGATTAAATCCCTTTAACCAATTAAGCGTTGAAATGATTAGAAGATGGCGCCTACGTACATTACGTATCTTTAAAAAGGGGAAATTAACAATTAATCTTTTGAAACTTTTGACAATCTCTCGTATAAAAGATTAGCTCTAAAGAGTTCATAACCTCTGGTTAAAATCATCGCTCTCGGATGATTTAGACAAAATTGGAGAAAGAAATAAAAGCCAGAGATCAGGACCTTAGAAAGTTAAAACACAAATTAGGTTTTTGATCTGAAAATCTATATACAAATTAATTTCATAGCCCTACAGCTTGAACTGACCTTAAGGAAAACAAAAGTTGTAATAATATCTAGCCACATCAGCTACTTCTTCTCCGGTCTAAAGGCTTTTATCGGTGGAAACCGGGCCGGGCTAATTTTTAACTTATTCTTATTGTTTTTCTCCTTGATGGTCTCGAGCCGAGGCGACCATGGCCTGTCTCTCGGACCCACCAACTGTGCGTAGTGCTTCTTCAGCTCGGGTGTGCTACATATCTCCTCTTTGTCCCCGCAAACACTCGTCCTCTCGGTATCTTGCACTTGAATAAGTTTCATGATAAATTCGGGTTGCACCTTAATAACGGCTCTTCCATCGGCACCTTTTAGGTACATAAAAGCAGTGTTTTGTCCTGACCCAGAAAATATCGGCTTCTTCGGGCAGGGGGACAGCGATGCAAAAGTGGCGGCAGTTAAAGCGCTATCCTGGCAGGGTAGTCGATCAACAGGTAGAACAAAGTAAGTATTGCCTGCAAGGAGCTCATCCTCTAGAGAGAGGATTGGTAGCGGCCGGCCGATGAAGAATGAGTCAGCGTGGCATATGACGCAATCTGGGAAACTGAACATGATTTCACCGGCAGGTCGCTGAGCGGGTATCAGTTGTGTGGCGCCACCCCAGAAGATCAGCTTGACCGCACCCGGTGAGGGTGGAAGAAAGCACTGAGAGGGCCCATTACCCATAGCGAAATTAGGGTTTCTATGAAGAGCTGGATGAGAAGAGAGGACAGGAAGCCGGGTTAATTAGATTTCTGATGGAAGAGTTTGTATCGTTTTGTATACTTATATAGGATAAGCTAGTGCTTTTGACTTTGAAAAGTCAACTTAAGCCATTTGAGATTTCGATGTCATGGTGTATTCGGGTATTCGGGGAATCGGGTCGGATCAAGAGACCTCCGAATAAGTTACTGTTCATTTTTCTTTTCTTTACCCTTTTTGATATTGTATATTAATTATCAATAGGATCTATATATGCATTGTATCTTGCAGTATAGATCTGTGTATATATATGGGAATCATTAAATGCTAATCCATTTGTTTAGTAATGCAAACATTGTATTACGGTAGAACAAAAAAAAAAAAATTAGATAAACGACGCATCCAGCGCGCGCTGTAAATATTTACAAAAGATTTTCCAATCAAATTTCTAACATGCATTAATTCTCCACTTAAAAAGCGTAGCCCTTAACTATTTTTAAGGCTGATCCATAAAAATTATTTTTAAAAAAAATAACTTACAACAAAATTAATATTCTAGGTAGTTCGTATGCACGAAGTTACAAGTAACTTAGTTGTTTGATATTAGTTTTGACACATAAAGCTAATAATTTAGATGATTTAAGGGACTTCTATTTCTTAAAATAATATATTGTTTCAAAGATAACCATATAAAAAAAAGATTTAACTTACAAAACTTTAAATGTTAGTATAAAAAGGAAAATATATAGTATAGGCCCCTTTAGAGAAAATAAAAAAAATCTACAAGGATTTAAAAAGAGTCCTAATACGTACGTCGATCCAATTAATTGCAATTGGTCATTTCGCTTATATAATAAAAATTTCATAAAGTTTGTTCGATGCAAGTCACACTTAATTTCTCTATATTATATTAAGGACATGCTAAGGTTACACTACGAAACGGTTTATATAAATTGTTAAGGTTACACTACATATACTAGATATATATATATATATATATATATATATATATATATATATATATATATATATATATATATATAGTAACCATTGTTCAATGTTCGTGATAAATTTTTTTAGCGGTTGCGTGAGGTTATCGGGTTTGAACGATCTAGTTTCATTGGGATCCGAGAAGTCGGTGGTCAAAGTCGTGGCGTTGGTGTATGTCTGATGCTCAATTGCTAATTGGCCACGAGGAGAAAATTCCAAATCGAAACTTTTTTTTAAAGAAGAACAAATCAGCCTTTGACTGATCATTTATTTTGGTCTTTAAACTTAGATGCATGAATTGCTCCCACTCATTATATAATTCTTAGCTTCCAACAATAGAATTCCGGCGAACGGATTTAGACTATTCAAAGGGATAATGCTAAATTAATTAATGTTAGATTTGCTAGTTGTAGCTACGATTTTCTCGCTTTATTATAAGCCATGCGCTCCAGTAGTGTTTTCTTTTTATTTTATTTGTTTTTTTCTGGGTTGGGAGTTGGGAGTTGGGAGTAATATATTAATGTTTACGGCTCCATTGTTGAACTCTTTTTGAAATAATATTTGCAAATGTTGACTATGATTTTTTTTTTTTGTTTTAACTGAAAATGTTGACCATAATTTACTCCCACTTGTACTATTTTTAATATAAAATTTTCGGCGTTTTGACTTTATTGAGTTATTTTATTTCCACGAATACTAGTAAGTTCAATAATCGATTGCATTATATAATATCAAATGACACACCCATTCATTGTAATGCACAGCCATATTCCTTCAGATTTTCTTTTATGGAGTTTTGTTTTATTTAGGTTTTTTAAATGTTAACAGCTGTTTAAAATTTGAGTTCTCTGTATTTCCATTGCTCTACTCGTGGAAGAATTAAATACTTAGGGGCCGTTTGGATCGCTTAGGAATTTGGGGAATTTTGGGAAGTTGAAATTCCTAGGAATAAATTTATTGGGAAGTGTGTAACTTTGTGAAGAGTTTAGATTGTTTATAATAAATTTATGGTATGAAGATAAAATTCCCCAAATTTCTACCATAATCCAAACAACCCCTTAGTTCTTATCATTATCAGTAAAATAAAGCAGGAAATCAGCTTCATAATTATCAAATCGTTAGGCACGACTTTTAGATAATTAATAACAACTGATCATGTTACCTTGGGTTGACAAGAAAGAATTAACAACTCAAATTCCATTACCAGATTTTTTTTTTTAATCGACAGTTCGCTTGTACTTTTATTTCACAAAATCAAGTACTGTACCAAACAATTTCTGAGGTGGGGCCTTTTCTCTGACCTGCTGATACGAATAATCTAGTCAATATTTATATCGTCTGTAAGGTACTAAAGTTACAATGACTTCATCGAGAAGTATGTAATTCTACAATAATATAGTTTTTTTTAATAAATTAAATAGTAAAAGAATTCGAAAAATTAAATTTTGTTTTTAATAAGATTTCAATATCGAATATTTTGGATCAGTCGTAACAAACTCGACTTTGGAGCAAAGAAAAAAAAATGTGAACAAAAAACTTTTATATTTTTTTTTGTAAAATACCGCAGCATCTCAATCATAGATATCAACATTTAATAATTTCTTGTCATCAAAGTCTAGCTAAGTCCTTTTTTAAAAGTGGTTTTGTTTTGCCCAAGTAGCTTTAGGAAGCACAGGTTTTGATCTTTATTAGAAGGACGAATGTCCAAATTAAGATTTTCAAAATATTTATATCCATTATAAGGAGGTGCATGTATTCTATGTCTAACTTTTCACTTTTTAAGTGTTAATGCAGATTATGCTTGTGGACTTTTCACGGAATAAATAAAAGTCAACCTTTTATTTTCTAGGTTTGATGTTGAGACTTGAGAGTCAACTGTCTTATATCTCGCACCGCTAGTCACATTTTCTTAACAGTTCTGATAATATATATTCACAAAATAGGTTAATAGGGTCAAAATTAAAATAGTATAATTGTAAATAAAATATTTTTATAGAGATTTTGTAGTAAATTTAGTATTTTTTTAGAATATATATCATATTATCATTGATCAATTGCCGTTAAATTTAACTCGTTAATTTTTCGAATATTTCAATAATGGATGACAAATTGATTTGCACGGTATTTATTATACAATTTATCAAATTTAGTAAAAAAAATAAATACAAGATTATTTTTTACATTAATAAATATTTGTTAGATGCATGTTACGGTTGTGAAATAAAATTATTGACAATACAGTCTATCCAGGTTTAAATTTGGCGCTCATTTGATGTCTTTAGGAACAAAATGGATTACTATACATATGACATGAAAAGACCCTGTTTATTACACTTCGAAATCAGAGATTAGTTTTAATAAAAATTGTACGCCTGACTCAAATAAATATTGATCATCTGAGAAAGTCAGAATCGGGAGAGTAGTCAAACTTCAGCAAGACCTTGTCTTATTTTCTTTGCAAAGCTCGTAGGCAAGAATATTTAATTGAGGTGAGAACTGAGAACGAGTCATTTTGCGTCTATCAATCCATTAATTCATGACGTAGACTTCAGGTCGGCTTTGGAAAAAACGAAGAAATAAAAACGTGATTCTTATAAAAGCCCCCAAAAACAGGTAAGATGTCATAAAAGATCGGGGAAGACAAAATATTCACAAATTATTCACAGGAGTTGGTGGATATATATAAACACCATTGAACTATATTCGTTTTTTTTTTCCCCCGACTATCTATCAAGTAGCATTTTTTTTTTTTTTTGCCATCCGACTTTTTTTTTTAAATTAAAGATGCATGCAAGATTTGAACTCTTGAAATTCTTAGAGGTCAGTCTAGTGCTCTTATTAATGAGCCACTAGACCACATACTATCAAATAGTATAGGATCATAACAATTAAGAGTTTATTGGAATAGTCCGATAATTAATGGAACTTTTAACTAAGTTTAGAACAATTAGTTAATTAAGAATCATTTTTTAGTTTAGTGACAAAGAGCAATGCATCTTGAGTGAAAGGTCACAGGTTTGAAATCCGATTGGAGGTCTTTCATAGACATTTAATTTAAAAATTAGTTGATGCCTTAGACTCCCAATTTATCTTAAAAAAATTAATATTTGTCTTGAATTTAATTCAACTATATATATTATATTCACGAAAAAAAGGAAGAAAAAAATTATAGCCCTGCCGTACAAGTTGGAGGGACGAAAGTCCATTTTTCTTGGTTTCGTTGCTCTTTTTCCATATATTGACTGAACAAGATAATACAAATTAAGAAGCCAACCCTAGTGGGATCTTAAGAAAAATAAATAAATAGATAAAATAAATACACATTGATTTCGTTTTGTTTTTACGTTAATCTTGTCAAAAGAGAGACGTCGATCGATAGCTACAAATACGTTAACCTTGTGATCGGAAGTCTTTATCGAATGAAGAATCGAACAATGGAAATGAATTTTTTTGAGAATTTGTGATCGAGAGTTCGAGACAAATAAGCAACAACACTGCATAATATAAAGGAATTGTTTGACAAATATTGTAGAAGAAAAGTATCAGTTCTTATTTTAATTTTTTATTTGCATACGTTGAGAGTTGAGGCTACCGAGGTAATTAAGTAAATTAAGTTCTTCTCTTTTCTGAAAACTTTATACTGGTCTTTATCTTCCTTATATCGATTAGGATTATAAAAGAAGTTCTTAACTTATGATTTCTTAGTTTAATTTGGTTTACATATAATTAACTATCTTATCCAAATCAATATCCGAGTTTTAGTTCTTGACTTATGTTCGAGTCATTATCGTTACCAGTGTTTTAATAAACGGATAGTTTTTTGAAGCGTACATATATTTTAGGAGGAAAATAATAATAATAATAATAATAAAGAGTGCATTGGAGGATCTTTCTGAAGCGTAGAAATCAAAAGAATTTCTAGTATATAAGCAACACTGGAAAAAAATCATAATCTATAAGCAAAATTTGGAATTTTGGAAATGGCTCACTATATCACGAGCAAGTTCTGTTTGAAAGGGACGAGCTTAGAGGAAATAATAATACGATTAAAAACTTAATTTGAAGCCTGGTCTTCTACAGGAAGAGAACAGGAGAAAGGATTGTGCATGGAAAAGAAAACTTGCACCAATTGCAAATTAAACTAGCAATGATTAGTAAGGGCTGTTTGGCAACATCAATGATTAGTGAGGTTAGGAGTTAAAAGTTCGGTTAGTGTTTGAGGTTAAAGCGAGGTGAGGTTAGGGGCTGTTTGGCTATTCAAGGTTGTGACTTCAAAATTGTTTGGCGATTTGAAGTCCGCAGGTCAACTCATTGATCTGAGAGTTAGACTAAACTTGCCATTGCCAAACAACCTTCAGCTTAGATAAAACCTTGGGGTATCACCCTCAAAAAAAACTTTGGACTATGGACGAATTTAAGCTAATTAAGAACCGTTTCAATAAGGTCTATTCGATTAAAGAATGATGGAGATGTCCATTAGAGTGATGGCATGCATCTTTTAGACAAGGATAATAGTAATTTTAGGAAAACATATGCGCCTGTGCTTAATTAGCCTTGCACCAATTATGTTGTATACTATGTTCAATTAAGAAATTATCAAGGTTCGCAGGTTCGAAACTCAACTAGGGGTCTTTCATAGACATTTAATTTAAAAATAAGTTAGGTAGTTTGAACCTCCAATTTATCTTAAAAAAAAAAAATTATCAAGGTTCTACTAAAAGGGCATCAGAGACGAATAAAAGGGTAACATAATTATTTCTGTTGATGCACGATTGGAATGACAACTGTTAATCTGTTATAAGCACTGAGCTAACCGAATATTAGTTGTACACATATACACTTGATACACACCAATGAGGCAATGACAGATAAAAAGAATTCTAACAAAAGAATATTAGCTGTCCACATATACTTTCAAATTAAATTGCATTTAAAAAATTTCGTAAATAAGAATACAATTATATTTCAACTAAAATTGCCACATAGCCAACTAAAAACCATGCTCTACTAATTCCTCTCTTTCACCACAAAGTTACAGGTACGGTTTCTATAAGAAGGCAAAAACATATGATGCACTAAAGAATTTAGACAAAAGGATTTCTTACTCAACCGTTTGGGTCGCTTAGTAATAAGATAAATAGTCTATTCCTAGGCGGAAAACATTGGGAAGTGTGTAACTTTATGAAGAGTTTGAATAGTTAGGAATAAATTTGCGTCTAGAAAGAGGCTATTCCTCTTATTCCAAAGCTATCCAAACGATGAAAATCTCAACCCTTTATGTTCAATCTCATGCCTCTTCTGTTCTTTTTGCATTTTCCTCTCCATTTATTTTACCATTTTGTATTTTTCTTTTCTTATTTTCTTCGCCATTGATATCCGTCTTTATGTCTGGCTGTCTGCCTTTCATTTCTTGCTCTCTTTTATTTCTCGAGCTCACATCACTGAACTGATTAAAGTACAACAATAATAATAAATATAACATCTGAATAGAAATTTCTGCTATGCTTTTAAATGGAACCAACATATGCTTTTACTAATATTGAAGTTCGCAACTCACCTTTGCTTTTGGAGAACTGTATTTCTCATTCGGCATAGGACCACCATCTAATCCAAGGCAGCGGAACATCTCTACTGGTGATCTGGTTTGTTTGCCTGCAGCAGGCTAGATATAATACTGAAATTTTATTTAAAAAAAAATAGAAAGAAAATGTCAGCAATGGCACTTTTTAGTCAATAAACAAGCATTGGGATGCTCGGGTGCATAACTGCAAGCAATTTAATCAAAGTAAGTAGCAAGTTTTTCCTTCCAATGAAACATTAGTAGGTTGTTGCCTATCACTTAAAAAAAAAAAGAAAAGAAACAAAAAAGATGGAATAATCATAGGCTCCGTTTGGATAGGTGTGGGAAGAAGGGAAGAAGAGAAGTGGGAAGAAATATTGGGAAGTGTGTAACTTTGTGAAGAGTTTAGATTGTTTATAATTTTTTTCTTCTTCTTCCTTCTTCTTCTTCTTTCTTCCAACGATCCAAACGCACCCATAGAGAAGAATCCAGTCTCAGACTTCACTACCATAAACACCATCGTATCAATTAAGTTGTACGCCACCACACAGCAATTTCCTAGATACAAAACACAGCCGACCAACTTAATTACTTCATTGGAACATGGCACGAGCGAAAAAACTGACAGGCTGCATCAACATTGCCCGAACGAAAGAATGAGAAAATGGGACAGCATCTCTCTGGAGCAATTCGTCGAGCAGGTTATGGGTGTCGCGGAGGGGTCAATAGGGGGATCCATATCCTCTCCAGCCGTATAAACCGGCTGGACCGTGCAGCCATCCTTATTTTTTGTAATATTTAAAAAGTTTAAAATTTAAATACTGAATTTAAACCGTTGATCTTGTTCAATTTTATAGACGATACGTTTTTACGTAAGTTTTATAAATTTTGGAATTGATTTGATACTAGATCAAGTGACCAAATTATTAACGTATTAGAATTAATCAGTGCTCGTTAATCAGATTCGTTCATTTATTGACCACTTGATTTAGTATTAAATCGACTCCAAATTTTATAAAACTTACATGAAAACGCATCGTCCATAAAATTGAACAAGATCAACGGTTTAAATTCTGTATTTAAATTTTAAAATTTTTAAATATTGAAAAAAATGTGGTTGGCTGCACGGTCCGGCCACTTAAAGTGGCTGGAGAGGATGTGGATTCGTCAATAGGGTACTCTTAAGGAGATGAATCGAAAAGAATAACTTAAGAGAGATGGCGTTTGGTAAAAGAATAACTTAAGAGGAAGAAGTAAAGAAGAAAAACTTATGTCAAGTTATGTCATGATTGTTTGGTTATGTAAAGTAAAAGAATAAGAATATAAAATTAAATATGTAGTAATTATTATAATATCAATTAATAGTTACTATTATAAGTTTACAAATATGAATATTATAATTATTATTATATGAATTATTTTAATTCACAATATATCAATGATAATAATAATAATAATAATAATTAATATAATAATCGTAATTATGATTATTATAATTGTTATTCTTTATGTTGAGTTCTCACTAATGATAATAATTAATATTGTAATAATAATAATAATAATAATAATAATTATTATTATTATTATTAATATTATATTATTAATACCAATAATTTAATTAATGATAATGAAAATTATATGATAAATAATAATAATAATAATAATAAATAATATCATCATCATATGAATTAAGATATTATTAATTATTTGTTATAGTAATTATAATATTAATGATAATTATAATTACAATAATAAATTAATAATATTTCATTATGTTCAATTAATATATTTTATTTGCATATTATAGCAACTAGAAATATTATAATATTATAATAATATATTAATTATAGTAATTATTATAATTATAATAGTTATTATGACTACTGAAATAATTATCATAATAACAAAAATAGTATAATTAATAAAATAATCATAGTAATTAATAATTTTTATATTTATATTTTGTATATAAATAATAATAATTATAATAAATATAATAATAATTACTGTAATTATCATAAAAATAATTTAATTATACTAATACTAATAATAATAAATATTGTAATGATAATAGTAACCTTTATTTTAGCGAAAATGTTGAGACATTTGTATCAGGGAATTGGTAAAAAAAACAAAATAGTGGAGCCCGTAGACTTTTCATGTCTCCTTTTTTTTATTATTTTCAATTTCAATGGACGCAAACCTAATTCACAAGCCAGTTCCGACTTTTTGATCGAATAAAAATAAGGCCTTGAATTAGCAATTTGTTCCTGAATAAGCCAAGTCGCGTGCATACCAAACAGTGGTGCTTGTTCCTCAATGATCAAGTCCGACTGTGAGAAACATTTAAATTTTAACTGGAATACTCAATAAAAGAGTACAGCATATTTTTAAGAAATAATGGTGCGTGAGCTCCATTTAAGACTAAGGACGCATGCTCAATTCACAGCCCTTGCCACCCTATACATCTCGTGCTGGACAAATCTGCAAGCCTCTGTCGTGTTCAACCTTTTTGCTTACTTTCCAGGGTAAGATTTCGAACCATAGTCATCATATATTGAAGGTCCATATATCAACCCGAAATGACAGAATAGCATCTATCGGTTTGGATCTCCATTGATGCCTTTCAAGTGAAGCTTAAGACTTGATATCTATTGTGACAGATGCGACTTCATTATATGAATATAATAATTCAATTTGAGTAGTAAATAAAGATGAAAGGACCTAGTTAAGCAAAGCATCAGATTTAATAGTTGTTTGTGACAGGAATAACCCATCATCTATAAATAAATTGGTACTGAAGTTCAACAATGTATGCAATTGGCATGTGCAAATGGTAAATACAATTGGCACATCAAACCTACCAGATATTTGTGCCATTCTCCTGGAGAGACCTCTATCAGTGAAGGCACGTTCAGCCATCATCAAGCAACCATTAAGCCCTCTTATGTTTAGATTTTATCTTTTCTCAAAAAAAGGCCCGAAAATTTGTCTTCCAGAGCCTGCTAGATGTTCGAAAATGTTGTTAATCAAACAAATTTCACAAGTACAAATGGAGGAAGTTACAACAGACAGAGACAGTACTGATCTCCCTGTTAACAATCACAGCTATTGTTTTCAAATCTTCAATCGACTTGTACAAAGGGGAGAAGCTGATGGGGCATCCAGCTGCCCATTCTTCTATGGATTTCGCACTGCCCTTAATAATTAGAGAATGATACATCAATCCAGATGTGAATCACAAACAATTACTCTCAAAAGGGGTAATTTAAATCATTATAAGAAATGATACATTCAGCTCAGAAGCATATGACATGTAATCAAATGGAAATAATCTCATCAGCTGCTAGTCGTAAAGCAACTAAACCCCAAATGCTCGCCACATTTATAAATGAAACTTATCTGTTTATCAAGACCTTAAATTTTCTTGCAAACCAATGTAACCCAAAGCAGGAAAAATTCCAGATGGAACTATATGAAACACAAATCAAACCCTTGTTGTGACAAGAAAACTATCAGCAATTGGTACCAATTGGTACAGAGATATCAGATAGCATCCTTGCTTCTATTAAAAATGAAAATAAAATAGAAAGGACAAGAAAAAGAAAAAAAAATGAAAATAGCATACCTGCTACATGCCTTTGGAACATGGTATCTCCAAATTTTTCCACCCATAAATAGTCGTCATATATTGAGTGATAAACTGGGTAATCTACAGTCGACACATAATGTGAAGTTTTAGATTACACCAAAAAGAATTGTGAAATTGATGTACCATTACCATTTCCAAATTCATGTCAACTGAAGGAATGCCAATATCTTGTACAAAGGCAGCATAGTCGTGCCTCCTCCACCCCTAATATGTCAATCTGTAAAATATGTAATTAGGTAGACCTTGTTAAAAATTAAACAGAAAAATAACAAAAGGCATCTAAAATAAATTTGTTCTAATTGCATATCTATGAGCAGAAGTGCACAATCAAACACACTATGGTTTTGACAGAATGTTCTTAGGACAAGTGAATTCATATAAATGGTCAATATAGTTGTAACCATAAAGCTCATAACAGTAAAGTTTTTTATGGTAAGCCCATATGAACTCATGAGAGATTTCCCTGAGCTAATTTGAAAAGGATAGTAGTACAATTTTTTTTTTACATCACCCTAATTATGTAGGTATTTGCACCAAATCCAGAAATTGGTATATGTTAAATGCAAATAAGAGATATAGTCGATGCTTCAAATTATATGATAAAAAATATATATGAAATACTGCCTGAAACCATAAGCATTTCTCATGTGGGACGGACAGTTACTTGGGCTTTTAATTAAAGAATTACAAAGCGGTGTGCATAAAACATTGATACAGCTCGACAAATAATTTGAACAGCAAAGCAATAATGCTGTATATTATCCATAAAATGGAATCCCATCAGAATTGACTGTACAATTTGGCAAATAAGGTAAATACAACGAGTATGGTTTTGACAAAAAGGGTTACATACCTTGGAATCGGATATAGTCGAGTTAACAACCTTAGCGCAAGCAAGCACATTACCTTAATAATCATCGGAGCTCTTAGATCAAGCATGAGGTGTATGTTGGCACCAGTAGTGGAGTACTAAGCTGTCAATCAGAGGCCTCTCTCGAAAAATTCCCACAAAAAGAAACAAATTTCTCGTCAATCAAAGCATTTCTCATGTGGGACGGACAGTTACTTGGACTTTTAATTAAAGCATTACAAAGCGGTGTGCATAAAACATTGATACGGCTCGACAAATAATTTGAACAGCAAAGCAATAATGCTGTATATTATCCATAAAATGGAATCCCATCAGAATTGACTGTACAATTAGGCAAAAAAGGTAAATATAACAAGTAGCTACATATCTTGGAATTGAATATAGTTGAGTTAACAACCATTGCGCAAGCAAGCACATTATCTGAGAACACTGCATAGTGATACAGTAGAGGATCCCCAACCAAATTCCCTCTTGGAACAACCTCTTCTGAAATTAGAGATGGTCCTCATTTCTGCTCCATTTGGTTCAGTAGATTTCAGCAAGGTAAGGGCATCATCTATGATTATGGAATTGTACCTGAAATTGGTCATATCCAACATTCAACATAAGCGGCAGTAATTTTGATACCGAAGCTGTACGAGTAACCTATCCCTATGAATATCCATTCTATACATCCTATCTATACTTTCTTAAAAAATCGCACGAGGCACCTTGTATGTCAAATACAAAAAACAAAGCTTTACATAAATTCCAAATAAACCAGGCACGCATGCCTCAGGATCAACCAATTATGCCATGATGAACCCAATAAAGTATACCGTTCCAATGAGTTAATTCACTGAAAAGAGTGAAAAAGAGGAGGGCAAACAAACTTAACTTTCTTGTCTGGGTCATGGAGTTCACTTCTTTGTCAACATAGATGATAAAATAAATTCGTTACCCCAAGAGCACTTAATCCATCAGCACCTTTCAAGTTGGTAGCCCGCTTCTTTTTCAAATTCTTTAAAAAGTGTCTCATACACAGCATGAATTGAATTGCAGGGTTACTAACCGGAATAACATACAGCAATAAATAAAACAAATTATCTCAAAACAAATAAATGAATAATATATATATATATATATAGTTGAAGCGATATGTGAATCTCACTTCTCCTGACTCATGAAATTCGAAAGCTGAGGTGAAATTGGAGAAGAGATGCTTCAAATTATATGATAAAAAATATAAATGAAATACTGCCTGAAACCATAAGCATTTCTCATATGGGACGGACAGTTACTTGGGCTTTTAATTAAAGCATTACAAAGCGGTGTGCATAAAACATTGATACGGCTCGACAAATAATTTGAACAGCAAAGCAATAATGCTGTATATTATCTATAAAATGGAATCCCATCAGAATTGATTGTATAATTTGGCAAATAAGGTAAATACAACGAGTATGGTTTTGACAGAAAGGGTTACATACCTTGGAATCGGATATAGTCGAGTTAACAACCTTAGCGCAAGCAAGCACATTACCTTAACAATCATCGGAGCTCTTAGATCAAGCATGAGGTGTATGTTGGCACCAGTAGTGGAGTACTAGGCTGTCAATCAGAGGCCTCTCTCGAAAAATTCCCACAAAAAGAGACAAATTTCTCGTCAATCAAACACTATGGTTTTGACAGAAAGTTCTTAGGACAAGTGAATTCATATAAATGGTCAATATAGTTGTAACCATAAAGCTCATAACACTAAAGTTTTTTATGGTAAGTCCTTATGAACTCATGAGAGATTTCCCTGAGCTAATTTGAAAAGGATAGTAGTACAAATTATTATTAATTTTTTTTTTACTTCACCCTAATTATGTAGGTATTTGCCCAAATCCAGAAATTGGTACGTGTTAAATGCAAATAAGAGATATAGTCGGTGTTACTTGCACTATATATAGCAGTAGTTCCCAAAACAAAATGCATACTATACATCAGACCCAATAATTTTTGGAAGCTCCTCTCAGGAAATTTTTGTACATGCCAAATGAAACTTGTAAATATATATATAATCTTCCAAGACAGTTAAACTGTTGAGTTTATTAGTTATTATGTTATTTCTAGTATTTGTGTTATTTGTAGAAGTCTCGGGTCCTATTTGTAAAAGTACATTTTTTGGATTAATATAAAAGGAAGCCTCTGTACAGAGGCCATAATCCCTGGTTTTAACCTAAATCTCTTTCTCAAACCACATGGTATTAGAGCCCCGTTGACGGCAGCGGCGCTGAGTCCTTTCTTTCTCTTCTTCTCTCTTTCGTGCATTGCTCGCTATCCTCCTTTCTTCTTCTCTGCTTGGGCTTGTGAGCCACGATCGTGGACCAGCTGCTTGCGCACCTGTGCACCGCGATAACACCAGAAGGATGAAGGCTCTTGTGTGGACTGCGACAACACCGAAGCACCTCTGTTCTCTCTTGTGGACCGCGACAACACCGAGGCCAGAAGTTAACCGCGACAACGAAGGCCACGCTGGTGCTACCCATCTGACCTCTTTGGTCGTTCGCTCTTCATGGCTTCTGTAGTTCATCAGGTGTTCTCTTTTCTTTATACAAGATCTGTTATTGGTGAATGTTGAAACCGTGATCGTGTGCATCCGCACGGTTTATGATTGAGGTGTGATTGATCTCGTCCTCTAGTTGTGATTGTGTTCGAGATACAGATCTAATTGTGAAATGGGTGAATTTGTGACTAATAAGGAGTTATAGACCGTTTTGGAAGGAATGGCCAAATTATTAAATGTGAAGTTTGAAGAGTCCAGTAAGAAGTTTGGATCTGTGTCAGAGTCGCAGATGATACAAAAAATAGAATTGCTGCCTAATGACAGATGATACAAAAAATAGAATTGCTGCCTAATGATATCAAGCTTGAGGGGACGAGGAATTATCTTAGTTGGTCTCAGAGGGCGTTGCTGAATCTGGGCATGAAGGGACTTGAAGGACATGTGAATGGAAAGTGTATTGAACCTATTGAGAAATCAGGTACTGAGTGGACAAGATGGAGTCACATGAACTCTTTGGTGGTTTCTTGGTTGTTGACATCTGTGTCTCCAACCATAGCTGGAATGGTGGAGTCAATTAGAAGTGCAACAGATATCTGGAACACTCTGGCTAAGATGTACTCAGGAGCTGGGAGTGTGATGATGATGCTCGATGTGGAAGAAAGGATCGATGCCACTGTCCAGGGAGAGAAATCAGTCCTCGAGTATGCGGCAGAGTTACGTAGTTTGTGGGCTGATTTGGATCACTATGACCCCTTGTCACTGACAAATCCAGCATATGTTCTTTGTGTTATGCAGTATCTTGAACGGAGGCATGTGGCTCGCTTCCTAAAATGTCTGAACTCGAAATTTGAGGCAAGAAGGGCGGCAATATGTTATTTGCCGTCACTTTCATCATTGAATGAGGTTATTGCTTCGATGGAGGAAGAAGAGGTCAGACAGAAGGTGATGGCATCTCAAGCCTTGCCCATTGTTCAGTCAGCAATGGCGGTGCCTGGAACCCAAGTTAGAGATGACAGAGACTGCTTTAATTGTGGACTGAAAGGTCACCTCAGTTTCAATTGTCCTGCGCCTCGCAAGTCTATTGGTGGCCGAGGTGGAGGACAGAGAGGTGGATATGGTGGTCGTGGACGTGGGAATGGATATAGAGGGCGAGGAACCCGAGGACGTGGAGGTCGAGGTGTTGCTCATTTTGTCGCGACTGAGGAATCCCATGCTGCAACAAAAACAACTGGAGGAGAACTGACAGAGCTGGAAGAGTTGCGCCTGTTCAAATCCCAAGTTGAAAGCTCTAGAGGCAAGGGAAAGGTCTCGGAGGAATGTGATGACAATGCCTACTTTGGTAATGTTGGTTACTATGCACATGTGACTAAAGGTATTTAGGCACAGGCTTTTGCATCCACTAAATCTCATGTTGATTGGATTATAGACTCAGGTGCATCTAGTCATATAACAGGATCATCTAATGAATTTGTGGAATATTGTCTTAGCCAACAAATACAACCAGATACAGTCCAAACAGCTGATGGTACATCCCAACCTGTCAAGGGTATTGGTTCAGTCTATTGTAATTCTTCTTTTACCCTACCATCAGTGTTGCATGTTCCTTCTTTTCGTGTTAATTTACTCTCTGTTAGCTCACTAATTGATCAATTGAATTGCACTGTTCTGTTTGATCAAAATACATATTTGATTCAGGAAAAGAAACAGGGAGGAGACTTGGGAATGGCAACAGGCGTGATGGACTTTGGTATCTGGATAAGGAGGCTGCTATGCTCGTTGCTGCAATTGAAAAAGGAGCAGAGGCAGAGGCTATGTTGCAACATAATAGACTAGGGCGCTTATCTTTTGATAGTATGAATAAATTAGATCCTGATTTGATGAATAAAGTAGATAGGGATGAACTATTTTGTGATGCTTGTGAACTTGGAAAACATACTCGTTCTAGTTATAAAATGATTGGTTTAAGAAGTTTAGAGTCTTTTGCACTTGTTCATTCTGATGTTTGGGGACCATGTCCTATTACTTCTATCAGTGGATTTAGATAGTTTGTTACTTTTATTGATTGTTACTCACGCGTGACTTGGGTAGACATGATGAAACAGAAATCTGAAGTTCTCAAATGTTTTAAGGATTTCTGTGCTTGTGTAAAAACTCAATTTGGAATACAGGTGAAGGTCCTTCGAACAGATAATGGAACTGAGTATGTCAATAAGGAATTTGCCAGTTTTGTGTCTGAGCAAGGGATCCTTCATCAAACTACAAGCAATTGTATTGTACCGACTAGTAGAATTAGATGTGACCGATTTAGTATTTGTTCTATGGTGTACGTTTTTCATTTAATTCGTTTCCAATTCATTTGGAAATGCATAAACTGCCGAGTAACTCGTATGGTACTAAGTTAATTATTTTGGTAACCTTTCTAGTTGCTACGCACCTCTATATATGTTCAGAACAAAGATTATAAAGAGGACATTCAGAATTAATACTTTATATAATAAGTTAGGAACTAAGTTGAATGCTTGAATGTAATTAGAGTAGCATTAGAGCTGAATACTTTCTCATATATTATTTACAATATTAATTATTTTTATAATATTATCATTAATAATCAAATTAATTATGATTATTAAAAGATCGAGACGAATCTGTGACGGGACCCATCGTGAAAGAATTTATTCCACCTATTTTGATGGTATAAGTTATTCCTCTCTTGTTTGTTGAGCTATTCCTCCTTAAAGAAGCTTATTCCACCTTACCAAACATGCCCTCTCCACTGAGTAACTTCAATCCCCCAGAGTCGAGCAGTTTATCACCCAATTCTTTTTTTTTCCTTTTTTTTTGTGTGTGTAGAAGTTAGGGGCTCTAGAGCATGCAAATAAAAGTGCTATACATTATAGGGCCGTTTGGATGGGTAAGGAATAAGGAAGAATAGTCTATTCTGGGTGAAAATTTATTTCTAAGCATCCAAACTCTTCACAAAATTACACACTTTTCAATATTTTCCGCTTAGAAATAGACTATTCCTCTTATTCCTAAGTTAACTAGGTTCCTTCAATGATTACTACGTAAATGAACAGAAAACTTCTTTGCATGAATATGTGATTTTCATTAAAAGAAAAAATTGATTTCTTCAATATTGTATACCATTGATTTTGTAATGGAACATTCATATG
The DNA here is from genome assembly GCA_028095005.1 of Rhynchospora pubera. Classification (NCBI taxonomy): domain Eukaryota; kingdom Viridiplantae; phylum Streptophyta; class Magnoliopsida; order Poales; family Cyperaceae; genus Rhynchospora; species Rhynchospora pubera. The sequence goes on from CM051460.1 coordinate 144,780,362, forward strand.
GTCAACGGGAACCCATTTTTAAGTAGAACATCTTTCATTACAGCAAGGTATTAATAAAAAAAAATTGACATAAGAAATTATCCAGAATTTTTAACTACCACAAACGACTTGGGATTCGTTTGCACAAACGGTTTCACAAAACACAAATTCTAAAATGATAAGGCCTAAAGTCTCAAGAGAGAGAATACAGTTAGGATATGCTCCAGGAATAAAGAGGGAAGAGATCCAATGCTTCACAACCCTAGGCACCTGCCTGGGTAAAATTTCAAAAATTAGAGGTCAAGTATTGGATTTTGGACTCTGCCCGGGATGCAAAATGATGGGTGCCTGGGTTATATTTTCTCCGCCGCGTTGTTGTACAGGTTTATGTGCTCCGCATTCGATAGCATTAGAGCATGAGAACTCAAGGCACCTAGGCTACGTTTGGATGGCTTCTTTCCGGAATAAGGAATAAAGAATAACCACTTTTTAACAATAAATTTATTTCTAACCATTCAAACTCTTCACAAAAGTTACACACTTCCCAATAAATTTACCCCTTCCCAATAAATTTCTTTCCTTCTTCTTTCTTCCTACCTTATTCTCAACACATCCAAACGGAGCCCTATATTTTATTTTTTTTTGCGATTCGCTCCGTCAACTTTTTTCCCTTCGCTGACTCGTACCCCAAATCAACTGCTTTTAAGTTCGCCCCAAATTCTTTTGATTCTCTCCAACTACATCTGTGCCTAATCCCTCATAATTGCAGCCAGAAAAACAAGATGAAATTGAAATTTCTCTCAATCTCTTCTAAATTTTCTTTTACATTTTATATATTTTTCATATCAAAATCAAATTACTCCAACCTTAAATTTTGCCTCATTTAATTTGACAGCAAAGTTTAATATAAACGCTGAATCTAAACCGTTAATTTGTTGACCACTTGATCGAGTATCAAACATACTTCAAATTTTATAAAACTTATATATAGAAACACATCGTTCGTTAAATTGAACAAGATCAACAGTTTGGATTCAGTATTAAATTTTAAAAATTTTAAATATTGATAAAATATGAAGTTGTGGCAACTTGTGGCACCAAGAAATGGTGGCAGCAGAACGCTGCTCAATTTATTTTACGTAAGGATAATTTTGTTAGTTTCATCATAAACTAGGTGCAAACATTTCATAATTTTCACATCTTAAAAGTGAAGTTGTTAAAAATGAACGGAATGACTTCGTCATTTGAATTTAATTTCAAATTTGAGTATTTATTTTAAATTCACTTGTTGTATATATGGAGAGATTTTTCAAAAAAAAGAAAACAGTAATTTCATCGTTCATTAGAACTCAGAAGCAAGAATCAAATCGTAAGCAAACACATAAAGATAAAAAAGTTACTAGATTTATGAATTTTGTAATGTTCCAATTATAAATGTTCAGAATGACTTTCTTATTAAATTTCTTATTTACTTTATTTTTTATTTTATTATTAATTATTATATATTATAATTGTGTCTAGGTTAAAAAAAATTTTGGATTCGTTCTGAGGAAGAGGAAGAGTAAGGAAATGAGATATAAGGGAGCAGAGAGATATACACCCCAAATTTAGGAGTAATCTTGTTTACTCTTTTTTTCACATTTTTATAGAGTTCACCTTCATTCCTCCCCATTCTCTTTGATTTTCTTTCAAAAATTTTTATTTTGGAGCAGGTTAACTGGCTTGGCAGAGTCACTTAACATTCTCTTTCACCCTCCTTCGTCAATCCTTATGGAGCAGACCCTTAAAGAAAGTACGGTGTAATGAAACAAATCAGGATAATAAATCTTCATTCATGCTAGAGACAATTTAGACATATAATAAAATATGTTGCTCAAAAGAAAAAAAAATTAGGCTGCCCTAAGCGCTGCAAAAAAATAAAACAAGTCACCGGAGATTCGAACCGTCACACTTTGGTTAAGAACAGTGGCGGATTTAGCAAAAATATTTAGGTGGGGCTGAGTGCTCTAATGAATCATTTGATCGAACTGTTTCTCTTCTTCCGTTCTTCAGCCCCACCTTTGAGTGCTCTAATGGCTGAAAAAATTCATTGAGGCTAAAGAGGAACTTCAGGGCTCGACGGCGGTAGGTGGGGCTCTAGCCCCACCCGCCCCACCACTGGATCCGCCCCTGGTTAAGAATCCCAGCGCAACTCTACTCTGCCGCAATTTACTTGGTCTATATGAAAAATTTAAATATTTTATCTCGTTATTAAATTCAGAACACTAATCTGATCACATCATAAAAATAAATGGTCCATATTATATGTAGTAAACAGTTTAATACATTTTTGGACTCAAAATTGAATAGACCTTTTGGATTGATATTTTTATTAGCAGTAAAGATAATTACTATATCCTTATTTACAAATTATCTTTTTCTTAATAACCTATAAATGCTCGATGAAGGAAAATAAGGTTGCAGAGTTGTTGTATCGTTATATGGACCAAATTTATGTATTGCGAGTATTTATTTTACATCTGAAATTAAAATTGTAACCTACGAGCCAGAACACAATATAAAACATGCCAGTACAATTGGTGCAAATTAAAAGAAATTATTTGCAAAAAATATAAAGGTTGAACCGCTGTGTAATGCAAAGTGAAAATAAATCTTATAAACTGAGATATCAAGGACCATGGGAACATAATAGAGGCAGTAAGGATTCTCTGTGTTCATTTTTCACACAACAGGAACTCTTGCTCTGGGAATTGGTTTTTTTCGTGTCATAATTAAAATAAACATGGCAAATACATGTGTCATAATAGTGAACCTTCAGACTAAACATGAAAGGAAACATCAGTCAATTGGTTTGTTTTTGCGATCCTCTTCATTGGTGACTCAGTAAGCATCCAATTATCACAAAAGTCAGCCCAATTTTAATTGATTGGTGGCAAAAGACTATTAATACAAGAATGGTACATAAACATTGTTGAGGTCCTCGTGGACAGATATACCTGTTAGCAATAGAAAATTTGAGATGCTTTTATTAATGCAGACTAAAATGAAGTAAAAGCTTAAAGGGTTAAGGTATGACAAACTAATATTGTATCCGATCTGACCGAAATTAGTCGACGGTAAAGAAAACTTGACATGAAGGTATCTAATTACCATGTAGAACAAATCAAGAACTTTTAGCGCTAATTACTTGATCTATGTATTTTCTTTTCGTTTTTCATTGAACAGCAATCTCTGTAGCGTTCTTAATTGCTAATTTGCTATATAAAGTTGTAGACTGCAGTCAACAAATGAGAAATCAAAACACAATTTTAAACAGAAAATGAGCAATTTGATATTCATAATGACCGTCAATGCTGGTCACCAATTGGAAGTAAGATAAGATACAAAATTTCTTACCGAAACAATTAAAATTTATTAGAAAGACCAACTCACTTCAGAAAAGAAAGAACGATCTTAATATTGTTTTATTCATTTCCCCAATTTTTGTGAATGATTTTTTTTAGGATGCATACATGGCTCGTACCTTAGTAGGTAAATGCTACGTAAAAATTGTTTTTTTTTAAAAAAAATTTGAAAATTGCTAAAATGCTACGTGTAGGTTGGATGACCCTGTACTACGCATTCAAATTGCGAAATTTTATGCTTTAAATAGTTGATCCGAATTGTTAAATGTGTCCTCCATATATAAATCTCATTAGAATAAAATTTAAAATTTATATATTTAAAAATTTTATTATATTTTCATTTCCTAAAGCCTCTATTTTTGGAGAGTCCATTATTAGTTAGATAAAGGATATTCTAAAAATTTAATAAGAATTATAAAAATTTTGTTTTCCTAAAATTATAATATTTGAAAATACATTGATAATAATCGATTGTTTGGAGAACATTCAAGAACGAATACATAGCATGAATCTCATCATACTACGCAAAACATTTTAGAATGCTAAAAAGGGGGGAAAAAAGTAAGTTGACTATTTTTTTAGTTTTCAAATATTTCATTCCAGTAATATTGCAGTTCAATATCAATTGATATCCACGACATTTGTATGACCGCTAAATAATAATACAAAATTCATGAATTTCACATTTTTATCACATGGACTTTGTGGATACATGAAACCATCTACACGGACTTTGTGGATACATTAAGTTTGGCATAAATATAAAAAAAGTTGATCATATATATTTATCGACTTCTTTATTTCAATATTAAATGTTTTTTATTTTGTCTCAAAAGATATCAATGGAACATTGGAGAAAATCAATCCAAACAAAATTAACTATTTTATAAAAATATTTTATAATATTGGTCATACCTATATAGGTACTTCTTAAATTGTAACTCCAGCGGTTTACCATTCAATTATTGACATTGTAACTTCTCTTGTTGACGTCAAATGGTATTAACTATTTGGAGGGAGTAGGGTGTTTGTCAGATTAAGCTTCTTTCTCATTGTAACTATTTTTCTCAATTCCTTTTGTTTTTGTTTTACAGGCAATTTAAATCTCGTGCTGAATCATTTCTCCCTATGCACTTGTCTTGGAACTCGCTGTGGGAAACTTTTTTTCTCCCGCCATCTTCCTTCTCTCTAGTAACGCTCTTTTCTTTTCTTTTCTTTTCTTTGGAAGGGTTTTTCTAAAAAATTGCGGCCCACAGGGCACTAGTCCATCACTACTGTCGGGTCTAAATGTTAAACAGGTTTCTTGCCTTATTTTCTCTTGTCATTTCTTGTTAAATGTTAACTGGTTAAGATTTTAAATCTATTCGAATTTATCAGTTAACGGGTCACATTTTTTGCCTTTTGAATTTTAAATAGGCCTAATCATTTTAATGCATTTCTCAAGATTTTAGTATTTTTTTTTTGGTGTTTTGTGGATATTGCATTTCTCAAGGTTTTAGTATTTTCTTTTGCATGGTATTTTGTGGATATCCTGAAGATACGTGCGTATTTCTTTTTGGATTCAACCCATTAGTTTTTGGGCTTTGGATTTGTTTTTTGGTATCTTAATCCCTATGAATCTTTCTTTTTATACAGATCGAGTTTATGTGACGGAGATTGATTCGCGCTTATATTAAATTTGTTGTGAGGCTCAATATTCTACTTTAATTTGTTGTGGGTATTTGGGCTGATTGGCAAATCTCGTCTCACTAATTTAATTTTTGAATTAATATTTTATTTTGTAATAGGTTGCTAAAGCTACACGTCTTTCTTTTTTGTTTTTGAGTTCAGTGTGCCTTTCCTACTCCATGGTGTATTTGTTTTCAACTTGTTTTAATTTTACATGAGATAATAATGTGAAGAGTAATTAGTTGGATACTTTTTCTTAAGTACTTCACTTCTTTCAAGTGTGCAACAATAGTTGAAAAATAGTTTTTGGAAAAACCTGTGTTTGTTGTCATGGATACTTGGTTTGTTCTTCAAAACTATTTTACGACCATGCGATGTCTGAAATGCATAATGGACACAAAATTTATTGATAAAAAATATTTTAAATATGGTCGAAACTATTTTACGACCACCTGATGTCTGAAATACATAATGTACACAAAGGGTGCGTTTGGATAGGTGTGGGAAGAAGGGAAGAAGGGAAGAAGTGGGAAAAAGTATTGGGAAGTGTGTAACTTTGTGAAGAGTTTGGATTGTTTATAATTTTTTTTCTTCCCATCTTCCTTCTTCCTCTTCTTCTTCTCTCATCCAAACGCACCCAAAATTGATTGATCAAAATTATTTAAAATATTATTGATTAGGTCTGAGTTGTGTGCCATCTGCAAGTGAAGAAACACAACTAGTCTCTAATTAAGCACTTAGTTCCTTGGGAGTTGCGGTTAGTAGCTCCATGACCGTCTTAATTTTATGTCTTAGCAACATTGGAGACAAACTACATCTTCGCAAATATTATATCTTTAGTACTCTTGATTTGTCACCTAGTGCTGCTCTTCATTTAACGAGCATGTAAGTTCAACCAAAAACTTCTCATATCTCAATGCATTTGTATTTTGAAAGTCGTGTCAAAGAAAAATTGACTCACCTGTATCTGTGTAATTGTTTAGTCTTTTTACCTAGGTTCTCTCCATTTTTGCTTTATTTGTGTAACTAATGGGACATGAGTTGTTGTTATCCTGTAAGAGTATAATTGTTGAGCGGATATTTTTATCATGTAAAAAAACATCATGTTTTTTTAGAGATGGACTAAAATCAACCACGACTTAACGGATGCAACCGTCAACTACGATCAAATTTCAATTTTCGAGATTCTAACAGTCGATCCGAACCATTTAATGTGTTCTCCGTATTGAAATCTCGTTGGAGACCAAATTTTATATTTTTTCTGAAATTTTTTAGTATTTGTTTGATATTTTACAAAATTCTTAATCTAAACAATTCTGGACCCTTCAATAACTATGATTTTTAAAAATCTCAAAAAAATAGTAGATAAAATAAAAAAATGTAAAATTTGGTCTCCAATGAGATTTCGATATGGAGAACACATTGAACATTCGGATCAACTGTTAGAATCTCGAAAATTGAGATTTAATTGTAGCTGACGGTTGCATCCGTCAGTCATTGCTGATTTTAGCCCCCATCTCATTTTTTTGAGCTAATTAATTTAGCTTTTTCACTTATTTCTCTACAAAGCAACTAAATGAATCCAAGAATCCAAGAATTGATGAAGGTTTTGGAATTGTAGTTTTGTCCAATCTAACAACAACCGCTTCAGGCAGCATTCAATTTTCTTCGAACAAAATTGTCCGTCTGTCTAAGTAGCTGCATTCGAATACTATTTTTTATGATTCTTTAATTAAATGCATTCAATTATTAAAATAATATAAAATAAGAGTTTGGAGGGAAATCAAGTTTAGTCTAACAAAGAATATAATAAATTATTTAATCTAAAATTATTAGTGACATTAATGGAAAAAAAAATTCACAAAAAGTATATTTTGTTCTTGCGGCTTGCCTGATATGTATCTGATAACATACTAATTCAATCTAAATAATGTGGATTTATCTAAGGCCGATAGTTTAATTGTAAATTTAAATGTTGAAATGCATTTGATTAGTAAGAGGGGTAATTTTGTCCATTAATAATTTAATATCGTGCGGAGAAAATTGTATGCTGCCTGAAGCAGCTGTCGGAGATTATTGAAAGTGTTGTGTCTTTGTTCATTCTATATTTTGTGACAGTTAGAGATTATTGGAGGTTGGACGCGTCATCTGATGACGAGGCCCTCTCCTATTAGCATGAGTCGTCTCAGTTTTCTTGCTAGCCCCTTGTAGAAGCTTTTTTGTTTTCATGATTTACAAACCTCTCAATGTAATTTCTTGGAATGTTCGGGGTCTGGGTGATTTAGCTAAAAGAAAAGTAGTTGCTGAACTGATTAGGTCTTCAAGGGGGGACGTAGTGTGTTTACAAGAAACTAAATTGTCGGACATAGATTTTGCTTGTGCAAGATCTTTCTTGCCATCGTTCTTTGAGGCTACTTTAGTTTCGCTTGATGCAGTTCACACGAGAGGTGGATGCATAATAGCGTGGAAACGTTACTTTAATTTGTTAAATTCCTTTTCTACAAAACACACTTGTTCTGCCTTGCTGCAGGATACGAGAACAGGGTCGATCTTTCTTGTCACTTGTGTTTACGGTCCTCATACAAATCCTTTACGCAGTCTTTTCTTCGATGAGTTACGTTTTATTGCAACCGTCTCCCCTCACCTTTGGCTGCTTGTCGGAGATTTCAACGTGATGCGCTGGTCTCATGAGAGATCGACGTTATGCCTTGACTTCAACACCATGCAGATGTTCAATGATCTTATAAATGAGTTAGCTGTGGTAGATGTTCCCCTCTCCAATAGGAGCTACACCTGGTCCAATAATCAGCCCACTCCAATTCTTTCCAAGCTTGACAGAACCATGATCTCTCCCTTGTGGAACGCAGCTTACCCCCACATCTCTCTTAGTGCTCTCCCGACTCCTACTTCAGATCATTGCCCTATTATCTTGAAGTGCCGACAACCCCCCACAAGGCCAAAGAGATTACGTTATGAACGTTTCTGGCTAACTAACCCACGTTGCTCAACGATTACTTCGCACTTTCTGCTGGCCCCTTCCAACTTACAAGACCCTTTGGGATCCTTTCTGAATAAAACGAAATCGTTACAAGAGGCCTTAAGGGACTGGCATTTACACAATTTCCCTTACCCATCGATTTGCCTTACTAATGCTAAATTCTTCATAGCTTGTTTGGATGTAGTTGAAGAGCACCGCCCTCTCTCTATGTTAGAAAAAAAAACTCAGATCTACTCTTAAAGAAAAAGCTTATGAGCTAGCAATCATGTTGGAGATGAAGTGGTACCAAAGGGCTAGGGTTAAATGGTTACACCTGGGGGACCAAAATACCAAATATTTTCATGCAATGGCGACATCCAAAATGAGGAATAAATTCGTGACTTCCTTACACGATCAAGATAGAGTCATTTCAGATCCTAAGCACATTCTCTCCGCCTTTCATGATTTTTATAGCAACTTACTGGGGGTGGAACCAAATGTTACCCAGTTTAACCCTACGGCCCTCTATCGAGATGAATCCCATCTTCTCTTCTCTTTAGACTTGCCGTTCTCTGAAATAGAAATAAAAAAAGCGGTGATGGGCCTTTCAGATAATAAGGCCTCTGGGCCGGATGGCATGCCAAATGAATTTTTCAAATTAAATCGGGATCTTGTCAAGCCTGATCTGCTGGAGATTTTTGAATCCCTATTTCGAAACCAGCTTGACCTGTCTTCTGCAAACTTGGCGCACTTAATTTTGTTGCCTAAGAAAGAAAATGCAGTTAATGTTACAGAGTTCAGAACGATCAGCATTTTAAGCTATTTGTCGAAACTGATCTCAAAAGTGCTCTCTAACAGGTTAACTCGTTTTTTGCCGTATCTTATCTCCACCTCACAGACGGGTTTCATCAAAGGTCGTCTCATTTCAGAAAACTTTAATACCGCCCGCGAACTTATTTTCAATCTCACTTGTGGTCCAGAACAAAGTTTCATGATGAAACTTGACTTTCATAAGGCTTTTGATTCTGTTTCCTGGTCCTTCCTCCTCAATACTATGCAATGCAGGGGGTTCCCAAATAATTTCTTATGCTGGATTGAACTTCTATTCAAATCTTCTAGTTCCTCGCTACTTGTGAATGGTCTAGTGGGATCACCCTTTATGCATCGACGTGGCCTCCGTCAGGGTGACCCCTTTTCACCATCGCTCTTCCTCCTAGCTTCGGATGTGCTTACCAAAATGCTGCAAGCAGCTGCCGTGTCTTTACGTGTCAGACTCTCCGCCGCGATTCCTCATCCTTTTTATATCTTACAATACGCCGACAACACGTTGCTTTTCTCGACGGCTCAGGGTCAAGCACCTAGGACCCTACTTTTGGTCTTACAAAACTTCTCCAAAGTTTCCGGAATGAATATCAACTTGGATAAGTCTTCCTTTGTTCCTTTTAATCTACCACCCCACAGTATCTCGGACCTGCAAAATTTACTCTGTTGTCCTTATGCTACCTTGCCAATCCAATACCTAGGGCTTCCTTTAACCGATACACGCCCAGACAGATCAACTTTTCAGCCACTCATTAATAAACTTTCCAAGCGTTTATCAGGCTGGAAAGCTAAGCTCCTCTCTAGAGCGGGTAGGTTAGTGCTGGCCTCCTCGATCCTCTCCACAATACCTATTTTTTTCATGTCGGTTTTCAAATTACCAACATGGGTGATCAGTGCTATTGATCGAATTAGACGAGATTTCGTTTGGAAAGGCGCTGTGCATCAGGCGAGGGGGGTGCACCTACTGGCATGGGACAGAGTTTGCTTGCCAAAAAACCTGGGGGGTTGGGGCTTCTAAATTTATCCTTACATAACCTATCTCTGCTTTTAAGATGGTGGTGGCGTATTTATGACAAACCGACTTCACAATGGGCCTGCATTACAAACATTTTGTATGGGTCCCCACAACGCTCTACCCCACCTCTAGCGTGGAGGCAGTCAGGTTCTTTTTTCTGGAAGGATCTTGGACGTTTGAGACCTCTCTTCCAGCTATGTGTCACTTCTAAAGTTAATAGTGGGGAAGAAACTTTGTTCTGGTTTGATAACTTGGGATGGTACAGTACTGCGTTCCTTTGACATAGACCATCATTTCCGTCACAAGTACATTACTATTAAAGAGGCAATCCCCATGTTGCATTCCTTACTGTCGCGCCCCTTAAATTATAATGAGTTGAACATTTCTTCGTTTGGGCAGAGCTTGACTCTGTCTCACTAAAAGGATAAGCTTGTTTGGAAATGGAGAGAAGATGGAATTTACTCAACTGCCTCGGTTTATAAACAACTGATTTCAGCGGGAAAGTGCAAGTTTGCATATAAAAATATTTGGAAGCTCAAGGTTCCCCCTTGTATTCATTTGTTTCTGGTACTGACGGCGCATGATCGAATATTGACTCAAGATCAGCTTTCAAAGAGGAATATCAGCTTTCATCCTAAATGTGTCTTGTGTGAACTTCCAATCGTAGAAACAAGACAACATTTGTTTTGTCATTGTGCTTTCACTTCTTATATTTGGGACAAGCTGCACGTGGAACATGATACAATGGAAGTTCTACTCAAGTCTCTGTGTTCTCAGCAAAACACGGTTAGGGTCACCATAGCATCAACTATGTGGGGAGTATGGCTGGAGAGGAACAACAGAACCTTCAGGAATGAGGATCGTGCAGCAAGCTTCGCTTTTTGAGAAATTCTGCTAATTGCTGTTGATGTTTGTTTATTTTACTTGTTTCTTTTTTCCTTTCTTTCTTTTATTGTTTTTTTTCTAGATAGCCTCTATCTAGATGCTTCGAAAAAAAAGACAGTTAGAGATTTTTTTTTTTCAAATAAGGTCATTTATAGAGACATAGTTCACTATGGGAAATAGACTTTACCTCTCTCTTACGCTGAACCCGTTATCTCAACGAAGCCACTATTTCCTAAACTTCCACGTTTAAAGCCAGAACGACATAAAGGTTTGCATAAATAGACAAGCAGACATTTAGCAACTGATGTGCAAATATAATGCACATAATTTTTTTTTTATAAAAATGGAGATTTTATCATCTAACTTTCTTGAAATTATAAAAATGAATGTGAAACTTAAATCTTTGACCTCTAATCCCTTATGAATCTCGAGAATATGATTTTCCCCCCTTATTTAAGACTTCAAAAAAAAAAAAAGTTGCAAGTACAAAATATTTTTTAACCAATTTGTCGTGAAATTAAAATTAAATTACAAGCACGAAATATAATCCTGTTCGTTGATGGATAGAGGTCCTACGTTTTTCCACGTACTAAAATCATGATGCAGGTGTGGATGATTACTGCAGTAATTAGTACCAGAAAGTCAGAAACCATTAACAACGATAATTTAGTTATAACGCGTTAGACAGTTTGATCGTCCCCCAGCTTGAGATGTACCGGTGCTTGTTTTTGTAGAAAAAAAAATAAAAAAAATAACACTGGACTCTTGCAAAGGAACGCAAAAGAGAACATCTCCGAGCACTAGTAAGAAAATTATTTCCACGAATATGTACAACTGCTCACCACCATGAAAACCATTGCAAAGATAAATAGACAACTAAATATGTACAATATTTATCTAATTTATTCTAGGGGTGGAAAAAGATCGACGCGCGTCAGACCTTAACCCCAATTCTGCGTGCAACCTACAGAAAGGAAAAGGTATTAGACCTCATAAATAGTATAGGTGCTTAAAACATGCACAGTATCCACAGGTAAGACTGTTACCAAACAGACCAGCACATAACGGGGTCCTTTTAGACATTACTGTGTTACCTACTAGTACTGAGATAACCTTAAATCAGAGATCTCTAAAGACTAAATGTGAAAAAATATATAGTAAAAACACCTTGACTTAAACAACAGTATAGCTGGTAAAATATAAACCGGCAATCAATAATACCTCCTTGAAGGAGCACACATCACTGCCCCAGAGCCATGCATCACAACCAGCATCTCTCGCACCCCACAAGTCATTCCTTCTATCATCTCCTACATGTACTGCTTCTTCTGGTTTTACGCCAAGGAAGTCACATGCCTTCAGAAATATCATCGGGTTTGGTTTTTCAGCTGCCACCTGAACAAAAATATTAGAATGAACTCTTTTAAAATTGGAAATCCAAGGAATACTCCAAAAGAGGTAAAGTTTTCCTTTCAAGAAAGGGCTCTTTAGACCCAATGAAACCACACTACCAAAATAAAGACCTAAAGAGGCAAAAATTTTTGCTGCAACTTTACAAGCAGATACAATGTGAAGCAAGTATAACTGAGCAGAGTGTCTGTTCCACTTGACACTTAAATGAGTTATGAAAATCATTTTTCTTGAAAAAAAAAAAACCATTTTAAGATGTCATGGGTTTTGATGACCTTTGACAGAAACATGATACCAAACAATCAAGTAGAAAATGGTTACTTACCTAGCTCTCTCTCGTTATTGGATTCAGACAGAAAAAAGATAATAAAGGTTAATATCACTCAACATGCTGATCAATCTACTATTGTAGCAAGCCTAACTTAGAAAGGACAAAAAAAAAAAAGGGGGGCTAGGACTACCTCAGCAGACACAGCAATGGCATCAAACCAGTGGTCACAATTGAGGGCTTGCAAAACAGGTCTAAGACGGGTGTCAAAATTAGACACGACGGCAATCTTGACACCAGCTTTTCTCAATGCACTAAAAACTTTCTCTGCATCTGGATCACATAGCCGCCATGCCTAAATAAACATAACAAAAATATAGTTGTCACATCTTTCTATGTTTTCTGTCATAAGGTTCAGTATATCAAGGGGTAAAATTTGAAATTGCTGGAAGCAATTGATTCAGAAATAAAATGTACAGAAAGTTCAACACCTCGTCAGTTCAACTTTACTTACTAACATAGGTAGGTCAAAGTTGGAATTGAAGCAGGAATTACGTCTACTAACACATTTAAATAAATAATTACATCTTTTTATGGTATAGTTCATGCAATTCACCTTGAGTTTTGAGTTAATTATGTCTCACTCAAACCTCAATTGTGCAGTTATTCCATAAGAACCAATAATAGAGCCCAAAAAATAGAGTTTTCATTTCCAATTAATAATTTATCGCAAAGCCAGTTACAAGAAAATAACAATTACAAAACGGTAGTAACAATAACAGAACTCTTAAGCCTACCTTTTCTGTAGTGTAGTAGTGATAAAGCTCCTCAAAGTATTTTGCATCAGAGCATCCTGTTGAAGCACTGACGATGTGTTGCCAAAATGGCCTACCATCATCTACATACCTGGAATTAGTACTAGGAGTCATACTTTCACTTGCTTGCATATAAAAATGAAGGATGCAATTTTGTATTCTACCTGAAGTAAAGAAAACAGCATTGCATCAAGTTGCCTAGGTACAGGACCAAGATACAGCTACTGCTATCTCTTTTCGTTGTTGTTTTTTCCTTTTATCTCCTTCTCCTTTCCTTTTTTGTTTAGGGGAGATTAGCATATAATATACCAAACTAATTGATGCTTATGACAGTGGGTGTGTACAGTACTGTTTTGGTACATTAAGACTAATTGACAGTAGTTTGTTTTCCTTGCACTTTGAATTGAGTCATAAAATTAGCATGCTACCTTGCAATATTTAAAAGTAACTCATTGCTAAACAGACATTTAAGACCTAAGTTGAACAATTGAGGCTTAACTGAGCTAAGCCATAGTCCAGAAAATTTGGAAATTCATAAATTTGGACACATTATGCTATGCAAGAGAAATGGCCACGTAGGAAGGCAGGCAGGCAATAATTGCACTAAGGTCTTGATTAAAACATAAGTGTTAATAAGGAAAAGAACATTTATATGGTTTATCAGATCAGAGTGTTATCTAATATTATGAAGGTGGTACTCCCATAGGTCCGAATATTCTCTGATACTTCTCACTGTTATTAAGGTGATAGTATACTGTGAAGCTGTTTCATCCAAAGAAACTTTTGTCCCACAGTAGTCAGTGGCTGACTTGGATGGCTGTCAGCAAATGGAACTAATTCTAATTACCCAGTGTTGAAAATTTTTCGTGTCAGCATATATAAACTCACCAAATCTGAAAAACTTTCTTCAGGTTGGGTGGTACTTGCAATGTAATGCCTTCCAATTTCCAAAACAAACCTACGTTCCGGAGTTTGTACAGTAGCATGGGAAGGACAGACATGTCCTAAGTTAGCAACCCAACCCAATTTCACTGGGTAAAGATACTATTTCTAGCCAACGACCTATAATACTTTCTCAATCTGAAAACTTTGCGCACATATAAGTTTAACAGAGTTTGGCAGATTAGACTGGAATTTAATTTGTACCAACTTGGTCAAATCAATGCGTTTGGATCGTCTAAGAATATAATTAGGATTAGTTATTCGGAGTAAAGAAATATTATTCATTTCCTAACCGATCAAGAATAAGCTTTTGAGGATTTAGAGTGCTATTTTTAAGTGGTCAATAAATTTTTATTCTTAGTGTGTTGGATCATCTTCTTAATATAGATTAAGAAGTTGTTGGAACCACTTTTTAATCCAGATTAAAATGATGATCCAAACACATTAGGGATAAAAAATTTAATCCGGATGTTGGATCCTTAAAAATAGCACTCTAAATTCCAAAAAACTTATTCTTGATCATTTAGGAATAATATTTTTTTACTCTGAATTATTAATCTTAATTTTATTCTTAGATAAACACACCCTAACTGATTAAGAACGAGTTAGATAATTGGGTAGATTCGAAAGTTCTATACTTCCTAATTTCTCCTGAAAAATTTTCATGTTTGTTGTACAAAACATCATATTATCACCAGTGCCTTATTATTAGTAAATGCTATCTTCCAAGGGTAGTTTGGGTATCCTTGTAAAAACTAAATATTTAAGGCATGCAAGTAATGTCTTTTCTGTGTTTATAGAAGAATGTGATATTTGAGATTAAAAGATTATGAAGTTATAGGTGTTGTCCTCCTAATTCATGCAAGGAAGTGCTCCCTAAAAATAAAAATAAAACAAACAACTGAGAAATACAGAATTATTTGTATAAAGGAAAAACCAAAAAGAGTGTACCTTAGGCGTGATCTGCCCCAAGGCTGCTCATATGCCCACCTGTACCTGGTCAAGATCTCATTCTCTGAATAAGACACACCATACTTCTCTCCTATTGTCTTATAAATCTGCAACCAAAGAAAATTGAAGGAAACAAAACACAAAGTTAATATTCACTTAAAAATGGAACAAGCAATTTTATCCCACTATAGGATTTGGATTCCAAACACTACATCCAAAATTAGCAATCTAAAAACTCATGCAGAAATTCGGTTTGTGACGGAATGAACTTGGTGGGAAATATGGTGCCACAGTTCTCCACATTCTGAAACAAAACCATCTTAAAATATCTGGTCTAGAAATATAACCTGAATAGAAAAAAGGTGATAAAAATGTAACAGTGCTCGCTTTTCTCGTTGAATCCATAACGTACACAAACACGCTCGCACATTCAAATCAAAGACGAAAACCAAATCAATTAAAAAACAGTTCCTCCACATTGCAATCCAACACCAACAACTAAAAAAGATCAAAACAAACCTGAGCCATTGGCTGCGCTGGTACGACGAGTGTGCCAACGGCATCAACCAACAAAGCACGATGCGTGATCTCGCCATAAATCGATCTCCTATACTGCTCGTACTCCCTCGCCGCCGCCGTCAGATCCCATAGACTCGCTCCGTCGTGCACCTCCGCCTCCGCCGCTACGGCTCCGGCGGCCGTTGCAAGCCTCCTCTCACTCAGCGCCGCCGTCGGAACTGGCGGAGGCGTTTGTATGGCTCTCAGCCTATGGCGGAGGAGCCTGGCGAAAACCCTAGTCGACATTGTTAGTGGATTTCAGTGATGCAATCGACGCGCTCTCTCTCTCTCTCTCTCTCTTTCTCTTGTCAGAACCGATTGCCATGTGATGTGGTTTCTCTTCTTTCGGTTTATAAGCGACTTTTAAGAACACAAGAGTGCACTTTTTCTGTGTCGGTTTAGATGGAATTTTCTGTGTAGCGAGTTGGATGATGTTGGATTGTGTCGTTTGCGGACCACTAGTGCCACGTATGAAAACGAACAAACCGCTTTTATGGAGGGAATCTGCAGTCTGCACTTTCTATGGTATTGATTTGTGTGCAATGATATTTCACCCCATATCGGATCGGATGGGTCCACCAGTTTTGTGCGTGAGGTGGCAATAGAAGATCCGAATGCAATTTTTGGATGATAATTAATTAATTAGTGATGTTATCGTGCATTTATTAAACTAGTATTTCCAAATTTTGTTGGAATTCTGTTGAAGTGTTCAAGTGATGGCGTGACGCCTCGAATAAAATAACTTCTGTTCTAACGGAGTGATGCGTTACATGCCTGAAATATCGGCGAAATTGCACCTTCTAAATTTTGCAACTGGTGTAGATAATTTTTAATTGTCTTTTCTTTTTTGAGGAAGAATTTTAATTTTCGTGCTGTGTCGTATGGGGACGAGATGGCGGATAAAGATGCCGATGTGTACTTTTTATCAGAATACCGTAATTTTGGGTTTTATTGCCAAAAAAGAAAACAAAAATTATATTGAGTTTCTATTTGGTTTACTGTGGTAATATTATCGTAGTCATCCGTGTGACCGTGTAGCTGGTCATACCGGAAATGACGCGAGTTTTCTTGCACACCCCTATCCTTCATTTTTATATGTTTGGCTCCGTTTGAATGGATGCAAGAATAAAAAAATAACTTTTTCACACTCCCAAATTTATTATAAACAATCCAAACTTTTCACAAAGTTACACATTTTCCAATACTTCTTCCCTTATTCCTCTTATTCTCACGCCATCCAAACGGAGCCTTTAAGAAGTTAAAAATTTTGAGGTCACAGATCGAAAAATAACTCCTAATTGTAATCTTATATCCTCTCTAGCTGCATGACTAATATGTATTGTTTTGATTTTAATTAAGCCCCATCAATAGATTTATTAAATATTTATTATGAGAACGACTTATTGGTATCCTTTCTCAATATCGAAGATGCTTATAAAAACGAAACCAGAATTACATGCTACTTTTCGTGTGACGGTGTGAATAGAGAATATAATGTAATCACATCTAATATTTTTATAAAATATATTAAAATTTAAAATTATTTTCCTGTAATTATCAAAAGGTGGTGACGTGATCATAAGAAGAAAAAAAATTGGAATTACTCAAGATCATCCATTCTTCAGCGTCATCTCATCATCCACTTCTTAAATAAGAAGAAAAAGAGTTGCTCTTTGTCACTAGATCAAGAGCTGATTCTTGTATTTAACTAATACTTAAATAAAATATTGTTATATTACACCATATTTCTTTTTAACCAAAGAGAGAACTATTAGATAGAATCGAGAATCAGCTCTTGGTCTAGTGGCAAAGAACAACGCATTTGCAATGAGTCACGGTGGGCCAATTCTTTGGATTATTTTTCTGAAGTACTTACTTTCTTCAAAATTATGAACTGTCATGAAATCATGAAATCTCTCATTATTTATAAAAATTCCCAAACTATCTGAGTTAATAAATCCTAAAACCAAAATCGTTGTACAACTAAGTGGCATTTAGCGTAGTAATATAAAAAAAAAAAGCTTCGCATAGATTTAGGCATGTAGATATGTTACCTTCGCATATGTTATTTCAGGAAAAATACGAACAGATGTATTAATTTGAGGAAAATATACGAACATTTTTTGGTCCCTGGTACCTTGACATTTGACAAAACTACCATGGTAATTTAGTGGAAAATTAATTACGCAAAAATTTAATTTGACTTTTCTTTTTGCGTGAAACAGAGGTACTAATTGTTACCCATTATATTTCATTATCAATGATAATAATTTGAATTTATTGTTTTCCTAGTGATGGCATTTTGTCTAATTTCAAATTTTTATAGTGACATAAAACTAATTTGTCATTTAGTAATATTTTATTTCTAATTTCAATTTTTTACAATGGCATATTTAATAAGGTAAAATTGTCAAATCAATTTGTCGATGGCAAAAAAATATTTTTTACTATTTTATAATGGCATAAAATTAATTTATCATTTAGTGATGATATTTTACTAATTTCAAATTTTCACGGTAGCATAAATCTAATTAGCCAAATTGTAAAAGGTGTCGAAATGATAAATTTAAAAAAAAAATGGATAGAAGCCCTGGTATGAATTGTGTTCAATGCATCGACTCAAGAGGTATCAGCTGCGCACTAATTATATCATCTTATACCTTATAAACCAATGTTATAGCGCAAACAGCCGGTTTACAACTGCCATGACACCTGAGGACCAATCCGCAATGAGCAATAGTTGTAAATAAAATTCAATGCAAAATGACAAATACAGTTGCTCAAAACCAATCCATTGAATCAGTCGTGTGTTAGAGTTCGTGTTACACTTTACGTTCCCCTATGTAGTTGCTTTTGAATCTGGTTTTTCAAGATTTTACAATTTGTATATGCGCGTAGGCCACTAGAAGTAGAATACTATTCTCAATTAAGATCTGTAAACTGTAATTTTGGGACACTGCAAATTTAAAATAATTTGAGAAACATGTTGTGATGATAACATAAAACATTACTTGTGATTTTTCAAATTCTTATACATCATCACTGACAAAAGTAAAAAGGATTTATCGTAAAAAATACTAGTATTTGATTGAGATTTATATTCTCAGAAAAATTCCTTTCTAAAAATCTAAAGTTGGTGAACACACTGGAATTCAATCAATGTTGTTGTAATAACCCAAAACTCAAATCTTTTCTAGAATTGAATTTGAATCTGCAAAATAGTAAATATATATCACTACTATATATAACTGACAAATCCGGAGGCAATTCTCTTTTCTGATTTGACTCAAAAACACCTACGGCTCCGTTTGGATAGGTGTGGGAAGAAGAGAAAAAGTACTGAGAAGTGTGTAACTTTGTGAAGAGTTTGGATTGTTTATAATTTTTTTTGCTTCCCTTCTTTCTTCTTCCTACTTCTTCTTAACGCATCCAAATGGAGGCTACAAGTTTCCGTCTATTAAAGAATATCTATCTTCTTATTTAATTGAGCAGCCTTGTAAGTAATTGCACTAGAATCATTGTGATTGATTTTGGTCTGATTGGATTATAATGTGATTGGTTTTGGTGTGATTGACCTCTCGCTGATTATAACTTCTAGCGGATGTGGCAGACATACACTTTGTGTCTCTAGCCAGCCACGTGTCAAGCTTAAGAGCTCACAAAACAAGATATTAAGTCATTTACGTTTGTATCCACAAATACTACTCATGGACTGAATCAAACTGCTAGTCGACTCCACACGGTTCCAATTTTTCACAATCAGATTCCCTAAGCTAAAAGTCTACATTAAGTTATGTCTGATGAATGGATAAGGTTAATTATGCAGTCCAGATTGTCTGAGGGTGTGGCTTTGTGAATACATGGTATAATTGTGTTTGGCAATTGGCACTGGATGCAATTAAAAAGAGAAGTTGTTCAATTTCCTTTTTTTTTTTTATCAATAGCAAGTACAGGGATATTTTGAAATGGGGTCTGTGCGATGATCTTAAAAAAAAAAAAGGGATAATTTGAAATGGGGTGAATAGAGGGTAGACATCGGTAGATATTCTCTTATTTTCATGCCCCTAAAATATCAAATTCCAAAGAAAGGAAAAAAAAAACTGACCTTGCGTATAAAAATTGCCAATATTGAATTTCCCATCCTTAGCTATAAAAAACGGATATTTTCCAACTTCCCGAGGTGAGGGGATTTCCTTTTTCCTTTTTCATTTTACAAGACAAGGAATGCTGGTGTGTATGATAAAGCCAACATGGTTATGTGGAATTCCCCAAGCTTCTATTTGTCTGAGCTCATGAATTTTCGTAGTTTTCTTTTCCTTTTGTTGGAGTAAAAGATGGTTCACGCCCTAAATTTTCATAGAAAAATAGAATTTCAGACAAGTCGCAACAGCAGGTAATCAATGAGATTTGTTTAATTAAAAGTATATATATAGAACTATAGATGGCCACATTATGGCAAGTCATGGATAGACAATGCCTAGGTATTTTAGACTTAATTTTTTTTCTTTGTTAAAACTTACTTGCAGTTCTCTGATTTTTCTTTTTTAGTGATTTAATAGGTGTACGGATTGAAAATTAAGAAAAAAAAAAAATCAATTCACTTCTTCTACCTATAAAATGGATCATGTCTTACAAAATAGTTATCTATAGAAACTTTGAACCATTCTACTATGACTAGATTG
The DNA here is from genome assembly GCA_028095005.1 of Rhynchospora pubera. NCBI lineage: Eukaryota > Viridiplantae > Streptophyta > Magnoliopsida > Poales > Cyperaceae > Rhynchospora > Rhynchospora pubera. The sequence continues at coordinate 144,800,738 of CM051460.1, forward strand.
TTCATATCAAATATAAATTTCATCTTCAGAATATAAAAATTCAATTGATTTTATATTAAACGCCTTTTATTAGATTGAATGACCCAACTTCATAATTAGTGGTAAACTCTCTCATTTTATTTTGTTTTTATTATTTATTTATTTATAATTTTTTTGTTGTTTTGTTATAGCAGTCTTACAATAAATTCGGAAAATATCCAACTCCCATCTACGAGGACACAACAAAGGCCTCGCAAGCAAATTTTATTTTACTAAACAACAAAGGCCTCACAAGTTGCACCAAAGTGCTCAAAATCTGCGTCATAAAAATCTTCTAGACTCCTTTTTCCTACTTGGTCTTAAAAAGTTTCTGTGCCAGCTATGGACTTGGAAACCCTGTGGTTGAACACCCTTTGAACGTTCTTACAAAGAAGTTATATATTGATTTAAGGAACCGTCTTGGTCCCGCATGTCAGGAATTCGCCACACCCTATGCTCAACCGCACCAGTCAAGCGACGTTGTGGATCAAAGGTAATCTTTTTTTTTTGCCATGGAAAATTTTTGGGCAAATTGATTGGCTTTTATCTGTGACGTCAATTTTATGGTGCGTAATGGGGTGTTGGGATGGGGATGTTTAACAAACACAACTTGCCAATGTGGAATTTCTCTCCAGCTATCATTTTAACCAAGTATGAGATTGTGGTGGACATTCAGCAACTTTCTAAAAGAATCATTCTGAACATTTATGGAGAAACATATCAATAATTAAAACAAGCATTTTCATACAAAAATGTCAAAAGTCTAATAAATTTTTTTTATTAATTAAAAAAGTAAAGTACGGAACAAGTCTGAATTATTGATGTGTTGTGTGAAGGAGTTGCCAGTGTACTAATGATAGAATGACATTTTTCATATGAAAAATACGTACTTATTCTTTCTCAAAATTTGTACTCTCGATCAGTAGATGGAGGCCTCTTTAACAGCACGGTTATACATAATACATCGAAGATACTCACTTTGCAGGAAAAAAAAAAAGAACCAGTTTATCAGAATCTTTTGCCAAAGACGTATCGATAAAAGCTATAGCTTTTTCTTTTAATTAAAAAAAAAGAACATCAGAATATTGAAGGGAATCCTAAAAAATTCTCTCTTACTGTCCACTTATTTGTCTACATCTTATCTGTTAATGATATTTTTGCATCTGTTTAGTAAATAACTATATATTTACTACAAATATATTAAACATATATATGTATGATTCATCTAATCAACGAAGTACACATTTCGAGAGGGCATACGGCGACAGCACAGTCGGAATTCACCTTCTATTAATAAAATAAGAAGAGACTTTGCCGCCTGTTGAGAGGAATTCATATATAGTTGACAGACATTTCACATTTCCTATCAACTTTAGTTAGACATCACATCACCATTAATTCCTTCAACACTTGGTTATCTAAGTATACTAGTATATATAGTATACTAGCACTATAATCAAACACATATAACGTGCTAATGTAAATATGCAACAACAACGTGTTACTTAAATACATATTTCGGATTTGTTACAAGTGCGATCTCAAGCGAGAGTTCAAATATATTTTTTTTTTTAAAAAAAGCAGGAATTTGTGACATGCAATTGCTAGTTTAATATATAGTTTGCCTCAAATTTAGTAGACAGTTTCCACAGATTTTAAGAACATGTATCTCCTTATAAGTTATAATGTGTCAGATTATTTTTAAAAAAAATAAAAACGTTACCATGAACTAATAAGTGAGGAACTAACTTAGAGATTCTAACTCCGTTTTATCTTTATCTATTTCTTTTTGAAAATTGATTACCGTAATCTACAATTTTGTCATCCCTGCCATCGCTAAACAGAAAATGAATACATAAAATAGACAAGTTGAACATATATAATGATCAAAATGAACACATACAAACAGATAAGTTCAATAAAAATAAGTTGAATGTGCATATAAAACTCTGAACAAGAGATGACAACACTTATTTATTTTAAGTGTTCATTTTGATAGTCTATATGTTTATCTTGTCTGTTTTATGTGTTCACTTTGTATCTAGCGATGGCAGGATGACAAAATTAGAGATGACACTTTTTTCAGCTATTATAAGTGTCATCTGCAGAATAACCATCCGCGTCATCGCTGCTATATATTACAAATGTTAAGTTTAATAATAATAAGTGTTCAGTTTAATGCGTAGGAATCACGCTAGAGTCAGAGTCACATTGGTCAAGAGATGCGCTAGGAGGCAGGGTATAATCGGAAAAAATTAATTTGAACCGGATCGGTTCATTTCCAATTCTAATTTTTACAAGTATTTTTTTTCCGGTTCGTGACCCCTTCGCTTGGTTTATTTTTCTTATAACAGTTGTATTTCTGTTGCAATTAACTGCACATTTATATTTAAATAACCGAACATTTATACTTATTAAACTGAACATTTATACTTATTAAACTGAACATTCGTACTTAATAAAATAAACATGTTTGCTCATAACATTTATATTTTCTGTTGCAACTAACTGAACCGTTATACTCAATTAATTGAATATTTGTATTGACCAAACTGAACTTTTGGCAAAAAAAAAATCAAAATGAACATATTTGGTCTAGTTAACACTTATAAAATAGTGAACAATTCTACTACAAAGTGAACATTTGTACATATTAAAGTGAACACTTATAAAAACGAAATGAACAAAAAATACTCACTGGGTGAGTAGAGGGGATAGAGCGTTGTGCAGCGCGATGGCGTAGAGGGCGCGGAGTGGGATGGCAATAATCAATTTCCCTTTTTTTTTTCTTTCAAGTTATGGAAGAATTCGTGGCAGCTTGTTGGGCCTAATCCTCTTATCTGGGCCGAAACCTCTTATGATGGACCCAAGTTGTTGGAAATGAGATCGTCCCGCGCGGGACCATCCAGTGCATCACTGTGAGTCGTATGATTTAATCTCAATGGCAAAGAGAGCTTCGTGCATGTAACCTGATTGATAAACCCGAACCGTTCAGATCAGATCGGACGGTTCGTAGGTTGCGTTGGACGGTCCCGCGCGAAAGCAGATTTGGATTGAAGTTGTTGCACTATCGGCCTTGAGATCTAATTCGAAAGGAATGCAGACAGCTGAGACAGACAGACAGACATAACATTTTTTATGTGGTTACGAGGAAAGACGAAAAAGTCATAGTTTGTATGGAAAATACAAAAAAATTATCGCAAAAAAAAAAAATTATTTGTGTATGCATCGGCGTGTCCCGCTCAATGAGTTTGTTGGGACGTGCCATCTTGACCGTTGTTTCCTTTCATCAACGCCATCTAGTCACCTAGAACGGACGCTTTTTTAATTGTATATTTCTACGCTAATTTTGCGTGTTTAAAATGTATTTTTAAGTCAGAAATTTAATATGATGATTATAATAGACTAGTAACACCGCGTGTTGCATAACGTACGTGCAAATCTAATTATTTCTCTCTCAAAAAGAAAAAAATCTAATTATTTCTGAATATGACCTTTCTGCTTTTGCGCCTCCTCGATTCTTGGACAAAATTTATTTTTCTAATTGCGATAAATTGATTTCGCAAAAAAGAGATAACAGCTCAAGATATTTGACAAATCTAGAGAAATAATTTCCATGTACAAACCATCCATTTTTGTTCAATCTCTAATTTATTCAATCACGTAAAATATATTAAAAAAACATTATAAATTTTTATTGAATAAAATTAATAAGTAGGAAATATAAATAAAAATTACAATTATCCTTTTTTGAATCTCAGAAAAAATTATAAATTTCATAGTTTTCAACTTTATTACAAATATAACTATAACTATAAATAATTATAAATAAATCATATAAATATAAGACGATATTAATGGTTCACAGTTCTTATTTAAAAACTATTTCATAAATTATTAATAAGAAAATTACATTACAACCCTAATAAAACACCAAAAATATTATAACATAAATATTAGATCTTCAACAAATCGGAATGACCTACTTGTCAGTGACCACATCGTCTTTCTTTGTAGTTTAATATTCTTGTCTGAGGGTCCAAGTCAAAATTAAATTAAATAGAATTTAGCCGCACTTGTACATACAGTGCAAAAAGAAAAAAAAGAAGGAAAAGAAAAGAGGGGTTCTATGGCGAAAGATAGCTGTCTGGCTCGCGTCACCGCCGGTGTGGCTATAGGTGGTGCCGTAGGCGGAGCCGTTGGTATGGATACCTTTCTCTCTTTCTCTCTTCTTCTCTCTCTTGTCTCTATTTTGCAACAGACTTAAAACCCTAGCTAGCTTCGTCCCGTTCTCTCCCTCGATATGTCGTAAGAATTCGTTGAATCGACCAAAGATTTGAACATTTACATTTAACTACTTGGTTTTATCATAATTCAACATTTTCAACTGTTTTCGCCAGTATTTTTTTTCGCTTCTGTCTTGTAAGTTGGGTTTTGTTTTTCATGTGAGGTATTTTAGATTGCTTCTTTCAGAAAGTTTTTTCTCCTCCTTTTTCTATATGTCGAGTGCCTTGACAAATATATAGGTTTTATTAAACAAAAAGTATCTGAGAGAATTGTATCAGTAAATTTGTAATAGGAGGCAAGGTATCAGCTATTATTGTAATCATTAAATGTTATTATTTTCAGTTAAAACATTATACATCGATTATGAATTTATGATGCATTGTTGTCGTGATCATTGTTTCCATCGTCCTCATCGTAATTGTTTTCCTTCAATGTTACACTGATTAGCTTTATTTGTTTTTTGTTGCTTTTTCAGGTGCGGTTTATGGGACTTATGAGGCTATTCGATTCAGGGTCTGTTATCTTTTCCCTTTTTTTATTTTCAGTCAATTTTATATGGTGTAGAATTTGCCAGTATGAACAATTTGTAGAGATGCAGACTCAGCGGATGTATTATTCGCCAGTAACCCATCTATATGGCTTGCCAGTTGTCAGTGTACCTTTACTGGTAGGAATAAGCATGTGTAGTTATGCCTGTCTGAAATGTCTATTTTCCTTGTTGAGATAGAATGGCTAGATATACAAAAGCTGGGGAACTAGGAAGCCTTAACAAAGAGAAGTATCCAATACGTGTAATATAGATATTAAAATGCAAAATGTACATGTTGTACACCATGAAATGAAACAATATAGAAACAAACAGTAATGGAGGGCAATTTTGGAGTGGCATGGGTCTAATTTCCCATTTAATCATTATATCTGGAAACCTATTACCTAGAAGGTATAGCATGTGGCTTTGTAAAATGGAAAATTATAAAACACAACCCGAGTACAGCACCATCGCTTGCCTCTTCCAACTAAAAGGAGTTTGGCTAAAGGCAACAGCATTAATCCTCTATTTAAAATTTAAGAGTTAAATTTTGATATATTTTAAAATTAGTTTTGCGGGTATTGTGAAAATATTTTCTTTATTTTTCACTTATTCTATGTATTTAATTATTTTAGGTTCCGGGTTTGCTAAAGATAAGGCATATTGGCCAAACTACACTCGGAAGTGCAGCAGTTTTTGGTCTCTTTCTTGGAGCTGGAAGCTTGATACATTGTGGCAAATCCTATTAATTTAATTTGGTCTTTTGTTTTGTCTTTTCTGAGGGGGTTCTGTTCAAAAATTTGTGCTCACTTATGTATGTTTAAATCCTCCTGCAGCTGGAAATTTTGTTAATTGGCATGCCAATGTTAAGGCTGGAATAAGAAAACCGTAGTTTGTGTTTTGATTTGTTAGAAACTGAAATGTTTTCTTTAGTTTCCATCTGCTCGGTTGTTAGAAACAAATGTTTTCTTTAGCTTCCATTTATTCGCTATTTCCCACCCTTTTTGGGAGAACTGTCGCTACCAGTACCAGCTAGAGCTATTAGTTGGTATAAGGCATAGAAGTTGTTTGTAGCTACAATTCATGTTTTCAAGCAGAGGGTCATTATTGACATTGGTTCTCCGTGGGAATGTAAGAGCAGTACAAATCTTGTGGTTGACTCACTGGCTAGTTATGCTAGGATTGAACGAATATCTAGTATAGGCTATGCTTATCCTATTAACGAAATGTTTTACCTACGGGTGTTAATTAAAATAAAATTATGGACATTGGTTAACTCACTCCTGCGCAGCACAGGTTATCTTCCAAAACTGACTAATTTACAATATTATTTAAGAGATTATGAACAGACATGAAGCTGAAATTATAAGCTTACAAAAGTTCAAATATACAAAAAAACAAAATATTATAATAAGACTTTGAACGAACTTAATATTCGTGCGATAGTCCTCGAAAGCAATAAAATGCTGGAACCTTGTTATGATTTATATATTAATATATACCTTTTCATTCATTACACTTCATGGTGAAGGATTCAAGGTAGGCATTTACACTATTTTGATCAATATTGGGCTTTTCATCGATTGATTCATTGCTTCAATTACAAATACAGATACATTTGACAATTACAAATACATCAATTGATTCATTGATACAGTTGCCATTACAAATATTGATCTTCTACAAAGATAGTAGAGATGCCTACTCGTACAATTAAGAGAACTTGAAATCACATGTTCTAAAATGTCATACTATGTTGAAACGACTCGAGAGAGTTTCCCGGCTATACAAAAGTATCATACTGTTTTGGGAATGGAAGTCATACCTCATGACCTGCAGTTGTTGCAAGAGCAAAATTCAAAATTTACTCAAAAAGTATACTGAAAGAAAATAGTGAGGCTGCACCCATGTACCATGTAAAACTACGTTCATTTCTGTCCAACTACATGCGTGAATTCCAAAAAGAAAATCTAGAATGGTATTTTCTGGTTTTTCAGGAGAACAAGAGGACAGAATTAGCTTATTTTTAATGAAGTGTCTATTGAACATTTGAACCTCAAACTCCAAGCAAGGCAACATGAAAAGCAAAGAAATGAACTTTTCCAAGAACTAAGATTTATGAAACTTGCAAGGAAATGAACCCTATAAAATAAAATAACAGAAGAAATGAACCTTCGAGTTGACCGAGTTGCACGCCTTGAGACACTGCTATTTGTGACTGAGCCTTTCAAAGCAGAGCCTTTGCAAATTTTGGTTTTACCTTTCAATGTTACTGCCCACAAGTAATAGAAAATTCATCATTTTACTCGAAGAAATATAAGTTTCAGATGTACCCTTGAAATGTTACATTTTTGCTTTAACTGGTTCGGAACTAACTACAAGTAGATAAGGGGGCTTGGAAATGAATTGTTTAGCGAAAAAAAAGTAAATAACAAGGATTGTGGTGCAATATCAATTAGCTGCAATGACAGTATTTCATAATTTTGGCTTTCATTACAAGATTATGTTGGGATCAGGTCATAAACTAGGCCAAAACAGGCATATGTCCAAAAAAAAAAAAATCCATTTTCTACTATCAAGTATGAACTATAACAAGTTAGGCTATCATAGCGACAAAATTGTAATAGTACCTTTACGAGTAGAAAGTGGTGACTGAACCTCCACTTCTTCTACAATGGTTGAGGTAGTAGTTGACCCACATCTAGATCCTTTTGTTGACAGATTGCTTGATTTATACAAATTTTCCTTTTCTGCTGAAGTTTCCTCCTGTACTGGTGGGTCAACCACTTCTCCATTTTCATCTGTTAAAGAAAAAAAAAGTACAAGGATATATTTGTTAGTTAAAGAAAATGATGAGCCAATCTCCAACCAAGTTGTGCAAAACCCTTTTCAGTATCTCTTTTATGAAAGAAAGGTTAATTGTGTGCATACGAAAGCCAGATCTTATGCACAAATGTTATGCAAAATCTGTTGTGGAATCTTTTCATGGGATATAATCAATCGATGTAAGTAAAATCACCAGAACTAAATAGACCCAAAACTTTGACAAAAATTTGTGTCCCAATATACATCAATAACCTATGTGCTTTCATGGTTGGTACAGATTATAGCGTATTCTGTAAATCGAGATAAAAAAAAATTCAAAAGACACATACCCTCAGTTACAATGTCACTGTTTTCTTTTTGCCCTTTCTTCTTTTTAGTTAGATAACCTTCGAGCGTACCAACCCTCTGTTGGTGCAGCTTTGCATTTTGAGCCGTCAACTCTTGTTCTTTTCTTTCTTCATGCATTTTGGCTATTTTATCCTCAAATTCCTCCACACATGCCTTTGCATCGGCCTTGGCAAATTTTTTGTACTGCATTAGAAATAAAAGGATTATTATGAAACACAATATCAATCAGGTATAAAAACAAAACTAGAATGTATCCACAGGTACAACATTGGTATATGGGATTCCTGACACCCAGTTTGTTTGGTTCTGAAACAATCTCTAAAACAAGTTACTTTTGCAATAATCGATCTGAAGTGATTCAAAACTGAATCTTCTGACAAGGCATGCTCATAAGCTTTGAAAGATTCGATCAGTTTCTTGAATCCCCTCTCTGTCAAGGTAAGCTGAGACAGACAATATGCGATGCACTCCCACTGCTTCACATCTACACGGTGCAAAAAAATTGAAATACAGTTAGATACTTGATGAATTCTACAATATTTCCTTGTACTTCTTTTCTAATAAGTGGTAGGAAAGTACCAATAAGGCCTACTGCGACATAGTTATGGTTCAGGCATAGGTGTACTTCATATTCGTTTTTGTATTCAAAGGATAAATTTTAAGTTTTGTTGGAGTAAGGAGGTGATATTTCATATGGCAAGTCAGTTTTTGAAGAAGTACACTGTATAAACTGAAGTTCCCCTTGAAAATAACTCTATGCTCAATAAGAAAAGAACAGTAAACATCAACAAGAAAAATATACCATTTACTCCACTAAACCTATTGCAGAGCTTTTCAACAAGAGCATCCATTTGTTTGTCCTGAAGCAATATAATTAGCAGTTTAGCACAAAATGTTACTATTAGTACAGTGAAGTTCAAACATTTTCAGGGCAATGGAAACAGTGAAGGTGCCCAAAACTGCAAAAATGAACCATCAACACTTAGTCAACAGGACATTTAGGGAGCTACAAAAAGCACAGAACCCAATATAATCCGGCACTGATCCACTCCAGCAGAGTACAATATATTTGTTTATAAAACTTATTAAAATAAGAAATCAACAAAATAAAAGATGTAGAAAAAAAAGGAAAAATATAAGCACCTTTTTTATGGATCCAATTAAAAACTGCATTATGTTGTAAAAGGAATCAACTGGCAAGTCTTGGTTACACAACCTTCCTAGTATATCCGGCAACAAATTGTATATAGGATTGCTTCCTGGGAGAAGTAACGGTACAGAGAGAGAGAGAGAAACAGAGATGTAAGATGTATTATCAAGAGTTTCAATAACTGAACTGCACAGGTGGTGAATAAGTTGCTCCTGAACTGCTTTTAGTAATTGTTATGGTTGTATCTTTTTATTTTTTTGCGACCCTTAGGTAACCTACTTTCTAGTAAAAATGTTTTAAAAAGACAGAAGAACCACTTCGTACTTAACACTCAGTACAATAGTTAATTTATGATATTTTTGTAACAACATAAAAGAAGTTTTATGTATGCTATCATGCATTCAAGCTAGGTAGTTGCATTGCATGAACTTGTTGATGCTATTAGCACCCAGCACTACAATTCAATGATATAGAAGAAATGAAATAAGCAAATTCTATAATTTTAAAATACCTTTCTTTGATAATTCATGAAAGAACAGCTTGGCGAGACTAGAAATCCTTTCATCTTCATCTTCTATTTTTGTAGCCATTTCATTTATATATCCCTTGACCTAAAATATTAATTATTGGTTCAGAAAAAAAAAAACACATTACATACAAGCACCTTGCAAATGCATGCTTTTGGCATTGAACTGAATCACGTATATAACCAAATATTATCCAATAAAGAAAGAGTTCAAGAATTCATTTCGAATTTTTTTGTCATATAACTCTGTAAGTAGCCAAAACCCACCAGAATTTGGAACTGACTATAAGCCAAAACTGACCTGGGCAAAACCACATACATCACAGATCAGATATACTGATACCTGAAATTGGCTGGGTTGCCTTTTGGCCTGATTAGAGCCAATTCGTAATAGAAATCAAGAGACGTAAGAGTACAGGAGATGCTTCCATGCCTTGGGAGCAAACAGAAAAATAACCATCCTATTAAGTAAATATATGGTGTATACAAGTGCTATCTGACCTTCATCATGTCATTGAGTATAAGGTGGGAGATGACGAGGATAGCATTCTTGCGCACAGTAACTGAGTGATCTCGGAGGCGTGCATAGATAAACTCAGTCCATGGCTCTAGGAGGTTGGGGAAGCGCACTGCCAAGTCCCCTATGGCTATGGTGCAGTTAGACCGTACCACATCACTTGGAGCACTCTCTGCAACTGTGAAGAGCAGTTGGAGGTTCGCCTCACTGAAAAAGTAGCACAAACTTGAAATAAAGAAAAAAACATTGAAAAAGTGAATATGAAAATAATAAGGTTTCATATGAGCCATGTAGAAGTGACATATAGAGTACCAAGGGTTACAGTTGTCAACCATTACCTCCATAGTCAGTTCCAATGCTAGTATCAGACATATAAAGCATTTAAAAATAACTACACCTCGAAGTGCGGACATCATTGGAATAACAATTTAAAATCTTACCAGAAGTCAGGATCAATAATCATCAGTCTGCAAAGAGCAAGCATAGCAGACGACTGCAGATCTGGGTACTGAAAATTGCAGAAAGTAGAAAAATTGATTTTGTGTTAAAATCGCTTTCTAGGAGAATTATAAACATCAAATTAGGACCAAACCTTTTGCAACAAGTTAAAGTTCCGGCAAAGTTTTGATAGAAAAGGTGCACAATAACCAATAAGGCACTTCTCCACTTCACCAGAAGAAATGATTTCCTTCTCTGCTCTTTCTGCAAGCAAGTCAAGTGCCACATCCACAGTTGCATTAAGTCCCAGCTCTGCATTTATACTGTGCGCCTTTCATTACAGAAAAATTATCTGTCAGTATCTAAAGTTGTAAGACAGCCATAGAGTGGATCATAAGTTACACTACTGAAGAATCACAAAGCATCCATACAGAAAGAAAAAGATTTTCGATTAATACACAAATGTCAAACTATGACTTCAGTTTAGCCTTGAACAAATAAATTAAGCAATCATACATGCACGTGAAAAACAAAAGGGAAGATTACTCATGCCACATGGACTCTCTGATCAATGGCTAGACATTGGACCAAAGGTCAAGAACACCCATAACATAGCAACACCAAGTACAACAAAAAGTAGAAAGAAAAAAAAAAATACCTCAGCTACTTCGCTGTTCTCAGGGAGGGTACCTGACTTCTCTTTCTTCCCCCTTTGTTTCTGTATCTTTCTGACACAACTCTCAACATATACCAGCTGATTAAGTGCCACATGGCTCACAATAAATAAAAATCTACCAAGTTTTGCAACTGGTACAGAGGAGAGACATTCGAAATGTGAACCCCCTTCACCCTCAACTCCATTCACAAATACTGTCCTATGCAACCTCTTCACAATCTCTGAGGCAAACATCTCAGGTGCTGGATGTATAGCATATATAGTGGTTATGGCCTTGTCAACAGCTGTATACCAGATCTTATCAGGCAACCAGAAGCCCATTATCAGATTTTGTAAAGACCCAAAAACTCGGCTGTTCTTGCTTATCAGTTTCTTTCTGTCTTCATTGGACAGCCTTTCTAGTGCTAAACAAGCAGTACGGGCCAGCAGGGGATCTTCCTTTGACCACTGGCCAAACCCAATGTCAATAATTTCAGACAAGTGGGACCCCAAGATTGAGGGTGAGGATTTTGCGGCCATGCAGAGAATTAACAAGGCTCCACGGCTTTGGTGCACTCCTGATCCACTTATGTTGAAGCTGAAGAAGTCCCACAGTGCTGAGATCTGCAAAAGAAAGAAATATAAACAAAAACAATTTTGTATTGTTAAGCTGCTACGTTTGGAAATATTCTCACGGTTACTTTAAGTATGCTAGAACAAAGTATCTGACTACACAAATATCATGCATATAAAAAAGGAGCATGCAAACAGCTAAATATTATGCAAGGGTGTGTATGCAAATTTTAATATTATGTTGGATGAAGATCTCCATGTAGAGACTAGTAGACTCATCACAAACCCAACATTCTTGGGTTGACAGCATCTGCAAACCAATAAAAACTTTTAAGGGTACTGCTGCATAGAATGTCTGTGAAACAGTACCGTGCCAGATGAAATTTCCCCTTTGAAGACCAGTGAACTAACAAGGCTCTCAAGTGCCGCCAGGTCACCAATGCTACAATCCATTGTCAGACTTAACAAATTTTTAGCTGTCTCTATAGGATTTTTTCTTATATATATTGCAAGAAATGCAGTCTCCACCGCTTCATATATAGCTTTATCCTGAGAAAAAACCTGTTTTTGGCGAAGGAAATAATATTAATGAAGAAACCAAGGTGAAGGTTGCTAAGAATGCAAAAAGGACAACTGGACATGTAGTATAATAGCATCAGCCGCGTCAGACAGAACTACAAATGGTGAAAAAGAATCCTAAACCAATAGTAAAAAGCTATTCTAAGTTGTTGACGATCAAATATCTGTAGGCTGTACTATAAAAATCTATTTTGTTTTGGTTGGGGGGGGGGGGTTGGGATATTAGAACTATTTTTTCTACTCGCCATTTTTTTTTCTGGCAATGTTATCTAACTTCCATTTTTTTTTTTTGGCAAAAAAGTAACCTCTAGGGTTACCGTTTCATTATATGAAACACAACGTTATTACAGGCAGGAAAAAACAGCTGTTTTTTGAGAACTTCCATGAATTTTTAAGGTCTACTATAACAATTACCAAAGGCAACATCTTTCTGAGGCACTCATCAGAGCCATCAATCTGGAATTGCCTACACCTCATCAATAGAAGGATAGTGTTCTCAACATCAGTAACATTTGGTGACGCCAGTAATTGCACCAGTGTAGTCATTAATGACATGAAAAGCCTCGAGAACCGCAAACCAGCCTCAAGTGAGGCCACCAATGCCCTAATCTGCTCCAAGTTACCCATATCTGGCAGCACCTCCTCCTGTGTGTCAGTCTGATCAGGCTGACAGCTGTCAGAAACACTTTCCTCAAGTTGCCGGGGCCCCACAGGTGAGGCTGTCACAGCAGGTTCTACACCTTCTTCTACTCCATCCAGACGAGGAGATTGAGGTGCTTCCATTGAATGGAGTTTCTCCTTATATCTCAATAAAGTTGCCTCAAAAGCAGGGACTCGGAGCTGGGGGCCGAATGGGTTGTGCTGGAGCAACGTGATAAGGAGCCCTAATGCAGATTTTCTCACAATAGCACTCTTGTCCTCCAGTCGTCCAGCAGCCACTGAGGCCACCTCATTCCATAGCCCAATGGAAACAGCTTTCTCCTCACACAGCTCTGCCCATACCTGAGATAAAGGGTTTCCAAAAATATATATAAATAAGAAAATAAAATAATTGCAACTTATTGGGCTATCTTAGTGCAAAGATGTTTTTACCAGAAGTGTACCTTAAAAGTTTGTATTGAGTCATAGTTAATCCTGTAAATTTGTGCTAAAATCCTGATCAATTTCTATTGAGAAATAAATGCAGATTGATACCATCACCAGTGGCCTCCCCCCAGCCTACTAATAGGGAACTTGATAAAAACAAAGAAAACCAGATAAATGCTGGCAAAAAAGAACATAACCAAAACCCAAAATTTAACAAGGTAAACTACAGTAGCAAAAGGCGTTCTGCTGCATTGAATAGCACAAATGGTTAACAAAGAAAAGTCCGTCAAAATAAATGACAGGTAGCATGATGATTTATTAAACAAAGAAAGTAAACATACTACAGGCTGTCCAATGGTTGTACTACTGCTCTATAATAACAAAAAAAGAAGCAACAGGACTCACTAACCTGAAGGACACGGCTCCTGGTATAAGCTGATACATCCCGGCAACGCTCAAGAAGTATCTCCAGCATTGCATTTTTACCCCTCAATCGCAAGGATTTAGAGCTAACATCTCCCTCGACATCTTTAAATGCCTTTGCCACTATCTTTCCCAAAACACCCACCAGGGCATTTCTAATCTTGTATGATTCTCCACCAAAGTGTGGCACCAACACACCAACATTGGTTGAGACCAGCCTCGGGGAGTGCCCAGCCAACTCTACCAAGAATCTCCCCACATTTTCAGCCCCAGCTGTATCTCTGGTAATTAAGTAACACGATCAACAAAGCATTCTTTTTTATATGAACTTGTTGAATAACCATTTAATTAGCATATAGAATACAACAACAGATAGTTATTCACAGATTCATTAGGTTTTATTGTTATATAAGACAAATTAAGAAAATAAGTTCTGCAGTTTGGCTATCCAAAAGGTAGTTATGCTATCGATTAGCCACTGCAAGCAACAGTCCTATTCAAATATAGTAATATCAAAAGTTGGATGGTATTACTAATTACAAAATTATGATATCTAATTTCCTAATCATCCCCCAACCAGATTGTGTTTCTGTTTTTCTTTTAATTATTCTTTTTCCTTTTTTGTGTTTTTTGTCGTGGGGAATAGGGGTGTTTGGGGCCTCATGCCAATCCCATGTAAACACTAGAATTCCCAAAAAAAAAAAAAAGATAAAGATAAAGAAATACATAAATGGAAATTGTTTGAAATTCAGCAATTAAGGTATATAAAGCAGTTCAGCATTGAGATTTAATTATCTATATATGTTTTATTAAAAAAAAAAGAATCATCCAGATCATCAACTAGTTCAAACCTGACATAATCCTTTGGATCAGCACGCCCGATCTCTCGTATCAGTGCTACTGCCAGGCTGCCATCATGGTATTTCTGCTCAGCAGAGGCTACGGCATCAGCAATTGGAGCCACCGCATAGTCAAACTTATGGATAACATGAAGAATTGAAGCGCATGTCTGATCAGTTCTACCTAGCTTTGTTCCAACAGTGCCTACTATTCGCCCGAGCCCTTTCCTTGCTTCCTCATCTCTTATTATGGTTTGATTTTCGTAAAAGGTAAAAATGCACCTACATAATTCATAGTAAGACAAAATTATACAAGAATGTGATCAGTTCATATAAAAAGAAACCTGCACACATGCTCATTGCATTCTTTTTTGAAGATATGTGTCCATACTATGCTTATTCTTGTATTAGAGGATGTAAGGCTTTTTTTTACATGCTTTTGCATAATAATTCCAGCTGCCTATGATGATTTTTTTCTAGGGTATTTTTATTTGGATTTCTACAATACCATAAACAATGGTATACACACATATATTAAGAACAAAGAAGGAGATTGTACTGGTTCCTTAATGCAAAACTTGTGAATTCTGGTTGCCAAGTGAAAATATCTCTGAGTGTATCATTTGAATATACCTTTAAAGAAATAAACAAATACAAAGAAAAAAAAATTTAGGTTGAGGGAATACTTTGAAATATATGAAAGATAGTTATCCTCTATTTCACCCGGACCAAAAAGCAAAGATAGATTTATCTCTAGAGAATTGGCTATCAAATTGATGATGCGACCCCTTTGTGCCTCCCAATTCCATGCACAGACTGCATGTTTCTTCCTACCTTGTAATGCAACCTGCAGACGATAAAGATGCAATCACTTCTCAAGTAAAATTCAAATGCACTCAAATTTAACAATAAAACAATAATAAGCCATTGATGCTTCCTGAATGTAGGCAATTCAGAAACTATAAGTCACACCCTTCTTCATTTATATAATAATTTTTATACTGAAAAGAGATATTTTATTTGTTAGGTATGGTAGGGGTACAATACCCAACTTTCTTCCTCCCTCTCTCTTGGTTTATAGGGGCTTCACAAGAAGGCTAGTTGCGACTTGATTGAAGTTTTGATGGTCATTTGCAGTAGAAGTCCCACTCCTTGGTAATATCATAACATTTCTTAGTCTCCGTTTCCTTTATTTCATGCCATTTCTGTAATCTTTTTCTTGGTTCTTTTGATGATTATTAGCACAGTTGAATTGTAAAATGAGACCAATAAAATGGACCTCAGTGGCACATTTAACTTAATATAAGCCAACATCAGTCAATAAGTAGGTAAACTAAATTATTTTTTGCAGGGTTTGTGCCTCTCTTGGTAATTAATCCCGACAAAGGAGACATGAGACAAAAATTACATTCGCTCAAGAACGGAGCGAGTATAATTGAAGCAAAATTGCAAATATAGGGATTGCTTCAAGCCAGACCAAGTCCAATTGTGGTTTAACCGGGTAAAATTTAGGCCTAATTTGACCAATTGGAGAAACATTAACTGACCTTACTGGAAGAAGCAGCAGTCTCAGTTTTAGATTCCTCAGATGTAGCAATAGAGAGGAGAAAGAATGAGTAGATTTTGAGGGCATTGCGATGAGAAGCGACACGGTCGGCAACATGCCCCCCATCGTCATGATTTCCCGGTGAAGACTCAGCGGCGCGAGAGAGCGAGTCAATGCTGGGAAGAAGCACGCTCAGATTAGAGCGGAGGGCCTCCACGAGATTAAACTTTAACGAAGGGGCTAATGTAGAGAAATCCTTCACAAGGGAATAAATTCGGTCGAATACATCTTGTTCTTCGATGCGAAACAACTCTCTGTCAGAGAGGTCAAAGGTCACACCTGTTAGGGGAAAATTGCAATAGTTGTTACAAGGAGGAAAACAATGAACCCGCAGCTTCTGAAAACGAGGTTTTTAGTTCACGAAAGGAGGGTTTAGGGTAAGGTACCTTTGACGAGATCGTCCAATTTGGAAGGATGGAGACCGTTGACATGGAGCGGACACAAAACGCGGAGGCCTTCTTCTTCGAGGTCCTCTTCTAGCTCTTTCAGGTTTGAGGGGAACACGAATGGGGGAGCCATCAGAGAGATTGTGTGTGCGTGCGTGTGTGTGTGTGAGAGAGAGACAGAGAGTGAGAGTGGGGAAAGAAACCCTCGTTTTGAAATTTGGAGCGGGAGATCGATTTTGGGGGATAACGAAATATTTGGGTCGCCACTTCAAACTTGCAACCGTAAGCATTAACGAATAGGAAAATTCTATCGGGCCGTTTGGATCGCTTAGAAATTTGGGAAATTTGGAGAAGTTGCAATTCCTAAGAATAAATTTTTTGGGAAGTGTGTAACTTTGTGAAGAGTTTGGATTGTTTATAATAAATTTACGGTAGGAAGATGAAATTCTCCAAAATCTTCTATTGATCCAAACGGCCCCATCGTGACTCGTGAGTCGTGAGTATCAATTTTTGAATCGAGTTTTAATCTCAACTGTGTATTTAAAAAAAAAATTAATTCATTAGTACTTATAAATGGTTACGATTAAAATTTCATTTAAAATTAGTATGACACAAATTTTAACGAGCGCGTGTGTATGAATTTTGATGTTTTGAGGAAAAAAATATTTATGTTATTAAGTTGAGAACATTTAAAAAATTAAAATTTGTGAGGGCCTGATCGGAATGAGGAATTAACCGTCAAACTAAATCTTTTATCGGAATGTGAGGGCCTTGCTGAGCTTCCATTGCGATGCCCAATGGCTGCCCGAATGATGGAAAATAAATCAAATTATATACACAAGTGGGATATTTTACTTTTTACATTTCTTCAATCACGAGCAAATGATATTATAGACCAGTAGATTTTTTTTTTTTTTAAAATATGGAGAGCAATAGATTACCTCGTAAGTTGTAATATGTACATGATGCCGAGGTACTTTCGAATTTACTGCGTGGGTATTAGTGGATAATATATAGTAGCGAATAATCATGATGAGTCTCGATATAACCTGTCTGTGAGAAGGTTGATCATCAGAGGATAGACGAGGATGAACTTTCTAATCCATAACAAGGAGTTATTTTTTATTTATTTATTTATTACTTTTTTTTTTGGGGGGGGGAGTCTATTCTCTGAATGGTTTGTTACTGGATATTTCATATCCTCAACCGTCCGATCTAAACGGACGGTGGGATCACTCCTCAAATTCTTTCGTCTAAAAAAAAAGGTGTACACCGTATACAAATATCGTATACGACTTCTCCTCTCCTCTCCTCCTACATCGTAGAATCCCTCTCTCTTTCTCATACCCGTGAGCTTTTAGAGAGAAAAAAGAGAAAGCGAGCGAGAGAGAGAAATGAGGCGATCATCGAGGCTCGAAGGCGAAGAAAACTGGAACCCTATCTCTGAACGCTTCGTTTCTCTCCCCCAACAAAAGAGAAAAACCTAGCTCGTCGAAGAGATTGAGAGATCACGGCTCTCAATCGGCCTCAAATCTGTAAGAAACCTTTTCAGCTCTGTTTACTGACACCCGAATTGAATGCACCAATTTCTTCTCTTCCCTTGAGATTTCGTTTTGCACTCGATAAAATACTCTCCATCTTCCGTTCTAACCTCATGTGTTTGAGTTAGAAAATCCTAATTGAGGCAGCTTCTATCTCTGCTATTTCCGTGTCTTTCTCTATTAGTACTATCTATATGGTAAAATAAAGGGGGATTAAATCCGACATCTCAATTTTACAAGTTTGTAGTGGTTACTGCTAGTACTGAGGCCAAATACCTGTTGTGCATGGTACATGGTGCATGGTGCATGGGCATGATATCTCACTGTATTGTGGTCACATAAATTTATTTTCACATTTGTTTTTCCTTGTAACCGCCAATTAAACTAATGATGTATGTAGGTGGTGCTTGGTAAAAAAAAAAAATCAATACTTATAATTTTGGATGATTTATCCATTAAATAGGCAAGATTATATGCCAACTATGTAAGTTATGTTGAGATTAGAGAGGAGAGAGAGGTGGTACCGATGTGGTAGAGAGAGAGAGATCAAAGAGAGAGGGGGTGAGTTTTCTATTTCGCACCAGAGGGGGTTACGCACGGAACACAGAGAAGAAAATGAAAGTGTTTTTGGTGGGCGAAAGTTGCAGCCCCAATTTTTCTCTTTCCTTTTTATTAATCTCAATGGGTTTTACATTTACAAACAAGACCCTATAAATCTAGATTATTACAAAAGAAAAGAAATAGGCTATAATGAGGAGGGACCCAACAAACTCCTCCTCCCGACTCATGGAACGCATCGATCAACTAAACCCGCCTTCTCACAACAAGCTTCAAGCTTCAAAGACGGTACCGGCTTCGTCAACATATCCGACCCATTCTCACTTGTGTGGATCTTCTCCAACACCAATTTCTTCTTCTCAAGCACATCGCGTATCCAATGATACCTCAAATCTATATGCTTGGACTTAGAGTGAAATGTCGGATTCTTGCTCAAATGAATTGCACTTTGACTATCACAAAACAACACATACCTCTCTTGCCGAACGCCTAGCTCATGCAAGAACTTCTTCAACCAAATTACCTCCTTGCATGCCTCCGTAATGGCTATGTACTCGGCTTCGGTAGTGGAGAGTGCAATGCATTTTTGCAACTTAGATTGCCATGACACGGCTCCATTTCCAAAACACACCAAATAACCGGATGTAGACTTCCTCGAGTCTATGTCACCGGCCCAATCGGCATCCGTATATGCCACTAAAGTTGGGTTCTTGCCACCAAAACAAAGACAACGGTTGGTTGTACCCCTCAAATACCGAAGTATCCACTTAACGGCACTCCAATGCTCTTTGCCGGGGTTAGAAAGAAAGCGACTTACCACACCAACCGCTTGAGCAATATCCGGTCTTGTGCACACCATAGCATACATCAAAGAGCCAACAACCGATGCATATGGTACATCCCTCATCTCCTCCTTCTCCTTGCCACTTTTAGGACAACCATTACGTGACAACCTAAAATGGTTAGCAAGAGGAGAGGAAACCGGTTTACACTTGCTCATGTTGAATCTTTCAAGTACCTTCTCAATATACTTCTCTTGTGACAACCAAAACTTGTGTTCTCCACGATCTCTAGTGATTTTCATGCCAAGAATTTGTTTTGCCGCACCTAAGTCTTTCATGGCAAATTCTTTTCCAAGACTCTCTTTCAACTCTTTGATCTTTTCTAGATCCCTTCCAACGACCAACATGTCGTCAACATAGAGCAAGAGAATGATGAAATCACCATTAGAGAATTTCTTCACAAAAACACAATTATCGGAGATGGTTCTCTCAAAATTGTTGTCACACATAAAAGATTCAAACCTTTTATACCAATTCCGAGGTGCTTGTTTCAAGCCATAGAGGCTCCTCCTCAATTTGCAAACCAAGTGCTCTTGCCCTTTTGTAACAAACCCTTCCGGTTGTTTCATGTAGAGCTCCTCCTCCAAATCGCCATGGAGGAATGCGGTTTTGACATCTAGTTGCTCAATCTCCAAATTCAAACTAGCGGCCAAACCGAGCACAACTCGAATTGAGGACATCTTGACCACCGGCGAAAAGATTTCTTCAAAATCAATTCCCTTCTTTTGGTCAAATCCTTTCACAACTAGCCGAGCTTTATATCTTGGCTTTGCCTCTTGACCCTCGGATTTCACACGATACACCCATTTGTTCTTGAGCACTTTCTTGCCTTTTGGCAACTTCACCAATTCAAAAGTGTTGTTCTCATGCAAGGATTTTATCTCATCTTGCATGGCTTCCAACCACTTATTTTTGTGCTCCGACAACATGGCTTCTTCATAACATTCGGGCTCACCACCATCTACAAGTAATACAAACTCATTAGAAGAGTACCTTGTATTAGCCCGTCTTTCCCGACTTGACCTCCTTAGTTCTTGCACTTGAGAACTATCACTTGAAGAGGTTTCGGTTTGAGGATCGCTCTCTTGAATTTGTGGGACACTAGTTTCGGTTGATTGGCTAGGATTTGGGTGATTGGTTTCGGTTCTTAGGTTGTTTCTTGAAATAGGAGTTAGGGTAACATGACTACTTGAAGCGGTTTTGGCCTTGTCGAGGTTGCGCAAATTTTCAATGGTTTCTTGTTCAAAGAACACCACATTTCGACTTCTCACTAACTTCTTTTCAATCGGATCCCACAACCTATATCCAAACTCACCATTTCCATACCCCAAGAAAACACACTCCTTAGTCTTGCTATCAAGTTTTGACCTTTCATCCTTGGGTATATGCACAAAAGCCCTACAACCAAACACTCTTAGATGGTCATAAGAAATATCTTTACCTTTCCAAACCCTCTCGGGTATGTCACCATCCAATGCATGCGAAGGAGAGCGGTTGATCAAATGAACCGTGGTGTTCAAAGCTTCACCCCAAAAGCCTTTGGAAAGCTTGGAATGAGAGAGCATACAACGAATTCTCTCACAAATGGTGCGATTCATCCTCTCGGCCACACCATTTTATTGTGGAGTTTTGGGCACGGTCTTCTCAAGTTTAATACCATTGGTCTTGCAAAACAACTCAAACGGACCACGGTATTCTCCTCCATTATCCGATCGGATGCACTTCAACTTCCGACCGGTCTCTCTTTCAACCTCCACAACCCATTGCTTGAACACTTCCAACACTTGATCCTTCGTCTTTAAAGAATATGCCCACAACTTTCTTGAATGATCATCCACAAAGGTGACAAAGTAAAGAGCACCGCCAAGAGTTCTATCTCCCATAGAACAAAGATCGGTGTGAACTAAATCAAGCACACCCGGCCTCTTACTTGTTGGATTTCTCTTGAAGGCCACACGATGTTGTTTGCCCGCTAAACAATGTGTGCATGAGGTAAGTGAAGTACCATCAATAGGCACATACTTCCTTTTAGAAAGAATCTCAATGCCCTTCTCACTCATGTGATCCAACCTCAAATGCCACAAATCGGTTGAGTTACACTCGGCGGCATTCACCTCACCACACACCTTTACTTGAGTAACATAGAGCGAACCGGATTTGGTTCCTCGAGCAACAACCAAATGACCTTTCAACAACTTCCACTTCCCACCAAGGAAGCAACTTTGATACCCCTCATCATCAAGGGCACCCACCGAAATTAAATGAAGCCTCATATCCGGCACATGCCGAACATTCTTGAGAGTAAGCTTGCATCCTAAACTAGTCTCCACACAAACAAGCTATGAACACTTCATCATTTGTAACAATTGCGGTGGTACTTTCTTTCTCATCATCTTCTCTTCTTCCCCTAGATTGATCTCTCTTGGAGCCATCATTCTTGGCTTTCAACTTCCGGCATTCACTTCTCTTGTGGCCGGGCTTCTTGCAATAATAGCATGTAATCCCCTTTCTTGATTTAGACCTTCCCTTTGACTTATCCCTATCATCATCACCATAAGCATTCCTTTGAGTACTCCTTCCACGATTTTCGGTGACAAGAGCCGAAGACTCACTAGTGATCCCCAACTCCTTACGCCTCAACTCCTCATTGAGCATGCTATCTTTAACCATGACTAGGGTCACAACACCATCGGGTGCCGAATTACTCAATGACACCACTAAAGTCTCCCAACTATCGGGTAAGGAACTCAACAAAATCAATGCTTGCAACTCCTCATCCAACGCCATTTTCATGGTAGATAAACGGTTCACACAATCTTGGAACCGACTCAAATGATCCGACACCGAGGAACCTTCTTGGTATTTCATGTTTACCAACTTCCTAATATAGAAGGCCTTATTTTGAGCGGTCTTGCGCTCATACAAGCTTTCAAGCTTTTCCCACAACACCTTGGCATCGGTTTCGGATGAGATATGGTGATAGACGGAATCATCAACCCATTGTCTAATTATGGCTATTGTCTTCCTATTAGACACTTTCCAAACATCATCGGTGGTAGTAGCGGGTTTGGTACCCGAAAGGGGTTCATATGCATCCTTGCAATACAACAAATCTTCCATACGGGACTTCCAAATGGAGTAATTTGAAGATGTAAGCTTAACCATGGTACCACTATTACTCTCTTCCATTTTAGACACAAACCCTAGATCCCAAATGCAATACACCGGTCAAAGAGAACCTCACCTCAATACGGCGGAGCAACGGCCACTCACGACTCGACAGCAACAACCCGATCGATGTCGGAAACGGAGGTGATCAACGGCTGCGGCTCGACAGCGGCTAGGGTTTGACGGCGGTGACTCGACGGCTAGGGTTTCCGCAACAGCGACTTAGCGGCGACGAACCTTGCTCTCTGATACCAGTTGTTGAGATTAGAGAGGAGAGAGAGGTGGTACCGATGTGGTAGAGAGAGAGAGATCAAAGAGAGAGGGGGTGAGTTTTCTATTTCGCACCAGAGGGGGTTACGCACGGAACACAGAGAAGAAAATGAAAGTGTTTTTGGTGGGCGAAAGTTGCAGCCCCAATTTTTCTCTTTCCTTTTTATTAATCTCAATGGGTTTTACATTTACAAACAAGACCCTATAAATCTAGATTATTACAAAAGAAAAGAAATAGGCTATAATGAGGAGGGACCCAACAAGTTACCAGTTAGTTCCCAAGTGTCTTAATTGATCTGACATGTATGATAGTCATTTGCAAAGTACACTGGTCACAAAACAAATTGACTTGTAGTTGTAGGATCAAAGCTGGCAAGGATGTCCAAAACAATGGAGAATTGCTTTTACAGCTGATTGGACCAGATAGAGATGCAGCTTCTTCAATTTCTAGTGTTATTGTGGTAAATTAAGATGGTACAAGTGAAATAGAAAATTGTAATTTCATGTAACGGTTGTTCTGTGATGTTCAAATGAATGTGTTCTTTTAAATGGATGGGTTCTTTTAATGTATTTGTATTCTGTAACTTTTAATGTTAAATAAAATTCTAGTTTCATTTTAAATTGCAAACTGCATGAAAGCCCTTTGTGTTACTAAATTCTATTCAGTTTTTTATTCTATTTTTGGTGAAGTTATATTGCGTTACCAGTAAAGCATGAATTAGAAGTATTTATAAGGAAACAAATTCTATTGTATTTATAAGCACAATTTTAATTCTCCAATTTATTTAGTTGGGTTAATTTGCACATTGTATTTTGAAGTTGCTTGTATGGGTCATTTCTTCAATAGCATGTACCTGTTGTTAAGAATGTAGCATGTACCTGCTGTTAAGAATGTTTAATGGAACCTGAGTCCATATAAAAGACTTCAGGTCTATAACATTTACCTGCTGAGCATGTACCTGAGTCCATATAATTGTTGGACTGAGTCAATTATTCACAGCATTGACTTATCCATACAGTTAATAAAGAGCGGTACCATACATACAGCTCTACAAGTCATTTACAACATTTCTATTTACTAAAGGAAGCACTTGTAGGCAGTTGGCTTTGTAAAAAAGCATTTATGGTCTCTTTAATAAACGTAGAAAGTTAAGAGTATCAGCCACCTCATGTACCAACTACCTGGTACCATTCAGAAGTGCTTGAATGCATTTACAACACAAACAAGCATTCAGAAGTGCTTGCCCTTGCGCTCTTAACACTGGATAATAACCTGTATCCTGAGGATAGGTACCAGTACTTGTACCTGTACCCCCTTGGGCTCTTAACACATAAGTCAAAAAATAAAAACAATTGCAACAAATTCAATTGCAACATAAGTCTCAAAAGGGAAATGCTTAAAAGTACAACATGGAGATCCAATTGCAATAGGTTCAATTTAACTATCAAAGCAACTTTCATTACTCACTGAGTTTTACATAACATTTGAGCATTTTGAACATTTGAACATTTGCTACAGCCCTTATGTAGAGCCTTAATTACAACCATGATTTTTGAATGAATTTAAATTTAGGTTCTAAATTAACATCCACTACAGACTATTATATCGAGATTTTTTATACAAGATTTGTTAATCACATACAATAAGATTAAGGGTCTCTAATTCTTCATGAATTCCTGAAATGAGGAAGGGGAAATTCAATTAGTAAAATAGATAAAAGACGTATGCAACAACCATTTATTCACTTTTATAGGCACACAACTGCCATGAAAGAAAGTGAAATACAACAATATTATTCAAGGATACTTCACTCTTCATCTACATGTGTTGCATACTACATTTTATCATACAATATAATCATACTTTTTACCATAATGCCCTTGAAAACCTTTTTAACGGATTATATACAAACGATAATTAAAAAAAAAGTATCTCATAATTACTATCTATTTACCAGTAAAGAAGTGTGGCTCTATATATATCATATATCATGCTTTCTATTGCTGACTGCCGCAAACACAGGGTTTTATCCGAGATACTCTTTTTCCAATTGAGATATACTTATATTTAGCCATGTCAGTGAACTTTTTACTGTACCATTTTATTTATTTATTTTTAGCAAAGGAAGTATGCGGAGAAAGTCAGAGACTATTATCATAAAGTGAACCTTATTGGCAACTATTTCAATACACGGCCTCAATCAGTAAAGTGAACCTTCTCCACTGCCTTAATAAATTCCTCTTCCCTTCTCCAAATTTTTGCCCCAATTTCAAAACTCTAACTCGGCCCCTTTTTATGAGAAATTACCTCCGTGGAGAAGAGATGAGAAAGGAGACGAATGATCGAATGGAGAAGAATAAGCCACCACCACAAACTTGAATCGGTGACCATCGAGTTCCCTCGAACAGAGAGGAGAGGTGATGCCTCCCTCGTGTACACACAAGCAGAAGAAAGAGAGAGACCATCAAGTTACCTGGTTCGGATCGCCTTTCAAGCCTCCACGATCGCCTTCAAGCCTCCACAATTCGTCTTGTCTCTAGCGCTTTCTTTTTTCTCCACTGCCTTAATAAATTCCTCTTCCCCATCATTCAAAGAGCTTCGCTCTCGACTCTCGAGTATTTTTCTCCGCATTTGGAAACAAGTATATTTGATGCATCTAAAATAACAAAATTCTTAATTAAGGGTGTGTTTGGAAAGAATGAATAAGGAAATTCATAAATAAGAATTTTGAATTAGAATTAGGAGGATTGTTTATTTATGAATAAGGAGATGTTGTGTGATGTTTAGATGGTGTGTTGTGAATAAGAATAAGGAAAGAAAAAAAATAATAATTATTTGATTTTGTTTTGAACACTGTCATTTTAAGAATGGATGAAAATAATATAATAATAATTTATATTCATAATAATAATAATATAAAATATTAATTAAAAATCATTAAAGTAATAATTTAGATAATATTAATAAATACAATAATTATTATATTTATTATTTTAAAATGAATAAATAAATTTATGTAAATAATTATCATAAAAATAATTGATTCAAAAAAATGAGTAAAATAATACTAATAATATTAATGATAATACTATACTAATGATAATATAATATTAAATAAAATACTAATTAACCGTATAATATAATAAAAATTATTAATACAGTAATTATTGTAATTATAATTATATTACTATTATCATTACATAATAATAATAATAATTAACTGTAAGCTAATAATATTAATGATAATCCGAAGTGTGGGAATTCCCACACAAAATTACGTGCTTAACAACGAAAGTGGGTGCCATTTTTTATTCTTATCTCTCCTCACAAGTGTCCAACTGTCCATTCACATGGGTCATGGGTGCCATTTTTTTATTCTTTTCTCTCTCTTTTCTCATCTCCCATCCCTTCTTCTTCAGTCTAATTCCAGCAAAATGATGGAATTTGAATAGGGTTGTGAATTGCTTATTCGTCCAATTCAAAATCGGTAGCAACACGAATTAGCTATTCAGGAGAATTGGCTATTCATAACCATACCAAACACACCCTAAGTAGAGATCGCTTATTCCACACAACTTAGTGTTATTTTATCGTGTACAAATCTTAAATGTTTTCAAAAAATATTTATTTATTCTAATAAATAGATAATAATTTGTTCTTCGAATGTTCCACAACAACCCTACTTTTATCCAATCCCCCCCCCCCTCCCCAACACACACACAAAAACAGCGATTAGAGTGCACTTTAGATTGTACAAGCTATCAAAAAATTAGGCACAGCAACAAACTGTACAAGCAATGCCATTTTGAATAAAAGAAGCGTAGCTAACAAACAAGTCCCCGTCATGAAGCATTTGGCCTAGTAGCTCAGTGGTAAGAGCACTAGACTGACTTCCATGAGATCAAAGATTCAAGCCCCACATACACCTTTAATTTAAAAAAAAAATTGAATGACAAAAACCTCCATCTTTCTTCAAAAAAGTCCCCGTCATGAACATTACAACGGCCTTGCCGCATTGAATGTACAAACATTAATATTTTCCCCCAAGAAAAACAATAAACACCCTACGTGCTATCTGAGTGAAAATTTCCGTGATAAATAAAGGCATTGATCCAAAATCTCGTCATTATTTCGATTTTCTTTCCTTGAAATACAAAATCACAAAAAAAATGATGCCACGTCTCATTATTCGCTTCAATGAATTCTCTGTATTAATTCCTTCATTTTTACACCCGATACAGTCCTGCATTCCAAAGGCCACAATATTATGATGTGCTATATAGCAGTGAAAACCAACAGCAAATTACGAATTAGTTTCAACGAACAAAACAAGGCAAAAAGAATTCCATGTGCCTTTAAATACCATGTTTACTAGCTATCTTTTTATCCTATACCCAAACTGACCCCTTTTTACCAGAACAATGTTCACAGACGACATTTGCAAGGTACACCAGAAGAGAACTTAGATTTCCAACGGCAGACAACGAAATTTTTTTTCAGTTGTTGAGAATACCTCCTATAACCAGTCTATACTTTTTATCTTTCTTCAGAAAATTTACCAAAATTAAGAAAAAGAGAGAATGAGGTGGAGAGGTGCTTTAGATCTTTGGAAGACTGCAATATGGGAGAGAGGACATTAAACAATATATCTCATGCATGTTGCAGGGACGAAAATTGTGTTACTCGAATAAAGAGGAGCATCTTATATTTTGCACCTGTCCTAAATGTGTTTGATCTGACATGAGCATGTCTTATTAGGGGCGGATTTAAGTGTGCCCAAAAGTGGGCAATTGTCCCCCCTGTATTTTCAAAATAGACCCCTAAAAGTATAAAAATTACATGTTATTGAGTTAGAGTTATTCAATTTGCACCCCCTAAAAATTTTAAAATTTCAACATGACTACTCTTTGCCCCCTTTGTTTTAAAATCCTGGCTCCGCCCTGATGTCTTTGTTCTTAAAAAACTGCACACAAGGGGTCCCCATAATCCCTGCAGCCTCTGCTATCTCGGGGTCCTCTTCAATATATGTCGATTTCCACAAAATGGACGGTTTCGTCAATTCCATGATTCCATCTTAGTACCCGCCGGAAACCGTAAAAAATTAATAAAAGAGGCACTATAAGAAAGATGATTTTTACATAAATATTTATAGATATATATATTTTTTATTTATGTTGCACTTTGTTCTATTGCGAGATTTACTTGATGCACTAAATCTAGTAATCTTTTAACAAGACTTAATTTTCTATTAATTTTAAAAAAAAAATCTAGTAATTTATTTTTTGATAGATTTTGTTTTAATGTTTAATGTAGCAATCTATGTAGCAAAGATTGTTACATTAAACATTACAAGATTAAAAAAAAATTATCAAAAATAAATTGCTAGATTTTTTAAGGTCCTATTAAATCTAGCAATAAAACAAGGTCCAACATAAAAAAAAATTTAGCAATAAAAATTTATGTAAAGACCATTTTTTAGGATTTATATCAAACGGACCTATATTCCTCAAAGATTCTTCAAAAGCCTAAACAAAAACCTCAAGGCACCCCTCAAAAAGCTACATCTTTTCTTACAATTGTTGGAAAAACAATGCCCCCGCCAATGGGAAGATGCCACTGCTAGTTCAGTAGAGTTTAAAGATCTTGGTTTGTTATTTGACCTCATTTGAATTGTTATTCCGTTTTAGCTATAAAGTGAGTCAGGTTTTGTGAGCCATTATTTAATGAATCTGGATTTATGGGTCATGAATTGCTTAGTTTAAGTTTTCTGTTTTCTGATTCAGTCGAGCGGGCCACTCATGACCCAAGCGAGCCGCACGCTTAGACTGTAAACTTGCAATTGTCAAATCTGTTATGAACTGTGTTCAATATTTTTTAATATTTTTCCCGTAGTTTTAATTGTTAATTGAACCCAAAGAGCCATTATTGAATTGAATTGTTCGATACTTAATTGTTGTTTAGGCCTTCGTTACTTTTCAAATGAATTTTGAATACTACAATTGCTTATTTGGAAAAGATTTTGAAAATTAAAATTAAGTTCTTTTTAAATTCAAAATCTTAAAATTTGACTTGATTAATATGGATGATTTAGATTCAGAGTAGATATTTGGATTAGAAAAGAAATCATTAGGGTTTTTCGATTTAAGATTATGACGACTACTTCTACTCTATCTATGGTCCATTAACAATTTGTTTCACTCCGAGATGATCGTTTCACTTTAGTTTTGGTTGCAAACTATTAGGTATTTGACCAAAATCTAATACATGATAAAATGTTCCTTTTTTGACCTTTTGATTCAATATGAAGTGAACTTTAAAAATTATGAAATTTTATAGTGATCAAAGGTTATAATTCAACAATAAAAATTTAATTTTAATGTCAATAAAAAAGAAATATTGTGACAATTATTAGATTTTCTAATTACAAACTTCCTTATTCATCACATCTCTAACGCTGTTTTCAAGGTCGAGAGCAAAATCTCTTGTTTCTTCTCCCACTTTTTGCAGAGTTTTCCTTGTGGAGCCCTTTTTTTTTTTTTTAAGGCTAGCTAGGTGGCGAGAGCCACTCCAGCAATTCATTGAATAAGAAAAGAAGGTTTACAAGTACAATAGGGAAAAGAAATAAAACAAAAAATAACAAACAAAACAATTAAAATAAAATTACATCAAAAGGAAAAGAAGGGACTCATAAAAGAGCCCAAAAAAGAAATTCCTAACTAAGCGGATCTTTTCCACTCGTTCACAGTGGTGCAGACAACCGTCACAATTGTGAGCCTTACAATAAACTTCAGGCATTAAAATTCTTCTCTGCGTGCATTTATTGTAGTTTCAATCATTTTCAGAGGTTACATTATTGTTACTTTCTTCGTTATGTCACTCCAATTCATACATATCTATTTGCAAAAAAATAAAATAAAATAATAATAATAAAATAAAAATTTGCTTGATCTTATCTTCATGTCATGTCCTCCGAGATATGTCGTAAGACTCGTTCAATTAGTTGCCCAAGTCTTTGGACCAAGTGTTTATTTAATTTAGGCATACCATAATGTCTCTGTCTGACTATATAGTTAGAGATTTAGGCATTGCTCCGGAACTCACTCTATCTATGAAGTGAAGGAATGGAATGGAATGAAATGGTAAAAGGAGGTGACATTCTTTACACTCTAATTTTGAGGGTGGTTTCCATCTTTTCACCTTGAAATTAAATTGTGTAGCAGGATAACTTTTTCCTCTTCCCCTTCCTTTCCATTGTTTAACTCCTTCTAGAGCGACCCCTTGGGTACCGAATTCTTCAATATAGATAGTTTTAAGGGCCATTGTGCATAATATTAATAACCATACATGCATTTGATAGAGTTGTAATAAACTGATGATTCTTAGCCTTGACGAGAGACGATATATATATATATATATATATATATATATATATATATATATATATAGAGAGAGAGAGAGAGAGAGAGAGAGAATGGCTAACGCGCCATCGATGGCATGTGCCATCAATTTTCTATCGACTCGTTTTTCGAAATTCAAAAGTCAAACGGTCGATCCAAACCGTTCAAGTTGATCAAAATATTGAAATACCTTTGGAGACCAAATTTTACATTTTTTCAAATTTTTTTGCTATTTATTATGATATTTTCAAATTGGAGGGCCTGAAATACTCTAATCATAATGTTTTTAAAAATATCATAATAAATAGCAAAAAAATTCGAAAAAATATAAAATTTGGTCTCCAAAGATATTTCAATATGGAGAACAACTTGAACTGTTTGGATTGACCATTTAAATTTTGGATTTCGAAAAATGACTTGATGGCACGGGACCCTCTGTGCCATCGATGGCACGTTAGCCATTCTCTCTCTCTCTCTATATATATATATATATATATATATATATATATAGAGTTTAGCTACGGTGAGTCGCGACTCACGGACCCTCCGGTGAGTCGCGACCAAAACTCCTAGATTTAGATCAAAATGACCGATCCAAACCGTCCAATATGATCTCCCTATTGAAATCTCCATGTATACCGAATTTTTCATTTTTTCGAAATTTTTAAGTATTTTTTTGAAATTTTAGAAAATCGTTAATCTAATTGGTTCTGAACCATTCAAAAACATCAGTTTTTAAAAATCCGAAAAAAATACTTAAAAATTTCGAAAAAATAAAAAATTTGGTTTGCACGGAGATTTCAGTAGGGAGATCATATTGGACGGTTTGGATCGGTCATTTTGATCTAGATCTAGGAGTTTTGGTCGCGACTCACCGGAGAGTTCGTGAGTCGCGACTCACCGTAGCTAAACTCTATATATATATATATATATAGAATTTTGCTATGGTGAGTTGCAACTCACAAGCCCTTCTGTGAGTCGCAATCCGGAACGTTGGATATGCTTTAAAAATCGTGCAAATAGCTGAGATGGATTGGCGCTGAATTGATTAAAATTTTCCGTTCCATCTCTCCGTTACCTTCTCTCTTTCTTTATTTCGTCTCCCCCTTTCTTTGAAATCAAATCACAGATTGTTCTATCTCTCGACGAAAAAAAAGAAACTAGCTTTACTGCCCCTCGCACCTGAGTAACTCTTTCTCTGCAGCATCCTAGAAGGTGATGCTCTTCGATTTCTCTTCGTTCCGACCTCTGTCTCAATCTCTCTTGCTCGATTTGGCGGAACCCTAGATTTCCCCTCTCACTTAGAACTTAGCAGCCAATCTCAAAGGACAGCAATAGGCGATCCAAGAAGCATTGCTTTCCCCTTTTCAATTACCTTTCGTATTTATCGTTCCTCTCTTCAATTTTAATGATCCAAGTAAGCTCACTCTTCGACTTTTGCTTGAGCAGAATTGTAGTATTTGACTCGATTAGGAGGGTACAATGTTATTGGTTTAAGAGAATGTTTTTGCTTGATTATTATTGGAACTTTAATTACTGGTACGCTAACTGAAATTAGATTATGTGGTAATAAAAGTCATGAGTACTCACTAAGGTATGTTATTTTTTCTTTTAGGATAAAAAATGAGCACTCAAAGTGGCATGAGCAGGGATCATTTATTTGGTAATTATATTATTTGCTTTAACCATAGCACCCCCCCTCAACCAGATCTTTTGCAATGTTGATTAAATCAATTCTGGTGTACTGGTCTAGTTTATGGAATGAGCAGGTGCACAATCAGGTAATGAAAATGATCCATGGCTTAGACTCACTACCCTTATCGATTGTGTCTACTGGAATGAGAGATGCAGCTCCTGTGATGAAGAAAAAGCATTGCTTCTACTGGCTACCTTTTAGTTTTCAAAGTTTTTATTTATATAGGGGT
Organism: Rhynchospora pubera; assembly: GCA_028095005.1. Taxonomy (NCBI): domain Eukaryota; kingdom Viridiplantae; phylum Streptophyta; class Magnoliopsida; order Poales; family Cyperaceae; genus Rhynchospora; species Rhynchospora pubera. The sequence continues at coordinate 144,833,226 of CM051460.1, forward strand.
GATATTAAATAAAAAATTGCATTTGATGTAGCTCTGGTAGCGGGTCGGGTAATGTTTGTATTTGCATATTGTTTTTTGGTTTGTTGGCGTTTATTGTGTATTTGAAACGCAAGTGAGCTATTTACCAAAGCAATCCAAACCGGACGTTCTAGATGTGTTATTTACATGCGTGTCTTTTTTGTACCTCTTTGAGATAAATTTGCTTTGAGTTCTATACCTCGTGTCTGGATGTTAATTTGCTTTCAGAAGGCTGGAAAGTATAGTCAGTGTTGTGCTTGCATTTAATTGCTCGTTTAAATTACAAAGAATTGTTGTGATTTAAACTGTTATTTACTTTTTGCGTTTCTAAGCTTGTATGTACCAGTTTACTAGTTCAATTTACTTTTTGAACAAATTTCTGATGCATGCGTTTCTCAGCTTGCCACTCATTATTGTTAAACTGTCAGTTTACTTTTTGCGTTTCTATTATTATTTGTAATGTTCAGATTGTGTACCTGCATTTATATTCTTATTTGTAACATATTATTCATACTGTGTACATGCGTTTGTTCACAAGAATGATGCTACCATGCCACTCATTATTCTTATTTTGATGTGTAATTCCATGCATATCATTGCTACTGGTCATGGCGATACCCATTTTAAAAGTAAAACGCTAGAAATAAGAGCAAATCAAATGAGGTATATCTAAGTGTGCACAAAATGAGACACAATCATAGTAATAGATCAATTGAAATGACACACTGACATTTCAAACATGCCACAAATATATCAAATCTGCCATACATAACTTTGTTCAAATCACCAAAAAAAACAGTAACAAACAACCTTTTCATAATCACCTCAAACGGAAAGTAAATTACAAAAAACTATTTCTTTAGGAATTAAAATATGTCGTAATCTTCTTCGATCACTTGTCAGTGTCATCTGTGCATACTTGTTCACCCGTGTGCTGTAAATTATTAGAAATTAAAAGTACCAATTACAATTGTAGATTACAAAGAAGAAAATCAACATTTTAGGTTAAAGCAACAATATATCTCAATGAAAATCAAGTATACATATATCAAAGAATAATGTTGAAGTATAACGATAAACTTTTAGGAAAACTTAACTTAGTTTGGACTGAAAAAAATATTTATTAAGCGATGAAGACCGGAGAACAACCTATTTAATGAAATTACTGAAATTTCGGCATCTTCAATGGTCAGATGGTTGACAGTTGACACCTTCTTTAGTATGTATAACTATCTCCATACGTCTGTCAAAGTACTGGAAGCTATATTTTCTTTAGGATGTCAATTAATGCTTGCTTATTCATTTAACTTGGTCATTTGTATATTTTCTTAATAGTAGTTGACGTTCTCATCCGTCAGTCGGAACTGATTTTAGTCTACCTCTCTCTATATATATATGCTTCCTCTGTTGAAAAAGTCGTTGCTAACCAAAATAGTTTCATATATATACGAGGGTCTAACATAATATTAAACTTTTTTTTTATATGATAAGATGGGTGAGGCTTTTAAATTTCATTTTATGTTTAATATCTAAGATTTGGTTCGCATTTCGAACTCTTAATATTCACATCAATGTGTGTCGTTCTTTATCTCTAGATTAAAGGTTGATTTCTCAAACTCAACTGAATAGATCATTCGTATATTTCAATTCAATTTTTAATTTTATAATGCGAGATTTAGATTTATGTCACTTAAAATTAAGAAATTAGAGATATATCATCTATCAATGATATGATAATTATGCCCATTAAAATATGCTATTTTAAAATACTAAAAATTAGAGATATGCCACTGTATAACAAAACTTATGTATACCATCTAAAAAAAAAAAACTTTTATGCCACTCTATATATAACACTAATGCAACTATAAAATTATAAAAAATAGTTTTTTTTCCATTATAATATTAACTTATTTTTTAATTTTCATTTCTAGCCAAGTCACATAACTAGATTGAACTTAGATAAAATAGGTCTAGCATTGCATTTATTTCCGAAATTAATTAATATAAAAATTTAGACACAAAAAATTTTAATATACAGAATTATTATTATTTTTTTTAATAAGAAGAAAGTTCCAACGCGTTTCAGAAGAGCGTTTAGCAATTTCCCTCCGTACGCGTTTATAAAACGCGCTCCAGAGGTCCGAACGCGTTTTATAAACGCGTACGAAGGAGAGATAAGTTCGCCTCTTCAGTTACGCCTTTTGAGGAGCTGACACCTTCGTACGCGTTTATAAAACGCGTTCGGAGCCCTGGAGCGCGGTTTATAAACGCGTACGAAGGTGGTAATTTTTCGAAAACGAGTTCTGACCGTTTTTTTTTCTTTCTTCGTCGCTTCAGTCAGTCCAGAGAAGAGAAAAAGAAAAAAAGAGAGAAGAGAAGAGAAGGGATAAGAGAAGGGAGAAGAGAGAAGAGAAGGGAGAAGAGAGAAGAGAAGGAAGAAGAGAGAAGAGAAAGAAAGTTGCGGCTGGAGAAAGAGAGAAGAGAAGGGAGAAAAGAGGTTGCGGCCGTCGAAAGAGAAGAGGAGGCCGGAGGTGGTTGTCGTGCGAAGAGAAGAGGAGTTCAAAAGACAACGTACGCCGATATCGAGGTTTTGATTTTGCATTTACTGAAAATTATGGATATTATTGAAATTGTGGAAATTAGTGGATTATTATTGTGGATTATTATTGAAATTGTGGTAATTATTAGTAAAATTTGTGGATATAATATTGTGGAAATTAGTGATAATTATTAGTAAAATTTGTGGATTATTACTGAAATTGTGGTAATTATTAGTAAAATTTGTGGATATAATTGGACATTTTAGTAAAATGTTCATGGAATTTGTATGGAAATTTGTATGGAATTTGTATGGAAATTGGACATTTTAATAAAGTGAGTACACAATTTTAGTAACGTAAATTGTATGGAATTATTGGAAATATTATTGGACATTTTAGTAAAATGTTCATGGAATTTTTACGGAATTTAGTGGAATTTCTATGGAAATTGTGTAGGAATTTATTGTCAAATTACTGTAATCTGTATGCAAATTGAATGGAAATTAGTCGAAATTTTAGTAAATTGTATGGAATTAGTGGAAATTGTATGCAAAAGTAATTATTGTAAAAATGTCAATTACATAGAAAAATAATTTTGGTTTTGTTCGTTTTTTGTCCAATTAGCTAAAAAAATATTAAATTCATTGTTGTTTTAAATTGTTGTTCTTATATTATTTGAATCAGATGAGTTCAGCAGAAGATGAGGTTGGTCCTTCTGGTGCTTCACCACCTCCCACCGAAGCACCCCCCACCGAAGCAGCCTCCACCCAGCCTCGGCCAAAAAGACGTAGGCGTCGCGCAGCCCGTCCGAGCGCGCAAAATGTCATTCCACCTGTGCAACCGGCCAACGCAGAAAACCAACAGGTTTTGTTTGTTACGGATAACGAGCATCTCGTTGGTTTGTCTTTTGAGGAGGTAATAGATTGTTTTATGTTAATTTATATTTTTTTGATTTAATAATTTAGATTTCTTAATAGACTTATAAATTGTATTAAATGCTTATTATAAATTGTATTAAAAAATTAATTGAAAATGAGGTTTATTATAAATTTTTATGTTCAATCTAATAAATTGTATTAAATGCTTATTATAAATTGTATTATAAATTGTATTATAAATTGTATTTATTGTAAATGTTTATAATATTTTTATGTTGAATCTAATAAATTGTATTTATTGTAAATGCTTGTAAATGCTTATAAATTGTATTTTTAATACAACGGTTTATGTTTCGTGTTAATGCAGCGTGAAACACATTTGGAGACGAGATCGCACAAGCGAACGATTAAGGTGGACGATCGGATTGAGGGAAGGCTGATAAAACTGGGGCTCAGTCACATTACGAAGGTGAAGCATGTCAACGTCGACATGCCATTACTGAAGGCAATGGTCGAGTTTTGGCGTCCGGAGACGCATACTTTCCATTTTCCCGTTGGAGAGATGACCGTTACTCTACAGGTAATTTATTTAAACTTGATATTAAATTTTTTTAATATAATTTTCGTATTAATTTTCACAATTAATTGTAACATAAAATTTTGACTTAACATGACACGAAATGCAATATTAACATGACACGAATTGAACGTATTTTGTAATTGTTACCAGGATGTTGCCTTCTTATATGGTTTGCGCTCGACGGGCATTCCAGTTAGGTCGAATACGAGAGGGCCCTGGGAGGAAAAGATTCGTGCAAATCTTTATCCTCATGAAGATTTGGGAGACTGGCACAGAGAAAGGAGGAGCAGGGAGTAAGTGAAAAAAATAAAGTGCAATATTGATTTTTTGCTATTCAGTATATGCATTGCTTACTTGTATTGATTATTTTAAATTTGTACAATGCAGGGGCGATGTTGTTGTGGGCAACAACATCAAGTTGAAATGGTTGCGACAAAATTGCGGTGTGGCGCCACAGGCAGGTGCTGATGATGAGGAGTTAGACCGATACACGCGTGCAGTTGCTCTAGAGTTATTTGGGACGTTGATGTTTCCAGATATTTCTCAGAATTCCGTCCCAGCATACTATTTGGAGCTTGTATCGGTATAATTTTCTTAACTTAAATAATTTTTTTATTTGTTTACCAGCAATTTAATTTTATTATTTAAAAAAAATAGAGCACAATTAACCAACAATTTAATTTTATTATTTAAAAAAAATATAAATTATTATAGCAAGACTAATATTATTATAGCACAATTATTATAGCAAAATTGTTTGCATGGTTATTATTGTTTTCAATGTTCTCGAATTGAGTTTGAATGCGTTGTTTAATTTAAATTCAGGGCAATTTGAATGAAGTTCCGGACTTCAATTGGGGAGGTGCCACGCTTGCTTGTCTATATCATGCTCTGGACCGTGCCTCCATGCGTTTCAAGGTTGTGACGGGACCTTGGATGCTACTATTGTTTTGGGCATGGTCATACCTCCCTGTTTCTCGCCCAGAGGTTGCTCATATCGGTGGATTAGGACAGCCTAACCTAGATTCATGTGTGCCGTTTGGCAGGTAATAACTTATAATAATTTTTCAATAATTTTATGCAAATTACAACACATCAATCCTAACCTTCAAAATTTTCAGGAAATGGGGCGAAGCTCGGTCTTTCTCACGGAGCCAGCACCGCGGGGCAGTGGAGAACGCACGGGACTACCTAGCCGTGTTGAACGTTGAAGACGTCAACTGGTTTCCGTACGTACTCGACAGGGCTGTCATGCCACGGGTAGCACAGGTTGGTTCCATAGCGGAGCATGTTCGGTTGCCGCTGATTTTTTACCACATTGTTGCCTACTACTACCCCGACCGTTGTAGGCATCAGTTTGGACTGTACCAGTTTACTCCTCCTCCACTACCTGTGGTACGTTTGCTATATTTTTTCGATTTATCATACGATCAACTTCAATTTAATTAGAGTAAAGAACTAACGTGTTTATTTTAACAGAGTTGGGACGTGACACAGAACCTGCTGGGTTTCCAGCACGGTACCTATCGAGATCGCCCAGATTTTGCTACCATTTTTGCGAGTGCACATGCTGAGTGGACTGACGAGGCATTACAGGCACGCTAGCTGGAGACTCGATCCTGGAGTGCTACTGATACACTGCGGTACTTCCGATGGTTTTGGCGATACGGTGCCTCGGAGAGACCCACGCCACGAGAGGATGCCGAGGCACGTCTCCAGCGCACTCAGCAGCTGCCTCTTGCTCAGAGGCGGTACACAAACATGGGGTCCAGACTTCGCAATACGGTACATCTTAATTTTTTAAATATGGAATGTATGATTGGTAAATGGAATTGTGCAATATGTCATTATTCTCGTAAATTGCAGGGCAACTTTGCGCTGAAGAATGCACTTCATGCATTGGGACTGGTTGTGAAAAAGGGGTGCAGAAGGGTGGGAAAGGCAATTCTCGCCAATTGTCGTTCGCAGTTGCATGATGCTTCCATCCCTCTGAGGTAATTTTAAATAATTTAATTTTTTGATTGTGTTTTTTGCATTTTAAATTCAATAATTTATAAATTACAGGTTGGAGGATTTGTTGGAGCAGCGAGGACTTCCAACAAATATTGAGGACATACCAGATTCTGGGGACGAGTCTTCTTCTGCACGTCCGACTGTACCCACAGACCTTCAGGCGGAGGATCTGATGCATGCGGTTAGTATTCGTTCATATGCAAGTTTCAATTTTAGATACTAATTTATTTATATTGACATTGTTTTTTTTTAATATTATAGGATGGTCGACTGAATACCGGGCGATTAGATGATATTTTAGGACCACGCACGTTCTTTCCTACTCAGTTTCCAGCCTCAGGTCCTACTCCATCCATGCATAGTGCATCAGCATCGACCTCGCAGTTTGCTGGCATTTCTCAGTATCCCACTGGCATTTTCCAGCCTCAGGATCCTCCACCGTACTCCTTTGCACCATTTGGTATGCCTTCCTCTTTTCCTGCATTTACTGTTCCTCCATTTACTGTTCCGTCAGTGCCTACGCCTTCTTCTATTCCATCATTTGGCACTCCGTTGGGTAGTATGGGAGGGACAGACTCGTTCAGCACTTTACTGCGGACGGCCGGAGATGAGGAGGGTGATTATGTCCCTATAGCGACTCCTCAGGATGCTGGGCAGCCTGTTGAGTTTGGGCCCATACAGCAGGAGGCTCAGCAGGACCAGCAGGAGGACCGCCAGGAGGAGGACGATGGGGATACGGACTCCACTGACTCGGGAGATGTTACTGCCCCGGGCATACGAGATAGGCGTGTGGTGAGGGTGATTGACAGATTTTCACCTTCAGGACCTAGGAGGAGGCGGCGGCGTTAGTTATGATGATGGACTGATTTTATTGCTGATGATGACAGTTCTTTTTTGTTTATGGACTGATGATGGACGGATCGTTTATTTTTCGTTTATGGACTTGTGATTGACTTGTGTATTACTGATGTTGATTGACTATTTTTCGTTTATGACTTGTGATTGACTTGTGTATTTATTGGATTGTTTATTATGACTTGTGATGATTGACTTGTGTATTATTATGACTTGGAATTTCGGAGTGCAAAGCACTACTTGAAACATAAACGTTTATGTATTGAAACGCCAATAAATGAAATACTCAAAACAACAACTTTTATCCATTGAACGTCAACACATTAAAACCACAACTTATAGTGCAAAGCACTACAAAAATTAAAGAAAAATAAAAAACAACCATAAAAATAAAACATTGCATTAACAATTCCAACTAAAGTACATTAACAACCATAATAATAAAACACATAAATATTACAATGATATAAATATTTAGAGATTTTGACTATCTACATGTTGTAGAATTTCATCCCACCATGGTTGCTCATCTTCATCATTCGGTTGTTGTTGATTACTCGCACCAGTGTTGTCAGCGAACTGAGCGACTTCGTTCCAAAAAGCAGCATCATCTTCTTGTTGATTACTCGGAACACTGTTGTCAACGAATTGAGCGGCTTCGTTCCAAAAAGCCGCTTCGGTTTCTTCTTTTTCTATCTCTGCCATTCGGCTTGCCGCAATTTGTCGAAGTTCATCCCTCTTATTCATTTCTCTCAATTTTTGCTCTGATTTTTTGAGCCTTTTTTTCCTTGCCTCTTCTTCCCTAATTTTTTGTTTACGATCCATTTCTTCATTTCTTTCTTTAATAATCCTCTGCGTCTCTATGTCCCGAGCTCTTTGTTCATTCTCGTCGTGACGTTTGTGCTCATGGTAGTGGTCACGCAATATGTTTTCTTTGTAATTGAAAACTTGAGCACACCTTGTACAGGTCACTGTGTGGTCTCCATTAAAGTTGTATATTTTCTCGTAAACGGTCCAGTGAGTTGGTTCACACGAGAGATAGGGTTTCGGTTGTTGTTGGGGGATGGGTTGAGGTTCTGTGTAATATTTTTTGTACCAGTCATATCGCCTTTCTCGGTTCAGATTCTTTTCGTGTTCCCGCCATCGCCGCTCCTGGTACTCCTTCTGTTCCCTTTCCGGCCCACCATTAATGTGTATTTTTAACTCGAGCACGTCTCCCTCTTCAGTCGTGTCTTCATGGATGTTGTATTTCAAAGTGCGATAACAAGAGCGACAAATTGCCTCGTATTCTCCGTTTTCTGGTTGATTTCTATTGGCAGGGTAATGGTAGAAAGTTGGCCAATACTCAATGCGGGTTGCTCTTCGATAGTTTGGAACATCATTATTTGAGTTAGAGCTATTTCCTTTGTCCATTGTACTGAAGGTTTTAACAAGAAGGAGGTAGTGGGTGTTTGTGCATTCTAATTCAACAATGGCTGCTTTTATAAATAATTTCAGTAGTTCAAAGATGACATTGTAAAATCAAATCTTGTCATGTCTTTTGCAGTCTTTATCAGAGCATGCTTGTACTTTTTTTTTCTAAAAATTAAATAATACACCTTCGAACGCGTTTATAAAAAGCTCTCCAGGGCTTTCAACGCGTTTTATAAACGCGTACGAAGCTCTGACAAACGACAGGAAAGTGGACAGCATCTCTCCTTCGTACGCGTTTATAAAACGCGTTGAAAGCCCTGGAGCGCGTTTTATAAACGCGTACGGAGGGGAATTCGAATACTCGCTTCTGAAACGCGTTGGAACTTTCTTCTTATTAAAAAAAAATAATAATAATTCTGTATATTAAAATTTTTTGTGTATAAATTTTTATATTAATTAATTTCGGCATTTATTTCATCATTAATTTGTTTAAATTAACAACGATAGTTTGAAATTTTAAATACAATTTCTTGTCAAACTTGCATACTCCGACAGATTATAAACCTAATCAATTCTTTCCGATCTAAATATGCGCGGAAAATTATTTGACGATATCATCACTAAATCAAGTACTTGGAGGACACCTGTTTTAGACTTATAGCAACGATATACCTGTAAAAACCTGTGGCTGTTTGGATCATATGGAAATAGGAGGAATTTTTTATTCCTAAACATAAATTTATTATAAATAATCCAAATTTTTCATAAAATTACACATTTCTCAATACTTTATGCCTAAGAATAGAAAATTTCTCCTATTCCTAAGCAATCCAGACGACAATACATACCAGCCCATAGAAATAAATAAACAGCTAGCAACAATAAGAACATACTTCCAATTTTTGTATTACTTAAATCATGTTTCCCTAAAAGCACAAATATATCAATATGCCGTGAACATTATAGGCTGTGTTTGGATGAGCCTAGAAATAAGGGAGTAGTTTCTTCCTACTTCCAAATTTATTATAAACAATTCAAACTCTTTACAAAGTTACACACTTTCCAATACTTCTTCCCTTATTCCTCTTATTCCCACACCATCCAAACGGAGCCATAGAGAGTGAATTGATTCTATTTCATACGAAAGGGAATAAAAGTTGAAATTTATGAGATCGAAATGATAAAACTATATAATGATGATGTGTCCTTCCATATGAATTCAGGACCAAAAATCAGGTTCACATGATGGAAATTAAATAATGAGCAGTCAAGTACTGTAATAAATAGTTCAAGCTTTTGACATAGTCGTTAAGTCCAACCCACAAGATCAATTAAAAGTTTAAAATGATCTGCAGGTCGATGAAGCATTATCCATCTGCATTCTTATGTTTATATATAAAGATCCTTGAACCTACGAAGTCGTGAATCTCTTGTCATTCCTTTATAATTCATATAGGCTATACAAGCTGCGGAAGCAAGAATCAAATTCCCGAAAGAAATATATGCACCGCGGGAGCAATGATGCTAATTATCCAACTTCTCCTACTCATCTCGCCATCCAGAACAAAAGCAGCTGAATTTGGCGTCATCGCTCGGGACGGGTGCCAAGACAACTGCGGTGGAGTCCCCATCCCTTACCCTTTCGGCACCAGCCCCAGTTGCTCCATGTCTAAGGACTTCGAGGTCAGTTGTAACGGAACTAATAATGGTACATGGACTCCTTACCTGCTGGGCAGTGTGAAAATTCTGAATATAAGCCTCTCTTTGGGCCAGGCACGGGTTAACAACCCTGTATCTTCCCAGTGCTACAACAGCACGACAAACGTAGTGGAATACTACAACAACTCTGTCCTTTGGGACCTGCGTAGTTTGCCATACGGGTATAACCAAGAGCTGAACAAGTTTGTGGTCATGGGTTGTGATACACTTGCATATCTCACTTTTGTGAGCGGAAAAATTTCCTACGTGGGAGGGTGTATTTCCAGGTGTATTAGCTTAAAGAGCCTGAATGCCCTGCCCAATGGGTCATGCTCTGGAATTGGCTGCTGCCAGATAGCTATTCCCAGAGACACAAACCTCATAAAAGTTGACTTTGATAATAGGTATAACACCGCCTTTGAGGGTGTGTACCTGTTCAGTCGTTGTGGTTATGCTCTGATGATGGAGACTACTGGATTCATTTTTAACACTGCGTACCTAACCACAGACGAGCTATATCGCAAAGAAATGCCAGTCGTGCTTGATTGGGCCGTAGGAAACACAACATGTGACATTGCAAAGGCAAACAAATCCTCCTACGCATGCAGAAGCGATTACAGTGTTTGTTCAGACTCAAGCAGGGTCCTGGGTTATCTCTGCAACTGCTTCAATGGTTATCAAGGCAACCCATACCTCCAAGGAGGCTGCCAAGGTCCCTCTCTCTCCCCCTCTCCCCCTCTCTCTCATAGTTTAGCTCTCAAACATTTACTGCTATAATATATATGTAAATATCTTAAGGAAATCTGGCATATTTTGTAGACATCGATGAATGTGCCAATCAAAATCCATGCTCCAATCCAGGAAAGTGTCACAATACCCAAGGGTCATTTCACTGCTCTTGTCCTTTCGGATGGCGCCAAAAGCCTAACAATATATGCGAACTCAACTTGGCACTAATTTTAGGTACGATGCTTTTTTTTGGGATAATAAACTTTCTTGAATCCTTTAATTTAGCCCCGATCAAAATATTTTTTACGCGGAATATTGTAACGGTTGATTAAAAAAAACCGTTACAGATTTGTTTCATGATTTTCCTGCCATTGCGGTGACATTTCGGTAACGGATTTTAATAAAATCGTTATAGATGACCCGTTACAGATGTCAGTTTCTGTAGTAGTGATAGTTTGCATTGTTCTTTTCAAATAAAAGAGTAAGTCAAGAACAAAATTCAAAATTGATAGAAGACAGAAAATCAAATTAATTAAGAAACTTTATTATTTTGTTTTTGTTTCATTTTGGGATCGTAACAAAAAAAAAAAGACAGACAACTTTATGTTCATCGCATTCCGTTTGTACCCGAAATCCGTCTTGCTTTTCTGGTAAATTAATTTAATCAGTCATTAACTTTAATTAAATCCATATTTTATTTTATTTTATTTTTAACATTAAAATTGAAAGTTCAAATTTAATGTCCAGAAGTCCATAAATTTGGTCCAAGTCCATCAATTCTGAGTTCTGACAGCTCACATTTCATTTAATTTCCCAAATATTCGGAAAGAGACCGACAAAAAGCATTGTTTGGAGTAAACTAAAACTCTATTTTTTAAAATAAAAAAAATTGGTTGGAACTTCTAGCATATTTGATAAAATATAGAAAATATAAATATCATGTCCTCTTTATATAAAATTAAACGAAATAAAATATATCTACTAGCATGTATGATATCGATGGTACTAGACGCATGGTTAAACCTTTTAGTACGATAATTAAAATAAATTTTGCATTAATCACTGTAGGAACTTGTGCTGTTATTATCGGATTATCTTTTTTGGGGCTTGGCACATATTTTGTCCATGAAAGAAGAAAACTTTCTAAAATGAAAGAGAAGTATTTTGAAGAGTACGGAGGATGGATTTTGTTGGAGAAGATTCAATCAGATCAAAGATTCGGTTTCACTATCTTCACAAAGCAACAAATTGAACAAGCAACAAATCATTTTGACAATGCAAATATAATTGGTCAGGGAGGTCAGGGCACTGTTTATAAAGGAAATTTAAGAGATCAAATGGTAGCCATTAAAAAATGCAAGATAATTGACGAGAACAAAAGAAAAGAATTTGGTAAAGAAATGATTATTCTTGTTAGTCGAGTGCATAATTTTCATTTTATGATTAAATACTACTAATTATCCATAAACAATCATGCACAAACACGGATCTTGCACTAAGCCATTCACACAAGAGAGAAAGGTTCAAGGTATACCTCTCTTGAGCTAGTAATCAAGAGGCTCGAACCGGCTAGGTTGTAGGTGGTTGTGCTCACGTCTAGCTCGCGCCTCCTTGTCGTATCGCCTCGAGTCCACTTGGTATTAACCAAATCCTCTACAAGTTATGCTAGTAACTTGGAGGAGATGCCTAATCCCTAGCTTTCTCAATTCTTCTAGCAAATCAACAAGTTATTTGTGGAAGAATGGAGGGCTCAACACATGAGCAATAGGGAGAGATGGGAGAGAGGGAGGCGCACAAGGGAAGGGGGGGCGGCTAGGTTAGTGGGAGAGAGAGAGGGGGATTTGCAACCATCCACATCCTTATATAGAGTGCAAACCCTACCTACCTCACACTAACTATTTACCAAATTGCCACCCCACCTACCACCTTGCTTGGCCGGCCACAAAGAGGGCCTTTATGGGCCAATTGCATTGCCTCATGGGTCCACTTAATCATTCATTAAATGGCCTCTCTTGTTGCTCTCAATTTGGATCCCTATTGGGCCTTTAATTAACTATTTAATTAAAGCCCTATAATTTGCATATGTGTTGAAATAAATAATTATTAACTTAATAATAATTATTTAGGGATTAGATAATGCATTAATTTATTTCTATATGATCCCTTTGACTTAATTAATTATAACGGTCTACAACGCTATTTAATTAATTAATCAACTCATCATATTTTGCAATACCAATTATTGCAAATAAATAAATAATGCAAGCATGGTTAAAACACCAATTCTGTGTGACCCTTTGAGGATTTATGCTACGTTGGACATGGGATTAAATCGCTATTTAATTCCAATAATCATAAGCGGTATCTAGCAACACGTTATGATTCCCAATTCGCATAAATAGTGTACAGCTACAATATTTCAATCCTGCATAAGAGAATAAAGTATATCTCTATTTTGATTCCTATGCCTCACGATATCATCGTATAATCCAAGATAGGAATGTGTCATTCTTGCAGATTATACGTTTCTTGATCTAGAGATAATTGTATCAGTTGCTAGCAAACAATCTATCTCCATCAAGGGGCCCAAACAGATATCGTCACTCACTAAGTGAATTAATGAGGGACATACGGTTTTCTTGACTATTTAGCTTTTCCCCGCACAATTCAAGAGAACATAAATAACGTCCGTATAGCAGCCCTTATCGGGAATCAGCGGTAGACGATATTTATTGAACCTATCCTCATGTGGAAAAGATAAATATCTCAAACTTAGAATCAAAATCATAACGAAATAAACAATGACACATAACACAATCCATATGTTTATTTCGTTGGGTCAAGTCCTGTACTATGTTCCATAACATATACATATGCAATTAAGTTGGTAACTCTTTACCTATGATTTGTAGAACTTAATCATCACTTAACTTGCATACTAATCTTATATGATAATTAATGTTCCTTGTTAATTATCAAGATTATGGACCGTTTAGATTTATTATTGTCATTCTAAAGAATGATCCACAGAGATCTACAATTCAGATCCTCAACCTGAATAATCTGTCAATAATAAACCTAGGAACAGATGATAAATTATCATCCAAAACATAAACTAATAATTGAGTCATTAAATTATTGACTTCTAGGACATAACTCCAACAATCTCCCACTTGGCCTAGAGTCAATCAGTAGTGACTTCTAGCCAACGAAGAATTGAGAACGATGTCATATATCTACATATATACATGTCTCGGACCTCAAAATAAATAATACGCTTAAAGCTAGTTACTCATACGTCCATCACGTATGGATGCATAACTGCATCTTGTATACTGCTCAAGGTAGAGGTCATGCTAGAGTGTTCGCTGTGTTCGCGAACCTATCCAAAATTTTGTTTGACCCTATATATATACCACTATATATATATGTTCTTGATCATCATCATATGATATCAAGTGATATCGTTATAGATCATATTTGAATCTCCAATGTAACATTGGGTTCTTTAGGAGTAAGTAATGGTTCGAGATGCATAGAACCATAATAACTCGACTAAGAACTCGATCCGAAACAAATTTCTTTTATTGCTTCACAAGTTGCTATGTATTTTACTTTGGTGACGGAAACGGTTGTAATATTCCATTTAGAACACTTTCTAAACTTACAACACCACCTTTTAAGCAAAATATGTAGCTCAATCGTGATTATATCAATCCTTTGAAAAAATTTTTATCAGTGTAACAACTTACACGAGATTTCTTTCATCTTAAGAGATGAAACATTGTATCACTCTTTCTCATAAGGTACTCGAGGATATTCTTGATTATCGTCCAAATGTGTCTCTCTTGTATCCATTTGACAACTGTTTGTCATATCCTTTGGATACTACACATTGGGGCATATGCATAAATATGGTGTACAAAATGAAACTCATAATGAAAGAGTGCTTGAACTATTTCATGCACCCTTTTTGAATTGAGTTGTAATAGACCGAGTTAAACACTCAAGTCATGCCATGTGACGTACAGTTAGACATCCTTTCTTGGAGTGTAACTTTCGTGTTTCTAGAACACTTCGTCAATATATGCATATTTGCTCAAACCTAACATCCATCATAATCTATCTTTATAGATTTTGTTTCCTAGGATTAGGTGATTTTGCCCAAGTTCTCATTTGAGAAAGCATTCTCCAAAGAGATCTCGACAATATTCATTTTCTTAATGTTATTCCCAATTAAATGAATTGTTAACTTGAACAATACAAGTAATACAATTATGCTTCCACTGAATATCTTGTATATACAAGATACTTTTGACGAAGTTCAACTCCTTGACTTCATTGTCAAAACTTTTATTCTGATCTCCACAACACTTGCTTTAATCCATTAATGGATCCTTGAAGCATGCATATGTTTTTAGCAATACATAAACCTCGATTTGTGTCAAATGCACAACATCTTCCTTCATTCATACGAAGAAGGCGGTTTTATGTGTTTTTCCATATATCGACATATATGAAATACAACTATTGCTAGAATGATCTTTATTGACTTATACATAGCCACAAGCAAGAGGTTGTGCTTTGTACGTAGTCAACTAGTTATCGACTTAGACATAGCTACAAGCGAGAAGCCGCGCTTTGTACATAGTCGATTTGTTATCCATGTCGATCTTTCCTTTTGAAGATCTAAAACGTTCTTGATGGATTGCTCCTTCATGAACGTCAACCAAGGTCTATACCTTGTTGTTATACATGGATTTTATTTAAAGATCATATGAATTCAAACCATATATGTGGAATCGGATCGATCCATCGTTTCCTTGTTTATCAACGGATTCTCATATGCTAAGTACGAGAATGTTGTGACAACCTATGCACCAAGCGGCTTAGGAAATCAACTCTCGTTGATCTTTTGTAGGATTGGTACTTGAGGTTCTTGAACTACTTTCACAACGATTTGTTGAACGAGTTCTTGACTCCTCATATATTCCATGAGTTTCTCAAACATCAACTCGTGAGATGGTTGAGTCCTCATTAGAAGGAGCATACTATTAAACTTCTTTCAAAACAACTTGTGAATGAAGTTTTGCTCAACTCCCACTAAGTACCATGTATGGAGTGACAAGTTTCCCATAAAAGTACTTCTTGTAGTGACGCATAAACTATTTTAATGCTCACTTTACTCCCACTACTTCTTCTTGAGAATTTCAATTCATCAAGACTACATTATGATTAGCAACAACTCCTTTGTTCTTATCATATTCGTGGAAGTAGTGCCTTTTAATATAAAGCATCCTACAAATATATAGTGTCTTATTTGGTTTAAGCTTATAAGTCCACAATACTTGAAATAAGCTTCTCAACACCAAATCTCGAGAAGTATTATACTTAGAGATCAAAATCTCCTAAAGTATCTTCTTCAATAGACTTCGATGGAACATTATTCAGTGTAAACAATATTGTCTTCAAACATAATTCCCTAATACGAGTCGAATAAGTCAATTTGATTTATTATCGATCGAACTATACAAAATATTGTTCAATACCTCCACTCTTGGTCATATTATTCCTCATGGAGCGAGTTGTGAAACTACTTTCATACTCTTTAGACAATATTTCAAATCATGTGACTTAACTATTTACCGTGATTAATTGTAAGACTTTTTCTTTCTCTTGAACGGTCTTTCAACTTTACACTTGAACTCCTTTGAACTAGTCAAAAGGTTCATACTTATACCTTATCAAATAGATATGTTAATATCTACAATGATCGTTGGTTAAGTAGTAAAGTATCAACAACCTTTCATTACACAAGTACTTATAGGTCTTTATACATCGATATGTGAAAGCCCTAATCAAGTCACTTGTCCTTAAACCTTTCTAGGTTAATGGCGCTTTTGTCATTTAACAAACATGATTCGCATATCAATCGATTTGAAATCGAATTGAATTTACGAGCTCTACGTTACGGAGACTCTCGTAATGCGATTCTCGTTTATGTATGTGACTAAGCGGTTATATGTAACATGAAAGTCAAATACTTTATGTCAAGTCTTACGCATCCTATTTGTCATTCAAAACTTGCTTATCTATTTCAAGCAAATTCAATCAAGATGCATGAAATCATATAAACAAATCCATAATAAAAGAACATAATCATCCATTTCATCGAATATGAAGTGGAGATGTTTTGAGAAGTTAGGATTAAGGTATGTAACCTTCAATTCCTAAACAATCTCTTAATAAAGATAACTCTACGTATTCAATGGTAATGACTTAGACGAACAAGTCATTTCCTATACGGAGTTTACTTTACATCTCTCGAACATTCTCTTATTCTTCATTGCTAACACATTTCGTCAAATGCGAGCATATGAACTAGTATCAAGTTACTAGTGTAAATTAGAGATAGTGAGATAATTTGAACGACAAATACACTTTAGGATTAAAGCATCATGGTATTTCGGACAACCTTTCAAAATGCCTCCAATAAACGGCAAATGAAAACATCTCATGTGATACATAATCACAATCAAGAGTCTCGAAATTTCAACTCATGCCTTGGCGAAGTATTTCTTGAATACTAAACCAATTACCTTTTTGCATCAACAAGTGTGCGAAGAAGGCAACATTATATCCTTTATAATTTTAAAGAGATCGTATGACAATATCAATAATCCTTGATATCGGAGATCAATATCTCTAGTTATCAATTAGCTACTTAAATCTTTCGATTTGTAAGCCAATGAAACGTTCATGTATAGAAGAAGAATCTCTTTGTCAACTCATACTCTTTATACTCGATCATAAATGATGGAGTTAATATCTACTTTCTCCAAGAACGCTTTCTTGAGTAAGTGGATGAGAGTGTACGAGTTAAATCTAGTCCATATGAATTCTCTAATTCAAAAGGTCTTAGAACTTTCAAATGAGGATATTAGCCACACGCTTTATTGAATAACTTTTCGCTAAAAGTCAATCAATCATCGCGTTGCTACGTTCGGGTAGTTTGAGAAAAGTTTTGGGAATTGACATACTCAAATTTCTTTTCACTAAGATCATGTCTTAGGAATCGGTATTACTTCTTTAAGTAAATACTTTTAGAAACGAGTTTGTTCATTTTCAAAGATTGATCGCAACAAAATTAACAATTTAAACATCTATAACAAAATCAATTTAAGGTCATTTAGTTTATGCAATTGTTTTATTTATAACAAATAAAACTCCCACTACATTTATTTAATGTCCCAAATGTAGTTGGTTTTCCAAGATCCCGGTTTTCATCAAGTAGAGCCTGCTATGGCACGTCACCCTACTTAATTAGACAAGGTAGGTTCTCCAACCAATCATATCGTTCCATATGATTCTTGGTTTGTGAATATCTAAGTATATTTACAAACTTCGCCCCGATGTCCAAACTCTAGTTGGGTCCATCGAAAAGTAACCTCTCACTATTTGCTCCTTGCAAATCTTAGCTATTTGCACCCCGACTACCGAATTGGCAATCATGACGTCCGCTTGGGCGGACCGCGCCATGAGTGACAATCGGCGTGAAGGGGATAGAGAGAAGGAGGGCGATTTCACTTAATCGAATTTTAGTTGGGACTATCAATCATATGACACTTGTTTGGTGGTCGTGTAAGCATACACCCATACCTAGCCTATGACAATTCATAGCAATCACAAGCAATCACATATAAGCATCTCATAGTTGTGGGTTTGTATGGCTCCCGCTTGCATTAGTTTCGCCTCATCGTCCATGGAGCAAAACTAATCTAATTCTTGCCCTCCCACTAAATTCTATAAGGATCTAAATCCTATATAAAATAAAGGTGCAAAAATACATGTGAAAACATCCTATTCCCATCCTAACCTTAGGGGCATGCAAGCCTCACAAGTTACATCAAAAATTAATCAACAAATTAATTAATTAATGGCACCAAAGGCCGCATTACAAACATTCACACATGCATTCATTACAACCACAAGGCATTGAGTCTTGAGCCATACTAAACCCACTATCCACCTACAAAACAAAGTTAGCACATACAAGAACTTTGTTTCCAATTAACGATTTTCAAGCATCTTTGCGTATCGTTTGCCATAAGTAAATTCCGTGTACAAATCCTCAATCTTAAACAACAAAACTTGTTTAAATTCATTTAGAAAGTTCTTTCAACATCCCATAACAGAAAGGAGATCAAACAAGGAGTTTTCTAATTAATTTCAACTAGTTTGAATATTTAGAAAAACAGTAATTTATTAAAAACGTAACTAATGGAATCCAATAAAAGCAAAGGTTTTAGGTCTCCAAAAATTCTCAAATAAATTACTTAAGCTCCTTATCATAGTTGTGATTACCAGTAAAAATTTCAAGAAGAGATCTTACACCATCTGGGAGAATCAAAAATGACAAATCTCTTACAAGTGCACGAAACACCGTTATGAGATTTTCAGATTATCCTCTCAACCATTTGGTCTGTTAGACCACCTTCTAATTAGTTTTTATATATACAATATACATAGAAAAGCTAGTTTAGTCTATAGGCTAACTATCTATGAAAAGAAAACCACCAAGTTCAGTTCAAAAGGTTCGAGTTACAAACTAAACAATCAACAAATTCTGTACTGGAACAGACAGTCGATTGAAAAATTCTAACCTAGTTGAAGGTCCTAACTTCCACGAAAAATTATGAAACTAATTTTCCTGGAATCCTAACTCAAAATAGAACAACTCCATTTAAACAGAATTTTTAAAGGAGTTCTCAGTTGGTACAGTTTATTAGAACAATCGATTTGCTCAACAAACTGGATCTGACAAGTTCTTCCTTTTCATACTTGAAAACCCACAAATTGATCTGAGCCATGCAACAAATTTTACATGCTCAGAAAGAGCTTCAAGTCCTCTTTAAATCTAGCCATAGAACACTGGTACTTATATTCAAAATATAAATCTTTCAAGCCATTCAAACAGGACAGTGCAAGCAGAAACTGGTTCTGCGCACTGTCGCCATTTTATTCACAGTAAATCTATACTAATTCAGAAAAATGTGAATCCAACGCTAAAAGAATCACAATCCACAGATCTACAACTTTCATGTAGATGGAAAAAACTTCCAGAGAACTTATCAAAGCGAAAAACGCGAAACAACACAGAAAATACCATTTCCAGAAAGCAAACAAACGCATCATCTCTACTAATCCGTTAATTAGCCAATTTCTCTTAATTAAGTGTCAAAATAGCTTAAGTACGACCATGTGCTCTGATACCACTGTTAGTCGAGTGCATAATTTTCATTTTATGATTAAATACTACTAATTATCCATAAACAATCATGCACAAACACGGATCTTGCACTAAGCCATTCACACAAGAGAGAAAGGTTCAAGGTATACCTCTCTTGAGCTAGTAATCAAGAGGCTCGAACCGGCTAGGTTGTAGGTGGTTGTGCTCACGTCTAGCTCGCGCCTCCTTGTCGTATCGCCTCGAGTCCACTTGGTATTAACCAAATCCTCTACAAGTTATGCTAGTAACTTGGAGGAGATGCCTAATCCCTAGCTTTCTCAATTCTTCTAGCAAATCAACAAGTTATTTGTGGAAGAATGGAGGGCTCAACACATGAGCAATAGGGAGAGATGGGAGAGAGGGAGGCGCACAAGGGAAGGGGGGGGGGGGCGGCTAGGTTAGTGGGAGAGAGAGAGAGGGGGATTTGCAACCATCCACATCCTTATATAGAGTGCAAACCCTACCTACCTCACACTAACTATTTACCAAATTGCCACCCCACCTACCACCTTGCTTGGCCGGCCACAAAGAGGGCCTTTATGGGCCAATTGCATTGCCTCATGGGTCCACTTAATCATTCATTAAATGGCCTCTCTTGTTGCTCTCAATTTGGATCCCTATTGGGCCTTTAATTAACTATTTAATTAAAGCCCTATAATTTGCATATGTGTTGAAATAAATAATTATTAACTTAATAATAATTATTTAGGGATTAGATAATGCATTAATTTATTTCTATATGATCCCTTTGACTTAATTAATTATAACGGTCTACAACGCTATTTAATTAATTAATCAACTCATCATATTTTGCAATACCAATTATTGCAAATAAATAAATAATGCAAGCATGGTTAAAACACCAATTCTGTGTGACCCTTTGAGGATTTATGCTACGTTGGACATGGGATTAAATCGCTATTTAATTCCAATAATCATAAGCGGTATCTAGCAACACGTTATGATTCCCAATTCGCATAAATAGTGTACAGCTACAATATTTCAATCCTGCATAAGAGAATAAAGTATATCTCTATTTTGATTCCTATGCCTCACGATATCATCGTATAATCCAAGATAGGAATGTGTCATTCTTGCAGATTATACGTTTCTTGATCTAGAGATAATTGTATCAGTTGCTAGCAAACAATCTATCTCCATCAAGGGGCCCAAACAGATATCGTCACTCACTAAGTGAATTAATGAGGGACATACGGTTTTCTTGACTATTTAGCTTTTCCCCGCACAATTCAAGAGAACATAAATAACGTCCGTATAGCAGCCCTTATCGGGAATCAGCGGTAGACGATATTTATTGAACCTATCCTCATGTGGAAAAGATAAATATCTCAAACTTAGAATCAAAATCATAACGAAATAAACAATGACACATAACACAATCCATATGTTTATTTCGTTGGGTCAAGTCCTGTACTATGTTCCATAACATATACATATGCAATTAAGTTGGTAACTCTTTACCTATGATTTGTAGAACTTAATCATCACTTAACTTGCATACTAATCTTATATGATAATTAATGTTCCTTGTTAATTATCAAGATTATGGACCGTTTAGATTTATTATTGTCATTCTAAAGAATGATCCACAGAGATCTACAATTCAGATCCTCAACCTGAATAATCTGTCAATAATAAACCTAGGAACAGATGATAAATTATCATCCAAAACATAAACTAATAATTGAGTCATTAAATTATTGACTTCTAGGACATAACTCCAACAATTCTCTCTCAAATTAACCACAAAAATATTGTAAAACTCCTCGGATGTTGTCTAGAAGTGGAGGTTCCTATGCTAGTTTATGAGTTCATCCCAAATGGCACTCTATTTCATTACATCCATGGAGGATTCCATATTTCTCTCACAACTCGTCTAAACATTGCTCAACAATCGGCAGAAGCGCTTGCCTACTTGCACTCGTCAGCATCTACTCCGATTTTTCATGGAGATGTGAAGTCTGCAAATATTCTTTTGGACCAAAATTATACACCAAAAGTGTCCGATTTTGGAGCGTCAATACTAGCTCCAACAAATGAAGCACAGCTCGTCACACTTGTGCAAGGGACATGCGGGTACCTCGACCCAGAATACATGCAATCTTGCCAACTGACAGACAAGAGCGATGTGTATAGTTTCAGTGTGGTTCTTTTGGAACTTCTAACACGCAAGCATGTGATTGATTTTGATGCACCAGAAGAAAGGAGGAGTCTTTCATCCTATTTCATCTCTTCTATAAAAGAGAACAAAATGTATGAGCTTTTAGATGATGAAATTAAATGTGAAGACAATATGAATGTGATCATCGAAGTGGCTGAGCTGGTTAAAGAATGTCTAAATATGAAGGGAGTGGATCGTCCTACGATGAAGGAAGTCGCTCAAGAACTTGATCGAATCAAGAAACTTAAACAGCATCCTTGGGGACAAGAGTACAATTCTGAAGAAACAGTAACTTTGCTCGGTGAAGTATCACATGATGATATAGTGATTGAGCATACTGGCTGTTTCGGTATAGATAAAGAAGCTGAGGAGAGCATTGCATTAGGTCGTTAATATTGCGCCACGGTTTTATAACAATAAACCTCGTTCTGCTTATATTGGATCTTTTGAAATTTTTTTTTTTAATTTTATATTCTATGTAGTTAAGAATGAATTTGCTTTCATTAATTGGTATCGAGGTTTCCGCACATTTTTGTGTGCGGAAGCTTAATTATTGGAGGGTTATATATGTGTCTTTCTGTTTGTGCAAGAAGCCTAGCTCTAGATAGCCTTCATATTTTTACTTGTCATTAAAATCGAGATTAATAATGTCCCTAAACAATCTTGTGAAATTAGAATTGCTATTAGAGAAAGCTAGAAGATTACTCCTTAATACATCAGGTATATATATAACCTTGCTTTGATTTGCTCAACGATGCAATATAGTTTATAAGTGTTTCAAGGATAACATGTAATATTCTAATCTAAGATATCTATGATATATAATATTAAACATTGAACAAACTATGACCTACCTAATTTATTTCAACGACACGCGACATCTATTTTTTATAATGTTTTTAATGTGTAATATGATCCACAATAACGCTTCGGGATTCTCCATCGCTTATCTTTTTTTTTTATAATTTATTATTTAAAAGCTTAAAAAAATAAAAAACACATTGTTAGCCCAAAAAAGCTTCGGGATTCTCCCTAGCTTATCTTTTTTATAGTAAAATAATTTACTAGTAACAGAGAATCCCGATGTGTGTGGACAGATTTCAATATGTGAACATATTATTTGACAAGAACATGTTGTCTCAATTTTTAATATTTAAGATCAACATAGTCATGATAGACGTTGAAGATGACAACAATATTCACTAATTTAAACAAATATTTTTTTTAAGAGGTAGACTAAAATCAGTCGTGAGAGACCATCAGTTACGATTAAATCTCAATTTTTGAGATTCTAGCAGTCGATCCGAACCATTCAATGTGTTCTCCATATTGAAATCTCGTTAGAGACCAAATTTTACATTTTTCTGAAATTTTTTAGTATTTTTTTGGTATTTTACAAAATTCTTAATCTAAATAATTCTGGACCCTTCAATAACAATGATTTTTATAAATCTCAAAAAAATAGTAAAAAAATTCATAAAAATATAATATTTGATCTCCAATGAGATTTCAATGTTTGGATAGGTGTGGGAAGAAGGGAAGAAGGGAAGAAGTGGGAAGAAGTATTGGAAAGTGTGTAATTTTGTGAAGAGTTTGGATTGTTTATAATTTTTTTTCTTCCCATCTTCCTTCTTCCACTTCTTCTTCTCTCATCCAAACGCACCTAATATGAAGAACACATTGAACGGTTCAATCCGTCAGTGGCTGATTTTAGTCAACCTCTATTTTTTTTTAAATCCTCTGAAGGGGCTTGGGAGTTGGGGACTGAAATGGGATTTTTTTTTCTTTTATTGATTGATGGGTCATTTCTTTTTTTAAAAAAAAAAAGAAAACTCAGTGGCTAATAAGAGGAAAAAAGACGTATCATTCTTTCCAAGAAAAATAAATTGGACAAAATATGAATAGCTGATTTCCTTGTTTAAAGATTTAAATTAGAACTGTTTATGAATGTAATTGCGCTCTTAATCAAGAATTTTGTTCACTCAGATCATGAATATTTATATCATGAATGGTTAATAAACAAAAAGAGACTTTTATTTAAAAACAGACTTTTATATCATGAATATTTATATCTTGATTTCCTTGTTGCATCAATTGACTCGTTAGCATTAAGGTAGATGATATATGCATCTTTTATTCCTATTCACATAAACAAAAAGAGACTTTTATTTAAAAAGCTAACTCTTTTCTTTTCAATTCTTTTTTTTACCACTTAAGCCAAGTATCCGTAGTCACCTTCAGATTCATAATCATGAGATCGTCGTTTCGCTTCTCCCCATGAAATTACTTCCCCCACAATATTCAATTACAAATTATCCTGTCTGTACATATTTTAATATTGCATCAATCCATGCCAATTTTGCTCTGAATCAATTAGAATTGTGCATTGGACAACAAAAATATATGACAGCAGTGCCTATATGTCACGTTCCGCACCGGCGGGTTGCGGGGCACAAGATGAGAATGGTATCTTCTGCATCCATCCGACGACCCGTCAACCTATGTCGCAACAGAAAAACAAATAGGGTCAGGTACAAACCTTAGTAATCAGTTATTTAACGACGCAACTTCTCTACATTTAATTAATATCACAAAATTCAATCAGATCGAATTAATCCACAAAACAAATAAGGGTCATGCTAATGTGGACAGAAGAATACAGATCCATTTTGCTATAAATCGGACGGTGCCTAATAAATAGCGCACCTCTAATGTCTCTGTCAAATCTAACGAAAAATTTTGGTGGAAGGGCAAAATGGTCTATTTACTCGAACCGTCTCTTCGTTTATTTTGTAAAATCCTCCGCCAGATCGCCACCGCCTATCCTATCCATCTCTCTTCTCTCTGTGCCTCTATTTTCCCTTTCGATTTGGGGCAGATATAGGAGAGGAGTCAGTAGGGGTGCAGATCGATACACCAGTGAGGGATGAAGCTAATACTGCTCTCATCGACTGCAGCTACGCAACCTTTCCAAGGATCTCTCTCTTCTCTCTTCCTTGGTGGTGGTTAATGGCGTCGGAGGATGTGAAGACCACCGGAGAAACCGCCGTTACGAGGATCGTCGGCTTGGCTGAGGAGGCCAAGCTTGAGAGGGAAGGCGTCAAGGGGCCCAGCTATGCTGTTTCAGTATTTGCACAAATCCCTCTTATAAATCCAATTATCTCTATTTTTTTTTTTGCGATCAATTTGGGTTTCACGTAGAATAATTTAGATAGGCAATAGGAAGCTCCTTGATCTACTGAATCGGTATGGTGGTTGATTCAGGCTTATTTCTTTTTGGGTAGACCTATCTTCAGCCCTGGTTTGTAGGAGAAGAAAACCAGAAACATTAAAATTTATCTTATTGTAGGGTTTTTGTGTGTAGCAGTTTCTCATTCCAACTCTTATTGGTTGTCTCAAAATTTATAACAACAATTGTCTGTGTCTTTAGTGCTTATCTTGCTTTGTTGTTGACACTAAGTTAGATATAAATGAAGATAAAAATGGGAGCAATGTTTGCTTTTGTTTGTTTTCTCTGTTGGCTTTGATGTGTTGTCAATTCTGATCAAATAAGATAAGGAAAGTGGTACTGTTATTGGAACATTAGTTATATGTGGAGAATAAAGGCTGTTTTTTTTAGTGTCTTTATTTGCTTTTATAATTTATCAGATTTTCTTTTCTTCTCGCAACTAGTATTTAATTGAGACCCCTTGAGCCCACATTAAAAAATATTTTGTTGCAACTCAATTTTACTTTTGAAGCAATAGGTTATTGTTTATTCGGTTGATGACTTTTTCTTTGCGCCTCCTCTTTGCAATTTGAGGTTTTTTTATTCCCTTCTAAGGCTTCAACCCTGCTCAAATATTCAACTAAGGTGCCATTGTCATTGTCATTGTTTTGCTACTGGTAAGTTAAATGACTAATTCACACGGCACGACAGTAACAATTAGTTTATCACTATAATAGGACGGGGATACAATAAAAGTTCCAGAGTGTTTGAGTAATCCTAATTTTGTATTCAGCTCACTCGTGTACTTACGTTTATTCAATGGTTTAATTGGTTACTCAGGTTTCTGTCTATGAATTGGATTGCTCTGAGCCCACAGCTATCAGGAATTGAGCTGGAACCAAGTTTTTCTTGAGTATTGGTTTCTAAATCAAGGTGGTCAGTATGTAGTCGGTTTCAACCTCTTCGTTTCTTCTAACTGTGGCATCTTTAGAGTAAGTACTATCGTTCTAGCTTTTCTCAATACATTGATCTCACCATTGTGTGAAAAATTTGGACTTCTTGGACATTTCCCAAATTCTAGGGCTCCTTGTAATTATTGTCTTGTATCCTCTGAGGTATAATTTAAACATGGGCGTGTTGTACAGTTGCTTTAGATTTTTTTTTTTTTTGCAAGCAGTTTTTCTTGGGAAAAACAGTAAACGTTCTTACATTTGTATCTAACGGTCGACATTCTGTGATCGAGAAAGATTACTTTCCTAAATATTGACAACTTTGCTCCTAAGTGTACCGACCTTTTTTTCTTGAAGTCAAACAAAATTAAGATAAAGCGAAAGGAATACTAGTTACCACTTGTGTAGAGATTTCCTACTGTCTGTTTAGGTGAGATAGGAGGGTGGGGGGTCAATTTTGTCAATTTATTGCCAGTCAGATGTCAGTTTCAGATAACTTTAAAAGAGTGAGCATTGCAAATTGAAAATGGAAGGAATACTTATTTCAAATTACAGTAAGCAATATTTATATCAGAGACAACCTAATGTGCCTCATTGACTACCGAAGTATTATAACACTTCTGATAGTCTTTTGACATGTTACCAGGTTGGTTGCCCCTTGCGCTGTTCGTTCTGTGCCACTGGCAAGGGAGGCTTTTCTAGAAACCTGAAGCCGCATGAGATTGTTGAGCAGGTCAGTTGTAAATTTTTTTTAAGGCTTCTTTGTTAATAGCAAAATCCTATAATAAAGTATTAATACCAGAAATCAACCATGAGAAGGAATTTAGTTACCACCGATCTGTTCTGGACTTCTGGCTTGTAAGCATAGCACTGAATAAGCAGACTTTTGAATTGTTTTTCTATAATGTTCTTGCATGAAGGTGCTAGCCATAGAGGAATTATTCAAGCATAGGGTATCTAATATTGTGTTCATGGGAATGGGTTAGCCGATGCTTAACCTCAAATCAGTATTGGACAAGGTATTTTTCATATTCTTTATTTATTATGGTTTAAAGCCTTAATTCTTTTATCTTACAGTGATGCTGATGTGATTGTTGCAAATAAGACCATAAAACTGGACATTTCATATGTATTCCATATTGATGTATTTGACCAATCCTTAATATGTGTAAATGCAACGAAGGAAAATATTGGATTGTAATTTGGTATTGACTAATATGCAGAGGCATCATGTTGTGACTTGTGAGGTAATTGAGTTGTTATTAACCCACACGCTTGAACAGTGGGTTCATTTGCAAACTACTGCAGAATAGGATTTTTTTTATTTGACAATTTAGCAAAAGGGATGTAATTTACAAGGCTGTATACAAATTGAAATTGTGGTAAAGTTTGAATTGAAATTTAGATTTGTTGTTTATTTGGAGAATATTTACAATTACAGGAAGTAGGAATTGGGCAAAGGATGATGACCATATCTACAGTCGGTGTACCGAACACCATTAAAATGCTTGCTTCACACAAGCTGCAGTCAACTCTCGCTGTCAGGTAAATACCTTTTAGGATCTATTTTTGTAGTAAACAACAAGAATGTTCCTAGAGTACCATCCAATTTCCCTTTTGTTTCTTGAATACTGATCCTTTGGCTGTATCTTAGTATCAAGAAAAAGGCAAAAATAATGTCATGTGCAAACAATGATTTGGGCAGAATTTCATCAAGTTTCAAATTATTCCTTCATTCAAATGTACACAAATAGGACCAAGGGTTGTTACACAGGGGCAGAGCCAAAATGCAATTTTTTGGGCGGGAACCGCCTACCCCAACTGGCCCTGCCCCTGTTATTGCAAATCACAAAAGTTAATAACTGAAATCAAAGTTTGCACTGTTGGCATCAGAATGGGTTGACCATTATTGGTATTCTCGCTGGAGTTTTATATAGTTCTGCATGTAGAAAAGCATGACTAGTTGCTCTTCTGCCTTCTTTTGTTTGGCCGTATCACCTCTTGGCTTAGTTTTAATGATAGAGCTGTTTTATGCCAGCTTGCATGCGCCTAACCAGGGGCTGAGAGAAAAAATCGTCCCGAGTGCAAAATCGTACCCTCTAGGTGCGCTCATGCATGATTGCAAGCATTATTTTCTCCAAACAGGATGCCGAGTAACTTTTGAATATACCCTCTTAGGTTAATACCAAACCTCCTAATTCAAGTTTTTTTTTTGTCTCTATATTCCATTTTATAAATAGTTTAGGGCTATTTTTGATATAAATATGTTGCTTCAAATTCTATTTTGAGACTGCATCTGAGCTGTTGACGAGGTATGTACTATTTGGCTATTCGCGACAAGTTTTACTGACATGCCGGTTTCTAGTGATGCCGGGACAGCTGTATTGACAGTTGCTGGAAGTGGGGTCACTGATAGGCTGCAAGATAAGGTATACCTCTTTCACTTTGAAGTTTTTTGTTTTCCTGCTAAATTAGGAATTAACACCCCTGCAACCTGTTAATTTTTGGGTTATGATAACTGATGCATCTTGGCAATCTAATGGTAATGCCCTCGTTTCAGCAGTAAATGATAGGGAGACTGGCACTTTACCGTCCTGGAAATCAACACCAGTTGTGCATCAGATACCCCTGTCAGACATGGGATGCCTTATGAAGATTGTTTTCAAGCTCAAGCAGATGATGATGGGAATGATGGGCGTACATAGCTCTTATTGGTGCTTTTGGGACTGATGAGGATCTGTTGGTATCTGATGGGTTTTGGGTTTTCTGTTTGTTTCATGTCTCATGTTATTTTGATATGGTATTGTCGTGGTATTCATTGTTATTTTGAGATGTTTCTTGACTAAGTTGTACTAATATTCCATTGCTCAATAATATTCCATTTACATTGTTGTGACGCTCTAACTGTTGTACTAAATTGTTTTTTAGTATCATCTAGGCCTCCCTTTTAGGAGTTTGTTTCATCAAAAATCTCGGCCTCGTGGCAATTAAAAAGCAAACTTTTCCACCCAACATATAGTTACTTTTATAATCAACTTGCCTTTTAGCAATATGCCAATTTTGTCCAAAAGCAAATTTGCCATGCGTGATCCTGCTGCACACAAAATGTATTATAAAGCTAAAAAGATAGCATATCTTTCTCAATCGCTTTTAGAATCTTCTCTCCTGATTGCGTCGGTCCGTTTCTCTCTCTCTAACAAATTCCACTCTCTATGTTTATACAGGTAATTCATAAACACATCTTATCTTGCTAAACTAGTAAATGGAACTGACATGCATTTCATACCTTATTTATCTTGGCATAAGTTATGGCTTTTTCTCAACAACATGGTGCAGTGGCAAGTTTCAATTTCTAAAGGCAGGTCAGGTCATTAAACATTTATTCTACCTTCTCTCTTTTTGTTTCTTAGGGCATAATGATTAATAGTCACAATATTAAAAGAGAGAATCTAAGAAGGATGGGCAACTACAATACCCATTTCTACCTTACTGCATATCTAACAGGAATATTTACCAAACTCCCTGGATAACAAGATTTTGTCACTTTTTATGAAAGGGCCCTCAATTTAATAATTTATTTCTATATTATTTTAACTAAATTAAAATAAACAAGGAAGAAGATACGCTATAGCAAATATATAATAGTTGTCAGGATCGCAAGTAAGCTTGAGTAACAAATTAAAACAGCCAATCTAGAAAATTAAAACAGCCAATCCAGAAAAAAAAATTCTACTAAAGTAAAAACAACTACTTATTAACCAATCAACATTGCATTTCAGTCTCAACAGTAATCTTCCTAGTCTTCATCAGCATATCCTTGATTTCCTGTTTAACAACATTGTTTTGATTTTCTTTTGAAAAGATTAACCGATGAATAACTTTTTTGCGAAATTCTTCAGGATTGATCTGCAAATATAATGCACATTAAATAACACAAGAACTAGTCAAATAAAAAAAATTACTATATTCAATTAATAGATAACAACCTTTGGGAATTTTGTTGTCTCAATGGTTCCATTCCATAACTCAATGAATTTCATGGCAAACAAACCACAAGAGGTGTCATCATTTTGCTTAACAATCTTTAGCTCCTTAACATCCCAGTTTGTGATATCCAATGAACCATAAACTCTCGAAAGCTCCAAGTCATCTTTTAGTGCCAGAGATATACAAAATTGAATTCCGTCGCGCTATATTTTTTGAAAAATATCATTACATGTGAAAAAAAAATTTGAATATCAACAATTAACTATCATAATAATACACTTACCAAATTTTTTGTTTCTTCGGAATATGAACGATGCATGTTCAGCGAGTCCAATATATGAAATTCTTCAAAATCAATATTTAAAACTCCTACGTACCAATGCGCATTGTTCATATTGATAGGAAAAAACACCTGCAAATTAAGATAATAGCAATCGTTGTTGTTTTCTTATACTAGAATCTATGTATGAGATATCTAAAAATTAAGTATAGATTTACCATGTCATGATTCAAAAAATTCTTGCCGGCTGCCGCAAAATTCTTTATATCTCTACGGTACTCTGTTTTCTTGATGTTAGGATCAGAATATTTGTTAGTGAGATAGGATGATACTGCCATCACTTTCTTTGGAAGGTGTCGATCTTTATCCAAAGTTTCAATAAAACAGTTTATGACCTGTTGAAACAAAAAATAATTAATTGGTGCATTTTTCCTTTTTGCATGTGATCTATAGAAAGGAAAGAAATTAAAGAAAATGTCAGAGCCTCTTTTTCTCATGTGAACGTATTAAAAGGGTCTTGTGAGGCTGTGACATATGCACTGAAATTTAGCTTAGTATTTCTATTTGTCAGAACAAATTTCAGAGTGAAGGTTTAGGGTCCAGTAATCCGGGTCAAGAATTAAAGCATTTTGAAGCTACTTTAGAAATTTTACTTTGTTTTGTTTAAATTCGATTCTAATGGGTGCAAATAGTTCTGGGCTTTAAATCATTTATAAAAAAAATCATTTAATTATTATTCATTGGGGCTTGATATGTCAGGTATAAAGAAGGGACTGATATAGAGATGGAATGGGCAAACCGACGTGGGAATGAGTCTAACATAAAGTTCCAGTGAGTTTCCTACATTTTATTACTGTATTATGTTAAACTTTGACCTTTTAATTATCTGCAAAATCTTTAATTGTATTCATTCAGTTTGGTTTAGTAAGCTTAGGTTTTGGTATTGGTACAGGGATGTAGACTTTATACTCGGTTAGAATAGATGTCAGGTACCAGTAAATAGAACGGTACATAAATGGGTTGGTACGGTGTGAAGGGTTTGGCGATGTACATGGTGTTTAAGTTCCTGGGCTAGTTCCATATACATGGTTCTAGCATAAGGCCGGTACAGGAATGCAATTGGTACAGGGGTCATAGGCTTGGGTCTGGAAAACGGTACAGTGAGATGGAATTTGGTACATGAATCAGACTTAATGTATTAGGTTGATGTGAATCATGAGTTCATGTCGACAGTCATTTAATACCATTTCATTTACAGGCTTGAACAAAGAATAGATTTCAAATTTCTTTTTTTATACCATTTCATTCATCACCAGGCCATGGAGATTGCAAAAAATTGGAGTTTACTGACAAAAAGGTTCTTTCTTAACTTAGCACCAATAGCTTCAATATAAATTTGAGACCTAAAATTAACAAGAAAGAAAAACAAAAAAATTTTAAAAATTCAATTTGAGAAGGCTATACCTCATCATGTACCCATTTCACTGCACCTTTCCCCTTTGGATCAACACTGAGACTCTTCATTTGCCTTGCGCTTAAGTACATGCCTCTAGCATCATTACTCACAAGAATTTTGCTCACTGCTGCTTGTTCTACGTAATTGACTGCTGCCATTTCTTCCGAGCTAAGCATGAAATCATTTTTGTCTCCTTCCGGGTCACTTTCATCAGAGAGCTCATTGATGTTGCTGATGTTTGTTTCCATCATTTTGTCGGGTGTCACTGTGTCGTGGCTCTCTGACCCCTTTGCTCTTTTCTAAAGATTTAATTAAACGAATATGAGATAATTTAATTAAACTAATATGGTGGCTGTCCTGATTGCAAGTGTGAAAGAATTCAAGGACCAAATATGCTCTTTGCTCTTAGTTTGCTCAAGGGGATATGTCTCCTTTTTACTTAATTCTATTTGTACTTTTCTGTATAGTGTTGCATATAGTTGATTTAAAACTGAGACCAACCGGTAAGCTGCTACATGAATTTCATATATTAAATAACAACAATTCAATTTCAATCAAGCACATAGATGCTTCAAATACAATGAAGGTATGGCACCATCCTTCTCCATTTTGAAAACACAGCTATTTTTACTCATTCTTAGAAAGCAAATACAATGAAGGAACAAATGTTTTATTAATTGCATTTTTAAGGATATCTACAATTAAAAGTTCAGCCCTTAGATGAGATTTGTATTTTTTTTTATTCAAAATAGAATCAAACTTACAGTTTTGAGCTTTCTTGTCCATGTATTGACATCAAGTATCTGCACTTCATCCGAGCTGTCGCTTAAAACATCTATCACCCTCTTACATTTCTCCTTTGTGCACTTCAGGTGCACTATTATTTTACCACCGAATCTACCTTTCTCACGGTGATAATCTTCTCTTTTCTGCAAACGTTCACCATCCCATTTCGCCATCAAAGGATGGCAATGGATACCTTCATCATCATTGGTCATTTGAACATGCTCCAGATAAAATAACTATCCATAAAACAAAAATAAACAAATATTATTTGACCATAATATCTTGTGAAAAAAATATTAGAAAATGAAATTGATGGCTTTCTAATATTACTTGGATAAATATTAAGCTTCCTTCAAGACGCCCCTTATGTACCACATTTCTTTTAAGGCCACGGAGAAGAATCTTGATTGTAAAATCAGCCCAATTAATTTTTGAAATTAATTGAATGTCATCCACCATGTTCAGATATTCATACGGTATTACTTCGCTTGGTGGTGGAGCTAGAACCCCAGCAACCAACAAAATAACAAACATACGAATAAAATTAGGGTCGCATGGGTCAATATGGAGGATGCGATCCATTAAAGAGTTGAAGGTCATATGCTCTTGCGATGGATCTTTGAATATCCTAATAAGTTCCTCCTTCGGCCTTCCCATCTCTTCTACATCAATCTGAGTACCTTCATTTCTCAAGCCCATAATGCACCACACATCTTGCGTGGTTATGGGAACATCCATTTCTCCCATTTTGAAGCTATGAGAGATCAGATTGAATACTTTTATCATGTCAACAATAAGTTTTCTAGAGATGAGCATCGGCTGCAATTTAAGGGTTGCTCCAAAGCCTGATTCCACTATATGTGCCCTTTGTGGTGGGCTTAAAGCTTTTGTCATCATTGCGAATTTGCCGGATAGATCAATTCCCTTTATAATTGCAGAAAATACATAATATCAGAAGATTTTTTTTTACTAATTTGATTAAAAAAATATATGGGGACTGTCTTACTGATCTTTAATTTGTGTGAACATATTGGATTGGGAATTGGCTAGTATAATTCTTTCATTGGCTGCTGGTACAGAATTGGCTACTAGTATAATTTCAGTCAACAAGTATAATTCAAACAGGAGACCATCTTAGGGGACTGTATATTGTTTGAACTAGTCTTGCCTGTTGTTGGTGGAATAAAGTGATTAAAGAAAAGGCATACCTCAATGGAAGTTTTCCCACTGCAGCACTACTTTCAGCCATTTGTGCCTCAAGTCCGTCAGTATTACCCTCTAATCTTTATTTGTCAAACTGTATTATGAATACGTAAACATAAGTAAGTTTATATTCAATTAGTACTGGACAACATTTGCTACCACTCTGCCCCAAATTATATCAATCCAGACTCTATGTATATAGTACTGTTTGCCTCCAAATTCTGCTGCATAAAACCCTGAACAATTCCCTATTTTATCACCAAAATCCAAAATCACATGATCAAAATCCCATCCGCATGGCCAACGACCCAACAAAATAGCCCTGATAATTGGTCACACTGCATGAAAGGAAAACACAGAAATTCTTAAAAAATGTACAGTAAATTAATTAATTACAAGGAATGCCATTATGTGCCTGCGATATCCTTATAATTAATTACTAAGGTCCCAAAAAATAGAAAATTTGTGGCAGCCAAGTTCTTCATATTTTTATGGGAAACCATGCAAAATTTCATGCCAAATTGACCTATAGAAGGGCACCAAACAATTTTTCTAAGAATAAAGCAGCTCAATTATCCTCAAAATTCAGTCAAATGGACACCTCCATTATTGGAACAAATGGAGAGAAACCTCACCAGAGCCAAATAAATGGAGAGATCCGAATGGGCCTTTAAACTTATATTAAACACCTGTTTTGGGCCGACATCAAAGCCCAGCTGAATTATATCTTGACCCAATTCAATTAAGAAAATTCCCATCAATCCAACGGTCCTGATAAATCCTCATCACATTATCCAAGATCAACGGGCAGATCTTGATCTAAGATTAAAACAGTTGATGGAATTTTCTGATTGGTTGGTTGAAAGGAGATGGGTCCCACAATTTAAAAAAAAGAGAAAAAGATGGATGAAACAGTACTGTTCTGACACTGCTTCGTACGCCAACGCGAAGAAGAGCTCCGCCACCGCTCGGCGCCGCCTCAGCCCCAACTAACCTAACCGATAGGTAGGCGATGCTTCCACGATCTCAGCGACACCAAATTTGTAGAGAATCGGAGAAAGAATGACCTAATTTGGGGAATGAGAAAGCCGACTGTCAAAGGAGAAATATCCGAAATTAGGCACAAAGGGTGACACAATTATGCAATTGAAGCGTGCTACATCTTCTCGAAGGGTTTAACAACATACCTGATGAAGCAATTCTAAGCGAAGAAGCTTGTAGGGAAGGATGAGCTATCCCGGCCTCGAGCAAGAATGGCGATGTTGTACAAATGGAGAAGAGAGGGTTGAATGCACTGTGGGAGGCAATAATTGAGCTTCGTGTTGAACATGGAGCATGTACAGATGCTGTATGTGGCTTCTAATGCTACCACAGTCAGGATGCCTTCTAACTGGATGTCTCCAGTGAAATGGAAGGAAAAGACAAAAGGAATTGAAGGACTGGAGGGGACGATGACTGTCTCTCATCAGACTACACCCTGAAAAAGAAGAACCTAGTATGGTCCCTTGGTACCAAAACCCCAAAGATAACAGAATGGTGACGCTGCCTTCTGATTCAAGGAGAGCTGTCTGATGGGGCAAAAGATGAAATGAAAGGCTATGATGGACAATTACTTTGTATAATGGAAATGCCATGTGGTTAGGTACAGGTATAAGCATGAGGAATCATGTGCATGGATCACATCTGGCCATTCCTTTACACATCTGACCAGATGGATGGAGGGATGTAAATGTTGGCAACACTGCCTCAAATACAGGTTGCAGCCAAGGATGCATAACACCTCATGATGCATTAAAACAGCACAGTACTCTTGAAAACGATATTACAAAGCAACCATGGGCATATCTGTCAATTGGGATATAAGACAAAGTGCTATAGAGCATAGTTCAATGAGGAATGGACAGAGAATCCCCATTATACCCCTCTGAGCCCTGCCACATATTCCAAATTACCAATAATTGGTGGCAAAATTGGGATCATAAATGCATAATACACACCCAATTACATAGTAGGCACCAACAGAACCAAGTAACTCATGTGAAATGCTTGGCAAATCTGGAGTTGACTATGGTCAAAACTGAGGTTAGGCAAATATAAAACAAGGCATGGAGCTACTTAATGACTTCAAAAATAAGAGAATTAGCCCAATTAAGAATGCTAAAGCCCTTCAAATCCATTGCCAACTGGATTGCAAAACACCCAACAGCAAAAGCAACAAATCAAATTAGGCCACACATGCCTATACACAACATTGATGATTCAAACCATGGTAAAAACATAAAGTTTACCAAGCAAGTACACTGCCTCAGACCCAATTAAGGCGCTAGGCAATGTAATTTTGCACTCAGACCCCTAAG
Source organism: Rhynchospora pubera (assembly GCA_028095005.1). Taxonomy (NCBI): domain Eukaryota; kingdom Viridiplantae; phylum Streptophyta; class Magnoliopsida; order Poales; family Cyperaceae; genus Rhynchospora; species Rhynchospora pubera. The sequence continues at coordinate 144,869,651 of CM051460.1, forward strand.
ATAGCCAGAAATGATATATATAAAAAAAAAACAAAGTAGCCACTCCCCTAGACCCTAACACTCAGAAGCCATCACAACTTTTCATCAATTGATAGATAAAGGAGGATGTGCCACATATGCATCAAGGTGCTTGGCACCAAGATCAACCCCTCCCTCAAGCACACCAGAAACGGATGTATTTACCAAAAAACATGGGACCCACTTGTCATGCTAAGCCACCATGGCATGTGAAAGAAAGTAGGAATGAAGGAGGCTGAACCATTGCAACCCCACAGAGGCCAGGTGTCATAAGCATACTGGACAGTACACTTGGAAAGTAAACATCAAAACTGAAGAAAAGATAAGGAAGTAAGGCGGCAGTTTCACATTGTATCACGCCCCTCCATCAAGGATCAAGACACAGGGATGATGCCATGTGTAAAGGAGGAAGAGCTAAACCCTAGAGGCCTTCCCCTATAAAAGAAGATGATCACCACCAAGAAAAAAAGGAAAAGAGAAGAAAGAGAGCAAGCCAAAACTCTGCTAAAAATTTTAATTACACATTCTGTAATCGAGTAGAAGTAATTTTCAAAGAGAGGTAGGAAAACCACTGTATTCAATATATCAGTTTTATCTTCAAGATCCTTACTCCTTGATATTCTACTTCCAACCTCTGTGCTTTTTCTGTTTCTTTCATTTTTCTTCAAAGACAAGTATAGATTGCATAAGAGTCCTCATGTAAATTGTTTGCTCACACTGTTCTAGGGCTCAGAGGCATGGACAAGGGGTGCTTGCCAGAGAGCGCACACTTGTCTGTGTTAATGGGTCCTTTAATGTAAAGATGCTAAAAAAAATATAAGGTTCTAAGGGGAGACATGGTTTTATGCATGGGGGGTGCTTGCCTGAGAGCGCACACTCATGTATTTAATTGTGTCTCAATATCAATAATATGTTATTTCAAGAATTACATGCAAAGTCTATGTCAATAAAAAATGTTGAAAGATGGAGTTCTATGAAGTAATATGGCCTTATGCATGAGGGGTGCTTGTCTGAGAGCGCACACTCATGCATTTAGCTGTGTTCTATTACTGTTAGCATTAGCTCTAGCAAGTCTCATGCATGAAAACAAGTAATAAGGAAAGTCAAATCTAGTAAAGTGTAATAAAACAGAAGGTCAAGGGTATATGTGTAAATAAACAATGTTTAGAGTGAGAGAAAGACTTTTGACATGTAATGAATAAATTCTATCTTTTTAAAAAAAATATAGATATGTTGCCAGATTTTATCCTAGTAAAGGCTATGTTTCTTTCTTTTTTCTATTTTCCTTTTTTTTTTTAAAGAAAAGGGAGAAAGCATATTAAGCAAGCATGCCCTCGGCATACATGAAAAAAAGGGGGAGTAAAAAACATGCCCCTAGCACATGCATTTTCAAATTTATGTCATCATATGGTAAAGATATCTTGAGTCAGTAGCAGTAATAGTAATATGCATTAAAGTAAAAAAAATACATAACAATATAATATAAACATGTTTGCAAAACAACAAGGACCAAATTGAAAAAAGATATCACCTCATCTATTTCCAGTAAAAAAAAAAGGAGAAATATATAGTATATCAAATAGAGAAAACAATGAATAAGTCTCACAATTCACATATCCATAGGGGTATTGTTGTCTAAACTCTTTGAATATGTTTTACAGCAAAAAAAAAAAGAGAGATGCTTGAAGTTTTGTAAAATAACAGAATATCAGGGGCCAAGAGTGAATAAGATGGCTTCACATATATGGACCTGAACTAATGAAGTAACCAACAACAACCCAAATTTGATTTTGATCAGTTGGATGGGCAAGACCTGAGCTTCAAGTTACAAGTCATACATGATTAACAAAAAAAATGATAAAAGAAATGTAAAGATTAAATGCCCAATGTGTGAATGTTTGGTACTTAGTTCTGTGTAATAAACAAGAAAAAAAAAACAATATAAAGAAATAGTAGAGAACATATCTGCCAAGGAATGAGTTATGCACAAAATTGCATTTTGGTTTTTTTTAACCTCACCAGACCAAGGGAAAGGCCAGAATACATCAACCCAAATTAGGAAGTGAAGAATGAAATTGAATGTATGGGTGACCTCGTGACGCTGTCAAAGTGCCTCATGGTGTCTCTGTCAGACCAATTCATCACCAAGCTTCATCAATCGATGGCTCCCTGACATGGCTACAGACCTCAAACTCAACCAAGCCGAAGCATCCTCAATTGTTAAGAATAACCCAAATTGGTGATGGGAAGATTCCAGGGGACAACAGCGATGCCTCACGGCCCATCAGAAGCCAATGCAACTTCCAGGGACCCCTCGTTAGTGACCTCAGTGGAGACGTCCAGTCCAATGGACAATTCCAGGAGCTTGGTCGGAAAAGGTGGGAGGGAAATAAGCCCAATCCTCGCATAAGCTCGGTGCACCTGAATGATGAGGCCGATATGCGAAGCTAACAGGTTGAAATCAGACCCAACCCTAACTCATTCGGCGCACGAGCGCGGGTGTGAACCAAACGATCTGATTAAATCCCGACCCTCAGTATTTTCTCCTGATCCTCTGTGGCAATCATCCTGAAACGAATTCCTGACAGCAGAACATACACAGCGAAGCCCAGCCAATCAGAAAATTCTGTGACGCAGGAAACTTCAAAAAAATGCATTAAAAATAGCTAGATTATCAGAAAAATTCTCATAAAATATCAAAATGTCAAGGAAAATATGGGGAATATTTTGATGTGTCATATTATGATAAAACACCAAAGCATAAAATATCTTAAAATTAAAAGGTTTAAGGGATGATCATAAATAAATAAAAAAAAAATATATATAATAATAATAATAATAAATTTACATGGGAGAAAAAGAAATCATTTTTGAATATCCTATGTCCTGGACAGCAGGTACATTCGAACAGATTATATTCTGGACAGCAGGTACACTTGAACATTTTATGTTCTGGACAGCAGGTACACCTGACATTCCTTGTTCTGAACAACAGGTACAGCCAAATATTAAAATCTGTAAACCAAAGTGAAATAAAAAAAAAGGGTATCACCAAGAAGGTCAAAAACAAAAGTCCAAAAGTGTAAATTTAAATGTCCAACTCAAAAGTCTAACCAAATACTGAAAATCTAAAGTCGCAACTGAAAAGCCCAATTCAAAGTCCAAAATGCCAAAATTCAAAAGTCCAAACCAAGTTCAAACTTCAAACCAAAGTCCTAAAAATCAAAATTCAAAAGTCAAAATACCAAAAGTGCTGGCTTAAAAGTGCAAGACTTAAAAGTTGGAACTCAAAAGTCCAAAATTCTAAAGTGAAAATTAAAAGCCCAAACCTGAAAAATGACACAAAGTCAAAATAGCACAAAGCCTAAAAGTGACTCAAGAGACACAAAGTCTAAAGTGACATAAAGTCTTAAAAGTCAAAAGTTCGTCCCTTCAAGACTGCATCGCGTTTCGCCCTGAAGGAGACACCCTCCTGATATTCAGATTGAGATAAAGGAAAAGTCAATTCTGAATTATCACTGAAGTTCCTGTCAAGAGAAGGCATAGCGCATCTGTACTCGCGACTTGAACGAAAATCCCAAAAATCCCTAAGTTCCTCAAACGATTGAGAGCTGACCTAGAATACCCTATTTTCTAGTGTTAGACTCAAATCTAACAGCCTGTTTCTACAAGTTCGCAGCATGTTTGACCAGAAACAGACTGAAACCTGATGCCCAGATGACCAGAAGAAAAGTCAATCAGTGGCCATCACCCAAGTTCCTGTCAAGAGAAGGCATAGCGCATCTGTACTCAAGACTTGAACGAAATCCCAAAATCTCTAAATCTCTAAACGATTGAGGATTGATCTAGGATACCAAATTTCCTAGTATCGAACTCAAAAATCTATAACGGCACTAAGCCTGACACAACAAAGTAAAAACAACCTAAATATCTTAAAAATGTGAAATTAAAGAATTAAATCGCACCATTCATGTTTGCATAGCACTGTTCAAATGACCGCTCTTCTGTTTAGTCTTTCACCCTGAAATTCTCTACCAGGACACAATCCTTTTATTAAAATGGACTTCATCCACTTACGACATCTGAACTTTGATTATCCCGATCTAGAGGTGCTCTTGGCTCAGTTCGTAACTGAGTCCGGAGGTAATTAACAGTAGGGGCTTGCGCCTACTGGAAAAAAAGGACCTACGACAAACAATCAACTCTCGAGGTACTTAGAGCCGCATTAGTGCCCTTCGCTCGTTTGGAATGGGCAGTAACGACGGGTCTCAAGATGCTCGAGGGGTATCTGATCCGCATTTTCTTCGCCCCATAGAGGACTATCTGATCTTCCGTGGTTGGACTGAAAAAGTGCGAGACAGATTCTGGCACGCCCGGTGGGACTTTGTTTTCCTCTCATCAGGGCATAATCAAAGTTTAAATGCAAAAGTGGAATTAAGTCTATAATATTCAAGGAAAATACTAATGGTTGACTCTGAGTTCTCTCCATTGCAGGAATCATGTTTACCTGGAGTCAAATCGTGAAGGGCGAGCGTCTTCGCCACAGGAAGGCAGCAGTAACCGGGACCCTCCATGTGCCCGTCCAAGCTGTCGTACAAATCTCTCCCGTGATGCTTGTTGGTGAAGCATCGGTGAAGGTCTCTGGAAAGCCTGCCCTTGACACCAAAAAGGGTCGGGCGGCCACCACCCACATTAAGGGGGCAACAGCCCCAAAACTCAAAAAGGAGAAAAGGACTAGGATCTCGAGGGCCCAAGCTCTCCACCTGGTCCAGCAACCCGACACTATCACTGATCTGTCCCTCAGCAACACCTTCGCCCCTCTGCATGTGCTCAAAAAGGGGGGAGAAGTGATGCGCCTCAGAGAGGACTGGGAGCTCCCCATGTATGCTCCAGTCTCTGAGACAGAGAAGGTGACTCACGCAAAACACAAGGCGGTGGAGGCCATTCATGCGGCCTTCAGAATTGTCAAAAGATCCCGCAAATCCCGCAGGATTGTCACTGCAATCCCTGCCAACCCCAACAAGCCGTCCATCAAGGACAGGCTCAGGTTTCCGGCGCACCAAAGGCTCCGCTTTCCCTATCGCGAGGACAACTGAGAGGGAGATGCGGACTATAGTGCGTCAGAAAAAAGGACTCTGGCCCACCCGCCTTCAGTCTTTGACCGGCTTGCCTTTCCACCACTCCAACCCAACGCCCGCTCAATGAAGGCCAAAGGAAAAGTGAAGCAGGTCTGGAAGCCCAAGCAACCGGAACCCATCCCGGCTCCCAAGCAATATACAGGGGGCACCAAGCGGTGGGTGCCAAAAGAAAAAGATACCTCTCTGGCTAGCCAGGTGGCGAGTCAGATGATGAAAAACAAAAACAAAAAGAAATATGTGGTGAGGAAGAAGCGGAACGCTGGTTCTGTCTCGGCATATCATGTGTCAATTGATAGTAATGACGATGATGATGAGGAAGCGGCGGAGGTCCGCATGGTTGGAACAAGTTCCCAGGAGCCGCCTCACTCTGAAAGTGTCCCCGTGGAAACGCGAGGGCAAAGAGGAAAAGTTTCAGCATCCAAACCTCCCAAACGGGTAGGGCGGCCCAGGAACCGCAGCCCGGTAGTGGAGGAAATTGTCCAACAAACCACTGATAACATCGCAAGTGATGAAGAAAACTCGAACCCGGATCATGGAAGTTCATCTGAGGATATCGAGGAGGAAATTGAAATCCTCGAGGAAATATATGATGAGATGGCTCAGCTCCGCAAGGAGCTGGAGGAGAAAACAAAGCAACTTGAGCAACTCCAAGCGGAAAACGCTCGGGTAACCGCGGCATGCGCTGAAGTCCAGAAACACATAGCCAAAAAGGGGGCACGCCCAAGCTGTGCTGTTTCAAACAATGATGTACCAAAGTCAGCCGAAACCCAAGGAATGGCTTCTAAGCCAAAATAAAAAAACAAAAAGAAAACCAAGAAATCCCGCTCCAAAATAGTGCGGGAAAAGGATAGCAGCTCTAGTGAAACCTCTGAAGAGGAGCTGCTTGAAAGAAAGGAAACTAATATCATTGACCCCGAGGCTATAATGGAGAAAATGCAAAGGGCCATGGATCAAAAACTGCAATCTCTAGGGATTGGGGGCACTCAACTGCCCGTCAATTTCACAGGCCGACCTTACCCTGCAAGGTTTGACCAGCTGGATTACCCGAAGGGACATATAGTACCAAAATTTAAGGTATTTGACGGGGTTGGAAACAAAATTACCCCGAGTCAACACCTGTCACACTTCATAATCTCCTGTGGAAACACTGCCCGAAAGGAGGAATGGCTACTAAGGCAATTTTCACAAAGTCTGTCTGGGGTAGCATTCGACTGGTATGCCTCTCTCGAGGCAGACAACATCAAAAGTTGGAAAGAAATGACAAATGCCTTTTGTGCGAGGTTTAGGACGACCCCGTATCGGGTCTCCGTTACCAATCTAGTCAACGCCAGACAAAAGCAAGGCGAGTCTGTCTCCGATTATGTGTCAAGGTGGGAAACCATGTACACAGGATGTCAGTCCAACATAAGCGAATCTGAGGCGGTACGTATGCTCTTGAATAGCATCCATGCGCCCATGAAAGTATGGATGGTGGGACATAATGTCACTACCTTTGAACACTTGGTAGCCATGGTTGCTCGGTATGAAGAGGTGGAGCCTGAAATGAACCAGCTGTACTATTTCGCTAAGGAAAAGGACAAAGAAAAAGGAAAGAAGCTGGAAACCAAAACCACAAAGGCAGTTAAAGGCCAACACTAACCAGGCTGAAGGCACTGGTGGTGCCCAATGGGGAAGGAATGGCGAAGCAAAGGATGGAAATTTACAGTCCAGGGCTCAAAGGCCAACACTCAAGGAGCTGAAAAGCAAACCTTACTCATTAAAAAAGGAGAAAACTCTGAAGCTGTTTAGGCAAGCTATGGAAGTTCTCGAGGTTCGGTTGCCCCAATGCAAAAGGCTCGAGGAAGAGGATAAGGTGAATCACCCTAACTACTGTGTGTATCACAGAGTTTTGGGTCACAGCATAGAGGATTGTTATGTCTTTAAAGATTGGCTCGAGCTGAAAATCCAAGAAAGAGCAATCTCCCTCCATGATGACGCCAGGCAGGAACCAGCTCCTCATGCCATCTCAAATGGAACCCCAAGTGCCAGCTCTCGTCGTATTTCGGTCACTACTGATGGAAAACCACCCACGACATGGAGCGTATATTTGAACAAAAACACCAGAAAGAAGCTGAGAGCCTTGCAGGCCGAGCCTCAACTCAAATGGAAAAACTCTATCATGCCAGTAGTCCCAAAGAGACTCAGACCAATGAAAACACAACCGAAACCGATGACCCGTAACACAACAACAGGTAACATGAGATCTAGACAGGCATTCTGGAAGAAAACCTTTCTCGAAACCGTCGAAGATCCCTATGTTCAAGAAAAACCAACACAAGCAACCCTCGCCGATTTCATCTCCCCCAAGGTCGCGGCTCAAATCAGCGGGCAGGTATGGCAGGAGTTGAAAGGCGAAGGAAGAGAAAAGAAAGAAGAGGAGTTCTGGACAGCCGCGTGCCATCATGTCTCAGGTAATGAGGGAGAACATGAAGAACCCTCTAACCAACAGGAGCCGGCACAGGCAGACGCCAGACCTCCCGAAACCTCAACAACAAATGAACAAAGCCTCACTGAGTCGTCATCCAGCTCAGTCCCAACCCAACATACCTGGTCGACGGTCATTGTTCAACCTATGACCCAATCAGGAAAGAAAAAGAAAGAGATCCTTGAAATAAAGAAATTGGATAAGGCCCTTATCCGCAAAGGAAAGAAGCCAGACCGAATGACCCTACCTTTCAAGATCAATGGTCAAGATCGTAAGGTGTTTGTAGACATTCATGATGAGTGTCTAGATTCAAAAGGTATCCCAAGCATAAAGAACCTAGGGTTCAACCTTGTCATACCAAAGAAGAAGGGAGAATCCGGGATTCCACCAGAAACCATTGCAATATTGGCAGAGCATGTGTCTGATTTGATGAAACAAACCATTGCTGTGACCAGTTTTGTAAGAAACCAAGTAAACAAAGAGGCTTCTACCTCAACCAATACCCAAAATGCCCAAAATGATCCTGATTTCACTGACGAGGAATATGAATGGTCTGAGCCGGACCCTCCCAGCCAAGATGAAAGTTACGATTTTGGTAGCAACTTCGACAGTGATGAGGAAAGAGGAGGTGGTGATTCTGGTGGAATTTCCTGCAATGCCGTCTCAACATCGACAACAAATGCAGACCTGGAGGATAACTCGGGAGAAGAAGAGGAAAAGCTCACTAAAGAAGAGGAAATGGAAATGATTGCACAGATAGAGGAAGCCACACAGGCTGTTCTCTCTATCGCGGTCACAAACCAAAACCCATCAGAAGATGATGATACCTTCTACAAGGCGCTGGAGGGATGCCAACCGGCCAGTTACAGGAGGATAAAAATGTACATAAAAGCAAGGGAACAATGGAGAGACCTCTCCTACTGGTGCGGTCAAACCAACCTTCGTCCCATCCTGGAGGCAGAAATCGCCTTAAACCCACTCCGATGGATCCAAGAGCTTATGCATGGCGATGATGTGGACCAATTGCTAGCATCATGGCTGGAAAATAGGTTCTGGACCAAGGAAATACCTCTTAACATCCCTAAATGAAAAGACCATGGACCCACAGAGCACTGCAGATACTTGAGCGATGCTGGGGAATCAGAAGAAGAAGCCGAGGAAGAAGGCGATGATTCACTACCGCATATCTCTTTCAATGCTGTGGCGGAGTATGTGGACTTCTTGATGCAACTGAAAATTCAAGAGCCTGACTTGTTCCAACAGGAGTTAAGGGTTGATGAAGAGATAGAAAACATGTCAGACTCGGATACTTATGAGCAACAAGTTGAAAATATGGCCATAAGGAAAGCTGCGGTGGATATTGTGGTGCAAAATGGATGGGACAGGAAAGACCCGGATTCAAACCACCCCACAGACTTTGAAATTATGCGTGCACACTTGAAAAATACGGAGGACTCACACCTCTGGGAGAATATCGAGGTTACTGAAACTGACCTCGCGGAATATGAAAACAACATGGGTAACCAAGCCCACCTCAACCAAAACAACCAAACTTTCTTGGCTGAGGGGGACCAGGTTGATGAATTCTCTCAGTACTTGAGAAACTTGAGAATTACAGACCCGGTAGGCTATCACGGTATATTAAACCCCGAAAACCCTCAACAATACCAAGAATATGAAAGGCAAGCCATAACCAGGACTGTAAGAGAAGTAGCTGATGAGACGGGGCGCGAGGAAGGAGAAATAAGTCCAGAAGCAACCCCACCCAGAGCCACTCGACGCCGTAGATCCAGGAGGATTCGGCGCTCCAGGCGCACATCAGGTCCCAGGGCCGAGGTGGCATTCCCCACCCAAATAGAAGCAGTTGAGACTTCCAACCAAGTCGATACTGCCCAGGGTGAGTCATCCCAGCAAGCCCCCCAGAGGAAGAGGAATACAATGAACATGACAGCCTGGTAGAATGGTATGTGTCCGAACTCAGGGAACTGAGAATCACAGACCCAAGGGCCTTCCGCCGAGCTACCCACCCCAAAGATCCAGATTTTACAGAAGAATTTGAAAGAGAAGCCATAGCAACCGTCCTAAAGGAGGTTAACAAGGGCAAAACTCCCCAGTGCTCTGACTCTGAGGATAGCGGAGGTTCTCCGCGATTTTTTTTCTGTGGAAAAATATCTGATGGAAACGCTCAAAATAGCGAATCCAATAGTGATGAGGAAGAGACCGAAAGGGAGCCTGAGGTGGAATCTGACCATGAAGAGCCTCAACCAAGCACTCTCCAAGGAAGTTCCATCCTAATGACGTCTGGGTCTGGTCCCCCAGCCGACATAACATCAGCATTTGAAGGATTGAACATTTCACAAGCAACCAGGATCCTCTCATACATGGAACACATGAGACGGGAAGATCCTGCATTCCTAAACTTCATAGCTCAGCATGCCGAAATACTACAGCAACCAGGAGCGAGTTATGAAAGGCTCAGGAGAACCCATCCACGGGAAACCGCCCGTTTTCGGGCACAAATAGAAAGGCTGTACAAAATTTCAAATGACATTGACAATGATAGCAGCGACGATGACGGTTCCGAAGCTGGAAATTGTCGTTACATCAGCGGGTCAGGGTCTGATGATTCTGAGTCTGAAAATTATGATCATCGGTCCGCCCGAATTGCAGCCTGGACGGATGATGATGAGCCTTCCTTGAAACCATGTAACCAATCCAACAGAAAAAGACAACAAGGGAGAAACACTCGCATGACTGTCCGGCCTCAACCTGAATGGGATAGGAATGCGCGGCGCAAATTGGAACAAGCCATCGCTGAAACCGAGGCCATGACAACTAGTGAACTTATGAGAAACCTAAGGGTAAACAGTGATGATGATACTTATTGTCCCACTGAGGATGGTGAGGAAGAGGTAAAAAGTCCTAAGGCCCTTATGGTATACCAAAGAAGAAAGAAGCCAGCAAACGAGAAGGAAATAATAACCTATCAAAGGAGAAACAAAGGAACCAGTAAAGGAAAGAATAGGTTGCTCAAAGGCGAATCCTCTCGTGATGACGCCACCTGTCATCGAGTTGGCCATCATGATTCTGACAAAGGCGAGTCTTCAGAAGTACCACAACCACAAGTCGAAACCACAGAAGAAAACCAAACTAACCCAGAGGAGATGGCATATGACTATGTGATCGTGCTGGATCCCGCTGAACAAATGGACCCTGCCGATCTGCGAGGGCGGCAGCCGAGAATGGTAAATTTGGATATCCATATCCCTAACATCCCAGGCCAACCTGACCTTACTCTTGAGGAGTTGGGAGAAATAGTACGGCAAATGGTCAACCAGATCTGGGAAGCCACGGCAACCGAAGAAGGGAACGGAGAAAGTGAACCCGTTGAACAAGAGACAGAGGAAAATGCCAGCACTGAACAGGGGGCAGCCGCTACCTCAACTGGTGACCAAGCCGAAAGCACCGCCTCTTCAAACCAAAACCAAGGAGAAAACCAAAGCCAAAATTCTGAATCATGTCAAATGATAACCGTTGATGATGACTCGGGCTCGGAAGAGTCTGAGCAAGAGGAGTTCCCCGAAGAAGAATACCAGTCCCTCGCTGACCCTGTCGGATGGATGAATCACCTGGTCAACCGAGTAGAAGAACCTAATAAAAGAGTCGGATGGCAAGGAAGCGATGATGAGCTGGAACCAGAACACCCTTACCTGGTCGACCTACAACCCTTTATCCTAGACCCTTGGCCAAAAAGGCGACCGCCCATAAGCTCTAAGCGAACTAGTGAAATACGAGCCTCTCCTTTACCATGGGTAGAAAGGATAAGACATAACAGGTCACGGAGGGAGGTATGCTCGCTGGAATACGGCCGAGTCAGAAACCTGGTATCCCCTGCCACCAATCAAAACATAGAAACGGAAGCAGAAATCACCCAACAATTCCGGCAGGCGTCAATTGTGGAGGGTATAGAAGGTCATGAGCCATCTCCTCACTATCCCATCCCCAGTACATGGCCCAGACATTATGCAGATGACACAATAAAAGGGTATTATGATCCCGAAGTGTTTATCAGCATCCAAAAGGAAACCACCGCCGATGTGCGAAAATTGAAGAACGCCCCCAAGGGGCAAGATACTTCTGAAAGCTGTCGGGCAATCACCGTGAGCGAGTCTGACACAGAAATCGAAGAGGAGGAATCTCCAACAACCCAAGGCGACAGCTCGCAAAGCGAACCAAAACTCACCCAAAGGAAAATAGCCAAGCCAAAAGAAAATCCGCTTGAATCACAAGCAGGAGACAATTTAAAAGAAAACAACCCACATAGGTCGAGCCCAAGGAGCCACAATAGATGGCCCCACCCACCGTACAAGGTCAAAGCAAGCACAACCAAGCACCGCTTTAGACAGGGGGCAAGTTCAACAACCATCAAAGGAAGATGGCGCCACTTTCACCTCAAGGGAAAAGCGTCAACTCCTAATAGATTTGGATTTCTGCACAAATGCTCTGAGAAGGATGACTAGACAAAACATTGAGATACAAACCTTAGTCGAAACCCTGATAGTTAGGTTAAAGACTGAGCGGAAAGAAAGGATCTCAATGGAGGCGGAACTCAAAACGCTGAAAGACCGCGCCCAGAAACAGGGGGCAGAGCAGAAAAAGGCCATGAAACCCGGCCATGCTACCTCAGGCAATTCAGGAGACCCCCCACAAAGAAGGAGGGAAGCCGGCATTGTCATCCAAGAAGAACAAAGACCAAAACCCAAAACTAATCATCTCCCAGGAAAAGGAAAAGGGAAAGCCAATGCAGAAAATCATCACCATGAACCAAAACACCTCTGGCCCCATGACAACTCATTTGAGGGCCCTGAAACAGGCCGACGAGAAAGAGGTGAGAGCTCGCGCACGCGGGTATGCCCTCCCATAAGGTATGAGTCTGGCCATTTGAGACACAGAAATGCTGAAACCAACTCAACCCAATAAATAAAAAATAGACAAAACCACACGGGGCAATACCGCATGAAAATGAAATTGGTTAAGCTCGACAACACCTCCCCTTGCAACAAATTACCACACAAAATCAAAATAATAGGGAAACTGAAACCAAAACATGGAGGTTCCGATGGGCACTTCAGACACAGGAACCGTGTAAACCCTTGGGAGATGCCAGAAACTGAAAATGGGGCACTTCGGGCACAAACCATAAATAGACAACCAAAACCATATAAAGCAAAGAAGAAAAATGATGCCAAAAGAAAGGCGTACTGCCGATACCATCAAGTCTGGGGGAACTCTAGGGAGGAATGCCTGACCTGGTCTTGGAATGACAATGACCCGTCAGATGAAGAAACAGAAGACGAAGTGTGCCGCGCCATAACTCGGGGTACAAACTCTCAAACCTCTGACGAGGAGACCGCCTCTGAATGTGAACATGATATTGAGGGGGAACTACAGTACAGTAGCTCAGAAGAGAAGCCTGTTGTGCTGGCAATCAACTCCGCTGCAATCAGACCACTAGGGAGTGATACTGACCAAAGCGAGACGGAGGAAAGAGAAACCAAGCCACCACCAAAACCAAACAAGGTGTCCAACCTAGTTCGGCAGGTCTCTACTAGAATCCGACCAAATATGAAAAACCACTGTAATGTCAGCCTAAGGTCGGGCACTAGAATACCTGAAAGGCAACCTCCTAGAGAAACAACTAACAATGAAACAAGAAACAAAAATGAAACAATAGCAGAGGGTGAAGCAAGACCCGACGGCAGGCCCAGGATGTCCGTGGGAGACTACAATGTGGTCGCTCATTTGCGAAAAATCCCCTCACTGCTCAGCGTCTTTGATGCCTTGATGGTATCTCAAGAGCTGCGTGATGCCTTGATCTACGCGCTGCAAAACCCTGCCAGTTTCCAAGCCTACTTTGCTCAAGAAATCCGTGAGGAGGTGGCGCAGATCGACCAGGAACCATACATTACCTTCACAGATGAGGACCTGATGGCGGGCACGGCCGATCACAATCGACCCCTGTATACCACAGGCACCATCTACGGCAGGAAAATCAACAAAGTCCTCATTGATCCTGGATCCTCGATCAGCATCATGCCACTAAAAACGCTGGTACAGTTGTCACTCAGCATCAAAGAAACAAAGAAGGACAAAATCCGAATCCATGGATTTAACCACCAATACCAAAAGGCTCTTGGTTCCACAGTGATCGATATTACCTTTGGGAACCTGGTCACTCCGGTCAAATTCTTCATCATCGAAGCTGATACCACATACAAGGCACTGCTGGGAAGACCATGGCTCCATGCCAGTGGATTGGTTCTCTCCACCCTGCACCAGTGCATTAAATATGTCAAAGACGGAAAGCAATATGTGATCAAAGGGGATGACCAGCCATTTGAGGCACATGAAGCCGAATTGGATGATGCTAAATACTACAGACCCAAGTCTGGAAAGGGGGCAGCCACCAAACAAGGAAAGCCCTCTCCTGAAACCATGAAGGAAGCAGTCAAAAATGTTGTGCTCAAAGCGGCCATAAAGTCACAAATGCTCTTGGGAAGTGATAGCGAGACAGGATCGTCGGAAGGCACGGCCGAGGACATTAACTTACCCACTCGAATGCAACCAAATTATTCCAGTGAGGGCGAGGAGCAAAACACCCTATCCATAGAAATCCTACCCCTAGAACACTGTAAAGACCTAACACCTCGGAAAAGTGAAGAAGTCATCCCTTTCAAAACCTTCACCGTCCCACCCAAAATAGAAGAGCTTGAAACAGGGCAAGTAGTTCATCCCAGCATACAATTTGTTAAAGTGGGAGAAATCGAACATCAAAATGAAGAGTCAAACTCCGAAAATTGGGAACAATGGCTTGTAGAGGAAACCAGAAAGACGGGGATTCCTCCTCAGCTTCAAGACACCACCAGCACACGGTTGGTTGAACTGTTCCGTAAAGCACAATGCCTAGAACCAATTCCCGAAAAGCGAGCAAGAATGTTCCGAGACATGTGGAATGGCTACTCTAATGAAGTCACAAAACTTAATGGGAAGGTTGCTAACACAAGGGGCCTAGGATTCAAAGCTCAAACCAAGGGCTCAGGGTCAAATACTCCTCAAAGACCACGACACCACTCTTTCCACCGCATAACAATCACTGAAATCAAGGAAGGTGAAACAACTGCGGACAAAGGGGAACCTCCAGAAACAAAACAATTCATCTTAGCAGCCAAAAATGCACCAAAGGAATTAGAAGAAGGTGGTCAAAACACCATCGATAAACTGAAAGAAATTAACCTAGGTACAGAAGAAAATCCAAAACCCACATTCATCAGCACCTCCCTTCCTCAGGAGATGCAGGATGAACTGACCAAACTGCTAAGGGAATACCAAGATTGCTTCGCATGGAGCTACAGTGAAATGCCCGGGCTAGATCCAGCAATAGCAGTCCACAAACTCAAAATTGACAAGGAATTCAAACCAGTCAAACAAGGACCCCGGAGAATGAGGGTTGAATTGGAGGAAAAGGTGACGGCCGAAGTGAAAAAACTCATCAGCGCTGGGTTCATAAGGGAAGAAGAGACGCCCGACTGGGTGGCTAAACAGAAATTATAATAGACCACACCTCGTCCCATGGGGTATATTCCTTCGTGGATGGGTACTCGGGATACAATCAAATCAAGATGGATGAGAGTGACCAAAAGCACACTGCCTTCCGCACCCCAATTGGTATCTACTGCTACAAAGTCATGCCTCATGACCCGACCTATGCTTACTGGAAGGCTGGCAAGGTGGGCCGTGGCCCTGATGGAATTTGATATAACATACGCACCCCAAAAGGCTATTAAAGGACAAGCACTAGCCGATTTTCTAGCTGCTCATCCTATACCTGATGATTCCCCACTAGCATGCGATTTCCCTGATGAGGAGACCATGCAGATAGAGGAAAATAAACTCTGTTGGAAACTATATTTCGATGGATCATCCTCCATTCAACCAGCAGTCAAACCAAACTTACCAAAACGACAAGCAGGTGTAGGGCTGGTGTTTGTCACCCCAGAGAAAGGCATTCTCCGACATGCTCTGAGCCTGACCGAATCATGCACAAACAATGAAGCTGAATATGAGGCCCTGATAGCTGGACTGGAGATTGCTCTCCAAATGGGTATTGAGCAGTTGGAAGTCTATGGAGACTCTCAGCTCATCCTGAGTCAGATCGAAGGTCTCTTCAAAACAAGAAAACCAGAATTGGTCAAATACCATGAAAAGGCCCTTGAGTTGATGGCCAAATTTACATATATTACCTTCCAGAAAGTCCCAAGGTCTCTGAATGGCAAAGCAGATGCATTGGCTAGATTGCCTAATGAACTCAGTGACCCGAGTCAGGAAGAAATCCAAGTCCTTGTCCATCGCAGGAGATCCTTGTCCCCTTGTCTCCCGCAGGAAGGAAACGAGGAAGAAGGAACACTGTTTACTGACATCCAAACACTTGAAAGAGAACATGAAAAAGAATGGAGGAAAATCACACAAGTCATGACAACTGAGGGTTCGAACCAAGAGGACTGGAGACAACCCTTTTTCGACTACTTCCAACAAGGAAAATTACCTGTGAACAAGGCCATTAGGGAACAAATCAGAAAAAAGGCCCTAAGGTTCGTGTACGTGAACAACACACTTTATTGGAGATCTTATGAAGGATCATGGCTTAGATGTATATCGAAAACCGAAGCCCACCAAGTTATGCAAGAAATTCACTCGGGAGTATGCGGAGCCCACCAATCGGGCTCTCGGATGCGAGTGCAAATCAAACTGATGGGCTATTATTGGCCCACCATGATTAATGACTGCGAAAACTTCTCCAGACAATGCCATATGTGCCAGATTCACGGAGATTTCATACACCAACACCCAAATGCGCTACATCCAACCGTGGTATCATGGCCTTTCGAAATCTGGGGAACAGATATCATAGGTCCCATTGACCCACCAGCCTCAAATGGGCACCGTTTTATATTGGCGGCCACAGATTATTTCTCCAAATGGGCCGAAGCCAGGTCATACCGTGAAATCAAGGCCTCTGATGTGGTCAGGTTCTTCACCACTCAGGTGCTTTATAGATATGGAAATCCAAGGAAAGTAATTTCTGACAACGGGACGGCCTTCAAGAATGCCAAAATTGATGCCATCGCCGATAAACACAAAATTGAATGGAGATATTCCTCCATCTACAACCCAAGAGCCAATGGACTGGCAGAGGCTTTTAACAAAACATTGATCAAGATCCTTCGCAAAACCATTGGAGATAATCAAAGAAACTGGCATGAGAAACTGCATGAAGCATTGTGGGCATACCGCATCACTCATAGAACAGCAATCCAAGCCACACCCTATTCTTTAGTGTATGGGGCAGAAGCAGTCCTACCAATTGAGGTGGAACTCCCGTCATTGAGAATAGCCATGGCGGCGCAAATCCCTCTGACTAAACAGACGCAACTAAGGCTGCAAGAGTTGGATGGAATGGACGAAAGGAGACTGGCAGCCTAACAAAACTTGGAGTTATATCAAGCCAGAATAACGCGAGCTTACGAAAAGCTATCAAGACCCAGAACATTTAAGAAAGGAGAACTAGTATTGGTTTTGAGGCGACCTATCCTCGGCCGACACCATGGTCCCAAATTTGCACCAAATTGGGAAGGCCCCTATGTCATAGAACAAGCATATGAAGGCGGAGCCTACCTACTTGCGGACTCGAATGGAAAACATCTTGTCTCCTCCATAAATGGGAGATACCTGAAGAAATATTATGGACAAAACTATCCTGACATTTCCGCAACCCACCAAAGCCAAAGGAAGAGCAGCCAACAAACCGACTGGGCAGACAATTGCGAGGCGGTCAACCATCTCTTCACTTAGGTAAAAAATCTCTCACGTCCCACCGGGTCAAGGCTCGACAGGGTACTTCGTTCTTTTGAACACTATGGGGTATCCCCGAGTCAAAACCCTAAAGTAATAAATTAACCCTTGAATAAAACAAACCCTTCAAAATTCCCTAAAATGACCTTCAGTCGAAGTCCTAAACAAAATCCAAGTCTAATAATAAAAAAAAACGCACACGTCTTATTCCAAAGCCTAAAAGCAAATAGTCAAAAGAAACTAGACCAAGCTAAAAATATAGTTTAAGATTAAAACCAAATTCTCCTAAATATCCTCAAACCTCCGAATAAAAATTTCAACGTCCAAAATCCAAAACTTCTAAAAACTTGCACAAAATATTCTGTCCCACCGGGCCAAAGGAAAAGGAGTGTTCTGTCCTTATGGACATTCATAGAACATTTCCTTTACAAATGGCCTACACCCCAAAATACGACCCTAAAAGGTCTTGTGCTTTGTCCTTAAAACAAAGTACTAGGTGTCTGTTCATCTCACCAAACTAAAGGATGAACAAAAGTTCTGCGTCTTGAACTCTAAATTAAGACACAAACGGTGAAACTTACCAAGGGATTAGTCAAAACCACGTCCTCAATAGTTACAGACTGAGGAGACAACCTGTCCACTCAAGACGTAATTCTTGCTGAAACCTACCTCAAAAAATTTTAAGACCAAACCAAACCTGAAATCCCCTCTGAAAACGGAGAATACTACGGCTGATGTCTGCCAACCATGTCAAGGAATAGGCCTCATAAATCCTAACACCCAGAGGGGCCCATGGTCGTGTTGGGCCTTAAACCACCGACTACGGTATGTCCCTAGCTGCCGTACCCAAAGAGCCAGGAGAAAACCCCATCTCACCACATCAAAAGAGTGATATGGAGCAGACAAATCCCGACGGTACGTCCCTTATCACTGTGCTAAAACAACCAACAGAAAATGATGCACAAAGTCCCACTGCGTGCCGTGCCCATTGCACGCCGTACCCACTGCGTGCCATACCCAGAATATCCATTCTACATGTTGTAGCGGTAATATGGAGTAAGCAAGTCCCACCGGAATGGTCCTAGCTACCGAGGTAACAATGTAAAATAGACAAGTCCCACCGGTATGTTCCTTGCTGCCGTAACCCAAGAGCAGGGAGAATAACCAAAAAAAAATACCTGTCCCACTAGCGATGCCTGATGTCACTATCTATGACAATCTAAACCAAATCACTAATAAACCTTAACAGATGTCCGTAAACCAAGATCGACAGACCAAGAGTTATTAGACTTCCAAATTGCCCTAATCAAACCATAAAACCAAAATACCAGGGTATAAATCATCCAAAATTACCACAATCCAAACAACAACAAAAAAAACAAACATACAAAACGAAGCAATGAAACAACAAAACCAAACGATCAAACATCCGAGACTTCTTCATATCGGAGGCACCGGAGGCACCTGAGCTGTGGCCATCGCCCCTACAAAGGTCTCTAAGGTGTTATGAATTGACTGAAGCACTGTCTCGACATTCTCCAGTCGCTGATCTAGCTCCTTAAAACGCTGGTTTATGTGTTCCTGGAGTGGAAAAGATTCTTCAATGGCTGAGCCGTCTGGAGAAGGGGGAGAAGCCTCTCTTACCGGACTATACTGATTCACAGCAGCAAACCTATGAAGGATATGACTGTTCACCGGGCAGTTGGGGTCAGGGATCAGAGTACCATGAACCATCTCCACCCACCCAAAGGAAGTCAGATCCAAGAGCAGGTTGCGCGGGTACAGCATAGGCCGCTTAGTGATCGAATTCCCCCACAGCATCTCAGGCAACGGAATCTGAGCCCGCTCCATCAATGCCTCGATTAAATTCCCGTAGGGCAAATGGCCCTTGGGAAACCTCGTAACATGATGCATGTTTTGGAGGATGAGGCTAGGAAGATTAGCTTTACCGCGCTTAAGGAGTAATAGGCGAAGGTAGAACAGAGTCCCTGGGCGAGTCAAATCTGATAATTCACCCTGAGGAAAAAGGATGTAGTTGATAACCAAGAAAAATAACCTGAAAAGAACATATAAACTTCATAGTTACGAACCTATCCTTCGATAGCAAACAAAAAAAAACAAACAAGACCAAAAAACACACAAGCAACAAAACTACCGGTGGAGCGCAGGCAAATGCGTAGTAGAGACCAGTTCAGAACCTGCCTCGGACCTGGGTATCTTGAACCACTCGCGATGACCCCGGTATGTCCCTTGCTCACGAGGCCAACTCCCGAAGGCATAAACTGACAAGCCGGTTAAAGTATCTGTGGCACCAATTAAGTCAGCCAAATCCTCCACCCCTATGTGAAAGAGCCTGCCAAAAAGATAAGAAGAGGCAGAAGGGATGCCATGGTGATCAAAGGTGACGCGGAGATTGGCATAAAATAACTTGGTGATATCTGGGTGGTAAAGGGTATCAAGTCTTGACAAGCCGTGGAGGCTCCAGGCATTAAGCCACCCTGTTATTAAATTCATATAAGGAGTGGTGAAACGCCCTTGACGATGAAAGAAAAAGCAAGTGGAAACTTTACGCCCCCCTTCACCAATATTACTTTGATAACATTCAAAAGCCTCGTCGTCTCGAAACAGATAGCGGTTGCCTGGGTCATACGACCAGTTAGGCTTGGAAGGTGGCGTGCCTTGGACAGAGGAGCTACCTTCATCCCTGGGACGCTTGGGATTCCTTGGATCTATGACGTAAGCCATGGAAAACGGAGGTAGAGGAAGGAAATTTGGAAAGAGAAAATGACACAGGTTATGTGCGTACGATGCCTTATATATAAATGAATTAGGGCACCAGAGAACGTATGTCTTCTTGAATTTGCTAATAAAGGTAAGAAATCGGAAGGCGTGGCAGTTTACAATGAAGGGGCACGATCGCTTCGCGATCCAAGGATTTTAATAAAAAAATGATGAACCCAATGACACCAAAAAATATAATATCCATACCCATAAATCAACTATAATCAAGAGCCCAAGAAAGGTCCAAAACATCACATAACCAGAAAGCCCAGCCGCTACAAAGTCAGAAGTAACCGACTAAAACCAAGTCTAAAACTAAAACCATAACAAAAGAAAAGATACAAAGCGCCAACGCGCTACATAACTCCTACTCAAAGGAAACCCATCATCAACTCAACCTCTCGAGAAGCATCCGCCACGAGAGAGGCAAAACAAGGGAGGGCTAACACTACGTCCATGCAAGCTCCCTCTGAATCATCATCAGAATCAACATCCCTCCGGTGAGTTGACACCCCAACTACCGGCTCAACTAACACAGTATCTGGAGACAATGGCAAACCCGCCCCACCAGAAGACGATGACACGGCTAGGGGAGTGGAGTCAATGAGAAGAGCCTCCCACTCGGAGTAATCCAATAGCGCCTCATCAAAAAACTCCGAAACCATGTCCGACTCAGGGAAAAGGAAATCATGGAGAGTCTGGAGGGCAGGACTGCCTGAGGGGCTCACTCCTGAATGAAAAAGGAAAAGGTTATAATGAAAAAATGAAATGTACGTCACGATGGTAAAGGAAAAATATGAATATATATCTGAACATAAGATGGAAGCATGATCCAGAACGTCCAGCTCCATGCCCATGACATGGCTCGTCAGCTCATCAACACTCATGAAACTCTGGAGGGACAACTGGTATAAATGACATAAGTCCCGTAACCCTAAAGCCCAAAACTCAACGCTGAAGGCCATCAGAGTATAAGGAAACCGACCTAGATGAAGCAAGATAAGGAAAATGTAAGATGAAACAGAAAGGAAACCAGGGTAAATATCCCAGCAAAATAATGCATACCTAGACCTCGAAGCGCTGGAAAGATGATCGGTGTTGGAGCAGTCTCACAGGAAAAGACAGTAACAGCAACAATCGCCCTAGAATCATCCGGAGCAGGGAAGTCACTCGCCTGGATAAATGGAGCCAGAGAGATCAGCCTGGGGCGCAAAATCTCCTCAAACGGCACGGCGATGGTCTCTACCTCTACCTCCTCCATCTCGATGTCCTCTGTGACAACCGCGGACTCAGCCAGAATGGCGCTACTCCACATACCTGAACATGCAGTCCCTGGAAAATAATACCATAACAAGTTTATAGCAAATCAAAATCAAATGGAACAAAGTCAGAGTGGAAACAACATACATGAATGTGGTGTAAGAAGAGGAGGCTCCATGGAAAATCCGTTATCTGAAGAACCTTCCCTTGGCCGCCGTCGAAGCTCATACCGGGTCACTTCTTCCTCTGCCAAAGAAACCTCACGTTGCCTCTTCAGCTGCTTAGTTGCTTCCTCAGCCAACTCATCTGGGTACTC
Organism: Rhynchospora pubera; assembly: GCA_028095005.1. NCBI lineage: Eukaryota > Viridiplantae > Streptophyta > Magnoliopsida > Poales > Cyperaceae > Rhynchospora > Rhynchospora pubera. Next base: position 144,891,537 of record CM051460.1, read on the forward strand.
AGGAGAAGGACAACTCGAAGGGGCCAACTCCTCGTTGTCCACCGAAGGAGGGAGCCTATGAACACCTGTGAAACTAAAACATGACAAACCTACATTGGTGACAAAATTAAACAGAGCAGAAGAGAGATACAATACCTGAGTAAATAGCCCAGCGTTTATAAGGCTCTAATGCAGGAGCCTGGGAAGACTCTCCCTCAACAGGAGAAATACCCTCTATCTTGAAATGGAAATGACCGAAATCATACCCACCGAGACCTGCCTCGAAGAACAAATCATCATAAGAAAGAAAGAAAGCAACCAGAAAATAATTTAAATAAGAAAGTAAAATGACAAACCAGGGAAATGGCCGTCTGGAAGTGGAGGAGGGTCTACATACTCCATGGGCTTCACACCAACCGGCACAAAACCGTCAACCCCAAAGGAATTCTTCAATGGCCTGAACCCACCCCGTCTAACCTCCGAATTTTGCGGAGCAATCCGAGAACGGGAGTAAACTTTCTCCTTTAGCATGGCCACACTAACGTCATGAGGAATCTTGGACCAACCTCTGAACCACCTGTCATAATCTCCGGTCAATGTCCCCTGGCGAGAAGCCGGAGGAACAACGCAACTAGTGTCGGTGCCCAAACGCACTGAAAACACACTAAAGGCTGCACATGATGGTAAAGTGACTCGAGGAGGGTCAGGAAAACTGAAAACCGCTGGAATAGCCTGGTCATACCCAAACTGCCAAGCACAACGGTGGGGGCTATAAACCTCATGGATCACCCTATTCCCCATGCGCATAGATAAACACCCCGCTCTGATACTGATGGTATAATCCCGATCCCGCTTGTGTCGAGGAGAACACAATTTAGGACAGGCCCCGTTTTGACGAGGCGTCACATCCTTGATAACATATGGCTTCCCAGTGTCCTTAGGCCACCCCTTATTGAAAGCCTCAGGGCGGTAATCCACGATGAACTGACTACTCTGAGTAAAGCACAAATGAGCGGTAATATGATCTGGATCACGGACAGTACAACCAGCGATATGAATCAAACCCGGCAATGATTGCCTCATGCCAGCAGAAGTCAGCGGGGTATAACACTTCTCCCAGTAAAGATAAAACCAACCAGAAAGGATGTGTAAAGGCATAACCACTGCGGCTCTAGAAGGATCCCTCGAGGAAGTAAGCTCTCTCATGGACCGATAAAGATTCACCAAAGCCGGAATAGCCAGCGAAACCCGCTTACCACGAGCCAAGGCATTCGCCACCACAAAAACCCCAGGGCGGATATACCCAGCTGGCTCATAGATAATCAGGAAATAGCACAACCACCAAGCCAAGAAGGCAGTCAAGACTGTCTCATCATCCAACTCATGGGAACAGAAATCTGAGAATGACACCCGCTCAGAGGGAATATATGTCTTGTCGGAACCCAATTTAATCGGCTCTAAAGGATTAGCAAAATGCGCAGCCCTCTTCTCGAGTATCAAATCCGTGAAATAACGAACCCAGTCTCTCAAAGGAACATCCCTGTCCAAGCCACGCCGACCACGTGACATGGAAATCTCATAATAAATCTGGAAAACTGCCCGAAGTGAAGCAGAATGTAGGGGAAACCCTTTATGATCAAGACCATAGAGCTCAAAATCAGGCGGTACCCTCTCCTCATAAACCAACCCCTCTACTGGCACCCCCATAAGGCCAGACATCTGCTGGAGGTCGATAGTAGCGTCGCGATCCTCTAAGGGAAAGGTATTATGAACATAATTACAATTGGAGGCCATTGCTTTCAGAAGGGTGGAACTCCATGTATACTCAAACAAGGCCAAAATCACACCTCCAAAAATTTCTACCTTATCCAATTTCTTCCCCATACTACACAAGACATACCGGGTCCATTCAACTTGCCCGGGGCTCCATTTCAAATCACCCTGAACCCTCAAATTCCCAGGAGACCAAGGAATAACATGTCCCTCCATCATTTCCATACTCAACAAGTGAAAATCAGCAGAAAAAGTAGAACGGCCAGTGGGACTCAGAAAAATACCTGCAAGGTCACCAGAGGGAATGCCGCGCCTATCTCGACCAATAGAACAATGAGAGGTGTAGTACCTATCTCGACGCTCCTCAGTGCGTGAAGGGGGGTCAGCAGCAAGGCTTGGGTAGTCATATATGGCTGGTAAAGGTAAGCGGTTGTGTCGAACCAAAAGCCCGTGAAAATTATCTCTTCCTCTGAGAATAGCACGCCTCCATAGACGGTGAAGGTGCACATGAACCTTCTGAGGATCCAAATAGTCACTTATATAAGATTCAACGGCCTCATCCGAAGGACCATAGAAGCCCGTCCTGACAATCTGAAACTGAGGGACAGTATCGTAAATCTCATCAACCGAAGCCATAACTACCTGCAAGAAAGCGAAAACCGTGTCAAACACTCAGAAAATATCCATAAATCACTAAGAGAAAATGCCTAGAAATTGGGGACACCAGAGTAGACTGATCGATGTATCTCACAGTCCACTCTGGTGGGGGGCATTTGTTTGCCTCCAAATTCTGCTGCATAAAATCCTGAACAATTCCCTAGTTTATCACCAAAATCCAAAATCACATGATCAAAATCCCATCCGCATGGCCAACGACCCAACAAAATAGCCCTGATAATTGGTCACACTGCATGAAAGGAAAACACAGAAATTCTTAAAAAATGGACAGTAAATTAATTAATTACAAGGAATGCCATTATGTGCCTGCGATATCCTTATAATTAATTACTAAGGTCCCAAAAAATAGAAAATTTGTGGCAGCCAAGTTCTTCATATTTTTATGGGAAACCATGCAAAATTTCATGCCAAATTGACCTATAGAAGGGCACCAAACAATTTTTCTAAGAATAAAGCAGCTCAATTATCCTCAAAATTCAGTCAAATGGACACCTCCATTATTGGAACAAATGGAGAGAAACCTCACCAGAGCCAAATAAATGGAGAGATCCGAATGGGCCTTTAAACTTATATTAAACACCTGTTTTGGGCCGACATCAAAGCCCAGCTGAATTATATCTTGACCCAATTCAATTAAGAAAATTCCCATCAATCCAACGGTCCTGATAAATCCTCATCACATTATCCAAGATCAACGGGCAGATCTTGATCTAAGATTAAAATAGTTGATGGAATTTTCTGATTGGTTGGTTGAAAGGAGATGGGTTCCACAATTTAAAAAAAACAGAGAAAAAGATGGATGAAACAGTACTGTTCTGACACTGCTTCGTACGCCAACGCGAAGAAGAGCTCTGCCACCGCTCGGCGCCGCCTCAGCCCCAACTAACCTCACCGATAGGTAGGCGATGCTTCCACGATCTCAGCGACACCAAATTTGTAGAGAATCGGAGAAAGAATGACCTAATTTGGGGAATGAGGAAGCCGACTGTCAAAGGAGAAATATCCGAAATTAGGCACAAAGGGTGACACAATTATGCAATTGAAGCGTGCTACATCTTCTCGAAGGGTTTAACAACATACCTGATGAAGCAATTCTAAGCGAAGAAGCTTGTAGGGGAAGGATGAGCTATCCCGGCCTCGAGCAAGAATGGCGATGTTGTACAAATGGAGAAGAGAGGGTTGAATGCACTGTGGGAGGCAATAATTGAGCTTCGTGTTGAACAGGGAGCATGTACAGATGCTGTATGTGGCTTCTAATGCTACCACAGTCAGGATGCCTTCTAACTGGATGTCTCCAGTGAAATGGGAAGGAAAAGACAAAAGGAATTGAAGGACTGGAGGGGACGATGACTGTCTCTCATCAGACTACACCCTGAAAAAGAAGAACCTAGTATGGTCCCTTGGTACCAAAACCCCAAAGATAACAGAATGGTGACGATGCCTTCTGATTCAAGGAGAGCTGTCTGATGGGGCAAAAGATGAAATGAAAGGCTATGATGGACAATTACTTTGTATAATGGAAATGCCATGTGGTTAGGTACAGGTATAAGCATGAGGAATCATGTGCATGGATCACATCTGGCCATTCCTTTACACATCTGACCAGATGGATGGAGGGATGTAAATGTTGGCAACACTGCCTCAAATACAGGTTGCAGCCAAGGATGCATAACACCTCATGATGCATTAAAACAACACAGTACTCTTGAAAACGATATTACAAAGCAACCATGGGCATATCTGTCAATTGGGACATAAGACAAAGTGCTATGGAGCATAGTTCAATGAGGAATGGACAGAGAATCCCCATTATACCCCTCTGAGCCCTGCCACATATTCCAAATTACCAATAATTGGTGGCAAAATTGGGATCATAAATGCATAATACACACCCAATTACATAGTAGGCACCAACAGAACCAAGTAACTCATGTGAAATGCTTGGCAAATCTGGAGTTGACTATGGTCAAAACTGAGGTTAGGCAAATATAAAACAAGGCATGGAGCTACTTAATGACTTCAAAAATAAGAGAATTAGACCAATTAAGAATGCTAAAGCCCTTCAAATCCATTGCCAACTGGATTGCAAAACACCCAACAGCAAAAGCAACAAATCAAATTAGGCCACACATGCCTATACACAGCATTGATGATTCAAACCATGGTAAAAACATAAAGTTTACCAAGCAAGTACACTGCCTCAGACCCAATTAAGGCGCTAGGCAATGTAATTTTGCACTCAGACCCCTAAGATAGCCAGAAATGATATATAAAAAAAAACAAAAAAAAAACAAAGTAGCCACTCCCCTAGACCCTAACACTCAGAAGCCATCACAACTTTTCATCAATTGATAGATAAAGGAGGATGTGCCACATATGCATCAAGGTGCTTGGCGCCAAGATCAACCCCTCCCTCAAGCACCCCAGAAACGGATGTATTTACCAAAAAACATGGGACCCACTTGTCATGCTAAGCCACCATGGCATGTGAAAGAAAGTAGGAATGAAGGAGGCTGAACCATTGCAACCCCACAGAGGCCAGGTGTCATAAGCATACTGGACAGTACACTTGGAAAGTAAACATCAAAACTGAAGAAAAGATAAGGAAGTAAGGCGGCAGTTTCACATTGTATCACGCCCCTCCATCAAGGATCAAGACACAGGGATGATGCCATGTGTAAAGGAGGAAGAGCTAAACCCTAGAGGCCTTCCCCTATAAAAGAAGATGATCACCACCAAGAAAAAAAGGAAAAGAGAAGAAAGAGAGCAAGCCAAAACTCTGCTAAAAATTTTAATTACACATTCTGTAATCGAGTAGAAGTAATTTTCAAAGAGAGGTAGGAAAACCACTGTATTCAATATATCAGTTTTATCTTCAAGATCCTTACTCCTTGATATTCTACTTCCAACCTCTGTGCTTTTTCTGTTTCTTTCATTTTTCTTCAAAGACAAGTATAGATTGCATAAGAGTCCTCATGTAAATTGTTTGCTCACACTGTTCTAGGGCTCAGAGGCATGGACAAGGGGTGCTTGCCAGAGAGCGCACACTTGTCTGTGTTAATGGGTCCTTTAATGTAAAGATGCTAAAAAAAATATAAGGTTCTAAGGGGAGACATGGTTTTATGCATGGGGGGTGCTTGCCTGAGAGCGCACACTCATGTATTTAATTGTGTCTCAATATCAATAATATGTTATTTCAAGAATTACATGCAAAGTCTATGTCAATAAAAAATGTTGAAAGATGGAGTTCTATGAAGTAATATGGCCTTATGCATGAGGGGTGCTTGTCTGAGAGCGCACACTCATGCATTTAGCTGTGTTCTATTACTGTTAGCATTAGCTCTAGCAAGTCTCATGCATGAAAACAAGTAATAAGGAAAGTCAAATCTAGTAAAGTGTAATAAAACAGAAGGTCAAGGGTATATGTGTAAATAAACAATGTTTAGAGTGAGAGAAAGACTTTTGACATGTAATGAATAAATTCTATCTTTTTAAAAAAAATATAGATATGTTGCCAGATTTTATCCTAGTAAAGGCTATGTTTCTTTCTTTTTTCTATTTTCCTTTTTTTTTAAAAAAGAAAAGGGAGAAAGCATATTAAGCAAGCATGCCCTCGGCATACATGAAAAAAAAGGGGGAGTAAAAAACATGCCCCTAGCACATGCATTTTCAAATTTATGTCATCATATGGTAAAGATATCTTGAGTCAGTAGCAGTAATAGTAATATGCATTAAAGTAAAAAAAAATACATAACAATATAATATAAACATGTTTGCAAAACAACAAGGACCAAATTGAAAAAAGATATCACCTCATCTATTTCCAGTAAAAAAAAAAAGGAGAAATATATAGTATATCAAATAGAGAAAACAATGAATAAGTCTCACAATTCACATATCCATAGGGGTATTGTTGTCTAAACTCTTTGAATATGTTTTACAGCAAAAAAAAAAGAGAGATGCTTGAAGTTTTGTAAAATAACAGAATATCAGGGGCCAAGAGTGAATAAGATGGCTTCACATATATGGACCTGAACTAATGAAGTAACCAACAACAACCCAAATTTGATTTTGATCAGTTGGATGGGCAAGACCTGAGCTTCAAGTTACAAGTCATACATGATTAACAAAAAAAATGATAAAAGAAATGTAAAGATTAAATGCCCAATGTGTGAATGTCTGGTACTTAGTTCTGTGTAATAAACAAGAAAAAAAACAACATAAAGAAATAGTAGAGAACATATCTGCCAAGGAATGAGTTATGCACAAAATTGCATTTTGGTTTTTTTTAACCTCACCAGACCAAGGGAAAGGCCATAATACATCAACCCAAATTAGGAAGTGAAGAATGAAATTGAATGTATGGGTGACCTCGTGACGCTGTCAAAGTGCCTCATGGTGTCTCTGTCAGACCAATTCATCACCAAGCTTCATCAATCGATGGCTCCCTGACATGGCTACAGACCTCAAACTCAACCAAGCCGAAGCATCCTCAATTGTTAAGAATAACCCAAATTGGTGATGGGAAGATTCCAGGGGACAACAGCGATGCCTCACGGCCCATCAGAAGCCAATGCAACTTCCAGGGACCCCTCGTTAGTGACCTCAGTGGAGACGTCCAGTCCAACGGACAATTCCAGGAGCTTGGTCGGAAAAGGTGGGAGGGAAATAAGCCCAATCCTCGCATAAGCTCGGTGCACCTGAATGATGAGGCCGATATGCGAAGCTAACGGGTTGAAATCAGACCCAACCCTAACTCATTCGGCGCACGAGCGCGGGTGTGAACCAAACGATCCGATTGAATCCCGACCCTCAGTATTTTCTCCTGATCCTCTGTGGCAATCATCCTGAAACGAATTCCTGACAGCAGAACATACACAGCGAAGCCCAGCCAATCAGAAAATTCTGTGACGCAGGAAACTTCAAAAATGCATTAAAAATAGCTAGATTATCAGAAAAATTCTCATAAAATATCAAAATGTCAAGGAAAATATGGGGAATATTCTGATGTGTCATATTATGATAAAACACCAAAGCATAAAATATCTTAAAATTAAAAGGTTTAAGGGATGATCATAAATAAATAAAAAAATATATATAATAATAATAATAAATTTACATGGGAGAAAAAGAAATCATTTTTGAATATCCTATGTCCTGGACAGCAGGTACATTTGAACAGATTATATTCTGGACAGCAGGTACACTTGAACATTTTATGTTCTGGACAGCAGGTACACCTGACATTCCTTGTTCTGAACAACAGGTACAGCCAAATATTAAAATCTGCAAACCAAAGTGAAATAAAAAAAGGGGTATCACCAAGAAGGTCAAAAACAAAAGTCCAAAAGTGTAAATTTAAATGTCCAACTCAAAAGTCTAACCAAATACTGAAAATCTAAAGTCGCAACTGAAAAGCCCAATTCAAAGTCCAGAATGCCAAAATTCAAAAGTTCAAACCAAGTTCAAACTTCAAACCAAAGTCCTAAAAATCAAAATTCAAAAGTCAAAATACCAAAAGTGCTAGCTTAAAAGTGCAAGACTTAAAAGTTGGAACTCAAAAGTCCAAAATTCTAAAGTGAAAATTAAAAGCCCAAACCTGAAAAATGACACAAAATCTAAAAGTGACACAAAGTCAAAATAGCACAAAGCCTAAAAGTGACTCAAGAGACACAAAGTCTAAAGTGACATAAAGTCTTAAAAGTCAAAAGTTCGTCCCTTCAAGACTGCATCGCGTTTCGCCCTGAAGGAGACACCCTCCTGATATTCAGATTGAGATAAAGGAAAAGTCAATTCTGAATTATCACTGAAGTTCCTGTCAAGAGAAGGCATAGCGCATCTGTACTCGCGACTTGAACGAAAATCCCAAAAATCCCTAAGTTCCTCAAACGATTGAGAGCTGACCTAGAATACCCTATTTTCTAGTGTTAGACTCAAATCTAACAGCCTGTTTCTACAAGTTCGCAGCATGTTTGACCAGAAGCAGACTGAAACCTGATGCCCAGATGACCAGAAGAAAAGTCAATCAGTGGCCATCACCCAAGTTCCTGTCAAGAGAAGGCATAGCGCATCTGTACTCAAGACTTGAACGAAATCCCAAAATCTCTAAATCTCTAAACGATTGAGGATTGATCTAGGATACCAAATTTCCTAGTATCGAACTCAAAAATCTATAACGGCACTAAGCCTGACACAACAAAGTAAAAACAACCTAAATATCTTAAAAATGTGAAATTAAAGAATTAAATCGCACCATTCATGTTTGTATAGCACTGTTCAAAAGACTGCCCTTCTGCTTTGTTTTTACCCTAAAATTCTCTACCAAGACACAATTCTTTTATTAAAATGGACTTCATCCACTTACGACATTTAAACTTTGATTATCCCGATCTAGAGGTGCTCTTGGCTCAGTTCGTAACTGAGTTCGGAGGTAATTAACAGTAGGGGCTTGCGCCTATTGGAAAAAAAGGACCTACGACAAACAATCAACTCTCGAGGTACTTAGAACCGCCCGCATTAGTGCCCTTCGCTCGTTCGGAATGGGCAGTAACGACGGGTCTCAAGATGCTCGAGGGGTATCTGATCCGCATTTTCTTCGCCCCATAGAGGACTATCTGTTCTTCCGTGGTTGGACTGAAAAAGTGCGAGACATGCATTAAAATAGATAATATAATTTTAAAAAGGCATGGTAATATATAAAGTCAAATTTCAAATATAAAATGTAGTGTTAGACCTGTCAAGGTAAAAAAAAACAGTATCTGGTATTCAGTACTGAAAAACCCAAGTCAACAACCATTGCAATTATAGGTTTTTCAATTACATTGAGGCAGAGTAGGACTTTACATTGCTTCATTTTGGTTAACAGAAAAGATAAAGATAACATAATGGCTCATTAGAGTATACTTTTCAGCAAACCAAATCAGAAGATACTATTACCATTTTATGCCTGATTCCTCGTGTATGCTAAGTTAACTGCCTGAATTATGTATTTGATCTGGAAATAAAATTAAATTATTTATGTCAGAGTAGTAATCCACAAAGAGTTGGACACAACAAAAATATTAAAATGAAAAAATATGAAGGTCTGCCACCGCACCGCAACACTGTCTATCAGATCATACCAAGGTTTTAAAATGCGGTTTTTACGGTATAACGGTACATAGTTGATATAGCGATTCGGTGTTATATCGGTGATACAACGAAGAAAAAACGGTTTATATAAAAATATAATTATACTTCTAGCCTATCTTATCAGTTACTTGAAAAATTAAAATATAAAATAATTAACAAGTCAAAAAGCAAAATAGACAAAATCAAAGTTTTAAACGCTAAACTAATTAGGGCTTGGTATGGATTTGTATTCAGCAAAAAAAAAAATTGTAAGTCCAATGACCGATCCGTTTTTTTATCGCCAAATGCAAAAATTTTAAGTTATTTAATCAATTTTTCGGAAATATAACGCTAGTGTTATTTCGTTTTTGGTTGTTGTAACGTTGATGCGTTTGGCTCCAAAATCCTGTTATTTAAGTCATAACGGTGTTATTTCGGTCAAATTTAAAAGCTTGGATCATACTCAAGATCATCATCATCATTACCAATACCATCACAATCGCCATCATCACAGTAGTCATCATACATGCAGTCATCATCATCTTCAGGATCAGAAGTTTCCATGGCCTTTCGAATCCTGCAAAAATTTTTAATAGTACAATAACTGAGTAGTTCAATTCTGGGAACAAATCAGCCATACAACGAATAGCCAATTACATGGATTTCTCATAATTCCAGTTGAATAAGAAAATACACCAAGTCGATCAGATTTCTTAAGTATTCTTGGATGTGAAAAATATGAGGAATAAGGAAAGCACATTTGAATACCTCATGGCCTAAATGAAATTTAAAAGAAAATAATAAATCAGATAAAGGCATGCCTTTTCTTCACCAAGGGTGTCAGCGCCGGCCATTCTCCAGCGCACGCAGTTGAGCACCTCTGATAGGTTTTTGTCAGGTCGAATATGGCGAAACGGGTCGCGCAGCGAGGGCAGAGAGCGACGCCAATCAGAGACGACTGTGGGATATGAGGCTTTCCGTTGATCAAGCCGTGGTCATCGCTAGGGTTTAGTCCCAGAACAAAAATGGGAACACCACAAGCACCATACAAATGGAGCAAATCGGTAGCGAACAATCAAAAATAGCCTCCTGACGCTGACGCTCACCCTCCATCTCTCTTTCTGATGCTCTCGCTCTCGCTCTCTCTTCCTGGGTTCGATTGTGCCTTTTCTTCAGAGGGAGGCAGGGGGAGGAGGTAGAAGGGGAAAATTGTGCCTTTCCGATTAGAGGAGGAGAATTTCGAAATGCCTCGATTACAAATTCAGAATTCGAATTTGGGGAAGATTATTGAAGAGGGGAACTTTTCGATCGGAGATTGATATCTGACCATTTATCAATTACAATCAACGATCTGAGACAAAATCTGGTTCATTTATCAATTAATCAATGGTGTAGATTGTTCATATTAAGATTGTATTATGAGATCTTTTACTGTTGCAATTGGTGCTTTTATAATAATGTGGGTGAACTTTAATATATGATATGTGAAAATGAAGCACGGTTTGGTTTTAGTTTTGGTATTGAAGTATCAGTGAATTTGGTTTCTTGGGATTTTTCTGAATTTAGAAATATTTTGTTTGAATTTTTATGAGTTTTCTACTATATTTGGTGAATTTTTAAAATTTTGGCTGATTTGGAATTTTCTTGTTGGTCCACGTAGACAACCAGGCTGAGGTGGATGTCGAGTCAGATGGCTAAGGTGGCAGACATAATTCGCTGGGCCTCTATTTCTCTCCTCTTGCCGTTGGGCCTGACTGGATATTGGTCCCTAATGTATTTCCCTCTCTCTGAATTGCAATTCCGTGGAACAACCTTCTGAGACGTCGGGCTCCTCTTGACCATAGAAGATCTCATAAGATTCGACGCTGGAGCTTAGTTGAAGAAGGCGGGTTTTATTTTATTTTTGAGGATGGGTTCGAATGATAATGGATTTAGATCCGTTAACGATTCCAGCTATCTCATCCTACGCGGAAGGGCTCCAAGGCACCGTGAAGCTGAGGGGAACACAACCATGTTCTTTGCTTGTGGTGCGTCAGCCTGGTTATGTAGGAGAACCGAGAGCTGGTACGGGAATAGTAACAAGGTTTCTGAGAGATGGTTTGTTTGGGATTGGGTTCTTTGGCACCAGGGAGGTAAGGAGAGTAAATTGCAATGTTAAATTGGTCGTGGGAAGCTTCGGTGAGTGGGGTGAGTTCGGTTTAGATATGGTGAAAGAAAGAGGCCGGTATAGTGGGGTTACCAGAGTTTGGTATAGCGACTTAGCAAGTGAATGGTAGCAGTACTTGGTGGTATTGGTTTAGTTTAATTTGGTTTGTATCCTGGAATAATTTCTAATATAATTAGCACGACTCCAGTACTTCAATGTGGCAGCAGGATTTACTCTTCTTTATTTTGCAATTTGAACCGAACTGGGAATAATTGCTGACTGTTTTCTTATCAATTTTATACAATACTTAATTAAAGATTCATGCTTTTACTTAATTGGTTCCAGAGAGCCTATTCAGGTTGTAGCAATAACACAAGACTCATATTCATATTTTATTTTTGTTTCACTTGTAAACTTGCCTTCCTAAAGAAGTACAAGGGTACAAAATATGTCATATCTTCTTATCTAAGTCACTTTATACAAGCAATATCCAATCAGAAGAACAACATTCATAAGAAAGCGGATTGTTGACAACATACTGACCCCTTTTCATATAGCAAGTACAATGAAATTAAACAAAATAGAAGGTTGAAGGCACTCAGACAAGATATAAAATGACAGAATCACCACATCCATGTATACTTGTGCCATATGATCATATAACAAGAATGTCAAAATTAATGCAATATATAACACACGTCAAGTCACTGGTCCCATATTGGAAATTTATGTAACATGTATTTATTGAAACAATAAGCACTTTTACAATACAGTAAGAAAGTATTTGAATTAATCACTGTCAAAGTAACTAACAATCCCTTATCACCTGCATGTGCATTTGAAGTGAACTTTAAATAGCACCAGTACAGAACAGGAAACTAACCTTTGAATAGCCTTCAGCTTTGAGACCAAAAATAGCCTATCTAATCAAGAAATTGCATTTGGAATTGTGAACCTGGTGTATCTAAAGAGGCAATAAAAAATCCACATGTTACTGCTAAGTCTTTTGCACAGCTTAACTACTTCCATCAGAGATGCTGTCAGGTGGCCTCATAGTGTGAAGTGGTATCCTGTTCCACTCTAGCAGGAGGCAATTCTTCAAGCACTTGTTGATATTGTCATTCATGGACCTGTCCAATAGTCAACAACACACATTATTATTAATATTTTATACCTAACAGTTTTCATTTTTCCTTCGTAAAAGATGATCTCATTCCTAACTTTTCAAGTTGTCCAACAAAAGACACTAAAAAAGCATGTTTAATGTCAGCATGAAGAAAACATGCAAGCTTGGACACAATATCCTTGATCGTTTGCCAAGTCAAATAGAAATCCTGATCATTACTAAACCGAAACTAAGTACTTAAGCAAAGGGACATAAAAGGAATATTACCTAAGTTTGTAAAAAAGAGTAACTCCTGACATGCTCTCATAGGTCATAGCCTTGAGGTAGTTGAAAATTCTTTTGTACAAAGTTAACCTTCTTCACTCGATTTCTCTATTTCTTTTTACACCTTATCTATTGTCAACTCAAACCTACAATGTAGATTAACAGTTTCTAAGAAAGAAAAACGGAAAATAGCATAGTGTAACTAAGAAAGACATAGAACAAAGTTTGTAAAAAAAATAAAAGAACGGAACTTAAAAAGCTAAAACTTCAACTAACCGCATAGGCATCCAAGGCCACAGATTCAACAAACATATTGCAAAGGACCTGTTGTTTGTTGTGATGGCAATTTCAGACAGAGAGAATATCTCTTATTCTGATATCTCTCATGTACCAATCTGGTACCTATCACTTGTAATCCATGTTAGAGAGAAGAAACTGCATGTAAATGAATCCCTCTTAAAGAAATGAAACATATACTGATTATAAAATAAATATTATTTGAGTAATTTACATATAATTCTCTAATGACTGCTGGATCCGATTGGTCGTGTGGTATTGACAGTGCAGCGACCTGTCATTCGAGTATTATTACCACATGTTCACCTTTGAAGATCTCAAATTGACGTTTCTTTTAGGTCTTTTCTGAAAACAAAGAAGGCTATAATATAGTTAACGCAAAAAGTTGCATAGTGAAGATTCACTGATATAACTAATATTTGGACAGTTTTCAATATACAGGTCCAACAAGCAAAAGAGCATTTTATTGCAGTTTACAAAATAAATTTTATCTCACAAAGGATTTTACAGACCTCATTGAAAATTTTACTACTGTTACATCAGGCATAGGAACACCTTCTGTAAATTTTTCAAAACTTTTGGAATTAAAAATGAATTATAACAAATTTTTGAAATCAGACAGAAATCAGATGCCAACGATCTATACCAGCAAATGTTTGAAAGTTCATGGCCTGAAACACTAAGAAAACCATGTCTAAGATCGGAATCCCGGATTCCGATCTTAGCTTTTTCAATTTTTTTATATATTATTTATTTATTTATTTAGCTTATTAATTAGTTAATTAATTAGAAAAATAGATAATATATTGTAAAAATATTGAAAAAATATTAAAAAATCAGGAATATTTAAATTAAATTTTATATGTAATTTAGTATTTTTTGGGAAATTTTTTTCCTTTTATTAGTTTATTAATTAGTTAATTAATTAGAAAAATAAATAATATATTCTAAAAATATTAAAAAAATCAGGAATAATTAAATTAAATTTTATATGTAATTTAGTATTTTTTTAGGAAATTAAATTTATTTTCCTTTTAATTAATTTATTTAATTAAAAAATGAATAATTAAGTATAAATTTTTAATTAAAATATAAATTTTTCTAACTTTTTTAATTAAATGAATTGTCCCATTTGGAAAGGATTATAAATTTTCAGAATTTTCAGAATGTTCAAAGTTTTATTAATTTTTTCTGCATTTGTAGGGATACAAAGGTATAACTTGAACATTAAAACTTTAAACATGCATAATTTTTTATCGGAAGGTCCGTTTGGGGCAAACGAGCACATTCCCGAAAGCTGGCGACGAGATCTACATATTTTATCGGGGTGAAACCCCGTAACGACCATTTTCGGAGCCAAAAAATGCTCTCTAGACCTCCAAAATCCACTTTGAAAGTTTGCAAACCTATAAACCACTCTAAACTACTAAAAAAAAATTTAAAATCATAAATTAATCATTAAAAAGAGAAATGCAGTAAATCAAATGACTTTCTTGATAGTTATTCTTATAGTCTTTCTTTTCCATCTCAGTAAAACATCAACCTCGTGCGATTCCTTTCTAACGCAATCCAGAAAGTGCTTCCTTGATCATGAGACTCGACATGATTGTTTAATATATAATATGGAAATAATATATACAGAGGACGACACCCGGGACACAGACCATATGGTTGTTTAAAAATTTATAGTTTTAATGTAAATTAATTAAAAATTTATACTTAATTATTCATTTTTTAATTAAATAAATTAATTAAATTTATATTTAATTAAGTAAATAAATTAAAAGGAAAATAAATTTAATTTCTCAAAAAAATACTAAATTACATATAAAAATTTAATTTAATTATTTCTGATTTTTTTATATTTTTTCAATATTTTTACAATATATTATCTATTTTTCTAATTAATTAACTAATTAATAAACTAATAAAAGAAAAAAAATCTCCCAAAAAATACTAAATTACATATAAAATTTAATTTAATTATTCCTGATTTTTTCATATTTTTTCAATATTTTTACAATATATTATCTATTTTTCTAATTAATTAACTAATTAATAAACTAAATAAATAAATAAATAATATATAAAAAAAATTGAAAAAGCTAAGATCGGAATCCCGGATTCCGATCTCAGCTAAGGTCGGAATCCCGGATTCCGATCTTGCGGTCGGAATCCCAGATTCCGATCTTGTGATACTATTTAAAAAATATTATTATATTGACATTATTTTTAATGTATTATATTAATTTAATATTATTTTTTAACTTTTCGGAAAGATCGCACTATGCTGCATTTACTGGGCTTTTCGGCAAAAACTTGGGCCTTGCTGAGCTTCCATTGCAATGCCCAATGGATGCCCAAATGATGGAAAATAAATCATATTATGTACATACACACGTGTAGGGGTGCATAACGTGGAAAACGACCACGAAAGTGGTCATTTTCATTAACCGTTGCATTGATGCACGAAATTTTTATACTTATTGCGTTGATTGTTGCAACCGTTTAACACATGTTGCGTTGATTGTTCCATTGATGGGAACGATCAAAACAGTTATAATCGTCTTTGACTACCTAACTGTTTTGCATTTTATTAAGATGTAAGAAAATAAACTATTCTGCATTTTGTATGAAACAGAGATAGAGAAATGACAGGTTAGGTCACGCGGGAAAAGGGGAGGAGGCACTATAATCACCTCTTGCTCTCGACGGCGATTGTACTCGGTGGTGGATAGGCGAGAGAGATAGATGTGACTGTGTTCGGCGGAGAAATGACGGAGCGACGCTGCAGAAATCTAATTTTACTCATTTCTCCCTCGATCTCTCTGCTGAGGTCCTCTGCAATCTAATAATAAAACCATAAAAAAAATTTTAGACGAAATGCGCGAAATAAACGACCACGAAACGTACCAGTTTCACTAATCGTTTCGTTCTGAGACGAAACAATATTTCTATTTGCGTTGGTTGTTTCGTTCCTTAAACGAAACTGAAATCCTTATCCGTTATCGTTCAGTTCTGAACGAAACGAAACGAAAGAACGATTGAAACGACTACCGTTTTCAGCCCTACACACGTGGAATATTTTACTTTTTACATTTCTTCAATCACGAGAAAATAATATTAGAGATCAATAGATTTTTCTTTTTTTAAAAAAATATGGAGAGCAATAGATTACCTTGCGATATGAATATGATGCCGATGTATGATGACTCCCGATACTGTGTATCTCACCTTTTTGCAGTAGATTCTGTATCAGAAAGGGCTTATTTTGATTTCATCCCATTGAAAATCAAAATAAGGGAACAACTCCGTTCGTAAGAACAAAGAGAAGCAGATCTATTCTATACCCGATAAGTACCAATACGCTACGGGAAGATTGCATTATTATAGAAACTTGTTGATCATTCGAATGATCAATCCCTTGGTTACAGCATTCATTCTGTCTTACTCTATCAAAAAAGCCTTCCAATGGATCAAATAGAAGTGGAAAAAAAAAGAAGAAAAAGGAATGAAGGCAGGAATTCATGGATTTTCATGTTTTTTTATTCAAGTGTATTTTTTAATAACCTGTCCGCGAGAAGGTTGATTATCAGATGAAAGACAAGGATGAACTTTCTAATCCATACCAAAAGGAGTTAAATCTTATTATTATTTTTTTATTTGAGTCATATCACATCATTTTTTTTTATCTAAAGCACCCAAAATTGGGGCCCAATATTGAAACAAAAAAGTCTGATACAAGCTTGATAAACCAGGTTCCAACAAAAAGAAAGCAACAAAGTGTTTACAACCAGCCAACAACAGAAAGCTACTGAAAACAACTAAAAAGTGAATCAGACGCTTCTGAAACATGGCCATCCTCCCCCGGACCTGGGTTTACAATATTTCCAATAGGTAGGACTGTACAAAAAAAAAAAAAATCCGTCCGACCCGTTTAGCCCGGCCAACCCGATCCGTATTATAACGGGTTCAAGCATTATCTGAATTGGGTCGGATTCTAATTTTATAAACCCGGTTTTACTGGGTCGGGTTATATTTTAATTTTGATAATCCGGTTTGTAACCCGACCCGTTTAGCATTTAGTATCTCATCTATATTGGTATAGCATTTACTGCTTTCATTAGTACCAACATCCATTTACTATTTTATTTTTCCCACAATACACGCCGATTCGGCAAGAGACGATACACAACCCTAGTAGAGACGCCTCGACTTCTCCTCTACCAACCTCGATCTCCATCCCTCTTGGCTAGCTCAGACCATGCCATATCTTTAATCTTTGCATTATAAATAGAAAATTTAGGAGATTGGGAAAGACTGATCGGTGAAGGAGGAGTCGAGACTCCAGCGAAGTCCGACGACGATGAGGTTTAATCTGCAACTTTTGCGAGGATAGAAATAAAAAAAGATTGTCGAATTTCTTCTCCTTTGTCTAAAAATCAGCAACTCTTTTTTCTTGTATAGCCCTACCTTTGGCGAGCAACAGAAGTTCCAAAAATTTTTAACAAAGACAATTATACCCTCCAAAATTTTAAAAAGAACAAAGCATGACCAACAATTTTAAATTGAGCACAATTATAGCGGTAATAGTATTATCGCTATAGCACTGCGTTATAGCGGTAATGCTATTGCCGCTATAGTGCCATGTTACTTGGAAAAAAATGTTCCATATGCCTCTCCGTGAAATGAACTGCAGCAAAAAAAAAGTACAGCCCACATGCATGTATTTTCGGTTTCTCTTAGTGCCGAAGTGCATGTATTTTAGGATCTTTTGTATCTCTCCCCACATTGAGATACACGGCTCCCAAGACGAAAGGGCACTTTTGATCTTTAAATTAATACCAAAATGTAATGCTAACATTACATTTATATGATCTTTTAAATTAATATAAAAAATGTAATGCTAACATTACATTTATATAATTAAATAATTTAAAATTTACATTAATGAATTACTCATTAAATAATTTTATATTTATATGAATAAATTAAGTATAAGCTGTTCGCTTAATAAGTTTGACTGTTCATTGAATAAATTAAAATTGCATTGATAAATTACTTATTTATAAATAGGTTATTAATCAATTTGACTGTTCATTAAATAATTTTACGTTTACATGAATACATAAGTTACTTATTTATAATGTTCATTTAATATGTTTGACTATTCATAATAATTTCAAATTAACATCAATAAATTACTTATTAAATAATTTGATTGTTCATTAAATAATTTTATATTTACACAAATAAATTACTGTTTATTAAATAATTTAAATTAAGAATAAATAATTGCGTCTGTCAAAATTTTAACTATTAATTTGTGCTTTCTTGGATCAAATTAATTTCTTTTAATGAGAAAAATACGTCTAGTGTAACATTTTGGTTTCATGTAGCAATTTCAGGGAAGCACTTTTTGTCGATCCATAAAGCAATTTCAGGGAAGTAACATTTTGGTTTCATGTAGCTCGTACATTTTGATATTATAATTTAAAGGTCAAAAGTTTCCTTTCGTCTTGGGAAGAGAGAAAAGACAATGGCTCATCACTCACGTGTTTTCTCAAAGAGCACCAGCTTGTCAAAGCCAATCAAAGCCCGGGAAAAAAAGAAAAAAACCTTGTTACGGTACTGACGTTGCCGTTATAGGACTTATAGCGGCAATAGCATTACCGCTATAGCGCTGAGCTATAACGGTAATAACATTACCGCTATAGTTGTGCTCAATTTAAAATTATTAGTCATGCTTTGTCTTTTTTAAAATTCTGGAGGATATAATTGTCTTTGTTAAAAATTATCCCAGAAGTTCCTTAATGTGCGCACATCATTATTTTGAAATCAGCTTTTGATTTTGTTAATCAACTTTCGGTAAACCTGATTCTTTCGCCAACGTCTAAATTTATTTAGGTGATTTTGTTAATTTTATTTTGAAACAGATTTTGTCAACTAAATGAAAGAGAGTGTGCTTGCTTTATTTTTTGTATTTCGAAAATCAAATTTTGTTAATTTTACTCTAAAATAATTTAGTGTTAGCAAATGCAGTTTATTTTGTATAGTCATGTATAATACCAACATGAAATAACTCTAGGTAGGTTTGAATTGATACATGGGTAGAAACCGTGCATCGATCAATTTTGTCTGTTCCAAACTTACTGTTATTTAATACATGCTTGATTAATTGTGTTTTAAGTTTATTAATCTACTGTTGTCTAATAGGTCATTTTTGTTTTTTGTCTATAAGTCATAACCCGTTTAACCCGTCAACCCGTAAAAACTCGTAAATAAAAATTTATATGGGTTGGGTTGGGTTACGCGTGGAAATTTTTTTTTTAACCCGGCATAATTGGGTTAGGTTGAAATATTAATAAAAAATCGCGAACCCGTCCGTTGTACAGTCCTACCAATAGTCCCTGCACCACTTGGGAAATTCCGAAAGAAACTTGTCTCCAGTCCAGTGTGATTGCCTGTCCAATTGAAAAAATGGTTAAAAGTTTGATGCGCCATTGCAGCCAAGTTAGGTGGCTCCTTATCATTAAAGATTACATTATTCCTAGAGTGCCACATAACCCAGCTACTAACAGCAAACAAAGAACCCAAAAAGTCTTTGTCAGTTTTATTCAGTGTCAACCAATAGCTCCAAAAATCTCTTATACAAGTAAAGTCGACAACTAAACCTTTGTCATTATTACTTATTAAAGAAAGACCAGAAACTAGAGAATCCTTACACAAAAGGAACAAGTGATCTATAGATTCAGAAGCATTATAGGCCTGCATAACGTCTCAAACGGTCACGAAACAGAGACTTTGCGTTAATCGTTTCGCTAATAGACGAAATTTTTTTGTCTTTTGCGTCTTTCGTTTCGTTCTTATTACTTTTGTTGCGTTAATCGTTTCGTCCAGAAAAACGATCAACAACGATTAACCGTCTTAAATTTCTCAACCGTTTTGACAAAACAAAATATCATTCAAAATATGCAAACTTTGATAATTATTTTACATCCAAATATACAATACACTACAAAAATATTAGAATAAGTGTGAGCCATTTATAAACCTCACATGAGTCATGAAATACACAATATTACATCCTTGATGAATCTAAAATATTAGATCCAAAAGTATTAACAACTTACAACAAAATATGATATCCAGCCATGCACTAAAGCCATCTTAAAACCAACAAAGTTCCAACATATCAGTGAATCAATATCATGCACTAATATACCTACTTAGCAGTAACTTTCAGCAATGTCATGCACTAAAGCCATCTTGATTCACCTAAAAAAGAAGTTATACAAGTAAAGATTAAGCAAACTATTGATGTATTCATTGGAGAATAAATTAAACATGTAGTATCTTGGTGTTCTCATATTCTTTTTGGTCAATACACTAATATCTGACAAGCTGATCAATAACATCATCAGTACTGTTGAAGTAACTGGTTAAGCAAACTGTTTAAGTACCATACTCAAAACTAAATAAATCAGAATCACAAAAATTCAGAACCATGGTCCATGACAAAAATTGAATCAGAATCGCAAAATTCAGAATCAAAATTTCAACCAAATCAGAATCAAAATCACAAAAAATCAGAATCAAATTCTAGCAAAAAATGAAAAGATTGACACGACCTAATTACCGATGATGTGGGTCCCAATGGCGACTGCCACGACGGCTTGAGATGACTAGGAGCACGGCGTAGTGAAGCTGCTGCAGCTTCTGTCAGCACACCAAGTGGCGTAAATCCAAGTGCTGCGCCCTTGTCATTCCATCTGTTTTCACAAAGAATAGAGGGGGGTTGAGTGTGAGAAGAGAGTGAGACAGTGAGCAAGAGAGGGGTTATAGGAGGGGTTAATGGCGGAGAGGGAAAGAGGAGCTCGGTCAGGCGTTCAATCGGAGATGAGAGGGATGAATGGCTCTTGGTGGTGCTCGATCTGGTGTGGGTTCGAGAGAGAACAGAGAGAGAGAGGCAGTGAGTGAGAGACAGGTAGTGATCGGAGAAGAGAGAGGGAGAGACGAAGAGTTCTGAGAGGCATGAGCGGCGCAACTAATCCTAATATCTGTGGTCCTCATCGTTCTCTCCGCTAGCTCTCCTCTGCAGTCAAATTAATAGCAGCAGTGTAGAATTTAAAACGAAACGGACGAAATAAACGATAACGAAACAACTTCGTTTCGTTAACCGTTTCGTTCTGAGACGAAACCGGCTTTCTGTTTGCGTTGATCGTTTCGTTCCTTAAACGAAACTGAAAATCTTAACTGTTATCGTTCCGTTTCGGACGAAACGAAACGAAAAAACGGTTGAAACGGCTACCGTTTTCACCCCTAACTAGTAGCACTTATTGGGCCCTATCCAACCCCTTCTATTCAAATTATCTTTAGGGCTGAAAACGGTAGTCGTTTCAATCGTTCTTTCGTTTCGTTTCGTTCAGAACTGAACGATAACGGATAAGGATTTCAGTTTCGTTTAAGGAACGAAACAACCAACGCAAATAGAAATATTGTTTCGTCTCAGAACGAAACGATTAGTGAAACTGGTACGTTTCGTGGTCGTTTATTTCGCGCATTTCGTCTAAAATTTTTTTTATGGTTTTATTATTAGATTGCAGAGGACCTCAGCAGAGAGATCGAGGGAGAAATGAGTAAAATTAGATTTCTGCAGCGTCGCTCCGTCATTTCTCCGCCGAACACAGTCACATCTATCTCTCTCGCCTATCCACCACCGAGTACAATCGCCGTCGAGAGCAAGAGGTGATTA
Organism: Rhynchospora pubera; assembly: GCA_028095005.1. Classification (NCBI taxonomy): domain Eukaryota; kingdom Viridiplantae; phylum Streptophyta; class Magnoliopsida; order Poales; family Cyperaceae; genus Rhynchospora; species Rhynchospora pubera. The sequence continues at coordinate 144,913,665 of CM051460.1, forward strand.
TAGTGCCTCCTCCCCTTTTCCCGCGTGACCTAACCTGTCATTTCTCTATCTCTGTTTCATACAAAATGCAGAATAGTTTATTTTCTTACATCTTAATAAAATGCAAAACAGTTAGGTAGTCAAAGACGATTATAACTGTTTTGATCGTTCCCATCAATGGAACAATCAACGCAACATGTGTTAAACGGTTGCAACAATCAACGCAATAAGTATAAAAATTTCGTGCATCAATGCAACGGTTAATGAAAATGACCACTTTCGTGGTCGTTTTCCACGTTATGCACCCCTAATTATCTTACGTTAAAATTTTATTGTGAAGAACTAACCAAAAGAATAATTTGACTTTATGTTTTATTCAAAGAGCTTCACTCTCAAATTTTTTTCTCCGCATTCAGAAACAAGCATATTTGATGCATCTAAAATATAAACAAAATTCTTAATTACGCAGGACTTTGAGATTAACATACTATCAGTTCCACACAACTTTGTGTTATCTTATTGTGCACAAATCTATCAGTTCCACACAACTTTGTGTTATCTTATTGTGCACTAATCTTAAATGTTTCCAAAAGATATTTATTTATTCTAATAGATAATTTGTTCTTCGAATGTTCCACAAATAACCCTACTTTTTATCCAACCCCCCCCCCCCCCCCACCTCCACACACACACAAATAGCGATTAGACTGCAATTTAGATTGTACAAGCTATCAAAAAAATTAGGCACAGCAACAAACTGTACAAGCAATGCCATTTTGAATAAAAGTGTAGCTAACAAACAAGTCCCCGTCATGAACATCAATCCATTACATTACAACGGGCAACTTGAAAATTCACGAGTTTTCTCGTATTCTTATGCATTGCCGCATTGAATGTACAAACATTAATATTTTCCCCCAAGGAAAACAATAAACACCCTACATCCTATCTGAGTGAAAAATTTCGTGATAAAACAAAGGCATTGATCCAAAATCTCGTCATTATTTTGACTTTGTTTCCCTGAAATACAAAATCGCAAAAAAATGATGCCACGTCTCATTTATTCGCTTCAATGAATTCTCTGTATTCCTTCTTCATTTTTACACCTGATACAGTCCTGCATTCCAAAGGCCACAATATAATGATGTGCTATGTAGCAGTGAAAACCAATAGCAAAGTACGAATTATTTCAACGAACAAAATAAGGCAAAAAGAATTCCATGTGCCTTTAAATACCATGATTACTAGTTATCTTCTTACCCTATACCCAACCTGACCCCTTTTTACCAGAAGAATGCAAATACAATGTTCACAGATGACATTTGCAAGTTACACCAGAAGATAACTTAGATTTGCAAGGGCAGACAACGAAAATTTTTTTCAGTTGTTGAGAATACCCTCCTAACCAGTCTATACTTTTTATCTTTCTTCAGAATAATTACCAAATTCAGAAAAAGAAAGAATGAGGCGGAGAGGTGCTTTAGATCTTTGGAAAAATGCAATATGGAAGAGAGGGCATTAAACAATATATCTCATGCATATTGCAGGGACAAAAATTGTGTTACTCGAAAAAAGAGGAGCATCTTATATTTTGCCTTGTCCTAAATGTGTTTGATCTGACCTGAGCATGTCTTTGTTCTTAAAAAACTGCACACAAGGGGTCCCCATAATCCCTGCGGCCTCTGCTATCTCGGGGTCCTCTTCAATGTCGATTTCCACAAAATGGACGTTTTCGTCAAATTCATCTATTACCTGCCAGAAACAGTAAAATTTAATAAAAGAAGATTTATATCAGACAGACCTGTATTCCTCGAAGATTCCTCAGAAGCCCAAACAAAAACCTCAAGACAGCCCTCAAAAAGCTACATCTTTTCTGACACTTGTTGGAAAAACAATGCTAATCATCAGGGTTTTGATCACTGTGGACTCCCCCACCAATGGGAAGATGCCACTGTCCTGGTTGTCCCTTCTGTTACACTCTTTTGAAAAGGCAATAAAACACACAAGTTGGGACTTATTTATTGCACAGGCTGACACTTACAACCCAGGTTACTAATTCAAAATGTACTCCTGTTGGGGCTGCGAACAAGCTGTCTAGGAACAGGCAGCCCTATCTCGTTCCAAAAAAAAACCCAGAACAAGACTTGTTCGGAACAGGTTGTTCTTGAAAGTGTTTGTTCACCCTTGTTCCGCAAGGCATGAGAACAAATAACAACAGGATTTAGGAAATGCCATATGTTGCTGGTGGCTAGTAATTGGAGGGATGCAATGATAGCAGGCCTCTTTGCATGCTCTTTTTGTCAAAAAGAAAAATAAAATTTTCAAACTCAGAAACAAACCAAGAAAATAGCAACTATATTGTTTGGGACTTTAAAAACCCCCGAGGATATTAACCAAAAAAGAAAAGGCAGATGACAAACCTTGCTAAGAATTGGTTTAAGGGTTCTGCATGGACCACATGTAGGGGAAGTATATAGTACACACACGAGCCTTGGGCTTTCATGGTACAATTTTCTAAGCGCATACTGGGCAAAAATAAAAAGAAAGAAAAGTTAATGTAATTAAATATCAGGTTTTATTAACAGCCTACATATTTGTCCCGACTCCAGTAAGCCTCTTTTGCAAAGTGAAAGTATATTCTGAAGTGTCGAGTACAGGGTTCCAAAATTTTTATGACGTTGCTAATGGAAATGATTGATTGTTTTCTAGGGGCAGTTTATTAAATTGTAAGTGGTCAATCCAAAATCTAATTCTTCAAGGGCAATAAAAGGCATAATTGAACAAGCATTAAGAAGTATACAATTCCTTAAATTCATCAACTAAACCTGTTAGCTTAAAAATGTCTTAACAACCAAAATTACCATTTTCAATAGTGATAAAAGTATCATAGTTTACGTTAAAATGTATTCTCGTGTTAAGAACTACCAATACAATGCCTCTCTATAAAACAGTACCAAACATCTCAGCAAGGTACATTGACGTAGGAAAAAACAAATAGCAATAACAAACTGATTTAGATGTTTTCTCCATTCATTACCAAATTAGTCTTAAAGCTGAAAGAAATCAATCTAGTAGAAGTATGGTTTTGTAATGGAAGAAAAAAATAGAGACTAAAAAGCAGCTAAATAATTGTTTCACTTTGAAAAGACCATTTTTCCGAATTTGGCTAGCATGTAGTGGGCTTAAAAATTTTCCCTTATAGCTGAAATATATAGGAGCAGCTTAATGTACATTTTTGTGAATATAGTTGGACATTATGCACGTAGCAGAAAAAAAAATTATCTGATTCATGCATGCAACCATATCAGAGCTGAGTAATAAAATTGGTGTTTGTCATTTTCATGCTCCATATGAACTACTACGGTATCGTCATAGTTCTAACTATTATGTTTCATCCGTTGTAGATGGTGCCTCTTTATTGTCCTTAACATTTGAATTTTTGAGAAAGTTGGAAATACAACAATTCCACATGCTGATAACAAGCCATCAAGCCTTAAAATGCCAAACAACTAATTATCTTAATGAAGCAGTCTTTTGCTTATCTAAAAAAAATACCAAAACAGGGGGAGAGTACCCCTGCTGCACATACTCCCACCTGGCCCTGCTTTTAGCTCACCTTGCCTTGGGTATTATTTGCACTACTCGGTAAAATTTGGAAATGAACAAATGGAAACAAAGCACATAAACAGTAGTAGTAATCAAAACTAGCAATATAGCTTTGCCTATGTAAGCACCGTACCTGGCCCTTGTGTTTGGTGCGAGAAATATCAAAACCCATTTGAACATCCTTGTCTGAAATTTCTTTCTTGGTTTCTTCATGGACAGGCTATAAAGTTCAAAAAAAAAAAGATTAAATAATGTAAAACGTAACTGAAACAAGTATACAAGATTCATGCAACCACACTCCATATATGATTCCATAAGATTATGTATTGCTCATGCTCCTTTTTCTCTTCTATTCTCTTTCATACAAAGCACCATAGTATTATGATTAAACTAATTTAATATACAAACAATCAGTTTTCATCAGAGCTAGGTCTGAGATTGCACATTCAAGCACTAAAGTTTCATTAACTCAAGGCAAGAAACTCAGTGATCAGCAATACTAGAGGTGAAGGGGGGAAAAATGTTAAAGTAAAAAAGAGTAATAATATCTGTTCTGCTCAGGCTTGAATCACATTCAAAAAAATTTCATAAATGTAAGTATGTAACAATACAAGCTGCCTTGTAAAATAAATGCACAATTAAGGCATTGTTGCTATCACAGTGTTGCATAGTTGCCATAGATATTTGGCCTTCTGTGTCTAGAAGGTTCCTAGTTTCCTATTATCCTATATAAGCTTGTTATTCCCTGTTTATGTACGGTTCACCTCATGTGTTGTATTGAGAGATTAACATTTCTTATGAGAGAAATTGAAAGAGATTGTAGAAAGAAATTAGCTAGCTGAATTGTAAAATCATGTAATCTCTGTTCTCATATAGTGAAAATTTATTTGGTAGATCACCTATTAAAAGACTAGATATCTGAACCACTTGAAATCTGTGTTTCTAGTACATTCAGTACTTTGCTTCTTGTCCTCGTAACTTGTTTTCTTAATTTTAAGTTTGTGTATGGTATGTCTTGATAGGTGGTTGTTGCCCAAATTTAACTGGCCTAAAGCTTTTGCACTCCCTAACAAAATCAAGATAGACTGCTCTATTGTCCAAAACTTGATAGATCCAGTATTCTCAGAGAACTAAATACAGGTCAGGTCTGTCCTTGATCAGATAGGCATGGACAGTGTAACAAGGAAGACAAAAGACTAATTCAAATGATGAACTATAACTAACAATAAAGAAAATATTTCTGCTGTATCAACACGAAGATTTACTTACTGCATACATACCCTAATAAAAGAGAAAATAAAATAAACTGCTTACCTGATGAAATTCAATTAGGAGGTTGTTAGAAACCAAATATCTCTCCACTGACAAAGCAGCGATGCATCCTGAACCGGCTGCAGTTACAGCCTGCCTCCACTCATGATCCTATCAAATTGTGTATGATGAAATAAAACAAATAAATTAAGTAATATTGCTCGATATCGAGTATTATCTTACAAACATTCGATAAAATCATCAAATGGCCCCAATTTAATAAAATCAAACCATAATTAACCTTCAACCGAGCAATCAACCCTCCATTTAACCTAATTTTACCTCCGCCATCACAATACACCTCAAAACAATTTGACACAATTTAGACTCAAATTACATGAGCTATGCAATTGACCATTAAGCCAACTAATGCTCTGTTGCCCTAGATACCTCTCAATATTCTTATGTCTAGGATCAAGCAAAAGGCTGATTTAGCTATAATTAAGCAGCTTACTGTTAAGCCTAAATTAACCTGAAACTGAATCCGACAATAACCATGCATCAAGTTTACCATCCAGCATTGATCGGAGTCGTAGGTAATCTCAATATCTCTCAACTATAGATTAGCATAAGTTCACTGGACACAACTGCTCTAATTAATATTACCCTCAATTGAGCAGTTAACTCTGAGCTCAACATAACATTAGCTAACTATATTAATAGGCACAAATTCCACTTACCCCAATAATACCTCGTCCTGTCCCTTCAATTTAAGGTCCAACATTACCCTGGTGAATGCTATCATGCTTTTATATTAAACAAATTTTGCCTCAGTTACTCTGATATACCTCAAGTTACCACCCGACTTTTGCCCTCAGTCATGTTAAGAGTACCAAATAACAAGTTTAGTAGCATTAAAGTCTATGATTGTATGTTCAACATTGCAATTAGTCTCCATTCTCTTAGCATGACTTGAATATCATATCTACCGATCTAATCACATTGTTCTACCAATCACAAAAGAAAATTAATTGAAACCAGAGTAACAAAATTAGCCAAAAGAAAAGGGTATTCCAGAGCAACAAAATCCAGGGTATTACACTTCATACAGTACAAACATGGCAAGACTTTAATATCTTGACTCAACCTGGCACTGATCTGTTAATTTTCCGACCACAAACTGGAGAGTACCCGTAAAACCACATAATATCCTGTTTGCACTCATAGTGCTGTAAAACATATTATGAGTTAAAAAGTTACCTGAACATCACCAGCTGCAAAAACACCTTCCATCGAAGTCTTTGCTGAGCCTTCCTTTACCGTTATATACCCTGCAGCATCCAAATCGACTTGTCCCAGCAACAGTTGGCTGTTGGGTGTGTGGCCGATTCCATAGAATAGACCCTTCACATCCAGAACTGACTCCTCTCCGTTATCAGTTCGCCTAAGCAGAATGCCTGACATCTGGCCCTTTGTATTGCTGACAACATCAACAGCTTCGGTGTTGAAGTGCACAGTGATGTTGGGGTTGTTCAGTACTCTGTCAAACATTCCCCCTGTTAAACAGACATCGCCCAGGGGTTTCAAAATTTTCTTTTGTTTCCATGAATACAACAACAACAACAAAGCCTTCATTCCCAAACTTTGTTCCCATGACCAATAGTAAATTAAATCACTCGGTGGTCAATTCTCCAAATCAACCTCTTTGATTTGAGATCATTTTGGTCTATGCTGTTTTTCTTGGCACTTATTTACTACAGGTCCCAATAACACTACATAACGGCTGATAAAACCCATTCCGATTAACCTGTTGGATACTAATTATTTTATTTGCATTGTAGTTGAACCCTTGGATAGTTACTTTTTATTTGCATTCCCATTGATGCATATTCAACAGTTGAGTCAATCATTATAACTAAGGATTCATCAATGCTTGATTTGGCCCCAAAGGATGATAAAGAGTTCCCAGAAAGCGTACTGTAACAAATATGCTGATCAAGCCAATGTGATTCATATGCAAGCAAGTATGCAGCAAATCAATTAACTAATCATATACAAAGCTCCAATTAACTCACCTGTCTTGCATAGCTTTTGATGCACGTAACTGATTCTTCCTTACAAGTAAATGGACATGACGTGCATACTTGGTCAAATAAATAGCTTCCTCGGTTGCAGTGTCACCACCTCCAACAACTGCAAGTACTTGCCCTTTGAACAGAGGTGAGGCCCCATCACATATTGCACAGGCACTTATTCCTCTACTCCAGAATTCATCTTCACGCGGTAATCTCAACCTCTTGGCTGTGGCTCCTGTAGCCACAATTAAGCTATTGCACTTAACCTAAAGAAGAATAAAAAAGAAGAAGGCCATTTTTTAGATTTGAGATAACAATTCTGTGGGAAATATTTGGTGAAAATCGCACAATGTCAGTGACGCAAGGAACATAAAAGGAATATACATTACTATAGAACAACTGGTGGTGGATTAAAAAACACTGAAGTTTAAAAGACCATAACTTAATGCATAATAAGCAGGGACTCCAAATGTAACAGAAAACATCCCAGCCGGTCAGAGTTGGTTCAGATATCTACCAATTTCCAATATTATGTTAACATGAAAAGTAAATTTTGACCTCACGTTCACTGCTACGGATGGTAAAAGGCCTGTTTTTTAAATCAACGAATTCAACATCCTCTTGAAAAAGCTCGGCACCCCATCTCTCTGCTTGCTTCCACATTCTGTTAATTGCACAAAATCCACAACAACAGAACAAGAGTCAATTATCAAGAGGTAACAACTACTACAGCCTTTTGCAGAATTACCTTTAATATAGTTTTTCAAATATACCCGCAGAATTTCACTCTCTTTGCCAGAGATCTAAAATTATTTCTGAAGTAATGCCAAGCCATTAATTAGTGTGATTAAAAACCTCAACTTTCGCAATCTGTAAGAAATTTTTACCTAGCTGAAACAAACATTTATATCAAACTGCAGACACCATAATCAAGCCAAAAAAAACTTTCATTTTTCATACCCTGTTTGTTATAAAGAATTTAATTGATTGTGATGCCATTCAATTTAAGTTCTTCAATATAGTCAAGAGGCAAGTTTAAGTTCTACAAATTACAATGCAATCAAAGTGCAATTTAATTGTTCGTTTCTATGTTATACTTCATTACAATAGGCCGGTCCTACTTGTAAATAACTTAAAATTATTGATGAGAACTATTAAGGAACTCATTGTAATTACAATCAATACTGGCTGTGATTTGCAAGAAATAATAATAACAATAGAAAATTACATCTTTAGATTAATGAATTATAAATACCGTATGAATGACCTATATGTCAATGCCGTACCAATTTAATCAATCTGACTTAAACTCTAAGAATAAAAGCTGACGAGAAGATGAAAAATATGCAGCTCAAAGTGGTTCACTTCAGACCTTGCTGAAGCACCAAAAGCACAGTAAGGTAATCCTTGTAAAATCAAGTACTGTTGCTAGAAAATTGACCTGTCCATTAAATCAGGTCCAGTGATTCCATCAGGAAATCCAGGAAAGTTTTCGACTTCCGTTGTGGTCATGAGTTGGCCACCCGGCACGCCTCCCATCTGGTAACCTTCAAAAACAAGTGGCTTCAAGTTTGCACGTGCTGCATATATAGCAGCTGTGTAACCAGCTGGACCTGATCCAATTATCACTAGGTTCTCCACCCCTGTATAACCATCTAAAGAAGATAGAAATAAAAAGATTTTAGATGTTATTGTTAATCAATATCAATATATTAGAAATTGCATAAATTTGGTATGTTTGGAACCCTTGGAATAAGACCTTATTCGGAATTGCTTATTCTAAGGGGTGCCAAACACATTTGAGAACAAGGGGAATAGGAACAAAATGAGCCTTGTTCTTGTTCCAACAAAAACATGGAACTAGAACAAGAACAAAGCTTGTTCTTGTTCTTGTTCTTATTCCACACCACTTTCAAACATAGATTTTAGACAGTATCAGTAAGCAACTGTTGCTTAGAGAGACACATTCCCTCTTTTCAGATAAATTTTGCTAATTGTGAAGCATGGTCTTTTTCGGTATTTTCCCTTTCTACCAAATTTACTATAATTGGCAGGAGCAGCACCTCTTGCTGATTTCACATACCGAAATTGTCACAAATTCTAACACAAAAACAAAAAAGAGGAGAGAGGGAGAGCAAACCAGCACTGGATGAAGAAGCAACCGAATCCTCTGTTACAGCAGCGCGGGTCCCAACTGTAAGTGGCCTAGTTGTGAGACCAGACATTGAAAGCAACCTACCAGAGACAAATGCTCCTGACACTGAGCAACCGATACTCCGGTGGTGGAAGAAGGCGCGTCGGCGTCGGGCGGCGGCAGCGGCGGAGGGAGGCGCCGCCATCCCTATCCGAAGAACTTCCATTTCGACCCACCTTAGCGAGTTCCTCTTATTTCGCTCTCTCTCTCTCTCTCTCTCTCAAGTCTCGGCTTCTGAGATTCGATAGGGACCACGAGAGAGTCGTTAGGAGGAGGAGGGAGGTTTTATGAATTATGGGTGGAGGAAAGGCAGCTGTTTCTTTATCCGGAATTTCGGATAGAGAATGCCTTTTTTTTTCTTTTTCTTTTTTCATTTTGAAGTGTTTTGGTACTTTTTTTTTTTTGGATTTTTGTTGCTAAGGGCCTTTCACTTTCGTGATATTTTTTCGTGTTTGTACTGAGCAAAAGAAGAAAATTTAAAAAAATAGGAAAATTATTTCATGGAAAAAAAAATTTGAGTTCATTTTGACTCATTATCCATTACAATTGTTTATTATATTAATTGAAAAATATTCTAGATTTCAGTCCATATAAAACAAACCCATCTGTAATAAAATTTCTCGAATATAAATCAATTTCGCTTGGTAAAAATTTCTTACAGGTAATTAAAACTATTCGAGGTTAATCTTAACATATCCAAGAGTGTTTCCTTGCTCTTATATGAAAAGTTGTATTTTTGACCTTTTTTAAGTTGATAGATGATTTTGAATAAATGGTTTAAACGTAAAGGATCTTATTTTTAAAATAAATTTGATAAATTGATATTTTTATCACAAAAAAAAATTATTATAAATTTGTGAATTCAATGGTGAAAGTCAATCGATAAAATGGAAACAATAATACATTGAATAGCAGTTCATTGTAAATTTTTACACATTGTATTGTTCATTTTTTTGGTATACAATTTAAAAAATTCTTGTATAAAAAATAAATTCATAAAAAATTTAACTTACGGTCTAACGGAAGAAAAATAGAAAATTCATTCTTTATGTATTTCACGTCTTCAAATCTATTACAGGCCAAATTTTCGTCATCCGCTATATATTTTTTGTCAATATGAAAACTTCAATATGGTTTCCAACTTCCAACATAGCTATATATTCCCCGTGAATTACTTTATGTAGATTGTACCAAGTAATTAAGCATATAAGTGCAAATAATGTTTATTCTGAGTATCGTTTGAGCATTTCAATCGTTTTAAGAATCATTCTAAGTAATTTCGTTATAATAATCTACATTTAAACTCTCTATACGGTCTAGAATATGATTCGTATCTTAGATATTCAGAATGATTGGATTATACCAAGTAATTATGCATATAAAGTGCAAATAATACATATTCTAAGTATCATTTATGTTGGAGATATGTCCTAAAAGCCAATCATATTTGGCTACTTCTATGGTTTTATGTCATTGATGATTTCATAATCATTTGTTCCTTGATTTATGTGTTGACAGTTCATTCAGGTTGAGGATCTGAATTATAGATTGCTGTTTTCATTTAGTAGTAAATGACAACAATAAATCTAAAGCGTCCATAATCTTGATAATTAACAAGGAACATTAATTATCAATAAGATTAGTATGCAAGTTAAGTGATGATTAAGTTATATAAATCATAGGTTAAGAGTAACCAACTTAATTGCATATGTTTATGTTAATTGAACATAGTACAGGACATGACCCGACGAAATAAATATATGGATTGTGTTATGTGTCATTATTTATTTCGTTATGATTTTGATTCTAAGTTTGAGATGTTTATCTTTTCCACATGAGGATAGGTTCAATAAATATCGTCTACCGCTGATTCCCGATAAGGGCTGCTATACGGACGTTATTTATGTTCTCTTGAATTGTGCGGGGAAAAGCTAAATCATCAAGAAAACTGTATGTCCCTCATTAATTCATTTAGTGAGTGACGATATCTGTTTGGGCCCCTTGATGGAGATAGATTGTTTGCTAGCAACTGATACAATTATCTCTATATCAAGAAACGTATAATCTGCAAGAATGACACATTCCTATCTTAGATTATACGATGATATCGTGTGACATAAGAATCGAAATAGAGAAACATTATTATTCTCTTATGCAGGATTGAAATATTGTAGCAGTACACTATTTATGCGAATTGGGAATCATAACGTGTTGCTAGATACCGCTTATGATTATTGGAATTAAATAACGATTTAATTCCATGTCCAACGTAGCATAAATCCTCAAAGGGTCACACAAAATTGGTATTTAACCATACGTGCATTATTTATTTATTTGCAATAATGAGTATTGCAAAATATGATAAGTTGATTAATTAATTAAATAGCGTTATGGACCGTTATAATTAATTAAGTCATATGGATCATATAGAAATAAATTAATACATTGTCTAATCTCTAAATAATTATTATTAAGTTAATAATTATTTATAAACAACACACTTAATTTAATTAAGTTATTTGGGCTTTAATTTATTGGTAAATTAAATGTCCAAAATTAAATAGCTTTGAATGGGCCTTTAATTAATAGAATTAAGGATCCAATTAGAGATGAGATAGTGGCCCATAGAGGCCCATACAATGCCGGCCATGCATGGTGGTAGGTGGGAGTGGCACACTTGTAAATAGTGTGAACTCCTAGCTAGGGTTAAGAGGCTATATAAGGCACCATATGGAGGCTTTTTGCACTCTTCCTCTCTCTTCCCACCTAGCCGCCACCTACACCAATAGGTGCGCCACCCCCCTCATCTCTTCTCCACTCAAGCTCATGTGTTGAGCATCCTTTCTTCCATAAAATTGCTTTGTTCATTTGGTAGAAGAAAGGGAAAGCTAGGGATTAGACTCGTTTTTCTCTTCGCTAGCACGAATTGAGAAGAACTTGGTTAATACCATAGTGGACTCAAGGTGTTTGGATCAAGAGGCGTTTTGGAGAGCTCCCCATCGACTCCTAAGCCAAGGAATCGAACCTCTTGGTTACTATACCAAGAGAGGTAAAAATCCACCCTTTTCTCTTGTGTCTAATTGGCTTTTGATAAGGGAATTAAAACCTAGGTCAAATGAATTTATAACCTTGTTCTACCTTACTAATCGTTCTGGTAAAGCTAAGGGTCGAACCCAAGAGACGGTAATGTGAGTACCGGACTTAATTTTTCTTAAAAGCTAGACAATAAAAATTATGGAGAATAAACTTAAAAGAGTCTACTGAATAATAATCAAGAACTTTAAAATAATTATAAAATAATTTGAGGTTTGATTTTGTGTTTTTAGATGTTCAAATGAATGCAAGAGATGTCCTAGGGGTTTAGTGTTCAAGTAATTTGGCTCTAAAGCACCTAAGTCTTCGATTATGGTCTGGACAGAGGGAAATTTCGGTCCGAAATATAAGGATTTCGGTCCGAAATTCTTAGTACTTTGGACTGAAATTGCTTTAGAATGAATATTTCGACTTGATATCTCTAGACGATGTTATGTAAAGGGTACTTAACAACCAGACCTAAGTTATAATCTCAGTTTTCACGATTTCGATTTTAACTTGGTTTGGAACTTGGTTTTCGCCTCGTAAACAATCAACGTGTACTTTCGTCCTAAGCTGATTGTTTAAGTGAGTTAAGTGAGGGTTCTAGAAATATTTAAGGTCCTGTCAGATCAATAAAAGATGCACCTATCAGTCGCATCTAACCTCCTCTTTCGAGCGTTGGTTTATTTCATGTACTTAACCATTCAATTAATTGATTTTGACTAATGTCCTAACGGTGCTGCAGACATCAATAGGTAGACAATAAAACAATTAATCAAACTAACTAAGCAAGGGATCAATCTCAACAAAACTCAACACATAACATAGCATAAATGATCAAGTCATAATATTTCACCAAATTTATCTACTAACTATCCCTAGAACATCATAATAAAGTCTAGCCTAACATGTTTATAACTAAAACAATAAATATCATGTAAATAAGTACGATACAAGCCATGAAACAACGAAGCATAAGCATAAAAGAGTAAACCAAAATATCCGATGCGAATATCGCTGTCCCAGGGCTAAGGAATCGATGAGAGAAACTCTGGACGTGCTGCCGTCTTGTCCAACTTCTGACCTAATCCCCAATCCCGTGAAAAGAGCCAAGAACACAAGTGCAAATTATGGAAAATATTCTCCAGCGAATAATGGATGCTTTCTGGTCAAGAAAAACGCATATAAATACCCTAGCAAAATCCCAGAGGCGGCCAGGGCAAGAGAGAAGTTTCCTTCCTTTTGAGTTGCCATAAGAAAACTTTCCATACATGGAATTTCGGACCGAAATTTCAGAATTTCGGACCGAAATTCTGCTGGACTGGGCTGATAGGTGGAGTCTGAGCATTCATGTGAGATCCAGGCTTGGCATGGTGCTTTGTAGGCCTTCTCTAGTCCATTTCATGCGTCTGTGGGCCAGGAATGAGACGTCTGGCAGTGACCTAAGCTCCAATTCGTCTTGTTTGCGTGTCTAGTCTTCAATCTTCACGAGAATTCTACAAAAGAACAAAGAAGCGGCGGCAGTACCAAATATCCTGAAAATCACAGTTAATTATGAGACAATTTATATTGGTTTGAGTGTTATTTTGGTGCTAAGTATGGTCAAAATACGCATATAAAAATGAGATATCAAATCCCCCCAAACTTAAATCTTTGTTTGTCCTCAAACAAAATCCTAAGCTTAAAAGAATTGACTATACTTAGACCTAGGATGAAATCATCTCAAACCGATCAATGAAGAATTAATTGGATTTTCTTAATGTTTCACACAAGTTTGAACAATTCAAGCAAATCAATAATTTCAAATCAAGGGCAAGGGTTTAATTTTCTTTCCGATTGAATTTGTGCATCTCTTAGTCCTAATGAATTTCATTTTTCAAATCAAAAACCCTAGCTTCTCCTTATCAAAATAATTGCAAATTCAATTTCTTTCGTCCGTTCTTTTCCACATCTTGCATAAATTTGTAAAGGCAATTCATCAAAGTTGAAAATTTTATAATGAACCCTTCTCAATTGAATTTATTTTTCACCAATTTACATTGTGCAAGTCGAGTCGTGGGGCTTTACACCCTAGAGGATATAATGCGGTGTCATTGGCCTTAAGTTTGCTACTAGCACATGTCGCGCTAGGGAGGTTGGACGGGTGTTGCTCGACTATGGCCACGGTACACTTGGGCCATAATACTCAACAACTCCTTTGCCAATGCTTTCGCACCAGGTCCGATACCCTCCAATTTATGGTTAAGTTGGTGGAAGAAGGCCTCGGTGCATCCTCGTTTTCACAACTATTTAGAATTTTGTCAATTTAGAATTTTGCTCGTTGGTGATTCAAGCATTTCAAGAACACATTCTAGGGTCATCTTATAATTTTCAAAGTTCATAAAAATCCTTTTTGACAAATATTTGCAAGATATAAAATCGTTCACTCGACAAAAACTTGTGAATTTTGACTTAGATCATTTTGACAAACTCCAAGCATCCAAAATCAGGTTCTCAATTCTCAAACTAATTTTCAATTCGTTCTATTGGTGCCCAAATCAACTTGAAGCATTTTAAACATCAATAGTCCTTGAGAAAAAATTTCAAAATGCTTTCTAAAATTCAAGTTGTGTAAAACAGTAAGAAACTTAATCCAATTAATTAAAACAGAGATCGAACATTCATGTAAAAGTCATTTTCTAAATTTCCAGAATCCAAATTGCAAACCAAACAGAAGAAACAGAGAGAATTTCGGACCGAAATTTTAGAATTTCGGACCGAAATTTTTTTTGCATTTAAGTCCAAAACAGCCAACTTCAATTTCAAAATTTCGTCCATTTTTCGTGTAACCCCCCCCAAACTGAATAAGCACTGTCCCAGTGCATCATAATCACAAGAAAATAAAGAGAGGAGGAAAGAAGTACCGAATCAAAAAGGAGGAGGAGGAGGCCCCTCGGGCGGGGCGTCATGAGGCGGCTGTCCGGGAGTACCAGCGGATGGGACAGTCGAGTCAGAAGGGGAAGATATCCAGTCTGGCGGCCATTGATTGTAGCGCAGGTAGTGGTGGTTGGCATTGGCGAGACGAGACAACTCATCCAAACGCTGCTCCTGACGCGCGACCGCTGCCTGTGTAGCTGTAGAGGTAGTCAGGATAGTCCTCACCATGCCACTCAACTCACCATACCATGGGGGGTACTCAATGGGGGCTACTGGCCTATGGGAGCTCTCTGGCATGTCAGAACGTGGAGGCTCCCGCTGCGAAGGTACTGGGCCCATCTGAGATACTGGGCCGCATGGTCCATGAGAACTAGCCAGGTGGAAGGATCAGAGGGGTCAACCCTATGTGGATATGGCAAAAGAATGTCTGGACGGCGATTCATCTTCCACCTGTACCTGAGAGACGGCCCTGCATCCTCAATCTCCAAAAATCCCATCTCCCTGTACCTATCTGCATCACTGAAAGACCAAGCAGTGCACTCTGTATGCTCTGGTAACGGGTCACCTGCGGCAAGTGCAATGCATGTCACATAAGCCCCCATAGAAATGGCCCCAGTACCGCGTTGATCGCGCTGGTCAATCCAATGATCTATCATGAGCTTGATTATGCACAATTTCTGTGGCTCGGGCTGGAGGATCTGATCCAAGAGTAATAGGTCCTCCGAGACAGCTCGTCTCATGGTCTCACCGCGAGAAAACACCATGGAAGCTAAGGCACGGGTCAAAATCCTCAAGGTTGGGTGCTCAATCAGATGGATAAAAGTATCGGAACCTGGGGATCGTGTAATCCTGCTCCAAACCCTATCTCTCCGTCCCTTACTCCCCTTTCCTTTGAGATTTATGACTGCACATCCGGGTTCCAACCCAAGCATGTCTCCAATCACATCAGGTTTGGTTTTCACATCATGGTTGTTCAACCTATACTCAATCCAATCCTCCCCGTTGTGCTTAACCCATTTCAATGAAGAGAGAAATTCAAGAGTGTACCTTTTGTAAGCTTCTTGCCCAATTTCCCAAAACCGTTTTGTAAAACCAACTTGTGCAGTCAATTCCAGAAATTCCTCCTTAATCCCCAAATCTGCCAGCACCTCTAAATCAACCAATCTGGTGTGCTCAATGGGACGCCTCATGAGCCGCTTGTAATTGTCAAATTGCCACTTCGTCGGCATATAGAATCCCGCCGCGGGCTCATACCTCGCTGCCTCAGGGTCCCTGGCCTCATCGCTGCCCAATCGGGGCTGCCTGCTGGAAGAGGCCCCCACACCAAGAGTTTGAGACCTTGTCTTCCTCCTAAAATACTCCATCTTTCACCAGAAATCAAATGTCAGAACCCAAAATTTCGGACCGAAATTTGGAATTTTCGGACCGAAATTTGTGATAAAAATATGCAAAGAAGCCCCTGGTTTTGTGATTTCGCTTCAAACTTTTGAGAACACCCCAGGCTGACTCCCCAAATTTCCTTTTCACCTTCCTTTCCCTTTGTTCTTTACCAGAAAATCCAATTCTCAAGAGAAAAAGTGAGAAGTACCAACCGTAAACCCTAGAAAATACAAAACAGCGCCGAAAACAGAGAGAGAACGGCCCAGGCAGTGAGATGATGTGTGGTAAAGTGCCGTGGAGTCGCTCGATGGGGTAGAATACCAAATTTCGGATTGGTTTCGGTCCAAGGCCGCCAACTTCAATTCAAAATCTCGTCGTGATGAAGCCACCTCTTGAGAAACCGAAGGCACCAGCGGAAAGAGGGCAGAGAGGCGCTGCGAAGGGTGGTTTGATCTGTGAGAATGGTGGAAGGACAAGGGGTGCGATTGGTAGAGAAGGAGGGGTGGGTTTGAGGAGGCGTTTCCTTTTTTTGTGTTTTCAGTTTCTGTGAGGGTTTTCGAATGGGGGGAGAGAGAGGGACGAAAGGGTGTAAAGATGTGGGTTTGGGTTTCGGATCGGTTAATGGGTAAATGGGTTTGGGCACTTAGAAAATTGCATCCATTAAGAAAAACATACCATCTCCAATTTGGGCCTGCATTAAAACAAAGAAAACAATTAATTAGGCCCAATAGACTATAACAACGAGAGGGCCCATCGAAAAGGATTTAAAATGGAATTTAAACAGGAGGACCCAACCAAAATTTCGGTCCGAAATAAAAAATTTCGGTGCGAAATTTGCAGTTTGTTGCATTAAAACATAAGTTCTGTGGTTCATTTCATCACAAAAATTGGACAGTAAATCAAGAAAAATGAGTTCTAATTTTCCAGTGAAGTAAATCCTGATTTTGTCTCTGGAATTTCAGAAATTGGCAAGAACATCTCCATTTTGTGTGATTTTCAAAATTGGTCGTGGTGTAACTCGCATGAGGTCGTGCGAAGGCCTGTTTTTTGCGGGCCATAGGTGCTCTAGCACGAGTTACTCTCTCCATGGTGCCCCGATCGATTTTGCCCTTCTCCTTTTTTTTTTTTTGAATTATCTACATCAAACAAATTAAAAGGATTAAACACTACAACAGCTTATAGAATTATTATTAGTAGTATATATATATTTTTATTTTCTGATTCGTATGAATCGCACCATTTTTTTTTTTTTACAACGTATATAATATTTTAACATGTGCGAAAAATAGAAGTAAAATAGAGAAAAGAGATGATATAGAGTCTTGGGCTGCCTCCCAAGGAGCGCTCGTTTTAGGTCATTAGCTTGACCGTCGTTGGCTAAGTTTCACTTGGAGGTTCGGAGAAGTAGAAACTAGCCACTTTCGCTATGTCTTCATTGGCTATATAATGCTTTAGTCTTTGCCCATTGACTTTGAAAGGCTCCGAATCATTATCACAAATATCAATGGCACCAAAAGGGTAAACCTTCACCACGCGAAACGGGCCAGACCATCGCGACCTCAACTTGCCAGGGAAAAGCCTCAATCTTGAATTGAATAGAAGTACCAAGTCGCCTTCCTTGAATTCTCTTCTTGAAATTCTCCCGTCATGCAAAAGTTTTGTTTTTTCTTTATAGAATTTAGCATTTTCATAGGAGTTCAGGCGTACCTCATCCAATTCGTGCAAGTCTAATATTCGCTTTTCACCAGCTTTTAACAAATCCATGTTGATGGCACGAGTTGCCCAATATGCCTTGTGCTCGATTTCAACTGGCAAATGACACGGCTTGCCATAGACTAGCTTGAAGGGACTCATGCCAATGGGTGTCTTGAAGGCGGTTCGATAGGCCCAAAGCGCATCATCAAGTTTGATGGCCCAGTCCTTGCGCGAACGAGCCACCGTCTTTTCCAAGATGCTTTTGATTTCCCTATTGGAAACTTCAACTTGCCCACTCGTTTGAGGGTGATAGGCTGTGGCCACCTTGTGAATGACACCATGTTTCTTCAAAAGGCCATCAAAGTATCGATTGATGAAATGTTTGCCTCCGTCACTTATCACCGCCCTTGGCACACCAAATCGTGGAAAGATAATCTTAGAGAAAAGACGGATGACCGAGCTTGAATCTGCCGCCTTGCATGCAATTGCTTCCACCCATTTTGAGACATAATCAACAGCTACCAAAATATACTCAAATCCATGTGAACTTGGAAATGGCCCCATGAAATCCACGCCCCATACATCAAAAATTTCAACTTCAAGAATAGGGTTAAGAGGCATTTCATTCCTTTTGGAAATGTTGCCCGTTCTTTGACATTGATCACAAGAAGAAACGAAAGAATGAGCATCTTTGAAAAGAGAAGGCCAGTAAAAACCTGATTGGAGCACTTTGGCTGCTGTTTTTGAAAATGACGCGTGGCCCCCATAGGCAGAGGAGTGGCAGCTTGCAAGGATGGCTTTGACTTCGTCATGTGGCACACACCTCCTAAAAATGTTGTCGATTCCAAGTTTGAAAAGGTATGGCTCCTCCCAAAAGTAGTACTTCGAGTCTGATTTCAACTTCTTTCTCTGCTGGGAAGTCATGTCAGAGGGTAAGTAGCCACTCGCCAGAAAGTTAGCCAGATCTGCATACCAAGGCTCTTCTGCCTTCTGTTTTTCTCCCAATTTTCGGTCCGAAATTTTAAAATTTCGGTCCGAAATTTCTGCTACAGACGCGATCTCAGCCATCACATCTTCAAATTTTGCCCCCAAAATTTCCTGCACAGAGAACAATTTTTCGTCAGGAAAAGAGTCATTTATAGGCATTTCAGTTTCTTGATTTTGATTTGAGTGTAAGCGAGAGAGATGATCAGCGACTGAATTTTCAGAGCCTCTTTTATCCTTGATTTCAAGGTCAAATTCTTGCAAAAGTAGCACCCAACGAATCAGCCTAGGCTTGGCATCCTTTTTGCTGAGGAGGTAGCGAATTGCTGCATGGTCTGTGTACACGATCACCTTGGAACCAACGAGATAGGATCTGAACTTGTCAAGCGCGAAGACGATGGCAAGAAGTTCCTTCTCCGTGGTCGTGTAGTTGACTTGGGCAGGGTCCAGCACCTTGCTAGCATAGTAAATAGCCACTGGCCTCTTGTCTTTGCGCTGCCCAAGGACCGCTCCAACTGCATAATCGCTCGCGTCACACATAAGCTCGAATGGTTGGCTCCAATCAGGTGGTTGTAAGATAGGGGTCGAGATTAAGGCTTCCTTTAACCTACAAAAAGCATCAAGACATTCATCAGTTACAATAAATTCATTGTCTTTAATCAAGAGGTTTGTTAGAGGTTTAGCAATTTTAGAAAAATCTTTGATAAATCGACGATAGAATCCAGCGTGTCCCAAGAAACTCCGAACGTCCTTCACACTCTTTGGCATGTCAAGCCTTTCTATCACCTCAATCTTAGCCCTGTCAACTTCTATGCCCCTTGATGTGACCACATGTCCAAGCACGACCCCTTGTTGCACCATGAAATGACACTTTTCCCAATTCAAAACCAAGTTAACTTCTTCACATCTCTGCAAGATTTTAGAAAGATTAGCTAAGCATGAATCAAAGCAAGTGCCATAAACAGAAAAATCATCCATAAACACCTCCATTTCTTTTTCAATAAAATCCGAAAAAATAGCCATCATGGCTCTTTGAAAGGTTGCAGGTGCATTGCAAAGACCAAAAGGCATACGCCTATATGCATAAGTATCATAGGGACAGGTAAAAGTGGTTTTTTCTTGGTCATTTGGATGGATAGGGATTTGAAAGAAACCATAATAACCATCTAAATAACAAAAGTAAGAGTGATTAGCAAGTCTTTCAAGCAATTGGTCAACAAATGGAAGTGGAAAATGATCCTTTCGCGTAGCGGTGTTGAGCTTGCGATAGTCAATACACATCCTCCATCCAGTCACCATTCTTGTCTGAATCATCTCATCTTTTTCGTTCTTCACCACTGTTGTCCCTCCCTTCTTGGGCACTACGTGCACTGGGCTCACCCATTTGCTATCTGAGATTGGATAAATAATGCCTGCATCAAGGAGTTTGAGGATTTCCTTCTTGACCACCTCCTTGAGATTAGGGTTGAGTCGCCTCTGCCCTTCAATGGATGGTTTGTGGCCCTCCTCCAAGAGGATCCTATGAGTGCAAATTGAGGGATCGATACCCTTTAAATCATCAATAGAGTAGCCAATCGCGCCTTTGTGGGCGCGAAGCTCCACCAAAAGTCTCTCTGTTTGATCTGCATCCAACCCAGCATTAACAATAACAGGAAATTTTTGATCTGGATCAAGAAATTCATACCTGAGAGTGGCTGGAAGAGGTTTTAATTCGATCTGGGGTGCAAAATTTCGGTCCGAAATTTTGGATTTCGGTCCGAAATTTTCGGTATCTGCTGAGTTGACCTCCTCTGGCAGGGCAATTTCGTCAGTTTCCTGATCGTCGACAAACTCCTCCATGCTTTCTTGTAGTCCAATGGATTCCTGCACGTCAGAAAGAAAATTTTGATACAGAATTAGTGCATTTTCATATTGGTCCTCAAGAGATTTTTCAACAATTGGTTCAGTTTCCTCAATCATGCAACAATGGTGGTTATTGGCGCTAGGGTATTTCATGGCATGCTTGATGGAGAAGTGAAGCGTCTCCCCTCCCACTCTAACCAAGATCGTGCCTTCTCTGGCATCCATCATCACCCCTGCGGTACTCAAGAAGGGACGCCCCAAAATGATTGGAACCTCTCTGTCTTCTTCCATGTCCATCACCACAAAGTCGCCTGGAACAAGGAATTTGCCAACTTGCACTGGAATGTCTTTGATTTCACCCATGGGCAAACGCTTTGATGAGTCAGCAAGCTGAATTGTGATGTTTGTGGGCAACAATTCACCAAATCCTATCCTCTCAAAAACTGACTTGGGCATCAGGCTTACACTTGCCCCCATATCACACAGTGCTTGTTTGATGAATTCCTTTCCAATCAAACAAGGCAAAACAAACTTCCCTGGATCCCCTAGTTTAGGTGGCATTTTTCTTTTTAGGGCCTCACTGCTCATCCTTGTCAGAACTATCGCTTTCAATTCTTCCAGGGATCTCTTTCCAGTGCACAATTCCTTGAGAAATTTGGCATAAATGGGCACCCTAGTGAACACATCAGAGAAGGGGATGGTGATATGGACCTCCTTTAGCATCTCCCAAAATCGCATGAACTGGATATCTTCTTTTTCCTTAGCCAACTTTCTAGGAAATGGTACAGGGGGCTGGTAAGAAGGCTCTGGGACTGCATTTACTCCCTTTTTCTTCTCTGGAGGGCCTTCTTCACCTTCTGGACCAGAAATTTCGGACCGAAAATTGTGAATTTCGGACCGAAATTCTGGCTCAATTGGGTGGTGTTGCTCTGTCTGCGCGCCTAACTGAGCTCCAGTTGTGTTGGTTGAGTCCAGGAGAGGTGGGGAAGGTAGGGCTTGTTCCAAACATGGCCTTTTCGTCTCCTTGACCTCCCTGCCCTTGCTGTTTGGTTGCTCGTCCGCCTCAAATGGCATTGGCGGGTCCATGTATTGCGTGCCACTCCTCAATGTGTGCAAAGCTTTGCACTGGGCGTTAGGATTCACCTCTGTTTGGCTCGGTAGCTTCCCTTGCTGCCTCGAAAAGTGTGATTCCATCATTTGTTCCAACCTGTTCAAAGTTCCAGCGTTAGTTTTCAGTTCCTCAGTCAACATTTGATTAAATTTACCCTGTTCATGCATAAAACTTTGGACAACTGGTGGTACACCCTCTCTATTGTAAACAGATTTTCTTGGAAAAGGTTGGTCACGACCGTTGTTGTTAAATTGGGTATTTTTATACAAAGTTGGTTGGTTGGTGTTTTTGTACTGGTTCCTTGGCACAAAAGGTCTATCTTCATTGTTGTGATAATTAGGGTGATTCATGTCTGCCCAATTGGCTTGTTCTCGATCGCTCAAAGAATAACTGCGACTAAAGATATGTCCAGGAAAGTAAGAAGGTTCGCTGTTAAGCGAGTTGACTTGATGCCCATCGCCGCCTCCTCGCGCAAGTGGACAATCAATGGAATTGTGCCCTTCTTCGCCGCATGCTCCACAAGTGTTGGAATTGAGGTGGGTGCCTTGAAGTGACTGATATGCCGCTAATTCCGCTTCGAGCTCGGCAATCCTCGAGTCTCTTGTTGTGATCTCATTCACTTGATGCTTGCTAGACGGGCGGCGGTTGTTGGGAACCGGATACCACTCGTAATTCCTAGCACATTCATCAATTTTGTCACGTGCCTGTGCTGCATCCAGTCGCTTAAATGCGCCACCTGAAAGAGAATCAAGGTTAATTTTAATGTTGTCATATAGACCACTGTGAAAAGCCTTAATTACCATCCAATCTTGGATACCATGGTGTGGACAAGAGTTTTCTAAGTCCCTAAAACGTTCCCATGCATCTCTCATTGACTCATTGTCCTTTTGGTGAAAATTATTGATTTCCTTCCTAATTGTGTCAGCCCTGTCGGCAGAGAAATACCTATCAAGGAAAGCTTGTGCCATTTGGTCCCAACTCCTAATAGACCCTCTTTTTAAGGTTTTGTACCATTTGATGGCTCGGTCCTTAAGAGTAAACCTAAACAACAAAAGTCTAATGGCCTGTTGGGATACACCATTAATTTTAACCAAACGTGTGCAATCAAGAAAAGTTTGTAAGTGAGCGTGTGGGTCCTCTTTGTCATCTCCGTAGAACGGGTTCTGTTGCACAAGTGCTACATGGTTGGCGGTGATTATCATGTTGTTGGCTTCAATTCCTGGAATCACCACAGGGCCACCCACGTGGCTGGCTTTTGGAGCTGCAATGTCCATGAGAGATCTGTTCTGCCCCCCTTGCTCCTCTCCATCTGAATTTCCATGAACACTTTCGTCATCCTGCTCCCATCGCCGCCTTTCATCTTCTAGTGCTCGCCTTTGAGTCTCAACATTGGCGCGATCGGTTGCAAGTCTGGCCTCCCTTTGTTCGAGCTGAAGTCTCAGGTTCTCCAGCCTCTGGGCCTCTGCTTCGACGTTGACTGGGCCCTGATTGGCTGCCATCTCGCCCGCTGTTTCAGTCACCACCTCAAAATTTCGGTCCGAAATTTGGAAATTTCGGTCCGAAATCTGTACTGTCTCGGATGTTGATTGAGCTACGGAGTGGGCCTGGCTCGAGGTTGCTTGGTCCGAGAGTTCTGGGTCTGAGTCAAGTCCCCTGGTGAAGTACTTGCGCACAATTGGGGGCTTTGACTTGCCTTTCTTTGGTTTCCCGGCCAGTTCTCAACCTGAAAGTAAGAAGAATAACAACGAAAAGATTAAATAAAAAGAAAAAATCTAGTCTCTTAATACTAAAATAAGTACTCGATATCAATACTGTCCCCGGCAACGGCGCCAATTTGATAAGGGAATTAAAACCTAGGTCAAATGAATTTATAACCTTGTTCTACCTTACTAATCGTTCTGGTAAAGCTAAGGGTCGAACCCAAGAGACGGTAATGTGAGTACCGGACTTAATTTTTCTTAAAAGCTAGACAATAAAAATTATGGAGAATAAACTTAAAAGAGTCTACTGAATAATAATCAAGAACTTTAAAATAATTATAAAATAATTTGAGGTTTGATTTTGTGTTTTTAGATGTTCAAATGAATGCAAGAGATGTCCTAGGGGTTTAGTGTTCAAGTAATTTGGCTCTAAAGCACCTAAGTCTTCGATTATGGTCTGGACAGAGGGAAATTTCGGTCCGAAATATAAGGATTTCGGTCCGAAATTCTTAGTACTTTGGACTGAAATTGCTTTAGAATGAATATTTCGACTTGATATCTCTAGACGATGTTATGTAAAGGGTACTTAACAACCAGACCTAAGTTATAATCTCAGTTTTCACGATTTCGATTTTAACTTGGTTTGGAACTTGGTTTTCGCCTTGTAAACAATCAACGTGTACTTTCGTCCTAAGCTGATTGTTTAAGTGAGTTAAGTGAGGGTTCTAGAAATATTTAAGGTCCTGTCAGATCAATAAAAGATGCACCTATCAGTCGCATCTAACCTCCTCTTTCGAGCGTTGGTTTATTTCATGTACTTAACCATTCAATTAATTGATTTTGACTAATGTCCTAACGGTGCTGCAGACATCAATAGGTAGACAATAAAACAATTAATCAAACTAACTAAGCAAGGGATCAATCTCAACAAAACTCAACACATAACATAGCATAAATGATCAAGTCATAATATTTCACCAAATTTATCTACTAACTATCCCTAGAACATCATAATAAAGTCTAGCCTAACATGTTTATAACTAAAACAATAAATATCATGTAAATAAGTACGATACAAGCCATGAAACAACGAAGCATAAGCATAAAAGAGTAAACCGAAATATCCGATGCGAATATCGCTGTCCCAGGGCTAAGGAATCGATGAGAGAAACTCTGGACGTGCTGCCGTCTTGTCCAACTTCTGACCTAATCCCCAATCCCGTGAAAAGAGCCAAGAACACAAGTGCAAATTATGGAAAATATTCTCCAGCGAATAATGGATGCTTTCTGGTCAAGAAAAACGCATATAAATACCCTAGCAAAATCCCAGAGGCGGCCAGGGCAAGAGAGAAGTTTCCTTCCTTTTGAGTTGCCATAAGAAAACTTTCCATACATGGAATTTCGGACCGAAATTTCAGAATTTCGGACCGAAATTCTGCTGGACTGGGCTGATAGGTGGAGTCTGAGCATTCATGTGAGATCCATGCTTGGCATGGTGCTTTGTAGGCCTTCTCTAGTCCATTTCATGCGTCTGTGGGCCAGGAATGAGACGTCTGGCAGTGACCTAAGCTCCAATTCGTCTTGTTTGCGTGTCTAGTCTTCAATCTTCACGAGAATTCTACAAAAGAACAAAGAAGCGGCGGCAGTACCAAATATCCTGAAAATCACAGTTAATTATGAGACAATTTATATTGGTTTGAGTGTTATTTTGGTGCTAAGTATGGTCAAAATACGCATATAAAAATGAGATATCAGCTTTTGTGCAAGATCCGTTGTGTGTGATGTTTTGATGGCTTAATTAAATGGTAATTAGCACTAAAATTGAAAATTACACACTAACTAACAATTTAAGCATTTCAACTATTTCTAGATTCATTCTAAGTCATTTAAACACAATAATCTACATTTAAACTCTCTACACGGTCTAAAATATGATTCATATCTTATATATTAAAAAAGATTAGATTATACCAAGTAATTACGCATATAAAGAGCAAATAATGCATAGTATGGGTATCATTTGAGCATTTCAACTATTTCTGCATTCGTTCCAAGTCATTTCGTCGGAATAATCTACATTTAAACTCTTTATATGGTTTATAATACAATTCATATCATAGATATTAAAAAATATTGGATTATACCATGTAATTACGCATATATAGTGCAAATAATGCATATTTTGAGTATCATTTGAGCATTTCTACCATTTATAGATTTATTTCTAAGTAATTTCATTGCAATAATCTTCATTTAAACTCTCTATGCGGTCTAGAATATGATTCATATCTTATATATTAAAAAATATTGGATTATACCAAATAATTACGCATATAAATAGCAAATAATGCTTATTCTGAGTACCATTTGAGCATTCCTTTTGTTTCCGCATTCATTATAAGTAATTTCATTATAATAATCTACATTTAAACTCTCAATATGGTTTGGAATAAGACCCATATCTTAAATAATGAAAATGATTGGATTTATACCATGTAATTACACATATTAATTGCAACTAATGCATATTCCGAGTACCATTTGAGCATTTCAACTGTTTATGGATTCTTTCTAAGTAATTTCATTACAATAATCTAAATTTAAACTCTCTATATGGTCTAGAATACGATTCATATTTTATATATTCAAAGATATTGGATTGTATCAAGTAATTACGCATGTAAAGAGCAAATAATGCCTATTCTGAGTATCATTTGAGCATTTCTACCATTTCTAAATTCATTTAAGTTATTTCAATAGAATAATTTAAATTTAAACTCTATATATAATCTAGAATATGATTCATATTTTATTTATTCAAAAAGATTAGACTATATATGGTAATTACACATATAAAGTGCAGATGATGCAATTCTGAGTACCATTTGAGCACGTCCATTGTTTCTGGATTAATTCTAAGTCATTTCAACACAATAATCAACATTTAAACTCTTTATACGGTTTGGAATACGATTCATGTCATAGATATTTTAAAAAATAATGGATTAGACCATGTAATTATGCATATAAAGTGCAAATAATACATATTCTGAGTATCATTTGAGCATTTCAAACATTTATGCAATCATTCTGAATTATTTCATCACAATAATCTACATTTAAACTCTCTATATGGTCTAAAATATGATTCGTATCCTATTCTTCAAAAAGATTGGATTATGCCAAGTAATAACGCATATAAAGTGTAAATAATGCATATTCTAGGTATAATTTGAGCATTTCAATAGTTTGTAGATTCATTATGCTCAAGCGATTGAAATGCTCAAATGATGCTCATAATTGCATTATTTGCACTTTATATGTCCAACATAGCATAAATTCTCAAAGGGATTTATAATGCTTATTTTGTTCTGAGCATTGAAAATAAATAGGGATTTATTTTCCATGTCCAACATAGCATAAATTCTCAAAGGGTCACACAAATAGGCTTTTGACCATACGTGCATTATTTATTTAGTTGCATTATTGAATGCAATAATAAGATATGTCCATTGATAAATTATGTACCGTTGCGAACCGTTATAATTAATCAAGTCAAACGAATCATATAGAAATAAATCAATGCATATCCTAATCCCTAAGGGTCTGATCGGAATATTTTTTGGAAGGAGTTTAATTCATTTCAATAGAATATAGTTCAAAAGAAATGATTTTTAAAGTGAAATCCAGTGATCAGAATAAATAGAAAATCAATTGAAGGGAATTCAATTTTGTGATTGGATACAAATGAAAATAAGAAAGAAATGATTTAATCTCCATAAATTTGACTATTTTACCCTTGTTATCCTTAAAATGAGAACTTGTTTCATCCACTGAAACTGACTGACTGCACTTTGAGCCTGATTTTTTTAAAAATATGTACCAACAAAATAACATGGACACATGCGTACCATGGAGGGATTGTCCAGTACCCTTTTGGTACCACCCAACTGTTGTGCATGAAACAAAATACAATACAAATGGTCCGAGACCAGTAATTTCAGCATGAAACAAAAGGAGATACCTACGGAATGAAGAGGGGAGGTTCGTAAGAGAGAAGCGGGAGGGAGGACAGAGCTTGACCACGCAAAGAGACAACCGCAGTAGTTGGATTTTTATCGCAAAAGAGAAGCGGAAGGGAGGGCAGAAGAGTCTTAAACTTTTCCGTCGCTTTTCACCCAGCGAAATCGTCGGAAATTCCTTGCTTTTTCACGCGATTTCGACAGCCCTATTTTTTCTTCCCAAATCGCGCAAAATCGTCGGAAATCGCCGCCCTATATCCATTCCGATCAGGAAAGATATATTTTCCATCAATTCCGATTGACGTTGGCACTGTATTTTGTCATTCCGATCAGGCCCTAAATAATTATCAAGGTGTTGATAATTAATTTTGTTCAACATTAATTAATTAAAGTAATTAATTTGAGCTAACGGGTCTATATTTAAATGGTAAATTAAAGGTCCAACTCGAGAGCAATTAATTAGGGCACTATTGAAATGGTCAAATGATGCTCAGAATTCATTATTTGCACTTTATATGCGTAATTACCATGTATAATCCAATATTTTTAAATAAATAACATATGAATCATATTCAAGATAGTATAAAGAGTTTAAATATAGATTATTGTGAAGAAATGACTTAGAATGAATCCAAGAACAATTGAAATGCTAAATTAATGCTCAGAATTGTATTATTTTGCACATCATAAGCGTAATTACCATGTACAATCCAATCTTTTTGAATAAATAAAATATGAATCAAATTCTTGACAATATACAGAGTTTAAAAGTAGATTGTTGCGATGAAATGACTTAGAATTAATCTAGAAACCAATGAAATGCTCAGATGATGCATAGAATTGCATTATTTGCAATTTATATTCGTAATTACCATTTATAATCCAATCTTTTAGAATAAATAACATATGAATCATATTCTAGAGAGTATATAGAGTATAAATGTATTTTATTGCGATGAAATGACTTAGAATGAATCCACTAACCATTGAAATGCTCAAATGATGCTCAAAATTGAATTATTTGCAATTCATATGCGTAATTACCTTGTATAATCCAATCTTTTTGAATAAATAACATATGAATCATTTTCAAGACAGTATAAAGAGTTTAAATATAGATTATTGCGATGAAATGACAAAGAATGAATCCAGAAACAATAGCATTCTTTTCACTTTATATGAGTAATTACCGTGTATAATCCAATATTTTTTGAATAAATAACATATGAATCATACTCTAGACAGTATAAAGAGTTTAAATGTAGATTATTGCGATGAAATGCCTTAGAATGAATCAACGAACGATTGAAATGCTCAATTAATGCTCAGAATTGAATTATTTGCACTTTATAAGCGTATAATCCAATCTTTTTAAATAAATAACATATGAATCAAATTCTAGACAGTATAAAATGTTTAAATGTAGATTGTTGTGATGAAATGACTTAGAATTCATCCAGAAACGAATGAGATGCTCAGATGATGCTCGGAATTGCATTATTTACAATTTATATTCGTAATTACCATTTATAATCCAATATTTTAGAATAAATAACATATGAATCATATTCTAGACAGTATATAGAGTTTAAATGTATTTTATTACGATGAAATGACTTAGAATGAATCCAATAAGGATTGAAATGCTTAAATGATGCTGAACATTGCATTGTTTGCACTTTATATGCGTAATTACCTTGTATAATCCAATATTTTTGAATAAATAACATATGAATCATATTCAAGACAGTATAAAGAATTTAAATGTAGATTATTGCGATGAAATAACATAGAATGAATCCACTAAGGATTGAAATGCTTAAAGGATGCTGAACATTGTATTATTTGAACTTTATATACGTAATTACCATGTATAATCTAATATTTTTTAATAAATAACATATGAATTATATTCAAGACATTATAAAGAGTTTTAATGTAGATTATTGTGAAGAAATAACTTATAATTAATCCAAAATCGAATGAAATG
The DNA here is from genome assembly GCA_028095005.1 of Rhynchospora pubera. Taxonomy (NCBI): domain Eukaryota; kingdom Viridiplantae; phylum Streptophyta; class Magnoliopsida; order Poales; family Cyperaceae; genus Rhynchospora; species Rhynchospora pubera. The sequence continues at coordinate 144,943,485 of CM051460.1, forward strand.
CTCAGATGATGCTCAGAATTGAATTATTTGCACTTTATAAGCGAATTACCATGTATAATCGTTTTGAATAAATAACATACAAATCAAATTCTAGACAGTATAAAGAGTTTAAATGTAGATTGTTGCGATGAAATAACTTAGAATTAATCCAGAAACAAATGAAATGCTCAGATGATGGTCAGAATTGCATCATTTGCAATTTATTTACGAAATTACCATTTATACTAAAATCTTTTTGAATAAATAATATATGAATCCTATTCTGGACAGTATAAGGAGTTTAAATGTGGATCATTGCGATGAAATGACTTAGAATGAATCCATAGCCGAATGAATTGCTCAAATGATACTCAGAATTGCATTATTTGAACTTTATATGCATAAATCACCATGTATAATCCAATCTTTTTAAATAAATAACATATGCATCACATTATGGACAGTATAAGGATTTTAAATTTACATAATGCAATGAAATGACTTAGAATGAATCCAGAATCGATTGAAATGCTCAAATGATGCAAATAATTGTATTATTTGAATTTCATGTGCGTAATTATCCAGTATAATCCAATCTTTTCGAATAAATGACATATTGATCATATTCAAGACAGTATAAAGTGTTTAAATGCAGATTATTGTGATGAAATGACTTAGAATGAATTCTGAAATGATTGAAATGTACAAATGATAGTAAGAATTGCATTATTTGCACATTATATGCCTAATTACCATGTATAATCCAATCTTTTTGAATAAATAACATTTGAACCATATTATAGACAGTATATTTAGTTTAAATGTACATTTTTGCGATGAAATGACTTAGAATGAAATCAGAATCTATTGAAATAATCAAATGGTGCTCTAATTGTATTATTTGCAGTTTATATGCGTAATTATAATGCATAATACAATCTTTTTGAATAAATGACAGATGAATCATATATTAGACAGTATAAAGTGTTTCAATGTAGATTACTGCAATTAAATAACTTAGAATAAATCCAGAAATGATTGAAATGCTCAAATGATGCTTAGAATTGCATTCTTTTGCACTTTACATGAGCAATTACCATTTATAATCCAATCTTTTTGAATAAATAACATATGAATCCAATTCTAGATAGTATAAAGAGTTTAAATGTAGATTATTATGAAGAAATGACTTAGAATGAACCCAAAAATGTTTGAAATGCTAAAATGATGCTCAGAAATGCATAATTTGCACTTTATATGCGAAATTACCATATACAATCCAATATTTTTGTATAAATAACATTTGAATCTTATTCCAAAACGGATAAAGAGTGTAAATATAGATTATTGAGAGGAAATTACTTAGAATAAATTTAGAAACGATTGAAACGCTCAAATGATGCACATAATTGCATTATTAGCACTTTATAAGCGTAATTACCATGTATAATCCAATCATATTGAATAAATAACACATGAATTATATTCTAAACAGTACAAAGAGTTTAAATGTAGATTATTGCTTTGAAATGACTTATAATAAATCTAGAAATGATTGAAATGCTCAAATGATGCTCAGAATTGCATTATTTGCAATTTATATGGATAATTACCATGTATAATCCAATCTTTTTTTTAATAAATAACATATGAAAAGATATTCTGGATGGTTCAAGGAGTTTAAATGTAGATTATTGTGATAAAATGACTCCGAATGAATCCAGAAACGATTGAAAATGCTCAAAATGATGATCAAATGACTTAGAATAAATCTAGACATGATTGAAATGTGAGATGATTCTCAGAATTGCATTATTTGCAATTTATATACATAATTACCATGTATATATAATCCAATCCTTTTGAACAAATAACATATCAAAACATATTATGGATAGTACAAGGAGTTTAAATATAGATTATTGCAATGAAATTACTCAGAATGAATCCAGAAACGATTGAAATGCTCAAATGATGCTCAGAATTTCATTCTTTGCACTTTATATACGTAATTACCATTTATAATCCAATCTTTTTTGAATAAATAACATATGAATCATATTCTGAACAGTATAAAGAGTTTAAATGTAGATTACTACAATGAAATGACTTAGAAAGAATGCACTAACGATTGAAATGGTCAAATGATGCTCAAAATTGCATTATTTGCACTTTATATGCGTAATTACCACGTATAATTCAATATTTTTGAATAAATAACATATGAATCATATTCAAGACAGTATAAAGAGTTTAAATGTAGATTATTGCGAAGAAATGACTTAGAATGAATCCAAGAATGACTGAAATGCTAAATTAATGCTCAGACATTTGCACTTTATAAGCGTAATTACCATGTATAATCCAATCTTTTTGAATAAATAGCATATGAATCAAATTCTTGACAGTATAAAGAGTTTAAAAGTAGATTGTTGCGACAAAATGACTTAGAATTAATCTAGAAAACAATGAAATGCTCAGATGATGCATAGAATTGCATTATTTGCAATTTATATTCGTAATTACCATTTACAATCCAATCTTTTAGAATAAATAACATATGAATCATATTCTAGAGAGTATATAGAGTACAAATGTATTTATTGTGATGAAATATCTTAGAATGAATCCACTAACCATTGAAATGCTCAAAATTGAATTATTTGCAATTTATATGTGTAATTACCTTGTATAATCCAATCTTTTTGAATAAATAACATATGAATCATTTTCAAGATAGTATACAGAATTTAAATGTAGATTATTGCGATGAAATGACAAAGAATGAATCCAGAAATGATTAAAATGCTCAAATAATGCTCACAATTGCATTATTTTCACTTTATATGAGTAATTACTGTGTATAATCCAATATTTTTTGAATAAATAACTTTTGAATCATACTGTATACAATATAAATAGTTTAAATGTAGATTATTGTGATGAAATGCCTTAGAATGAATCCACGAACGATTGAACTGCTCAATTAATACTCAGAATTGAATTATTTGCACTTTATAAACGTATAATACAATATTTTTGAATAAATAACATATGAATCAAATTCTAGACAGTATAAAATGTTTAAATGTAGATTATTGCGATGAAATAACTCAGAATGAATCCACAAACGAATGAAATGCTCAAAATAGCATTATTTGAACTTTATATGCGTAAATAACCATGTATAGTCCAATCTTTTTGGATAAATAACGTATAAATCACATTCTGGACAGTATCATGAGTTTAAATGTAGATTATTGCAGTGAAATGACTTAGAATGAACGCAGAAAAAATTGAAATGATCAAATGATACTCAGAATTGTATTATTTGCATTTTGTATGCGTAATTATCATGAATAATTCAATATTTTTGAATAAATAACATTTGAATCATATTTTGGACAGTATATGGAGTTTAAATGTAGATTGTTGCGATAAAATGACTTAGTATTTACCCAGAAAGGATTGAAATGCTCAAATGATGCTGAGACTTGCATTATTTGCACTTTATATGCCTAATTACCATTTGAAATCCAATCTTTTTAAATAAATAACAAGTGAATCATATGCTGGACAGTATAAGAAGTTTAAATTTAGATTACTGTGATGAAATTACTCAGAATGAATCCAGAAACGATTGAAATGATCCAATGATGCTCAGAATTGCATTATTTGCACTTTATATGCGTAATTACCATGTATTATCCGATCTTTTGGAATAAATAACATATGAATTATATTCTACAAAGTACACAGTGTTTAAATGAAGATTATTGTGATGAAATAACTTAGAATGAATCCACAAACGATTAAATGCTCAAATGATGCGCAGAATTGCATTATTGGCAATTGATATGCGTAATTACCATGTATAATCCATTCTTTTTCAATAAATAACATGTGAACCATATTCTAGTCAGTATAACAAGTTTAAATGTTAATTACTGTGATGCAATGACTTAGAATGAACCCATAAATGATTGGAACGCTCAAATGATGGTCAAAATTGCGTTATTAGCAATTTATACGCGTAATTACCATGTATAATCCAATCTTTTCGAATAAATAACATATGAATCATATTATGTCCAGTATAAGGAGTTTAAATGTAGATTGCTACAATGAAATTACTTAGAATGAATCCACTATCGATTGAAATAGTCAAATGTTGCTCAGAATTGCATTATTTGAAGTTTATATGCGTAATTACCATGTATAATCCAATATTTTTGAATAAATAACATATGAATCATATTCAAGACAATATAAAGAGTTTTAATGCAGATTATTGCAAAAAAATGACTTAGAATGAATTCATGAACGATTGAAATGCTCAAATAATGCTCAGAATTGAATTATTTGAACATTATAAGCGTACTTACCATGTATAATCCAATCTTTTTGAATAAATAACATTTGAATAAAATTATAGACAGTATAAATTGTTTAAATATAGATTGTTGCGATTAAATGACCTATAATTAATCCATAAATGAATGAAATTCTCAGATGATGCTCAGAATTGCATTATTTGCAATTTATATTCGTAATTACCATTTATAATCTAATCTTTTTGAATAAATAACATATGAATCATATTATAGACAGTATATAGAGTTTGAATGTAGATTATTGCGATGAAATGTCTTAAAATGAATCCACTAATGATTGAAATGCTCAAATGATGCTCAAATTTGTATTATTTGCACTTTATATGTGTAATTACCATGTATAATCCAATCTTTTATAATAAATAACATATGAATCATATCCGAGACAGTATCAATAGTTTAAATGTAGATTATTGCGATGAAATGACATAGAATGAATCCTGAAATGTTTGAAATGCTTAAATAATGCTCAGAATTGCATCATTTGCACTTTATTTGAGTAATTACCGTTTATAATCCAATCTTTTGAATAAATAACATATGAATCATACTCAAGATAGTATATAGAATTTAAATGTAACTTATTGCGAGGAAAATGACTTAGAATGAACTCAGAAACAATTGAAATGCACAAATGATGCTCAGAATTTTATTATTTGCACTTTATATGCCTAATATTTTTGAATAAATAACATGTTGAACATATTCGAGATTGTATAAAGAGCTTAACTGTAGATTATTGTCATGAAATGACTAAGAATGAATCCATAAACGATTGAAATGCTCAATTAATGCACGGAATTGAATTATTTGCACTTTATAAGTGTAATTACCATGTATAATCCAATCTTTTTAAATAAATAACATATGAATCAAATTCAAGATAGTATAAAGATTAAAGAGTTTAAAAATAGATTGTTGCGATGAAATGACTTAGAATTAATCCGGAAACAAATGAAATGCTCAGATGATGCTCAGAATTGCATTATTTGCAATTTATATTCGTAATTACCATTTATAATCCAATCTTTTAGAATAAATAACATATGAATCATATTCTAGACAGTATACAGAGTTTAAATGTAGATTATTGCGATGAAATGACTTAGAATGAATCCACTAACGATTGAAATGCTCAAATGATGCTCAAAATTGCATTATTTGCAATTTATATGCGTCATTACCTTATATAATCAAATCTTTTTGAATAAATAACAATATGAATAAAATTCAAGACAGTATAAAGTGTTTAAATGTAGATTATTATGATGAAATGACATAGAATGAAAAAAACAAACGATTGAAATGCTCAAATAATGCTCAGAATTGCATTATTTACACTTTATATGCGTAATTACCATGTATTATCCAATCTTTTAGAATAAATAACATATTAATTATATTCTACACTGTATAAAGTGTTTAAATGAAGATTATTAATATGAAATAACTTAGAATGAATCCACAAACAACTGAAATGCTCAATTAATGCTCAGAATTGAATTATTTGCACTATATAAGCGTAATTAGCATGTATAATCCAATCTTTTTGAATGAATATCATTTGAATCAAATTATAGATAGTATAATGCAATGCTTAGAATGAACCCGGAAATGATCGAAATGCTTAAATGATGCTCATAATTGCATGGTTTGCACTTTCTATACGTAATTACCATGTATAATGCAATCTTTTTGAATAAATAACATATGAATTATATCATAGACAATATATAGAGTTTAAATGTAGATTGTTGCGATAAAATGACTTAGAATGAATCCACTAATGATTGAAATGCTCAAATGATGCTGAGAATTGCATTATTTGCACTTTACATGCGTAATTACCATGTATAATCCAATCTTTATTAATAAATAACATATGAATCATATTCAAGACATTATAATACTTTAAATGCAGATTATTGTGATGAAATGACTTGGAATGAATCCAGGAATGATTGAAATATTCAAATAATGCTCATAATTGAATTATTTACACTTTATAAGCGAATTACCATGTATAATACAATCTTTTTGAATAAATAACATATGAATCAAATTCTAGACAGTATAAATAGTTTTAATGTAGATTGTTGTGATGAAATAACTTAGAATTAATCCAAAAACGAATGAAATGCTCAGATGAGCTCATAATTGTACAATTTGCAATTTATATTCGAAATTACCATTTATACTAAAATCTTTTTGAATAATTAATATATGAATCCCATTCTAGACAGTATAAAGAGTTTAAATGTTTATTATTGTGATGAAATGACTCAGAATGAATCCATAAACGAATGAAATGCTCAAATGATGCTCAGAATTGCATTATTTGAACTTTATAAGCGTAAATCACCATGTATAATAGAATCGTTTTAAATAAATAACATATGCATCACATTATGGACAGTATAAGGATTTTAAATGTAGATTAATGCAATGAAATGACTTAGAATGAATCCAGAAACGATTGAAATACTCAAATGATTCACAGAGTTGCATTATTTGCATTTTATATGCGTAATTACCATGTATAATCCAATATTTTTTAATAAAAGACATATTGATCAAATTCGAGACAGTATAAACAGTTTAAATGTAGATTATTGTGATGAAATGACTTAGAATTTATTCCGAAACAATTGAAATGCACAAATGATGCTCAGAATTGCATTATTTGCACTTTATATGCCTAATTACAATGTATAATCCAATATTTTTGACTAAATAATATATGAATCATATACTAGACAGTATAAAGACTTTAAATGTAGATTACTGCAATTAAATAACTTAGAATGAATCCTGAAACGATTGAAATGCTAAAATGATGCTCAGAATTGCATTATTTGAACTTCATATGCGTAATTACCATGTATAATTCATTATTTTTGAATAAATAACATATGAATTATATTCTACACAGTATAAAGTGTTTAAATGAAGATTACTGCGATAAAATAACTTTTAATGAATCCATGTACATTTTAAATGCTCAAATGATGCTCAGAATTTCATTATTTGAACTTTATATGCGTAATTAACTAATATAATCCAATCTTTTTGAATAAATAACGTATGAATCATATTCTGGACAGTATAACGAGTATAAATGTAGATTGTTGCGATGAAATGGCTTAAAATGAAATTCTCAGATGATTCTCTGAATTGCGTTATTAGCAATTTATACGCGTAATTACCATGTATAATCCAATGTTTTTGAACAAATGAATCATATTCAAGATTTTAAATGTAGATTATTGCGATGAAATGACGTAGAATGAATCCAGAAACGATTGAAATGCTCAGAATTGCATTATTTGCACTTTATATGAGTAATTACCGTCTATAATTCAATCTTTTTGAATAAATAGCATATGAATCATATTCTATACAGTATAAAGAGTTTAAATTTAGATTATTATGAAGAAATGACTTAGTATTAACCCAGAAAGGATTGAAATGCTCAAATGATGCTCAGAAATGCATTATTTGCACTTTATATGTGTAATTACCGTCTATAATTCAATCTTTTTGAATAAATAGCATATGAATCATATTCTAGACAGTATAAAGAGTTTAAATTTAGATTATTATGAAGAAATGACTTAGTATTAACCCAGAAAGGATTGAAATGCTAAAATGATGCTCAGAAATGCATTATTTGCACTTTATATACGATATAACCATATATAATAATCCTATATTTTTGTATAAATAACATATGAATCACATTCTAAACAGTATAAAAAGTTTAAATGTAGATCATTGCGATGAAATGACTTAGAATGAATCCAGAAACAATTGAAATGCTCAAATGATGCTCAGAATTGCATTATTTACACTTTATATGCATAATTACCAATTTAAATGTAGATTATTGTGATGAAATAATTTAGAATGAATCCCCAAACTATTGAAATGGTCAAATGATGCGCAGAATTGTATTTTTTTGCACTTTATATAAGTAATTACTTTGTATAATCCAATATTTTTGAATAAATAACACATGAATCGTATTCTAGATAGTATAAGGAGTTCAAATGTAGATTATTGCGATGAAATGTCTTAGAATAAATCTAGAAACAATTGAAATGCTCAAATGACGCTCACAATTATGAACTTTATATGCGTAATTACCATGTATAATCCAATCTTTGAATAAATAACATATGAAACATATTTTGAACAGTATAAGGAGTTTAAATATATATTATTGCAATGAAATGACTCTGAATGAACCTAGAAATGGTTGAAATGCTCAAATGATGCTCAGAAATGCATTATTTGCACTTTATATACGATATAACCATATATAATAATCCTATATTTTTGTATAAATAACATATGAATCACATTCTAAACAGTATAAAAAGTTTAAATGTAGATCATTGCGATGAAATGACTTAGAATGAATCCAGAAACAATTGAAATGCTCAAATGATGCTCAGAATTGCATTATTTACACTTTATATGCATAATTACCAATTTAAATGTAGATTATTGTGATGAAATAATTTAGAATGAATCCCCAAACTATTGAAATGGTCAAATGATGCGCAGAATTGTATTTTTTGCACTTTATATAAGTAATTACTTTGTATAATCCAATATTTTTGAATAAATAACACATGAATCGTATTCTAGATAGTATAAGGAGTTCAAATGTAGATTATTGCGATGAAATGTCTTAGAATAAATCTAGAAACAATTGAAATGCTCAAATGACGCTCACAATTATGAACTTTATATGCGTAATTACCATGTATAATCCAATCTTTGAATAAATAACATATGAAACATATTTTGAACAGTATAAGGAGTTTAAATATATATTATTGCAATGAAATGACTCTGAATGAACCTAGAAATGGTTGAAATGCTCAAATGATGCTCAGAATTGCATTGTTTGCAGTTTATATGCGTAATTACCATGTATAATCTAATATTTTTGAATAAATAACATATGAATCATATTCTGGATAGTATAAGGAGTTTAAATGTAGATTATTTGGATGAAATGATTTAGAATAAATCTAGAAACAATTGAAATGCTCAAATGATGCTCAGAATTACATTATTTGCACTTTATATGCATAATTATCATGTATAATCCAATATTTTTGAATAAATAACATATGAAACATATTTTGGACAGTATAAGGAGTTTAAATGTAGATTATTGCGATGAAATGATTCACAATGAATCCAGAAATGATTGAAATGTTCAAATGATGCTCAAAATTGTATTATTTCCATTTTATACGCGTAATTACCATGTATAATCCAATCTTTGTTAAAATAACATATGAATCATATTCTGGACATATAAAAAGTTTGAATGTAGATTATTGTGATTAAATGAATTGGAATGAATATAGAGAAGATTGAAATACTCAAAAGATGCTAAGAATTTTATTATTTGCATTTTATATTCGTAATTACCATGAATAATCCAATCTTTTTGAATAAATAACATATGGATTATACTCTAGATAGTATAAATGTTTAAATGTAGATTATTGCCATTAAATGGCTTAGAATGAATCCAAAAACGTTTGAAATGCTCAAATGTTGCTCAGAATTGCTTTATTTGTACATTATTTGCATAATTACCATGTATAATCTAACATTTTTAAATAAATAGCATATCAATCATATTCTAGACAGTATAAAGAGTTTAAATGTATATTATTGTGTTGAAATGACTTAGAATGAATCTAGAAACGATTGAAATACTCAAATGATGCTCAGAATTGCATTATTTGCAATTTATATGCGTAATTACCATGTTTATTCCAATCTTTTTGAATAAATAACATATGAATCATATTCTAGAAAGTATAAAGAGATTAAATGTAAATTATTGTAATAAAATGACTTATAATGAATCCATAAATGATTGAAATGCTCAATGATGCGCATAATTGCATTATTTGCACTTTATATGCATAATTACCATGTATAATCCAATATTTTCGAATAAATAACATATGATTCGTATTCTTGACAGTATTAAAGAGTTTAAATGTGGATTATTATTTTGAAATGACTTATAATGAATGCAGAAATGATTGAAATGCTCAAATGATGTTCAGAATTGCAATATTTGTACTTTATATGCGTAATTGCCATTTATAATCCAATCTTTTTTATTAAATAACATATGAATCATATTCAATACATTATAAAGTGTTTAAATGCATATTATTGGGATGAAATGATTTAGATTTAATCCATAAACGATTTAAATGTTCATATGATTCTCAGAATTGCATTATTTGAGTTTTATATGCGCATTTACCCTGTATAATCCATTATTTTTGAATAAATAACACATGGATTATATTATGGATAATATAAAGAGTTTAAATTCAGATTATTGTGATGAAATGACTTAGAATGAATTCACAAATGATTAAAATGCTCACATGATGCTCAGAATTGCATTATTGGCACTTTATATGCGTATTTATCATGTATAATCCAATCTTTTTGAATAAATAATATATGAATCATATTCTAGACAATATAAAGAGTTTAAATGTAGATTGTTGTGAAGAAATGACTTATAATGAACCCAGAAACGATTGAAACGCTCAAATGATACTCAGAATTGCATTATTTGCACTTTATATGTGTAATTTTCATGTATAATCTAATCTTATGAATAAATATCATATGAATCATATTCTGGACAGTATAAGGAGTTTAAATATAGATTATTGCGATGAAATGACTTAGAATGAATCCAGAAACGATTGAAAAGCTCAAATGATTATCAGAATTGCATTATTTGCAGTCTATATGCGTAATCACCATGTAAAATCCAAACTTTTTTAATAAATAACATATGAATTATATTCTAGGCAGTATGAAGAATTTAATTATAGATTGTTGCTATGAAATGACTTAGAATGAATCTAGAAACGATTGAAATGCTCAAATGATGCTTAGAATTGTATTAGTTGCATTGTATATGCGTAATTATCATGTATAGTCCAATCTTTTGAATAAATAACATATGAATCATATTCTAGACAGTATAAAGTGTTTAAATGTAGATTATTATGATAAAATAACTTAGGGGGCGTTTGGATGGGGTTGGAATAAGAGGGAATTGCAAATTCCCAGAATTTCATATGCCAAATTTATTATAAACAATCCAAACTCTTCACAAAGTTACACACTTCCCAATAAATTTATGCCTAGAATTGCAAATTTCCCAAATTCCTACAACATCCAAACGACCCCTTAATCTTTTTCTTAAAGAAGAATTAATAAAGATGGTAAACTAAAATAAAAAGAAAAAAAATATTTAACCGAAAATCTAAAATCACCTATTTATATGCCAAATGATTGCCAATTTTCATTTTCAAAAAAGGACAAACTAATTTTGAGAGACGCAAACTCCCCATTTCCCTACATTGAGGACCAACATTAACAACATTTCTTCTTTGTTTTAGTTTTCACCTATTTATAAATTCAATTCAACAAGATCCATTACAATATTAACAACATTAACAAATTGACGTCAACACTTCATATCCATTACAATTAGAAGAGAAATTTCATAATAAAAGTCAATAATTCTTAATCTTATCCACTACAACAAAAAGGACTACAATTAAAAAACAATAATCTTATTCTAATCTAATCCACAATTAAAAGAACAATCGCCACCCAATTAAAAAAGTGGCAATCACAATAACACTTGGAGCATTATGCAGTTTCATCTTATCCAATGATCCGACTAGTGCTCTAATTTGACCTTCATCGTATTGATATTTCTTCTTGAGCTTCTAATTTAGCAAGTAGATCAGAGTCGAGAGATAGAACAACATTTGCATTTGTTGCATAACTCTCATACTCGTTATCCACATCCAAGAGTCACCCCTAGTTTCCTTTTGGAAAAAATAATAAATAAAGAAAACCTTAGTTTACATAAACAAACAATCAGATCAATTGATCTCAGATTCTTAGTACTGTCTGTATGGTATTATGCCTACTGGTATTTGTCCCTTTTTCATTAACTAATAAATTTCCAACAATAAAAGAAAATGTTTGGCATTTGAAAGTAGGGAAAAAAATACTAAAAATAACACAAAACTATCCTACTAATTAACTAAAAAAAAATAAAATAAACATCACCCCTCTTTTCTTACCCGTTCATCATCTCTGATCCTCAATTTTTTACAACAATTATAAATGGAATGAAATTGTCTGCTGTTGGTAACTTCAGTGAAGATCAACAAACTTAAGGGAGTAGTATCCAAAAATTACAAGACTAATTTTCATTTTGGGATAACCATGGAACACACACGCAACAAAACTGAGACCTAGTATTAGAAATTAATTTTTAGTTTCCGAAATCAGAAACTATTGTTCAGAATCATTGTTAAAAAAAAAATTAAAACAATTCAATCTCCATTCCTAATCTTTCTACCTTTCTCCTCTTTCTTCTTCACTAACCCACCTTTTCTTATTCGTTCATCATCAACAAATTATGGAGAGAAGCAAATATAGAAGTTGTAAACTAAATCATTAGATCAGAGGAAAGATTGAAGCATACTCATCATGAAAAAAAGGGAGAAGTGCACAAATCTTGTTTGAGCATCTGAAGAAGACTCTCCCTGTATTGAATAGTGTTCTGCTCATGGCACGAGAGACAAACCTTCACCACGACTTGGTTGGGGGCCATGCTCGACGATGCAGAATGCGAGATGGATTCAGATATGCTTGAACAACGATGCATGACAACTGCTTTTATGGTTTTAGAGAAGACCATTGGAGTCAGGTGGATAAGATAGTATCGCAAGGCGACGGAGTGAGCGGAGGAGGATACAATAAGCCTTGTTCGTGCGAATGACGAGATTGAACTTCAATCTAGGGTTCTTTAGCGAGAGAGAAGAGGTCAAACTTCGAATTAAGTGGTTCATTTGAACTAGTTGAGTCGAGTCATGTTGGTTCGAATCGAATTAAGTACAGTCACGAAGATAAGGGGTAGAATAGACACAAATTTTGTTTTATTAATTTTTTCTATTTAGAAAATAAAAGAAATGAAGAAAGTAGCAATAAGAGAACAAATTTGAAGTTTTGGATGACAAAAACAGAAGATTGAACTTCTGGATGATAAAGGATAGATTTCACGAATTTCGGGTGGCATAAAAAAATTTTCTCTAAGGGCTTGCTCTAGAAAGGAGTACAAAAGGAGAATAAGAAAGATGGTTAACTGACCAAACCTGTCCAAGATAATTAACCTAGTCCAGAACTTAAAAATTTGAAGGTGAACTAAGGAGAACAAAGAGAAATAAAGATGAATCCTTTACAAAAATATAAACAGATTTGCTCTCAAATTTGAGTGTATCCCCTTCTCTTCCTATTCCTTTCCTTTCCTTTTTCCAGTGAATTTTGAGCAAAACCTAAGGACCTGCTCCTGAAGGGTATAATCTAAGCTAAAGAAAGAAAGAGGAAGGACAATACCCTGTTCTAATTGACATCTCTGGTTGAACTGAAGGAAACCGAAGGGAACAAAATTTTCTCCAAATGATGATTTGGGAAGATTCCATGATCAAGCATGTTAGGTCCATGACCTAGCTGTTATAGAAGTACAAATAGGAATTTTAAATTTTGCATGAATATATTAATATCTATTGAATGAGTTTATTTGTTCTACACTCAATTACAAAATTCAACTTCTTTTTCCCTTACATAGCAAATTAAATAAAGTTTTATTATATATGTAGATTGCAGCATCAATTAATCAATTCTTCGAAGAGTTTCTCGCACTGGTTGTCTTTCTTTCAAGTACAAATCACTTTTGATCCTAATTGCTTTTAACCCTTAACATTTGTTTTGTTAATCCCAATTGCACATTGAAAGTTTGCTTTGTCTTGAAGAAGAGTAGATATGCAATCACAGCGACAATCAAAACAACATAATTGTCAGATTTCCTTAGTTGTAGCGTTTATTATGTTACGGATTGGTTTGACAGTGGTATCAGACAACTGGTACCGATTCCAGACAACTAGTACCGGTTCCAGGTGGTTTTATTTATTTTTTTTCTTTCTTGGTGGTGCTTTTCCTAAAAGAGAAAAATATTAGGTTGGACCATTAGTAGTTCTAGAAAAGTAAGTGACAATAGAACATGAGTTGCACCCACCCACTTTTATTTATGGGACTAGATACTTGCTATAGCAAGGTAAATTTATTATGTTTTCCATAACTATATTGGTTTGTTTCTAGCATTTTATTTGCCAAAATCTCACAAACAACTTATGAAGGAAATTGTTGAGCCATGGAAAGAACTCATGCCACATAGAAGTCGTTCAATTGCAAATTCTACAGGTAATGAATTAAAGGAGGTGCAACTCTTTTCAGGTAATGCTTGGCGCAGCGTACGGTCTTTGACTCTTCTTAGTTAATTGATCGGCGGATTTCATATAGATATTTCAATCCTTTTTGGCCCCAAATTACAACTAAATATCTGTGTTTTAGTTAGATTTTAACATATTTAGGTTAGTTTTAATTAAGTTTGTGTCAAAGAAGGAGTTACTACAATAATCCCTATTTTTATGCAGATTTTGGACAAGAATATAACATAAATGATTAAATGAAGTTGTAGAGCTTCTCATAAGCTTTCCAACGGTACTTGAATCACCTCAAACGGAATCCGGATGAAGAAATTATGGGCAAAATACGAACAAGGCGCAGTGTTGAAATTTCCAGACCTGCTCTCAGGACGATTTCTGGCGACCCGCCAGAATCCTGGCGGGTCCGCCCGAAACCTGCCTGAAATAGCAGAAAGTGCCCGTTTTAGAGTTTTAACTTGGGAAGACAGTTATTCTCTATTCCCATCACGTCCAGAATCATTTTTCTGCTATTATGAGCGCCTCCCATCAATTCTAAAGCCTATATAAACATGGTTTGAGGAGATTTCAAGGAGGAGAAGAAGAGGGATCGAATTTGGAGAGAAATCAAAGTTTAGAGAGAGATTTGAGAGTCTCTACACGACGCGGCAACCCAAGGTCCAGGCAGATGCCCGAAAGGAGACAGAGTCGTTCGGAGGCAGGCGGAGGAGGAAGAAGAGAGGAATCGAAGTTCATTTGTTGTATTCTATCTCTTCTTTTTATCTTTTGTTTGTTTATTCGAGAAAACCTTGGTTTGTATGATTCTATGTCATATCTAGCTTAGAATTGTTGTTAGGGGCAATTGTAGGGAACCTTTACTTGGTAGATTAATGAAAGTTTAATTTAGTTTTCTAATTTTTCTGAGTTGCTTTGCTTTACTTGATCTTGATTGCTTGAATTGTGATTATGAATTGAATTGTTTTGAAGGTTTGGTCACTTGGTTTAGGCCAAACCTCGTAGATAAGCACAAAGAACCCCAAATTTCAAGTCAATTCGTACTTACTTACCATATGATAGGTAGTATACTCAAAAGGTGAAACCGGAACTTAGCCGAGAGGTTTATTCCCTCCTAAGATCGAGAGATTTAAGATATCCTACCGAATAGTTAAAGCAAACCCTAAAACTTAAGCCATGGAACGAGAGTTGAAACTTAGGCTTTTAGGGAGGTTTAGAGGTTAAAACTTAGTAATACCAAATCAAGAACGAGAATTAGGGTCTGATCGGAATGATTTTTAAGGAGAGTTCAATTCATTTCAATAGAATAGAGTTCAATAAAAATGATTTTCAAATGAAATTTGGCGATCATAACAAATAGAAAAAAAATTGAATAGAAATGAATTTTGTGATCGGTACCATATGAAAATAGAAAAAAAAAGATTTCATTCCTTTATATTTGACCATTTTACCCTTTCTTTAAAAATGTTAGGCATCAAGCTATTATTTATGTCTAGCATATATATGCCATTTGTTTCCTCTATTGTTTAGATTTTTCTAATGATTCCTCATTAGAATCCGTAAATTGGATCATGACCATATGGTGATAAGAAATATTATGGACCCTCAAAAAAGATAAGAAATATTATGAAAATTAGCATATGCCAGTATGCCAGTATATATTCGCACAAGCGTGCCAGTAGAGGCAGTGAGCATTAATTCATTAGTATAAATAATTAAAGTGACATCCCTTACACGAGAAATTGATACAATGCAACACATAAAAGAGGAGAAGGTCGCATGTACCCGTGCAAATAATCTCATTTATCCTTGCATATGCTAATTAATCAACCAGTGGAACAAAGGACAATAGTGATAAAAAAAGCATCTTAACGGAAAGATAAAGGAGAGGTGCCTGCGTCAAATTGTTGACTTCGCTGGAGAGGAAGACGACAGAAAATTATAGGGTTCGGATTTTATTGAGAAGCGAGAAGGGTATAACAGTCAGAAGCTTCCGCGCCTCTCACCGCCTAGTCAAATCGTGCCAAATTTCGACCTTTTCCTCGCGATTTCGGCAGCGCTAAATTTTCCTTCGAAATCGCGCAAAACGAATTCAACTCACGGCTAAACGTTGGTTCTGATCAGGGGAATTAATTTCTCGAGAAATCCATTTGACGTTTGTGCTGCTAAATTTTCATTCCGATCAGACCCTTAGTATTTGGATCAGAGTTTAAGCTAAAAATCTGAACTTAAAAAACTAGAAACTAATTAAACTGAATTGTCGAACTATTTTGGCGACCCCCGCCAGGAAACTGGCGGATCCGCCTGAATAGGCCAGGTAAAGCAACCCGAACAATTGACCCTAATTCGTGTTATTGTGTTAGAACTCGCTTTCTCAATTGAACTTAGATCAACCTTAGGATTAGATTCTCTTTCATTCATCAATTAAACCCTCAATTGATTTGAACTTTCGTCTAGCTAATTAAATAAGGCAAAAGATCGATATTCCAACACCGTCTCTGTGGATTCAACCATTAAGCTATCACTGCAAACGATTAGATCAGTGATTCCTAAGGATTTGTTTTGATTTAGGTATTTCCAGCGATCATTAATGTTGGCATTGCCATGCGTCTTTGACTGCTGCATTGACTATTACCGGTGGAGATGGAAGGAAATAAGACCACTGCATTAACTATTACTGGTGGAAATGGAAGGTAATTATTTCATTAAAGAAAATAAAAACTGGAATGGTACCAGAATTGATTCGATAAAGGTGTCAAATTAAGACTGATCTATGGAAACATGTAATCGAGTTGTGATCTGGTATAACTATCGCAGCATCGTATCTTGTGAGGTCGGTAGTGCTTTCCTTCTGCTATTATACAAGTAGCAAGTCAATTTTTATAAGAAATTTGTTTTACTGGACAAACATTCATCTTGCAGGCAATTTTCAACTTTGTCGATTCTCAAATGCTGATATTGTGAAAGTGGGCGGTACTAAACTTTAAGCATTGGAAATTGAAATAGTGCTCATTGGGTATGTTTTTATTCATTATTATTAATTTTCAATAAAAATTAGGAACTAGATCAAAGAGAAAAGTAAGGATCAACTGTTTCTCGAGTAATGTAGACACGATGCATAGCCTACAAAATTGTTATTTGTAATGGTATTTCAAAGATTTGAAGTTAACTTTTTAATATGGATATATTTCTTTATTTGTTAGGTCTAAATATATGCCATTAGGTACGAAGAGTTTCAAGTTCTAAGTTCCGACAAGCAGGGGCGGATTCAGGATTTGAGGACAGAGTAGGCCAAATTGTCGAGGTCGATTTCAACTAGACATTAGTAACTTAAAATTTTAATAGTAGAGTAGGCCAGATACATTAGATAACCGAATTACCACCGTGTTTTTTACATTTTAACACTAAAAACAGTTTTCGCAGCGTAGGCCAGGCTTATGCCTGCCCCTGCATGTATCCGCCCCTGCCGACAAGTATGAGAAGTTGGAATTCCAAAATACATTTGCTGAGTATTATTTTTTCCTTATTAGTGATTCTTCGTGGGAGGTAAACGCTCTCTCAATACCATTGCAAATACCAACTCATGTCCCAATTAGAAAAATTTCTTTTTTGCATATCCTAACTCAACATTACAGGTTTTTATTTTGTTACCTTACTTAGGATTTGATGCTTTTGTTATCACCATTTGGCTAATAGGTTATTGATGGTTATCTTGAAAGAAAAGTTGCGGAGGAAAAGTTCAGAGCTTGCAATGAATTGTATATTGAAATGCCGGGAAGTAAAGCCACTTTGATAATCTTGTTATGCCACTTTTTAATCTTGAGTTGGTTACCACTGAAGTACGAAAATATTTTTTTCAAATGAAGCTCGAATTTGGATGAGGCAAGACATAACAGAACCTTTCCATAATCCTTTGCTTCACTTGGTCATGTGCCACCAATTATTTTGAATAGATTTTCCCATGTTATATATCTTGGAATATTTGAGTTATAGAACTTTTATTGTGTATAGTCTCTCTAACAATGCAACATATATACATATAATTCGAGTGAATTCATATATTTTGCTAATCTGATAATTTGTCTACTTAAATGTAATCAGAACAATCCAGTAATAAGTAGGTTGCAAACTTCTACTTGTTTCAATTTTTAAACCAAAATAATGAAGTAACTTCTTCTGGTCTGTTCATTTTTCTTTTTCTTTTTATAAAAAATAACAAATTAATGTCAGTTGGTCTGTTTATTTTCTTTTTTTAACCAAAAGTAACAACTTAAACTTCAACTGGTCGGCTTATTTTTTTAATCAAATTAACAAATCAATTTCTGCCGGTATGCTCATTTTCTTTTTTTTTTTACTAAAAATAACAAATTAAATTCAGCCGGTTTGTTCATTTTCTATTTTTTTAATCAAAATGACAAACTAATTTCAGCCATTCTATTCATTTTTTTTAACCATAATAACAAAGTAACTTCATTTGGTCTGTTCATTTTTTTTTCAATCAAAATAGAAAACTAATTTGAGCTGATCTATTCATTTTGTTTTATTTGACCAAAATAACGATGTAACTTCATTTTGTACTCCTATGTTTTGTTATTCCTAATTAATCGTATTTCTATCTCTCTTTCAAACCAAATAGAGTTAATACCGCTACTACTTTCAACGGTAATCAAGACGACATTGATCTTAGTTTTGAAAATAGACAACGTATCAATGTCAAATAATTTTTTGACATATTAAAGTCTTCCCACACATTGGGTAGGCGTTGCTGCTAGTAGAAAGAAAAAGTCAGGAAGAGAACAATTTCCCTTCTGACAAATTTTCCTTTGCCATTTTATCTTTATCCAAACAGGATTAAATATCTAATTTTCTTTCATTACCTTTCTCCTCCGTGATTTCTCCCCCAACCAAACAGGTCGTTGTGTTTGGTTGAGAGGGATGAGATGGAAATGAAAGGAAAATATAAAGAAAGGAAAAGGATAGGATGGGAAGGGAAAATATTTTACTTTTTTTGTTTGGATTAATATTGAAGGGGAAAGGAAATTTCTTAGTTTCTCTTGTTTGGTTGAACTATTTTAGCAAAAGTAAAATGACTTTTTTATCCCTGAATCCTTCATCTCCATTGACAGTTCGGCACTCTTTTAACAGTTCGACACTCTTTCATACTGAATAATGCTACTTGGCCATTTTGTTAATTAAAAACATTTTTGAAATAGTTGTGACAGAGAGAGATTTGGTCAATGTTACCTACAATTTTTGCTGTAAATATAATCTGAAAAATATAGGACTTGGCCCAAAAACAAAATATTGAGAGACCAAGGAACATTTTGAAAACGTAGATTGGATTATTACTTACAATTTCACTTCTGAATTTGTTGATTGATTATTACTTACGATTTCACTTTTGAGTTTGTTGATTGGATCCCTCAAAACAACAACCAATTAGTTCCCTTGTAATTATTTGATGAGCCATAATAGGCTAGCACTATGCCAGTACCTAGTATTCCTAGCATAGTCATTCTTCGGAGCCACATAATAGGGCCATTCTTCTTTGCACGACGAAGGTACAGACCCCACATTTAAACTATCAGAATGGCTTCGTCTCTGGTTATAGTCTCTGATTTCTCTCGCTGCCTCGCATGTAGGTGTCGTGGCCCCTCTATGTGTCATGCCACGGTATCTCTGTCGAGAATCACAGCCACCGCCGCACCCATTTCACGATGGCAATTGACTCACCCCTGTTCGTATGATGCTCTAGCGTTTGATATGAGGAGATGCACAGCCACATAGGAGCTGAATTGGTGCTAGGGTTAGGGTAGAACTGCAATTTTAAGTAGCGAGCATGAATCAATTGTAAAAGGAAGACATATTCGCGGTAAAATAAAATAGTGCGAGAACAAGGGTATGTTGACAACAGTATCTCTGAGATTTTCTTCCCTCCGTTCTCCTCCGAATTGGAGTGAAATATTTTGTGTGTGAGGAAAAACTCGGAAGAGAATTTAGTCCCCTCGCGATTTTTTCCCCCTCTGAGTTCCCTTCCAACCAAACAACTAAAATTCATTAATTCCCCTTCCGTTTTCTTTCCTTTTCTCTCTCTCCCTCTGGAACAGCATCCTCAGTAGTCCAAAAGAGAACTGCTTGGAGCAGTCCTTTTTTATTTTTTCAATTTTAAAAAATTATAAAATTCAAATAGAGAATCCAAACCGTTGATCTTGCTAAGTTTTATCGGCGATACATTTTCATATAAGTTTTATAAAATTTGAAGTTTATTTGATACTTCATTAAGTGACCAAATTATGAACGGATTAGAATTAATCAAACTAGATTCGTTCATTTGTTGACCACTTGATCTAGTATGAAATTAACTTCAAATTTTATAAAACTTATATAGAAATGCATCGCCGATAAAACTTAACAAGATCAACGGTTTGAATTTTCTATTTAAGTTTTATAATTTTTAAAAATTTAAAAAAAATAAAAAGGAATGCTCCAAGCAGTCCTTTTTTGACTGCTGAGGATGCCAATCGCTCTCCCTCCCAACCAAACAGAGTGTAAGGCTGTGCTCCAGAACGCGAAGGTGGGGATGAGATTAGGGGAGGCGAGGCGAGAAACTGATTTCCGACCCTGACCGAGCGAGTTTACTCGCTCCACAACGAAGGATGAGACGGGATGAGACGAAGTGAGATAAGAGACAGATTTACGAAAAGTTTACTCGCGGTTGCTACTCTCCGATTTGGGGGTGAGCCTCACCGGGCACCCCTAATTTTCTCTCGCCTAGTCTCCCTTTTGCTTTCGCGTTATGGAGCACAGTCTAAAAGTTTACTCTATATATATATAAATATATTTTTTTCCATTCCTCTAAAAAAGACTTTCCTGAGCAGAGCCAAGGTAGCTACGGTCTTCAATCGTAATAAAGAAAGAAAAAAAAAAGCACGCTCAAGTTTAGTCGTTTTATTATTACCCGTCTAAAAAGTAAAAATAAATAAAAGCAACACCTTCAATTCAATTCCATAGCAAAAAACCCTACCCTTCTTCACTCGCAGCACAGCAAGGAGCAAGCTCCCCACTGCGAGCTTCCCTCTTTAAATAAAATCAATCCAAATTCTCAAAAATTCCAGCTTCCGCTTCGAATGAGAGGATCCTTCCGATCTGCGCCTACTAATCTATAGACGCCTCCGCCGCTTGTACAGCCGAAAGTTAAGGTCGGAGGCGCAATGGCCACGAGAGGCGGCGACGACGACGCGAACAACTCGCCGAAGCTGATCGTTGATCGGTACTTGAAGAAGGAGGTGCTCGGCGAGGGAACTTATGGTATCGTCTTCAAGGCGACCGATACCCAGGTTTAATTTTGTCTCTCTCTGTTGTTGTTATAACATGCATACCAGATGTTCGAGGAAATGTGTAAGTGAAATTGGGGTTGTAAAATTGGAGCTAGGAGTAGTTGTAGCTTGTTGGTACCTAAATACATACTTAGCCATCAAAAGAAAGGTCTTATTTTTCTTTTCCTTTATTTTATCCTGGTTAGAATTGAGCACTTGATATGTTTTAAATATTGCACAATTTGCTTTTTGCTGAATTTGAGCGAGATCTTTTTAACACACAATTCTGAAAAGAGTTCATAACTTCTTATTATCTCGGAGTCTGGTGCCTTAATTCTTAGTCAAAACACCCTATCTGTTTAGCAATTTACTGTTTTATTGGAATTTAAAAGCTATAAAAGTGATCAACAAGTATAAAGCTTAATTGAATTGTCATTATGTTTTTTTTTTAATTTCAGACTAATCAAACAGTCGCCATTAAAAAAATTCGGCTTGGTAACCAGAAGGAAGGCATTAACTTTACAGCTTTACGCGAAATTAAGTTGCTGAAGGAGTTGAAAGATCCTAATATTATTGAATTAATAGATGCGTTTCCCCACAAGGGCAATTTGCATTTGGTATTTGAGTTTATGGAAAGTGACCTAGAGGCTGTGATTAGGGATAGAAATATTGTCCTATCACCGGCTGATATAAAGTCATATCTCCAGATGACATTAAAGGGTTTAGCTTTCTGCCATAAGAAGTGGGTTCTACACAGGTAATCTTTGATTAATGTATTTTGTTCAACTTTTTAGTCAACATACCAAAAGATATTAAAGTACGATGATTCACTGTAAATCTATGGTATTTGCACCTTGGTCTCGCAGTTAAGACTCGAACTAACCTTACTCACTGAATGCAATTGAGGCATACTCAAAGACTGGAAATTTTGATCAAGTGTTGTAATTCCAAATTGTCTTGATGACCATCAGTTGTGCAATCTGACATGATAAAATCTTCAATTTGTCCTTTGTTTAATCCTGGCAAGCTGTACACTTCAAGCAACATGTAAATGGTGAAGATTTTCCATGTTTGACATGCAAAATGATTCCGATTGAGCAATTAAGCTTTGCATTACCCAATTTAAAATTTGTGAGATCTTTTGTCAAGTAAAACAAAAGTTTCTGTGAAATTCAGTTTATATTCAATCATGCTTCGATCAAAGAATAAATATCCAAGAAAAGCCATGTAAAAAACATTTCTGGAAGGAAATACAGAAGTCTTGCCATTTTTTTTGCGAATCCTTGGGTTTCAAATGATCTTATCATCTTTATTTTCTTAATGCTAACAGAGACATGAAGCCGAACAACTTGCTGATTGCTTCTGATGGGCAGCTTAAGCTCGCGGACTTTGGACTAGCACGCCTTTTTGGCAGTCCTAATCCCAAGTTCACACATCAAGTATTCTATCACTTATTTTCTTTTTTCTATTCATTTCCAGATACAATAACAGAGAGAAACACCCAAAATACCTCTTATTTGCTACTGACAAACTTGCTTTTGTAAGCCGTTTTAATGTTGAACTGAGCTATTAGAAGTACTGTTGAGTTGAACAGACTATGACTAAGTTGCGCCCTTTTTTTCATACTTGACTCAGACATGTTATTCATAGACAATTTGATTGTCAGAATCTCTTTGGCTTGTCTACAACTTAATTTCTGCCATTTGGCAACATAAATTAAGGAGTGAAGGATTAATATTTAATTTAATGTCTGCAAATTTGCTCGCATTCTGTAAGATTGTTCAATTAAGGATGAAGTATGAATAATGAATTCTAGTATAAAAATAGATGTGAAGTTATATCTTAACATAAAAGGCTAATTATACTAATCATATTGTTTGAAGAAGGGATTTATTTTATCAACTAATCAAAATTTCATTTAGTTATATTATAATAAAAAGAATTAGAGATTGAAATAAATGGAATGAGTAATTTGATATGGAACTTGGTAAGTAGGTACCAATTGATGACATACTTAAACTTAAATGGCTCGGTATTTTCACATTATTATCTAAGAAAATAAGATTTAGAAAAAATTAATTAATTTCAATTTTGACACGTACTTAATAGGAGTCCTTTCCAAAAAAAGTTAAGCCTTCTTGCTATGGAGGCCGAATTGGTTAATGCCATATGTTGGGCTCTGAGTTTGTGGGGTGGGAGGGGAGCCTTAGGAGGACTAGCTTTGACCTTTTAATCAACACTTAGTAGCTTTATCCCTAGCTGAACATTTCTCCAGATTTAAGAATAATTTTCACCATAGATATAGATACAATTGGCTAACATGTAACATAATAGGTCTTACCAATATAGCCTTTAAAGGACTTTTTTTTTTTTTAATATCATAAAGGACTGTTGTTACCTAGAATTATTTTAAGCAATAGAAATGTGCGGGTGCTATGTTGCCTGGATACAGCAATAGTTAAAATTTATACAAAATGCAAGTATAAAAAAGATTTAGAGTCACAATCAGAAAAACATATTTTAAATTCTAATTGATTGGATTAGGGCACTCTCATCTTTCTGTTTTTATGTTTTAATTGGCGCACTGTCATCCATGGCCAATGGAGAATATGGTGGTGCAGGTTCCATGCACAAATTAGATCCATTGTGCTGTTTTTCTCCCAGCAGCTGGTTATGGGAGGCAGTGCTACGTGATACAGCCTCCTATAAACTCAAAAAGGGAAAAATTGTTATACATAGAACCTTATTTTGTTTGTTTATTTGTTGAGTTAAGTGTGAAGATAACACGCTGTAGTTTAAAATAAGGTCATGGCTAAGTAAAAAGATGAAATTGTTCCTGAAAGACAAAACTGCACTTGAAACTTGGCATGAAAATCACCAGCACCCATTATTGTATGATCTGGTTATGGCTGGGAAGCTTCCAATTCGAATAATATTATGTTAAAATGACATGGTGGGAGTTCTTTGCTTTTTTATTGTAATCAGCATATATAGACTCATTACATAAAAGATATGCTGATGGTGGTCATAATTCAATTTGAATTTGTTCCAGCAGAAAGCAAATGGCAATCTTTGTGAGACGGGGCGATTTTTGTTTGTTTGTTTGTTTTTGTTTTGAGGAAATGTCCTTAGACGAATGGGGCAAAGTCAATATGATGATATATACCTTTCTCATACCACCATTATAGTTTGGTAATAGGCAGCTGCAAATATAAATTATGGATTGGTTATATTGATATCAAATTTATTTGATAATTATGACAACATGCACAACCCTTTTTAAAATGAAACAAAATTGAATGTATTCTAGGTATGATCACGAATACTTACATAGAGCATGTTTCTAATTTAGTGCTTTTTGATAGCTAATTAGTCATCCATATAGTGGTTTGAAAAATTTAATGTTTCAGTTTTATCGACTTCAGATGCGTGAACAAACGGTTTATAAACTGTTCCAAAATTGATTGAGGACACATCTATAATATAACATTTCAGTTTTAGATTTTTGCTGAATTTTGAACAAATCTATCCTGATCTTAAGGTCTCCAGAAAAAAAAAAGAGAATCCAACAATTGTCCTTTTCATCTTCATTCTTTTTGGAGGCAATAGACCAATAACACAATGTTTTTCATTTAGCAACAAAATGTAAATAAATCAAAGGCTAATTGGGCTTGATGGGAGATATAAATTCATCTTAATATTCTCACTATATTATAGAGCATCAATTGAGCTAGGGCAAATTTGTACTTAACAATTAAAGCTCACTTTAATAATTAACAAAAGGAGGATATCAATACCTGGCAATTAGATATGGAGACAGATAATGTAGAATATATTTAGTTCAGAAATAAGCAGGGAATGATATGGTAAATTTGTTTTTTTCAAGGTCAATATTGTGTAACATTATGCGAGTTCATGTTTTGAAATGGGTAGAATAATGTAAACATTTTCCTTGAGTATTTTATCATTTCCTTTTCACGATGAAACACCCTGCTCATTTTGTAGGTTCCTGACTAGCCTTTTGTTATTAGTTTGGGAATAAAGAGTTTTTTAAACTCTTTTCTCCTTGTTCAGAAACACTTAGCTTTTTTCTACAACTTTCCTAGGTATTTGCACGGTGGTACAGAGCTCCTGAGTTGTTGTTTGGTTCAAAACAGTATGGTGCTGGTGTAGATGTGTGGGCTGCTGGCTGTATCTTTGCTGAACTTCTTCTAAGGCGACCATTTCTACAGGTTTGAATCATCGTCTGTTCAACCCTTTTTCAATTTCACTTAATTGTAATGGATAAAACAAATAATATAGGTCCTTGTGTATTCGGGCATAGGGACCAATACAGAGTCCTATTGTAGTTTGGTGCTTTGATCTTGGCATGAATAATGATCTTTCGTGGTTGTTGCTAGCACTGAAATACTTAACAAACTTCTTGGATAAAATTCAATGTTTTGCGTACTGGTGACATGAACTTGGACTACTAATAATTGTCAAGGTGTACAAATACAAAATATTATCATGTTTATTCTATCATGTAGTGCAGACTTTGTGGTGTGTACCCTCTAAATCACTTTTCATGACCAATTGGCACCTCAAGTTGGATCAATCTATTTCTGGTAAAATGTAAAACAACACAATTCAAGCAGACCAGTTACTAAACTATGACTTGGGTTGATCGCTGGTCACAATCGTTCTAATTTGACATGTAGGGCACAAGTGACATAGACCAACTTGGCAAAATATTTGCAGCTTTTGGGACCCCTAAGCCGTCCCAATGGTCTGACATGGTGTACCTCCCTGATTACGTGGAGTACCAGCATGTGCCGGCTCCACCTCAGCGTACTTTGTTTCCCATGGCAAGCGATGATGCCTTGGATTTACTGTCCAAGATGTTCATCTATGATCCCAAGGCAAGGATCACTGCGCAGCAAGCACTCGAGCACAGGTAAGTGCAGTTTATAGCCACACGAGTGGATTTATAGGCACTGATATCTGTGATGATGGGAATGATATGTGGAAAACTGGGTGAGAAATATATCATGCAGAAACCTACAATGGGAAGTTGTGGTGTATTGTATGGTTGAGCTTTAGATTGTAGCAACTGGCACTCTCTCATAACTAGTTCAGTACACTTTTTTTGTAACAAAAATTGTGCAAACAAGTCTGGCAAAGGAAGCTTCTGTCTAAACAGAAGCAACCATAGAAATTATCAAGTAAGAATAAAAGGTACACTGTTAACTGTTTTTGATTATTTTAGCCAATTTTGATATTTAACTTATCTACATCTTTTGATTTCTGCTTCCAGTTTAAAGCAGTATTCAAATTCTATTTTATTTTGAAAATGTTAATTGTGGTGGGGATATTTTAGACTGCCTTACAGAACTTTAGGCTTCTCTACTAATTTCAATAGTTGATGGGAACTGGGGCATACACGTACCATAAGATGTGCAATTTTCTAATAAATAATTATGGTTCTCACAACTGCTTTGTTGAAACCCATTGACACATAAGAGACTTTAATAAACTTATCTCTTGTTGTTTGCTAAATCTTTTTTACCTGTGTTATGTCATATAATTAAATTGAAAGGGACCTAATAACCATACTTCATGTATTGTTGGATGTCGTGTTTTGTAGTCAGTCTGTCAGTTCAACTTCACAGCTATGATTTAAATATTGACAATGGTAAGCCACCTGTCCAAATGAAGGATTGATTAACCAGCGTATATCACTAACGTTAAGGCTCTCAAACAAAAAAAGGTAGACAACCATGAAAAACATCAGTTAACTATATCTTTGCACTGAGTTGGAGAAAAAAATGGGCAGTTCCAGTACAGGTAATTGATGATGCTACATCCATAGTAAATATGGTTTGAGGGGACCATCAGAAAGCTGCATCTATATGAAATTCATCTTCTATGAATAACCATACTGTTTGATATTTATTGTAGATACTTCACATCTGTACCGGCGCCAACAAAACCCTTGTTACTCCCTAGACCTCCAAAGAAGGGAGATAACAAACAAGCCGATGTTAATTCAACACATGATGGTCCAGTGGTTCTTTCACCCCAAAGGAAGGTGAGAAGGGTAACTGTGAATCAAGAGGGGTTGGAGGGGACTGTGCAGCATGAGAGCGATGAGCATCAAGCCAGGGTTACAAGGCTGACAGGGGATCCCAGTGGTCAGAGCAGCAAGGCCCCCATGTCAATAGATGTTGGTGCAATTTTTGGCGCGAAGCCTTTCTCGAGGACACCCCTTAAAAGGTAAGAACAAATGATATTCTTTAAATTGGATTGGTGGGTGACTTGATATTTGATAGGATGCCTGTCTGCATTAATGGTTTCGATACCAGTTCGAGTACTACACCATTGTTTTGGTTGTTGCAGTTTCTCGTTTGTTGTTCTTTCTTTCGCCCATTACTTATTAAGGTTAATTTAGGCTTAATTGCACAATTAAGATTTTTTATTGTAATTTTCACTGGAAATGCTTGTGCAATTTCTGCAAAATATTTGTTTTTTTTTTGTAAATCTTTTTTTTTTTTTTTTTTTTTGGTGAGAAGAAAAGAAACAATTTCTTTTCTGTGTTTATATCTCCCCAGAAGAATACACCTACTTATTGTCAACTTATGTTATTTGTCATTTTTATGATTGATATATGATTTGGGTATTGCAACCCCCCATGAGAGAGACCATCAAAATGCTGTTGAAATTTTGACAAATTGAAACTTCACTTCTCTACTAGAACAGTGTGCTAAATGTCAATGAAAGACTAGGGTCCTTCATTCAGCAGTAACTGCATTAGGAAGCCTTTGCTCCTTGTCTAATGAATTGGAGTTTGTTGGAGGTCAATTAATTTCTGAATTTTGAATTCCAGTGCTGACAGGTCCCAACTCAAGAGAAAACTTGACCTAGATCCTGACTTTGGGTACACTGAATGACTTGATTGAAGATTGGTGATTTGGCTCTCTGTATATGTAAGTATGTACTTATCAATGTGTGAAGTTTTGGCGGCACGCTCGATTTTGAAAGTAGTACTTTTGAGAGCATTTCATGAAAAATGAGTGCATGATAACTGACTAGATGAAGGGGAAGACATTATTTTAAGTCTGCATTGATTTTTAACGGGGAACACCTTGGTGTTTCAAGAGCTAATAAAACATAAGGAATGATCTGCCAAATTTATTAGCATTTGGTAATTTTTACTTTTAACATAATTTTAAAGTGCACTGTTATCAAGAGGATTTGTACCGCTCCTTTCTGTGCTTCTCTTAGAATTTATGGTTGAAGATTAGCAACGGCAGTGTGTAAACAATAGCAAGATTCAATTTTTCTCTGTATTTGTATTGAATGTTGTAAAACCTAGTAAATAGGGTTTTTCAGTTGCATGTTGATTTCCAATTAGTTCTACTGGATTTTCAAAATAAGACGTTATTCAACAATTATTTGTTTAGTTGGCTCGTAGGTTTTTGATACTTGAATCATTTACTACATGGTTGCAGTGATTACTTATTTTTTCATGTGTAGTGTGATCCTATTTCTATCAGCTAGACAAATAGATACCTTACTTAACAGCTACTGTTAAGGTTTCGAAAAAAAAAAAATAGATACCGTACGTGGTATGCATACTTACCTGAAGAGTGATATAGATCTGCATGTGAATTTTTAACCAAGTTGTGTATAGAAGTGCTACAACAATTTGTGCCGACTGCTGTCGAGTGGGTCCGGCTTGAGTGCCTACTCGTGAGTACTGCTGTAATGCACAATAGAAATCACCAGACATAATATAGTGCTAGGGATAATGGTGTAATCCATAGCGTTATAATGACTGAAAATGATATGCGAGTATTAACATCAATAAGCTTAGACGATTAATCAAATTTAGGAACATCCTAACTCAGAAACAACCCAATCAGAACCTGTTGGACACATCAAGATGCTGTTTTCTCGCTGACTTGATGAAAACCTTCAGCCACGAATAGCCTATTATATAACATCTATCTTTTCAATGTTTTAACGTTGTTTTTATTTTTATTTTTTACATGACATAAGGGCCTGATCATCTTTCATTGTTCGATGTTTCTCGCTCGCCTTTTTATATAAATACTAGAAAAATAATCGACGCTTGCTCGATCTGTATAAATTATTTTAAGGCTTAATCTAATACCATTTAAAAATAAGATTATAAAGAAGAGGAAAATTCTAAAAAATAAAATAAAAAATCTTTATCTGATATCGAATGGCTGAATGAGAGATTGAATGTTCTTGAGAGAATGGAATAACCTGTACCTTAAACTAAAGTAAATAAGAAAGGTCTACTTTATATCAAATGAATTTTAATCAAGCGTGCACTTATCATGCCAGGTCCTGTTTGTCTGGCGAATTCAGTCAGGCTTGCATGTATTGTTTCGATGGTCCTCATCGTCAGCGCCAATATCTATGACATACACCGGCAATAATTTAAGCTGTTACATCCTTTTAATTAACACCATTTCAAGACAAACTCTTTGAGTGCACCATTCCAAGATAAAGATAAATGATTATTATTATTATTTTCAAATGAATTGCCCGAGATGAGCTACCTGCTTTATTGCAAAGCCAATTGTCAAAAAACATATACAAGGTGTTCTACA
Organism: Rhynchospora pubera; assembly: GCA_028095005.1. NCBI lineage: Eukaryota > Viridiplantae > Streptophyta > Magnoliopsida > Poales > Cyperaceae > Rhynchospora > Rhynchospora pubera. The sequence continues at coordinate 144,974,165 of CM051460.1, forward strand.
AACAGAAAGAGAAAAATAATGGTAGAAACAGAGTTACCAACCCGTACCAAAAAAGAAAAAAAAAACAGCGAAAACCAGACTTCACAAGCACAACCGGTTCCAACGCCACATGCAAGTATGCAACACAAAGTATCCACCAAGACGAGAAACAAAAGCAACATAAATTCACAAGGGACGATAAGTCATTATAAAGGAACACACTCCCAACTCCCCAAGGATGGTACCAAAATAGAAATTTTGACAATTTAATTGTGTCCTACAAATAAGATAAATTATTAAAATTATAAATAAAATATTTGGAGATAAGATACCCATACAAAAAACGACGGTAACTAACATTTATCCGATTCGTTTATGCACTATACCTTATGTTGCCCTGGATAGGAATTCCAGGGGGACAAATTCCTTATCTTTGACTGAACGCAGTCAGAACAAGACAACAATAAATGAAAAATGAAAGGAAAGCTTTGGCACAAGTCATAATCTATGGAAAAAATAAAGTGGTCAGATAGCATAATTAATCCAACGAATAGTCGATTGCACCTAGTGGGCTCAACGAAAGGGACGCGTACCGATGCCTCCGGGTTATCACTCAAAAAAAAAAAAAAAAAAGGGGACGCGTACGTACGTACTGCCCCCTAATCGGTACCTGATACCAAATGCTATTATTTTTCAAACGATCGATTTGAGTTATTGAATTTTAATTTACTATAGTTTTAAAATTTTTCTTATTATATTTTTATTCTTAAAAGGCAATTTTTTTGTTTTTCAATACAAACATTTTTTATAGATTGAATTAAGTAACTCGAATAACTGTTTAAAGCATGAAAGTTGAAATATGAGGACGTAACACCGATGTTTTTGTGCTACGTATAATCTAAAATAACTCGTGTATGTACACAAATTATGAATAATGTCTTTTGTAGTCATAAAAAACTAGTTCTTTAGTAACAGTGTATTTATTGTATGTAAATATTACAGTGAACTAAAATTAAGTGTAAATTATATTTTTTCATCTAATTAATAAGTTAAATGTGAGCTAAATGGTGGCCATATGCCCATATCGGTAAATTCAGAAATTATAGAACTTTTTATGATTGAATGATATAAATTAGGATAAAGCTTTCCAACTTATTAATTTACTTATTAATAAAAAAAACTTTTGGGGTTTAGAACCCACAACTTAATTATAAAACTTTATTTTTCCATGAGAACAGACTATGTATATATAGAAAGCATTCAATCAAAGCGTCTTGACGGAGTTCCGGTTAAATCCCGTTAGTTCTCAATTTTGAAAGTTCAAATGACCGATCTAAACCGTCAAATATGATCTCCATATTGAAATCTCCTTGCCGACCAAATATTTTATTTTTTTTGAAATATTTTATGTATTTTTTTTCGGATTTTCAAAAACAGCAATTTTTGTAGGGTTCAGAACAAATTAGATTAACGATTTTTGAAAATCTGAAAAAATACTTAAAAATTTCAAAAAAATAAAAATTTTGGTCGACAAGAAGATTTCAATATGGAGACATATTTGACGGTTTGGATCGGTCATTTGAACTTTCAAAATTGAAAAGTTACGGGGTTTAACCGGAGCTCCGGTCAAAGCGCTTTGATTGAAGACTTTTTCTCTATATATATATACATACACACGGTTCAAATCAAAATTTTATCCTTTATTTCATGTAGTCATGAATAATTGAGCGGAATTATACCGCCTTTTCTACTCATAATCATTGGATAGATTGCAAGTTGATTCGTAGAAATTGTGAAGATCGATGCGGATCCAACAAGCAGGAATAAAATTATTTCTCACGTGCTATTGTGTTTATTGGTAAACTAAGCTATATATTATTCTTTGGCTATAAGATAAATTACTATAATCTTGGAAATACCATATAGTCTAAAAGTCGAGTTAGGCTGTTAGCACTGGTTTATTTGAACTCAATAACTCGTAATAAAAACAATGAAATGTAACCGAAAGTTACACACATGTGACAACATATTTGTTTCTTGGAGAAACTATATTTAGTTAGAATATGCAATTTTGAATGCAAAGAATGCTAAAAGGTTAACATAAAATCCAAAAAAGAGTCCAATGATTTGAAGCTGACATGTGTTGGCATTTATCATGTAGCCTCTTAAACAAAGTCTTTCACAGCAAATTAGTTTATCGGTCTCGTTCTGTTGTATTTTTCCATCTGGTTCTTTGCGAGTCGTATTCGTACAATCTTGTATGACATCGTGTGTGGAGTCATTTATGACATCATTTTGGATCCTAAACATCAGAACCACACATTCTAGCAAAGTTGCTCAGTATTTAGTCAATGAATTCTAGCTATTAGTTAAAGCTTAATAAATCAGGCAATCTAGAAGCCTAGATATATAGTAATACGACGCTAAAATTACATTTATATTGATAACAGTGTATTTGGGTTTTGAATAGATTACTTTGTTCATCATATTGTACAACATATATAATACACAGAGTAAACAGAAAAGGAAATAGAAAAAAGGAAACTAATCTAGCCTAATCAATTGGTTAATTACAAGATACGTTGTCTAATTATAATACACACTAATGTTAGTTTAGTGCATAATTTTCAATTTTATGATTAATTACGCTTAATTATCCACAAACAAACATGCACAAACACGAATCTAGTTCTTAAGCTAATTTACACAAAGAGAAGAGGTTCAAAGATATACCTCTCTTGATATCGTAATCAAGAGGCTTGAAGCACGGCTCGAATGAAGGTGATGCGTGCTCCAACAATCTCCAAGTCGAAACTCCTCGAGTCCACTTGGTATTAACCAAATCCTCGACAAACTATGCTAGTAGTTTGGAGGATTAGACTAATCCCTAGTTAACCCGTTCTTCTAGCAAATCAACAATTCTATTTGTGGAAGAAGGGGTGCTCAACACATGAGCAATAGGGAGAGAGGAAGGGAGGAGGCGCCGGCCTAAGAGGGAAATAGGGGCGGCTAGGGTTGGGAAGAGAGAGAGAGAGGTGGATTTGCAACCATACAACTCCTTATATAGTGTGCTAACCCTACCTACCTCACACCATGTATTTACAACATTGCCACCCCACCTACCACCTAGTATGGCCGGCCACAATAAGGGCCTCTATGGGCCTTGTGTTGTGTATTATGGGTCCACTCAATTAATTATTAAATGGACCTTTCTTGTTGCTCCCAATTTGGTTCCCTATTGGGCTTTTAATTAACACTTTAATTAAAGCCTTTTAATTTGCATATGTGTTGAATAAATAATTATTAACTTAATAATAATTATTTAGGGATTAGAAAATGCATTAATTTATTTCTATATGATCCCTTTGATTTAATTAATTATAACGGTCTATAACGCTATTTAATTAATTAATCAACTTATCATATTTTTGCAATACTAACTATTGCAAATAAATAAATAATGCATGCATGGTTAAAACACCAATTTTGTGTGACCCTTTGAGGATTTATGCTACGTTGGACATGGAGTTAAATCGCTATTTAATTCCAATAATCATAAGCGGTATCTAGAAACACGTTATGATTCCCAATTCGCATAAATAGTGTACAACTACAATATTTCAATCCTGCATAAGAGAATAAAAGTATTTCTCTATTTTGATTCTTATGTCACACGATATCATCGTATAATCCAAGATAGGAATGTGTTATTCTTGCAGATTATATGTTTCTTGATCTTAGAGATAATTGTATCAGTTGCTAGCAAACAATCTATCTCCATCAAGGGGCCCAAACAGATATCGTCACTCACTAAATTAATTAATGAGGGACATACGATTTTCTTGATGATTTAACTTTTCCCCGCACAATTCAAGAGAACATAAATAACGTCCGTATAGCAGCCCTTATCGGGAATCAGTGGTAGACGATATTTATTGAACCTATCCTCATGTGGAAAAGGTAAACATCTCAAACTTAGAATAAAAAACATAACGAAATAAATAATGACACGTAACACAATCCATATATTTATTTCGTTGGGTCATGTCCTGTACTATGTTCAATTAACATAAACATATGCAATTAAGTTGGTTACTCTTAACCCATGATTTATAGAACTTAATCATCACTTAACTTGCATACTAATCTTATTGATAATTAATGTTCCTTGTTAATTATCAAGATTATGGACGTTTTAGATTTATTGTTGTCATTTACTACTAAATGAAAAACAACGATCTATAATTCAGATCCTCAACCTGAATAAATTGTCAACACATAAATCAAGGAACAAATGATATGAAATCATCAATGACATAAAACCATAGAAGTAGCCATATATGATTGGCTTCTAGGACATATCTCTAACAGCTAACACCCCCCCTCAAACTGAAGATGCCTGAGAGGATTGCATTTGAAGTTTGGAAGTAAGATAGATGAAGCGTGTCCGCGAGTGACTCTTGGTGAAAAGATCAGCTATTTGTTCAGATGAAGTCACATGAGGCAGAGTGATTGTATTCCAGGAGGTGATACCGAGTAAAGTGACAATCAATCTCAATATACTTTGTTCGGTCATGAAAAACATCATTGTGTGCAATCTGAATTGCACTCTTGCTGTCACAATGGAGAGGTGTCGGATGTGAGAATTCAACACCTAAATCCTCGAGAAGCCACCAGAGCCAAACAATTTCAAAAGTAGCATGAGCGAGGGCTCTGTACTCAGCTTTAACACTGGATCTGGATACCACAGTTTGTTTCTTGCTTTTCCATGCAAACAGAGAATCACCAAGAAAGACACAATAACTTGTGGTAGATCGTCTATCAGTGACATCACCTGCCCAATCGGCATCAGCATATGCTCGTAGAACTAGATCAGAGGGACGAAACCATAGTCCCTAATGCAAGGTACCCTTGATATATCGTAGGATACGAAAAACTGTTGCAAAGTGCACAGTACGTGGTGCTGACATGAACTGACTCACTATATGTACTGCATGGCTAAGATCTGGACGAGTGATCGTCAGATAATTAAGACTACCAACAAGTTGTCGACATAGTTCAGGATTGGAGAGAGGTTGGCCATCAGTCGGAGTGAGTTTACAGTTAGTTTCAAGAGGTGTTTCAGAAATTTTGGAGTCAGTGATTCCTGCTCGAGCTAAGATATCCGAGGCATACTTGGTTTGAGATAGAGACATACCTTTCGAACAGTTATTGATCTCAATTCCCAAGAAATACCTTAGCTGTCCAAGATCTTTCATCTCAAAATAGGTCTGTAGACGATGCTTGATTTCAACAATTCTTTTTGCATCATCACCCGTGAGAATCATATCATCTACATAGAGCAGAAGTATGACCATACCTTCAGAAGTAGATCGAATGAACATGGCCGTGTCATGCTGACTCTGTTGGAAGTTAAATCCAGTGATAGTAGATCTAAACTTCTCAAACCAGGCTCGAGGGGCTTGTTTGAGACCATACAGTGCTCTTCGAAGGAAACACACCTGATTGGGTTCATGTTCCAGTCCTTGCGGAGGTGTCATGTACACTTCTTCAGAGAGATCACCATTCAGAAATGCATTCTTGACATCCATTTTGTGCAGTCTCCATTTCCTTGTCACTGCAACAGTTAAGAGAGCTCGAACAGTTGGCATGCGTGCGACAGGAGCAAAGGTTTCTTCATAATCAATGCCATATTCCTGTGTGAAACCTTTTGCTACTAGTCTGGCTTTGTACCGCTCAACAGAGCCATCAGATTTGGTCTTGATCTTATAGACCCATTTGCACCCAACAACAGATTTTCCAGGTGGTAGGTCAACAAGTTTCCAGGTTTTCGCTTTCTCCAAAGCAGCCAATTCCTCAGCCATAGCTTGTTTCCACTTCGGGTCTGAATTTGCTTCTTTATATGTATTAGGTTCATGAAGGGGCAGAATAGCAGATAAGAAGCAATGATAGTCTTGGAGATAGGCAGGTTGCCTCCGATCACGAGCAGGTCGCGATGTTGTTGGATTATCATCAGGAGTCGGATGTTCGGAGAGTTCCTCAAGATGATCAACCGTTTCAGTTGGAGTAGGTTGTGTTTCAGGATCAGTTTGAAAGGGATCAATGAGTATTTCAGTTTCAGATGTATGTGGTTTATGTGGTGGGAGAGTGAAAAAGGGCACATGTTCCCAGAAGTTGACATGACGAGAAATTCTCAATTTCTTAGCATGTGGGTCATAACAACGATATCCCTTTTGTTGAGTTCCATACCCAAGAAAGACACATATTACAAATTTCGGAGACAGTTTATTTAGTTATCTTCTGGGTAGGAGGACAAAGTAGGTAGAGCCAAATATTTTCAAGTGGTTGTAATTTGGTGGATTCTAATACAATCGTTCATAAGGTGAGACATTATCAGTGGTGGGAGATGGAAGACGATTGATAAGATATACAGATGTATGAACAACTTCACCCAAAAACTCTTTAGGAACAGAAGAAGATAAAAGTAGGGTACGAGCTGTTTCAATGATGTGTCTATGTTTTTGTTCAGATACACCATTTTGTTGTGGGATTTCGGTGCATGAGAGTTGTAGGATTGTGCCTTGAGATTTCAGGAAGTCCTGAAACTGGTGAGAAATATATTCACCACCAGAATCGGATCAAAAAATTTTGATTTTCTTTGAAAATTGAGTTTTAATCATTTCAGAGAATTCAACGTAGGTTTGATAGAAATCAGAACGACGATGTAAGAGATAAACCCAAGTATAGCGAGTATAATCATCAACAAAAATAACATAATATTTTGCACCCCCCATACTTGTTACTGGAGCAGGACCCCAAACATCAGAATTAATTAGATCAAAGGCTTCATTTGTAGAAGAAGTACTTAAATTGAAGGGTAAAGCATGTTGTTTGGATAAATTGCAATGAATATAACCAGAATCTTTGACAACAGTAACACTTCCTAAGACACCTTTATTGATTATTTGACTCAATTTAGAAAAAGAAACATGACCTAAACATTTATGCCAAGAAATAAAAGAGGACTCTGTGGAAGACTGTGGAGAGGTTGCGGCATAGCACTGGGATTTGTTGGGAAGGTGAAGTTTTTCCAACTGAAAGAGTCGACCATCTCTACGTCCTCCCAACCTCCTTCCCCGTCAGACAATCCTGCACAACACAACTAGAAGAATTGAAAGTAACAGTTAGTCCAGATTCACAAAGTTGTCCAACAGATAACAGGTTCATGGATAACTTTGGAATAAAGAGAACATTTGAAACAGATAACTTCTCAGTTAAAACAGAGCCACTGTAGGTAGCAATTGCAGGTGACCCGTCGGCTGTGTATATCACAGATGGAGAAGTCATTGGGTGTGATTGACTGAGATTTGTGTAACCAAAAGTCATGTGATTTGATGCACCAGAATCTAAAAGCCAGTTACCACTTCTCATACCTGAAAAAGCAGTATTTGTGGAGAAGGCTGTACCAATGTTACCTAGAGCTTGTTGGATCATGATTTGAACATCTTCAAGAGTGAGAGGCTTGGTAGACACTGATGTGATTGTGGCGGATTTTTGATCCCCGCCGATGAGGGTTCTTCCAAGCAAGTTCTGAAGATCTTCAACAAAAGCCGAAGGGGTTTGTGATGCACCAGTAGCAACATTGTGGATTTGAATTGCCCTTTCCTTTGTACTTTCCTTGCATGTTCTTGGAAGAAGGTTTAGGATAGTCTTTCACCATGTGTCCAAATTGTTTGCAATAATTGCATTGAATTTGAGACATGTTTTTCGGCTTCCAAGGTGGTGTGGCAAACACAGATGCTTCAGTAGGCTTTTGAGGACTTACCAAACCTTTACGAGTTTCTTCAGCAATCAGCTCGGCAAGTGCCGAATCAATAGTAGGCAGAGGAATACGATAAAACATAGAACCACGTACTCCTTCAAAATCATCACGAAGTGCCATGAGAAATTGAACTAACCTGATTTCCTCACGATACTGTTCATATAGGCTGGCATCAACTGTCCACTTTGGCTCCATAAGAGCCAACTGGTCCCAAATAATAGACATCTCAGCATGGAAATCAGAGACAGATTGGCCTGGTTGTTGCTTCAGATTTCTAATATCCAGTTCCAGTTTGTATTTCAATGCAAAATTGGTTTGATTGTACCGTTTGGACAGATAATCCCAAATTGCTTTGGCAGTTTCAAACTTGCTAAATTGTTGACGTAGTCAATATTTATTGTTATTTGGACCGTACTTAGCACTTAAAATAGACTCAAACCAATAAATTATTTGATAAATTGCTATGTTTTTCCAAGATTTGGTTCTGCCGTCGTTTCTTCTCTTCTATGTACAGGTTTTTGATGATTTCTGATGACTTTGGAGCGTATAGATGGATTCCCGACGTATTACGCACGCTAGATGACTCATTCCTAGCATTGGAGGCTTTATTCTCTCTTCTGGTCGACCCAAACAGATTCCTGTTCGAATCAACCTAGACTCATGGCTATCAGGCGACATCTCTCTCTCCTGTTCGATCCGACTGCCTCGCTGTTCGATCCGACTGGACCTCACAATGGCATGCTTGCGTGGCTGCTTTCTCTCTCTCCTGTTCGGTTCGACTGCCCACCTGTTCGATCCGACCAGGTTACCGCCATATCACTTATGGTAGCATTTCTTGTATGGAAATTGATTGTTATGGCAATTTCTTGCGCCCTGGTGCCCTAGCCTTCCATCCTTGCGTCCTGGAATATCTATATATACCCTGGAGGCCTGAAGAAAAGGGGATTCGCTTCTCAACACCATCTTCCACTTTTCTAAGGGTCAATTTCTCTCTTCTCCTTGGGAATCATCATCCTTGTGACGACGGCAGCAGTGTTTCACGTGATATCTCCATCTAGCATCACTCCATCGCCTTGAAGATCGTGATCAAAAGCATAAGGAGTATTTGGTTTTATTTCTTTATGTTTTTATCTTGTGATTCGATGGGCTTGTATCTTTACTGTTATTTATCTCTTGTTGCTTGCTTTGATACTATGTTAGGCTAGACTTTCTTATAGCCTTAGGATTAGGAGAGTAACTCTATGTTTGGATGAAGTTAGTTTGATATGCTATGAATTGCTATGTTTTGAGACCTAGTTTATTATGAATTAATTAGTTGCTTGAGTTAATTACTTGTTGAGTTCTCTAATTACCTTCTAGTTGAACAGCTGCATCTAGTAAGTCTAAGTTAGGAATAGCAAGTCTAAATTGATTTAAGTATTTGGAGTAAATCCTAGAACCGAAAGGGAGATTAGTTTGCATCGAAAGTGCGACTTTTAGATTAGTTCAAAAGACTTCTAAATACTCCTAAGAACTCTGATAGACTGGTTTAACGAATTGAATTCTATACCAAAAGTTGTGAACCAATTAAGTTAAATAGGTTAGATTGTGAACAAACCAGAACCTGTTCCAACAAGCGAAGGCTGAGGTTTAGGTTAGCTAGGTTCGTTCAATTAAACCCATCTCAAAACATTAGTAAACATAGTAGACAAACCCAACGCACCTTTGTCCTCTGGTCGAACCGAACAGAGATCTGGTCGAACTGAACAGAGCACTGTTCGAATCGAACAGATTTGTGTTCGAGTTGACCAGAGGGTCAACTGTAGTTAAATTGAGAAATTAAAATGCGAAAGTATTTTGAATTTCTAATTTAACAACCAAACATAGATGAAATCCAACTCCTAAGGCGCCTTAAATTCTGTTAAGACCCCAAAAAGACTTTACCTTAATATTTTACTTTAGTTTGTTTGAACATTTTATTCCAAGTCCAAAAATAATCAAAAACATTTACAATTTAAGCACAATTTAATTACTCAAAATCCCATAAAATATTTTCATCTAGATTTTAAGAAAAGACAAGTCCGGTATTCATAGATCCGTCCCTTGGGTTCGACCCTAAAGCTATATTCATTGAACGATTAGTGAGGTTAACTATAGGTTACAAATTTATTTGATTCCTAGGTTATAAGCCTTCATCAATTGTAAACTGATTGAGGGTTCCACAGTGTTTGCAATCCAGGTCATGATTTTATTATTCTCAATTTTCCATTGATCAACCTCAGTTTCCCATTTCTCTTTTTTGGCTGTAATGGCCAAGTCAGCAGCAGAAATAGTCGGGACAATTTTATCACCAGTAATAAATTTCCACAATCCACGACCTTTTAAAAAGATCTTCATGTGATAGGACCATTGTGCAAAGTTTTTACCATCCAGAATAATAGAAATTGGTCTTGCAGTTTCAGAAGCCATTGCAACAATAGAAAAAGTGATTAAACCTTTTTGCAAGGTTGAATATGTAAATCTCCACTTGATATTGTTAATTTTCAGGGATTATTATGTAAGTTCTCCTTTCTCCTTCCTTAGTCAAACACGTGAAAGAGAGAGACAGAGAGTACCAAGTAAAAACACAGTGGAGAGAGAGGGAGAAAGAACCCAGTAGCTTTGGCGGCGCGAATCAGACGGCGAGGCTGGCGGCGAGGTCTCGGCTTCTGTTTCTCAGCCCAGACAGCAGAGGCAACACAGCGGAGAGGAGGTGGCGCGGCTGAGAAAGAAGTGACGTCGTGCTTGAAATCGACAGATGCGACGGCTGACAGAGGTGCTTCAGTTGTGGGAGGAGAAAGCAGAGAGGTGACAGAGTGGTGGTCGAGCACAGCGGGCAAAGGCAGACCTGGTGGCCAGAGGTGATGTGAACAGTGACGGCGCTACAGTACCGACTAGGGTTTCGGAGAGACGGAGGTGGATCACGGCTCTGGTACCATGATAACAGTGTATTTGGGTTTTGAATAGGTTACTTTATTCATCATATTGTACAACATATATAATACACAGAGTAAACAGAAAAGAAAATAGAAAAGAAAAGGAAACTAATCTAGCCTAATCAATTGGTTAATTACAAGATACGTTGCCTAATTATAATACACGCTAACATATATAACTTATGAATTCGAGAAAAAGAGGTAGATATTGAAAGAAGTATGAATATAATAATATATTGTCAAAATTTTATCAATGATTCTTTTTACAGAATTATCAATTAATATCTTACTATGTACTGTAATTGATGGGAACCTTGATTCAGCTAAAATTACATTTATATAACTTACGAATTCAAGAAAAAGAGGTAGATATTTGAAAGAAAGCATGAATATAGTAATAGATTGATATTAAAATTATGTCAATGATTCTTTTTACATAATTATCAAATAATATCTTACTATATGTACACTGTAATTGATGGGAACCATAATAATTCAGTTAATTTTCTCTTTGTCCGTTCATGTCTGTCTGTCATTAAATAGTAGCTAGGTTGTGTTTCAATCCAAATCTTGGAGGTAAGAGAGCCGTGATGAGGTGATGGAGAGAAGTAAATAGTTAATCTGCCCGTAAGCAATTAAATATTCGTTCTAGATTAGGACAAGGTGAGAGAGTAATTTTATGAAGACTTAATTCCAACATAAGCTCCGATTTCGAGAATACTTGAGCTCGGTCACCCCTCTAATTACTCCTCTTTTTTGTTCTAAAATACAAACCTAATACACAAAATAAAAAATTTAAAAGCTATATAAAGTTTTCTATTTAATCAAAATATTAAACTTGCCAACTAGGTGAGTCAATAATAATATAAAATAACACTGGAATCATTTAGTGATGACTGATGAGTTGCACACACTTTTCATGGTTGCGTGAGCAACCCGTTACATGGTTGAGTACACCATAAGAGTCTCAAAGTGGTGCATGTGTGATTCTCATTTTTATGTTGTTGCGTGTATGTGGCTGCGCCGCTGCGGCCTGCGGAGCTGAGCTGCCCTTTTCAACGGACTTTTTAACTTTTATTTGACTGACGTATATAGTGACATACTGACATGGCATTCTTTTGACTCAACACCAACCACAGTATTGTATGAGGTATCCGGATGGGAATATGGACTTCTTCTTGTGCTCAGTCTGAGAAAATGAAAGGATGCTGTCATTGTGGTTAGCAATTAATCGATGTTGAATGATGGTTGGAGGGATTATTGGAGATATTTCCAAAAGTGAGGAAAACGAAGACAAATGCATATTTCATCATTCCCACTAATATATAATTTTACATTTTTACTACATTTATGTTTTATTAAGACGGTACATAAAGTTGGATGGAAACATTTATAGAGTGTCAATTGATCAACACTAATAAATTGTTGAAAAATACGGCATCACACAGCACCGCACGACAAGGTAAGAGGAAAATACGACACGATACGATACAGACATAGCATGACACGAGAATTCTCCATATGGCACAACACAATACATGATCCAGACACAACATACGTACGTATTTCATGACACTACACTGAGGTATACGATCGACACGGTGCATATTTAGAACTCCAATAATTTTTTTTTCTAGTTTTTTTTAGCAATTAATAAAGCAATTGGGATTTGAAAAAACTATAAGGTTACTTTTTAAAGTTCGCTATATATAGACCAAATATAATTAATCAGAAAACACAATATTGTGATTGTCAATTTGACAATGAGAACGATATATACATTGGTTGGGTCCGAGTGATGAAGCACATGTAGATTTTTGTAATGAACATAATCACAACACATACTATAAAAGGAGACACTGAATAGTACAACGCTGCTATTGTGCTACGTCACCTAATTAAAGAGGAACATACAAATCTCTTATATTTCTTTGGGCAATCATTATGGGCCACTCAGTCAAGATAACCCTTTCTCTAGAAACAATATAAAAAGAAAATTGACATGTGATGCAGTAATTAAGACTCTTAGGGGTCGTTTGGATTAAGTGAGAATTTGGAGAATTTTTTATTCCTAGACATAATTAAGACTCTAGAAATAAATTTATTACAAAATTACACACTTTCCAATATTTCACAAAATTCTTCATATTCCTAAACGATCCAAATGGCCCTTTATGTAATATGTATTGGTACAAAGTATTGCGAGTTAGATCAATGGAAAAAGTGCTTTGCGATATCAATGAGTCCACTTTTAGGAAATATGGTAGTTAGTGACTGCTTCTTAGTTTTGGATTTGACATGCAGCGCATTAACTTGTACAAAATGGAATTTGTTCAAGTGAATTGCACCTTGTATGTGGCAAGTGGCAACAAAAAAGAGTTAATTAATGTATAATATGTCCATGATACTGGATTTTCAATTTAAACTTTAATTTTAATTATCATTAAAATTATGACAACTTACTTATATTTACCGAGCCTGAAAGTTAATTTTACATAAGCTCTACTTATTACGTTGTATAACCACTACAAATATTGTTTGTTATCGTTTGTATAAATGCCATTATATCCACCAAAGATGGCGGGTTCAAACCAAAACTCTCTTTATGGTCGATGCATCAGTTATATATATCTTCAATGATATCATTCAAATTTTTAAAATTAAAGCTATACAGAGACGAGTATGATGACGGCCGGTAAGCAATTTTGCTAGTTAATAAATTCACTTGTGTTCAAAAAGTTTTTTATGGCATTTGATGTTCAAAGTTTTTTGACACACATCTTTTGTCTCATTCTCATCTCCTTTCTTTCTTTTATTTTATCTTTTGCTTAAGTTTTACATAAAACATGCTCCCAATTCCCAAATCATTAATTTTTGAATGAGAATTACTTGTGACAATCAACACTCGTGAAATCAAGCAATCAACAGGGAGTCGCTTCCCTCGACTCACCCTTCCCTTCTTTTACCTTCTATTCGCTCCGTCTCCTCTCTCCCTTAATTTATTCGATCTCCTCACAATTTTCAATTCAAATCTCCACCACCTCCTTCGCTCCCCTCTCCTCACGTCCGTCTCACCTCCGCCTCCGCCTCACCTCCGCCTCCGCCTCATCTCAGCCTCTCCTTCGCCTCTCATCTCCCCCGCCTCCGCCTCTCGTTTGCTTCACCTCACCTCTCTTCTGCCTCAGCCTCTCCTCTGCTTCGCCTCAACTCTCCTCCGCCTCGCATCCGCCTCCGCCTCACCTCAACCTCTCCTCCGCCTCTCCTCCGCCCCTCGTCTACTCCGCCTCACCTCCACCTCCGCCTCCCCTCACTGCTCCCTGATGAAGGAATTAAATCCTAGTACCAAATAAATTTGTACCTAGACCTAACCTCACTAGTCGTCAAAGTTAAGCTTAGGGTCGAACCCACAGGACGGATTAACGATTACTAGACTTGTTGTTTTTCTGAAGCTAGACAATAAAATAAGATAGAGAATGTTGCAAATTAAAGAGACTAAGTAACAAAGCAATCAAAGTTGATATTTTTGGTTGTTTTCTTTTGTTCTGAATAACAATTCAGGGAAGGTAAAATAAGGTAGGTAGATTTTTGAGGGTTTTTCTTTCAGATATAAAAAGGCGTCTTAGGGGTCAGGATTCATTTAGGTTTAGCCTTCGAATTGCTGGATTTCTCGTTGATGCATTAAATACCAATAAATCGAAACATACACTCTCAGTTCGGTCCGAACCAGACGAGTTCGGTCCGAACAGAGGTCGATATGTTGGGTTATGACTATATAACTTGAGTTTTAACTTTATGAAAGGCTTAGATCGGCTGTAGCTATGTCTCCTAATCCTCAACTGTCGTCTTTTGGTCTAGAAGTTAGCACAGGACTCTACTTTGCCCACATAGGTCAAATAAACCTAAACTTTCGTGTCGGTATTTTAAGTAACCTATGTCTAAATTATTGGTTTTCTTAGGGATATCTAAGTTGCCTTTCAGCCAACTTAGAAGCTACACCCTTCGGTATAAGCTAATTTCCTCTTTCGAATCGTCAATTTATCCCAAGTACTTAATTTGATTCCGATTGTCTAACCTAACCTTGTAACTTAACTAAACAGGCCTTTATTTAGAAGTAAATCAGGTCCAGGCAGGTAAATCAAACAAGCAATAATAATAATTCTCAATAATAAGATCATAAAGCCAAACAGTCAAGTTATATCAAATCTTAACACCAACCTAAACCTAAACTACATCCATACCCTAAGACATGAAATAAATTACTCTAACATGTTCTCAAAACAGCAAATAAACATAGTATAAGCATAATAAAGATACAAGCCCATAGAAGCAGGAAATAAAAGCATAAAGGAAAATAAAGTCTACTCCTTTAATGCCAAGACAACTTCTCCTAGGCAGTGGATGAGAGGTGAAATGGTGAGATCTGCTCCTCGCTGCTGCCGTCGCTTCAAACAAGTCGTAGAACACTAGGGTGATGATGAAATTTCAAACTAGGTGGCTCCTTCTCTCTTCCGAATCAAAAGTCCCCTTTCTGGAGAGAAGAGAGGTCCTTTTATAACCCTTCGGTTGCTTGGGGACGAGGTTAGGTCATACAGAGCATCAAAAGTTGCCAAAATGTCAGTTTCCATGTATGAAAAACATACCAAAACTCATCTGTTCGACCTGGAGAGATAGGCTTCGGTCCGAACTGGGGAAAGGCTCGACCCAGAGAAGAGAAGTGAAGTAAATAGAGGGCACTTCGGTCCGAACAGAGGCAGTTCGGTGCGAACTGGAGAGAGAGATGGACCAAATAAAGGTGCTGGGGTCGAACATAGCCATGATGAGGTCGAACAGAGCCTAGGAATGAGTCATCTAGGTGGCAAGTGGCCCGCATGTCGGTCTAAAATATGTCCCTATGCCAGGAATGAGTCGTCTGGCGTGCATGCAACCATGAAAATCATCAAAACCCTGTAAAAACAAGTAGAAGCAGCAGCAGAGCCAAATCCTGGGAAAATAGCAAGTAATTGTCAAACAATTTAATGGTTTGGGTATAATTTCAGTGCCAAGTACGGTCAAAATACCAATGATATCGAGGATATCACTCCCTCTCCTATACAGATCAGATCTGATTGAGGAAGAAAGAAGTAGAAATCGAGAAGGATAAGAAAAAAAAAGAGGTTTAGATGTAGTTCTGTTACAACTTGGGAGTAATTAAAGTACTACAAGGATGATATTAATCATTGTAAGGGAGTATCTAATATGTATAAGGGAGTAAATAACATTCATATCTGATTCTGCTTTTTTTTGGAGTAACTAAATTACTATAAGGGAGGAAATTGATCAGTATAAGGGAGTAACTAATATATTCAACGGAGTAAATAATATTCATATCTGATTCTGCTGTTATTTGGGAGTAAGTAAATAGCTATAAGGGAGTAAATAACTAGTATAAAAAGAGTATCTAATATGTATGAGGGAGTAAATAACATTCAGAGCTGATTCTACTGTTGTTTGGGAGTAACTAAATAACTACAAGGGAGTAAATAAGTAGCAGTAAGGGAGTATTCAATTCAAGTAAGAGAGTAAATAATATTCATATCTGATTCTGCTGTTATTTGGGAGTATCTAAATAGCTATATGAGAGTAAATAACTAGTATAAAAATAGTATCTAATATGTATAAGGGAGTAAATAATATTTAGAACTGATTAAACTGTTGCTTGGGAGTAACTAAAAAACTATAAGGGAGTAAATAATTAGTAGTAAGAGAGTATAATGAGAGAGTAAATAATATTCATTTCTGATTATGATAACGACAGGGCTGGGCTGGGCGACGGGAGGGCTGTGACGACAGGGCTGAGCGACGACGACGGCAGGGCTGCGCGACGGCGACGGCGACGGCAGGGCTGGGCGACGCCGACGGCGACAGGAGGCGATGTGACGGGATGTGAGAGAGGCTATGTGCGCGAAAGGAGGCTTTGTGTGGGACAGGAGGCGATGTGCGAAGGGAAACCCGCGTGAACGAAGGGAACGGAATGTGAGGGTGAGAGGGTGAAGCGAAAATGGAAACTATCGGATAGAACTGGATAGCATACTTACCCAAAATAGATATTGATTGCGTGATTGCCTGAAACTCAGATTGTAGTTATCAGCTCCGTTTTTGAATTATTATGCAATTCTTCTTGCCCTCCATTAAACGGCCCTCCCATTATTTTTTTGAATTATTTGAAACCCACTGAATTCATTTTATGGGCCTCAATTCCTTTCCTACTTTCTTTCTTTCTGATGAAGTTTAATTTACTGCTTTCAGCCTCTGCTAGTGAGTTTGTCTTCTCCAGTGTATGCTAAACTAAAGATGAAATCCAAAAGAAAAAGAACTTCCCTTTCAAGAAGCAAAAAGAGACCCTTAAAAGGCCTGAATTTACGTACGACACCAAAGAAGTGCTGATCCGTCTCCTTTATTATTTTTTTTTAAGCTTTCTTTCTTGTGTTTTTATTTTTTTAAGTTCTGATGTTTAAGAACTCATAAGTGTTTGGCAAAATATTGAATAAGTCTTATTCTGAATAAGACTTATTCGGGATGAAACCAAACGCGTTTTGAATAAGCCTTATTTCGAATAAGAGCTTATTCAACTCCTTATTCTAATACCATCTATATGGTGGAATTAGAGTAAGGGGTTGAATAAGTTCTTATTCGGAATAAGGCTTATTCAAAATGCGTTTGGTTGAATAAGGCTTATTCAAAATGCGTTTGGTTTCATTCTGAATAAGTCTTATTCGGAATAAGACTTATTCAAACTCCGTACCAAACACGCCAAAGGCTCCTTGAGTGAAAGGTCGTAGGTTCGAAACCCGGCTGGGGGGTCTTTCATAGACATTTAATTTAAAAATAAGTTGGGTGGTTTAGACCTCCAATTTATCTTAAAAAAAAAGAACTCATAACTATAGAATTTAATTAATTTG
This sequence comes from Rhynchospora pubera, assembly GCA_028095005.1. Lineage (NCBI taxonomy): Eukaryota > Viridiplantae > Streptophyta > Magnoliopsida > Poales > Cyperaceae > Rhynchospora > Rhynchospora pubera. The sequence goes on from CM051460.1 coordinate 144,991,858, forward strand.
ATTTTGGGAACATTGATAATTAAGCAGTTTCTAATTTCCTTTTAGGTTAACTTGCAATATAATTTTAGGTAACATTCATTTTGGGAACATTAATTGATGATTAAACAATTTCTAATTAATTTATACAAATTATTACTTATTTTTTGAGGGCCCATAAATTATTATTTACTGTGTGCATTATCTATATATAATATAGATTACGTTTTAAATATTAAATCTAAAATAAAAAATTATTTTTAATAGCCAACAACAATTATCAAATAAAATCATTATTAAAGGATTCCTTACATTTAAAAAAAAAACATTTCTTGCACAAAATTGACACTCCTGTTGGTCACTAGATGTACAATGGGATTCTACATGGCCATAACAATGTGGCAAATTGTTTGCAAGTGAATATTTTAGATTTTTTGTGTCAGACATGTTCTTTTGGTATCCGTTTGCTTGTCACGTTGGTCCAGCGGTAGCCATGAAGAAGGATGTGTCGACGGTCATCTCTACAGATATAATTATTCCTTTTACTGTCACTTTTTAATGTGGTGCTTTTATTGTTTTATTATTTCCCTTTTCTTCTCCAATACAATACAATGTCTACTCTATTTCTGCTGCATAATGAATTTTCAGTTTTAGTATCCAAAAGCCTACCGTTATGGTAGGTTTTATAGTTGGTTGTTTTTTGAGGGCTTCTATACAAAAAGTGTCAATCAATACAAGTGAGGTACCCTTTCTCCGCACCATTGCACCAACTTGCCAATTAATAAGGCGGTGTTTAGGAGTTGTAAACCCAAAAATGTGTTACGAGACATTTCGATAGGATAGGTATTACCGTATTAATGTTTGGTACTAGCGTGCATGGCATCGGTGTGATAAAATATTGTAAGGATCGATCTTTTAGGTATAAAAGAAGCAGGTGTGGTAGAAAATACCTCTTTTAATCCCCCCCCCCCCAAAAAAAAACAAAAAAAACAAAAAAAAATGTTGATCAGTTTGAATGTCGGTGCATATATGCTTTATATACAAGTTTTTGTGCAATAGTACTTACTAATCGTGATCATTTCGCCAACTAACCTAGTGACAATATTAGTTTCGACTTTTGAGTCATGTCTGAAATAAAAAATATTATATAATTATTTGATATGAGTGTTATCGGATATACAAGTATGCCAATGCTACGAATGCCATCATATAGTATATACCAGACTATGTATATAAATATAACACACTCAAATAAAAAATATTGGGTTCAAATTAATTCAATTATTTTTTTGGGAGATTGCTATCATTATCAAGTTTTTTTACTTGTGAGATATTCATAATTAATTACTCAATCAATCCGAGTAGGATATTGTGTGACAAATTTTTAAATAGCAAAAAAAATAGTACAAGGAACAGATATAAAGATAACACGTTATAGTAATATCAACAGTGTACAAAGACGCTTGTTATCCTCCAAAACACGTATAATACTATTCTTGAGTTGGTTTCTGATGTGCTACCATCTCGCCAATAGTAGATGAACGGTTATGGAACCTCCCCTCCGTTTCATAATAAACGGAGAGGATGTTGATTCGTTCTTGTCCCACGTAAAACGGTTCGGCGCCTACCAATGCCATCACCACACACTCCACTTCATCTCCATTATAAAAAGGGAAACAAACCGTAAAATCAAAAGCATATATACCACCATCCAACAACAATAGAAAAGAAAAAGGATAGCAATGAGGAATAGAATCTTGCCATGCTTGTTGCTATCTCTACTAACAGTTTTACTATTCAAAGCATCCTCTCAAACACACATACCCGTACCGAAACACCAAACTGACGCACTTAACAAACTGATATTTGATCCAAGAACACTCCGTCGCCATGTCAGCACAACAGCCAAGCCGATTCTTACGAGCCTCTCCAACTTGCCGGTTTCAAAGATGTATTCTCAAGTTGGGCAAAAAGAGAATGATAAGATTGTAAAATTGCCGGGGCAGCCTGAGACGGGTGTGAATTTTGATCAGTATGGTGGTTATGTGACGGTTGATGCTGAGAGAGGTAGAGCTTTTTATTATTATTTCGTCGAGGCGGCGACCAGAGGAAGTGATGGCGGTGCTGATTCTAAGCCTCTTCTCCTTTGGCTTAATGGAGGTAAAGTATTGTTTGTTCATAATCATGGAATTAAGGAGCGTCTTCACTTTTCAACTAGGGACCCAGCCTTTTGTTTTAATGGCTAATTCAATAATTTGAAATATCTGATAATTTTATCTCAGTAATATATTCCAAACTTCTTATTTTTCTCTTTAAAAGAAAAAGTCACATTGTTTGATGCACATTTGATCCAATATCAGACGATTCATTATACAACAAATAGTCATTTTCACTAAAAAGGTGGGCCACTTGATAATAATTGAAATTTGAAAGCAGGTGGAAAGGGGCCTTAAGCATAATGTACATAATGTGAAGTGCTCTCACAAATATAAATAAACAGTGAAATTTATTTTTGTTCGTCGTGCAGGGTGGTTGGGAAACTACAAGAGTTCTTGAAGTTTGAACTATTTTATGGAAGGAAGTAAACCATACGCATGCATATTCCTCTTTCACAATAATTGCATGTTCTTGCTTGCTATAAAATAAGCTTCAATAAACAATTATATATTTGATAAAACAGGTTCAAGGACATTGATCCTGCCTTAAGCATGTCTTAAGTCTTCATTTGTCTAGAAGTTACTTATTTGCTTATTGATAAAGCTGTGCATCCATAATTTCGATCGATAATGACTTAAATCTTTGGTGGGTGTGAAGAATTTTGTCATTTACTTAAAAGGTCCTTACCAAGGAAAAGAGATCTTTTTAACAGAAAAAAGAGTGCTGATATGTCGTCTTGAATACAATTTTCAAGAACAATGTAATTTGTACATAAATTTAAAATTGATATATTTGGTTGGCATTTTGCTGTAACTAACTTGACTGATGTGAATATTGTCACATGCAAGGACCCGGATGTTCATCTTTGGGATATGGCGCCATGGAGGAGTTGGGGCCATTCCGTGTAATGAGCGATGGCAAAAATTTGTACCTCAATCCATTTTCTTGGAACAAAGGTTGGTAATTCTCATGCAAAACCAATTTCAAGTTTCTAAGAAAAGAAAATTGTTGTTACAAAATTCTATGGTGTGGAATAACTGATCAAGAATTTTCTTGCTTGTCCAAGTCAATGCTGCTAGTGTCATTATGATATTATTCAAGAAATATATATTATTTTCATGCAAGCTTACTCAAATGATAAAAAAAAGAACTACAATTTGTGCCACGATCAAATGAATATGTACAATAAAATTTTGCAAACACTAAGCACCAGTATAAAAGTGTAATGTACTATTTCTTAATTTACAAAAATCACGTTGTGGTCCACAGAAAAGGTCCATAATTAGAATATTGCAAAATTCGATAATTTGCTGTAACTATTACTCATGGCATATAAATAATCTTTAGATTTAAGCTCGTGATCTGTGAATGAATTACCAAAGAAATCTGTTGCATTGACTTCCAAAATTAGAGGACAACTTACTGTACTCTGTATTTTCTTTTTCCTTTGTTTTTGTGGTAGTGGCCAATGTCTTGTTCCTTGAAAGTCCGGCTGGAGTCGGCTTCTCCTACTCTAACACCACTGAAGATTACTCACAAAATGGAGATACGAAGACCGCACAGGACAACGTTGTGTTTCTGGTAAATTGGTTGGAGAAATTTCCAGAGTACAAAGGAAGGGATTTTTACATAGCTGGAGAGAGCTATGCCGGCCACTATGTGCCTCAGCTCGCACATGCTATTCTTGCATACAACCGCCAAAACAAAGGACAAAGTATCAATCTCAAAGGCATCACGGTGAGCATATGAAACTTGAAATTTTACGTTTCACTTACAGATTTTACAAAATTTTCAAACTTTTTGATGAATGTTGCGAAAATGTTCTTGTATTGTGTCACAACTGTTTAACAAAGCCGATTTTTTTTTTTTTTTTTTGCTTCAAGTGACATTCTTTTCTCTGTTTCTTTGGAATATTTAGACTATCAATTAGACCCCATTTCTTTTAAAATGCCTACAAATTTTACACACTATACTTCCTTACAACACAAAAAACATTCTAACTTGAACTCAGTAGTCCTTGTGAAAATTTACTAAAACATGCACATTTGGGAATGCAAGATTGGCAATGCGGTTATTAATGACGACACCGACACCAGCGGCATGTATGATTTTTTCTGGACGCACGCTCTGATCTCTGACGAGACAATTAGTGCGATTCACAAGAACTGTAATTTCTCACTCGATAGTGCCAGTCCCTCATGCGATTCTGCACTTGATGGCGCAGATACTGTTTTTGGTAACCTTGACATTTATAACATCTATGCTCCATTGTGCATGAATCAAAGCACAACAAGCCCTCCAAAAAGACCTTCGGTCAGTACTACTGATTCTCAATTCATGAAATTAATTTATTTCCTAGTTCTTCTATACATCTGTTAGTTTATTTATTTATTTTTTTGAATATCTTACATTTTCATTTTTATAAAGGCCATAATAGTAGGAACAGTGGTGAGATTAGGACCGTCTATATCAATTATAATTTTGAACACTTTAATTCCTTTACAGTATTAATAAACATCAATGACTTAAATATTAAAATGTAAGGCCAAATTTGTGCAAACCAATAGAGATGTGAAAATAATTATTTTGGTATAAATTGATGTCTTTTCTTTTTTTTCATTTCATGGTGCAGATTGAGCATTTTGATCCATGTAGCGATTATTATGTAGATGCATATCTAAATACTCCAGAGGTACAGGAAGCCATGCATGCCAATGTCACCAAGCTCGAGCAACGTTGGTCCTCTTGCAGGTACAAACTTTTATTTGGTGAAGAAATTAGTACATATATCATAACCTCGAGAAAAACTAAAGGAAACTAACTAAGGTTGGATAAACAATTTGGGGCGTATATAAAGAAATTTCATACTCCAAAGGAGCATTTTAGGTATTTTAATGAAACAGAGAAAAGTCTACATATAGGTGATATGATCGCAGTTTTCTTTTCAGATATATGTGTGTGTGTGTCCTTGTACCGAAGTACGTTGTGAAAGTAACTGTAATCTCAGAGAAGACAACTGGGTTAAAGGAGAAAACACTAGTGAAAAACAGATGCTTAAAAAGAGGATACGCTGGAAAACAAAACAGATAAGTAAAAAGACAAAATAGAAGTGAATAAATATATGGATTTCTCATGTAACACCTTCCATCCCTTGATACCTATTATAAGGCTATGATTTAATGAGACAAATCAGCTCTAATTTGGGAAATTAGTTAATGGGACACGGGTAATAGAAGAATCTTTTACTATCCTTTAGTGCTTGCACATGTAACATGTTAGTGTGCAACTACCCTGCACTTGGGTCCTGGAATCAAATAATCAGATTCCATGAGGGTCCCGGTGAACTTATTATTGTATAAAGTTTAGTGAACCATCAATTGTAATTTTTTTAGGATTCTCTGTGTCATATTTCCTAGACTGAACGGTGTAGCAGTTCGTAAATTTTACATTTGAATTAGCGAAGGAAAAATAAAACACTTTCATTCTGATATAACGTCTTTCTGATCTCATTATATCATTGCTTTCCACTTCAGTAGTTCGCTTCCTTTTATATCTTAAGTCGAAAATCATGCAATTTGCACAGAATAAAAAATGAGATCAGAAATATATAATATAATTATTAAATAAGACAAGAGAAAACAAATAATAGAAGAAAATCTCTTGTATTAACACTATTATGTTCTCTCCATTATACTTAGGATGGACCGATATGATTTGCCACTTAATCTAAAAAAATGGAAACGTAAAGTAAATCTAATTACAACCATGATTTCTCACCTAACATACCAACTATCACAATAATTAGTAACCCCATCCTGGGTTTAAGGGTGAGAGTGCTGGCCACACAAATGTGTCAATGCTAAAATCATTATCTGGCTGGCAATTACTTGTAGAAAGGTAAGAGACGTTTACTTTGAAGTTTGAGTCTAGCCAAGAAAATTATATCTTACAATGTTAGATAAGGTATGGAGGAATCAATAAAAATCCATGTGGTCCTTTTGACTGTTTTAGATACATTGTGTCATATAAGGAAATATTACTATAAGGTACAGAAGAATAACAGTGCTATTCAGTTCAATCATGTTTCCCTAGATTTTTTGCATTTATTTGATAGTATGTTAGGTCATGATTTCGTATTAATTAGGGATGCTAAAAAGAGGAAAGATAAATTGGACACGGATCTCTACTCCACTATGTTAAAGGCAGCTTAATGTACACTCCTGCATAAGTATGATAGATTCTTGAGAAAGTGAAAAATCCCATGCTTAGCAATTTTTTCTGGTAAAATATAAAATAGTCTTTGTCAGTTGATGGCCTACATTAATTGCACCGGACTTTTTAACATGAAATATCAGATGTAATGAAGTCACCTACAGGATACAAAATTTCTTTAAATCCTTGCAATATTGGTACATCATAATTACAAAGACATATCATGAACGTAATTTCTTTTCCAAAATGAATAGTTTTCTTTGATATAGTTTAATAAAAAAGCTGCACACTGCATATGCTCTTCAAAGTTTAAATAGAATGACGCTCTCTCTGAACCAAAGTGAGAAACTTGGTTTATGTGTCATTTAGATTTGTAACTAGATTGCTGAAGTTGAAATTAGGAAATATGAAATTTCATTCAACTAAAACAACAGATTCCATTATTATTTGTATTGTCCCCATTCTTCCTCTTTCTTTCTTGTTGTTTTTAAAAAGAATGCGGATCCACCCAATTTGTTGGCATTTTTTTTCTCTAAGAATGGATGATGAGGGAGGATAATTTCATTCAAGTTATATTCAGTGAAATGACAGAAACAAATGTGATATAACAATTCTGTTGTTTCTGTCATTCAAGATGGTGAAATCCATTTTTGTTAGAAGAGAATTGTCAATTGTGTGCATGAGTATCTTTTTTAGTTGGATGACACCATCCTACAAATCAATAACAGTTAGTTTTGAGCACACATATAGGTCCTTTTAGTTCTATAACATCTTTACTAATAAAGAGGATGATGAGCCAAGTCAACAAGCATTTAACTACCATGAAGGAGATGCAATGTTGACAATTGAGCTGTGAGATATTTTTGAAAAGTAGGAGGAAATTCCAAATGATCTAAAACTAGGACTGCAATTAATTTGGTCTGACCCAAAATTGACCTGAAGAAATCATATTAGTTAGGAATACAATAGTCTTATAAGATATTAGAACATGTCCAGTTATATTAGTTCTTTAACCATTTTTGCAACTCTTGTGCAGTGAGGTTATTTCAGCTTGGGTGGATAGCGCTTCAACAGTTTTACCCATCCTAACTGAGCTCATCTCTAAGGATATCAGAGTTTGGGTTTACAGGTACTTTTGTTTTTACTACGAAACAAGTAAGCATGTTTTCCATTTTACTTCTCACAAGATTGTCGCAGTTTACATTTACATTAGTGGCATAAATTAGTGTGACATACATGCACAGCTATTTGCTAAACAGGAACTAGTATGTAGCCGACTCTAGTAAATTAGTAATGGTTTAAAAATTTTGAAACATATATAAAGTATCATTATAACAACATTGTATTTGATTGTGTTTCAAAGACGATCTGCATATTTTTCTTTCCAGTGTCATTCATGACTAAATTTTTCATTATAGCTTGCTTACTAGGGAATATGAGATGAACCAGTCTGTGTGCTTTTTTATTTTCTTCATTTTGTTATAAATTGTGAATTTCTAATCCTTATCTGGATAAATAATAATTACAGTGGAGATATTGATGGTCGCGTACCGGTAACATCAACGAGATATTCGCTAAATCAACTTCAGCTTTCTGTCGAGCTTCCTTGGAGGGCTTGGTATCTCAACAATGAGGTTCTCTGTCCCTCTAAATGTTCTTTTCACGAAGAAAATCAATATATCTGGATGAAAATTTTAGTGCACTACGGTTCAGCACACCGAATAAAAAGAAAGTTGTAGATTTAAGATATTCATTTATAAATCCAAATAAATTGTGCAGAATTTGCAGTTAATTAGCAAAATTCTCAAAATCCCAAATCACAGTTTCATATTTTTATTGGTTCGAAGTCAAAATGTTGCTATCAGAATTAAACATCATTTTCACTGTCAAATATACATATACATTTTGTTTGGTGAACTGTGAACAGGTAGGTGGATACAGCACAACATACAAAGGCAATCTAACACTAGTGACAGTGAGAGGAGCGGGACATGAGGTGCCGAGTTACCAACCTGCTAGGGGCCTTACGCTTATACAGTATTTCCTTGAAGGAAAACAACTTCCAGACATGTGAAAACCATTTTTTATCATACAAGTGTAATCAGAATAAAAAAAATAAAGTAATAAAAGAGCAGCCAATAGTTTTCTATCTTCAAAAGAAAAAAAAAACAGCCAATAGTTTTCATTAGTCCATACTTTGCCTTCTCCAATGTTCACGCTGTATCAGTGAGGAGGTGCAGAGAATTTGCAGTCATTATATGATCATCAATAGAGAAGGTACAGAGAAAACTAATCAATTTGGTTCTGGGAGTCCAGGATCATGGATTGATTGAAATCTACTAGCTATGTCATGATTGATGGTAGGCAGTTAAAATAATAAAAATAAAAAGAAAAAGAAAAAAAATGAGATAGACTGACTTGGAAATATAGTTTAGTGGTAGTATAAACGCTATATTCATGTATAAAAAATGTATGCTATTAATGGTAACCAGAAAAACAGAAAACGATTAAATTAGGAAATTGATTACATCATATGCAGTTTTGTCATATCCTAATTTCTGAATTAAATTAGGACATGCAGTAGTCGAGATATATCGGCCTATTGGAGGCCTTTTAGGCATAGGAAAACACAAATTGAGCAGTATTCAATTTGTTCAGCCCAGTAAACTTTCGTACATGAAGCCCAATTAATATCGGACTTCTATTGGGGTATCCGTATCTTACTATCTTACAATTCTGTCAATTAAATACTGTAGTACCGGGCCTTTCATAATCATGTGCCAACAATCAAAGAGAAACCCGAAAAAGAATTGACAGACAAAATGGAACCATTCCAACTACAGAGTACGGACACAGTCTACAGAGAAAAGGAAATTGAAAGTTACGTTTGCTTTTCTCTAATTTTCCCAGGCAATAGTAGCATGGAAAAATCTCATTATTAGTACTAAAGCTGATAGTTCATTTTACTTAATTGCACTAACATTCTTTCCACACCACACAGATTCAAGCGCTTTCAAAACATTGATCTCTATTTGTATTGTCCATAGTATTTCATATTGCGTGTTGGATTTTCATAACTTGATTTGCAAATTTTAGAATTGATGAATAGAAATGTGAATTTGATAATTTAAGGAACTAGATATATGAAGTTTTAAACATCTGACCAAATTTTATATTTTGTTTACATTTCTGAACTACGTAAGGTGTGAAATTTTTAGTCAATAATCAATTCCAACTCCTTCGTTATCGTGTTAGATAAATTTGATATTTTTGAATTGATGAACAGGGTTAAGTTTCAAAATTAAATATATGTGATTTTGAACATCTGACAAAATTCTATAGTATGTCTACAGTTTCTAAGCTATGTCAGACTTACAATTTTTTTTTTCACTTCAATTAATCAGTACTTCTCGCTCAATTCGCCATAATTAATTCTAAAATTTAGAATTGAGTAATTGACGAATAGAAATTTAAATTGGTTAATTTTTCACACACGAATGCCACACCGAATTTAAAAAATACAGTTGATCAATGATCATACTTCCCAACTAGAACTGTAACTGCAGAACTAAATTTAGATTTTAAAAAAAAAATCAGTGGTGACTTAAAATTTTTTTTTACTATAAGATTAAACTAAAAAAAATTTATGCTCGAAGTTTCAAATTTCATAATTTATCAATTTGAATGCACACATACTAATTCGAGTTGATCAATAGATTGAACACATTTTCTTTTTCTTTTTATTTTAATTTTTTTAAGATTTGGTCGCATGATGATCTGTGTCATTTTCTGCTGTCTTTTGAACACGTCACTATTAAAACTTCAAAGCTCATAAATCTCCACATAGCTAACACGTACAAAATATCTCCACCGTGCAATGCTAGTCACAATTTTTACAAACATTACCTAAAGATCTCTCATCCCTGTTTGGGAAAGGGCAAAAGAAAAAAATAAAAAGAAAGAGCATCTCATTTTCTTATCCAAATTGCATCATCTCTCTCCTCCATCTCTCTCTTTCTCTCAGCCTTGGAAATCCAAGCAGACCAATAGGAAGCTGAGTCTGGCCGATCACAATCCTGGCATGACCCCACAAAAGTGCTCACGAGACGCAGCTAAATCCAAATGTGCCATTTTTCTTAATGCCCCTTCAGAAGCAATTTCCGGTACAACCTTATAAGCCTAGTAATTGTATTTGGGTGCCTGAAATGACGAATTTGTAAAAACATATTTGTGTATTATTCACCTTTCGTATAATAAAATTTGTTATTTTATAGCATTGGAGTGTTAGTGTGGTAAAAAAATGTGTGAATATTTATACTAAAAAATTATAATATGATCTAGAAGAGTCATTAAAAAAAAGACTTTTAAGAATTTGAATAAATTGTTTAATTTTTTATTAAAATAAAACCGACCTAAGGCAGATCACTTCATTTTGTTTCCTTTCATAAAAACCTACATATTAATGTTGAGTATAAAAATCTATACGATGCTTGAAAGTAAAAAGAATGTATATAAAATTAGAATAAAGGTTTAATTCAATTATCAAACAGAAACATTCATCTTTATAAACATTAACATAAAACTAGTGTATTTTCACTGTTTATATCAGCATTTCTAAATAAAATTTTAAGTTATAACTATTTTCATTTAAGAAATATGATGTGGTGCATTGCGATGTAGTGAAATTTGAGATTATGTACATTACAGTCGGTACTTTTATAATGGACCAATTTGATTTAATATACAAAATTATAGTTTTAACATTCGCATTTCAAATTTCTTTCCTGGTCGCGTAGTCGACGTATGCTTCTATCAAGTTTGCTTGAGGTGTCATTTTGTCTGTTTTCGTAAATTATTAATTACTTGGACAAAAACGAAAGAATTCCAAACCAAAAAGGCCACACGGGGGACACTCCGTCACTCCCCCTACTCACTTTATAACAAAATCTCTCCATCTGTTTCTATCAAGGCCACGTGTCTCACCATGGCACCACCAGCATTTCTAGGCCTCGATGGCCTCACTTCTTCCTTTTTCCCTCCTCCACACAAACACCCTTCACTACTCACTGCTCAAAACTACACTATACATTCTCATACCATGCTTCTCTCCTTCCTTTAGTGCGCCATTCAAGGGTTGCCAAGGTAAACCCTCCAACAACATAGCAACTAACACAAACTAACAACAATGTCATCTCTAGTGTCTACCCCATTCACTCTCCCTTGCTCAAAGAAACTAGACCAGCTTACCCTTCTACACACATTCCTCCCAAGGAGGTCAGGCCGGGTTGCGAGACCCATTTCGATCCGATGCGCCGCGGTAATGGGCAATGGACTTTTCACTCAGATAAAACCCGAGGTTCGCCGGATAGTCCCAGAGCCGAATGGGTCCATGGGACTCCCACGTGTCAAGGTTGTCTATGTGGTGCTTGAGGCACAGTACCAATCATCCCTATCGGCCGCGGTCCAGGCATTAAATGCAGACAGGAAGCATGTTTCTTTTGAGGTGGTCGGGTACCTTGTGGAAGAGTTGAGGGATGAAGAGACTTATAAGACATTTTGCAAGGATTTGGAGGATGCAAATATATTTATTGGCTCTCTAATTTTTGTAGAAGAGCTTGCACTCAAGGTTAGTATCATGCTATTTAAGTTCCTTTGCATGCTGCTTCAGCACTTAGCTTTGTTGATCATCAAATGATCACTAATTACTTATCTAGCTTTGGAGCCCTCATTAACCTTAAAAAAAAGTACAATTGGATTAGTTAAAATCGATCAACGGAGAGAATCAAAAGCGTATTGTTTCTTTGCACTCAATTGTCAATGTGTCTCATAACAGTTCCATAATTCTCCTGTATACCACCATATGGGATTTTAACTAACAATCAGCAGCGCTCTGATTTTAGTTATCAACTAATTTCATAATTTAAAAAATATTTGGGTTGTTTTCCAAGGAACCTTTTTTTATGCAATGTATTCTGCATGAGATAGAATAAAATTAAAATTATTTTCTAATTACCGTGCATTTTGTGCAATCGTAGTGTATTTTCTAAAATCAAAATCATAAGATCATATAAAGGATGCAATTTTGCTAGTTTGCTCTCTTAAGCACTGAGTAGGTTCAACATTTGCATAAAACAGGTCAAGGCAGCAGTTGAAAAGGAACGGGACCGCATGGATGCAGTACTTGTATTTCCATCAATGCCAGAAGTAATGAGATTAAATAAACTCGGTTCCTTTAGCATGTCCCAATTGGGTCAATCCAAGAGCCCCTTCTTCCAGCTTTTCAAGCGCAAGAAACAATCAGCTGGTTTTGCCGAGAGCATGCTCAAACTGGTTCGAACTCTACCGAAAGTGCTCAAGTACCTACCTAGTGACAAAGCACAAGATGCTCGGCTGTACATACTTAGTCTTCAGTTTTGGCTTGGTGGGTCCCCTGACAATTTGCAGAACTTCCTCAAGATGATCTCGGGTTCCTATGTACCAGAGCTCAAGGGCACCAAAATTGACTATGCCGACCCAGTATTGTATCTTGATAGTGGCATATGGCATCCATTGGCACCCATGATGTATGAGGATGTTAAGGAGTATTTGAACTGGTACGGCACAAGGAAGGACCTGAATGATAAGGCAAAGAGTGCAAATGCACCAGTTATTGGATTGGTGTTGCAAAGGAGTCATATTGTCACCGGAGATGATGCCCATTATGTGGCTGTGATAATGGAATTGGAGGCACGTGGCGCGAAAGTCATTCCAATATTTGCTGGTGGATTGGATTTCTCTGGACCTACAGAGAGGTACTCTTTGTGACTGGTTTGGGTTCAATTTGTAATGAAGTCCAGATTCTGATTTGGTAGTGGGTAACTGGGTATAGTATTCCTTGTTTTACCATCTTAATTTCTAAACGCATCAATTTTTTTTTTTAACCTTACCATAGCTGCATTTTTTAATTTCACAACTGTGGCAGGTAAGCCTAAAAGTGTTGGCATGCATTAGCATTGTTCAGGGTTAATTTGAAGAAGGTCGAGATAAATTAAGCTTCAGTTGCAAACATGAGTCATGAGTGCCAATTGAGAGTAATATATCCAAAATTTGAAAGTAATTGTCAGTTAAGCTGAATCTCTTGTTTCCTCTAAAACTTTAAGCTCAATTTACAATTGGGAATAGCCCTGAATCAGTATACCACAGCATAATATTATTATAGGATAGTGATTGATTTAACAGTCCTAGGTTCTGTTTGTTTAATGCCGACTAAAATTTGCTAATTGCAGATACCTGAGAGACCCTGTCACTGGCAAGCCATTTGTGAATGCAGTAGTCTCACTTACCGGTTTTGCCCTTGTTGGTGGGCCTGCAAGACAGGATCATCCAAGGGCAATTGAGGCATTAAGAAAATTGGATGTGCCATACATAGTTGCACTTCCACTAGTTTTCCAGACCACAGAGGAGTGGCTGATTAGCACCCTTGGACTGCACCCAATACAAGTAGCTTTGCAAGTAGCTTTACCAGAACTGGATGGTGGTATGGAACCAATTGTCTTCTCTGGCCGTGATCCTAGAACAGGTATGGATTACGTATAGTAAAAGGATATTCAATTGTTGTCTTTGGTGTACTAAAGGACTAGCATGAAATTGCATTTTCTTCTTATATGTTTCTTTTGTAATTTTGGTTCTTTAATTGTTCATATATCATTTACAATGTGATGTTGAGCTAATCTGCATGTTTCTTTTTCTCTCAGGGAAATCTCATGCATTACATAAGAGAGTGGAGCAGCTATGTACTAGGGCTATAAAATGGGCAGAATTGAAGAGAAAATCTAAGGTAGATTACAAATTCTTTCAATTTATCAAATACTTCTCAAAGGGCATATACTGGCAATGTGATTTGTGGCAACCCCTGGGATAAAGATGGATGAACTAATAATTATGTTGTTGTGCTTGTAACAGACAGAGAAGAAATTGGCGATTACTGTTTTCAGCTTCCCACCTGACAAGGGCAATGTTGGAACAGCTGCATACCTCAATGTGTTCTCTTCCATTTACTCAGTTTTAAAGGACCTTAAGAGGGATGGGTACGTGGCTTGTCTTCAATTGGCTTTAAAACACTCCAAAATAATACCTTCCAACTACATGATCCAAATTGTTACTGTCGGAAGGAATTACTAACATGTTATAGATTAAGACAAAAATGAACTGAGAGGTGCAATTGATCATTTATTCACTCATATAATTATCTAAGACAAGACTGATGATCCAATGGCATATCAGGTACAATGTGGAGGGTCTTCCTGACTCTGCTGAAGCACTAATTGAAGATGTGATTCACGACAAGGAGGCCAAATTCAACAGCCCCAACCTCAATGTGGCATACCGCATGGGTGTGCGTGAGTACCAGTCCCTCACCCCATATGCCCAACTCCTAGAGGAGAACTGGGGCAAGCCACCTGGCAACCTCAACTCAGATGGTGAACACCTGCTGGTATATGGGAAACAGTATGGGAATGTATTTATAGGGGTGCAGCCAACCTTTGGATATGAGGGAGATCCAATGAGGCTCCTCTTTTCTAAATCTGCCAGCCCACACCATGGCTTCGCTGCTTATTATTCATTTGTGGAGAAGATTTTTGGTGCTGATGCAGTGCTTCATTTCGGGACACATGGATCATTGGAGTTCATGCCAGGAAAGCAGGTAGACAACCCTTTTGTGGATAATTTTGTTGCAAATTTAAATATAAAAGAACCTTCTGAATGTAAGTAAGATTAATTTTACTTCTATTAGAAAAATAAGAATAACATGTCTACTGTTAACTGGTATGTGACACTGTTAAGTTTTGTATTTAAGTCGAATGCCACGACTTTGTTTGACTTCAACTGCAATATCTTAGAATAAAAGAAATAATCTAAACAGTTTAATGCTTCTATCTTGACAATGACGAATAACTAATCAGAGAGGAACTTTTTCTGCTAATTATTGACAGTACGGGGATTGGTTACTATTTCACTAAATTCTGAGTTGTACAAAACTTCAATTTCTATATGTGCAGGTTGGAATGAGCGATGTCTGCTACCCTGACAGCTTAATTGGGAACATACCAAATATCTACTATTATGCCGCAAACAACCCATCAGAGGCAACTGTAGCAAAGAGGCGTAGCTACGCAAACACAATAAGCTACCTGACACCACCAGCTGAGAATGCCGGATTGTACAAGGGGCTCAAGCAGCTAGCAGAGCTGATCTCCTCATACCAGTCACTGAAAGATACAGGACGAGGCCCACAGATTGTCAGCTCAATCATCAGCACCGCAAGGCAGTGCAACTTGGACAAGGACGTGAGCTTGCCCGAGGAAGGGGTTGAGCTCTCAGCAGAGGAAAGAGATTTGGTTGTTGGGAAGGTATATGCAAAGATCATGGAGATCGAGTCAAGACTCTTGCCATGTGGGCTTCATGTCATTGGTGAGCCACCTAGTGCACTTGAGGCAGTGGCAACTTTAGTAAATATTGCAGCTTTAGACCGGCCAGAGGATGGCATCTATTCTCTTCCAAGTATATTGGCTGAGACAGTTGGGCGAAATATTGAGGATGTATATAGAGGAAGCGACAAAGGTGCTGTATTAATTACATACATACTCCAAAACAAAATCTGCCAAAAACATGGCCATTGTATTCCATATCTAATATGACAACATTGCAGGTATACTGGCTGATGTGGAGCTCCTCAGGCAAATAACAGAAGCCTCACGTGGCGCCATCACCGCCTTTGTTAATCGTACTACAAACAGTAAAGGTCAAGTGGTTGATGTATCCAACAAGCTCACATCCATTCTTGGTTTTGGGCTGTCAGAGCCATGGGTCCAATACCTTTCCAAAACTAAGTTCCTCAGAGCTGACCGTGAAAAGCTCCGGACCCTTTTTGAGTTCCTTGGTGAGTGCTTGAAGCTTGTCGTTGCAGACAACGAACTTGGAAGCTTGAAACTTGCACTTGAAGGGAGCTATGTGGAACCTGGGCCAGGTGGGGACCCGATCCGCAACCCAAAAGTGTTGCCAACTGGGAAGAACATACATGCATTGGACCCGCAAGCAATTCCAACCACTGCTGCCATGCAAAGTGCAAAGGTTGTGGTTGATCGGTTAGTGGAGAGACAAAAGGTTGAGAATGGAGGGAAGTACCCTGAAACTGTAGCTCTTGTGTTGTGGGGCACAGATAATATTAAGACATATGGTGAATCACTTGCACAAGTGCTATGGATGATTGGTGTCCGGCCAGTCGCAGACACATTTGGTCGGGTTAACCGTGTTGAACCTGTTAGTCTTGAGGAGCTTGGACGCCCTCGGATTGATGTTGTTGTCAACTGCTCGGGTGTCTTCAGAGATCTTTTCATCAATCAGGTATTTTACAGGAAAATTAAATCATAATAGTCAAGTATAAGATGAGAATTTTGGTAAAAGATTTCAACCTTGGGCATGAAGTTAACTTAAAACTTCTTATCTCTCAAGTTGTACACATATCTAGATATTTGAATTCTATTAGTGATAAACCCTTGACAAATACAATCATAAAAGGGCAAAGCTTACATGTTATTTCTCAAGCTTTTGTGGTTGTCTGGTTGATGTATGAAAGGCTATGTTGAACTCTTTAAGTGGCAGGATCTCAGATACAGCCATTTCTAGATCCCCAGAATCATAAACTCAACATAATTTCAATTAGAGATGAACATTTTTTATGAAAAAAAATATATATATCAAATTAGGTGTCTCCAAGCATGATTGTCATAGCAATTGCTTCATAATCTGTGCAGATGAACCTTCTAGATAGAGCAGTGAAAATGGTGGCTGAGCTAGATGAACCTGAAGAGCTTAACTTTGTGCGCAAACATGCACGACAGCAAGCACAAGAACTAGGTGTCCCTCTTCGCGAGGCAGCAACACGTGTCTTCTCCAATGCCTCTGGTTCATACTCATCAAATGTGAACCTTGCAGTCGAGAACTCTTCATGGAATGACGAAAAACAATTGCAAGACATGTACTTGAGTCGTAAATCATTTGCATTTGACAGCGATGCCCCAGGTGCTGGCATGATGGAGAAGAGGAAGGTGTTTGAGATGGCACTGAGCACAGCAGACGCCACATTCCAAAACTTGGATTCATCTGAGATCTCACTGACAGATGTCAGTCATTATTTTGACTCCGACCCAACAAATTTGGTTCAATCATTGCGCAAGGATGGGAAGAAGCCTAGTGCCTACATTGCAGATACAACTACTGCTAATGCACAGGTATCTAATTAATTATTAGGAATTGTTTAATGTAGTTGCACAGTTTCTCGTAAAAAAGAAACTCTAGCGATAAAACAAATTTGGTGTTTTAATTAAAAATAAAAGAATAAATAAATAAAGAGAAGGGGAGGCAAAATTGTTATCTCATAGTACTTGCAAATATAATCAATAATTATGAAAACTTAAAAATTGTCCTTAAAAAAATGTACAGGTGCGCACTTTATCCGAAACAGTAAGGTTAGATGCACGAACAAAGCTACTCAACCCAAAATGGTACGAGGGAATGATGTCAAGTGGTTATGAAGGAGTGCGCGAAATCGAGAAACGGCTGACTAATACAGTGGGGTGGAGTGCCACATCCGGTCAGGTCGACAACTGGGTCTATGAGGAGGCGAACACGACATTCATTGAGGATGAGCAAATGCGCAAGCGCCTGATGGAGACTAACCCGAACTCCTTCAGGAAGCTGGTACAGACATTCCTTGAGGCCAGTGGCAGGGGATACTGGGAGACCTCTGAGGAGAACCTTGACCGCTTGCGCGAGCTCTATTCTGAGATTGAAGACAAAATTGAAGGCATTGAACGATGAATTAGCTGAGCTGAGTTATGTTCATAGCTTGGATGGATCTTGTATCTATCCACTTGTAAAATTAAATCTTTTTTGCTAATTTTATGATATATTATACACATGAATGAGTGTTGAGGGGAATTGTAACTTAGTCGTGAATGAAGAAAAATGGTTAATTTTTCTTTTTCCCCAATTTCAATCTTGTATTTTTTTTGTTAAATCATAAATTGTGCAGAATATATGTTCCGTCTGTTTTCCAAGGTGGCCTTTCAACAAAGGTGCAGAACATCTCCAATTGTCTATAAACTGGAGAGGATAGAACGGCAATGCGACCTGTATCTAAATGGCGAAAAGTTAAAGCAACGACACTGTCCCGATGTTGACGACTCACGGCGGATGGTGTCATGGTGCCACCAAACACATTCCATTTATACATCTCTATCTGTGTATCCATTGGTATTGCGAGTGAGTAGGCCGCTCTTTTACTGTTGACACAGATTGCTAATGGCTTACACAGTTACACCAACAAAGCACAAGATATCCCAACTTATGGAACCACCATTCCCCCCCTTCTCTCTCTTTCTGTGTACATTATACATAGCGGGTCACTCAAGCAGGATCCCCTTGCAACTCGCTACACTGAAAACGTCAAAGTAACACCGCAAGAAATTTGTACCTAATTCTCTTTCCAAACCCGGGCTTCAAACCACACAACCAAAGTGATAACCAACTCCATCTCTCTCTCTCTCTCGCTCGCCTCTCTGATCAAAGATGGAGAGAGGGAGAAATAACGAAGAGGAGAAAGAAGAGGATGTTGCCATGAGTGCGCAACAGAGAGGTGGAGGTTGTAATTACGGCGATGCTTTGTATTGGGATGCGCGGTACCTGGAGGAAGGCGGAGCGTCGTTTGACTGGTACCAACGGTACGCGGCGCTCCGCCCGTTCGTGCGCAAGTTCGTTCCCACCTCTTCTCGTGTTCTCATGGTTGGCTGTGGCAGCGCTCGTAATTACTCTCTCTCTCTCTCTCTCTCTCTCTCTCTCAAGTTAACAGTGAAGTCCTTTCAGCTATTCTCTAGCAATTATAAATTTGGATATAAACAATTTAGGTTAGTTCAAGAAATTATAGAATTGGATATAATAAAATTATAAATACATAAAGTCTAGGCCTAAATTAGAAAAGGACAGTTTAATTTCGGCATCTGAAAGTGGAATGTTTTTCTTTCCCTTTCCTTGCTTAACTGAGGCCTTAATAACAAAATTTTATGTTACTTTTTGCATATGCAGCTCTTAATCCCAATAAATAAATAAATAATAAAACTAATATCACAATTTTTTGTTACTTTCAGTAATGTCAGAGGATATGGTAAAAGATGGGTATGTGGAGATAATGAATATCGACGTCTCGTCCATTGTTATAGAGATGATGAGGCGCAAATATGTCAGTGTTCGACAGCTTAAATGTAACACTCTTCCTTCCCTACCAAGACAACAATCAAACTTTATCTTGTAATTTATATCGATGGTGCAGTACCATACTAAACCTCTATATTCTTTGTTATACTTTTCTGTGCATGTCAATAGCACAATGTATCGTTAAGATTTAGTTATGTTGATGCTTAGTTGCATGGTTGATAACTTTTCTGTTTGTCAATTTATGAGTAAAGTTAACAAAAATAAGGTTCAGTTTCTCTGAATTTGGCTCAAATATGCAAGTTGTGCCTTTGATGTATGCTGGTTGGACGATTTATTCCATACTGGGGGATTTGATTGAGACATCTTTGGGTTAAATAGAAACTCAGTTGCTTTATTAAACAATTGAGAGTTATATTGAGATTAAATCATGTTGAAACTTCATCTTGCTTCATACTTGCAAGTCATAGAGAAAATGTTAACTTCATACATGCAAATCATGGCATTGCAGTTAGATCATTTGCAAAGTTTCATATTATTGATCAACTTGACTTTGGATTTTGTGTGAGCTATACAGATATGCAAATGGATGTTAGAGATATGGGCTTCTTCTCTGATGAATCGTTTGATTGTGTAATTGATAAAGGTGTGTATGAGTGTAATTATCTGTCTCTGAATGTGTACCAGTCAATGCTTCTTTTCTTATAAAAAAGATAAACTGAAATAAAAAACAGGAACAAAAGGACATAACAATTCATATGTAACAGAAATTCCAGTATTGATGTTTAAAATTTGGATTTGTTCATTAGCATCCAAGAGTGTTAGCACAATACTTGGGGTGATGTTGAGTTGATTCTGTGGCTTATATTTTGTTGGTAGGGAGCTAAATAGATCTGGGGAAAAACCTTTAAAATACTTATATCAGGTGTTACCAGCAGCATCATAATGATGTCCTGTACCTGCCGATAACAATTATAAAAATGATGTGTTGTTATCCTCACTGTAATGTTATAATAACTAATATTTTTCTCATTATTTCCTTAGGGACGCTGGATTCTTTGATGGTAAGATAAAAATTTGAGTCCATTAGTATTCATGTATTTAACTTTTAGGATTCCTAATTATCTAAGTAAAAAGTTTCTTATGTGTGTAGTGTGGCCCAGATGCTCCTCTGAGTGCTGCTCAAATGATACAAGAAGTGAACAGGCAGGTTAATTTAATTGTACTTGCACAGAGTCATTCAATATAGGAGACATCATTAGACAACCTCAAAAATCCAGTACATCCTTGGGAGAAAAAATAGATGGTCGTCTGTCACCCTCACCAGATGTCCCCCTCACACACACCTAACTTTCTGTATGATATGACCTGTGAAAAAGAGAGGGTATGTTGGTCATTTCAGAGAACATAAGGAGATAACACTTGCGGAATATGCAATATTATTGTACTATGGAGTATGTGACATTGCTTGAGGCTGTAAGCTCAAAATGGAAAATAATTTAAAATTGAACTAATATGTTTTATCATAGTAACGGGTTTTGTTTTACTCTATTTTTAGGCTGCTTAAACAAGATGGCATATTTATTTTGGTAAGAGTATTTTTTTTTTTTTTTTTTGCCTAGCATTCCATTTTTGAAGCTTCATATTCTTTGTATTGCCATGTTTATCACGCATCTCTTTAATTCTTTTGTCAGATAACATATGGTGATCCATCAGTACGATTTCATCATATGAACCAAGAAGGATGCTACTGGAAGATTATACTGTATATTATACGTAAGTAGATATCAAATACTTCCTATAGCTCACGGGTTATGCCTCTTTGTCTTGGGCAACTGTTGAATAGAATATATGGAATGCTTCATTGTATTCTGGCTCCTCTCAGCAAAGAGCTATAAGCCTGATTCTAGTTCCACCAGCCTATTTTGTGAAATTGGCCAATATATCCCCCCTTATGGAACTAGATATTCTGGGTCAGTGGAATTAGAGAAGCCAATGCACAAATTTTCTTAGTTTGACTGCTATTGTTTCACTCTATCCACCTAATTTAACCTCTGTTTGGCAACTATTTCACCATTTTTTCATCCAATTCCACATAACCAAAAAAGCTTGGATGTTCCCAGAATATACTTCGAATTTTCAATGCTTAGTTCATTTTTTTCCCCTTTTTATCACATTAAATGTACCAAACTGATTGTTTTGCTTTATGTGAAGCCCTTGAATTTTATGTTGTTAAGTCATTTGTGTTCATTGCTCTATTGATGCACTTTGAAGATTAGTACTGTATGATGCTAGTTGTAGGCCTTAATGCATTTACTTTCTTGACTAGCATTAATTTTTGACAGCACGACCAGGATTTCAAGTAACGCCCGGTTCCAGTTCAAGAAAATCTTTCACAGAGCCAGTGCCACTTACAGAAAAAGGTCAGCTTCCAGCTGGCTTTGTACCTGAAGACCCTGACTCCCATTATATATACATTTGTAAGAAGTTGCCTCATGGGTTGATCCAACCCCTTGTGCAATAGTGAGATATCCTGTAAATTAAATATCATTTTAGCTGGAGGTGATTGTGGTTAAGATTACCAAAATCTTCACCGGGAAAATGAGGTTTTTTGACCTTTATCTGCAGTTGCAAATATACCATTTGAGCATCAGTAAAGACATAGAACAGAAAAAAGGTGTTCCAGGTGGTTCATTTGATCTGAACATCAAAAGGGACTTACTGTCAAATATTTCCTGTGTTCCTTCATTTGCTGGCTTTTATTAGTGGATCAGACAGTGTGGCTTGGGTTTTAATAATAAGGTTTGTTGGAGTTTTCTGGGAAGTTTTCTAGGATCATAGTCACAATTATTGGTTGCACCTAGGGGCTAGGGCACAGCCATTTGAATGTCAAGAGGCAACAGATTGGTTGCAATTTTTTGGTACCAGCCTCTACTTTACTGTCACATATAAAAACTAATTTGTACCAACTGGTGCGCACTACTAGGGATGGTGGCTCTTAGTGAATTGAAAAGTGATTGCTGGTTAGAAAATTTGTGGCATCAGGTAATATGGCGGTATCCTAGGTGTGATCAATATATTTACCTTCAGCTAACGGCACACACTGTATCAAGAACTTGTGGCAATGGGATTACCATTTGGAGATATCAGGTGTTATGTTGTTGATCCAATTGGCTATCCACAAGATACTAATTGATTAATTTCAGTCTTTAGTTTATTGACATATTAGGAATTTAAAAAAGAGAGAAACAGAAGGAAAAGAGATATAGAGGTGACAGACTAACTGTTTAGTGATTCAATTTTGTGTGTGAGCATGATTATACTTGGCGTTTGCAGTTTGTATCTGTGTGTTTTTTTGTTGGAAGCAGTGGGTGATTGTCGGACAATACAAGGGTACTTTTTTTGTTTTCATGATGTGATTTTTTTTTTTCTTTTGAGAAATTATTCATAATTTGATTTCAATGACGCCGCATTGTTTCATCTCCTGTGACTTTTACCTGTGCATCTGCTGCAGGCTGCCATTCAGAGTAATATTTTTCTACAAAAACAGCCTTCTATTGCCATGTGTAGGGGTGCATAACGTGTAAAACGATCACGCAACTGGACTGTTGTGTTGATTGTTGCGTTTTGGACACGAAACTGATTATCATTTGTGTTAATCGTTTCGTTTTGAACGATACGATCAAAATTACGAAAATACACATGGACGAAACAATTTCATACTTGCGTTAACCGTTTCGTTTTTTAAACGCAACCAAAATCTTTAACCGTTTTGTTTCGTTTTAGACAAAACGAAACGAAAAGACGGTCGAAACGGTCGCCGTTTTCAGGCCTAGCCATGTGTAAAGCAGCTCACACATTTGATATTTCTTTATCCCTCAGGTAGGGGTGCATAACGTGGAAAACGACCGCGAAAGTGGTCATTTTCGTTAATCGTTGTATTGATGCACGCAATTTTTATACTTATTGCGTTGATTGTTGCATCCGTTTAATATATGTTGCGTTGATTGTTCCGTTGATGGAAACGATCAAAACGGTTATAACCGTCTTTGACTACCTAACTGTTTTGCATTTTATTAAGATGTAAGAAAATAAACTATTCTGCATTTTGTATGAAACAGAGATAGAGAAATGACAGGTTAGGTCACGCGGGAAAGAGGGAGGAGGCACTATAATCACCTCTTGCTCTCGACGGCGATTGTACTCGGTGGTGCAGAGGCGAGAGAGATAGATGTGACTGTGTTCGGCGGAGAAATGACGGAGCGACGCTGCAGAAATCTAATTTTACTCATTTCTCCTTTGATCTCTCTGCTCTGCAATCTAATAATAAAATCATAAAAAAAATTTTAGACGAAATGCGCGAAATAAACGACCACGAAACGTACCAGTTTCACTAATCGTTTCGTTTTGAGACGAAACAATATTTCTATTTGCGTTTGTAACATCCGAAAATTTGATTTCCAATATATGTGATCTTTGACTGCCTTTGACCTAGTTTGACCAGCTATTAGACTTTGACTAGTCAATTTTTATTCCCTGCTGTTGACCGAGTTAGAAAAAAAAAAAAAATCAAACCGCCTCTTGCCGCTTAAGCCTATTATTACTCCTAGATGCTCGTTCCCTTCTGCTACATATCATTTACCCATTTCCATCAACTCATCTCGTTGCCCTTTTCTTACTAAATCAAATACCAAATAAAATTCATTTATTAGCTTGTCCAAATATGAGACAGAGAAAACCAACCGAAATTTGAAAATATTATTCCATTGAAGTTGTATTTGATTGGCTCGACCAATTGAAATTCTGAGTCTACGTCGCAGTCAGGATAGTCGATTGGATTTGTCTATTGATTTCTGGACCGTTTTATCAGGTAATCAGACTTCTCTATGTTTAATTTCGTTTTGATTGAATGATTTGATTTATCGTTTGGTTTTGATTGAATATGTTTATTGTTTTGTGATTGGTATATTTTACGGGATATCGGAGTTTGGAATTGGATATGGATTTGGATATGAATTTTGAGCCCTGATCCTCCTGAGTTCGGGGAGGGGCCGGTCCTGATCCTCCTGAGATCGGGGAGGGACCACTGTGACTGACTAACTGACTGTCCGGACCCGATTATCTCCGTAAAATATATTATTTGTTATGTGGATTAATCCGATCTGATTGGACTTTGTTATAGTAATTAAATGTAGAGAAGCTGCGTCGTTAAATAACCGGTTACTGAGGTTTGTACCTGACTCTGTTTGTCTTTTTTGTGTTGCGACGTAGGTTGACGGGCCGTCGAATGAGTGCAGAAGATACCGTTCTCAGCTCGCGCCCCGCGACCCGTGAGAATATTATTTGATTGGCTCGACCAATTGGAATTCTGAGTCTACGTCGCAGTCAGGATAGTCGATTGGATTTGTCTATTGATTTTTGGATCGTTTTATCAGGTAACCGGACTTCTCTATGTTTAATTTCGTTTTGATTGAATGATTCGATTTATCGTTTGGTTTTGATTGAATATGTTTATCTGAATTGTGATTGGTATATTTTACGGGATATCGGAGTTTGGAATTGGATATGGAATTGAATCTGAATTTTGAGCCCTGATCCTCCTGAGTTCGGGGAGGGGCCGGTCCTGATCCTCCTGAGATCGGGGAGGGACCACTCTGAATGACTGACTGACTGTCCGGATCCGATTATCTCCGTAAAATATATTATTTGTTATGTGGATTAATCCAGTCTGATTGAACTTTGTTATAATAATTAAATGTAGAGAAGCTGCGTCGTTAAATAACCGGTTACTGAGGTTTGTACCTGACTCTTTTTGTTTTTCTGTTGCGACGTAGGTTGACGGACCGTCGGATGGATGTAGAAGATACCGTTTCAGGCTCGCGTCCCGCGACCCGTCGGTGCGGGACGTGACAGATGGTATCAGAGCATTCGTTCCTCGGACTGTGTTTGGGTCCCTGTCCTTTCATTTGAAATTTGATTTCTGTTTGATTGGATTTGACTTGTTATCGTTCGTTTGAATTTCGCGGACGAAATTCTTTTGAAGGAGAGGAGATTGTAACATCCGAAAATTTGATTTCCAATATATGTGATCTTTGACTGCCTCTGACCTAGTTTGACCAGCTATTAGACTTTGACTAGTCAATTTTTATTCCCTGCTGTTGACCGAGTTAGAAAAAAAAAAGAAATCAAACCGCCTCTTGCCGCTTAAGCCTATTATTACTCCTAGATGCTCGTTCCCTTCTGCTACATATCATTTACCCATTTCCATCAACTCATCTCGTTGCCCTTTTCTTACTAAATCAAATACCAAATAAAATTCATTTATTAGCTTGTCCAAATATGAGACAGAGAAAACCAACCGAAATTTGAAAATATTATTCCATTGAAGTTGTATTTGATTGGCTCGACCAATTGAAATTCTGAGTCTACGTCGCAGTCAGGATAGTCGATTGGATTTGTCTATTGATTTCTGGATCGTTTTATCAGGTAACCGGACTTCTCTATATTTAATTTCGTTTTGATTGAATGATTTGATTTAGTTTGATTTTGATTGAATATGTGTTATCTGAATTGTGATTGGTATATTTTACGGGATATCGGAGTTTGGAATTGGATATGGAATTGAATATGAATTTTGAGCCCTGATCCTCCTGAGTTCGAGGAGGGGCCGGTCCTGATCCTCCTAAGATCGGGGAGGGACTACTGTGACTGACTGACTGGATCCGATTATCTCCGTAAAATATATTATTTGTTATGTGGATTAATCCGATTTGATTGGACTTCGTTATAGTAATTAAATGTAGAGAAGCTGCGTCGTTAAATAACCGGTTACTGAGGTTTGTACCTGACTCTGTTTGTTTTTCTGTTGCGACGTAGGTTGACGGGCCGTCGGATGAGTGCAGAAGATATTGTTTTCAGCTCGCGCCCCGCGACCCGTCGGTGCGGGACGTGACAGCGTTGGTTGTTCCGTTCCTTAAACGAAACTGAAATTCTTATCCGTTATCGTTCAGTTCCGGACGAAACGAAACGAAAGAACGGTTGAAACGACTACCGTTTTCAGCCCTACCCTCAGGACCTTCTAAATTCTGGCCCCGGCCCATTATTTTTTATCTCTTGTTGGGTTTCTTTTCTAGCTTATCCTGACTTGCTTGGGACAAAAAGTTAGTTGTTGTTGTTGTTGTTGTTGTTGTTGTAGTAGAGGGCTCAGCAAAAATAGGAATATTTCAATATATTATCTTGTACTTTCAGTAAAAGAAAAATTATTAAATATTAAACAGACATATGACACTGTACCGGTTGAGTTGACTAATCTCTGAAATGAAATTGCTACTTCGCTGGAATTTGAGTAATTAGGAACAAATTAGGCAATCTGAAATTTAAACTAATTGACATGTAGGTATCAGAACCATATCAGTAGAAGAGAGATAAATTCAGTATAAGACCGAACATCATAGACATCCTTTGTCAGAATCTGATGGGACACTCCCTCATTAATGAATGATGAATGGATGCTAACTTTCTCTTGGCCTAAGGCGGCAGCAACAGCCAACAGCTGTCAACGAGATTCAAGAGTAGAAAGCAAGCAATTTTGCCCATTAAGGCAGGTATCAAAGCCCTAGAATACTACTGTTGCATAGAGTGGTGATATGGCTATGGAGCCTATGGACCAGATTAGATAGTTTGATAATCGGATGGCCCAACAATGAGATCGAAAGTTAGGCATGTCGGACTGACTAAACTGTATGAGAGTTGGGAGTTGTCCCAAGCGAGCTGCGGGTACCTGCTAACTTGCAAGACCGTTACAAAAGAGCAAGGATTGAGGTTGAGGGGATGATGCTTTCGGATTTTTTTTTTATTTATTTGGAAAGAATTGAGAAAGTTTGGGTGCTAAGGAAGGATTGAGGTTGAGGGGCGATGCTTTTGAAACTTTTTTTTTTTTTGGAAGACTTGACAGTGTGCTCTGACGAGCGCCGGAGCGTTACTTGATATGATCACACTCTCATCCGTTAGAGCGCTCTCCTACACGCTATAGCCCTCCAAAAGGTGAGTGCTATGTTGAGTGTTGAGCGTTCCTCCGAGCGTCCGAGTGCTTCCCTCCCATTGGATCACTCTAACACTTTTACATATAAAAAATATATATATGAATGTTCTGCAGTGGCTTTCGTGGTTTGAAAAAACTTTTTTTTTTTCACTCGCTAGAATAAACACTCATTTTTTTTTTCTTAGTATGAAAAAGCGTAGTTTTTTTTTCCGTATGAATGGTAATTCACTTTTTTTCAGGGGCGGAGCCAGAAATAAGCAATTCAGGGATAATTTTGCAATTTTTTCATATTAGGGGGGGGGGGGGGGACTGCATCCTCTGGATGACCATCCATGGATGGTTTTCGATCTCAGCCGTCTGATTTAATCTCAACGGCTATAAATGTCCCGTGCATGATACCTGGATTGATATGCCCGAAAAAATCTAACCGTTAAGATTAAATCGGACGGCTCGGATAGAAAGACGTCCACTGGATGGTTGACATCCAGAGGATACAGCTGAAGGGATGCAAAGCCCAGCTTGGCAATGGCACCCCTTTGTGGCTCCGCCCCTGCTTTATTGTGGTATGATAAAGTGAGCTTTTTTTTTATTGTGTTACCCCGCTATACTTGGTACTCCCACATCCTCCGCTCATCAAACGCTCCTCAGCACGAGTACGACCACCCCACTCAAACACTCTATTGCCTGTCACACCATTCCTTTGCACGTTCGATTTGCTCACAAAAACAATTGACGACTCGAGCATTCCCAAAGGGCCTGAGCACTCCCCGCTCGCCAGATCGCCAAAACTCTCCATGGCACAAGCGCCACTCAAAGGAATCCACATCCTCTGCAGAAAGTCTCGAGTCTGCAGAGCGCAGACCATCGATTCAAACCGTCTAATTAATGATGGATACTCCATGAATAATATTAGACCCGTCAAAATTAGCGCGGTCCGTAAAATTCTATCCGTTGAAATTAGATAGAACGATTTGGATCAAAGTCTGTTCTGACCTCCAAAGGTCTGTAAAAGCTCTAAGCGCCCGAGTGGTCCCCGTCTACCAGAGCACTCAAAATTTAAGTTTTTATATCGCTCGTTAGAACGTTCCAAGCCCTTCAACTTAAATGTCTTGTGGTTCTTGAATTTTTACTTTTTTCCTAATTCGGCCATTGTTTCATCTTTGTTTAAGCATGCACACGAACATGAATAAGTGTTAATTAAACCTCGACTGTATGCCAAACTAGTTTTAGAATGACAATTTTCTAGATAAAATAAATTTATGTACTTATACGAGTTCCGCAAATTTAGACATTTCCACAAATAAATTCTATAAAATTATATAAAAAGACTCCCCTTTATATTGGA
Organism: Rhynchospora pubera; assembly: GCA_028095005.1. Taxonomy (NCBI): domain Eukaryota; kingdom Viridiplantae; phylum Streptophyta; class Magnoliopsida; order Poales; family Cyperaceae; genus Rhynchospora; species Rhynchospora pubera. The sequence goes on from CM051460.1 coordinate 145,020,837, forward strand.
ATTATGACTAATGAAAAATATAAAATTAACTGTAGTGGCGGAAGGAATTAAGGGGCCGTTTGGATGTGGCCGGAATTGCAAATTTCGGACATTTTATATGCCAAATTTATTATAAACAATCCAAACTCTTCACAAAGTTACACACTTCTCAATAAATTTATGCCTAGAAATTGCAAATTCTCCAAATTCCTACAACATCCAAACGGCCCCTAACTGCATTATTTGCACAGACGCTGATGCATAAGAGGGTAAACAATTTAAGAACTGACAACGAACTCATGAAATATTAAAGGTATCGGTGCCTGAATTGGACCAACAGATTCATGTTTTCTTACATTTACAACTTTAGAATTAGAATTTATTCAACTTTATAGTCCTGTGAGTCTCTCCTAAGGAGCAAGGACTGATGGGAAAAACACTTAATCAAGAAAAACATTTATAATAAAGAAGCACATACAAAGAATCATCATAATTCTTTGTTTCTAGAATGTACAGTAATAAGAAGTTCAAACGGTTACATCTGAGAATTGATCTAAATAACTTTGTAATATTCTTTTGTAGTGCTCACCAACGCCTAAGACTTAAACTAAAAAAATTAAACTTCCGACTTCAAATTGGACAAAATGATACAAGAAATACAGTAAAATTATTCAAATCGAATTTTTGGGTAAAATTGCATTCAACATTCTATACATAGCAGTTATGGTAGCATGGCTAACCATCAAGAAATATATTGCTTTTCAATCTCAGAAAAAAAAAAGAAAGAAGATACTAGCATTTAATGTAATAACTACCCTACCCTAACTTCAGCATTAAGGCACAAGGCACTGAAGGTATGCCGCAAAAAGTAATCACGGGAGTTTTAAACAATGCTTATGGCACATGATGCAGACACTGATTGCGAAAATAGCACAAGTAGGAAAATTGCACATTTTTGTTAATTTACTTCATTCAGCATGAATAATTTCCATCGTCCCCCCGCAAAAAGTAATCACGGCAAATTTAAACAATGCTTATGGTACTGACGCAGACAGTGATTGCGAAAATAGCACAAGTAGGAAAATTGCACATTTTTGTTAATTTACTTCATTCTGCAAGAATAATTTCCATTATCCCCCAATGTTCAACTAACTCTAGATTGAGGGTGGGTTGCAGAAAACTAATAAAATTCTGTACTAGCTACCATAAAAAGGAATATTATAACACATTAGCTACAACTCAACAGGCTACAACATTGGGGCTTTCACCTAAGAATTTTTCTTTTCTTTTGAATGAAAATACAGGCCCAAAAATAAACAGCAAATTAACTTATACATGTTGAGGAAGAAATACCGAATTGGAAAATCCATTTGCCACCCTTTGTGCTTTTCTCTTTGAATTTGTCAGACTACATTGCGGGCATATATACTCCAGTCCATCAGTTTTTGCATAATCCTAAAATAAATAAAATAGTTCACATACACTGACATAATAAACACACTCACTCTATAGCAATAAAAACTGACGAGTGCCATTAAAAGAAGGAACACAAAAGTAACATATTTTACAAGTGGATACTAACCTTGAATGCACCTAGACCTTGCCGCCGATCGCAACCAAAGTGGGCCCATTCGCCACATAGGCCACAATTAACCCAATCTCCAGGGGCACTACTGTAAAAGTGCGAGAAGGCAGTGTTAATACAATAGCGTTGCTTTTAACGGGCATTTATCAAAAGAAATTAAAAAAAAATAACCTGTGACAAAGGAGGCAGCACTCCCCATCCACATCATCATGGGCTAGCTCATATTCCAGAAGATATGTCTGGTAGTGCCTCTTAAGTGTATTTCCAACCCCCTTAAATAATTCACAAGATTTAGAAGTTGAAATTTTATGACCAATCACCATGAAAATATATTGCAATACTAAATTTCTGATTATACATACTATATATTCCAGAAAATTGGATTAGGTAGGGTTTTACCGTCATTTTATTAGAGGCTGTATGATTTCGCATCTTCGAGAACACCTGACCTTTCCAGTTTATTCCATTTCCGACATAAAAACCTCCTCTTGAAACAACCTAAAAAGGATATTCTTTATAGTCAATCCACTCTGAATTTTTGGCATTTGAACTACCAAATTTGCTGGTTAAATTAAGCTTGACAAAAAAGGAAAAAAAAAACGAGAATAAAACCTCTTTGTACAAATTGAAGAGGTCAAGGCGCTTTGCATTGAGTATTACATCAGGAAATTCTGAGACACCTCCTTGTGGGACCAGGCGGCTATGTCCTCTTTGAATAAGAAAGTCCATCACATCCTTCAAAAATTCCTCCTGAAGCACACCAGCACACCATAAAACATAAATTAGAAGGACCTTTGACTTTGTTTTTATCAAATGTTTATCGTACAATCATATTACTTTTGTTTTTGTGACTTGTTCATAAGCTACTTTTTTATCTTTCCAATAACAAAACCAGAGGTACAAATATTAAAAGCAAGCATTTATCAGAAAGCATACACACCTCTGAACAAGCTCTGATAGCGTTCCTCTCACATTGGTGCTTCTTAACTGGCATTGAGTTCAAAGTTATAATCTCCCTTGCATGCAAAGAGGTAGAGGCCGGTTTTCTTGGCCGCACTGGTTTCACATGGACAGCCTCATGGTTCACAGGAACCGGATTAGCCACTTCTGTCTGTGTTGAAGCTAAATCATTAAGCACCTCTGTCTCACGGACCCCAACAAATGGCACCATCCTCTGTTTTCGTGCATGTGGAATTGGTCTCAAGGAACTCAATTTCATTCGTTTATTGGAAGGATTGGCCTCCAAATCAAGGCCAGGCTGAGCCCGTTTTCTGACAAGTGGGGCTGACCAGTCGGGTGGAGCAGAGAGAAAGGTAGTGTCGTCTTTGCCTTTTGTTTTGTTCTGGCTACAAAAGAAGAGGAGTCGATCAGAGTCTCGTTTTTCAAATGCCGCGACTGAGATGCCTTGAATGGAAGCTATGCCAAGTGCAACCAAGGTACGGTGTGTCGGCTCATGTGCCAAATGACACAATATCTGTAATGTTTAAAAGTGGATGCACATAAAAAAAGGGGTACATAAATAAAGAGACAATGAGAGTGAGTAGTCTGATCAAAAGAGAACTATATACCAAATAATATAACAATTTCTGTATACCCCTAGATAAACAAAATATCATTGCATGACAAACTTACCAAGCACATTAGGGGTCCAGTGTGCAATATCAACCTTGAACTAGACAAATCAATTGTTACCGGTCTTGCAGAGACTTTCTGATGGAAGCATTAGGTATCTTTGAGGTTCCATTCGTCCAAATAAGGCCGGGCACAGATCTATAGTTTGCACCTACCATACCAACAAAGTTGAATTGAGAGAGATTTATATATACCTGGACAGCCCAAGATGGAACCTTCATCCAGACTTGAAAAGTGGAGGCACCACAAGCAACTGAAGTGGATCTGGCTGGCTCGGAAAAACTCAGTTTGGCATCATCATGATCTGTCATGGCATGTACCAGCTGGCTTTTCTCTATTAGCTCATCTTTGATATGGCTTTCTAGCAGCTGGTCATCAAAACAAGTCTGGGGGCTACCAGAGACTAGTATAGAAATATGGGCTGAGCTAGAAGTAGTTAAATCACAACGCATAGTCACCACACCCCGTGACAAGGCACCCTCTTCCAGGGGAGGTGGGGCCGAACTGTTAGAAATTTCTCATATTAATTTGCATGAATGAAATAATAAATATAACAGAATAATTATATAAAGATCGTTATCGTTAGAGTAATGTAATGCACCTCACTCGGTTCTGAAGCTTGCTGCCACGAATCTAAAATCAGAGCAAGCAAACCATTAGTATTATACTAGGAAATGCACCAATCCAATGGTTGGGCAAATAAATGACCAAATATATATATATTTTTTTTTTCAGATGATATCCAGCAATTAATTACTCCATATTAGTTACCATACATGTCCAGAGTTTTTTCTATTTTAGATGAAAAATCTACCGTTAATAACCTTTCATCTGAGGTTATCATCTACACCACACAGATCAAATCAGATTTTAAAAATCAATTGTCCATATTTCATATAAAAGGTTAAATACACCGTTTGTCTGAAATCGTCTACACCCTTCACCAGATGCTTCTATAAATAGTAGGGATAACATTGATCTATAAGCAAAAGGAAATAAACAGAAGGAAAAAAATGCTCACTTCAATATTCAACAGAGCATTAAGGCCATCTTCCAATGAGCCCAATAGACAAGCATCCTAACATTTAAAAAGGGGAAAAAAAAAAGAAAGAGTTCTATATATTAGAAATAAATTGCACGGGTCAGAAATAATGAAAGACATATTTTGACGATAAACTAAAGTGACTCCATGATTGACACAATTTATGTTCATTATGAAAATATGAGTTTACCATTTTAAATATATATTATTATCATTTTCTTTAGAGATAATTAGTTACCAAAGTGCACGGAAGCCCGCAAACAAGAAACCTCACATCAACAGCATCATTGTACACCTTTATGGCAGGAAATGCATCAGTAGTTTCTATTTCCTCTTTTTCATCACCACCAACTTCTTTTGGAATATTAATTTTGGGGGCATCCCCCGACAAGCGGGGACCAAGCTTACTGCTAGCCTTTTGTTGTGCGTTACATGGCATAACATAGTTGTTTCTCACGCAAAATAATCGAAACGATGCATGTGCAAGTTGGAAAGCATCCCATGTATGACTAATTGAACTGCAGAAAAAAAGAATTGATATATCAAAATGATATATATACAAAAGTGAGTAGATGGAAAAGCAGAAATAATTTGTTGTCTATCCTTTTAAACTTTGAAATCAATAAAAAAGAATATACGCTCCTGGTATTATTTACCTTTCTTTCCTAGGTTAAGTTTCTCTCCGGTATTACCAAAATCAGTAAATAGTCCCTCCAGATCTGTATTGTCCATTGCAGATTGGACCATGCAGATCAAGCCTGAATTTCAGCATTAAAATCAGTCAAAACAGGCAGGTAGGGGCACTGATTCAGTACAGCTTGATCTGAACCGTTCAATCTATAGTGGAGACTGGGATCTGGCAGGGACCATCCAACGTCATCACACAATTGGAGAGGAGACCATTACTCTCTCTTCCATGGGGTAGCATTTGCAGAGAATAACAAGAATAAGAACGGTGGTACTTGTGATTTTATGCTAAAATGAAAGACCTTTCTTGCTTTGCATTTGAATATTCTGGATTTTGTTTCAAGAGACTGACCACCAAAAAAAAAAAAAAAAAAAAATCGGGTGAAATGATCTCTTACCTTTGTACAACAGAGAACAAGGCTTGCCGAAACTGAGAAGCTGAGTAGAATGAAAACGGATTCTTCCAATATATGACATATGGAACCCCCTTATAGAGACAAAAAAAAAAAATTAATAAACAAGCATACATACTAAAAGAATTAAAAAGTAAAATTTATCAGAGGATACAGATAGTTAAGTCTGGCTTGAACCAAAATTGAGTTACATACCCAAAACATGCACCCCACATACAAAAACATTATTAATCAATTAATTAATAGGGAAACAATGTGTATGTATCTATTCACCTTAGTACGAAGAGCCTGTGCTATTCTGTCGCCATTTGGGACCTCTAAGTAAACCTGCAACAAATTTCACATTAAATTCAACAATTCCCAAACAAAACAAAATTTTAACTGGCTATTTATATTGTATCAAAATGGAGAATTCTGAGAAACCACAAGGGGTGCTTACAATTGCTGGCAATGAAGGGCCAATGAGGGAACTAAGTATTTCAGGCTCTGACAAGTCAACAGAGCTCCATATCAGTGGGCCAATTTCTTCTTCCACCTCAGATTGCTGCCCTCTAAAGTACAATAAACTCGGCGAAATCATCTTCTGCGCCTCTCTGAACTTATCCAATGTTGGGTTTACAAGCACATTAACCTAAATGAAGAAAAAGGAGAAGAAATTTTGAGATAACTGTCACCCCTACAAGAAAAATACCAGATATGCCCCCACAAAGTTGAAAACTGTCGAGCATGTTTCTATAGATAGTATTATCAATACCGTCACAAATATAACTAGACCATGAATAAGTTCCTCACAAGATACGGGCTTTAGACAAGCTTTCCAACATTAGTACCAGGAGCATTTTACTAGTAAAAATCAGACCAATTTGATCCTAAATAAATGGTTTCATCGAATGTTTGATTTTCAGTTTTAACTTGTACTGTTAATACTGGAGCTTAAGACCTAATCTAATTATAATACGATGAAAAATTAACCAAAAAAATGTAAAAAAAAAAAAACTGAACTTTTCAGCAGGTTTGTAATGGGTAGTGTTTTATCAGTACCAAAAAAAAAAAAAAAAAAAAATCAACCTCAAGGCGGCCGGTGGAGGTGAGCTCTGGCAAAGGAAAGGCATTGCTTTCCTTGAGATTTCCCTTTTGTGTATTATCGTCGGAGAATTCGCCACATAAAACAGCTAGGAGTTTACAATTGGGTCGTTGAGCTTGAAACATGGTCGGGGTTCCCAAATCTCAAGTTCCCAAAATCTGAATCCTTCCAATGGAACTTGAAACCCAAATCCCCGCACAGATTCAGCTCTCAAATCCTTCGAAATTCACCAAATTTCCAGCAAATCACGCCGCCTCCATAGAAAAAGAGCCAAATCCCACAAAAATCGAACGAATCGAACCCGATCTCTACCCACGAAGGGGAAATCGACGAATCAACACCTCAATCAGAGCAAAAAAAATTGGCAAGAGAGAAAAAGCGAAAAGGAGGCAGGACAAAATCAAAGGGAAAGAGTAAGAGGCGCAAATCAAACCCTAATTTGTCAAGCGCGAGATAACAAAGTCACAACTCGTTTCTTTTTTAGGCTTTAATAATTAATTAATGCGTTGGAAAAATAGGACCCAATAAACCCGAACAGAACATGTTTCTTTCTTTCTTTCTTTCTTTCTTTTTACTTTTATTATTTTGTTGTTTTGTTTTTATTCTTTTTCTTTTCTCGGATCTGGTTCGGTTGTTGGATTGGAATTGGATGTGGGTTTCTTTCTTTCTTTCTTTCTTTTTCTTTTTCTTTTCTTTTTTGATTTCTCGGGTTGCTCGATTGATTCTATCCATGGACCGTGGGGCAGTCGACAGAATTTTTTGGCGCCGCATGAAAGCAAACCCTTCGGCTTCGTGATACTTAAAAAATTATCACAAATTTATTCTCTCTTTTTTTGATTTTTTTTTCCCTTCCCGATTATAATTATTCTCCTCTTGTCTCGTGTTCTCTGTTCATAGGATGGGATCAAAGCATGCGAAGATCATATAAATTATTGGCTGCGCCTGGCGTATTGGTGCTTCGCTCACCGGTAGTTTGTTCCTTGCTTCTTTGTGCGTAGAACCTCGCGGACCACCATGCGCCAGATGCAGATAATAATATCTTTTTTATCGCTGACTTTTTTTTTGTTACTATTATCTCTCTTTTTTTTAGATTTAGATAGATTTCATTTTGCGTAGACAGTATCTTATAAATTTTGCGAGTTTCGGTTGTTACTTGGATACGATGTGAGTTTCTCGTTACATATAATTTCATCAAGCAAAAAAAATAAAAATAAAAAATCTTAAAAAAAACGCTGACGTCGACACTGAAAGCAACTTTAAACAGCCATGAAATTTGGTGCTTAAAATAAGTTCATCATGTTCTTAGTTCTTGCTTGACTGTCCCTCGGATAAATAAAAATAAATTAGTCAAAATCCGCAAAGGACAATGGATAAATAAACAATTAATGTCTTTTATAAAAGACCGCAAAGACCTTTTATAACATAACAATCATAAATTGCATCCTTGCAAAGGATAGCTAATTTGTTCAACCTACGTGATATCAAAAAGAACTGAAAAGCGAAAATAAAATAAAATACAAAATTGCATTAATATGTATCAGATATTTTGTAATTGGAAACTTATCCATCAAAACTTTTGATATTGCATATATCACCATCAATACGATCAAAGCTTCCATATTTTCCACCATTATATAATTTAAAGATACCAACGCTAATTGAAATAATTAAAATGACCGTCTCGTCAGTCTGATTTTTCTTATTTTATTTTATATTTAATTTAGGATATGAACTTTAAAATAAAATTTTATGCGGGAATAATTTTTGTGATGTAAACTGTATATCAAAATCTTTTTACAATTCACATTTTACCTTTCTAGATTGTATTTGCTGTTTTAATTTGAAGGATAAAATTTGACAATATTGAATGCTGATGACAACGTGCGTGTTCAAAGGTTGCATGATATAGTATGCAACGAGAGATCAATTAACTAATGATGATCATGACGACCCAAATTTCAATGACATTTCATTCTAAATATATAACAAGTTCATCTTGCACCCTTCAATAATGTAAAATTTTATTTATCTAATCAAATAAAAAAGTAAAGTAAAACATAAATTATCTACAATTGTAAAAATTTTCACAAATAATATCCAGGCACCATCTACAAAATCTAGCTCGCAGCAACTCATACAAAGGGGAAACCTTCCCGCAATAGAAGAATAATACATGAAAAACAAAAATTCCAAATCAAACATCACAAGTACATAAATTACCATCCACACAAGCATAAATAATCAATGGTCCAACACAAATAGAACTCCGGAATTTGGAGGAAATCATACTGACTATTAAGCTAACTATGAACACATTTGCATTGACGTGATGTTTCAAACAGTCGGTTGAGCCAGGCAAGCTTCGAGCATGGATCGTAAGCAGCTGGCTATCTCGGTGAAGGAAGGACGTTGATCAGGATCTGCTGCCCAACACTGCTCCATTAACTTCTTCCAGTTGGGGTCGCACGAGACCGGTACTGTTGGTCTCAGTGTGTTGTTCAAAATACCAACTGTATAAACAATGAGGATATTTTTATTGTTAGGGTAAATCTGTCAACTTACATCTTGTAGAGTTGTAGTCAAGATAATTCTTATGGGGTAATTATTTGCTTGTCAGATATAAAAATAATGAAACTCTTTTATCTTTAAATTCCTTTGCCTCTCAATTTCTAGCTTTGAACCTTCTTTTTCCTTTGCTAATTAATTTTAAACTAACCTCCTCCTCTTTTCTTTTGCTAATCCTCATTAATACAAATGGTATGAGGAACTCAGCAACTGTATATGTATCAGTAGCAACAGTCTGGGTTCCTTTTTAGTTTTTAGATACATTGACAGGGGATGTCAAAGAGAGCAACAGTCTGGGTTCGGATTGATCATATGATATTTTATTTTTCTTTTAGCAAATCAACCCCGAGCTGATGGGTCAATCTGATCTGACCTGACCACATACGAAATGATAATTAATTTATTTCTACTCCAACTAGCACCTTGGTTGAAAATTATTTTATGATGCTTAATTGGCTTCTTTCGTCATTATCAGAAATTAATATATTTTGTAGTAATTTTGTCCTTTTGACATCGTTTAAGGTACATAATTATCATACCTATAACTTGCCCATAGTGCATACCACTATATGGTTCCTCGCCTGTCAGAATTTCCCACATCACAATTCCAAAGGAATACACATCAATCTGCAGAACAAAAAATTTTCAAATGGTTTTTTTTTGTAAAACCTCAAATAATCAGAAGAAGGAGATTGTTCTACGAGAAGGGAATTTGAAATCACCTTCTCCGAAACTTTGTTGCTACTCATGCTGAGCTGTTCTGGTGCCATCCATGGAAGTGTTCCCCTCATACCACCTGAGACCATTGTCGTCTCTTTCATTTTTGACAAGCCGAAATCAGCCACCTGCAATACAGTTCCCCAAAAATAATCAATTTAAGAACCTTAGATTCAATGTTATTAATTGGAATTAGGTAAGAGAGAAAGTGTACTTTGCAAATAGGACGTGACAGATCCTTTAGATTCACCAAGAGGTTATCACATTTGAGATCAAAATGGACAATGTTCTTAGCATGCAAATACTCCATTCCAATGGCTGCATCCATTGCTAGCATTATCCTCTTTCGCTGATCAAGATATCTGCATTACCAAATTTTTAATGCTTTCTATTTTTCTCTGAAAGTTAGGATCTTTGTCTTCTGTATTTCCTTTTTTTTCGACCTTTTTCTGGTCTTGAATAAATCTATACCTTTGTTTTTTACAACTAAGTATACCTTTTATTAGCTAATTCCAAAAAAAAGGTACAAACGTGGTAAAGGGGTCATTATAATTGATAAGAAACAAGATTTTTAAGAATAAGCATGCTTATATTGATATATTAGTGTTCAAATCTGAGGATGCCGGTGTTACTTTATGTATATCGATGGTGACTGAAAGAATACACAGTAAAAGTTGTGAGCAATTCCAACGAGTGTTCAACAGAACAAGGTATACACTAGACCAGGCGAAGCTATTTGTGACAATAAAGGAACAGTACTGGACCTACTGGCCAGCAGTTTGGAGATTTTTTATTTATTGATTTATTTTTTGAGAAATAGTTTGAAGATGTTCTTTATGGGCGGCAAAAATAGCATCTTTGAAATACAAAACTATCTTATTGAATCTATTATGTCTCAAAAAATTGTATCTTATACAAAATAGATAAGAAAAATTTTGATATACCTATCCCGGCGCAAAAGAACCGTTCTGAGGGACCCACTGACCATGAACTCAGTGACGGTGGCCAATGACCCACCAGGACCATCTTTCACAACTCCATAAAATGCAAGTACATTAGGATGGTGAAGCTTGGAAAGAATGGCTGCTTCTCTCCAAAATTCTTCTAGCTAGAATTTCAAAATAAAACTGTATGTAATTTATTTTGATAAAAAGAGAACAAGTTTTTGCAGCTGAAAATACGGTACAAAACTCTGAGATTGTACTCCATACAAGTGTTCTTTTGTGTAACACTTCCCACATAAAAATGCAAACAACGAGAAAAGTAAATTCAATTAAGATTACAAGCTTATCAGTTAGAGATGACTGATATGTGAAACAGCTCTTCTTGATTCGTTTAATGGCCACATCTGTGCCTCTCCATCTGCCATGATAGACTGTCCCAAATGCACCTGATCCCAACACACGTAGGTCTTCAAGATCTTCATTTCGTATTATCTGTACATTAATATTTTTTCTTAACGATTCACCAAATATTATTGTATAAATAGGAGAAATTCATTGGTGTAAAAATAATAAGGATTCCATTCAGACTCAAACAAACAGAAACCAAGAATGATTAACAAACCACAAAGCACCCATTGAATATTAAACAGGGCCTAACATTTACAAGTACCTACTATAATTAATTGTCCAGAATAAATGCATGTATTAAAGCACAAGTTACTGTAATACCTGTACATTGCTTAGATCTAATTCTCTTCCCAAAGAATCAAATGCTGGTAAACTTGGTTCATGCTCCTGCTCAAAATCCTGCATCAACAAAAAATATTCTGAATTAAGTTCCATAAAATTTTTAATTACTCATATTTGTTTAAAGACAACAATAGTACCTCATGCTCTGATGAATCCAATCTGACACTTCTTATGTCCTCTTGTGATAAATGCCTAACTTGGATGTTATTCCCTTCATTTCTCATGGAGGCATTATCAACCACTTGAGCATAGTACCCTGGTGACACAGAGTCAGTGCGTTTTTTCCTGCTCTCCTCCCCTCGAATTGTTACTGTGCTGTCCTTTTTGTGTTCTGAAATTTTGGAGTCTGAATTCACAGGTCGACTAATCATTGGGGTTTCAACTGAAATGTCACCTTTGGAGAGTTCTCTGGTGGAAATGGCCATGTCATCGTGCCATTTAATGGCACTTAATTCCTTGGATTTTATCGAGTTTTTTGGGTCAGATCTTTCAATTGTCTTTTGCCTCAAAATACTATTCCTCTCTCCAATTATCTCATCAATATTTGTTACCTCATGTGAACCAAGTTCCCTCTGTTTTCTGTCAAATGATGCAGTGGGACGTTTCACTGGTTCTTGTACCGAAACTTTAGGTTCAACCTGACCCACTGCTATCAACTTAGCGTCTTCAAGTGTGCTTTTTGAAGACTGAATGGCATTGTCGGTGTTTGAATTGGTACTGAACAGATCATCCCTCGGAGAATTTAAATAACTCAGACTAGTAAGATCATCTTTGCTCTTAGAATAACCAAGCCTTGATGTACCAATAGACCCAAAAAAGTTCTCATCGCTGCTAGTAACCTTAACACCACTTTTTGGTAGTAAATACTTGCTATCAACATTTTCTTTTATTTCAAAGTTCAACTGTATTCTACTCTCATCTACTGGGCTCAACTCTTTTTGGCTGGGTACAGACCTTGACGTGGTTTTAAACCTGAATTCCGTAGGGACTGACGATGGCATTTGGAGTTTACCAGAACCACCAGAATATCCTGCCACATATTCTTGATTTGTGACTGAATGTTTATAAGAGGGCTTTCTCGCTGGAATTGCTATCTCACCAATGTAATTTTGCATATATGTTGCATTCTTTACAGGAGTAGCAAAACTGCTTCCTGAATAGCTATCACTGTAATTTGTGGAATCACTGTCCATTTCAAAAATTAATTGATCCAGATATCCAGCATGACGTCTTGAAATAATTTCATTATTACCTACATCACGACCTGAATCTACGTTGGTATATCCTTTGGAGGTAACTGCATTTACAGCAGCCACAAAGCGTGCCTCAGAATCCGTGTCATTGGAGTGGATTTCATTGTCCTCTTCGTCATCTTGTGAGAAAAACAAAAACAACCTAGGTTTTTCTTCACAATCTTGTAATACAATACACTCTTCCATCATGTGATGCACGTCTTCGTCACATGATACTAATATCAGGACATTCAGATGTTCTCCTGGCAAATGGTACTTGATAGTGTGGGCCATGTTTAACAGTCCCATGGTCTTTTGGATTAGTTCTTTCCATGATATGTCCGTTCTTAGTTGTAAAATGTATGTCTCGCCCCCCACATACCGAATTTTACCATCACTAGGCCTAGGTAGAAACTTGCCCCCAAAACTGCACAAAAACTTTATGACATTTTGTTTTGATAAATTATATCCAGTTACTGGTTGTTGAAACATTCTACTAGAGCCTTTAACACTTCTGGAAGCATTCTTTTCTGGTTCAGGGAGCCCAAGAATTTTGGGACTGGCCAGTTCAGTTACATTTTCCATTTTAAAGATTATGTTGTCCGATAATTGTCTTTTTTGTCCTGATGGAGACATAATTGGGGCTTGGCTCTGAATCACATTTTTATTTTTGGAGACGAATTGGGGTCGTACATTAGCCCTTTCTTGGATAAATTCAAGTGCAAATTCTTCGCCAGTTTGAAATGAGTAGTTTAGAATTTGTTGAGGGTTCTGAGATGGCATGTAAAGAGGCGGTGGTTTTGGGCTGAAATCTATGTTTGAATTTCTTTTATTATTGGAAGGTCGGTCAAATTGACTTGACATTACTCTGTCTTCTTTTTCAAGCCTTTTAGGAAGAGAAAAGGTACTCTTCATGACGAATTAAGCAATAACTGATAAGATTAACTGCAGAATAACTCAATGTAATTAATAATCTTGTATAAGTTCATAAAGTGACAGGTTCTCAGATTGGTCTGGTACAAATTAGTATATATGTGTAACTTGGTTTTGAGATTAAAAAAAAATCTCCAAAACTTAAGCGCTTATTCTTCATTAGGAAATGACAGTGCACCAAAAATAGAAGAAACAACTAATCTTTGGAACACACAAGCTCAAAACTCAATAAAAGTAAACGGGATGAAGAAATAATAAAAAGAGTGGAGATTAACATACCACTTGGCCAAAATTTTAGAGTGAACTTAGCTCTCCTCCTCTCTGATCTCAGTTAGAACTGAACTCTTAACATTAGAGCAATTTTAAGCACCTTTTTACTGATGCTGACTGTTTAATTGTTTTCTGTGTTTATTTAAGTATACAATACAAGACCAGAACAAGGTCAAGATTCAATTAAAAGATTCAGAGATAAAAACAATAGGTGGAGTGTGAAATGACTGAGATGTGAAGGATCTTATTGGAGAAGAGACGCAGAGTCTAATCAGAGATAATGATTGGAGCAACGCTCTGACGTGGCATATGTATTTCCGGCTGATTAAGCTTCTATCAACCAATAGTCATCATTAAAGTCGTAAAAGAAAATACCTAGTGTAAGATAGGGCCCTCTAAAATATGAAAAACTTAAAACATTGTTACATACGCCCCTTTAATATAATAAAATTAAATGGCGTTAGGATTCATGAAGGCGATAGCATCATTTGATCACAAAATATATGTTTTAAATTGCACCAAATTATCCTGTTCTCTATTCTTGTTCGGCAGGTACATTAGAAAGGGGTCGGTTTTAAAAAAAAATTTAATAAACTTTGTACGGCACGTGGCCTAGTGGTGGTAAGAGCATTAGACTAGTCTCGAAGAGATCATAGATTTGAGCTGTGCGTCTGCATCTTTAATTTCAAAAAAATAAGATACAAATTTCATCAAATCAAATATCAAGAAAAAAAAAGAATAAACCAAATATCACCTCTAACTCGAGATATCGATCGAGCCGTGGTTGGATCGGCGTGAGAACGGTGGTGGAAAAAGGTGGAAATTATGTTATGGAAGGTGAGATACTTTCCTCTCTGTATTTCCGTGCATATATGGCCATAGAGGAGGCTTGGGAGGCAGGTTAGGACAAGGGTTCACGAGATCATACCATAAAATAAAGTTTTCATCTACAAAACTTGCTAAAATCAACTTTTTCACTTGATTTCGGACTGAAATAAATAATTTCGGACCGAAATTATTTTCCAGCATTGCGCACCGATAGTATTTTGACCATAATTTCTTCATTCGAACTCCGATTGAGGTGATTCAAAGATTGTTGGAAAGCTTAGGATGAACTCTACAGTGTTATGCATTTCATTTACTCATTTTCTTCCCAAAAATTATCCCTTTTATCCACCATGTTCCTACAAAACAAGTCAAGTTCCACGACAGTATCCAATTTTGACAAATATAATTCAAAAGCACAGTAAATTAATTGGTTTGAGTGTTATTCGGGTGCTAAGTACGGTAAAAATGTATATATAAATAAGAGATATCAAAAGGCAACATAGTTTGAATAAATAAATAAATAATAATAGTAATATATAAACTTGTACGGGGTACTTCCCATAGTTTGAATGGTATATATGCTAGCGATTCCCTTTGTAGTGGTACTAGTGGTATAAATTATATAATTTATCTCTTCCTTTTAATGAAGACAACATGTTTTCTGGTGTAAACTGAAGGACTGAAATATTTACATAAATATTTGGATCAACTCCAAATAGTATAAGATTTGAGGATATAGTTGGAACTAACCAATCCTATAACATGGAGCTTTCTTAGCTTGCCTGGTCTCTCCTGTCCTTACCAACTTTTGGGGCCCATATAATATATTTCGGCGGTGCCTTTCAAATGTTTTAATTCATGGACGGTTGTCGTTGTTGCCCTTTTACTGAGGTCAAGTTACCTAATCATGTTGTATTATATAATGCAGATTAAGTGTGCTCTACCTGGATTAAGGTCGGAAACTAATTTTTATGAAAGAACCTGTCGAGAAAAAACTATTTGAAAACATAAAATAGTTGACTTAAACTCGGTCAACAAAGATATATAAAAAGTCTGATTCTGGGTCCTCAATTATTGCCCTTGGTTTAATCTGTTTCTTATTTCTTTATGCAATCAAATCGTCAATTTTCGACTCTTCAATTGGCATCCCAATATTAGATCTTTCAGAGTTCATCTCAAAAAAAAAAAAAAAAAAAAAAAAAAAGATCTTTTAGAGCTTCATATCATAGCACATGGTTTCAGTTTTTCAGAGCTCCAAATTCTAGCTATTATTAGGCTCAATATTGTTGGAGATGTACAGCACATTAATAATAAGCAAAAACGACTCGTAAAAATTTCCTTTTCTGAGAAACGCTTTCATATTTTTCATCAAACACAGTGATATAGAAAATTTTGTCAACGACCAGTTCTTTCTATATATGTACTGCATACGTACATACATATACATATATACATACATACATATACAAACACACAATGATTGAGATACAACCATTGGTTCAGAATTCGTATAGTAGCTGTTCCTGCGTACAAGAATATATTTACAATAACAGAATGTTTATTGTAATTATCAAAATTCAATACGAAGCATGTCTTCACGGCACTTCCTGTTCATCTAGATTGATGGATCAATTGTTAATAGCTTCACTTCACCTCTGTCCTTTTCTTTTAATTGTGGTTGAGCAAGATAAACAATCCACATTACCGCATACTTCAATCGTGAAGAAGAAAAGCTTAGAACACCAACAAACAAGAAAGCATGTTCTTTACTCAATGGCCATCCACGAGTTTCTTCAAAAATTAGCAATTAGATATATCTTAACCGGAGCACGACATATGCTTGCATGGAAGATGTATTAGTAAGATGAGTGTCCTTGTTGGTATGACTATTTTCGAGGTTTTATTCCCCTTTTCTTGAGCTCGTATTCATGCAGAACCACTGCCTTTGTCCAAAGTCTCAGCCTTTTCTTTTTTCTCTCCTCGGTGTCTCCTGCAAAATTTAATTATCATGCATAATTAATAATCTCAAATTAATCATTACGAATATTCTTGGAAAAGAATGGACAGCATATGATCAGGAAAAGTAAACGATGATGTACCAGCATCAAAAAGCCATGTATCAATCCGCGGAGCTGTTGGCGACGTCTGTCCTTTTACAGCAAAGTAGAAATCTAGGGCTGGAAATGAATTACGGATGCTTTCAGTAGAATTCTCCTCATCAAAAGCGAATCCCATACGGAGAGCGCCAGAGAGCTCGAGAAAATCTTCATCTGTCAAGCTCTTTTTTCTCTCCCGGCCGCTATCTTCTGCCTTCATCCTCTCATTCATCTGCTTGCAGCGCCTTTCCCACAATGATTGCACAAACATCTGCTCTTTTGTTAGCGGTTGTGCAGTTGAATTTTTCTTGCCTTCCCGATAATACCACCAATTCGGTGGGCGTTCGCTCACCACATACACCTGCTTCTCTTCCTCCATGTCAATGTCCGAATCAGAAGAAAAAGAAGAGATAGCTGGAACCATTTCATCCGTATGGATTGATTTCTCCATTCTTGCTCTTCTTGTGCTCCTTTAATTAGTACTAATGTTAAACTATAATGTTTTCTCCATCTACCTATAAAATATAGGTGCGGCTCCAAAAGGATGCCGCAGAGATAGTTTCAAGAAACTAGGAATCGGAGATTTCCAAAGTGAAATTAAAATCAGGGAATTTAAAGCTGCGGGAACTGCTAAATATAGATGGCATCATGTGCACCGTTCATTACTGTTAAAATGTTAATTGAATCTCCCTTTGGCCTCCCTAATAATAGAAAATCTGAGTACCATTTAACAGATTAACAAATTTTCACGAGAATAAATTTCTAAAGGAAAAACTTGTATATACACGACTGTGGCAGATGTAAGCATTATCTGGATTACCCAAAATATTGGCATTTTTGTGTATATGGAATTTACCATTAGACGCAGCATTATCCTTTTAAGGAGAACAGTTTATATTGGTACTCATCAAACGATTAATTAGAACAGTCAGTGTAGAGTATTCTAAATTTCAAATTTGAAATTTCATATATTAGTATTTTATTAGATGGCTAATTAGGTTGAACACGTTGTGAGCCTTTTTAATAAAACTCAGAAAAAAAAAATGCATAAATGATTTCAATCTCTTAGACCAAATTATAATCATGGATCCAAAAAGCAATCATAGTGTATACTACTAACCAGTATGATTCGTTGTCTTCTTAGGGGCTGTTTGGATTCTCCAATGAATTTGGAGAATTTCATCTTCCTACCATAAATTTATTATAAACAATCCAAACTCTTCACAAAGTTACTCACTTCCCAATAAATTTATTCTTAGGAATTGCAACTTTCCCAAATTTTCCAAATCCTAAGCGATCCAAACGACCCCTTAGATAATTACTTCTATCAAAGATTTAAATAGCGGATAGCGGGTTGGTAGCGGACAACCTCATATCATAGCGGATAGCGGATAGCGGATATCGATCATTTAGCGGCCGCTATGGGATCATAATGGATATGTACAAATGTACTTATTTATTACATCATAAACATATTTGTAATTAAAAATTAAATATCATATTAAATTATATACATGTTATAATAGTTAAATTTAACACATACACTTTACAATCCATTATTGCAATAGACAAATCTCATTGCACTTAATATTTGATCAAGTTAGTCGGAATTTATATGCCAAAACTATGTTCGTAATACTGATTCTATACAAACACGTAATAAATTGTGTCGCTATATTTCTCTAAAATACCATTATAATGCACTATATTTTGCTAATTTTTACTTTATAGCTACCATAAGAAATAAAAGGCCAAAAATAAATACATTTTCTAAGTAATATTACTATTATACTAATGAACACCGCTATAACGGCACTTTTTATTTCGCACCATAGCAGTCTACCATGTCATACCGCTATAGCGGGGCTATTGCGGTTCATAGCGCCGCTATTTAAATCACTGACTTCTATTAAACGATGTTCGCCAAACCTTTTAACTCAAGAATATAAGCTCAATGATAGTTTAACACGACATGATGCTACCAATCAAAACAAAATTTTTTACTACAGTACATGTGAAGAAGATCAGTTAACTTTCAATGGTTCATTAAATAATTAATTGTCCATAAAGTTGGATACAATTCTAAACTCACATACCATAACGTACTTAGACAGTATCCTATGAATGGTAAATTGAAACGAGAATGATCATATTCCCGTGGCAATGCAGCGAGTAGGATTGTAGAGTTGCATTTAAGAAAAGCACATATATATGAGCAGAAGAAACAGCTCTAAACAAGATTAAATATTGGGATACTTGATTTTTTTTGTTGGTGTTCCTTTATAATCAATGCCTCTGGTCACCCAAGTGCTTTCAGTCTTTGACTCTTTTCGATAGAAACTTATTTTAATATTGTTCAACAAGTGAGATGCGGCTAGGCCAAACGATTTCTAGTAAATTTTTTAAAAATAAATAAATAACTTAACTAGGTTTGAACATCTAAAAAAAGATCTTACTTATACACAAATAATTTTGGAGCATTGTCACGATTTTCCGCATTTTTTTTGGGTTAATTTTGGTATGGTTGAGTATAAATAGAAACTTGTGAATTTTCTTGTTCTGACCTGAGAATAAATCAGACAACTACTCGGATTCATTACTTGTGACAAAGAGGAAAAAAATAGATCCGGTCCAAACGAGCAGAGGAACCGACACCCCATAAAGAAAAATAAAAAATAAAAAATATATATATATAGATTAAAAAGAAAATAAATAAGCTAAGAATAGAAGACAGAAATGGGTCTTCGCGCCCCTTCTCCTTCTCTGTTTATTGCTTTTTGCTTCGACGGAAGACTGTTGGTTTGGCAGGACATTGACAATGGAATCTTCGACCTGATTTTTTCTGAGGTTGCTGATTTTCTCAGGTATCCATGGAGAAATTTCAATTTTTTTCCTTGTAATTTTAATTTTTGCTGGTGGTTTTGTCCTTCTTTCTAAAGCGTTTCTCTATTTTATTTGTACAACACATTCATTACATTTGATTTTTTATCTGACAAAAAAGAGGGATATAAGATGCACCTCAACTCGCACTAATTTTGTTTGCAAATCTTATTACATTTATAGTTCTGACAATTTTGGTCCAATTGAATTCGGAAGTTTATCTTCTTTTTAAATTTAGAGTTTTCTTTAGAAAGCTTTGTCCAATTGTTCATAAAATTCACACTAAAAGAATAACTAGATGATGTTGGGGCTGTTTTGTTTGTGCATCAATAATGAATTTGCATTTTATTAATTTCAGATGCTTTGGATTATCACAACAAACAAAACTTTGGTAAGCAGATGAAGAAGCACTGTTTTTGGAATGGGAAATCAAGATTTGCCATTCATCGAATTTTTCACAAACCTCCAATCATGGTTCTCGGGACGACGTGATCCTGACAATATCTCTAAGGTGTTCTGGATGCCTGACCATAGCTGCCACATGTGCTATGATTGTGATTCTTCATTCAACGTAATCAACCGTAGGCACCACTGCCGCATGTGTGGGAAGATCTTCTGTGGGAAATGCACCACCAACTCCATTCCTTACCAATCAATTAGGAGCTTCAATGGTTCTGCCAGTAGTTGCGATGACGGAGGTAATTACAAGGAAAACACCAATAGAGTACGTGTTTGT
This sequence comes from Rhynchospora pubera, assembly GCA_028095005.1. Lineage (NCBI taxonomy): Eukaryota > Viridiplantae > Streptophyta > Magnoliopsida > Poales > Cyperaceae > Rhynchospora > Rhynchospora pubera. Next base: position 145,041,210 of record CM051460.1, read on the forward strand.
AATTTTTGCTTCAATCAATGGGAGAACGAGATGACGAAGCACACCGAGATGCGTGGCGCATCAACCTGCACGTCAACATTAGTGAGCACTGACACTACTTCAAATTATGATGAATTTGACGACTCATCCGAATTTTATTGTGAATTGCCGGACCAACACTTTGCCAATGGTATGCATGGTTCTACAAAATCGAGTCCTCGAATGCCGCTTCAAGATATCTCTTCTAACAATGGGGAATATGTTCGATCGGAAACTGGCATGACTGCAAATGAAGAGAAGGATACATATTCCTCAGCTCAATATGAATATTTAGTGACAAGGTAACAGTTCAAATATATTGTATGTATAAATGCATGCAAATTTGTCTAAAATGAATTTTAAGACTGATGTGTATCATTCAGGAGTGATGAAGAAGATGGGGGTATGTACGCAGTGCAGGTGGCAGAAACGCTGTATGCTGAGCAACTTCAAAATTACACTGGCTACTATAGCCAACTTGAGTCTGGTGTATATTACCCATGTTCCTTTTTAAACACATCGCCTGCACACAAGGATGATAAATCTGCAGAAGACATCTGCTCTACAGTTGATGATAGAATGGATGATGAATCGGATGCTAACAATAGCTACGATTACCATGCTACCTCCTCATTGTATGCCATCAAAAGCACAACTAATATCTATGATTTCCAAAGTAACATCTCTGTTTGGTCTCCTCCCGATCCTGATGAAGGTGAGGAGGAGGAACAGGAGGAACAGGAGCAGGAGCCAGAGGGGGAGGGTGCAGAAATAAATGAGCTTCCTGCAAGATTGACTGAGAGTGAAAGCTGGAAAAGTTTGCTTCCATCTAGCAGCTTCAAAAGTTATGGTAGCAGTGACCCAATAGGTGATCAAATGGAGGCATTGAAACACGCTGCTGATGACCATTTTCGCTTACTTATAGAACAGTTGTTGCAGATTGAGAATGTTCCCATAGAACATGGAGATGGCCAAAGAAGCTGGGTTGACATTGTGCAATCATTGGCAGAGGAGATAGCAGAATTTGTGCGGCCAGATCATCCAGGAAGTAGCAACACCATGGATCCAGCTGGGTTTGTCAAGATCAAGTGCATTGCTAGTGGAGATCCAGGTGACAGGTAATTGATCAAGTGTGCTATCCCTATGCTGTATTGAGGATTTCAAAATATATTATATATTTTTTCTGATAGTAGTTTTTTTTTTTCCAGCATGGTTGTTAATGGAATCGCTTGCAAGAAAAATATGGCCCATCGACGTATGATAACAAGGCTTGAAAATCCCCAAATCTTGATTCTCGGTGGAGCCCTGGAGTATCAAAGAGTGAAGAATGCACTTTCAAGTATAGACACTTTAATCCAACAGGTAGCGTTGAGATATTTCATTTTTATTAGTTTTTGGACAGAAATTGTTTTCAACTTTAAAGAAACTAAGCAATTATTTTATAAAATGAAGATTTAGAGTGCATACAAAATATTAATAATATAATAGTCTATGTCAGTATGGATGTTAAAAAAATGCATCAGTTGCTTCCTTTATTATTCTGAAGCTTTGAAGGATGAAGCAGTTACTTCTTCAACTAAGTTTTAAAATATCCTAAAATAATAATAATAATATAATGGACATATCTCTTATATAAAAATCTCGTGTGTGGTTCTTGTTTTTCTTTTCCTTATTCGTGAATACTTTTACAGGAAACAGAACACTTGAAAATGGCTGTAGCAAAGATAGAAGCCCAAAACCCTGACCTCCTATTAGTTGAGGAAAGTGTTTCTCGTGTGGCTCAAGAGATGCTCCTGCATAAGAACATCCCGCTTGTCTTGAACATCAAAAGGTCCCTTTTAGATCGCATTGCTCTATGTACTAATGCCATTATAGCACCTTCAGTCGATCTTCTGGCACCTGAGCAAATGGGAACTTGTAATATATTTCATGTTGACAAATTTGTTGAAATGCATGATTGTTCTGATCAAGCAACAACAATGCCGGCAAAAAATCTGATGTTCTTTGAAGGATGCCCGAGGCCTGATGCTTGCACGGTATGCCATAGTTGAAAATAAATATGTACTTTTGAATTTTGTGCACACAAAGATTGAATCTATTCATTTTCTAAGTGTGTAATTAAGATTTTATTGACACAAATGTAATTTGTTGAAAGTTTATGGTTGATATTTTTCTAAATACAAGTCCAAACTCTAGTATGAATACACATAGGTTCATACTTTGTAGCAAAAATTTTTGTAACAGTAGGTTCATGATTAGAAAGTTCATTTTTGTTCTTAAAATTTTAAAGGGCATTTCACAGAACACGATCTTCTATTGAACATAACATAATCCTTTTCACTAATAAGATTTATATTTAATATCCTTTTTTGATACTTAATTAATTTATCTATATCTTCTCTTTAGGTGGTACTTAAGGGGGCTAGCCTGAAAGTGCTCAAGAAAGTGAAACATGTAATGCAAGTTGGTATTTTTGTGGCATATCATGCTTCCTTGGAGAAATCTTTTCTTGAGGATGATCGTGCATGCATACCTGAATCCATCACGAAATCTCCAATAACAGTTCCATTACCTGATATACCGCTAAGCACCAATACCTCTATTTCGACAGTTCCTGGCTTCCACTCACCAAATGATTATTCTTTTTATGGACCATCTTTATCTCCTTTAAATGATGCTGCATTTTCTAGTTCAAATATAGATTGGATCGAAGAAGAATTTGAGGGAGAAGGCAATCCATGTAAAAGTGAGGTGGCCATTAAAGAAAATTTATTACTTGATGACAATAGAAGCATCTTGATTTCTTTATCTACAAGATGTGTTTGGAAACGAAGAATTTGTGGAAGTTTTCAAGTATACCGAATCAAATATTATGGCAATTTTGATAGGCCGCTAGAGCAGTACTTGAGGGAGAATATGTTTGATCAGGTCAGTTTCTTTTTGGAAGGAAAACCTTTAAATTTCTATGTTGGTACCTTGCTAAATTAGCAAACTTATTATTGGATGTATCTGAATGTGATACCTGCACAAAAAAACAACCACCACCTTAGTGAACCATATTCAAACTGAAATGGATGCCAAATATATTATACATAAATATACTGACTTTCATGAATATAATATATCTTATTGTTATTATTGTAACAAAAGTACAAAACACTCAAAAGACAAACATTTCGGGCCGACTTTCTGTTATTTCGAACTGAAATTTAGAGAGAAAGCACACAAAAGAGAATAATTTTAACGAAATTGAGCACCAACTTGGTGCCTACGTCCTCCATACCCACCCATGCTTTTTTTTTTTTACTTTTCAATTTTCAATAATGTTTTACAATTTGGGAGAGATGAAATAAATAAAGAAAAAATAATACAACATAAGGCAAATAGTCCCTACAGCAAGATATCATGTATCTTCTTTCTTAGGAAATCTTATTTCCTCACACAAGGAAATAATTTTCAAATTTTGCTACCAAATATTTCCATTTTCACTAATTCGGTTCTAGAATTTGGTCCAATTATTACCTACTTTAACAATTATAAGCATCACTTATGCTTTTGTTTCGAAGTTCAAACTCCAAAATAGATAACATATGACAAAGCTGGGTGCTGTAAATTAACTAGGTCATTTGTGCATGTAAAATGGGAGGATTTTTCATATAGTTCATTTTTCAATTATATAGCAGTAAAATTGGGATAAACAAAAACCAGCAAACACAAGCAAAAAGTGTTGGTTGTTTCAGATGAAATGGTCATTCTTGATATATTTAAGAAAAAGTACTATTGTACTTAAATGGTGTGTTAATTATCGTGCATAATCAACAGGTGAATGGTGTTTTCTCTGTTTTTGCATACCTAACAAGCCTTGCACCTAATTTCTTTGTAGGATCGCCTGTGTTATTTTTGTGACCTTCCACCAGAGGCACATGCACATTGCTATATTCATCAAAGGGGAACTATGACCATTTCTATGAGACGTATTCCTGACTTCATTTTACCAGGTGAAAGAGAAAAGAAAATATGGACGTGGCAAAGATGTCTTAAATGCCCCCTAGAAAACGGATTACCACCGTCAAATAAAAGGGTAATATTATCCAGTGACACCATGAGTCTTTCTTTTGGAAGGTTCTTGGAACTAAGTTTTTCTGATCACAATGCCGCAACTCGAGTAGCTGAATGTGGACACTCTGTCCACAAAGATTGTCTAAGATTTTACGGGTATTTATATGTTCCTTTTGTAATTAAGTTCTCTTTTCCAAGCAACTATACTCACAAAAATACCAAAGAATGAAAATCCTAATAATATAAACATCTGTATTTAGGACTGGAAATTTGGTTGCTTGCTTTCAATACAAGGAAATTGCCATTAATTCAGCTTTCCTACCGCCTCTTAAACTTGAATTTGGTTATCGGCATTTTGATTGGGTTGAGAAAGAAGCAACGGAGGTAATTTCTTGAGCACTATATATACTTCTATTGGATACAGATTCTCCACTAATATTTTGACCCATGAAAGAACACTATTCTTTTTTTTTTTCCTTTTGTAGTTAGCTTATAGGGGTGAATGGCTTTTCGAAGAGATATCATCTGTTTTGTGCCGGATCTTGGATAAAAATATTCAAATAGAAGAAATACACGAGATTCTCAAACAAGAGAAAGTAGAGTTTCAGGCAATTCCTCCCCCATTCTATCATCTTAAAATAATTTTAGTAGCATCTAACAACTCAATTTATTGACTTCTGCGCTTTAAATTACTCAGACCGCATTGGAAGTTCTCAAAAGAAAAGAGCAACAGGTTGATATTCTTGAGATAAACAAATTGAGGAGGCAGCTTTTTTTTCATTCCCTCTTGTGGGATCAACGGCTAGTATTTATTGCTAAGTCAATAAAGGGGCCTTTTTCTGAAAAGAACATTAATGGGGCAGAGCAATATGGCTTCACAAACGAATCTGAATCCACACGAGAAGATAGCAAAAGTACACTTTTCACTAGCATCAGTCTCAGCGAGGATTCTTTCTCAAAGGAATCGAGTCTTCTTTCAAGACGAACTATGTCTGACGGCCATTTTCCAAATCTAAATTGTATCCATGATGTGTTAGATGCAAGATGGATCGGTAATAATGACCCAGGTTCTACTCCAGATAGATTACCATTTTTAAAGGAACCATTGGAAACAAATGAACTGGTCGCTTCTCCTAGAGCAAAGGATCCTTCTACTTGGATAATGATGCCCTTTCCAAAGTTTTATGAATCTCTGAACAAGAAATTAGGCATTTTTCACTGGTTCAACCCTCTCCATGCATATATGCCAGTGTACATAATCTTACCAGAATGGCTAGGCGGACCCGGTGGGCCGAGGTTTGTCCTTCCTATGGGAGTTAATGACATGGCAATCCCTATTTTTGAAGATGAACCGACAAGCGTAATTTCTTATGCACTAGCATCACGTGACTATCATGACAACTTATCTAATAATAATCACCATGAACCAAGTTCAAAATTTGATATCCCATTAGCAGATATATCTTCTTCTGGTAATATTGCAGCAGAATCTTCTAGAAGCACACATCTGTTGATTAATTTTGATGATGAAGGTCCAGAAGGGAAAGTGTGTTATAGTGTTATTTGCTACTATGCCAAATGTTTTGATAGTTTAAGGAAGAAAAGTTCCATATCGGAGAAGGATTTCATTAGGTCACTTTGTCGATGCAAGAACTGGATGGCGCAAGGAGGTAAGAGCAAAGTTTTTTTTGCAAAATCATTGGACGATCGATTTGTTATAAAGCAAGTCACGAGAACAGAGCTGGAGTCCTTTCTTCAGTTTGGCCCTGCTTATTTCAAGTATGTTTCGGATTCCATTGGTAGCAATAGCCCCACTTGCCTAGCCAAGATTTATGGTATTTATCAGGTAATGCAGCTTGCCTTAAATACATTTTCTCAAAAAAAAAGAAAAGAAACAAAACAAAACAAATGTTCAGCTTTACATTAATTACCAATATCACTGACCACAAATAAGCATTTGTAGGTTCATTCCAGGAATGTAAAACTGGGAAAGGAACAAAAAATGGAAGTGCTAGTCATGGAAAATCTTTTATTTGGGCGACATATAACTCGGTTGTATGATTTAAAGGGTTCAACAAGATCACGGTACAACCCTGACACATCAGGAAAGAATAAAGTACTTCTTGATGAAAACTTAATTGAGTCAATGCCGACTTCACCGATTTTTGTGGCGAAAAAATCAAAACGAATCTTAGAAAGAGCTGTTTGGAACGATACATTTTTTCTATCTGTAAGTACAATGTAACTAGTATGTGGTTTTTCTTCTTCTAAGAGTAACTGACCTAAATTCAAACAATTAAATTAAGGATCGTTGTACTGCAAAGTATATTATCATCACCAACCTTGACCATCATTTAAAATATAAATTCTTAGTAAACCTGCAAAAAATCAAAATGCCCTAAAGAAAAAGAAAAAGGAATAACGAAAAATCCATTTACTCTTGATGCAAGTACAAATCAGACTTATCATTACACCCAAATACCAATCCTTTATCATAATGAACAGTTTATTTGAATAGTTGTCTTGAATCTTATCATGAAAATTAAAGACGATTTTGTTGACTAACTATGTGTTGCAGTCAATTGACGTGATGGACTATTCACTCCTAGTTGGCGTAGATGAACACAAACACGAACTAATAATAGGAATAATAGACTTCATGAGGCAATACACCTGGGACAAGCATCTTGAGACTTGGGTCAAAGCTTCCGGGATATTAGGCGGTCCGAAGAATGTCTCTCCGACTGTGATTTCACCGAAGGAATATAAATTGCGCTTCCGGAAAGCAATGTCGTCGTATTTTCTTGTCATTCCTGACGACTGGGTGCCATTCACCACTGAACAAGATAGTGATGATGCCAATGATGAAGAAAACCATGTTAGTGTTTCTAGCGAGTTTTGACTAAGAAAGTTTCTTAGGTAAATTTTTTTCTGCTACAACAGCAAAGGAAATTATTTTGGGCCATTTTTCTCGCGTCCATTCTTCTGGATTTCCTCCAATCTGATAAAAGGTAGTAATTGGTCTTGTGGTCTTTTGCTTTTTTTTGCATATATGTGCATGTAACTTTATTGATGTAGTATTCCCTAGATGTAAATTTAGTTGGTCCAAATCAACACTGTGCATAACATTCAAGATAAGTTGTTCATTATAGTTGAAAGATTTTGTAGGAACTTGATGAAAAAATAAGAAAAGAAAAGAGAAAGAAAAGCTGTTAAGCAGATTTTGTGTTACTATATGAGCTTTGTTACGACTTGCGAGAAAAATAGAAAATATTGAATTTGGAGCTTATTTCCGTGTTTGTGTTGAATTAAGGTCCAGTAAGGACCACCTAAGCTTGGGCTTCAGAAACTGGCCCAAAGCACAGAGTGCCTCTTGCCCATAGAGATAGAGTTCCGCTGGAGTTTCGTTCATTTTTTTTCCTGATATAAAAATTTTCCCTGGTGTTGGGAGTTCAAAATTTTGTGGAAAATAATAAAATTAATTACGTCATTTTTTAAAGAAAATATTTTTTCTGATCGACCACGCTACGGTTTTGTCTTTATCCGCATCATTTTCTCCTAAAATAATAAGGGTGACTATGTAGCTGATATATTTTTTTCATGGACTTAAAATTCTACACTATTAGATCAAAATGAAAAATAAATATAATTTGATTATATTTTGAATGAAGGGTCTATATATGAGATCAGTTCAGTTTAATACTGCGAGACAGGAATACTGAAACTGAACCCCTTATCTTTTTTTGTTGAATTGGAAATGGAATTTACCGGTCACAACTCACAAGGCAAACCTGAGCCCGAAACAGTGTTGGGCCACCAGCATAAAAAGACAGCGTTGAATATTTTCAACTCTGATAAACGCATCGTGCGCTGCTCACTGCGCAAACATTGACAACGGAGAACAACACGGATAAACTGCCAAACATTACTGCTCAAACCAAGTGCTCCATGCCTCGAGATGCGCAAATCTCCAGTACCGGGCCCACTTGAAGATGTTTTTTTTTTAGAGTTGTAATTTGCAAATTGTTAATCTCATAGCAAATATTGCAGAATATATAATTTAGTGGGTCTTTATTTTTTATTTTTTGAGAACCAAGTGGGTCTATTTCAAACATTTTAAAAGAACATAACTAGTTATATCAATCGTTGAAATTATTACGAAAAATTTATAACTCCACCTTTTCTTGCACTTGGCCACAATTAGCTCTATATGATCAGTTGATCACGGTGTGTTTGGATGAGAGTTGGACAAAGAATGGGTGCGTTTGGATAGGTGTAGGAAGAAAGGAAGAATGGAAGAAGTGGGAAGAAGTATTGGGAAGTGTGTAACTTTGTGAAAAATTTGGATTGTTTATAATTTTTTTTCTTCCCATCTTCCTTCTTCCTCTTCTTCTTCTCTCATCCAAATGCACCCATTAGAATAAGAAATTTCGGTATGCGTGCTTGTCCAAATTTCTTATTTTTATATCATGATTTTGTTAGTATAAGAATAAAAATTCAAATTCTTTATTCTTATGTTATTTGAGTTGCACAAAAATAAAAAATTTGATCATTATTTTTATCCAAACTTTATTCTGCTCCATCCAAATACACCTCCTCTCGGGTAAAAAGATATTATTGAAGTTCTCTTTTCAATTAAAATTTGACATTATATAAATGAAACTTGAAAATATAGTAAGAAGTAAATTTTTTACTTTGGGTCGAGCTAGGTAGTCGTAACCAATAAAACAAATAGAAAATGCTGGACCAGGCTGCAACTTTCAGGTCCTTTGGCGAGGACCAGGCGGGCCAACTCTTAATATTTGCAACATTATTAGTTATACATTAACAAAGTACTAGTTAAAAATTATGTAGGATATCAGCGATGTATAAACTTCAAAGCGAGTATAATTGCCAAATTTTAACTATTAATAGTTATGGTTAGAATTATGCGTGTTTTGCTGGCCCTCAAAAAGAATAGTTAGAATTATATATGCTGTTAGTTAAACTATAAATTTATAATCATTAAAAATTAAGTAATAATGCCAAAAAATATCTTACAAGTCGTAAATTATGGAGAACCATCTTTTGGTCTAGTGACAAAGAGTAATGCATCTCAAGTGAGAGATCGCAGGTTCGAAATCTGACTGAAGAGGCTTTTATAGACATTTAATTTAAAAAATAAGTCGGGAGACTTTGATACCCAATTTATCTTAAAAAAGTCGTTAATTATGGGATTTGGTGAAATTAGACTCATTAATATGTTTTGGAATTTCATGAAAACAAAATAATGAACCGTCAAGATTCCCTCTACGAAGAGGAGCGGAGCTATAATGAGAGCTTTCTTCCATCATTCTAAAAAAATAGATAGAAGGGAGAAAAAAGAAAAGAAAAACCCAAAAACACCTTTAACAGGAAACGATGGTACTTGTTCACAGGCGTGTGCAGCATCCGGTGCAGGCAGGTGCATCTCAGTCTTTACTTTTTCTCTTTCTCTCTTATTTAATCCCTTTTCGTTTCAATTGTTACAAAAGAAGACCATTTTCTATTTTTTTTTATTTTTTTTGCAATGTACAACTACTTCATTTTAAGAGCAAAATATTATTTTGCAAGTGAAATGTAGTTATTTTTTAAGTTAAAGTCCATGAAACACATTCGGTAACCATTTGCTCATTGCAGTAAAACAATTCACAACTCAACAATTAATCCTTATGATTAACCTTCGGGTGGTTAAATACAGAGGTATATATACATAAAATAATTGAGGTTTACAAAGCGAAACAATCAATAAGCGTGATATATATTCAAGCTTGCTTCTTTTCTTCTGAAAGTGAAGGCTAGCTAGCTAGCTATATGAGAGCAACCTACTCTCTGATTCGGATTCTAAGTTTCTAACATGCTCATGTACCTTCTTATTTTGCGTTGTCAATTTCTTATCGGATACCGTGCAAAGATTCTTTTTTAAGTCAACGCACAACTGGTTTTTCTACATGACTAGCTACATGTCATAAAAGATGAAACCAAATCATGTGCCGCGTGCCACCGTGCAGCACAGAAATTCAGACCGTCCAGATTAAATCTAATGGATTAGGGAGTTCCGTGTATGTAACCAGATTGTAAGATCCGAAAAAGATCTAACTGTCAAAAATCGGATCATACGGCTCGGATTGGTGCGCGGCATGGTACCGCGCGGCACCGGATAGGGATTCATAAAAGATGATGTATATTTGTATGCTTGATGTTTCGCCTTCATGGAGCTTTAAGTATAGTATATGTTCGGATCTTTCGATTCTATTTTCATAATTATGTATTTTTCCAAATGATCTTTTTAACATATTCGAATAATTTTATTTTTTATTGAGAATTTTATCATAATTATAATTTTTTTATAGTTATAAAAGTTAAAATATAAATTAAAGAACTCATTGGCACATAACACGCTCGTACATAAATAAATCCAAGTAAATTATTTCTCACTAAAATGATCCTGGTGGAACAACGGGTGTGAATATTGTTAAAAAAATATGGAAGAAAAGTCTCTCTGCCATTGCTTAAAATTTTTTTCTTGGATGGCGTATTAAAAAGATGGAAGTGCAAACTGAGCAAAACAGTCTAAAAAATGACTGATTTGAGTGAAATATTTAAGTTGTTCTGTAAAGAATATCCTATTAGAATTCTCAATTCTGCATGATATTATTACTCGCTAAAATGAGATTGTTAAGAAAACATGGACCCTTATCGCCTGTTGGATGCACAAGAAAAAAAAAATCAAGTAAGAATAAGCTTTCAAATTTTTTATTCTTGTGAAATTCAAACAACATATGAATAAAAAAAATTAATCATTATTCATATTCTAACAGTATCAACGAATTGGACGGAGATGTAGCATATATAATTACTTCCTAATGTCCCAAAATTTTATAAACTTAACAAAAAAATATTACTTTTTAGACAAACTAAAATTTTAGATGCGAACTTCGTTACAGTTATATATGAGTACGTATATCTATTATATCTATTATATCTAGAAGTACGTATATCTATTACATCTACATAGTAGTTATAATAACGAGGATAAAAATAGCGGACAATATTATCCTCGTTACTAAGTGGGCTCCTCAAATCATCTTGGAACGAAAAAATTATTACTTTCGTTTTTTTTTCTAACACTGATTTTTTTTTTCTTGCACTTCTCAGTTTTTTTTTTCTAGCTATAAGTAAAAATGTGTAGCTCTCCAAGTTTTAAAAAAAAAATAATTTTCTTCTAAATCTGGGTTACATTTTATATTGGGTGAATCGCATTAATTACATATTTACATGCCTCCAGTTCTCAGGCTGAAAAGGAAAAAAAAATTCAAATATATGAACTTAAAAGTTTAATATTAAATTATTAATATTTTTTTACATCAAGAGTCTAGATTAGTATAAGTACTATATTAGTGCTAGAAGTCAGCTTTGTTGTTTGTTTTTTCTCTTTTGCAACTCCAAGATAACAATGGATTAGTAAAGCAAAGCATAGAGGTGCTTTTGGTAAAACCAAGGATCTGTGGCTTCCATCTTTGTCTCACATTCTCACGTGTAGGCTTCGTTGTACCTGTTTACTTCTGTCTGTTTTACTTTTAACATAAACAATTTATTCTTTACCTTGTCCAATGCACGACAGCATGAGAGCAGTGAAGTCCTTACTCCTTAGGGACCTCAACACTTTGCTTTTGTTTCCAGCAATGGAGGCTCGTGTTGCATAGACCCGTTTCACGTGAACCGTCAAATTATCCCAATACATTCTGTTAAACTTTAAATATTGTAAAAGTTAATACAGAGCACAAATGTGAAAGAGAACCATGATGCTTTCAGACTTTCAGTGTGATAATTAAATAGAGAATTAGTAATTTTTGTCCTCGTTGGGTAAAGTGCACAAAAAAATTGAATGACTTAAGTAAATTAACATTTCTTTTATAAAATGTCGTTATTGATTCCTAATAAAGCAATCTGGTATTACCTCATTAACACAAGTCGGCAAAATTATGTTACGTTTAATAACAAATCCATTATAATATGTAGAGTGGTCATATCACTGCTGGTTCGTTTGCTTTTGTATAAAGAGCGTCAATTTATTAATTTTGTAAAGCATTGACAAAGAGGAATAGGCACTTGCATACTCTCGTCAAACCTTTTATCATTTTCTTTTTCTTTTCTAAATCTTTATACATCTTTTTCTTTTAATCTTTAGGCCATTTGTTGGTGATTTTAGGGTCCCCACCATTTGCAAAAATTCGGAGAATGTCTGCTCCTTTGTGTGCCCCCCCAACAGAACCATCCACATCTAATTAAATATTTTACTTATTAATAATTAAATTATTTAAAAAACACATCAAGGCTTGCATACACTGTGTCTTACTCAGGAAACCCCAAAAGCTTATTAATAAGATATACACTAATTCATGTCATAGTCAAAAGTTTAATTAAAAAAGTGGGATTCCGTGCGTCCAGTTTTGGATGCACCGTATATCACAAAATTAATTAATATAATAATAATTAAAAAAATTTAGTAATGAGGTAGTACCCAAAAAACTTGACATCTAAAGAAAGCATTCGCAATTTCATGTTGTCGGTTGTCCCTAAATTATCATTTATATAATTATATGTCCTGGTTAAATATCACCAGTGGCGGATCTAGAAAAAATATTTAGGTGGGGTTGAGTGTTTCAATGAATCATTTGATCGAACGGTTCTTCTTCTTCTATTTTTCGGCCCACCTTTGAGTGCTTCAATGACAGAAAAAATTCGCTGGGGCTAAAGAGAGACTCTATGGGCTCGACGGTGGTAGGTGGGGCTCTAGCCCCACCCACCCCAGTGGTGGATCCGCCCCTGAATATCACATAGGACAGGTAATTAGCGCTGACGAAAAATTAGGTCTGAAGACTAATTTGTTCAGTTTTTAGCACTCAAAAGTTGGTGAGATCCTTTGTAACATGAGATTTTCTTAATCGCTGATTTACTTTTGCTTTATCTTTTTAAAACAACTTCTCTATATATGAGTGCTCGGTACAATAACAATTAAACAGCTCAATGCCTTAAACGGTGAATTTTGTGCTTAATTAAGTTGCTCAACTTATTGTGTTCCACAATTATTCCTCATCCTTATCATATATCTCGCATTGTCGCAGATATTATTATAAACATTAAGAAGTTTTGCAACCTTTAAGGTGCGTTTGGATGCATTGAGAAGAAGGAGGAAGAAGGGAAGAAGGGAAGAAAAAAATTATAAACAATCCAAACTCTTCACAAAGTTACACACTTCCCAATATTTCTTCCCACTTCTTCCCTTCTTCCCTTCTTCCCACACTTATCCAAACGGAGCCTTAATAACCATCTAAACTAGTACCAGAACCGGTATAACCATCGATCTAAGCTGCCCAAACAAGACATATACCAGCAGTTCAGAACTGGTACACAATGCAGGAATCTTTATATCTATCAAATGTAAATAGTTTATCATTAGAATTTGGTGCTTGGCAACAGCAAATGCATGCACGGTCGGTAATGAAAAGTACTAGAGAACAAAGTACTTTGTTGCAAAGTCTTCTTTGCACTAAATAAAGAGTTCCAATAGGAAACTAGTGCTGAAACAAAGTAAAGCAATTGTAGATGTACAAAGATGAGGAGGCGAAAAACAAATAATCCAAATCTACTTTTCCTCCATTTATTATTACTTACATTTTACTTTTTTAAATATTACTTACAAATATCATGCTGCTTTAATAAGTGGCATTTGACACATTTCTGACACAATGTATAGCGGAATAAAAACAAAATAATCTCACATGACATGGGTTCCCTTCAGTCATCTTGCTACTTGATGTCTTGAACTCCTGTCAAATTCAATGGAATTCAGATCTGGTGCCGCGCGACACACCGTGTAGCGCGACATCGTAGCCGTCTGATCATGATCCAATAAACAAGGGAGCCCCGTGCATGTAACATAGATTGATAGGCCCGTAAAAAATGAACCGTCCGATCAAGATCAGACGGCTCGTACGCGCGCTACACGGTGTCCCGCGCTACACGGGATTCGGGTCCAATTCAATGGGCCTGTGTATCTGCACAATCTTCAAATTTGTCCTGACTCCCAAATTTATGTCCCATTTGGAAAATAATTTTGTATTCAATCCAAATTTAGGAATATATATTTTTTTGCGAAATATTAGTGTTGAATGTATTGGACGGATGAGTCCGTCCAAAACGATCGTTTTTACGTTTTAAATTTCAAAATAACCGATCCAAACCGTTAAACATGTTCACCATATTGAAAACTTACAAGAAATCAATTTTTACATTTTTTTTTAAATTATTTACTTTTTTTGGTATTTTTGAAATTTCATGATATAAATATTATGGATCGTCTAATAACAACAATTTTCAAAAATACCAAAAAATAATAAAAAAATTATAAAAAAATGTAAAAATTAGTTTCTTATAAATTTTCAATATGAAGAACATATTAAACGGTTCAGATCGGTTATTTGAAATTTAAAAAAGTGAAAACAATCGTATTGAACGGACCTCATCCGTCCAATATATTGGATTCTAGCATTTCTCATATTTTTTTTAGATAAATGATCCGACAGTTAATTCAATGTAAAATAAAAAAAAAAGCGGCACATGACAAATTCGTATTCACACGCATGCATGTAGTGTGCTCCTACAAATCAAATAATACCACACGAGCAACTGTACAGTTAAGTCACATATATTACAGAGGCCATAGCTAGGAGAGCTTCGTACTCTTTAGGTGGTAGCCATGATCCTTCCAAAGGATTGCACACAAAGCTTGAACAAATGCACTTTCTATCAAGTATATATCAACACTTAAATAGAGCTTTCACAAAAAGAAAAGAGGAATTCATAAAAAGATGAAAGTAACAAATAGTTCAGAAACATTAGATTCTTCACACAAATCATTTCATCTTCTGCTATACAAAAAATGTATGAGAAGAAACTTTAATCAGGTACAATCAATGCAAAACAAATACAGAACAACAAGTAGGAACTAAAATTACAACAGAAAAGAAAAAATAATGGAGGTTTAGACAATGGCCTCCAGTCTAGGCTCAAAGGGGAATGCTGAGAGGAACTCTTTCTCCTTGCCATCAACATAACACTTAGGCATCTCAACCCATTTGTTGTTCTTCAAATCACACATCAAGCAACTGCTACACTCACTAGAATTCACACACAAGAGAACCTCATCTCCATGACCGACACAATTAATGTCGACTTTCTTCGCATAGAATTCATGCGAGAGAGAAGCCGGCATGGCAGCGACTTGATACCATGACCGATCTCTACTAGAATACTTCCAGAATCTCAGACTAGATGTCTCAAGAAATTCTGAGAGCACCACTACCAGCATCTCACCACCACACTCTATAACATCAATGGAGTACTCGAAATACACCGGTAGTAGCCTCGGCAGCTCGAAGAAAGTTCTTTGTGTCAGATTGCAAGATATCACAGTACCAGAATGACTAAGGAAATAGAGCATTTCCTCTCCGTTTTCAATTGTCAAAACAGAAGAGTACTGTTTAGAAGGGCTCCTTTGCATGTTACTAGCAACTACATCTCCTGTTTTACTCAGGAAATAAACCTCCTCTTCTCCATTTACATCGACATCCGATGAACTGTCGGTCTTTCGAACTAGGGTTACCTCTTCCTCCCACAAGTTCTTTGCAGAATCAAACACCACGAAAGCAAGATTAGGTATTTCACCGAAAACCAACACGACTCGGTACGCCGAAGGATTTTGTTTCGAGGAATGCATGGCGATGGCATGAAGCGTCTCGCTTGATGTAAGTCGAGTCACACTAGGCAACTCACGACAAACACCAGTAACTGGATTAGAAACGAATAATTCACCGGCTTCTGTTTTGTAGCAAACCAAACCACCAGAGGAGGCGACAGGAATGGATTTGTTGGAATTGTTCATAGCCTTGACACTTCTCCAGTTCTTCTCTGATGAATCGAAAACTAGAGAAGCCCGGTGCAAATCATGGTCGACCATGAGAAACCAAGGTTCTCTGGAGTCAATCTGAGAGCATGCAACGTGGAAGGAAGGAGAGGTGGCAACAGAACTAAACCTCCTGCAAACAGAGCGCAGGGAGAAGAAACTGGAAGGTGGGACCCGCGCAAGAACCCTCTCTAGGAGGTCTTGGTGGAGGTCGTCTAGTGGGAAAGTCGCCTCTCCTTGCGCCTTTCTCTTCTTCAAGTTAGAGGTAATTTGTACGATCGGATCCATCTTTGTGTAAGTAAATTTCGATTTGAGGCAGGAGATCGAGGAATCAGGAATGTAGTGAAGAATTTGTAGTAGAGAAAGAAAGGAGAGGAAGGAAATTTCGTGAGAAGAAGAGAGGAGAGCTTTATCTTTTTTGGGTATAAATTAAAATTAGATACGTTGACAGTGGAGAGGAGAGGGAGTGAGTGGCCAGTGGGGAGCGTGTGAAGGAGGCGAGAAAGGTATTTATAGGTGGGAAGAGACGGTGTAGTAGTGTCGTAGGTGTGCCAAAGCTATTGGCCAAAAGATAAAGAAGAAGGCATGAAGCGTGCGAGTTCACGTGCGATTAAGTTTTTACTTTTTACGGTCTTACGGACCTGTTTTTACCGCAATTTCCGGAAGTAACGGCGCCGTAGATGTAATGTATACCGTTATATATTTATTTTGGTTTCAATCTTAAAGCAAACTACGCATTTTTTTTTCCAGTAAAGAATAAAGATCCGTATGCGTTTTCTATGGACCATGGTTATGTGTTTGTAAATACTAAATAGTATTGCAGTATAGGAGACGCTTGATAAAAAAACCATAAGTAGATTGCATTTACATATAAAGTTATTAATTGTTGTTTATCAATAAATAAAACAGTTAATAGATGTTATTTATATCTAAAAAATAGGAAAATTTGAACAAATCAATTAAACATTAATTTTAAATATGATAATTCGAAAAAATTAATTGCAAATTATCTACAAAACGAATTTTGTTTGGAGAAAAATTGTTTGGGGAATTTTGTTCGAAAAAATGTCCCTAAGAATACACAAAAAATAATCTACAAAACGAATTTTGTTTGGAGAAAACAAAAATGTGACAATACCATACGGTACCGAGTAGTTGGGATGCTAATAAATTCTGTTTACTTGAATATTCTACCGGTACCGTATTCGATAGGATCAGATAATAATTTTTCTTTCAATAACTTATCCACGCTAAGGGTAAAAGAAAAATTGATCTTATAATTAGATTATTGTATAAATAAAAATTGTTCCATACCAATTTTCATTTCCAGAGGTTAACTGACGAATATGAATTTGTAAATGATATTTGTTCTTATCATTCGTTTAATTTCATATAGTGTTGTTTGATTAGGATTTATATATTTTATTAAAAATAATAAGGCTAACAAATTTAAATGTCTTAATTATGTGTTTGCCAGCTGTGAAAGATTATCATATAATTATCCGTGATCCATGCGTCGTCGTTAACCTTCAAAGTACGTTAAAAAGTAGGGGCAAAATTTTAACCGGTGAGGATTAGTTATAAATATAGTCAATTCGTAATAATAATGTATACATTGCAGGTACGAAAATACATCTTCTCAACACATACCGTATGTATATATATATATATATATGTGTATCCTTGATCTTTAAAGCGGTTATTAATTTCTTTGCATCTTTAATATGTACACTGACGGATCTATGTGTAACAAAAGATGTCAGTGCCATCTCTATTTTTTTAAAATAACATTACTACATATGAATATTTATAGTTATAAAATATAAATTTTTTATATGTATCTTATATTTAAACTCCATAAATATAAATATTAAGATGATTTTTCATTAGTGAACCCCATATAATTTTTGTAGTATATTTCTTTTTTTGCAGCACTAATCCATCTCGTCAGCAAAGCTAGTCTGGAGATTCGAAAAGTCTTAGTTGTGTGCGAGCCAAGCTTTCATTTATTTTTCTAACGTTTTGTGATGTCTTTCTGGATAGATTAACAATTTTTATTTATAAAAAAATATTGCCATACAAAAAGATCATTTTTATAAACCGAAAAAAAGAAATGTAGGTAATTTTTTTAGTTCTTGTTTGTGGGCCTTTCAATTAATTAAATAGGTCCAAAATATAGACCGAATATAGTACTAACAAATAAGAAAACAAATAAGAAAAAATCAAATAAAATAGTA
This sequence comes from Rhynchospora pubera, assembly GCA_028095005.1. Taxonomy (NCBI): domain Eukaryota; kingdom Viridiplantae; phylum Streptophyta; class Magnoliopsida; order Poales; family Cyperaceae; genus Rhynchospora; species Rhynchospora pubera. The sequence continues at coordinate 145,059,510 of CM051460.1, forward strand.
CTTTTCAATTAATACTTTTCATAAGCAGTCTAGTCGAACAACCACGATGGAATAGAAAACAAATAAGAAAAAAATCGAAAAAAATAAAAACAATTATATAAATAAAATAGTACTAACAAATAATAGTACTAATAATAAAAAATAATAAGTATTGCTTCTCAAAATTTAACTTTTTTATTTATCAAATCAATTATTTTATTTTCTAGTTAATTTAAGACATACCGAAATTTTAATTTGAGTCAAATTCATGTTTGAAACATATCCAATTTGTAGCTTGTATCATATTCTTCTTATGACAAATGTCGGAAAAAAATACTTTATATAAAAAATTATATTTTTATTTAAATATTATTAGCTTATAGAATCTTTTTTCAAATTTTTCTGGCTTCGTCCGAGGTGAACGCCCATTCAAAATTTTCTAGCTCCGTACTTGAATATGTAGTATATAACGTCCATTACAAGTAACTATAAAGGAATAATTTGAGATAAGTATTTGATGATTTATTGACAATTATTCAATATTTTTTGAGGTAGTTTGATAAAATTTATAATGGAACCTAGCTAACAATATATTACAAATTCTAATTTTTTAAAAAAAAAATGAGTCCATATTCTTGTCGGCAAACATAATTAATGATTTACCTACAAATCAAAATTAAGAATTAAAAACTCATAAATGCATACCCACATTGTGGGTTCATAATTAAACTCTTTTAATTGATAGTTAAGTTTTAGGGTGTGTTTGGATGGGTAGGGAATAGAGAATAGAAATAAGAAATTTCGATTTGCGTGCTTATTTTTATTCTTGTGCAACCCAAACAACACAAGAATAAGGAATAAGGATCCTTATTCCTATACTAACAAAACCATGATATAAGAATAAAGAATAAAAATAAGCACGTAAACCGAAATTTTTTATTACTATTCTTTATTCCTGACTTATTCTGTTGCATTCAAACACATCCTTAATTATGAATCAGTATAAATTTGTTTTCTAAAGTTCAATTACCATCCTCGGATCCCTTTGACTCTACTGTACGGATTCCACTCATGTAATTGGATTGAAGGTTACGCTAGTTAGCTATATATGCTACCTTACCTTCGTATTCTTCATGACACGTGTGAAGAACTAAAGCTAAAATAAAGCAATACAAGAGAGAACCGAACCGCCGAATTGCACAGCTTTTGATTATTTTAATAATTCAATTAGCGAAAGCAGAAACTTTGGATTATCCTAACAAAAACAGGGTCCCCATGACCCCATTGGAGCAACGGTGTCAGTGTGGGAGCAGAACAAAATAACAAAAAAACAAAAGAAACATCTAATAAGAGGCACAACCATATATGTACATGAGCCCCAGTGGGGTTTGACCTCCTCAGGGAATCTTTTCACGCTTCTCTATGACTCGTCATTTCATTAAACAACGCCGGCCCAAGTGAACAGAAGTTTGTTTTGTTGTTTGTTCAGATCTGGTTGGATCCATGTCTTGACCTAATTTAGGCTGGTTGCTAGTTAATCACTAGCTAATATCACTTTGCACTTTTTCAAGTGGTATACGTAGTAAATACATGACTAGATACACAAATAAGTGTGAAACATTAGTATAAAAAGTATAATTAACTACCCAATTTCTTTATTCAGTACTTTGTATATTTCATAATTCAAACTTCAAATCAAACAGTAGTATAAAAGTATGACAACCCAATTTTTTATTTATTAGCACTCTGTATTTTTCAACAGGTTACACTTGTAAAATGCCAAAAAAAAAGAGGTAGAAATGAGGAGAGAGAAAAAGAAAAAGTGGAAATGCACCTGCGCGGATGCTGCACACGCAGAGGTACGTACCATTGTCAAAGGGTTTTTAGGGTTTCGTGAGAGCTAGAGAGAGAGAATATTGGTGCTGACCTTTGTAAAGCGAGAATTAAAGCCTGAAGACCTGCCATTACAATACTTCCAAGTCCTAACTTAATTAAGCTAGCCAGCGTTTTATTCTCTCTTTTTTTCGCCTCGTTGAGAGAATCTTCTCTCTCTCTCTCTATATATATTTTTCTCTCGTGGGGTTGTCGAATCATAACTTTCACTTTATCACAAGTCAAATGGGTGCTAGCTAGGAGGAAGTCGGGACCAGGCAGTGAGAAATGACGATTTGTTTGTTGTGTTTTTCCCTGTCAGGAAAACATTGCCTAAAATTGAGTCATCATTTCGTTTTACTGTTTTTTTTCGTTGCTCTTTTTTTTGGGGTTCTGGATCCTTGATTAGTAAGTGGCTCAGGCATCTTGTGTGGAAGTTATGTTTAAGCAGTTCTACAAAGAAAAAAAAAAGATATATACTTCTAATGAATCATAAAATTACCATCTCAATTTATCTCGATAATTTTGAATGAAATTTTCAATTAATTCAATCAAATTAAAAAAATTAAAATAAATATATAATAAGGTTTCATTTCAAACATTGTTTCACAAAAACAAAAAAATAAAGGGGGAAAAAAGGAACTGTTCAAAAAAGAAAGCCGTGAATTGCGTCGTCTTTTTATGGGCGTCTGGAGAAGAATGGTGTGAATTTGTGTGTTGCAAATTTGCAATGCTAAGGCAGCTAGCGCTGGGTCTGACCCATGCGTCCATGCCCCATATTTTATCAGGCTGTGTGCTGTACCTCTCCATGTGCCTGGTGTGATGGTGTCAAGTGTCAACAAAAAAATGCACGGATCTCGAGCTGCTAGCATCATCCGTGTTCCATTTTTTTTTTCTTGACCTCTGACTTTGTTTTGTCTTCTCCTTCTGTTTGTTCTCTCTATTTTAATTTTCATTTATTATTATTATTTTATTTTTGCTGCTTAATAGTCGTTCTCTCTTTACAACTGTTGAGAACAAATAGGAAAAGAGACAGCTGACCTCAGAGATACTCATCATTGACCAAATTAGAAGGAACGCATCCATCAAATCACAATAGATTTGGGTTACAAATCCTTCTGTATATATTTCCATGTATAGCCAATAAGAACGTTAGAAATTTTCCTAACTTGTAAAATTGACCGTTAGCCATCTGCCTATAAATAGGCTTGTAAAGCAAAGTGTAAAAACATCAGAATAAAGAAATCTTTATCCATCATTTGTCTCAAATACTCGATAACAACGTTGTAAGAACGATTTGGCGACAAATGTCTTTTCGGAAAAAAAGAAATGCAAGTTATATTATTATTATATATTTTTTTCAATAATCTAACCTCCCCTCCTTTCATCCCTCAAACTCAGATAGCGTAGCAGAGCACGGTCTTAGGATCTGCTCCAGAAAAAAAGTACTGAGGGGGAGGGTGAACTATTCATATCCTCTTCAATGAGTTAACATGCTCTAGATTTTAAAAAAAAATAATGGTGGAAATAGAAGTAAATGGATGGTCATAGAAAATATTTTTTATAAAATTGTTGCCTATTTTGTCATCCCAATTCTAAATTAAGATTTGTTCTCATCTCTCCTCCATTCCACCCCAAATTCTAGAGCAGACGCTTACTATTTCTACTTTCTAGTTAGCAATAGCACTAATTTAACTATTTTTTTATGACAAAAAAAAACACTTATTAGGGAAAAAATAACTAACTTTTGACTTAATGCTATTCTCATGCATGCATCCAAAACAATAAAGCATACCCTCTTCGGTTAGGCATCTCTGGAGGAGGGGAATAGAACTATTCTTTTATTTGAAAGAAAGATTTTACAATGAGGATCAGCAGCAAGGTATTATGTGTCCTTGTTGAGAAATGAGAATTAAACAGGCTATTGTTCCCAATTTTCATCCTAAATTTGACAAGGCCCAGTGTTAAAAAAACGGGCTTATACAATCAAACCAACATTACGGCCTGTTAATTAGAAGTAGATTAGCATCCATTTTCTTGTCTTGCCGAAAAATTTAAAAATAATATTAAATTAATATAATATATTAAAAATAATATCAATATAATAATATTTTTATAAATAGTATCACAAGATCGGAATCCCAAATTCCGAACGCAAGATCGGAATCCAGGATTCCGACCATAGCTAAGATCGGAAGTCCGGATTCCGACCTTAGCTAAGATCGGAATCCTGAATTCCGATCTTAGCTTTTTTAATTTTTTTTATATATTATTTATTTATTTATTTAGTATATTAATTAGAAAAATAGATAATATATTGTAAAAATATTGAAAAATATGAAAAAATCAGAAATAATTAAATTAAATTTTATATGTAATTTAGTATTTTTGGGAAATTAAATTTATTTTCTTTTAATTAATTTATTTAATTAAAAAATAAATAATTAAGTATAAATTTTTAATTAATTTATAAATTTTTATAACTTATTTAATTAAATGAATCGTACCATTTAAAAAGGATTATAAATTTTCAGAATTTGTAAGGATACAAATGCATAATCCTTTCCTTTCTGAATGTTCAAAGTTTTATTAATCATTTCTGCATTTGCTGGGATTCAAAGGCATAACTTGAACATTAAAACATTAAACATGCATAACTTTTGATTGGAAGGTCCGTTTGAGGCAAACGAGCACATTTCGAAAAGCTGGCGACGAGATCTACACATGTTACCATATTCGGAGCCAAAAAACGCTCTCTAGACCTCCAAAATTCACTTTGAAAGTTTGCAAACCTAAAAACCACTCTAAACTATTAAAAAAGTTTTTAAAATCATAAATTAATCATTAAAAAGAGAAATGCAGTAAATCAAGTGAATTTAGTCTTTCTTCTCCGTCTCGGTAAAACATCAACCTCGTGTAATTCCTTTCTAACGCAATTCAGAAAGTGCTTCCTTGATCATGAGACTCGATATGATTATTTAATATATAATATGAAAATAATATATACAGAGGACGACATCCGGAACGCATATCAAATGGTTGCTTAAAAATTTATAATTTTAATGTAAATTAATTAAAAATTTGTACTTAATTATACATTTATTAATTAATTAAATTTATATTTAATTAAATAAATTAATTAAAAGGACAATAAAATTAAATTCCAAAAAAATACTAAATTACATATAAAATTTAATTTAATTATTCCTGATTTTTTTTCATATTTTTTCAATATTTTTAGAATATATTATCTATTTTTCTAATTAATATACTAAATAAATAAATAAATAATATATAAAAAATTAAAAAAGCTAAGATCGGAATCCGGAATTCCGATCTTGCGTTCGGAATCTGGAATTCCGATCTCGTGATACTCCGATCTTGCGTTCGGAATCTGGAATTCCGATCTCGTGATACTATTTAAAAAAATCTTATTATATTGATATTATTTTTAATATATTATATTAATTTAATATTATTTTTTTAAATATCGGCTTCTTTTGAGTGCTTGACAAGATTCAAGTTGGTAAACATTTTTTTCCTAGTAAACCGTATGGAAAATATTTTTTTTGGAAATCTACCAGTTGAATAGTTTTTTTCTTCGGATATAATCTTTCATCATAAAATAAATACAGAAATTATAAGTGTCATCGGCAAATATACCATCCCAGTCATCGCTAAATACAAAGTGAACATATACAATAAATAAGGTGAATATATAGACGATCTAAGTGAACACTTACAAACAAATAAGTGTTATTATCACTTGTTCAGAAGTTTACATGCATATTCAACTTATTTTCATTGAACTTATTTGTTCATATGTGTTCACTTAGATCGTATATATGTTCACTTTGTTTTACGGTATATGTTCATTTTATATTTAGCGATGACAGGGATGGCAAAACTGCAGATGGCAGTAATCAATTTCCAAATAAATAGCCGCATTCATGTTCATCCCGCTATTTTTTTTGGGTTAAGAAATTAGGCTCAATTCGGCTCAGGCCGTAGGTTCTCCTTTTGGGCTGATTTTGGTAATGTTCCCTCGTTTCCCTTTTTTTTTTTTTTTTGATGCGATCGTTATTTTGATAAACATTCTGTATGAAAAGACATTGGGTTTTAATTATCACAAAACCGTTATAAAGTAATAATATAATTTCAATAAAAATCTATATGTTGACAATCGTCAGTACGTTCTTTAGTAAAATAAAATAAACTCTGGAAGATTCATCTTGAATAAATTTATATCTTCCGCAATAGGGAAAAGTTGATTGGAACAAAAGTCGTGAAATTCGTTGCGAAAAGTTTATCGGAACAAAAGCTAAATACTACACATAGACATAGACATGGGTTACTTTCCTATTAATTTCTGTACATACAAAATCAAAAGCAACACTTTGAAATACATAAATAAACGAACGAATAACACTCTTGAGTCTCTTCTTATCGAGTGGTCAAAGAGCGACAAAATCTTGAGCCTAACGAGGCCATTTTAACACAGTTCTTATCATCTAATCAATAATTAAATGAAAATACCGAATGAGTGGTATGGAATCTACTGATAATCCATGCTTTCAGTCAAAGGTGCACTCGACCAAAGGAAACTATATAGTAAGAATGCTTTTCTGGTACCGAGAATTATATAAAGAAAGGACTCACTCTTCCTTAAATTTTGGCCTTGGTGAATATCAAGGAGCTACAAAAACAAGGTAATTGGTAATAGTTATTTTTTGAGAATACCACCTTTTTAATTTTTTGTTTCTGTCACAGATTGCTAGGCCTTCTTTTCAAAGAAAAATAGTATAATGAGTATGTAAACTAAAATGTTCAGAGAAAAGGAGACGCTTTCTAGGTTTAGGTAATGTACCAAACAGGCAATATATATAGGAAGGGAACAAAGAACAAGAAAAATTGAAATTGACAAAAGCTAGATGTCCCTATTATTTGTCTTCTACATAGGTAAGGTTCTATAGCTTGTTGGATTTGGTGGCTAAAAAAAAAATCGTTAGAAGTGTTGTCCGGTTCGGTGTTTTAATTTTATTAAATTTGGGGCAGTAATTTAATAATATAAAATATTAAATGATTGCAACTTATATAAAGTGTTACAATTATATTTGCATGTTTAGATGGGATTTGCTACTGATTTCTTGACTGGAAAGAGTTCAAAGGCAGTTTTGATAGGGACTTTGGTGAGATTTGGTTTTTTTTACAAGGGTGTTCTTCATCTCTTTTTTCTTTAACATGTTTTTGGTTATAAGCAATCTGATTTGGGGTCTAAAGATTTTGTGGTGATACCAAGACCGAGTGAATCTGTTTTAGTTGTGAATGGGAATAAAGGGCCTTTTGAGTTTGCTAAACAAACAGTTGCCATGACTATTGACTAACATTCGAATGGTGGAACTGGATTAGCGTGTGGATACAGTGAAGGATTCCGGTAAGTATTTGTCTAGGAGTTTAGAGTTTGGAGAAGGATCCGGTTTAAAGAGGTTAATTGTTCGGGGTGCTGTTTGTTAAAAAAATATATATTTTTGCACTTACCTAAATATGTTTCCAATTAATGTTGATTGAAACATCGGCTGTAAATAATGTGTTATATCATTAAGCAGATCATACGAATACAACAATGGATGTGAAATTCAAAATCAAATCAGTCCGGATATGAATAAACAATAGATAATTGACAATAACAACAAATGTTTTTTAGTCCCAATTTAGTAAGTTGGGGTACGCTGAAATTAAAATCCAATCAGTAGATATTCACAGAGTACAAATTTGAATATGGATATGAAACAGCTAATCAATGGAACGAGAAACAAATATTCACGTATAATAAAAATTATAATAATAGGATAAATTTTAAAATAACAAAATTAGCAAAAAAAAATTAGTCGATATAATAGATAACAAGTTTATAAAATATGATGGTATTTCAACGCAATAAAAAATACATAATAGACGTTGAGATACAAATAAAAATTCTGAACATGCAATTTCATCATGCAAATAAGAAAAAAGCTTTGTATTTTTTTCCCATTTTTTTATTCGGATGATGTGAATTCGCATTAGTTGACAATTCAAAATCTATTCGGTATCAATCTGGCAAATATATATTATTATCTTTTTTACTAGTACACGTACTAGGATCTAGATAATTGACACTGTTAAGTTGCAACCAAAATTGACATCCTAAACCTGAAGTTGCTGCTTTTAATTTTCCCTTTAATTTATGTTGAATAGGACAGTTAAAATTAAGGACTGGACTCTAGATGCAAGAAAAATTGTAAAGGAAAAGAATTTCAGGACAATAACTGCACAAAAAAATGATGAAAAAAAAATGAAATGGCATATTTTTAACACCTATTTTACATGTGCATGTGCATGTGCATTTACTAACTTGCCTGTGCGATATTTTATTGAAATATCAAATATTATTGTTACAAGAGAAACACGCACAAGGAGCGGTATTTCCATGGACAAATATGTGTTTCTCATTTTTCATCTTTTGTGCATTTTGATAGGCTTTTTGTATCTGTTGTGAATGTTGCATTTGAGCAGATAGTCTCCATTCCTCAGCTTTTCTGTGAACTATTGCCATCCTCTTCATAAGCTTCTCTTCTAAATTTGACCTCAACTTTTGTATTTTCACCTATTCAGAATGAAATATAGATTACTAATTAATTATAGTGTTACAGTCTTTGATCAGAAACAAACCAACATGCAGCATGAAGCTTAAGGAACTTTTATGGGGAACTGGAACAAGGCAGTATTACTATAACAGGCTTAATAAGTGCAGCTGGGGAACTAACACAAACAATTATAGTGCATCGATGAGCATAAAGTATGTGACATCTTCCTATTCTCACTCAAAGTTACTTGCTTTGTTCAAATAAAGTATTACTTAATATGGTACTAATTTAATAAATAAATAGATAGATGCCTCCTAATAATCAGTCAATAGAAAAAACACGTGTCTCCCTAATATTAGTGGTAATTGATGCATCAACCAATATCCAAATCCTCACTTAATTTACCTTGGCACAAGCAAAACACTGTGTTCTGGGTCCACTTGGCAGTGACAATGCGACATTGTAACAGAAGTATGTACTAGTCTTGTAACAGAATCTGAACTCTGTCAACTCTAGATAAGTTCATATGCTGCCTTTACAATTTACAAAGCAATCTGGTTATTTAAGATGTTCATATAGATGAGTTGTCACTTGTCAGTCAAATTAGATTTTGGGAGGTTTCAATCAAGTTAAGCATAAAGTCCTGCTCCAGAAGGGAAAAAAAAACTAAGATGAAATTGGTAGTGACCTAGTTTAAGTGATACTAATTCGTTAACTATAAGTGATGAATGGTTAATCATTTTATATTTTAATTATTAATGCATATATTAAAAAGATTATAGCTACCTTACTTATTGGACTTCATACAAAACAGGGGAGCCCTGCTTATTACACTGCAGAAGTCTCTAGTGATAGAAAAAAAATAATAATAATATATTATATATCGTTAGCTTCCACTCCTGCAATATATATTTCTCTAAAACAATTATTGTCTGGTTTTAACTTATTTAACGTATAGAAAAAATATCCATGCACGGCTGAAATATGTGGCCTGCCTGTTATGTATGGGTGAGCCGTAAGTGTGTGGAAGAACAAAACCATTTTCTTGTACTATATAATATATTAATTGCTGCCTCCACTCCGTTCAATATATTTTCTTTTGTAAAATATGGTTTGATTTTGTAACTTATTAAATTTAAACATAACACTGCACAGAGAAATATATATGCCCTTTCTCCTGGAGTGAGTGAAAGGGAGAACAAAAGCATATTTCTGTTTGCTTTATTATATTGTATTATTGTTGCTTTGCACTCCTTGCAATATCTATTTTTTTTTTCCTGTAAAACAACATTTTTTTACTTATTTGACTTTATGTGTCCCACAACCTATGGTGGGGACGAGTCATGAGCGAAGGAAGAACAAAAACATCTCCCTATATATCACAGTATCATACACTTCCACTTCTTTAATATATATATAATCTTTTGTAGCCTGTAGGGCAATTATTAATATACCAATCACGTGTAATGTTTCAAAAGTGAAGTTCAAGCAAAGGATTGAAGCAAGTAGCTAGCTAAAAGATTTATACTATGCTATTTAGCCTGGTCATCAATGGACAACACTAGGAATATATATAAGTATATTGCAAAAAAGATTTATTTTTTGTAAATTTAGTCCTACCAAAGTTTCAGGTTCCTTTTCTATTAGGAATTACCTCAGCGACAATTTTTGCAAATGCAGGAACTTTTTCTAAATCACCAACAAGGCTTTACAATCCTTATAATTGAAGGATATTACAATATAAGGGCACAGCATGAACTTGCACCACTAAAATAAGGTGTCTTTGATAAAGTTTCAACTAATCCCTGCTTTATGGATACAATTTAGTTTATGTCCTAAGATAAAGTTCTCTTAAAAATTCCAAAGGTTATTTGAAATAGGCAACAGAGGCACAAGGGCAGACTCTGCTCTTGTGTAACGATTTTTATTAAAATTTTTTGAATATGATGGTGTTAAATCTTTTATAGGCACATGCAAGTTGATAAAGTTTCCTCTTACATATGCTATCACCTTGGTAGTAGTAAATGAAACAAATAGCGTTGATTTTATTTTTACCAAGGTCTTGTACATTCTGGCATGCATGTTCAGACAGGAATGTTAGAAAGGTTATGCAGTTAATTAGAGTACTTCTAAGGGTAGTAACAGAAAAATGCCAATAAGAATTACCTCTAGTTTCCTGGACTGTGCTTCTGCTTTTGCATTTTCAAGGTTCACCCAAGCTTGTATCTTTGCCTCTTCTCTCTGGTACCTACAATGAAATAAATTAGAAAGAAAATAGTAATTTGTTATATATCATTGCACAAAACAAATTATTTACTGCAAAGGACTGCTCTTGGCACCCAAATTGTATTAATTACATAAAAAGGCACAATTTTATCCTCCAGAGCTAGCGTTGCTTACTTTCTAGTGAAATGACATTATCAAGATACTGAGATACATCCACATAATGAGGTTCTATTTCTCATTTATAAAACACACTAAATAAATTTTGTTTGGCAGCATCATCAAATTTTTTTTAATTGCGACGGCAATTAATTTTAACAACAGAAAATGAAAATATCAATACCTCATACAACTCTTGCTTCTCTCCTCCTCTTCCCATGCACAAGCTCTTGATTCCGCAAAGCTCTTTCTACTCATCTCAAAATGTCTCAAGCTTTTTGACACTTCCTCCTCTTCCTCTTCTTTCGAATCCCAATTCGGAGCCACCATATCATATTCATTGCACAATTTCAATTTTGCAAAATCAACAGTTTCATTGGTTTGCACCAATAGACCTGATTTGCTAGCTGGGGTGTTGTGCCGAATTGGAGAGGTGTTTTCAGTCGGAGGGGTAATAGGGGCTATGTGGGTACCAATATCCCTCAGGTTGGTACCATGGCTAGTCCTTGGTATGATGTTTTTGAATAGAAGGGTTGGCTTTGTTAGATTCGAATATCTGTTGTTTGGGTTGAACTGTTCTGAATTGCTTGCAAATTTATCTGCAAAATGGGAATGAGCTCTAGTTAAAGGAATTATTTCGCAATTGAAAAAGGTAATTATGTAACTTTGGGTAACACCAAAACTAAAATGTAATAACTGAAAAGGTGTAAATTTACTATAGCTTCTCATATTTTTATAAAAAGAAAAAGAGGGGCAGTGTAATTAACAAAAAGTGAAAGGCACCAATTTTGATCATTGGCTCACTACAAACCTTTCAAGAAGACATCTGCTGGTACCAAAGGTTTAACTATGGAAGGTACGATTTGCACCGTGAAATCCTCAATTTTCTCCTCGAATTTGGTACCATCTTTTCCCAACTCGCACGATTTCCTTGAATTATTCACTTGGTCTGGTCTTTTTGTGGATTTGATCAGATGGGAAGGCGATTCCTTGTAGGAAGAACTATTTACAAGCCATTTCTCAGCATCTTCCCATTTGGAAGACATCCTCTTTCTTGCAAAATTAAAATTGTTTCCAGGACTTGATCGAAAAGTAGGTCTGAAACCTGGTGTTGCTGGAGAGTCCAGTATCCCTTCTCTCTTCTCATTGTATAATACTCTGTTGTTGGTGCTCTGGCTTCTCTTAAATGGCATTGTATTGACAAACTCGGATGTTTCCTTGAGATTTAAGTTGCATAATGGGTCTTTGATTGAGACTTGAATTGGGGTCTCTTTAAAGATGATTCTACCAACTTTAGCTGAATCCTGAAAAACGTAGAGAAGGGGATGAGGTATATACTATTATGTATCACATTACATACACAGAGAGAGAGAGTATACCTTGGAATTGAGCTCCATGGGAGGGAAGTAAGAGGTGGCAGAAATAGGGCTAGAGGGATGTATTGTTTCTTCAATGTATTTCTTTGGCTTCATCACTCTCTCTCTCCTCTCTCTTCGCCTCTTTCCCGCTGAGGAAAACGCAGTTTTGTAACGCATCAACAGAAACTGTCAGGACCTTTGAAACACTTAAAAAAGAGTTCAGTTAATAATTGAATTGTTTTTGTTCTTTGTCTTCTATAAACATAACAGTTCTAAATAATCATACTGTAACTTGTAAATTACTCGACACATTTCTTTGTGATAATTAAAACACTTTTCTTTTTCTATGGCACAATCGTTACGATTTGTTAAGGTTTTTAGACTTAGAAAACTTTAAAAAATCCAACATCATTGAATTTTTTTATTTACGCCAAATTAAGTTTATATTTCCAACAAAAAAAAGTTAAACGAACTGCCTTCTTTTTAGCTACTACCGATGATAAAAAAATGATCTACAAGTTCAATGTACATAATTGTCAAATTTTACTGAAATTATATTATTAAAAAATGTTATTAATATTATAAAAAACTATATAAATATTTGAACATTTATTTATTTACGATATATATTTATGAATAATTAATTATTTTACTTTTGTAGGTAAATAATAATTTTTAATAAATAAGAAATGATCATGAAAAGATGGGACTTCAACAATTTCCGTACTTCTATCATCAGAGCATGTGATGCGACTTGCGAGATAAAGCATCTGCAATGCGAGAGCTTTTTTTTTTTAATGGTGAAAGCAAATTCATTAATATCAAAAGAAATGTGAGAGCTGAATACCGGAGAGCTGAATAAGGTAAAAGTGCAATGGGGGCGTTTGTTTGTGTAGTAAGGAGTTGCATAACTTAAGGATGCTTAAATGTTTATGTAGTGTTATGTAATAGATGTTTGGTTGTGTAGTAAGAATGGCTAACTTAATGCATGCATATATTCATGTCAAAAGACTAAAATGCCCTTAAATTTAAATTAATATTATGTATTATATGTTGTGACTTAATTATTGTTAATTATTAATTATTATAAAAATTAATTATTAATGATGATAATAAACCATTTTTACTATTATGAAATATTTATAATTTACTTTTAATTAAATATTATTATTTATTTTATAATAAAAATTATTATTGATTAATTAACTTCAATTAATTATTATTCTTAAATCATTATTATTAATAATTAATTTTACTTGTTAAATATTATTAATTATAATAATTAATCTTTGTTATTTATTATGATTTTTTAATAATTATTGTTACTTATTAAGTATTATTATTTATTAATTAATATTATTTAATTTTTAATTTTTAATTATTAATGATAATAAGAAATCATTTTATTATTATGAAATATTATTAATTATTTTTAATTAAATATTATAAATATTATTAATTATTTAATAATAAATCAATATTGTTTATTAATTATTATTATTACTTGTTATATATTATAATTTATTAATTATAATAATTAATATTTATTGCTAATTATGATTTTTAATAGTTATTGTTACTTATTAAATATTATTATTAATTATTTCTAAAGGGTATTGTTGGAAAAAAAATTAAAGGGGACCGGTGCATAACTTATGCAACCTATTTAGGTTGCATAACTTATGTACCCTTAAGGCATCTTATGTAAGAGACGTTTGGTGATTTAAGAATACATAACTTATGCACCCTTTAAGTCACAAACAAACGCCCCCAATATATATTGGAAACTTTAAAATAGTCTAGCTCTTTCACCAGTGGTGGTTTTTTTTTTTTTTTTTTTTGAAGATACACTAGTGGTGGTATAGATATTGGTACAATAGCTACTAGGAGTTCTACACGATTGAAGTGAGATACTATTTTATAATATGTATGGGTACAATTTGTTTGATTTGACCAGAGATTCTCGTTCAATTAAAGGTCCAGAAGCTACACACTGAAACTTCTCTTTTCAATTCTGGAAATAATATATTAATTCCCTTCTGGGATTCTGTTTCCTGACAGGTTACATGGATCAATGTTTCTGTCTAGTTTATTTAGTAGGCTTGTGACTTGTGAGTCGTGATATGGCTATTATTCTGTCATGTGCAATAGTTTTCAAAATTAGAGGCTCATGAGGTGCACTATTCTGGCATAAGCACTAACAGTATTAATTACTATTATTAAACTATGCTCCATGTGCTGTAAAATATGTACTGTAAAAAGTAAAAACTGCACAACAGAGAACGTGCAAATGGATCAAAAGAGAAATAAAATGACAACTGAATGTGCAATAAATGATCATGACATACTTAACCCAATAATTTCTACAAGCACGTAATTCAAAAAATTAAGCAATGTTTGTCAGGTATTTGCTCATCCCTTCTGCATCTTTTGATTATTTAGATTATTTTAAAAAATGGTCCACTTGTGTTAGTAAAAGTTTAATAGGAGATATCAAGACACCCATGGTCAAAGTTCCAAGATAGAAAAATGGACGATCAGATATAGATTTTTCTTTTTTCTTAACAGCACCAGTTGGCTGTAAATCCTATACAGTGTGGCAAGATCTGAATGAAACTATTTTAATTACAATTATGATATATTTGAGATCTAAAATTTGAAATTTGAATCAATAATTTATGCACATAATTCAGGACGGACCACAAAAAGGTAAACATATATATTTCCTGCTCTTGATATGAAAAATTACAAGTTAGAATAACTTAATAATATAATAGTAATTTAACATGATATGCATTAAAGATACTGTTATACAAACCTTTTCGTCTGCTCAAATTACATCTCGCCGTCAGAAGTAAGAGACGAGCAATAACACTATGTTTTTGCTTATTATCCAACGGCTGTGTATAGGGGTGTCTAACGTTTACAATGGCAACGGAATGGCTCATTCCGTTTGCCGTTCTGTTTTAGTAAACGGTATGCTATTTCATTCCATATTCCGTTCCGTTTCAGTAAACGGTATGCCATTTTATTCCGTTATTCATTTCGGTTGGACGGAATGGGACGGAACAACGTATATTTACACTGTAAACAGATGTATTTGTCGAAACGGAAGCGAAATGATTCGTTCCGTTTACCGTTCCGTTTCAACAACGGTATGCCATGTTATTCCGTTTACCGTTCTGCTTCTGGAAACGAAATGCAAATTCGTACCGTTATCCGTTCCGTTGGAACAGAACGGAACGGAAAATGGCGAAACGGTATATCGTTGACAGCCATAGCTGTGTATGAAAGAAGAATAATTACGGACCTTGATATAGTTGTTACCACCTATAGGTAACTTCATTTTTTAGTTATCTTACAATTTTTTTTAGATGGGTGAGCGACATATTGAATACTGATTATAATATAATAATAACAGCAAATTAATTATATTATAACTGATGAAACAATTTTCATCTTTTTATGAGGGTCATAATATGAAGTTCTTAAAAAAAAATACATACGTAGAACTAAATATATAATAGACATATATTATATTAATATAATAGAAAAAGAAAATTACTATTTACCATCTCTTCACGCATCATCCTGTGCCATCGCATTTGTATTTGTTCACTTTTTTTTCATTTATATGTCCAATTTGTTTATCTATGTGTTTCACTTTATTCAATTATAAGTTAGATAATTTTTTGTATTGTTTTTCATATTTTTAAACTCCGCCTATACTAAGCTTTGGTTGCATTGTTTAGTATAGCCTGGTCCCAAGCCCGGGTAAAAGGAGGAGGATTGTGATAGGCTAGGCGAGCCAACGTAAAAATCTCAGTCATCTCTATGGAAATGAAACCCAATTACTTTTCGTTGGGGCGTAACCCTCTTAGCGACGCGTCTTATCGGAACCCGGATGAGATGATAAATGAGCAAGGGTCGGGTCGCCACCCCTTTAGTGGCGCGCCTTATCGGAACCCGGATAAGGTGATAAGTGAGCAAGGGCCGGATCGTCACTCCCTTAGTGGCGCGCTACATCAACGCCCGGATGTAGTGGCAAGTAAGCAAGGGTCTTCGCACTTTTCACGACGGGTGCGGGGGGCAAGGAAGATAGTCAGTGAGAGTAGGATTCGTTTAGGTAGTTGGAATGTAGGGTCTCTAACAGGAAAGTTAAGAGAGTTAATGGATATGGCGATTAGGAGGCGTGTGAACATCTTGTGCGTACAAGAGACAAAGTGGACGGGCCAAAAAGCAAAGGAAGTGGAGAACACCGGTTTCAAACTGTGGTACACTGGAAAAGAACGGGCAGGAATGGAGTAGGTATCTTAATCGACAAGAGCCTTAAGAGTGGAGTTGTCGACGTGCGGAGACAAGGGGATAGGATCATTCTAGTGAAGCTAGTTTTGGGGGACTTAGTTTTGAACGTCATTAGTGCTTATGCACCACAAGTAGGACTAAGTGAATCCATCAAAATCCATTTCTGGGAAGATTTAGATGGTATGATTAGAAGTGTGCCAACCACTGAAAAGCTCTTCATCGGAGGAGACTTCAATGGACATGTAGGTGAAACTAGTGGAGGGTTTGAGAGGGTGCATGGGGGTTTTGGGTATGGCGATAGGAACCAAGAAGGTGAGGACTTCTTGAACTTGGCCATAGCTTACGACCTCATGATAGCTAACACCTTCTTTAGAAAAAGACAATCCCACTTAGTTACCTATAGTAGTGCCCAACACTTTTCCCAGATTGATTTTGTTCTTGCTAGGAGAGAGGACAGACGAGCCTGCATGGATTACAAGGTTATACCTGGGGAATGTGTCGTCTCACAACACAAACTTGTGGTGGCTGATTTTCGCTTTCCGCTGCGTTCTAGAGTAGGTAGAGGCGCTCGAGTTGTGAAGACGAAGTGGTGGAAGCTCAAAGGAGACGTGTCTCATACTTTTAGGGGCAGAATGATTGAAGAAGGTTCGTGGAAAGCAGGTGAAGAAGCAAACAAGATGTGGGAAGATATGTCAGCTAGCATTCAAAAGGTAGCTATGGAAGTGCTTGGAGTTACTAGAGGAAGCAACCGCGAATCCAAAGATACGTGGTGGTGGAACGACGAAGTGCAGAAAGCTATTAAAGAAAATAATGAATGCTACAAACGCTTGCACCATGACAAGACCGACGACAACGCGCAGAAGTACAAATTGGCCAAGAAGAATGCAAAGAAAGCTGTGAGCGAAGCAAGAGGTCGGGCTTATGAGGATCTATACCAGAAGCTGAGTACGAAGGAGGGTGAGAAGGACGTGTATAAGATAGCCAAGCTTCGAGATAGGAAGACGAGAGACTTAAACCAAGTGAAGTGCATCAAGGACGAGACTGATAGGCTTTTAGTGAGGGACGACGAGATCAAGAATAGGTGGAGGGATTACTTTAACAAGTTATTCAATGGAGAGGATGACGACTTAGGAATTGTGTTGAACGACTCCTTTGATGACTCCAATAGACGTTTTGTTAGGAGAATTCAAGAGTCCGAGGTGAAAAAAGCCTTAAAACGAATGAAAGTAGGTAAGGCTCTAGGACCTGATAACATACCAATCGAAGTATGGAGGTGCCTCGGAGATGTGGCTGTAGTTTGGTTAACCAAACTATTCAATAGCATTTTCCGATCAAATAGGATGCCAGATGCGTGGAGGAGAAGCACTCTAGTACCAATCTTCAAGAATAAAGGGGATGCTCAAAGCTGTACAAACTATAGAGGGATTAAGCTTATGAGTCATACAATGAAGCTTTGGGAGAGAGTGATAGAACATCGCTTGAGACGGATGACAAGCGTTTCGAAAAATCAATTTGGTTTTATGCCTGGGAGGTCAACCATGGAGGCCATCTTCCTAATAAGGCAATTGATGGAGAGATATCGGGAGCGAAAGAAGGATCTACATATGGTTTTCATTGATTTGGAGAAAGCATACGACAAAGTGCCAAGGAAAGTTATGTGGTGGACACTAGAAAAGAAGAAAGTCCCCACAAAGTATGTTACCCTCATCCAAGACATGTATGATGGTGCCGTTACTTGCATCAGGACATGTGATAGTGTAACTAGTGACTTTCCTATTAAAATAGGACTACATCAGGGATCAGCTTTGAGCCCGTATATTTTTGCCTTAGTGATGGATGAGATCACGAAGGATATACAGGGAGAGATTCCTTGGTGTATGCTCTTTGCGGACGATGTGGTGTTAGTCGATGAGAGTAGGACAGAGGTCGATAGGAAATTGGAATCGTGGAGACGAACTCTAGAGTCCAAAGGGTTTAGGCTTAGTAGAACTAAGACGGAGTATATGGAGTGTAAGTTTAGTGGGATACGACCAGTGGACGGAGATGTCTGTCTAGACGGGCAGGTAGTACCTACGAAAGATACTTTTCGATATTTAGGGTCGATGCTGCAGAGCGATGGCGAGATAGATGAAGATGTTAGTCACAGGATAAGAGCGGGGTGGGTGAAATGGCGACAAGCATCAGGCGTCCTATGCGATAAGAAAGTCCCGCAGAAGCTAAAAGGCAAGTTCTACAGGACAGCGATTAGACCTGCGATGTTGTATGGCGCAGAATGTTGGGCTACTAAAAGACGACATGTCCAGAAGATGAGTGTAGCTGAGATGCGTATGTTGAGGTGGATCTGCGGTCACACGAGGAAAGATCGGATTAGAAATGATGACATACGAGATATGGTTGGGGTCGCACCAATAGAGGAGAAGTTGATCCAACGTCGTTTGAGATGGTTTGGACATATCCAACGCAGACCTCCAGAGGCACCGGTACGTATCGGAATTCTTAATCATTTCGAGAACACCCGGAGTGGGATAGGGAGACCAAGATTGACATGGGAAGAAGCGGTGAAAAGAGACCTTAAAGAATGGAACGTCTCCAAGGAGTTGGCGATCGATAGGAGCGCTTGGAAGTTAGCAATTCATGTACCGGAGCCATGACGTAGTAATTTAGGGGTAGGAGCGATGCCATAGATTTGTAGGTCCCTCTATTAGGTCATGGTCGAGGTCTAGGTTTCTACTATTACTATTATTATTAGAGGTATTATTATTAGTATGGCTAGTCTTACTATTAGTATTTTTATGTTTTGTATTTTTTTGTTCTTGGATGTGTTTTCTTGTTGGGTTTCTTTCTAGCCTACCCCAATTTGTTTGGGACAAAAGGCTTAGTTGTTATTGTTGTTGTTGTTGTTGTTTTTCATATTTTTATATGCATATTCAATTTATTTGTTTATATGTGTTCACTTTTATTATTTAAATGTTCACTTAGTCAATTTTATATGTTCATTTTGTTCAAATAACGATAAGTGATAGCAAAACTGAATATTGCAGTTATCATTTTTTATAGAAAAATGGTAAATATTGTCTCATTCCCCATAATCTAGATCCGCTTGCACCCACCATCCACATACACCCGTAAATTTTTTTTCTATAATAATTAAATAATACTTTTTACTATAGCAACAACAATCTTAAGTACCAAATAAATTGGGTAGGCTTGAAATTAATTTCAAGATCAAAGTTACCAAAGAAAGTAACAGTAGTATTAATAATAAAGAGGAAGGTTCCACCGCTAATATTTTGGTTGCCCTCAAATGTCAACGTTTTTAGATTTTTTCAAATTAAAAAATTTAAATGTTAAATTCAAACCGTTGATCTTATTTAGTTTAACGAGCGATGTATTTTCATATAATTTTTGTAGATTTTGGAATTTATTTGATACTTGAACAAGAGTTTGCAAAACATATATGAAAATACATCGCTCAATAAATTAAATAAGATCAACGGTTTGGATATAGCGTTTGAATTTTAAAATTTTAAAAATTAACTAAATAATAAAATATTGATATTTGGGGCAAGCAAAATGCTGGTAGCGAAACTTTACTCAATAATAAAATAATAATAATAATAATTAAATAATACTTTTTACTGATTTTAATAACTAAAATAAATCAATTTCGACATCTAGCAATTCAGAGAGGCGGACGCACGCTTGAGATGCCGATACCATTGGTGTCTCAAGTTGAGATATTATTTTTTTTCAAATGATTCTAAAGGCTCATATAATATTTTTTGGGTTCGAAAAGTAGATTTCAGTGGTGATGACGATATTTAAAAAGGTTGTTACTGGATAAAAGCGATTTATTTAATATTTAAATCTATATAAATTATTATTTAATTATTATGAAAAAAATTCACGGCACAAATACTCAATATCTCTTATTTGTTAGTTTTAAATTTTTTTTTAATGAAACTTCTTTCTTACAAATGTGACCTCTATTTATTCCAAATAATAAACTCAGAAGACATGTAAAAAAATATATATTGTATATTTGTATAAATAGAATTAATCTTGTGACTGATTCATGGTACTAATTGTATCACCAAAAGCGCAACAAGAGAAGAAGTTCAAGATGAAGGGACACGAGATTAGATAATACTGTGCATGGGTGCACAAAAGGTGTGATTTGAGAAGCTTTTGTACCTGCAATTGGGGACGGAAGGATCCTTGCATGTTCTCTTTCGGTTGGACTTTGAATTTCACGTGACAAGTGAAATGACAAATCAGAAATCTAGTACAACTAATTGCTCGCACTCTAGTAAATGTTTCTCTAAAAAATTTTCTAATTGCAAAACTAAAATAAATTATATGCACATAATAAATTTAGATATATCAGACGAGTAACACGAAAAACAACTTTCTAATATAGGTGTATAATGTAAATTATCTGATAATATGCAATATGGTAATTTAATGCGAACAATCTGTCACGTAATCAATGAAGATCAACATTAGCGTCCTGGCGCAGAGTCATTGATTGGTGCAGGTAAAAAATTATTGGCAATATCTCTTCAGAGTATTATATAATTATAATTATGGAAGCCAGCTACGGTGTCCTAACACCTAACCTAATACTACATTTCTACAGTGTCAGACTGCCAAGTGCCAGGTCGTCACTGACCTGTTGCGAGTATCAACGAGCGCCACAAAAGATCTAGAAAAACATAGAATTACTTTGACCAGACATGTCTAGGCATGCAAACGGAGCGACACGATAACAAAACTATTCATTTACTTTGATAATTTCGTTTATAGCACAAAACAAAATTTCTTTGTGTTAATCGTTTCATTTTTCAAACGAAAATTAAGAAAATTATGTTGATCGTTTTGTTCCAAAGGGCGATAAAAAAAATAGAAACGATCAAACTTTTTTTTCGTTACTCAGTGATATACAAATGCAATATCACATTAAATATCATTAATAATTCACAAAACAACTTTATAAAAAAAATACATCATTAATATTATCAAATTCTCACAAAATACATCTCAATATCATATCAAATATTTCATCAAAATTTGTTCATAATACTTTAAAAATCTATATAAAAAATACATAAATAGTTAAACGAAAAAGGCTAGTTTCGTTAACCCTTGTTTATCCCACGAAACTAATTTGATTTTCTTTCATCGTTTCGTTTAATAAATTAAACAGAAAATTAATTTCATTGACCGTTTTGGGAGGGAAACGAAATGGTTAAATGCTTAGACACGCCGAGAAGATCAGCTGTCGTCTGTCATCAGAATGAAGGGCCTAAGGCCTTATTCGAGACATCGTCAACATCAAGTCATCAACAACATTACAACAATGTAATTTTTGTTCCCATTTGGGCCTTTAGGTTTCGGCTAGCCTAAAACATATCAACTTTTCCATTCATTTTTTTAAAAACACAAATGAGAGAACTTTTCTATTAAAAAACTGGGATTATCATTGAATTTCAGAAAAGATAACAACGGAGCAGTGTCAGATTTTCTTTTCCAATCGCTTTCGATAAAATTATAATTATTAGTATGCTTTTAAGTTTTTACGTTTGAGAAAGAAAATAAACTTCCGTTTATTTTTTATGGTAAGGATTTAAGAGGATATGCATCTTTAATATCATTAGTTGACATACTAATTAACATACAAACTAATTAAATTTTTTTTTATCAAATATCAGAGAACATACGATTTTTTTTATCTGAAAACCACAATACACATTTATTCCCAAAAGATTCCTGTCAGCTAGATCGTCTTTCTGAAAAAAAAAAAAAAATCTTCCAATAAATGATACTATTTCTCAAACCACAATATACATTTATTCCCAAAAGCCCTTGCAATATGGACTTTGTTTTCGAAAAAAAAGACCCTACTAAAGTAAATGTACCTTCATGATAAAAACACGATCAAGAAAAGTTCCATGTTTAGTTTACAAAGCAAATTGAAAGCATGTTTTTCTTGTACTTTCACATTAAACTTTTAAAGAGCCTACAAAACAATCCTTTAAATTTCAGTATTACTCTTTCTATTAAAGAACTCGTTGATAAAGATTAATGCACTGCCGAAGTGTACCATAAAAATGTTTATTCCAAATTTGTGTAATTAACAAAACATTCAGTTTTTTCAAATTTGTGAGATTATTTAGCACTCTAGCTTATTAGCCACAGATAACTTGGGCATGCATGCAAGCAACCAAAAGGAAGATTGGTTTCTAACATCTCACAGTAGTTTCTCAAAACCAATCAATTGCTATTTGCTTTTTTTTTGGTTCAGTGAATGTGCTCTCCATACATCTCAGGAGGGAAACCAAAGCCCCCTAACAATAGAAGGTTTTATTATTCTGAACACAAAACAGAATGGCACAAAAAAGAATGGCTCATCTGATAAAATTGAAAAATTGAAGAGAGGTTAACATGAATTAGTCACGATACTCAGACATGAAAGATTCATGGAAAGCCTTGAAATGAGAAATTATTCCTGGTATCTTATCCTCTTGGGGCAGAATTGTGCACCTGAAATGCCATGTCCCTGGTACCTGCACATGCCAATAAATAAGAAAGTAATATTAAAAGGAAATCAATATACAAGGATCTGCAAAGAAACAGGTATTAGGCTTTAACACCATATGGTCAACAACACAGTCAATTTGGTACAATCATAAAATAAGATGACATAATAGAGCTGATGTGTCATGGACATCAAATAATTATTCATCCCACATAGGCACTATGCAGTAAGAGGTCTGGATGGCCATCTTTTAACGCATTTTTTAATTCTAGTTGAAGGTACTGTTACTATTGCAGTATATAAGAAAACAGTTACAGGTTATAAGAAGCTAACCTGTCCAAAGCCGGATCCAGGCACAACAACAATCCCAGTAGCTTCCAGAAGGCGCTGAGCATAGAAGGCATCAGGCGCCTTGTTAACAGCCTTTGCGGCATCAATGGCCTTTTGTGGGAGGTGGATGCGTGGGAATAGATACATTGCCCCTTCTGCCTTGTTGCATGTCACCCCTTCCATGCTATTAAATGCTTCTTCCAATGCCTGCGTATAATTGCATAAACCAATAAGCAGTTAAAAAATCACACCAGTTTTATACCTGCTGGGTCTTCAAACTTTTGTCCACCTTGTTTAGTAGCTTGTGTTTATCAAATTTTTTTGACCTTGAACATCTCATTCTTAGTTATGTATGTACTGCTACTGTCTGACATCAAACATCATACGTGTGGAAATGGTAAATTAAAGGAGTTACCGAGTGATAGTTTATTCCCAAAAACAAAGATATATCTGGATAGAAAAGCAAACCTGAGCACGCCGAGCCAAAGACTGGAGAATACCATCCTTCTCTGCCATATATGATTCATAGGATTCATCACCTACCTGCAATTTTTCATCAAAATTCAATCTAACCTTCCGTTTATATTTCTTAGCAGATATCAGTATGTTGGAAGGTGTTATTGGTATGAGTTATTTATGTGCAAAGTCAAGGGTTAGTGGATGCTCATTAAACTTAAGCACTAGAAATTGAACACTTGAGTTCCAGAAACCAAAAGAAATAACAAAAATTTTGCCAATCTATACCCAGAAGATACGGTTTAATTATGGTATGTGTACCAGTAATAAGGACATTTAATCCTCGGTTTAAACTTTGCAAAATTCTATGGAAAAATTATAAAAAAATACAATACAAGAAGGGGGGAAAACAACTGAGCACATACCTTTGGGGGATTCATGACAAGACTTGCTAGAATCTGGCCGGAGATATTAGAACACAAATTTACAGAGGCAACTTTGTAAATTTGTTCTCTTACATCAGCACTGAAGCCTGTTATCTCCATGTACCCTCCTCGCTTTCCACATTCTCCATAGTACCCTTTTGGCAGAAAAAGGAGAAATCAAAAGATCCACTCAAGAGATGCATAAATTCAATAAAAATTTACATAAGCCCTCTTAAACCTCACAAGAGTCCCAATACTTTTCTCTCCTATTAATATAGATAAAATATTGAGGGCTGGATATCCAATTTTAATGATGTTTTAGCAGCAGAAAGAGATATGGTCGTCTTCCATACACATTCCATGGCAAACATATATTATAAATTTATAACTCAAGAGTTCTTGCATCTCATTTTGCACATTACATGTAGCATGATGTTTTTGATAATAGGAGATAACAAGCAGGACAGACAGGTCTTTCTAATATCAATAAGGATGAGAATAACCTATGTAGCAGGAATGAGCTCCAAAACAAGCCATGTCCATGTCTGACTTTGATACTAAGTATAACTGGTACAGTACTGGTATTCTTTGGTAAATTAGGTACCTTTAGAAACAGACTGAAAGGAGACAACAGCAAGATCATCCTCGCCATACCCCATTGACCGTGCAATTTTTTTAAATGAATTAAAGCTCTTGTCATCTACATAAATATTTTCTTGGTAAACCTACATGAAGAAGCAATCAACTATGTTAAATCACTGAAGTCACTGAAAGCCACATGTTTCTAATGAAAATCAAGGTATGTAACCTCATCAGCTAGCAAAACCAGCCCTTCTTTCTTGCAGAATTCAACAATTTGTCGCTGATTTTCTTCAGCAAGAACCTAGAAACATATATAACATAGATACCATGCGTAAATTATAAAAGAAAAATACACCGAAACCATATTGGATTAAGAGATGGCATGTATTACTGATACCTGTCCAGTAGGGTTTCCAGGGTTAATCACAACCAATGCCCTGACAGTAATTCCCTTTGATCGTGCCTCCTCCAGTTGTTTCTTCAGCTCAGAGATCTCCAGTCCCCACCCAGTTCCTTCATCCAGGTAATATGGAACCTGCGCATAACAAAATGCATCTTTGGATCATCTTGCTGCACCAACTAAAATGTGACAAAAATAAGAGAAATATAGAATAAACAGATAACAAATGAAGGGGAAAAAAATAGATATGTGTGTTTGGATGAACATGGAATAAGAATAAGAAATTTCGTTATGCGTGCTTATTCTTATTCTTGTGCAACCCAAACAACACAAGAATAAGGAATTTGGGCCCTTATTCCTATACTAACAAAACAATGGTATAAGAATAAGGAATTTGGATAGGCACGCATACCGAAATTCCTTATTCTTATTCCTTATTCCATGCTCATCCAAACACACCCATAGTGCATACAAGAGAGCCACCGTGTAGAGCAATTGAGGCAGAATAAAGAGGGTATTGTGGGATGGGGCAGAGAATGCCATCATTCTCTGTCCTTATCAATAGTTGCATCATCATGTGCACCTACAAACAGAAACAAATTAAAGTGCAATTTGACTATGCCAATAAAGATAAAAATACATAAAAGAGAAGAAGAAATTTGAATTACAGCTGGACTGGCCCCGTCTGTCAGGAATATGTCATCAGGGTTTGAAGGAAAACCATCGCGAGCAGCTATTCCAGCCGCAATTGCATCTCTTAAGCCTTTTACACCCTGAAATTAACCAAAAGTTTCAAATTTAATCTCCTATACCCTGACAAAACAATAAAAATATCATCACAGCTAACCCTGTCAAAATGGTATTAAATATTCTGTGTTAGCTGTCACAGAAGGGTATTTGAGATTTAACCTGACTGTGACTATAAGCACCAGTAGCTCTACCAGGGATAACATCCAAAATCTGCCATGCTCTTTCAATTGAATCAGAACTGCACCAAAAGAAATATGATAGGAAATATATAACTGTTTATCAACTAAAATAATCGTTTTGTTAAGAGTGTAAGTATATATACCTAAACAGAGCAGCACTTTCACTTTTGTCCAGAAGTGCTGGATGGTCCGTTAATGCAAGAACCTGGTGGAAAGATTGGTTAAATACGGAAGCAAGTTTAAAATACAATTAGGGATGCAATGAATAGATTAATTAGAACTGTTATCTGACCTCGCGAAAAAATGTAATAGGCTGTTGGGCAAGTGATTGTGGGTTTCCGATATTACAATACAGAATCTACAAAAAACAAACCAAGATTGAATTAATTGAAAAGAGTTTTTTTATTAGATAATTTTATTTCACAAAGAGATAGAAAGCGACACCTCATCAAAAGGGTGAGAACCTGGCTGCGTCTGCAATTCTTCTTGCAAGCGCTGTGAAGAGGTTTATTTAAATCAATATGTTATATTTTAATTTAAGAAAGCAACTACATGAAACAGTAGACTTGAGTTTGAAAAGTACCTGAGCATGGGTGACAATTTCACCGCGCACCGCGTATTCACATTTTAAGACCTAAAAGTATAGTTTAAAGAAAAAAAAATATTACAAAGTTAAAGAGATAGATAAACAATGATGGTGCAAATTTGGAGTATGATTTTATCCCATTTCATTGTGATCAGCAGAAACAAAACCAGAAGGACAGAAACAAAAGTATGGCCATTTCAATGCTAACCCAATTTGTAAAAATGATCACAAAACTTAAATAGCTCAATTGAAGGAGCTTCCAGGCATGCAATTTCAAAACCCACAATTCAAATTGAACAAGAGATGAGTGATTAATTAAAAAAAAATTGGTATTAAGAAAACAATGTCTCTGATGATCCAACAGTAAGATTTGCAACACAATGATCTCCATTGATACTTCCTGCTAAATTTGCAACCAAACAATAATTAATAGGTAAATCACACCTTAGGATTGAGAGTGTCAACTGTCACAGGAGGATTGAGCTTAGAAGCCATGGCAGCAGCGGTGCTATAAAACTTGAGAGGAGAAGAGGTTAGAGAAGGAGAAGGAAGAGATCGAGAACTGGAGAGGAGATAACTGGAGAGAGCACGCTTGGCTTTCTCTGCGACAAAGCGACGCATCTCAGCAGGTGGTTAGTGCTTAGTAGGATGGTTTATATTGTTGTTATAAGAGTATCTCTCGTCTTGAGACAAAAGAGGTACAAGCTCATGTGTTTTTGTCTTGGGAGAGAAGTCGATGGAGATTTTGCATCCGCCACCTCAGATCAGATCAGGACACTTTGACCAGTGGGCTAGTGTCAAATTGGGACCCAATCATCAGCATCCAACTGTACCAATTAATTAATAGTTTAATACAAATCATGGATTAAGTCTTAAATTCACCAAGTAGAGAAAGAGAGAGAGAGAGAGAGGAGCAAATGTTCTAGGGAAAATCAGTCATATACCCCTTCAATCTTGTCTAATTAGAAATATCCCCCTCCAATCATTAATTTTGGATATATACCCCTCTAATCTTAATTGCTATAGATATTTACCCTTCTACACTAATTTAATGATACTTTTATTTAAAAAAATCAATTTCATAATTTTTGAACTAAAATGCCCTCATCCCCTTTGTCCATCCATCTTCCTTGCGAAACGAACACTTTCGTTATACCCCTTTGTCTCATCCCCTTTAGTAAACTGAAAATCAGTCATATACCCCTTCATAATTTTTGAGCATACAGGGAAATTAAAAGAAACGAACACTTTCGTTATTTGAGAATGCAAATAGTTTTTAGTGTTTCCTCAAATAAAAACGATTTACTGGGAAAGCGACCCCGGATCTCTCAAACAATTTTTGGTGTCCTCTCTTATAAGTTATAACCTATTTGCAAATTGTGCAATATCGTACTCAATTTATTTTTTCTTTTCTATTTGACTCAAGTCGATTGAACTTTTTGTTTTTATTTATTTCTATTGGGTTTCGATGCCTTCAAGACCCAGTATCAACGTCTTGGTATTTGTTTCCTCATGGTGTGAAAATTCTACGAAATATTATATGTTGAACAAATGAACCATGATAATGTCAGAATCAAAGTACTAAATACGAACAAAAACAAATGACGATATTAATTTAGTCTAAAATCTATTTCAGCACTTTCAAGGTTTATAATTTCATGTTGATTGAACTAAATTTGCTCATTGAAGGGTGAGTGGATAATCTTTAATTTGGTGGAATCCTTCCATTGGCATTTGAAGGGAACACGAGGGGCAGGATGACTCCAGCGATTGTCCATTGAAAAATAATTTTTGCTTATAATTTCTTTTGATATTGTATTTCTAATGTTTATGTTATCGTATTTCTTATCAATTCGTTGTATACTCAAACTCAGGAGGAAGATGAATGGACGGAAGGGATAAGGGCACTTTAGTCAAAAAATTGTGAAATTGATTTTTTTTAATAAAAATATAATGAAATTTATGGAAAAGGGTATATATCCATAGCAATTAAGATTGGAGGGGTATATATCCAAAATTAATGATTGGAGGGGGATATTTCCAATTAGACAATATTAGAGGGGTATAGGACTGATTTTCCCTTTAAAATATTAATAGGATTAATTAATAAGCTCAAATTACCGGAATGACTTTTGGAAATTTAAAATAGGTTGATAACTCCATATTAACTAAATAAGAAAAGGAATTTGTGATGTTTTTCCTTTATCAGAAAGAATTATAACAATTTTGCCACATCTTCCAATAGTATATGATTCTCACAATATGTTTTCTAAATAATGTAATATACGCTAGATTGGAAAAAATTTAAGGAAAATTCATATTATATACTTCTCTGCTCTTTATACCAAATCACACTCTAATATTTTGAATAAAAAATATAAATTAAGTTTTCATGGTCAATTTTTAATTATTATTTTACTAAAATTTTACTTAAACTTACCTACTTCGATTGATTCTCCTACACTTTTTCATTTTAAAAACTCACTCCAACAACTTCCACTAATACAAATGATCAATCAAATTAACTATGTTTAATAATTATAAAACCTATCCTAGCTCGCTTGAATATTTATTATCTTCTCTGATTTTTTAAATCTTCAGGAAAGATTTAGGTACCTTTAAATTCGAAAAAGGAAAAAAAAAATTGGATACCTTTCTTCTTTGCTTTATCAACCGGCAATATCAAATGAGCAAGTATATGTAGTAAATTAATTAAAGCTTACGTGTTTGCTAAATGATTGATGCAACAATATCAAATATCACATGTGTTGGTATGCACGGAAAATAAATTGAACCTTGCCTGCTTTCTTAGCTTATTTTTCACAAATCTGTTATTATTGTTCTTTCTGTTAAAAAAAAAATTTAACTGAAACGACTACTAAAAAAAAAAGTGTCTAAAGTATTTAAACATGGTTACTACTGTGACTTGGCAGCTAGCGGTCATTCTAATATCAGATAGTTTTGCAAAAAAAAATAATAATAAATATTTGGAGTAGACAATAAAATTGTTTACTGAGCTAAACCACGGCCATGTCGGCAGGATTTGTTTTATTACTTTTCCTCTATTTTGGTGCAACCATGTTCTTTTTGAAATGTTCATTTAAGTGAATGGGAATCATTATAGAATATTCCCTCAACAATGAGTCATGAAACATGACTCAGAAAGGAGATTTTATTTAAACCAAGTAGTTCTTAGTATCCGTCTAGTTGAATGCTAGTTGGATGGCATACTTAGTGGGCTGGTAATTTTTGTCAGATTATCTATGAATTCAACAATGCACCTTCCATTTTAATTTTTTTATTTTCAAATATATTTGAACTGATTAAAAAATATGGTGAAGATTGTATATCCTCTATACAATTTCATCATGAATTAATCCATTTTAAAGGAAAAAAATAGCAGCTGCCTGGAATATGACTTAGTTGCTCTTGCTCCTCACAAATCACAACCATCTCAAACTAATTAAGAGCAATTGAGCAAAAAAGAACTCTTTTTTTTTTTTTTGACGTACGTACCTTGGGGTGATGCTCCAAACTCTACCGATGGCGATCATTTTTTTTTCCTGCGTTGGGTGATTGCTTATGCTAGCTATTCTTCAAGGACCACAGATTCGATCAAAACATTAGATTTGCAATTGCCGATGCATCAAGCAAGAACAAAAAAACATGAGCAATTTTCTGGATAATTTGGTGGCATATCCTGAACACCAACTTTGAAGATAGAAAAAGAGAAGACGAAACAAAGAAAAATGATTGGTGGAATTCAAGATGCGAATCCAGTTTTGTGGGAAAAATGAGTCTAAAAATTTGGTGTGCTATTCATCTAAATAGTGTGATAGGCTTGCTCATTTTCCCAACTGTTCAAATCGGCCCACAAATGTACCTTGCTATCATGGGCTTTTGCTAGAAAGTCCCGACCCATTATTTCTTTACATCTAGTAAGCAGTCTTTACTCTTTAGTTGATTCTTCATTTCTTCTTTACTTTGCAGAAACAATTGAAAAGGGGAAATAAGTTGACAGTACAGCCAACACCAACTACTTGATAAAATAAATAACAAATTAGAACTTGTGGCTGTTATATATTCCAATTTTCATCTGAACTTTAATACGTTAATTTCATGACTGTATATATCTATGGAAAAAGAAAACCTCACTGAGACAAAAGAACTAAGACTAGGAAATAACCAGAATTCTCTGCATTACTTCTACAATTTCCATTATTGCAAAACTGATTAGATTAATTCAGAAAAAGAAAATCGAGGAGGCACAAGAAAACTCATTTTCTCTTAAGCATCAACCAACTCAATTCATGTTGTCATATTGAGTACTCACAAATTTATGTTACAAGTTCAAGGACAAGATATATTGAGATGGTAACGGCAGTATCAGTTAACTAGAGCTTCGTATTATATTTGGTACAATCGATTGATAGGAAAAGAAGGAAAAACAAAACCTAAAAAACAATCTTCTTTTCCTATTATGTTTTTTATTTGCCTACTTCCTCTCCTTATGTACAAAACAACTGATATTCCATAAGGCAAACTCGACTCAAATTATGGCTACACCGGTTGTCGATAGAGCCCAAGCTTAACCGGCACACCTGTAGCCTGAATCCATGAACTGCCATGAAGAAATCTCCCGACTGTGTACCGCTTTGCTTCCTTAGTGCCTATAACACGAAAACCAGGCCATTTTACCCGCTTTGAAAAATTTGACCCACCACCAATATTTCTATACTCGGCAAAATAAAGACTTGACTGCCACCCATCCTTCGCATGCTCTGATGGGGCGTACCCTTCAGGGTGTACAATTTTCCCGACATGTGACTCCATAATCACTAGCCTTGAAAATTTCTTCGTTGGTCGGCCTAGATAATTGTTCAAACTGGAACTGTTGTCTGAATGAAAGCTTGGATCAGGGAGAATTTTGCACCGGTGTAATACAAATCCAGTTGTCTGCTGGCGATCAGACCTTGATTGAGCAGTTAAAATGGTGGACTGAGCGGGAAGAGGGCGACGAATTAAGAAAATGCATTGCTGGAACACAGCAGCAGCGTCTCCAGATACGAAATCAACAGTGCCTTTGATGACGCAGTTGTGGTAGAATTGGCGATAGGCTTGAGCATATATTGTTTGTTGGTAACCTTCCATGTGGCATGAAAGAAAGATAGCCTTGTCGGCCATCACACGCAATGCCACTGCCTCTTGCTTTTCTGGTCCGGCTGTGTTGAGGATTCCTAGATTCATGCCCATGAAGTCATCACCAGAGACAACTACATAAAAGAATTTAAAGGTACTTTACTTTAGTATAAGTGAACTCAGATTGTAATTCATCATGGTTAGACATATACTGGCCTGAAAGATTTATCAGTTAAAGCCATCCAAGATTAATTACTCTTAATTTCTTATAGTTTATGAGAGCATATATGTTGTCAGGCATTTTACACCATTTGCTTGAAAAATGATTTAATTAATTGTTCTTGCTGTTGATGAATTTAGCCAAAACATTTTTGCCAATATCAGTAATTAAGACTCAAAATTGTGGAACTTCTTTATAATTATATGTGACTTACTCATGGTTGCGGTCAACCACATCCTGGTGCCATCAACCGCGTTTTTGCTACCTGTAATGATCGATTTTGTGGATCCATCGCCATACATTGTGACATTCATCATCCTCTTTTTAACATCTACTGTCTCCTTATATATCCCTTCCTTCACATATATAATGTACCTTCAGTAGATGCGCAAAAGAAACAATCAGAAACACTGATCCGGTTACCTTAAATGATATTTTATATAACCTATGTCACAGGTCGTAAATTTTGGGCAATCACAGAAACTTTCAGAAATTAAAAATCATGTAAAAAAAAACTATAGTGACTTGATGATCATTATAAATTGATTCTTAAAACTGAATTTACATGATTGATCCTTCATGATCACTAAATCACTTCGATTAAATTAGGAAAAATTCTGGTATGGTTATGTAAAGTCTAGAAAAAGGATTGAGAAGTATATATCTAATCACCTTCCATCATATTTTTCTGGCATTGCATCCAAAGCAGCAGATATTGTTGTAAAATTTCCAGTTCCATCCTTAGCAACTGTGACATTGGGCGTGAGTTTGCTCTTGTAATCCCCTAGAATACTCCTCCTTTCTGATTTTGATAACCAAATTGGCGATCCTTTAGCATTCTCAAGCAATTGGCGCTCGTTACTTGTGCTGTCCTGATCTCCGAGCAAAGCGAGAACTCCGGCAACCTGGCCAACAATGGCGACCGCATTGCTCGAGACTTCGTTAGCCATTTTCATCAACATTTTCACCTTTTCCTTTGTCTCACCTTTGGGAAAACCATCCGTGCAAGTTTGTTGAAAAGATATCACTGCACTTGTCCACGTTTCAAGGTCATTCGACCAATTCGTGCCAAATTCGACAGACTTATTCATTGATCTCTCTATGTTAAACCTGCATTCATCAAACAAGTGAATGCAATCTTCAGCAGCATCACGTATCCTACTGTCATTGGATTTGAACAGTTCAGAGTTGAATACTTGGTCAACCTCAAGGTTGACCACATGAAGGGCCGCATAAAGGAGTTCTTTTGGATCTATGGATGATGAATCATTGTATTTTGATTCTAGGGCTCTTGTGATAGTCGAGACACATGTGTTCGGGTAATCCGTTGAAGAACACAGCATTTGAACAGATTTTGACGTGGAGTGCATGTTGCGGGTGGCTACAGTGCCTTCATCATCGGCTTGGGTTGTGATAAATGCAATTGTACCCACAACAAGAAGGACAAGAAATATAGCTGAGGCGGTGGCAGCGATGGTTTTTTTACGCTGCATCCTTCTGAGATCATCGTCTAATCTGTTACCTGCCATTGTTCTCCTCCTTGGTTTTATCCGCGGAGCTCTAGATCATCCGTAATGGTCTATTTTTTGTCTGCAAATATTGCATATTTATATATATATATCCACTCTGTGCTTTTCTCATTCTATTTTTGTTAGTTCATTACTTGAACTGAGAAACAGCAGTTAGTGGTAAAACAGAGAGAATTGAGGGGAGAGGTTAAGAGATATAGGAAAAAATTGCAAAAGAAAATTTTCTAATTTGAGATATTATGGTTGCTGATTGATGACTAATGGACTCAATTCGAAGGAATAACGCTTTACAAGTTTAAATTTAGGTTCTGTTATTTAATCGGCCTCCAAGAATCTTTCAAAGGTGCTCCTATGACAGCTTGGTAAAAATCCAATAGCCGGTCAATTCTTTTAACGGCTACTATTAATATTGTCTACATTTTTGCTCAGAGTACTAAATAAGTGACACAACATTAGGTAATTAATCAGCTACAACAGAACCTGTATTGAATGAAAGGATAAAATTTTACTAATTTTCTTTTGACCCGGCATGTTGGTAGCAAAAGCCAGGTCCAAATTAAACGACCGGGAGCATGAGTTGAGGTAACGTTAGAAAAAATGTATATTCTTTATTTATTTGTTGTCTTTAAGAAGAATCACAAGAATGATCTTTTGCATAATTTCTTTAACATATAACCTATTAAATTGAAGAAAAATATTGGTTAGATAATAGCGTTGTATTGAATTCACAAATAATCAGTTTGCATTCAACATTTAACCAGTCAACATTTTAACTTATCAATATATTTATTTTACCAGTCAATACCAGTAATAGCCAATTTTGTAAACCCCCCCCCCCCTCCCCCAACACACACACACACAACAAACCTTTAATAAACCTCCTACGTAACTTAAAACGAACTTTTAAGGAGAAATTAAAGTGAAAAAATTATAAATTGTGATCAATGCTAACGTGTTTATGCACTAAGCAATAAAACGTTTAATAGGTCTGGCAGTTCTACGAACTAAAAAATAATATAACATTAAGCTGATCGAACAATATCCTTTATTATTTAAATTAATAATAAAGGATACAAAATTATATAGTAAAGCAATAAACTGAATAATAAAGGACATATAGTGGATCTAAAACATTTAAATTTCATAAGAAAGCACAACTACTAAATTCCAAAGCTATTCAATTTACGTGCTTTATTTTTTTTCAGTTAGCTTATTATTCAAGTTATAAACTTTAAGGTTCAGATTAATAGTATTCAGTCTGCACTTTAACAATATTTTATTTTATTTTGTGTGCTGTATTATTGAGATTTTTAATATTTTATTATTCAAAGTATGAATTTTACTGTTCATTATACATCCTCTATCATTCGACTTAATAGTCTTCGAGTTTTATCGTTCACTTTAAAAACGACTAGGCTTTATTGTTCAATATAACAGTGTGTGCTTTATTAGAATGTTTGGATGTTGTGAGAATTAATAGCACGAAGTATAGCTATTTTAAGAATAGTGATTTAGCATAGTGCTATTCTCAAATAATGAAGAATAGTACTATTCTAAAGATTAGGAAATTGTGTTTGGATGATTTGTTGAGAATAGTCATGAGAATATGTAATAATTTTTTATTAACTCGCTCTCTCTCTCTCTAAATCATATTCACAATTCCACCTTTTTGTTGGTATAGCTATTGAGAATAGCTCTTCCAAGACTATTCTTGATGTGTTTGGAAATTTGGATGCAAAAAAATAGCTATACTCTACACTATTTTTGACAATAGCTATACTTTATTGCATCCAAAAACACCAATATATAGCATGTGTACTTTTATATATTATTCCGTCTAAATATTTACTATCCAATTTACACTACGCCAGAAATGATTTTTAGCACCGCCACAATAACACCAGTTTTTTGAAAATCCGGTTGTAAAAATATCCCGTGGCATTTTTGTAATTGTCAGATTTTTTATTAAGACCGGTTTTTATAAAAAGTCGGTCCTATTAAGTTCCAAAAAATCAACCTGACAATCATTTTTTTAGTAGCACCGGTTTTTATAAAAAACCGGTCTTAAAGATTACTATATTAAGACCGGTTTTTTATAAAAACCGGTGCTATTAAAAACTGAATTTTTCTTATTTCCGTTAACTTTTTAAAATCGGTTTTTTATAAAAAACCGGTGTTAATATAGTAATCGTTAAGACCGGTTTTTATAAAAACCGGTGCTAAAAGAAACTGAATTTTAATTTTTTTCCGTTATCTTTTTAAGACCTGTTTTTTATAAAAAACCGGTCTTAAAAATTATCACCAAATTTAATAAAGACTTCTGCTCTCTCTCTCTCACTGTTCATAGCCGCCATATATGCATTTATTCTGATTCTGATCTCTAAAAACCGAAACTTTCTTCTTTCTCTAAAACCTCCACAAAAAAATAGTTAAAATTCCAAAAAATTCTGAAATTTTGAAAAATCAAGAGAGAAAGCAAAGGAGATCATAGAGGATTTAAAAAAATTCATAGGTATATTCTATATTTTTTCCGAACTTTATTTATGGTTAATTAATTTTGCAATTTTAGTTTTTTATTGATTTTTTTTTCATTTGATAATGAATATAAAAAGGAAGAGGAAGAGGAAGAGGAAGAGTTAGGAAGATCGATAAGATTATTCTATCGTAGTGGAAGATCGAGAAGACAATTTCGGTAATTTTTTATTTTAACGCTCTTTAATTTCAATTTTTTTGTGCATATAGCCATATATAGATATATAATTTGGCATTAATTTGCATATATTAGTTGTATTGTCATATAGGACCAAATTGCCGGAATTTGTACTATTTTAGGTCGTGCCCGTCCGAGATTAATCCATTAGGGATTAATCTCGGATAGTACTCCCGGTCGGGAGTACTGCTCTTTGGATACTATCTTGTCTCATTTAGGATAGCGAGTTGTACGTTAGATGGATGCAATTTGTTGTCTGAGAAAAATTCGACGGCATTTCTCCTTATGTTTCCCACGGATACGTACGCACGAGCAATCGTGTGATAGCGTATTCAGGGAACATAAGGAGAAATGCTGCCGAATTTTTCTCAGGCAACAAATTGCATCGATCTAACGTACGCTCACTAATGAGACAAGAGTATCCAAAGAGCGAGCTAGGATGGTAACCAGGCCAAAAACCTAATGTAATGCATTGAACCTATAAATCCAAACTTTGACTTTTGAATAAATATATTTTCTTTCTATACAGATGGATCAGAGGGAGAAGTATATGTATGAATATTCAAGGATATCAGGTGAATTTGTTGGAGTTGTTGAAGAGTTCTTAAAATGTGCAGAAGAAGATAGAAAGTTGACCGGAAAATCCAGGATTCTATGTCCCTGTAAACGGTGTGTTAACTTGCAGAGACATGATAGTATAAAAATTAGATCGCATTTGATTGAGCGTGGATGGATGACAACTCCTAAATACCTCCAATGAGTTTTGCATGGGGAAAAGTTGGAAGAACGTTCAAATGTTGGGACTAGCAATAAAAATGTATCTGTGGATGAAAATGTATTTGTGGATGAAAATGTATTTGTAGATGATAATTGGAGGACTGATGTAAAGGATGAGGTATTTGTACATGAAAATGTAAGTCAAGACCAATATTGTGAAAATGATAATAGAGGAAATGATTTTGATGAGATGATGAATGAAATACCAGATGGTTTTGTTGATGAGGTTCCATATATTTTTCAAAAATTGGATGAAAACGCTCATATACCATTATATCCCGGTTGTAATCAGGATAAATTTTCAAAAATTAAAACGGTTTTTAAACTTTATAACCTGAAAGCCAAGAATAATTGGAGCGATAAAAGTTTCACATCTTTGCTTGGTTTTTTACGGAAAAATGCTTCCAGCAGAAAATACTTTGCCGGATACATGTTATAAGGCCAAAAAGCTACTATGTCCATTGAATATGGAAGTAATGAAGATTGCAGCATGTCCGAATGATTGCATATTATTTCGGAACGAGTAGGAGAATCTTAATAAATGTCCAATGTGTAATGATCACGGTACATTTAGGGTTTTGTTTATTGATATCTCATATTTATATTGCTATTCTGACCAGACTTTACATCGAAATCGTGACTAAAGCTTTGATTTATTGATGTTTTTGCCTTTCTTTGCCAGATTTGGAACTGCCTTTTTGCACTCTGTTCTTATTTGTAGGAATCCAAGAAAATCAGCAAGGAAAGCAGCAATTCAGGTGCTAGATGACTCATGCCTAGCCTAGACCAAGCCCCGACTCAGCCCAATGAAGCAGCCCCGCTCAAATCAAGGCGTTTCTCAGCCAGGCCCTTCAATTCGGACCAAATTCCCATGAATTCGGACCGAATTCCTGCGCAGACCTCTCTCCTGAAAATCCAGTGACATCAATTCGGTCCGAATTCCCCTGAATTCGGTCCGAATTGCTATACATGGAAAGTGTTCTGGAGGCGTTTTCTCCATCTGGAAGCCCCCATTTCCGCCTGAAATTGAGGAAAACGTGTCTGATAGCTGCTGGAGGAGGTATAGGCGCCTTCCATCTTGGGAGAGGGCCATCTTTCATTCCATTTTTCCACCCTTCTCTCTCCAGCAAATCCAGATCCAGTTTTTTGCTCTTTCCTCTTGGCTTGTGCTACTTGGACTGGGGGTAGACTCGAGATTTTGCTGTGGCTTGCTACTCCGACGGATTCCCTACTCTCTAGTGTGCATTTAGCAGTGATTGTGTCTCAAAAACTCGGTTTATTTGTGTATTTCTAGTACTGTTTCTCTATTTTCTGGATTTATGGATTGTTTAGGTTTATATGCTGTTATTTGCATGATTTTCATTAGCATGTTAGGCTAAAAACTTGTTGCTTTAAGGAACGATGTAGCTTAGATTTTGGTTTTGCTTGATTTACTTGTTTTGTTGATGGACGAAGCTAATTACCCTTGGGGATTTTATTGAAATTGCTTGTATTTGGACCTTTTATTACTTGTATCGCTCTACTTTTGTACGCGCGCAATCGTTGGGAACTTCTTTACATTCTATTAAGTGAACGTTTCTAGTTAGGCGAAAATCTAACTAGATACCTCGTAGAAAACCATGGGTAAACTCGAGTAAGTCCACCGAACAACGAAAGTTGGGGGTGCAATACACTCGAAGAAGGTTATTCAACACTAGATCATATTCCAAATACCGTACCCAATAGGCGAAAGCTGAGGATTAGGGAGTTAGGTTTGGCTAGATGGACCTTTGTCTTGAATAAATCAACAAAAGAGTAATTCACAGCATTTACACAGTGGAATTCGGTCCGGAATCCGGACCGAATTAGCAAGTCTGAATACGACAGTGCTAAGGCTTGCGACTCTATGGCCAGATCTAAGTGAAATCAAACCCTAAGGCACTTTTATTATCATATTTCAATCCGTTAGAAAACCCCAAAAATATTTATTTCTTTTGTCTTGCATAATCTTTATTACTCGCAATTACATTCTTTTATTTCTCTTTGATTTGTTCCATTTGTGGCACCGATCCTTTTCTAATTTTTTTATCGTCTAGATTTAACGAAATAATAAGAATAATACTCATATCCATCCCTGTGGGTTCGACACCTTTACTCTACTACAAACGTCTAGTCGAGTACAAAGATTATTTGTTTGACCTTGGTTTATACCTCGATCATCTATGTAAACTTCTTTTCTATGTGCTTATAATTGTAGGAATCCACAGAAGCCTTGCTCGTCCTTCCAGATGGATTTAGTCTGTTATATGTCGCGAGAGCTATGGTGTTTGCGCGTTCGCACGTACATGTCACGATACACGGAGAATTAGTGGGCCCGGAGGAGGTTAAGGTACAAGTCTTAGAAGTGTTTGATCATGCGAAGCAAGTGGTAGTGCCTTTTCCACCTCCCAATGCAGATGACCAGCTCGGGCTTCTGCAGGGTTCATTTCTAAGATGGCCGAGTAATCTTGTGGATTTCGATTTGTCAAAATTGGTAAATGTTACAAACATTTCTAAATTGTTATTAATTCAATTGAATAATATAATTTCATGACTAATATATTGATTTCTAGGTGCATTTGAGGCTATGTTACCCAGATACTTCAAAAAATACACGAATTTCGTATCCGACGCGTATCCGACACGGATTCGCGTGCGATTCGCTTGCGATTCGCACCCGAAGTCCTACGTGGCGTATCCTATTATTTTAATATATTTGACTCAAAAATTCGGTTAGGATTCGGCTGGAATTCGATTTAGATACGTTAGGATACTTTGCTGGATACGGATGTTACTTCCTTCGATAACCTACCTACTGTCCAAACTCCAAAACTCCCAATCGCCTCTTCCATTTCGACTATCCAAAATCATTTATGAATTCTGAATTTCTGATCCTCTCCATGGCTTCTTACCTCAGCCCAATCGCATCTCACCTCGGTGACATCGCCTCTCACCTGAGCAGGTCAGCCCAATCGCCTCTCACCTGAGCGGGTTAGTTTTGGAAGTAGAGCGGCTGAGCCGAATCGCCTCTCACTTCGTACCTCTCTCCCGCTCTCACCTCTTCTGGCTCTATAATTCTCTTTGTGACTTTGCCTAATCAGTGTCATCTCCTTTTCAATTTGCTGGTAAACCCTAGAACTCACTGCTCATTGTTTGTTTGTTTCGATTTTCTTTGTTGTGTCGTAGTGTGAATCAATGAATCGTTGATTGGGGAGGATCACTAATACATCGCTTGCCTAATCATCGATTTTCTTTGTTGGTGATTATGCTCCTCCTTCAGAGTCTTTTGCTCAGAGGTACCTCTTTGTACTGATTAGTACTTGTGTATTAGGATCACAACATTGATTGGTACTTGACATCTGTCATGTGTTTGTGGGATTTTGTGTGCAAATGAACAACTATTCATTTTAATAAAAAGATACTTTTCTTCTTACGTTTGAACTTCTTTGGGATAAGGGTGGATGAAGTGCAGTTGCAGCTTGATGTGTTACATTTTCATGCCACATTTGTTTGGTATTTTAATTGTTATACATGATGTGTTACATTTTCATTCCACATTTGTTTCGATTTTCTTTGCTCTACTATACTGGTTCTATATTGGTACATATGTGCTTGCATGCTTGCCTTCTTAATTTCTTATGTTTTGCAATTTGCACTTTCGAGTTGGATTTTAAAAAAAGAGAGAATTATCAATCTTTTGATATATAATATGATATTTTTTATTATTTATATATACTGCCGTATCCGTATTTTTTTAAAAATGTCGCATCCCCGCACCCGCATCGTGTCGGATACGATTCTCGCACCCGCACCCGTGCAACATAGATTTGAGGCAACCAATAACGAAACGGCCTACGTCACATGCAAAATCTCCGGAGAAAAAGAAAGCAAAGCAGCAGCAACATGAGCAAGACGAGGACGATGTGGATTTCGATGCAAATCAATTTTTTGCGGATGGCGGAGAATTAAAGACACGAGAGAGGCTTTGCACACCTCGGAGATTGCAACAATTTGGGCCTACCGCACAGGCACTACATAGCTACATCATGGCGCTGGATCCAGAAATTACCAGTTTCAAAAATTCCGGCCCAGTTCGACCACGTAGAGCTGGATTACTTCATGCTCAATTTTTCAGACAT
This sequence comes from Rhynchospora pubera, assembly GCA_028095005.1. Lineage (NCBI taxonomy): Eukaryota > Viridiplantae > Streptophyta > Magnoliopsida > Poales > Cyperaceae > Rhynchospora > Rhynchospora pubera. Next base: position 145,100,810 of record CM051460.1, read on the forward strand.
CACCCATTTGTTCAATAGGGACTTGCCATATGTTCAAGTCATGAAACTTTGGACAATGTAAGTATCTTTTGAACTTAACAATAATTGATTGAATTGATGATTAATATATGATATATGACTATCAATTGATAAATGACATGTAGGTGGGCTAGGAATTATTGTCAGGAGTTTCTAATCAAGCAGTTCAGGTTTTTGGATCCAGAAAGATGCTCGGGAAGTGATGCCATGTTGGATGTGCTAGGCACAACATCTTATTTGATTAATAACTTTGCTAGAAAGAAAGCTGATTTTCATGTTTTGATACATCAGAACGCGTAAGTTGGAATATTTTTTATTTTGATTTCAATTTTTATAATTTGCGGTTTAATGCTAATTTTACTAACAAGGTCTAATATGTAACCACAAGTTTCATTTTGTGATTATTATTGCACAACCCTCGACAAAAATGATATGGGTTGTGGATTCGCTAAATCCACCGAATTATTTTTCTCCAATTTTTGATTCATACAACAGGTAATTTTAGGGTTTTAGTCAACATATATATGCATATTATCCAATAGATACAAATTAATTAATGCTTCTAACTTCATATTTTAATGTTGCAGTGCTTTATCCAGAATGAAGCTAGGTATACAATTCAACATTGACATTATTCCGGTACATATATGTTAGTTAAGTGCATAATTTTATTTTTTATAGCTAATTCCTTTAATTAACCACAAAACAAGCATGCACAAACAAGAAACTAGTACTAAGCCATTCACTCAAGAGAATGGGTTCAAAGATATACCTCTCTTGATATCGTAATCAAGGGGTTTGAACCACGGTTTGATTGTAGGTGGTGCTTGCTCCTTCGGCCTCCTTGTCGAAGCTCCTCGAGTCCACTTGGTATTAACCAAATCCTCAACAAAAGCTATGCTAGTAGCTATGGAGGATATGACTAATCCCTAGGTAACCCGTTCTTCTAGCAAATCAACAAATCAATTTGATGAAGAAAGGGGGCTCAACACATGAGCAATAGGGAGAGGAAAGAGGGAGGAGGCGCCGGCCTAGGGAAGGGGGGCGGCTAGGGTTAGTGAAGAGAGAGGAAGAGGGAGATTTGCAACCATACAACCCTTTATATAGTGTGCTAACCCTACCTACCTCACACCATCTAATTACAATATTGTCACCCACCTACCATCTAGCATGGCCGGCCACATTATGGGCCCTTTATGGGCTATGTGTTTTGCATAAAGGATCCACTCAATCAATTATTAAATAGACCTTTATTGTTGCTCCCAATTTGGTTCCCTATTGGGCTTTTAATTAACTATTTAATTAAAGCCTTATAATATGCATATGTGTTGAATAAATAATTATTAACTTAATAATAATTATTTAGGGATTAGAAAATGTATTACTTTATTTCTATATGATCCCTTTGATTTAATTAATTATAACGGTCTATAACGCTATTTAATTAATTAACCAACTTATTATATTTTGCAATACCAATTATTGCAAATAAATAAATAATGCACGCATGGTTAAAACACCAATTTTGTGTGACCCTTTGAGGATTTATGCTACGTTGGACATGGAGTTAAATCGCTATTTAATTCCAATAATCATAAGCGGTATCTAGCAACACGTTATGATTCCCAATTCGCATAAATAGTGTACAGCTACAATATTTCAATCCTGCATAAGAGAATAAAAGTATATCTCTATTCTGATTCTTATGTCACACGATATCACCGTATAATCCAAGATAGGAATGTGTCATTCTTGCAGATTATACGTTTCTTGATCTAGAGATAATTGTATCAGTTGCTAGCAAACAATCTATCTCCATCAAGGGACCCAAACATATATCGTCACTCACTAAATGAATTAATGAGGGACATACGGTTTTCTTGATAATTTAGCTTTTCCCCGCACAATTCAAGAGAACATAAATAATGTCCGTATAGCAGCCCTTATCGGGAATCAGCGGTAGACGATATTTATTGAACCTATCCTCATGTGGAAAAGATAAACATCTCAAACTTAGAATCAAAATCATAACGAAATAAATAATGACACATAACACAATCCATATATTTATTTCGTTGGGTCATGTCCTGTACTATGTTCAATTAACATAAACTAACATAAACATATGCAATTAAGTTGGTTACTCTTAACCTATGATTTATAGAACTTAATCATCACTTAACTTGCATACTAATCTTATTGATAATTAATGTTCCTTGTTAATTATCAAGATTATGGACGCTTTAGATTTATTGTTGTCATTTACTACTAAATGAAAAACAACGATCTATAATTCAGATCCTCAACTTGAATGAACTGTCAACACATAAATCAAGGAATAAATGATATGAAATCATCAATGACATAAAACCATAGAAGTAGCCAAGTATGATTGGTTTCTAGGACATATCTCTAACAATATATAGCTCGAACTAATAGTTTCAGTTCATTTTTATTAATTTATTAAATTTAATATTAATGTGAAAAATATTAATTCATATTTGTAGAGTCCACGTCAGCCCAACGATCGCGATTGCGGGTTCTATGCGATTCGAAACCTGCATATGATTCTGATGCATTACTCGAACTACCAGGAGTTGCCAGCGGTATGGATTACTACTTAAAATAAAAGTTTGGTGTTTGAAATCAATTTGCTTAGGTTTCATTAATTAAATTAGAAATTGAATTAATGCAGAGTTTGGAGCCGGAGGGTCGACCTTATAGCGACAAAGACATTAATGGTAGTTTAGATGAGTTTTACGATTATGTACGGGGAATTGTACATCGTTAGATAACTATAATTAATGAATTTTGAGGATTTTCGATTATTGCTTTCTATTTTGATGATTATGTGATGTTTTGATATTAATTTTTTGCTGTCAATGTAAACTGAATGATATTATCTGGTATCTGGCTAGCAAAAATGGGGCTAGCCAAAAAAAAAAATTAAATTAAAAATTAAGACCGGTTATTAAGCTAAAAACCGGTCTTAAAGATTCATGTAAGACCGGTTTTTAGCTAAATAATCGATCTTAAAAATATTCCAAAGATTAAAACTGCTTAAATAATCATAATAATAAGACATGTTATTAAGCTAAAAACCGGTCATAATAATTATATATTAACACCTTTTTTTAGTTAAAAATCGGTCTTAATAATGCGTAACATTTCCGCTCCAATTTCTGGCTTGTTTTTAGCACCGCACCATTAACACCGGTTTTTTATATGTTTTTAACACCATTCATCTTTAGCACCACTTCCTATCCGGTGCTAAAGACCATAATTTAACCGGTGTTAATAATGAAATATGGCGTAGTGTTACGTGCATTATATATATATTCTCTTCAAAAGTTAAATATTATAAAATTAATTCATATACTATTTGTACAAGAGAAAATAAAATGAACGATCAACACCGACAAATTTATTTAAACAAAATTATTAATTTTTCGGACTCCAATTTTTTATATGGATATATCATTTAAGTTTTATTACAATAATAATCTGCAATACAGATATGATGCCAAAGTGTGAGTATAGCCTTATGGAACGCCAAACGAAAAAGAAGATATAAAAAGACATTTTATCGATCCTTTTCATATGAGAAAATAAATTTGGTTTTGTTTCAACGAAACCGTTGCCTCTACAACGGCACCCCTTATGTGTATGCTATCATACGTGTCCCTACAAAACATCATTTGTACCCTACACAAATGCATCCTCATCTTGCTCTATAATTTATATAAAGAACAACCAAACTAATCCCTTCGTCACCAATATAATGGTAGACAAATGACAAAAGAAGAATTATTGTTACTGTTTTGTTGCGTTGACGTACATGACAGTGCTATATATCTTATTTGCTTAAAGTGCAGTTTTTTTTTTATTAATTAATATTACCTAATATTTCTCAAACAATTATCTTTTTATTAATTAATAGTTTCGGGCCTATACATCTGAATCTCCTGTATGATATATCTGTAGTCAGCAAAATTCTTTTTATTTTCTGGGGGGTTTTAGTAATTGAAAGGCAGCAATGAATAGGAGTTGATATTCTTAAAATAAAAAAATATTTAAATTTTGTACCAATATCATATAATACAATTATTTTATTAAAATTCAGAAAACAAAATTATGGGTTATATTTTTCTGATGATTTCAATTGTGGCCATTTATTAAGTAGCAAGATAAATTGTTATATATTTCGTCCAACTTGACAAGCATCTGTTCCAATACAACCACACAAACACACTATTATCTCGGTCCTTCCAAAAAAATCAATAAACTACCAATTGGAGAATCCGAATCAAAATCAAAGAATAAGGACTTTCACTGAATAAGCATTCTTTTGGCACAATTCGGTGATGATGACACCATAGAAAACGGCATGTTTTGATCAGATGTACCCAATTCCTTTCTTTCAGGGTCAAGGGAAGATAAGCTAAGGAATCAAAATATACAAATATAAGTTTCCAAATGGATTTACCAAAGAAGAAAACGATATTCCGACCTATAATACACCCTTACTTTTTCATTTTGGTGACCAAACCAAGATAAGCTTAAGCATAGGTTTAGGTGGCGCTAGGAATTAATATCATATGCCTGATGACCTTTAGTCCGAGTGTGGGGGCACTTGATGATATCCACTTGCTTCTCCCAATTTCTCTCTTCATTATTCCTAATTCTCTCTCATTATAATATTTTCTATTATTATATATTCAATACTAACTTCTATATATTTCACGGATCCCCCAACCCCGTAAAAAAATGTGGCAAAATTTTTTTCCTTTTTTTTTCTTTAATACAGAGTGCTATAGGTAAATGTAAAATTATCTTCTGTACAACACATCCCCATTCTAATAATATCCAGCCAATCATCTTCAGTCAATAGTACTAGTTCTTTTTTTTTTTATCTTTTTTTAACTGTCAAGTGCCATAGTAAGTAAAACTACAATTAACAAAATCTTCTGTACAACACATCCCCATTCCCCATTCTAATTAATATCCAGTCAATCATCTTCAGTCAATAGCACTAGTTCCTTTTTTTAACTGTCAAGTGATATATATAGTAAGTAAAATTACAATTATAAAAAATACTGATTTATTTTTATTCGGTCAAACTGTCGTAGCAACCTTGCATATATATTTCATAAAATCTGAGCGAAAACAACATCGCCTTCAGTTAATTAAGCATATAATTTTTTTGAAGCTTTAATTAACCATATAATTAAGTTCAGGGCTTTTTATGAAGACAAATATTAGGGCGTTATAGATACCAAGGATATTTGTACTTTAATTAACGATTTAAAGTGGAGAGATACCAAAGGAATTTGTCCTTGAACAATTAAATCGAAAAAAAAAAAAGAGTTGGAGATACGGTTGAAGAAGATGTTGTGCTAATCTTCTAATCTCAGAACCAAAATCAAAATTTGCCTAGGAATGTCAAAGTTCAATCATATCCCTATAACCGGGACAAATTGCAAAGTATCCCTGCTATAGATAGTGTTGTCAACAGAAATAGTACTGCATCTACCATAGTTTATTTGTCCAGGCAACAGCTTCATCAGTCGATCGTTTGACAAGTCAAATATGTTTAACAATCAATAATTATATTCCAGGGTGCTTTGATAGACCTTTAGAAGAAAATTTTTATTGAATACTGTAGCACGCACACAACATGAACCCTAAAATATTTTAGATGGGTCCCGAAGCACTTGGATTGAATTTACGCATTGCTCCGGTTAACTTCCAACAAACTTGGACTAAATTAAGCATTTAAAATAAAATCATAAAATAATTAAACTGAACTCTAAAATATTTAAAGTTTTAAACCAAACCGAAAGCATTTAAAATGAACAAAACTTCATTAAACTTAACAGCCAAAAAATATTTTTAACTCAACTGAAGGTTTTTGTACTGAATCCTAAAGAATTTAAAATTAATCCTATAGTATTTAAATTTAATCCTAATTTATTTAAACTGAATCCGAAATCATTAATTTAAACTGAACTATAAAGTAATTAGACTGAATCTAAATTACAGAAAATGTTACTGTCAAATCGATTTGATGGAGGAGTCTGTCAAACCATATTGATTCTCAACAAAGAAACTTTAAATGATCGATCTTAATCATTCAATATGGTTTTCATATCTGAATATTTTTAGAGACCAAATTTATTTCATAAAATTTTTTCATATTTTTTTTCAGAAATTTTAGAGAATCCTTAATCTAATTAATTATGGGCTCTATCCAATAACAACAACTTTATTATTCAACAAAGTTGAAAACTTCAAAAAATATATATATAATTTGATTTCAAAAAAAAAATTCAACATGAAAATCACGTATCATTTAAATTTTCTTAATTAAAATCTGACCAACGGAGCGATTCGTCAATTTAATTTAACCACAATATTCATCCGATAATGTTTTGGTGGACACTAGTAATGCTACAGGGATTTCACTGCTAGAAATTCGTCAGACCACGGCAAACGAATTCTTTTTTAGTGTTGCATAGAGAAAAAAAAAAATCATTGAAGCACTGAATGCTGGGAAAAGAATTTTGCAAAAATAAATTGGAAATAAAGCTTCCTAATTTTTTATAAATTAAATGTCTAATATAAGAATCCGACCGGGTTTTAAAACCCCGATCTTTCGCTCAAAATCCATTACTTCCTCTTCTTTTTTTGTCCACGGCTAAAAAAATTTTTACTAATCAAATTATTACGATGATAATAACGATATTTTTTTATTGTATTGCAGAAATATTTTTTTATTGCAAAGTATTCTAAAATTGACCGTCTTGGAAGGTTATCTTCTTCAGACCTATATCTAGTCATTGACATGACATCAACCGTTTAAAATCTCAGGTTCACACATGTAGCCATCCTATGGTAGACATTGACATGATTATTATTACTATCATGACATTTTGTTACATGTGTGGCATAATCTATTTGTCTGGTTGAAGTAAATGCACTTAATTGAGATAGATTGAGACACGTGAGGCGTTATTTCAGTTGAGAATATCAGCCATCGAAGAAATTATTTTGCATCTGAACCGGTCGTCTGATTTGAGATCCGTACTAGAACGCACCTAGATGAAGATGAACGGTTCAGATGCGTCAACGGTGGTCAGAGAATGTGGATTTGACTAATTCCTAATTTCCTATTGCAAGTGTCAACAGTTGAACCGATGAGGCTGTTTTTTAGCTGTTTGGAGCCCTTTTCAAATTCTGTAATTTTCACATTTTTCCGATTGTTTAATTCGTATGGACTTTCTGTTTATGTAATTATTAGATCAATGTCAAATCTCTTGATAGCCTCATTAAAAGAAAACTTATGATGATTTCTATTTTCCAAAACATCAGGGTCCTATTCTAAATGTATAATTAATTAACATATTATATACAAAGAAGCCAGTATAGATTATCTGTCTGCTTTATTTCATTTTTTGGTGGTATTTTTTCCCCTTTTTCTCTTTTTTTTTTAAAAAAATAGATATTTCATTTTTTGGTGGTATTTTTTTCCTTTTTCTTTTTTTTTTAAATAGAAGCGATGGGAGCAGGGGTGTCAAACGTTAATAGCGGAAGCGGAACAGGATGTTCCGTTTCCGTTCCGTTTCGTAAAACGAAACAGAAAACTGTTCCGTTAGCCGTTCCGTTTCTCATTTTCCACTGATTTCAGCCATTTTTCCATTGATTTCAGTCATTTTTCGGCAGAACGGAACACTAACGTTCAATACAACCTGTTCCGTTTCCGTTCTGTCTTTAAAATGTAATCAATTTTCCTTCCGTTTCCGTTCCGTTCCGGACGGAACTGAACGAAAACGTTCGAAACGGTACCAAGTTGAAACCCCTAGATGGGAGGACTAGTATAGACTGTCAAAGCATTTTTCTCCCATTAATATGAGAATATGTCAACGGTCAAGAGTGTGGGGAAAAAAAATGAAAATAATCTCAAATACACTTTCTTCCTTCCTAGAATGACGTCATACTTGCAAGCATAACCAAACCCACCTGTGGACTGTGGATAGTTCGAGAGATATAAAAGAAGGAACTAAACTAATGGAAGATATAACCAAGGAACATAAAAAAGAAAAAAAAAAAAAGGTGTTAACATACCAAGGAAAAAGAAGGGGTTTTTTTTTCCCTTAAGATTTAAAGTATTGATTTACAATTGTTCTTCATCCCATGTAAACTCAAATGTTCTGTAGCCTGGCCTGTACCTGTACATGCTCCTATCTATGTGGCTTTCTAATAATAAAAAGAAAAAAATAACAAAAAGGGGCGAACAAATAAAGAAAGAAAACAACTCACAACCAAAACATTAGAGAACTAAATCTTCTGAAAAAAAAATAAAAATAAATAAGAATGATTTTTACTCATGAGCTCGTGGCGGCTATCGGGCTACTCGACTCGGCCGTTGCCAATACTCCGGCCCCTAATTCGATATCGTCTCCTACAATTCTGGGATTACAAGAATTTCCAATCATGATTCCCCTGCTACCCCTCACAAGAAGCCTGCTTAATGAACGAACCCTTGCTGAGCTCAGCAATTTTGTCTCATCAACGGATGGTGAGGCTGCTGCCGGTGTAAGCCCGGTGTTATCTGCCGGCTGTCTTGGGATTTCTATCACAGTAATTTCTCCCGGTCTTGGCAACCGTGGCGCGACCCCGCTACTAATTTGATCTTGTGAACCCCAAAAGAGAACGTTGGTGGGGAAATTCGGTATTGGCTCAGCCGTGTCGGTACCAGTTACCATTCTGACATAATCCAACGGGTGGCATGGCACCAGGCCATCGACCACCGGACAACGGCATAATGGACATGTTGAGTGGGAAAACAACCACATGTCTATGCAGTCCAAATGAAATCCATGATCACACTTGGGTAGAATTCTTGCCTTCTCGCCGTTGCTAACCTCCGACAAACACACCGCACAATCGATTCCTTTTTGCTTAAAATCTTCCTGTTTGAAAACTATAAAGGGGAGGGAATTGATAGCCTTAGAGTCAAGGCCACATGGCGGTACCGTTACATCCACGCCTCTCTCCGGTTCGCTAATAACTCGGGACCTGCCCCAGCCGAAAAGTGGTATTGCGCCGGGGTACCTCCTTGCATAGAGGTACATAAATACCAATAAGAGAAATAGAACAAAGATAATTATCAATACTCCGACCATCAATTCAGCGATTTTTGTGACCGATGATACCGTTTCAATTGAGGTGGACATGATCGGTGTTTGTTCGCCTTTTTTCCGAATTTGGGTTTAAGAGGTGAAATTGTGAAGTTGGGAATTTTTTGGGGCTTTGGGATTATTGTTATTGTTACTCGGTAGTTTATTTAGGTTGGAATAAGGAGGGAAAGAGGATAATAAGTATTTAAAAGGGGGTTGTGAATTGTGGAGGTGAGGGGAAGAAGTGGGCAAAGGGGGTTGAGCGACTTGAGAGTGAGAGATTGTGACGGTTAATATCATCCGTATGTAGATAGACCTGGAGTACCACGTATCAAACGAGACCGTGGTATTAAGAGATTATTGTAACTTTTTTAGTCTACAACTTATATTTCATGCATACAAGATGCAGGAAGTATTTTGAGTTTCCTATTACATGAATTTTTGGGACGGTTGTGATTGGTCTTATTATTCTGTTATTATAGAAAGCGTCTTCTTCTTCTTGTTTTTTTTTTTTTTTTTTTTTTTTTGGCTATTTCCATTACTTATAGTTTCACATATAGAAGATGTCAGAAGTATTTTTTAGAAGTTTTGTGATTGGTATTATCATTCTATTATGGAAAAGAACTTTATAACTATTCTTAATTTATGTAAAAATATAATTTTGTTAATTTAATAGTACAATTTTTTATCTTTATAATTAAGATGGCTTTTGCAAATAAAGAATTTATAAAATAAATATATTATAAAATACCTTTAAGAACCAAAGAGCATTAAAGGTTTCTACTGTTTCATGCCTTAGTCAAATCAGTGCTCAATAGAAGTCAATAATAGTTCACTTGTCAAATTATAAAAACAAAATGAACATGAAGGAAGGAGACCGGTGAACCGGGTGTAAGAAGGATAGGCGAGAGTTAAAGAGACAGGCAAGAGGGTGTAGGTGGAACAAAGAGAGCGAAATGTGATGAGGTGGAGAGGTTTAGATTTGAGCATTTGGGGTATAGAATTATAGAAATAGAAGTAGAACTTCACGGATGAGCGGATCAAGCTCAAGCGGCTGTGTTTTGCTGTGAAAATTAAATTTGTGTGGTGGGTCTTGGTGGACGGCTCTTCTTCCACAGCGACAGCCTTCAGCCGCCTTTCTTGCAATGCTCTTTGACCATGTAAGCACGGCAGAGGCAGAAAATTATGGTTGAAAATAAAATTTTAAAATTTGAACAATTAATTAGAAATTTATTTGTAAAGAAAAATATTGTTTTCTAAATTAAATACTTCATGATTAATTAGGGAAAAATTATAGAAAATTTATAAAAAAAAATAAAAATTTTGGAGCACAAGGGTCAACAGGCAACAGCCCCATGTAGTTAGGGGTGCCTAATGTGGTAAGTGGCAACGGAACAGAGTGTTCTGTTTGTCGTGCCACTAACGAAACGACACAATTTTGACGTTCCGTTTGCCGTTTCATTTACCATTTCGTTAAACGGCATGTACAAAATATACGATTTCAATAAATAGCATGTGCTATTATGTTCCACTATCCATTTTATTTGCCATTCCACTATCGAAACGTCACAATTTTCACTGCCACTTACCGGTAACGTGACGGCATAATGACGAAACGGCTGCCGTTGCTACATGTAGTCTTCTATTGGCTTCGCCCATGCATGTGATGTAAGAAGCATTGGTACACGTGGCGAGCTTAGATTGCGTTGCAAAGGGGGTGTACGGATGGGTAGAATTAATTTTGGGGATAATTTTTATTTGTTGGGTATATACGTGGAGGGTGTATTTCGGTTAAAGGTGGGTGACTGGACTTTGGCCAAATCGCCTCGTGTTGTATTTAAGAAATAATATTTTTTAGATTTTGTTCTACACGTGTATAGAGCGAGTACTGCTACACGTGGCAGAGATATAGTGACGGATTTACAAGAACTGCTAACTGTAAAGAAGGTTAGTGGGTAGTTCAAACTTCCAAACTACATCCAAAGATACTTGCATAGTTTTTTTATTATATATAGAAAGACAATTAGATTACTCAAGAGCAAATATCTGAACAGGCTTCTTAATTATAAGACATAATTTTTCACGATTGTTGGACAAACGAGTTCAACTCCTTGATTCCTGCATTTTTTTTTAAAGAAAGGAAACAGCTATAACAAAATTCAATGGAAAGTTATAAAACCATTTTTCGGATTTAAACTAGCTTATTTTAAGAGGTAGATTAAATCAGCCACGATCCATCCACGATTATATCTCAATTTTTTATGTTCTAATGGCTAATCCAAACCATTCAATGTGTCCTTTGTTAGAGATCAAATTTTACATTTTTCTGATTTTTTTTACTATTTTTTTGAGATTTTTAAAAAATATCGTTATTAAAAGGTCCAGAATTGTTTAGATTAAGAATTTTGTAAAATACCAAAAAATTATTAAAAATTTCACAAAAATGTAAAATTTGGTCTCCAACGAGATTTCAATATGGAGAACACATTGAACGGTTCAGATTGACTGTTAGAATTTTGAAAATTGAGAATTCATCGTAGTTAACGATCTCATCCATCAGTCGCGGCTGATTTTAGTCTACCTCTATTTTTAATGCGTAAATTTGATTTTTGTTATGATTCATTTCGGGAAATTTGTGATACGACATATAATCTTTATGGGGCTCAATTTTTTAACAAATTTTGAACCAAAAAAATATCTTATGAGATCCAAAAACTTCTCTCGTTATTTATTTACTTTTTCTAAAAATTATCATTATCATTACTCAATTTCTATAGCTATGTATTATTTCAATATTTGAACAAAAATTCTTATTACAAAACAAATTATTCGACTCATTGCATTATTTTTGAAGTCATTTGTAAATAGATAACCAACAGATCTTGAATTACTCTACTCACTGCATTGCATTATTCATCAGCAATTGTGGTAGTTCACTTTATGGCACAATTAGTGCAATAATATCCTCCAATGAATCCGGAGAAATGGGTCCATGCCGACCTTTATTTCTGTACGGACTGGGCCTGAGGCCGAACCGAACAAAGAAAACCTCAGCCTAAAAGACTAAAAGGCACATTTAAAAAGTCATAATCTATCTTGACCCAGAGGTATATATACAGTAAAAGTTACCAAGTTAGGCGCTTGACATGACAAAAGGATTCATATACCGTTCTGGCAATTTGCACAATTGCACACCAATCCGTGTTTTCACTTTGTTTTTCTAAAACTTTTTATTGCTTTTTTTTTTTTAATATACATATCCATTGTGAATTGAGTTGAGCCGATATTGACTGAGTCATGGGATGCACTCCTCTTTTGTAATCTTTATCCTCCCGTGCATCTCCCCTTGATTTGATTACATCTTTGGAGAGTGACATGAAGCGTGTTTCTTCTATGCACATAGATTCCGCTTTATCCAAAACAATGAAAACATAATACAACTCTACTGCTTGGGACTTACGCCTTAAAACCAGATATGGACCCAGAGATGGGGCAAAGTATCAGACGCATATCTTCTATGCCATGTTATTGATTATGGAAACAGTTAACATGGTCATTTATTGATTGAGGTTCACATTTAATGGTGTTTATTTTGTGGGATCCTTATCTTCAGACAAGCATAGCCACGTTTGTTGTTATGACCCTTAGATTTTTTAACAAGGATTTGGAGGGTCAGAGTAGCACTGTTTGGTAAATTGACCCTAGATTTGTAAGAAGGATTCTGCTTTGTCAATTTCCAGAAAGAAAATTATTATCGGACAGTCCTTTTTTTTTTTATTCCACGCTACTTTTGATATTCGAGAATTCCTATAAATATATTTACAGTGTATGAAATAAAGTACAGCGGTCACATACTAAAAGTAAACGGCAATTTTAAAAAAAATCCAAAAAATAGTAGAAAATCTAAATAAATATAAATTTTAATATGTTATGAGATCTCAATGTGTATTGCATTGGTTAAACTAGATTTATTGTTACAAAACAAGTCTGACGTATAAATTCACGATATACATAAATAACATGTGCATCACAAAATACTATAGATTTATAAACAGTATATATAGAAGATATTATTTTATTTGATTTTATTTATTCGCTATCCTCTAACGTTAAACTTTTAAATAATTTAATCTCTACTAAAACATTTTAATATTTATTTGCTGTTTACAACACGGAGTCCCAAAAGGGACATTTTTGTTTATGCCTTAAATCGTACGAGCATCCATCCAATAACAAAAGAAAGGGATTACCAATGTTATCGTGCAAGGAAAGATCATAATTAATAAGGATTGCAAACGGTTGCATCAGCTTCTCTCTTGTTTGAGTCTTCACAACTACAAACTCTAGAAGAAGAAAATAAAAGACTATACTAGATTCCAATAAATGTTCTTTCCATACTTCCCCTCACATAATCCATAGTTGAAAAGTTGAATATTAAAGATTGATGGAGATTTTCTCATTCTATATATACGCAATCATCAAATAAAACATTTCTTAATATATATATATGGTCCTGTCAACGTGTATTAATGAAATCGCTTTCCTTGTGGATATATGTGTTAATGGCTTAATGCAACTACTGCTTTTAGCGAAATTCAAAACTGGATAAGTCCAACTGCGCCGTTCAAATTTTTATTACCTATTTGTGTATTATTTTTCTTATAACTTATCGATATCCGTTGTCACAACTGTAATTGCACTATTATTATACTCCACTTAGAAAATTTTTATAAATCAGGGGCGATTTCGACGAGTATTTAAAAATCGTATATACATATATATAGTTTAATTTAAAATCCGTATTTATTTTCTGTCGAACCCAATAATCACGCTGAACTTGTTTTAACTTATTAATCCCACAAATTCATTACACAAACGCCACTCCGAAAAGATTATCAGTTTAAAAATTCAGATATTTTTCAACTTGTCCTCAAGCTAGTACCAACCCGCTAAACATTCTAATGTATTCAATTCATTACTGAATTTGGTTTGTTAAAAAAAAAGCCACCTCCTTTTTTTTTTTGCATAATCAAATGATGGAGTGAAATAAGCAAGAGAGCCATTGCACGGAATGGCATTACATCACGACGTTATGACCAACCAATATGTTATTTTCACACACACCCATGCACATATATATATAAGAATATTTATGGTGCATACTCTTCGATCTGCTTCAAAATGATTGATCCAAACCGTTAAATATGATCTCTCTATTATAATCTCCCTGACAACCAAATTATATATATATATATATTTTTTTTTTACTTTTTATATTTTTAAAAAAATTGTTAATCTATTTTTTCTGAGTTGTTCAAAAACAACAATTTTTAAAAATCTGAAAAAATTACTTAAAAATTAAAAAAATATATATAAAATTTGGTCGTCAAAGAGATTTCAATAGAGATCATATTGGACAATTTAGATCAATCATTTTGAAGCAGATCAAAGAGTTTGAATCAGTATGCGTTGAAACTCTAGTACATTAGTATACATCATAGATACTCTCTCTCTCTCTCTCTCTCTCTCTCTATATATATATATATATATATATATATATATTTTGTGCAATCATAAGTAGAGTATCAATCTTGATCACTTAAATATCTCAAAAAGTTGACCGTAATAATTTATGTTTGACATTACACACTTGTTTTGAAGTCATACGAATTGTGATGAAATGCTTATTTATACATGATGGTCATAATATATTAGTTTAAGCAAGTTTTTGACTCACAGAGCAAAATTTTTCCCAACTCATTGACCAGTAAAACACTAAGACATGATTAGTCTCTCACAATTGACTATCATAATTTTAGTTAGAAATAAAATAGACTCTGATGATTATTAGTAAGTCTCTTCTTTATAATTCAACTCTTAATATTTTTTAAATCTGTTTTTCTTAAACAGAAATAGTCGAAACATCAACGTTCTTTAATTAATAATAAAACTTTTTAATTTTAATGGAGTTAACATTAAAAATAGAAAAAGAACAAAAACAACCTCGTACAATTCTTATACCTTCTTTAGGAGTCAAATCGCTAATCTTAAAAGAAAAAAATGTCAAATAGCTAGCCCCTCAAGCATCAAGGCACAAATTTGTAATTTCTTCATTCGCTGTCAATGGGTACGGTACGGTACGGTAGAAGGTATTTTTATTACCGTATTCGTTAAAATTTTCTTTACCCGTACCCTACCCGTACCTGTTAAAAATAGCTTTACCCGTACCTTACCCGTACCCGTTAAAAATTAACGGTACGGATACGGTAACGGTAAAAAATGAATATAATAATAATAAAATTTGTACACTCTGTATAAATAAATTATATCAATAAGTATATTAATAAAGTGCAACAATGGTGACGGATATTTTAGGTTTATGCTCTTTTTATTTTTTCGTACACTGAATGAAAAGAATAATAAATCTTAAATAAAATCTAGCAATATTTTTTTACCAATCATGTAATATAAGATGCCATATGTATCATGTAATTGTATCTTTTTAAATGTGGCAATTACCCGTTATGAAAACGGTACGAAATAGCTTTTACTCGTATCCGTATCCGTTAAATTAACGAAAAAATTTCCTTACCCGTATCCGTACCCGTTAACTTAACGAAAATAAAACTTTACCCATACCCGTCTTATACGGTATGGTACGGATTGGGTAAACGGATTTAATTAACAGCCCTACAACCAATTGGTACCGCTTGCAAAAAGTTTCTAAATTCTCTTATCC
Source organism: Rhynchospora pubera (assembly GCA_028095005.1). Lineage (NCBI taxonomy): Eukaryota > Viridiplantae > Streptophyta > Magnoliopsida > Poales > Cyperaceae > Rhynchospora > Rhynchospora pubera. Next base: position 145,116,746 of record CM051460.1, read on the forward strand.
AAATATAGTACTAATAAATAAATTTATAAATGATGTGTGTAAAACTAAAAATTATCGTTCAATCATCAACTTACGGACTTTAAGTTGTCAAATCGTTTGCAAACGTTAATTCTGTTATAAAAGTTAAGTGTAAATGTTATTATTTTCGATAATTCTGTTATAAAAGAGAACGTGAACAGATTATTAGTGACTCCATCATTTTATAGAGAAAATGGATTCAATTTTTATTGGTAGCAAAAGAGGATAAACTGAATATTTCACGGCGTGAGTTACAACATCTCTAAATAAATGATCTTATTTCAAAATGAAGAAAATCTTTCATTAAAAGAGGTGACAATTAACACAATATTTTACGAAGAAAAGAAATCCTCCTAAGTAAATACTAAAGCACCTCATATTGTTTAATACAAGTCAAGACCATTTTTTCTCTAGAATTGTACCGTTATTCCATCCGTACACCGATAAATTCCAACTTATTAATCCTGAATGCAAGATGACGCAATGTCAACAGTACTGTTTGTTTGTTTTTTTCGTACGGAATTACTTACAGCTGTTAGATGCATGATCAATGGTGGAGTTGGAATAAAAAATTATTTCCTGTGACGTCACTCTTAAATAACACGGTGGTACGCAGTGTTATCGTCTGTGTGTTTCTGTGCTTTGCCGTTATAACTAGAAGTTGCGCACATGTTATAATACATCTTAGACACCGTATTGTCCACAGGATGATCGCCATATAATTTCTATTACCCAAGGTTGTGGGCCTAGCGGCATGTGATTATAATAGGGGCAATTTGATTTATGACACCACAAAAGTCTTAAATTCGAGGTATGGCCTTGGTATAAGATATCGTCTGGTGCTCATCCTTGGTATAAGATATTGTCTGGTAAGACTGGCATAAGATATTGCCTTGGTATAAAAGTTCGAGATATGGCCATGGTATAGAAATTATACGGCCAATATAATATGCAAATGTATCCCGAAACAAAAATCCAAATATCAAAATCGACAATATATCCAGCTTCAATTCGAAATTTTGCAAACAAGTTATAGAAATTAAAAATTAAAAAATGACAACTACCCAGGTTGCTTTTGAAACTCAATTTGAGATAATTTTCAGGGAAATGCCGGGAAATAATTTTATTTATTTCAAGAGATTAGGGGACCTGATCAAGTGTGTAGAGGGGTTGCTTCTCATATAGTGAAAAAGTAGAAATATCATCTGTAGTTTTGTCATTATTTGAACAAAATGAACACATAAAATAGACAAGACGAACATATAAATGATCAAAGTGAACACATACAAACAAATAAATTCAATAAAATAAGTTGAATATGCATATAAAAATATGAACAAGGGATGACAAAGCTTTTTTTTATGTGTTTACTGTGGTCATCTATATATATTCTCCTTGTCTATTTTTATGTATTCAATTTATTCAAACAATGGCAACTAATAATAAAACTGTAGATATGGCAATTATCATTTCTCGCCTCAGTCGCCTGTAAATGATCCACTTGGTTATATAACCTTCATACTGTTTGTGTGCCTTCTCGTTATTGTCTATAGACTCGTGTAAATTTTTATCAGGCTCAGTGAGGTTTGGCCCAATACATAGGCCTTGAAGTATGAATTGTTTTGTTTCAATTCTCACCCGACTTCAGTAACGGTGGTGAGACTCTGTGAGAGTTTCTACAAAAGAGGATCCCTCCAAATAAATAAAAAAAAAGGATCTCGGCTTGGTTTAGATACTATTGAGTGATGTTTGACATATTCAGTAGCTTTGTAGCGTTTATGTTTTTGAGCAAGATTTCGGTACCACACATTTTTGGTGTCACAAATGTAATATTTTACTTTTTTATTTTAAATTTAAAAAATTTAAAATATAATCGCCCGATCCAAACTGTAGATCTTGTTAATTTTAACAACGGATGTGTTTTCCAAAAATTTCATAATTTTTTAAGTTTATTTGATACTTGATCAAGTGATTGAAAAATGGACATATTAAAATTAATCTATTTTAGTTATTTTGGTCCGTTCATTTTTGATATTTTGATCAAGTATCAAATAAACTTCAAAAATTATAAAATTTTATGACAACGCATCCGTCGTTTAAATGAACAAGACCAACTGTTTGGATTGGATGATTATATTTTAAATTTTAATTTAAAAAAAAAAATAAATAAAGTGTGATATTTGTAGCACCGGAACCTTGCTCTTATATTTAAGCTAATGTTGTGAGATTTTGTTCTAGTACTTTTGGCTAATATATAGCCTGATTTCCCTTGTTGGGAAGCTTTTGTTTCAAAAAAAAAATCAATAAATAAAGGAAGAAAAACGCACATAAAAACAAAAAGTATCTCACCATTCGCTAGCACCAGAACCAGAATAATTTTAAAACAGCAATTTCATTTTCAGTATTTTATTAAAAAGATGTCAATCCTGTTAAGAAATCTTCATAGAAAGCTCCTAATTACATGATTAAATTCAAGCACCATCAGCGCAGAAAGATGTACAACAAACGCTAGTCCAACAATACAAAGACTATCAACTACTACAACAGTATCTGATGAATTAACGTAGAAAATATAAGTTCATCATACTAAAGCACTGATCTTATGCAAGCAACATATTTGCATGTCCATATATTCCATTCTTTCAAAAAAAAAAATATATATATATATATATCATTTTTTTATTGTAGCATACAGCTAAATTCCCTTATCAAGCTATTTCTCAAGCTAATCAGCCACCCTCAAATAAGGCTTCCTATGGGACCAAAACAAAACAAAAACTTAAACATGAAAATTCAGCCTCTATAACAATTCAAGATGGGAAGAGATGTACAATTCTCTCAGAAAAGATTAGAATGCAAGAATAAAAAAAAATTAATAGATGAAATAAGAAAAAACTTAGTCACTACCTTGGAGGAAGCATTTTCTCATCGGACAAAATCCTTTCAAGTCTCTCTTTGAATGGGGTAGAATGCCACTTCACCCTTTGATCCTGATATATTTAAAAAATGTAACTCCAACAAATGGCAAGGAAAAGATACACCCAAGAGGTGCTTAATTCCAGCATATGTACCAGGCTGGACCAGATCAGTTTGGGTACAACTGGGCAATTAGATCGAGATAGTACTTACCAGTCCGCCTCATTACCACGTTATTAGAACCCACTATAATGAATTAATTACTATCTTATTTTACACCAATAAACAAATGTACAAATTACATGAGTTAGTTAAAAGCATAATAATACCTCTTTATACTTTGTAGTTGTATTGGGAATCCCATTTCTACCCCGCAAAGCTGTCACAGTTTTGAGCTGCTCTGAAGAACCTGAAACCAGAATTTTTGGGGTTTCCTCGCAACTTTCGGCACGAAGAGAAAATCCTCTCCCAGCCACCTCATTTTCCTTCTCCACAACTGGCTTGTTGCCACTGGTGATCTCCTCTCTGCGTGCAGGTTTCACTGCAGGGTAGGCATATTGTGTCCGGATACGGGCCCACTTGCCAGTTGCTGGAGCCTCTGGGTACGAAGAGTAAATGGTTGCTGGTGTTTGCATATTGTCATTGAGAGTTATTGGAGTCGGGAATGGTGAATTGGTGAGTGAATGTCGAATGACCTTACCATGCCTAACTGGTGTCAGATCCAATTTACCACATTTGACCTCTTCAACGCTGTTATAACAACAGAAAAAATCAATTAGTTACCCTTGTCTGTCTTTTGTAATACAACTTTGTGTTTGGACATGACCGAACAAGCCTAGTTCGCGAACTAGGCAAACAAGCCCAGAACCAAACATCACAAGAACTAGCCGAACAGCAAGTTCGGAGCCTTGTTCTAGTTCTAACTTTTGTTGGAACTAGAATCAAACTAGGAACTAGCTGTTCACGAACTAGAACAACTAGTTATTGCTTTTGCCAAACACAAGTTTACAAACTATCCTGTCACATTGGCACACTAAAGCTAACATTTCCAGAAGTTGCTACTGACATCTAACATAGTTTTCAGCAGTCATCCAACCCTTAGAAAAGGAATAATTCTTAGTTCATGTTGATAATTACATGGTTATTTTCCTTTAGAAAATTCACTATTTTGGTCAGTATTTATACAATTAAGAACTGACAGTATTTTTATCACTGAATCTAAAGTTCAACCAATGTTCCAATTGGAGCGAAAAACCTGATCTATACCAACCCACAAAAGCCAGTACTATTGTATCCTGCACAAGTTCATACCTTCCAGTCTCAGGTGTGTTCTGACGAGAAGCTGGGTTTTCCTTTTCCGAACCTGGTGTGCCTATTATTTCCTGGGCAGGGGTGTTTTCTTGCTCACACAGTGCATACAACTGGGTCTTCTTATTTGACGAGGTATGAGCAGAGTTTGGAGATTGATCTGACCCATTATGCTCCTGCAGAGGTATCCTTTTGGACAAGGTATGAGCAGAGTTTGGAGATTGATCTGACCCATTAAGCTCCTGAAGAGGTATCCTTTTGCTCACTTTCCGAATCTCGTTGGGGTCTCTGGTATAGCGCCACATAGCTTCAAGTTCTTGGCCTATTTTAACAGAAAATAAAATAGTTAATATTCTAGTACTGCTCGAGGTTCAGTTTGATACTAGACCTAAAAACAGTGGCAGTACAGCAGAAATGCATGTGCTTAATAGTTGAAGACAGTCCTTTTTTCTTTTGTTGAAATTTATTCATTATTTTTATTATTTTCTTTTGGTGGTTGAGTTGTGATATGTCTACAAGCACAGTGTACAATGTTCACAGCAAAATTGAAAATACAATTCTTTCATTATTTTGTTTTTTTTTCCCTGTATAACTTGCTACTTCCTAAGAGAGAATCTTTAAATACAAATTACACAATTCATCATTAAGGCAAACAGAACTCCAACATTTGTGCATTAATATGCCTTAAGTAAACATATTTAACCTCGCAAAAATACCCAAACCAAAAGCTTTAGACATACCTGTAAGCTAAGTTCCTCATCCAATGTAAGAGGATGACCAATATTCTCCTCCGTATCTGAAGAAATAAGCACACATATACAAACCAGAAATTGGTACAATTAAAATTATCTGAAATACATATCATGATCATCACTAAAATCTTTTCAGTGTTTTTATAGAAAGAGATGGCACCTTTTTCTCCAGTGAGAAAGCAAGAACCTAACTGCTGTCTACCACCAATCGCTCCTCTAGACTCTCCTGCAATACAAGAATCACTAACAGTTGGTCAATTTAAGAAAAGAAAAAGCGCATTTCTTGATCAAGAATAGTGAAAATTGAGAGGCAGAAATTTAACCAGATCAAAGTAAGAATCTGAGTTGGAGCGAGCAGTTGCTCTTAGTTGAATCCTCCGATCTCGCTCCCTACTTCGGAAGCAAGACACGAAACACCCCATGAGAACCGATTCAAAGAAACTAAGGAATAAGGCCTTGATTGCATCAAACCAGAAACAATTCATAAACCGAGACGAAACCTTCTCGAATCTAGTCTGGAGTATTTTTGAGAAGGTGAGAGAAGCGAAGAGAGAGAGAGAGAGAGACAGAGAGACTGGTCGGCTTTGATTCGAAATTTAAATGGGATATCCTCTGCTCACCTTTAAAAGGTGAGCAGAGTGCCTACCTCCCATTTGGAGCGTTGGATTAGATCCAACAGCACAGAGTGAGATGGAGAAAAATCGCTCTCTCTCAACCCTGCCCGTTCCCTTGCCCAAGTCTCCAAAGTCGAGGGGTTCAAAGACAGACGTAGCAGTAATGAAGGAGTGGTAGTTCCAGAAGCCGACGGCGTGAGCAATGGGGGCGTTGCGCTTGTTGAAGAGCTCCTCGAACTGGTACACCAGCTTGGAGATGGTCTAATTGCAGCAGTACATGTTGCCGCTGCATTCCCATCCTGCTTTGCAGATCTTCTCGTTCTTGTCTTTCCCTTCCACCTCGTCCGTCGCCGCCCGAAGCACCAGCAACGCCGCCACCCACTAGCGTCGTTACCTTCGCTCTCATCTCCATTGCTCCCTCCCTCGAGCGAAATCTCGATCGATCTGAGCGAGAGGAGTGAGAGGCGAGAGGAATAAACAAAGAAAGAAAGGGAGTGATGAGACGACGGGAGAGGACGGAAGGAGCTGTTGGATTTTCTCTCGACTAGGTGGCTAGGGTTTAGTCTCTCTCGATTGGCAGTCGGAGCTGTCGGATTTTCTCTCTTAAGCTCTCTCTCTCTCTCGAGAATGACAATTGAAGCAGAGGAGACGGAGAGTAGCAATTTTTTTTTAAAAGGAAATGCGAAATCGGGCAGTCGCTAGTCGGATGGGCAGGGTGGATTTCACTCTACTCCGTTGGATCTAATCCAACGTTCCAAACGATAGGTAGGCATTCTGCTCACCTTTTAAAGGTGAGCAGAGGCTGAACCGATTCCAATGCGCTTTGCGAAATGAACCGGGCTGAACCGGATTTTTTGGAGATCGGAGATTGAACCGGATGGATTTGTGATAATAAAAAAGATGCGGGATTCAAAGCCGTTATACACAACTTTTCCGTCTCTGTTATTATCTGAATCTTGCAGCGGAAAAGATGAAAAAATGGGCTGTTTGGATGTTGCAGGAATTTGGAGAATTTGAGGAATTTTCAATTTCTAGACATAAATTTATTGAGAAGTGTGTAACTTTGTGAAAAATTTGAATTGTTTATAATAAATTTGACATATAAAATATCTAGAATTTGCAATTCCGGTCACATCCAAACGGCCCAATAATGATAAAAAAAATGGAAGAAGCATTTTGTCCTTTTACTTGGGCTCGTTCATGCAGGGGCCGAGGGGCGGTGTTACAATTTTGATATTAAAAAAAAGGGGGAGTTTATTAATGTAGCATAATTTTCAAGAAAAGAAAATTGCTTTATAAAGTAGCATAAATTTTGCTTGAATTAAGTTATTCTCATTTAATAAAGAGGAGGGGACAGATTATAAATGTGGATTCTTATGAAGATACTAGAATGGAATTGTAACCGTTGCGGTACAGATATACATATCATTTGATATGAAGATCAACTAATAAATGTAGCTTTTTCTTAATCAATTTTGTTGATTCAATTTTTTTATTTTGTTATTAATATCCTTCAATTGCTCATTTTTGTATCTATGGATCTAAATTTTGACAACTACAAATATCACTTAGCAATATGCATTCGCAATTCGTTTCATTTACACCCTTGTACTACATGAATCAAGGCCGTTCAATAAACATTAACCATCAAGTCAGGGTGGGCATTCTCCATTCTTATTTTACGTGAAACCGTTGCTGGTACAAACAATTGCCTCTATAGTACCGCTTCTTCTTTTTTCTAACAAAAAATTTGACGAAGTAAAAAACAGACATGTGTGCAATGGTTCACTCTACATTTGCTATCATTTTTTTTATTACAATGGTCGGCAAAGCGTGTATAGTTCCGAATGTTTATTACATTTCTATATATGTGTAGTTTTAATACAAAATATCTATGGCTCCGTTTGGATGGCTTCTTTCCGGAATAAGGAATAAAGAATAATCACTTTTTACCAATAAATTTATTTCTAACCATCCAAACTCTTCACAAAAGTTACACACTTCCCAATAAATTTACCACTTCCCAATAAATTTCTTCCCTTCTTCCTTCTTTCTACCTTATTCTCAACGCATCCAAACGGAGCCTATGACTATGACTAGTTTTTTTTATCAGGACGAAGTCAGAAAAATAATTTGAGTAAGGCTAATATGTAAATTTTAACTTTTTTTAAAAGAGTCATTCTACATATTTATTTATGCTTCCATTACATTTAGCTTGTGATTTTTTTTAGTAAAAATTTTAAAAAAATGTGGGGAGACCAAGCCCACCAAGGCCCTGCCTCGGCTTCGCCCCTGCTTTTTGTAGTAGTTTCTTCTTCTTTCACATTCTTCCCTCTTCAATCAGTTGTATCATAACAATTCAGAATCAAAACAGTTTAAAAAAAAAATCTAATCAAAACCGTACAAATGAATGAAAATGGGCCAAAGCCTCAAATTCCCCCTATAATACTGGGCTCGGCCTATTTTACCCTTCATTTCCGTGTTCCGTTCCGTCGGATTAACGGTTTAGTTAATTAACGGACTCAATAAGAGCAAACCCTATAATGAAATATTGAAACCCGTTTATCGGACGGTTTAAAAGAATCCATCGAAGGAAACATTATTAAAGCTTTCAGACTTTCAGTTCGTCGTTTTCCCATAACTAAAGCAAAGCACCGACCACACCAGCTCTCCATTTTTGAGAGAGAGAGAGAGAGAGAGAGAGATGGCGCAACAGACTACTCCGGCGCCAGTCGCGTCGCTCCCTCCGCCTCCGCCGATCCCGGAGTCGCGCATCGTCTCCACCGACCAGATTCAAAAGGTCTCTCTCTCTCTCTCCCTTTCTCCCTCGATTGAAAATTTGTATATTCTTAAACCTAGGTTTGAAATTGTTACAATTGTTAGCACAATAGCTGTTAGGTATTTTTTTTTTGTACTTAATTTTTCACGCTAAATTATTGCGATCAGCTGAATTTTATGCTATTGAAGACAGAATAGCAATAAATCAGCCTAAAAAAACTGTGCACGAATTTAGACCTCAATCGCCTTTTCTATTTGACAGGCATTCAAAATTAACCTTTTCTAGCAGAATATTTGATTGTATGAGCTGATTTATTTCATGTATACTTTGGACAAGAACATTGCATTTAGTTTGATGTGCTTCCAAATGTGAACTAATTTCACACTTCTTAGTTCTGATATTTAACTTGATTTCACATTCTTCTTATAGAACAGGTTTGCTAAACAAGCCTTTGTTTTTTTTGTGGTTTAGTACTTGGATGAGAACAAGCAGCTGATTTTGGCGATTTTGGACAACCAAAATCTGGGGAAGTTATCAGAAAGTGCCCAGTAAGTTTACCTTTTTTTGTGGTTTAGTCTTCTAAGTTCTTACCTTCTTTTTCTCCTTACATTCACACAAAATTGTTTTTGCGCTTGCGACTTATCTTTAAAGAAATTACAATTTGTCGAATGATAATTATGTGGAATAGGTACAATTTATGTGGATTAGTAGGAGGATACGGGGAAGAATAGATATCAGATATGGTTAGGATATGCGGATATAGCTCTTAACTTAGTCCTGAAGTACGGATATGAATATTGATATTTAGGTTTCATCCAAAACCCTAATTTTTCCTTTCCTTTATATTGAAGATTCTTATATCTTGTATAGGAATCTTTTTTTATACAAGGGTGCAAAAAAGTGAGCTGTTGGATTTTCATTTTCATTTTCTTTTCTTTTTTACTTCACCAAGCACTATGGCATAGTGCTATCTAGTATAGTGACATGTGTCTAGCTATCTTGCCACCTGCCTTAACACTCGTCAAATGATACATATATTGGTTGGCTATACCTTGTCTGGGGCCGAAAACAGAGTTGGCTGATTCAAGTACATATAACTTATGTTGATTAGTATGTGGATAAAGATGGGTATATATATTGGATATGGTAAAATTACTGCAGATGTAGATCCTTTTTTGGTCCTTGAGAATGGACATGAATATGGATACGTAGGTTTATGTTCCTTTCAGAACCCTAATTCGTTCCTTTCCTTTGTGTTGAAAGATTCTTATATTTTGGTCGCTTGTTATCTATCAATATTCTTAGAACAGTTAAGTGCGCAAAATGTGAGCAATTCCCACTCCCGAAAAAAGCTCTGAAGCATATTGTTGCCAAGTATTGTGAATCACACATAGATTTATAGGTGCAAACCCCAGTGTGCGCAAGTAATAAACAAGAAAGAGTCCAGACAGTCCATTTCTAATCAATAATTATCTCATTATGTTTTATTTTCAAGAAAGAGACTATATTGCATGCCTCCACATTCTAAGACTTGCTACAGTAAGTACGAAAAAAGGCAACTAAAGTTTTTCATTGCTTATCAACATTTGGATTCAATATTAGAGATTATCTAAACCTAATTTAGTTATTGCAATTATCTTTGTTCAGTATGCACCTGTATGTACCAGTAATTCCTATGTTCAGTATTCTCACATGCCATGTACATGTAACCTAGCATAAGCCTACTTGCAGTTGAAATAAAAAGCAAAAAAAAAAAAAAAAGAGCACCATGCTTTTACTGAAGAGTATTCTATTGATAAAACAGAATTGCCCTTATTATGTTTTACATTGTTGGGCTAACTACAAAATTCAGGTTTCAAGCTCAGCTTCAGCGAAATCTTCTCTTTTTGGCTGCCCTAGCTGATGCTCAACCCCAAACTAAAGCTATTCGAGCCCAGGTTTTCTATTTATTTCCAAATTTGAAAACTTGCATATATCTATCCTGCAAATTTGCAAAAATATAAACTGGTTGGTCTTGTCTGGTGCCACTCTCATATATTTCATTTGTGACAGATGACGCCACAAGGGTTGATACCACAGGCAGTCACAACAGTGGTCCAAGCTCAGCCAATCCCACCGCAGCCACAACAAGAGCCGCAAAGCCAATCCGCACAGAATCCTGTGTCCGCTGACCAACCAGCTGCTCCCACCACAACTGACACTCCCAATGCAGCTCCCTCTGCCGAAGCAGATGCAAGTCCTAAGCCAGTACCTGAATCGCAACCAAAGGAACAAAGTGCAAGTGGTGGAGAAACTGAGGCTGCTGCTTCTGATGGGAGCAAGTCAAAAGAACAGAAAAATAACTGAGAAGTGATAAATTTAAGTTGTTTGTTGTAGTCTAGTTTTTTATCCTTTGGGATTAGGGTAGAATTGTAATTGTATGTTGTATGTTGTATGTTGTATGTTTTTGGTTTAGGTAATGATTGTTGGGCCTGGTAGTCTTAGCTAATGTCACGGTTCTAGTAAAGGGTCGGAATATATTGACAACCACTGATATTTGACAGCTGTGACTTCTGATTAAACAGTTATCAAAATTCTTAAAAACGGAAACTAATGGATATCTATAGTTTAGATATGTTGTGTAAAAAATTTGATGTGATTTGACAATTGTTTGATCATGGATCAAGTGCCGTAAATTTTGTTTTTAAAATGGTTTGATTGATGATCAATTGATTTTTAAATTCATCGAATTTGGAACACGATATATCGAAACAAAGAAAGAGAATAAAAGCATTTGTTAGTTTTTGATAGATTTGTCAGTTATCGCAGTTGTCAAATAAGTTTGTTGTTTGTCAATATAATCTAAAGCTCAAGTAATTATGTATGAATTCTAGCTATATAACAGTTGGGGGTAGCAACCAGTTCACCTAACACGAACTGTCGAGCTTTGAATTATTACTAGTGGTTTTTTCGCGCGTTGCGCGGCCTATTCTTTTACAATTTTATATCAATTGTTAAATTTTTTTTCATAATGGGTACGTCATTTGTTCTTACATAGCAAACTACACAACTTACATGAGAAAATAAATATTTTTGAACAAAAAAATATAAAATGATAGAAACTAAAGAGAATATTTATTTGAGAAGGGACTCAAAATAATTGAAAGCTGAAACTGTAATTCTAAAATTATATAGTTAAAATAGAATAATGTTTATAACTTGTATAAAAGAACACATCGAGGTCGGAAAAAATAATTCAAATATAAGAAATTTTATATTATTGATCTCACAATTTATGTTCACTATGAAGACGTTTAGTCTCACAAATTTTGCACTATGATTTCTCTCAATATTTCATCCAAATATCCCCACCTAAAGTGTTTTTGGGAGACCTTTAGCATTCCACGCTTGCATGTGCAGGGAACAGACACATTGCACAATTCTCATTCATAGGCATTTAGAAATCTGATTTTCTGTGACAATTTATTTTTCAAATGCGTTTCATTCTTACTTCAAATACCACAGAAAATCCTGAAACTCTATACAAACCGCGTGGTCCCCCACAGGCCAGATACCAGATTTTCTGTGACAATTTTCACTTATATGTGTTTAAAATTTGTTCATTCTACCACAGAAAATCCTCGTCTGTGTGCCCACATGTCAAACGCATGTGAAAAATCAAACCTGTCCAGATTTTCTGTGTCAATCATATTAGCTGGCGAACAATCTCCAACGGGCAGCGCACACGTGGCAGAGATAGGTATAAACAATTCAAACCTGGCCAGTGGGACCCACCTGTCAGCCACACTGTTCTTGAATAGTGCTAACTACAGTAAGTTAGTGGAACGCCTATTTATATATGTATTGATGTAATAATGCATCCTTTGGATAAGACGTACTAGATGTCTCTAAAGACTAAAGTTAAGTCCTATTCAGATCCCTTTCAATTTGAAAGTTTCAAACGGCTATATCTGTTTTCATTAAATTTTCTAGCAACAAATCGGATAAATTTAATGCGTAGTCTCCAAAAAAAGACTTTTTTTTTCAATAGATAAGCATTACCATATGATATTTTTACTGTTTGTGGTCTAATAAACTATTTTTGTTTCATGTTAGCTGATATCTTTTAACCAGAGCTTCAAAGTGAAAACAAGACGATAATGCATGAATTGTTTAACTGACAGATAAAAGAGTTATTTTCCATCTAATTTTTCAAGATTCTTTTTTAATTACGACATGTTCTAACTCGTAGACCAAACCAGCCCAAAAAAATAATTTATCATGAGATTTCCTGAGAGTAGACTTGTACTGCTGATGGAGACCGCATAAAAAACAAAATCATTCAGTTGCTAAACAGAACGACCTTTAATGATTAACAGTTAAATAAGGGTTTAGATCCGTTTATATTGGATTGGCTTTGACAACAATAACAATATTTAAACGAAAAATATGTATACATATAATAAGATTTGTTATTAGGTATGTGAGTTGGTTGTGTATCTAATTTTATATAATCTAAACATTATTTTATGTTGTAAATTAAACAAATAAATAAATATGCATGAACTACATAATAAAAATTCCTGTACAACATATTACACCAAAATTTAAAACTAAAATTTCTTTCTGAGGAATTTCAAAAGTATAAAATAATATTATCATGGATAATTGGCGTATTTTTTTATTTATTATTATTTTTTTTGACAAGCTAGGTAAAGACTACCTAGAGCATGGATAATTGGCGTTACTAGTTACTACTCTTGATTTGATAGTTGGTGTACCAAACCAACGGCAACGGGGTGATATTAGGTGAACTACATACAGGGAAAGATATATGGCATTCTTTAGTGTGTGTGTGTGTGTGTGTGTGTGTGTGTGTGTGTATATATATAGTTTTGCTACGGTGAGTTGCAACTCACCAAAGGGTCCGTGAGTCGCGCTCAAAATTCTGAAATTTAGTTCAAAATTATCGGTCCAAACCGTCTAATACGATCTCCTAATTGAAATCTCCATGCAGACCAAATTTTATATTTTTTCGAAATTTTTAAGTATTTATTTCGAATTTTAGAAAATCATTAATCTAATTAGTTCTGAACCGTTCAAAAAGAGTAGTTTTTAAAAATCTGAAATAAATACTTACAAATTTTAAAAAATATAAAATTTGGTCTCTATGGAGATTTCAATAGGGAGATCATATTAGACGGTTTGGATCGGTCATTTTGAACTAAATTTTAAAATTTTGAGCGCGACTCACGGACTTTTTGGTGAGTTGCAACTCACCGTAGCAAAACTCTATATATATATATATATATATATATATATATATATATATATATATGTGGCACTCTTTAGGCTTGCTCCAGAAAGGAGTACTCAAGAAGAATGAGGGAGAAAGTTAACCTACTCTAAAACTATAAAATTTGAGGGTGAATTAAAGAAAATGGAGAGAAATAAAGATGAACTCTTTACAAAAATAAGAAGAAAAAGTGTAAACAAATTTACGCCAAAATTTGAAGTGTATCGCTCTTCTCGTCCCATTTTTTTTTTCTTTTCCCAATGATTTCTGGAGCAAAGCATTAGTCAATACTATATTATGGTTATACTTATAAGTGAGTATACAATTGCTACCATAAAATTAATATATAGGATCCTCCTACTGTAGGCTGTAGTATTTGTAGTCCTTCCGATCAAAGAAAATGATCGTTTCGCCGTTTAACTCTAAACTAAACGAACTAAAGGTTTTACGAATGTGGTGTTAACTTACTACCCGTCAAATAAATTAGCTTGAACAGTTTGGATTCGTCACTTGAAGTCGGTCTGATAAATTTTAATATTGAGCTCATGAAACCACCTTAACAAGCTTTATAATAGATTTACTAATTACAGACACTCATATCTTTAGATTTATATTTTTATTAGAATATAAAGAAAAAAATTATTTACATAAGAATTTAATTAAGTTCGATTGAATTCATGAGTTTTAACCTTCAATTTTTATCAGATTGATTCAAATGATAGATTTGAACTGTTACTTGTATCTACTCGACGAGTGAAATATTTTACATTCCAAAAATTTAAATTGATTTTTAAGTTCATTTGACAAAATCAGATGCTGCTGATTACTGACCTTTTCATCTTATAAATAATAATCTTAAAAATGTAAACATTTTTTTGAATATAAATATTGGAGTTGACATACTAATATCGACATTTATACCATTGGTAAAGTTAAGTTTAAAATATTGGTTTACGTTTAAAAATAGCAAGGATTATGCTTAATTTGAATAGATCTTACATTGGATAAATAAACAAAAAAGGTGTCAAAATTCGAAACATTTTAATAGCGATGGTACTCTCAAACCAGCTTTGACTGAATCAAAGAATATAAGAGTTCACTTTAATTTAAATAGAATAATGGTTCAATTTAAGTCTTAAGGGTTCATTCTGAATGATTTCTTGGTGGTTGGTTCGATTAAATGCTATCGTATTATTGCGGAAACATTCTGCAAATATTTGGCTAACTAAATTATCAAGATCAACTTATTAAATTTAAATATATTTTTAAACGGAACCATATGAATAAGCATAAATTCATACTCCATAAATTATATTTTGCCAAGACAATAAAATTTTGTTGCTAAAAAAATTTTCAAACAAAATAATGGGGAATAGTTAGGTACTTGCCTGTGTATAGTAGACCTGGTTATGCATGTAATATCGTCATTTTATTTGACTCACATTTTTTCCTTAGGGTGCGTTTGGATCGTTGGAAGAAAGAAGAAGAAGAAGGAAGAAGAAGAAAAAAAATTATAAACAATCCAAACTCTTCACATAGTTACACACTTTCCAATACTTCTTCCCACTTCTTCCCTTCTTCCCTTCTTCCCACACCTATCCAAACGGAGCCTTAGAGATTGAATTGTTACATAAACATCTAGACATACACACATACCACTCACATATCTTACAAATGAATTTTCAATCTTGCTTCTGTTAAAAGCTTATTTTCTAATTTCCACTTAAAATTAAGGTTATGTTACTATCATTAAGTCATGCCTCCGTGTGACAGAATTGAAATTGAAATGATTTTAAGATTCCGTCTGATCCTTTGACAGCTCCATTTACAATTTTACATACATTTACCAATTTATGAGACACTTGTACGATCCATACGAAAGGGGGGGAAATAAAAAAGATCACTTTAATGTTGCCATCGTGCGCAGTGCGCATCTGATTGATGTAACAAAGGTGATTTGGGTTTAAGTGCTTTACATCCGTAAATTAATTTATATATTTATAATATTAAAAGGTTGTTGATGAAGCTAACTACATTTGAAGGAACGACACATGCTCCCGTTCGCACTGCGAGAATATAGTGACATAGTTTAATTAATGTCGATAGTACTAAGAACTTCGTTCTCTCTTCTTAAGAGGGTAGAGCGGCTCAAAACTACTTTGTCATATTTTCCATCGACAAATAAGAATCCAATTTCGTCTTTTGAATTATACTAAAACAAAAGAAATAATTTATTTTAAATAGCTATCTTTCCTTGAAAGCTTCTGTCAAGTTTTCGAAAAAAAACAAATAGCACTATAGCGATCATAGGGGCTGCTATTTAAATCCTTCACCGGCAAAAAGACAAGACATATTTAGTGAATGTTGCAACCTTACATGTTCGAAACCTGGTTGAAAATCTTGTGGATAAAAAAAAAGATGAGAGATTTGGCACTTATTTTTTCTTAAAGAAGTATTTTCATGTACCCATTTTTTTTTCTTTTACCATTTAGACAGAAGTTTTTTTTTTAAGCAAACCATTTAGACAGAAGTATATTTTAATTGTGCAATTAAAAAAATATTTGATCATTAATCAATGCCATTCAAAAAAATTCTATTTCCGTACTCATTTAAAGCATGAGCGATCAATTTTCAAACGATGTAAAAAATTTGGTAGATTATATCCCAAACACAGTTATAATATTAACAATTTTCTTTTATTTTTTTTATTAGTGTTGTGTTGCATACTTGCATTGACTGTCCATTCAACGAAGAGTATTGTCACATATATATAATTGTAATTATGAATTGTTTTTAAATTACGTATACTGATCCATGAAAGTCGAGTTAATTACTTGGGATCATGACTCATGAGATACGTATTAATTTTGCATGATCCGATGCATGATAAAACCTATATTTTTCCTATATTCACGTGCAAGCAACTCAGTTAATTAGAGCTCCCTTCCCCAATATACCCGATTTTCAAACAAAGAAGTTCTAATTTTAATATGAAGACTACAACCACCAGCCTCAGAGTTTTGGAATTCGGATCAGTATCCAGAGTATTTCTGTCTAAAATCAGATTTGACCACTTGACCGTCTTGATTGGATACAATTTGATTCTGTTTGTTCGAATCACACTCAGCTTACTAGCTTACAAATTACAATCTGCATGACTTCTTAGCCGAGTGGACGTTGATTAATTTTCTATATATTTCCGTTAAAATTTTGTCAACTTTTTATGCCTCCTTTTTATACTTGATATCATATCATAAACCTTTTAAATTTTTCTATTATTTTTTTATGTGCCCATTGAGTTAATATTGATCGATGGAAAAACCAAGTCTCAAAATAAAAACCTCGTGTCTACCGATCTAATCGTTTGTAGAACAGCTTGAGGGTCGAATCCACAGGGACGGTGTTGGAATATTAGTCTTTTACTTTACTAAACTAGCTAGACGGTTCAACTCTTTTGTAAATTAAGGGTTGCAGGTGGGTTCAAATCTTAAGTCTAGTTTCAAGGACAAAACAAGAATTAATGAGAGAGATTCAACAAGTCACGAAATTCTAGGGTTTCTGGTTGCTAACACTTCTTCTTAGTCCCAGTTCCAGCGGCCCGCTGACTCTCGTAGCGGCCCGCTAAAAGAACTTAGGTCGCTAATCTATTAGACTGGTCGCTGGCTACTTGGCGGGCATAGACAACCTCGCTGATTCACTCAGCGGCCCGCTAGAATTAGCGATGTGAATGCAAATTGACCTAATTCAGTTGATAATTGTGTAGGGATAATGGCTTAATTAAGGTTCCTAGATCAAACTCTCGTTTTAGGTCTGGTTATCAATTAATTAACCCAATTTCCCTCGTATAGAACCTAGATTCAACTATCGTTTCGTGGTCTAGTTTCTACAAGTTTATACCTTTCTAACCTATGAAATCCTTGAGTTTTCACTCTTGGAAAGGACTTAACTCTCGTTAACTTGTCCTGGTTTAACCTTTCAGTTTACAACCTTCATGTTAATCATAACTATGCCTAATAATCTAAGTTTATTTGGACTTAACCACCTAGCAATTAAGCGAGCTCTACTTAACGGGTGTAAACAAATCTACTTAGACAATCATGACATAATCAATTCAAGCAATTCAAGCAAGGTATAAAACACAAAGATATCAAATAAAATCAATAAACATGCAATCAACAACTAAGAATTCGAGTTTACAACCATAGCCCTAGAACAAACAATCAACAACTAAAAGACATCATACAAACACAAGAGAAAATGAGAATAAAGAAAGATTACAACCAATTGCTCTTGCGTGGGTCGAAATCTCCTATCAAACACGTCTCTTGCTGTCGCAATCAACCTGCTTGGCGCTGTCTCGATCTGGACTTGAGACTCAACTCTCAAATAACTCTATGTCTAACCCTAAATTGACCTTGGATTTGGTCTCCTCTTTGTTCTCCCCTTCTTGTTCTCCCTCAAACAAGTCTTTAATAGGCCTTGGGAAGGTGTAGAAACGCTGGAAATAACTCAAGACGTGCTCTGGATGCATCTGGAGTCGCTAGAAACCGCCATCCAAATATAGAATTGCCAAATCGGGCGATTCTGCTAAATCTGGCAGTTCCAGGTCTGCGGGCCGCTGGGACCATCAGCGGGTCGCAGGAAAATGTCAGCACTGCGTCCTGTCAGTATTTTGGGCATATCTCCTTCATCCGAACTCCGTTTGAGGTGATTCAAGATCCGTTGGAAAGCTTAGAACGAGCTCTTCAACGTTATGGACTCATCCAAGTCATTTCTTGTCCAGAATCTGTAATAAAATTAGAAACTATGGTAGTAACACATTCTTGACACAAAACTCTAATTAAACTAACCTAAACTCATCTAAACTATCTAAACTATGCAAACTCAAGGCAATTGGTTTAGTTTGGAGACAAAATGGTACCTGAATGTGCATATAAAATCCACTCATCAAATCTCCCCAAGTTTAACCTTTGCTTGTCCCCAAGCAAATATCTATCTTAGAAGTATGGTTTTGCTCTAAACTAAAACAATGACTTGAGACTTACAAGTTATGAAGATTATTAACATGCACTAATATCGTGATTTGATTGAATTATTTCGACAATTTTACAAGCTTTTTCAAATTGAATTGAGTTGTCCCAAACGACCCACGCTTACCCCACGGGTGAAACACCTAGGATACTTGTAACTATTGCCCATAACTTATCTTGTTCAATTCCTAAACTTGTTGATTTTTCAAAATTTGATAAATGACTTGGCAAAGAGATTCGGGATCACACCCTACCAACACAAATAACATGTCATATCAATTTATTTCACAACCAAGCTCTTGAGTACTTAAACCGCTTTATTGATTTTCGAAAACGCATTGGAAATCGAACTAAAGTGAGGCGGAAAAAAAGGTACAACTCCTCACCCATTCTATTCCAAAGTTTTTGGGTTGGACTTTTTAACTTTTCTCCCGGGGCTAGGAGGGTTTTCCCGCGGTGGAGAGGTTAGCCAAATTACGGTGGATTTATTTTCGAGATTTTTCTCGTTTTTTTCTTTTTTTTTTATGTCATGAGCCTTTCTGTTTTTACTCATGATTTATGGAAGTTCTTCTATCCACCATAACCTATAGCTTCCCGCAATGTCCATGGCATTGCACGCTTTTTAGTTCCCCTTTTTATTTATTTATTTTTATATATAAGGGTGTATATTTACATCTTCGACTTTTAATAAACTTGAAAATAGCGGTTGTTTGACTCTAGACTTAGTGTTTATTTTCTTAATTGACATGCATTTGGGCCGGTAGAATCGATCTTGACAAAGTTTGGAAATTAATTCAATTGGTGGTCGTATTGGTTTACCGATTTCTAATTGGTCAAGTCATTCATACTACTTATCAAATCATCAAATTTAAGTCTCAATCAAGATAGATTATGATATAATACCTACTCATTTCCTAAGGTCACAGGGGCTAGTCGATCAATTAGATGATCCACAATTCAAATCGAAAATTTTTCTAAAACTCCCTAAATAATTCATTCAATTCACGATATCAAAACTTGTTAAGTATCTCCCTAACTTATCTAAATGCAATCTATATGAAATTATCATGCAATAGAGACAATTCCTAAATGAAATGCACAATTATACCTGTCAGTTCCAGTTTTAGCTACCCACCGGTCTTTTCTGCTACCCACCAAAAATCTCTGCTACCCACCGAAAATTTCAGCGGATCGCCGATACACTCAGCGGGCCGCTGATACTGGGACAGATACGAAATCAACACCTAATATGCATGATGCAAACCTAGATACAACTCCTATTCTCTCCCCCCAAGTTTAAAACTTTGCACTGTCCTCAATGCAAGGAAAACATAACTTAAAAGAGAGAAAGGAAAGGAAACTCATCAAATTATTGTAGTGGTTGTGAAGTTCGCATAGGGGTTGGTGCGACTTGTAAAACGGCTTGTATGCTCCTTCATGGTGTATCCCCCAAGTTTGAGCTCTTGCATACAATTCGTGTAATGGTGCTTCCAAAAGCTGATTTATCACTTTTCTTCAAACCTAAAACCAACAACAACAATTTATGAGTTATAACTAACTAAAACAACTAAACCTAAATTAATCTAAATGAGAGAAAATGAAATTTTTGGGTCTTGGGTTGCCTCCCAAGAAGCGCTTGTTTTGGGTCACTAGCTTGACCACCTTGCATTTACTCATCTTATCTTCACTGGTCTCCCTCTCCACGCATCATAGTTCTCCCAAAAGTGCTTGAGCGGTTTCTTTGAAACATGCTTGGAGTGTTCTTCTTTGGATGTCATCTTCCTTGCCTCAATTATGATGTGATACTTGATTTGCGCTTTGTTGTCTTCCATCACATCAAGTTTCTCCAAATATCTTCTAAGAGTGCTCAAATTGATTTGGTTGAACTTCTCATTCGTGTTGTCGGATGCCTCGACTTTGAGAGTAGTGTCACCATATTTCTTCTCTTCAAGTTCATCATTCATGTTCTCAATTGGAGGATGCTTCAATTCCAACTCATTAGATTTGACAATTTCAGCCCTAAACAATCTTTGTGGAAATGAAATTTGAGGGATATAGGGAGGAGGTGGTATGTACTTTGGTTTATCAAATTTTTCTTGTACCTCCCTATTCTCAACTTGTTTGCTTTCAGTTTTGTTGGTATCTAACCAAATTTGGGTCTTCTTGGAACTAGAGTTTTCAAATTCACAATCACTATGCAAAGCCAATTCATTGTTTTGTTCATTGTGTGGTCTATATGAAAAATTTTCAGTCTCTAACATCCTTTGATGATGGGTAATGAGATAATTGAGAGAAGATGATATAGATTTCATTTCTTTCAAAAGTTTCTCATTAAATTCGATTTGGTTCATTTTAAATTCCTCAAACTTTGATTCAACACTTGACATTTGCGTAGATGATCGAAAATTATCAAAACTAGGAAAAAAAGTAGACCTATGGTATGGTTGAGACACTAAACCATCATTGTTCAAAGCAAAAGAAGGAAAATCATTCAAACCAGAAACGCATGTCTGTCTGTTGAAGTTCCAGCGGGTCGTAGGATCTCCTAGCGGGTCGCTAAAACTGGCAGTCATGTTTTGTACTTCAGGTTCCCTCCATACGAATCTCGAACGGTTTGGTTGACAGTCAAAAGGTTCGTTGAATCCGATGAGGTTGCTGAAGTTCTGGTTGTCTCCACATGCATCATTTATCGTGTTTTGCACGGTGTGAAAAGCACGGTCAAATTCACTCATGTCGGCATTAAGTCCAAATTGTCTATTTATGTGGTTGATTTTCTTCCAATTATCCTCCGCCTCTTGTTCACGTACCTGAAAAGAAGGAAACATGGTGATAGAATTTTTTTGGTTTTTTTTTTATAAGATAAGACAAAATAAGTAAGATACAAGGATACAAGGGTGTCTATACTAAATTACTAAAGCAAAATACCAATATTCGAGCAAACCGTCCCCGGCAACGGCGCCAATTTTGATCGATGGGAAAACCAAGTCTCAAAATAAAAACCTCGTGTCTACCGATCTAATCGTTTGTAGAACAGCTTGAGGGTCGAATCCACAGGGACGGTGTTGGAATATTAGTCTTTTACTTTACTAAACTAGCTAGACGGTTCAACTCTTTTGTAAATTAAGGGTTGCAGGTGGGTTCAAATCTTAAGTCTAGTTTCAAGGACAAAACAAGAATTAATGAGAGAGATTCAACAAGTCACGAAATTCTAGGGTTTCTGGTTGCTAACACTTCTTTTTAGTCCCAGTTCCAGCGGCCCGCTGACTCTCGTA
Organism: Rhynchospora pubera; assembly: GCA_028095005.1. Taxonomy (NCBI): domain Eukaryota; kingdom Viridiplantae; phylum Streptophyta; class Magnoliopsida; order Poales; family Cyperaceae; genus Rhynchospora; species Rhynchospora pubera. The sequence continues at coordinate 145,138,710 of CM051460.1, forward strand.
GCGGCCCGCTAAAAGAACTTAGGTCGCTAATCTATTAGACTGGTCGCTGGCTACTTGGCGGGCATAGACAACCTCGCTGATTCACTCAGCGGCCCGCTAGAATTAGCGATGTGAATGCAAATTGACCTAATTCAGTTGATAATTGTGTAGGGATAATGGCTTAATTAAGGTTCCTAGATCAAACTCTCGTTTTAGGTCTGGTTATCAATTAATTAACCCAATTTCCCTCGTATAGAACCTAGATTTCAACTATCGTTTCATGGTCTAGTTTCTACAAGTTTATACCTTTCTAACCTATGAAATCCTTGAGTTTTCACTCTTGGAAAGGACTTAACTCTCGTTAACTTGTCATGGTTTAACCTTTCAGTTTACAACCTTCATGTTAATCATAACTATGCCTAATAATCTAAGTTTATTTGGACTTAACCACCTAGCAATTAAGCGAGCTCTACTTAACGGGTGTAAACAAATCTACTTAGACAATCATGACATAATCAATTCAAGCAATTCAAGCAAGGTATAAAACACAAAGATATCAAATAAAATCAATAAACATGCAATCAACAACTAAGAATTCGAGTTTACAACCATAGCCCTAGAACAAACAATCAACAACTAAAAGACATCATACAAACACAAGAGAAAATGAGAATAAAGAAAGATTACAACCAATTGCTCTTGCGTGTGTCGAAATCTCCTATCAAACACGTCTCTTGCTGTCGCAATCAACCTGCTTGGCGCTGCCTCGATCTGGACTTGAGACTCAACTCTCAAATAACTCTATGTCTAACCCTAAATTGACCTTGGATTTGGTCTCCTCTGTGTTCTCCCCTTCTTGTTCTCCCTCAAACAGGTCTTTAATAGGCCTTGGGAAGGTGTAGAAACGCTGGAAATAACTCAAGACGTGCTCTGGATGCACCTGGAGTCGCTAGAAACCGTCATCCAAATATAGAATTGCCAAATCGGGCGATTCTGCTAAATCTGGCAGTTCCAGGTCTGCGGGCCGCTGGGACCATCAGCGGGTCGCAGGAAAATGTCAGCACTGCGTCCTGTCAGTATTTTGGGCATATCTCCTTCATCCGAACTCCGTTTGAGGTGATTCAAGATCCGTTGGAAAGCTTAGAACGAGATCTTCAACTTTATGGACTCATCCAAGTCATTTCTTGTCCAGAATCTGCAATAAAATTAGAAACTATGGTAGTAACATATTCTTGACACAAAACTCTAATTAAACTAACCTAAACTCATCTAAACTATCTAAACTATGCAAACTCAAGGCAATTGGTTTAGTTTGGAGACAAAATGGTACCTGAATGTGCATATAAAATCCACTCATCAAATATCTTTATATTTATTCATTGAGTTGATTATCCAAAGTTGTGTCGTCAATTTTTTTATTATTCCCATTATAGCCTCTTTTGGTCTCTCAACCAACAAACCACTGTCTTCGAACTTCAAAGCGCAATTCTAATTTCCGTTAATTTTCATCTCTCACTCTCTTTTTCAACCATGTCTATCATGAAAGTTTTATGTAAAAATTGTAAGACGAAAGACCCTTTACATTAGATACTGAATGCAAAAAGAGCACTCCTAATATATTTTTAAATTATCCAAAAAGAATTATATCGAATATATTTCAAAAGATATGACATGAAGAATTGTAACCACGAGAATTATGTACGAAAAGAGGCAGATTTAGTCATAATTAGCGATCGTAAGAATGAGATGAAGAAGAAATAAAAAAGAATCACATGATTTCTATTTTTTTACTAACGAAATTCTATTGTCTGCTTAGGATTGTACATTCATATTCTCTGCTAAATATCACCAACAAATGTTGAAAAATTTATAATATAGTTAAATCGATAAAATTCTTAGATATCTTAAAACTTTCTATCTTTTCTTTTTAACAAATAGAATTGTCATATACAATATTTTTTATAATTAAAATACAGAGACTTAATCAAAAAATACTTCATTTCTGGGGAGGTTTTCTACAGTGTCATTTCATATTTATCCAAGCCGTTGGTTTCATTCTGATCGAACCGTTCGGCGATTTCTTCGATCTGTCCGTCAGTCCCCAACTTTATTATCCTTCAACGAGAGAGAACGAGAGAGAGCAAAGAGAGACAGATCAACTGCGCCACTCCTTCTCTGGGAAATGAGAGTGAAGAGGAGGAGGAGGAGAGGGATAGCGGGGACAACCTGGCCAGAGAGGCAGCCGAGGCCCATCGTTGTCAGGTCCCGATTGTTTTTTGTGTCAGTCCTTCCTCCGTAGGTGAATTTGGCTAAAATTAATAATTTACTTTTCTAGACGCTAGGTTATGCTTTGCTTTAGCCATCAGATAGTTTCATGAGTTTGCCGATTGCAACTATAGATGCTGCTGATAGAGGGATTTAATTGAAATAAGAGATTCTCATCTTTTTCGAAAAAAAAATTCGTGCTTTGGTTTTGGTGGATTTTGGGTGCTAGGTTTAGCTTTGTACCGTCTATAGGATATAATCACGAACTTTTTAGTCTCTCTTCCTCCTGATGGAACTTGACTTGGATCAAATTGAGAGTGATAATTGCAAAAATAATGTTTAATTGGTTAGGTTGCGTTGATTCTTAATTGCAAGATCGAATTTAAGGATTAATTAGCTGTTGGTTGGGTATAATGACATAATATGTATTTGACAAATGAAACATTTTATAATAATGATCATTTTTATTGTGTTCGCTATCATTGTCAGATGTGATTTTAGTTCATTTGAATCAAGTTGCGTTGTGATAAAAAGTGCTCTGCTCAATGGATTTACTAGAGCTGGTGACAGGTTCATCAAAAGCTTCTCTGAACAAAAAAACGTACTGAGTCTGAGCTCTATTTTTCTGGTATTCATTTTGGTACATTTCATTTTCATATTTTATTTTAATTATAGTAAGTCAAAATTTAAATGAGACAGGTCATTGGATGAAAAATATTGAATAAAATAGTTAAAATATTCTTGGGTTGTATTATCGGTGGCTTCTACTATAATTAAGGATTTAGATTATGTCCCTGAAAATTTGCATTAATATTGTTAGTCTATAGTAATAATTGTTTATATTCCGTGTTACAGGATAGGCTACAGACTAAAAGAAATTTCTACTAAGATATGTCATAATGAAGATTAGCTGGTAGGTCGTTGCTGCTGCATTCTTTGGGATGTGCATTTAATATTTTAGGGTTTTTTTTTTTCTACTGGTAGTTCAGTCTATTTTAGGGTGGTTGTGTTAGAATGAGCCTCAATTTTTTCTCCTCAGGTCCAATGCGCTGGATTGATCTTCTTACTTGCTGTTGAGACCGATCTTTTATTTTAATCTAATCATTAATGAACCATGGGATGAAGACAAGGATCCAAAAGGTAAATCATTGTGTTTTTTTCCATCATTTTCCTTTTTGTCTTTTTTCGAAATCTTAATTGATGTTTCTTTCTGATTTCGATTCTTTTTTATTTCAAGTGTATGTGCTGTCAGTTATTATTGGTTATGGTTTCATGAAGATAGTTTTGTGCTGTTAACTTCCATCTATTGAATTTCAGTTATGTCCCAAATACATTGGACATGATAAAATATGAAGCATCAAAATAGTTCTTTTCTGTTACAAAGCCATTGAATTCAGAAAAGAACTGCTTTGAGGCAGGAAAGCATGCATGGGTTGGAGCAGCAATGCATAGCAGCCTTTTCTAAGGATGAGGCAGGATGTAGGACTAGCCATGCAATCCAGCCAGAAAGGTACTTGAATTTTTTTTTTCCAAATATGGTAAAAACTGATGGCATACAAACATGGTCAAGAGCGCGTTTGTTTAACTATATCATGAGCACATTTGTTTATGTAGCCTCAGGAGTTCTCGATCATTTGAACAACTTCAGGAGTTCTAATAGTATGCAGCTTGCATTTGGAGCCTGGCAGTATTTCCATCCCATATACACTGCTGCCTCAAACCCAGACACTAAATTTCAGATATGTACTATCCATTTTTTTCTCATTGATTATAATTTTCATGGTACATGTTGGCTTGGTGATTTAATTCGCCGCACTTAATTGATTATTTCAGGTTCACTTTCTTCTGGCATGATTGAGACATCATTTGATTTACTGTAGTTAATTGGTTATTTCAGTTGGGATTTGTGTAAAGGCTTCGATTAACAGCGCAATAGAGGTGCATTCTCCTTTGCTAAATTCTCTATCTCTTTTGGAAAATATTTTTCCAAAAATTTTCAAAGCCATTATCACTAGCATGTTATAACTGGAATGAAAAATTAGACCTACCGAATAAAAAATGAACAACGATATGTAAGAGGACAGTTCCAACTATTTACTGGCATATAGTTTAATTTGCGCAAGGAAAGAATATCTAATTGTTCGAATATAATAAAACAAGTAAGAATATCTAAACAATTAGAATTTAATAAATATTATAAATATAATTGTTCGAATATCTAATTTTCTAGAGCCTTCTCCTTCATTCTGAACATCTCTTTTCTCTTTTCCTATTTTTCTCTTCTACTCTTTTAGCGCCAAGCAACGACAGCATGAGGTTTTTGTCCACGAAGCTACTGCCGTTCTATTCTTCCATCTTCCAGTTTTCCTAGCTTTAATCAGTTTCTGCCCGGTACGAATCAAGGTGGAAGTAATGAGAAAAGGTAAGCGAGATCCATGTATGAGTTGGGTCAGCAAGAGACATGAACATAGATATAAAGGTTATAGATGAAGTATAACAAATTTCAGTATTGTGCTGAACCAAATTAATAGCTGCTTTTTTATTGTGCGGAATTGTGCTGTGCAATAGTTTAATTTGCACAAGGAAAGAATGGATGGGATTTCAATAGCAGCATATTATCATTTTCATTTTATTCCTACTTGGGGAGATCATGATGTGCTAAGTTTCAATTTGTCCAATTGTGTCAGAAAACTAGATTTATTTTGTATTTTCTTATCTGCTATGCTAGATAGTAATGTATATGCTTCTATCTGAGTATTTCTATAATCGTTTTAGGGATATAAAGACGAGTGTTGCCTTGAACGAGCTTCTACCATCGGGCATCAGATAGTATGATAACTGATTTGTTTCGTTTTCACTCAGCATAGATTTCTTCTAAAAGAATTATTCGTATATAGGTACTTTCTTTTTCTAACAAAAATTATGTTTATTTTTTTCTTTTTTTGTTTCATTTGAGTAGCCTCCCAGTCCATGTAAAAAAAAAAAAAACTCTCTCTCAGATTTAGAATACAACTGGATGAGAGGTATTTGGAAATGAATTTGAGATTTTGGTTCAAAAGTAGTTGTGAAAGCGCAATATTTGGACAGCAAACTTGGTCAAAATGAAAACTAGAAAATATAAAATAAAGATGCTTTTACTCTATCAACGATACTAAAATGGATGATAGTTGGTTTTGTCCAAGATGAACACAGTCGGTTTTGTTCTCATAATTCTAATATTTTTTAACAAAAATATTTAATGAATACATGTCACCCTTCACTTTCTATATATTAAAAATGATAGAGACAATTAAGGTCTCTTCAAAGCAAAAGAATTCCAAAAATAATAGTTCCGACATAAATGATAAATATATTATAAATGACACACATACCAAACTATCCAATTAATTACAATCAAAAGATCAATTATAAGATAGTTTGGTATTTATTCAAATATTTACAGTCATAATTCTAGCCTTTATAAAAATTATAAATTAGCCTTAAGACTTCCCTCATCGCGCGAGTTAAAAATGATAGAGACAATTAAGGTCTCTTGAAATTTAAAATCTCCAAAAACAATAGTTCCAATATAAATGATAAATATATTATAGATGACACACATACAAACTATACAATTAATTACAATCAAGAGATCAATTGTAAGATAATTTGGTATTTATTCAAATATTTACAATCATAATTCTAGCCCTTATAAAAATTATAAATTAGCCTTAAAATTTTTCTCATCGCGCGAAGCGCGAATCTAAAGCTAGTTTTCTACAAAGAGAAGGATTCAGCGCTCTACTTTTGATGTCATAATTGCAATATTTTTATTTTAAAATTTTAAATTTAAGCATTTGATCCGAACCGTTGATTTTGTTATATTTTACGAGAGATGAATCACCATAATATTAATATAATTTTTTAAGTTCATTTGATGCTTGATGAAGAGGTCGAAAAATGTACATATTGTAATTAATCTATCATAGTTAGCTAGATTTGTTATTTTTTTCGACCTCTATATCAAATATCAAATGAACTCCAAAAATTCTAAAAATTTATAATAGTTTATATTTATGAAATTGAACAAAAATCGATAGTTGGAATTAAATTCTTAAATTTAAAATTTAAAAATAAAAATAAACAAAAATAAGAATGTGACATTTATGACACTCATCAACGAAACACCGGAACTCTTCTCTCTTATAGAAATCAGATTAGTACTTCTACCATTGAGCTAGCAGGTTGTCTTTCCATCCATTTTTTGTTATTTGAAAAATATATATGATCATGTATTATTTGCTTCATAACTCGTGAAATAATTAGATAATGTTCTTTTAGTTTGTATATTATTAATTATTAATGACTTTTATTCAGTGTTAATGAGACAATTAACGTACGGTCTTCGATAGCAAAGGTTGTCTCACGTGGTTCCACACGATTCACTAATTGGACCAAAACCTTGCAAAAGTGCTCACCACGGTCCTCTGGAGATTATATTTTTAGAACTTGACGCGCTACTTTTATATTCCAGTGAGATTTTCATTAACTAACGATAGGATTCCTAGATGAAGAAACAAAATAAAATTGGGTCGCTACTCGCAAGCCCCAAAATTGAATAAAAACCTGAAAACAGCTTGTGTTGACATCCAAAATTGAATAAAGGGTAGCGTCTAAGTGCACGTCTCTGTCTTTAAGCCTAAAAACAGAGAAGCATCTTGCACTGGCTTGCAATTATATTATTAATTAATCTTCTTCTTCTTCTTCTTCTTCTTCTTCTTCTTCTTTTCTCTTTGCGGAATAAATATATATTAATCTTTTGTGGGTCAAGTTATTCCACGCTGCTTTTGGTTATCATAAAAAGAGGTTTTGAGCTTGATTATTCGGTCCTTTTCAAACAATTATTATTAGGCTGAAATTTTTTATGAAGCGTGGAGCCTTTAGTTTGATAGATTTTTAAGTATCATTATTTTATTAAAAAAAAATTTATTACAAGATGAAGTCAAGCCTTTAATTTACTTTCAAATTAAATTTTAAACATGTAATTTTTCACCCAAGGTGCGCCGTCACTTATTAATCCGTAGTAATAATTGTTACTTTTTTCGATCTCTAAAGGAGCTTAATATTTTCGCACATTTTTCTTCTTGCTGAATTAGAATGATGTGATATTTGAATGACTAATCACATCACTAAGTCACTAATCAACAGTGAACTAGATATTTCTTTAGATTATATAAAAAAGAGTCTTGATACTGTACTAATAGTCTCATTTGGATTGATGACGGTTCAAATATTATGCTCTGCCGGTCGATCCGTGATGACTAATATATTATCCATAGTAAACTTTGTAACATACCGAATTTTACTCTTTTTTTTTCCATTTTTTCATATTCGTTAAAGATGGTTATTTTCTTACATTCTAACAATTTTGTTGAAATGTTCAAGTATTATCTTTCAACAAGAATACCTAAAAAAAATGTACTGGTTGGTTTGCATGTTTATTCACTGATCCCATGCGCAGTGATCAGCAAGGAACTTTTAGGGTGCGTTTGGATGAGAGAAGAAGAAGAGGAAGAAGGAAAATGGGAAGAAAAAAAATTATAAACAATCTAAACTCTTCACAAAGTTACACACTTCCTAATACTTCTTCCCATTTCTTCCCTTCTTCCCTTCTTCCCACACCTATCCAAACGCACCCTTAGATAGATACTTGGCAATTAACGCGACCAACCCAAAAAATCTGAATTATCCCTAGAAAACAAAATAATAAATAATTATATTCGAAGGAGACAAAAAGCCTTGTCTAGAGGGAAACAAAGTATGATTGATTATAGCTTGAATGAGAATATGAGATGCCTTTACTTTCATTGTACGAACAATAAATTAGTGCAAATCACGGTTGTGTGTTGTGGGGCCTATTGGGCTAGTCGAGAAACAAACAACTGTCGTTGGTCTAGTCTAGAGTCTAGACCGTATAAAGCATTAATCCAATAAACCAAAAGACACTTGGATTACTATTAATTTACTTATGGTGATGTATTGGGTCCCGCTTGTCGGTGAGCTGATGAGCACAAGTTTTGTTTCTGTAGCCATAGAGGAACCGCATAAAAATGAGAAATGTAACAGGCCTTCACGAATTTCCCCACGAGTGCTTGTGAGTTGTGACCCACCTCTACTCTGAAAAAGATATCTATTTTTAGACACCTCAACTTTTTATTTATATTTTTACTTTAGCCCCTGCTTTGTCTGCTAATTAGTAGGTTAAGACTTTACAATTATTGAAGGCACACTTTATATGTTTTCATTTTAAAATTATTATTACTATAATTATACGTTCTAATATAAAATAAGAATGCCTGATGGATTCCCTTACTTTTTTATGTCAAATATGAAGAGTTTTATATGGTAATATTTTACGACAACACAAGATATAAGATGAGCATGCAACAATTTATAATATCTAAAGTAGATAATTACTTTCTAGTTATGATTTGTGCTGTGTGAAAGAGTTTATCTAAATGCATTTTTTTAAATATATATTTAATATATTAATATTACAACTAAATTTCTTATTGAAAAGTCTAATTCAAGATTTTTTTTTTATGAGTTGTTACAAGTGGAATGGTCTTCTTTGATCAAGAAATTTCTTTTCCTTTAGCACTTTATAAGTTCTAGCACAAAGAAAGATTTAAAAATCTTGCCGACTGAAAATAGACCATGATATATCAATGTTATCCCTCCAATTCATAAATAGTCTTGTTTTAAAAAAAAATAAAAGAAAAATCCATTTGAGCTCATACTAAGAACATAAGAAGTGAGGGTTCTTTTTGGAAAATTAGTAATGCAAATAGATATTATTATTATAATATAAAAGCTATTACGGCAATATCAACATCTCTGCACCAGTTAGACTGGTCTCTTGGGTTGTGCTGACAGCTTTCTCTAGCTCTCCTCTGACCCTCTCAACACAGAAACGAATAGAAAAAAATAATGAAGATATCATAACCAAGCAAAGATTAATTAACAAAAGAGAGAGAGAGAAAGAAAAAGGGGAGAATATTTTCCTTTGGTTGAGGAGACCAAAGCAGTAGCATCACCATTGCCATTGTTTCTCTCAGAGCATGAAGCCATGACCAGAAGGCAAGAGAGAGATAGAGCAATGGGATTTAAGCTGCTTTTCGTTTTGACCTGCTTTTGGGTCTACAATCCAATCCATGTGCATGCAACTACAAATGACAAGGATGGTGAGTTTGGTTCTCTTTTACTTTCTTGTTTTCATTTTTTTTTTCATCATTCGGGTATTAGATCATTATTATCCTTAAAGATAGAAACCTTGTAATCCGGAGGATTAGGAATACTAGTTTTTATTTTTGTATTTATGGAATGCTCTGTTCTTTCTTTTTGATGTTTGGTTTTAAACCTTATACTGCATAGAGTTTTTATTAGTTTTAGGTAAGGGAAGTGTTATTTGTGTTTGCATCTTTTCACGGGGTTTCTATTATCTGGATTGATTTGATAATCTATTTGTGTATGTTAGTGTGCGGGAGGGCGAGAAAGAGAATTTGTGTCTTTTTCTTTTTGTACCTTTTTGGGTTTTGTCAACTGCCATTAGAGTTCACTTGCCTCTTATGCTATTTTCATTGTTCGGTGAAATACTCTTATCAGTGATTGGGAATTATGCTTTTCCTCTAGTGGATGCTTGTTTACACTTCATTTTCTTTGAGAAAATGGTGCTTTGGTAGTATTTGCGCTAGAGAACAATATTGATTTTATTTGTTCACAGGGCAACAGAGCATTCATTTGGTAATTTCGTTTTCTTGTCTTATTTTAGTAACTTGACAAAGATTGTCTATGACTATATACTTTTACCAAACACTATTCTGCCTCTCATCTTCTGAGAAAATAAACCAATTTACTTAGAAAGAATCAAGTATTTTATCACAACTATTATTGAAAAGACCACCTGTTCAGTCAAAACGTAAAAGTTGTGATGTGCATGTATTTAGTTGAACAAATCTGTCCAACAAATAAATGACATCAGATAAATTAATTTGTTATGAGATACAAAGGAAAGTTTACATTTATATTTCCTTATTATAATAAAGAAAGTTAACACTGTCCTCTCCATTTTCCAAACTGGATGGCTCCAGTTTCTGCTCTTAATGTGCTCTACAGTTCTCTCAACTCACCAACCCAGCTCAAGGGCTGGGTTGCATCACAGGGCGATCCATGCGGCCAATCCTGGCTTGGTGTTACATGTTCGGGTTCATCAGTTACTGTAATGTAAGTAGGTGCCGCTTGAATTTTTTAATTGTTTTCTGGCAATAGTTCTGCTTGAATTTCAATGACCCACAAATAGAACACTAACTATACCAATTTCAGTTTTGGGTTTAATAATATTGGATTTATGCTCATGATATTATATATGGTTATCTTCCTACAGGCTACAGTTCATTATCTCCTTAATAGTACCAGCCTGGACTGTACCACACTAACTGGTTGGTATAATTTATAAGGAGCTGATCATGGTACCATTTTGTGGCAGACTATATCAGTAGAGTGTCAGATCGAGGGAAATCTGTCTGTATTTTAGTTGTATCTTTGGAAACTTTTACCAAATGTTTCTTTAATATGAATGTAATCGGGAAATTTGGTTTGATATCTCTTAAATGTTCATGTGAAATGCCTCACTTTTTAAATGTGATTTACAGAAAATTATCAGGCATGGGACTGACCGGCAATTTGGGTTACAAAATGGCGGACCTGACCTCTCTTGTTGAGCTGTCTGTATATAATTCCTTTTCATTTGATTATTATTCCCTGTTACTTGTATTAAATGTTGATTTAAACTCTGTTTAATTATTCTCATGCAGAGATTTGAGCAACAATAATCTTGGTGTAGGTGGTAACCAAATTCCATATCAGTTGCCTCCTAATATCCAAAGGATGTGAGTTTGCACGTTTGCAATCTAACTTCAAAATTGTATAATCAAATTCTTCCTTTTTTTATGGTAACCCCTTTTAAATTTTATATCTGTCCGTGTTTTATTTTCTTGTGCAGCAATCTTGCACAGAACCAATTTGCAGGGGGGGTACCCTACTCATTTACTCAGCTGACTGCCCTCAGATATATGTAGGTTCTTTCAAAAATTAAAATATATGCTCTTATCTTCTTGACTTCTTATGGCGATATTTGAATTACTTTTAATTGAAAAAATTCCTGCGCAATGTAGAAACCTTGGCCACAATCAATTCTCTGGCAGTTTGAGCGATATTTTCACCAACCTCTCTAATCTTACATTTTTGTAAGTTTTTTTTTCTTTATACATTGGCAATTCTATGCTGACTACCGTTATTTTTCCCCCCTATTAGTATGTTTGAAAATAATTATGTTATGCAGGGACCTTTCATATAACTCCTTTACTGGCAATCTTCCCAACAGCTTCTCTTCTCTGATAAATCTTGCTACTCTGTAAGGAAGTCCCTCAACATATACAAAATTAAGCTTGCAATCTCAAGAGAGAAAATATCTTGATAACTCTTAACTGGCCTTGCATGATTCCTGTATTGACCTTGGAGTTGTACATCATTTTGGTCAAAACGAGTAAATTTTAATTGAACGCCTGGTAAAGTTCCAAAATAAAAAATTGTATCACCAGTATCTACCAATACCGCGGCAAATATTATTTTTAATTGGATGGCAAAATTAGGGAATTGGTAAACATCATGATATACTTTTATTTACTGTTTCCTTTTTTCTTACCAGTTATTTGCAGAACAATCAATTTAGCGGCACAATTGATATAATTGCAAATCTCCCTCTTAAAGATCTGTAAGCATAATATCGAGTTATTCCTGTTTGCCCCTCATATTTTATTGTAAAACTAATTATGGATTCTTATAATTTCTTTCAGTAATATTGCAAATAACCACTTTACGGGATGGATCCCTGGTTCATTGCTGAAGATAAACCCTGTGTTAGTATCTATATTTTATTTTTCAAATACCAGTGAACGTCACAAAAAATGCAACGGTTTCAGCAGTTTCTGTTTATATTCAATGAAAATTAGAACAAAAATGGTACATTTTTTAAAATTAGAACAAAAAAGGGGTTACAATACCTAAAATGTATATTACTTGTTGTTCTCATTACAATAAATAGGAGAAAAACAAAAAGAAAAAACTTCTAGTATATATCCCACTTATCCTCAGTAAACAAAATTATAAGACTATAAGATAAAATCATTGATTTATGAAAAGGGGCCAGGCCATTGGTTTCAATCCACTACATGATATTAATTTTTAACTTAGCTCTTATTATGATTATCTGTCATATGCTAGGATTGATGGGAACTCATTTAATAATGGGCCAGCTCCCCCTCCACCTCCATACACAGCACCGCCGCCACCCCCAGGTGGTCCAAAAGTTAAGCCCACTCCTTCCAATGGACCCCCTAGTAAAAAGTCAGGGTTAAACGGCGGAGCCGTGGCTGGCATTGTTGTATCCTTCTTGGCTGTTGGTGCAGTTATTGCAGGCATCGTTATTATTTTCTTGAGGAGAAAATCTTCCGTGTTTTCAAGGAATCAGGGAAGTGAACCTGATGAACCATTGACACCTCTTGCTTCAAATGAATTTGGTTTGTATTTTGCTACTATCCTATAATTTATTCAAATAATAAAATACCAAGTTGTATTACAGGAAAAAATTTGTGTTGCGTGTTCCTGAGGAAATTTTCCAACCTCGTGGATGCAAAATAATATTTCCTGGTAAGCTTTAGCGAGAAAAGTTGCTTATTCTCATTTTCACTAATCAATATAGATGTCTTTGTATATTATTGCAGGAGGGTCGAACCTAAAATCATTTAAGATAGAAGCACCAAGATCCTCTCTAACAACTTCAGTAAGCCTGAAACCACCGGCAAAAATTGATCCATACAAGTCATTTGATGAAAAGGACCTCACCATGAAGCCCATTTTGAAGAAGATCAGCTTCTCTTCCATCAACATCACTTGCTATTCAGTTGCTGATTTACAAGTGGCTACAGACATGTTTAGTCCTGACAATCTCTTGGGAGAGGGGTCGTTCGGCCGTTGTTACAAGGCCCAGTTTGATGGGGGGAAGGTACATGGTCTTACAATAACTGATTGGGTCTAAACTGTCAAGCAGAATTGACATAATGAAAAAGTGACTTTGGAATAGTTTTTGACCTTAGATGATTTTCATGCTTTCCGGTGGGAAACAGTAATATGAATAGTAAGAACAATTAAATTAAAATAGCTTTAAAGGAAATTTACATAATGACCATTGGATATTGGTTGAAAAAATATCATTGGATTCAAAGCAGGATCCTGAGATAACAAAACATGGGATAACTACCAATGACTTACAGATTACTTCTTCAACATAACTATTAATTGAATGCATTTTTCAACAGCTTTTGGTGGTGAAGAAAATAAGTCGAACAGCGCTACCAAACCAATCAGCAGATGACTTTGCAGAGTTGGTGTCAAACATTTCGCAGCTTCAC